>CM069076.1:39260750-40685750 GCA_035578085.1 Solanum pinnatisectum | reverse complement strand
AAACCACATTATTTATTTTAACTTAGTTAAACAACTTAACAACTTTAACTAGTTTAGTTTTGACTTAATACAACAACTAAATCCACCAACTAAGCCACATTATTTATTTTAACTTATTTAAACAACATAACAACTTTAACTAGTTTAGTTTTGACTTAATACAACAACTAAATCCACCAACTAAACCACATTATTTATTTTAAATTATTTAAACAACTTAACAACTTTAACTAGTTTAGTTTTGACTTAATACAACGACTAAATCCATCAACTAAACCACATTATTTATTTTAACTTATTTAAACAACTTAATAACTTTTTAACTTGAACTAGTTTAGTTTTGACTTAATTCCAACGACTAAATCCATCAACAAAACCACATTATTTATTTTAACTTATTTAAACAACTTAACAACTTTAACTAGTTTAGTTTTGACTTAATACAACGACTAAATCCACCAACTAAACCACATTATTTATTTTAACTTATTTAAACAACTTAACAACTTTAACTAGTTTAATTTTGACTTAATACAACAACTAAATCCACCAATTAAACTACATTATTTATTTTAACTTATTTAAACAACTTAACAACTTTAACTAGTTTAGTTTTGACTTAATACAACAACTAAATCCACCAACTAAACCACATTATTTATTTTAACTTATTAACTTAACAACTTTAACTAGTTTAATTTTGACTTAATACAACAACTGAATCCACCAACTAAGCCACATTATTTATTTTAACTTATTTAAACAACATAACAACTTTAACTAGTTTAGTTTTGACTTAATATAACAACTAAATCCACCAAATAAACCACATTATTTATTTTAACTTATTTAAACAACTTAACAAATTTAACTAGCTTAGTTTTGACTTAATACAACGACTAAATCCACCAACTAAACCACATTATTTATTTTAACTTATTTAAGCAACTTAATAACTTTTTAACTTGAACTAGTTTAGTTTTACTTAATTCCAACGACTAAATCCATCAACAAAACCACATTTTTATTTTAACTTATTTAAAAAACTTAACAACTTTAACTAGTTTAGTTTTGACTTAATACAACGACTAAATCTACCAACTAAACCGCATTATTTATTTTAACTTATTTAAACAACTTGACAACTTTAACTAGTTTAGTTTTGACTTAATACAACAACTAAATCCACCAACTAAACCACATTATTTATTTTAACTTATTTAAACAATTTAACAACTTTAACTAGTTTAGTTTTGACTTAATACAACAACTAAATCCACCAACTAAACCACATTATTTATTTTAACTTATTTAAACAACTTAACAACTTTAACTAGTTTAGTTTTGACTTATTACAACAACTAAATCCACCAACTTAGCCACATTATTTATTTTAACTTATTTAAACAACATTACAACTTTAACTAGTTTAGTTTTGACTTAATACAACAACTAAATCCACCAACTAAACCATTATTTATTTTAACTTATTTAAACAACTTAACAACTTTTTAACTTGAACTAATTTAGTTTTGACTTAATTCCAATGACTAAATTTATCAACAAAATCATATTATTTATTTTAACTTATTTAAACAACTTAACAACTTTAACTAGTTTAGTTTTGACTTAATACAACAACTAAATCCACCAACTAAACCACATTATTTATTTTAACTTATTTAAACAACTTAACAATTTTAACTCGTTTAGTTTTGACTTAAAACAACAACTAAATTCACCAACTAAGCCACATTATTTATTTTAACTTATTTAAACAACATAACAACTTTAACTAGTTTAGTTTTGACTTAATACAACAACTAAATCCACCAGCTAAATAACATTATTTATTTTAACTTATTTAAACAACTTAACAACTTTAACTAGTTTAATTTTGACTTAATACAACAACTAAATCCACCAACTAAACTACATTATTTATTTTAACTTATTTAAACAACTTAACAACTTTAACTAGTTTAGTTTTGACTTAATACAACAACTAAATCCACCAACTAAACCACATTATTTATTTTAACTTATTAACTTAACAACTTTAACTAGTTTAATTTTGACTTAATACAACAACTGAATCCACCAACTAAGCCACATTATTTATTTTAACTTATTTAAACAACATAACAACTTTAACTAGTTTAGTTTTGACTTAATATAACAACTAAATCCACCAAATAAACCACATTATTTATTTTAACTTATTTAAACAACTTAACAACTTTAACTAGCTTAGTTTTGACTTAATACAACGACTAAATCCACCAACTAAACCACATTATTTATTTTAACTTATTTAAACAACTTAATAACTTTTTAACTTGAACTAGTTTAGTTTTTACTTAATTCCAACGACTAAATCCATCAACAAAACCACATTTTTTATTTTAACTTATTTAAACAACTTAACAACTTTAACTAGTTTAGTTTTGACTTAATACAACGACTAAATCCACCAACTAAACCGCATTATTTATTTTAACTTATTTAAACAACTTGACAACTTTAACTAGTTTTGTTTTGACTTAATACAACAACTAAATCCACCAACTAAACCACATTATTTATTTTAACTTATTTAAACAAGTTAACAACTTTAACTAGTTTAGTTTTGACTTAATACAACAACTAAATCCACCAACTAAACCACATTATTTATTTTAACTTATTTAAACAACTTAATAACTTTAACTAGTTTAGTTTTGACTTATTACAACAACTAAATCCACCAACTTAGCCACTTTATTTATTTTAACTTATTTAAACAACATTACAACTTTAACTAGTTTAGTTTTGACTTAATACAACAACTAAATCCACCAACTAAACCACATTATTTATTTTAACTTATTTAAACAACTTAACAACTTTTTAACTTGAACTAATTTAGTTTTGACTTAATTCCAATGACTAAATTTATCAACAAAATCATATTATTTATTTTAACTTATTTAAACAACTTAACAACTTTAACTAGTTTAGTTTTGACTTAATACAACAACTAAATCCACCAACTAAACCACATTATTTATTTTAACTTATTTAAACAACTTAACAATTTTAACTCGTTTAGTTTTGACTTAAAACAACAACTAAATTCACCAACTAAGCCACATTATTTATTTTAACTTATTTAAACAACATAACAACTTTAACTAGTTTAGTTTTGACTTAATACAACAACTAAATCCACCACTAAATAACATTATTTATTTTAACTTATTTAAACAACTTAACAACTTTAACTAGTTTAGTTTTGACTTAATACAACGACTAAATCCACCAACAAAACCACATTATTTATTTTAACTTATTTAAGCAATGAATAACTTTTTAACTTAAACTAGTTTAGTTTTGACTTAATTACAACAACTAAATCCATCAAGAAAATCACATTATTTATTTTAACTTATTTAAACAACTTAACAACTTTAATTAGTTTAGTTTTGACTTAATACAAAGACTAAATCCACCAACTAAACCACATTATTTATTTTAAATTATTTAAACAACTTAACAACTTTAACTAGTTTAGTTTTGACTTAATACAACGACTAAATCCACCAACAAAACCACATTATTTATTTTAACTTATTTAAGCAATCAATAACTTTTTAACTTAAACTAGTTTAGTTTTGACTTAATTACAACAACTAAATCCATCAAGAAAATCACATTATTTATTTTAACTTATTTAAACAACTTAACAACTTTAATTAGTTTAGTTTTGACTTAATACAAAGACTAAATCCACCAACTAAACCACATTATTTATTTTAACTTATTTAAACAACTTAACAACTTTAACTAGTTTAGTTTTGACTTAATACAACAACTAAATTCACCAATTAAACCACATTATTTATTTTAACTTATTTAAACAACTTAACAACTTTAACTAGTTTAGTTTTGACTTAATACAACAACTAAATCCACCAACTAAGCAACATTATTTATTTTAACTTATTTAAACAACATAACAACTTTAACTAATTTAGGTTTAACTTAATACAACAACTAAATCCACCAACTAAACCACATTATTTATTTTAACTTAGTTAAACAACTTAACAACTTTAACTAGTTTAGTTTTGACTTAATACAACAACTAAATCCACCAACTAAGCCACATTATTTATTTTAACTTATTTAAACAACATAACAACTTTAACTAGTTTAGTTTTGACTTAATACAACAACTAAATCCACCAACTAAACCACATTATTTATTTTAAATTATTTAAACAACTTAACAACTTTAACTAGTTTAGTTTTGACTTAATACAACGACTAAATCCATCAACTAAACCACATTATTTATTTTAACTTATTTAAACAACTTAATAACTTTTTAACTTGAACTAGTTTAGTTTTGACTTAATTCCAACGACTAAATCCATCAACAAAACCACATTATTTATTTTAACTTATTTAAACAACTTAACAACTTTAACTAGTTTAGTTTTGACTTAATACAACGACTAAATCCACCAACTAAACCACATTATTTATTTTAACTTATTTAAACAACTTAACAACTTTAACTAGTTTAATTTTGACTTAATACAACAACTAAATCCACCAACTAAACTACATTATTTATTTTAACTTATTTAAACAACTTAACAACTTTAACTAGTTTAGTTTTGACTTAATACAACAACTAAATCCACCAACTAAACCACATTATTTATTTTAACTTATTAACTTAACAACTTTAACTAGTTTAATTTTGACTTAATACAACAACTGAATCCACCAACTAAGCCACATTATTTATTTTAACTTATTTAAACAACATAACAACTTTAACTAGTTTAGTTTTGACTTAATATAACAACTAAATCCACCAAATAAACCACATTATTTATTTTAACTTATTTAAACAACTTAACAACTTTAACTAGCTTAGTTTTGACTTAATACAACGACTAAATCCACCAACTAAACCACATTATTTATTTTAACTTATTTAAGCAACTTAATAACTTTTTAACTTGAACTAGTTTAGTTTTTACTTAATTCCAACGACTAAATCCATCAACAAAACCACATTTTTTATTTTAACTTATTTAAACAACTTAACAACTTTAACTAGTTTAGTTTTGACTTAATACAACGACTAAATCTACCAACTAAACCGCATTATTTATTTTAACTTATTTAAACAACTTGACAACTTTAACTAGTTTAGTTTTGACTTAATACAACAACTAAATCCACCAACTAAACCACATTATTTATTTTAACTTATTTAAACGACATAACAACTTTAACTAGTTTAGTTTTAACTTAATACAACAACTAAATCCACCAGCTAAATAACATTATTTATTTTAACTTATTTAAACAACTTAACAACTTTAACTAGTTTAGTTTTGACTTAATACAACGACTAAATCCACCAACAAAACCACATTATTTATTTTAACTTATTTAAGCAACTGAATAACTTTTTAACTTAAACTAGTTTAGTTTTGACTTAATTACAACAACTAAATCCATCAAGAAAATCACATTATTTATTTTAACTTATTTAAACAACTTAACAACTTTAACTAGCTTCGTTTTGACTTAATACAACGACTAAATCCACCAACTAAACCACATTATTTATTTTAACTTATTTAAACAACTTAATAACTTTTTAACTTGAACTAGTTTAGTTTTTACTTAATTCCAACGACTAAATCCATCAACAAAACCACATTTTTTATTTTAACTTATTTAAACAACTTAACAACTTTAACTAGTTTAGTTTTGACTTAATACAACGACTAAATCCACCAACTAAACCGCATTATTTATTTTAACTTATTTAAACAACTTGACAACTTTAACTAGTTTAGTTTTGACTTAATACAACAACTAAACCACATTATTTATTTTAACTTATTTAAACAAGTTAACAACTTTAACTAGTTTAGTTTTGACTTAATACAACAACTAAATCCACCAACTAAACCACATTATTTATTTTAACTTATTTAAACAACTTAACAACTTTAACTAGTTTAGTTTTGACTTATTACAACAACTAAATCCACCAACTTAGCCACATTATTTATTTTAACTTATTTAAACAACATTACAACTTTAACTAGTTTAGTTTTGACTTAATACAACAACTAAATCCACTAACTAAACCACATTATTTATTTTAACTTATTTAAATACCTTAACAACTTTTTAACTTGAACTAATTTAGTTTTGACTTAATTCCAATGACTAAATTTATCAACAAAATCATATTATTTATTTTAACTTATTTAAACAACTTAACAACTTTAACTAGTTTAGTTTTGACTTAATACAACAACTAAATCCACCAACTAAACCACATTATTTATTCTAACTTATTTAAACAACTTAACAATTTTAACTCGTTTAGTTTTGACTTAAAACAACAACTAAATTCACCAACTAAGCCACATTATTTATTTTAACTTATTTAAACAACATAACAACTTTAACTAGTTTAGTTTTGACTTAATACAACAACTAAATCCACCAGCTAAATAACATTATTTATTTTAACTTATTTAAACAACTTAACAACTTTAACTAGTTTAGTTTTGACTTAATACAACGACTAAATCCACCAACAAAACCACATTATTTATTTTAACTTATTTAAGCAACTGAATAACTTTTTAACTTAAACTAGTTTAGTTTTGACTTAATTACAACAACTAAATCCATCAAGAAAATCACATTATTTATTTTAACTTATTTAAACAACTTAACAACTTTAATTAGTTTAGTTTTGACTTAATACAAAGACTAAATCCACCAACTAAACCACATTATTTATTTTAACTTATTTAAACAACTTAACAACTTTAACTAGTTTAGTTTTGACTTAATACAACAACTAAATCCACCAACTAAACCACATTATTTATTTTAACTTATTTAAACAACTTAACAACTTTTTAACTTGAACTAATTTAGTTTTGACTTAATTCCAATGACTAAATTTATCAACAAAATCATATTATTTATTTTAACATATTTAAACAACTTAACAACTTTAACTAGTTTAGTTTTGACTTAATACAACAACTAAATCCACCAACTAAACCATATTATTTATTTTAACTTATTTAAACAACTTAACAATTTTAACTCGTTTAGTTTTGACTTAAAACAACAACTAAATTCACCAACTAAGCCACATTATTTATTTTAACTTATTTAAACGACATAACAACTTTAACTAGTTTAGTTTTGACTTAATACAACAACTAAATCCACCAGCTAAATAACATTATTTATTTTAACTTATTTAAACAACTTAACAACTTTAACTAGTTTAGTTTTGACTTAATACAACGACTAAATCCACCAACAAAACCACATTATTTATTTTAACTTATTTAAGCAACTGAATAACTTTTTAACTTAAACTAGTTTAGTTTTGACTTAATTACAACAACTAAATCCATCAAGAAAATCACATTATTTATTTTAACTTATTTAAACAACTTAACAACTTTAACTAGCTTCGTTTTGACTTAATACAACGACTAAATCCACCAACTAAACCACATTATTTATTTTAACTTATTTAAACAACTTAATAACTTTTTAACTTGAACTAGTTTAGTTTTTACTTAATTCCAACGACTAAATCCATCAACAAAACCACATTTTTTATTTTAACTTATTTAAACAACTTAACAACTTTAACTAGTTTAGTTTTGACTTAAAACAGTGACTAAATCCACCAACTAAACCGCATTATTTATTTTAACTTATTTAAACAACTTGACAACTTTAACTAGTTTAGTTTTGACTTAATACAACAACTAAACCACATTATTTATTTTAACTTATTTAAACAAGTTAACAACTTTAACTAGTTTAGTTTTGACTTAATACAACAACTAAATCCACCAACTAAACCACATTATTTATTTTAACTTATTTAAACAACTTAACAACTTTAACTAGTTTAGTTTTGACTTATTACAACAACTAAATCCACCAACTTAGCCACATTATTTATTTTAACTTATTTAAACAACATTACAACTTTAACTAGTTTAGTTTTGACTTAATACAACAACTAAATCCACCAACTAAACCACATTATTTATTTTAACTTATTTAAACACCTTAACAACTTTTTAACTTGAACTAATTTAGTTTTGACTTAATTCCAATGACTAAATTTATCAACAAAATCATATTATTTATTTTAACTTATTTAAACAACTTAACAATTTTAACTCGTTTAGTTTTGACTTAAAACAACAACTAAATTCACCAACTAAGCCACATTATTTATTTTAACTTATTTAAACAACATAACAACTTTAACTAGTTTAGTTTTGACTTAATACAACAACTAAATCCACCAGCTAAATAACATTATTTATTTTAACTTATTTAAACAACTTAACAACTTTAACTAGTTTAGTTTTAACTTAATACAACGACTAAATCCACCAACAAAACCACATTATTTATTTTAACTTATTTAAGCAACTGAATAACTTTTTAACTTAAACTAGTTTAGTTTTGACTTAATTACAACAACTAAATCCATCAAGAAAATCACATTATTTATTTTAACTTATTTAAACAACTTAACAACTTTAATTAGTTTAGTTTTGACTTAATACAAAGACTAAATCCACCAACTAAACCACATTATTTATTTTAACTTATTTAAACAACTTAACAACTTTAACTAGTTTAGTTTTGACTTAATACAACAACTAAATTCACCAATTAAACCACATTATTTATTTTAACTTATTTAAACAACTTAACAACTTTAACTAGTTTAGTTTTGACTTAATACAACAACTAAATCCACCAACTAAGCAACATTATTTATTTTAACTTATTTAAACAACATAACAACTTTAACTAATTTAGGTTTAACTTAATACAACAACTAAATCCACCAACTAAACCACATTATTTATTTTAACTTAGTTAAACAACTTAACAACTTTAACTAGTTTAGTTTTGACTTAATACAACAACTAAATCCACCAACTAAGCCACATTATTTATTTTAACTTATTTAAACAACATAACAACATTAACTAGTTTAGTTTTGACTTAATACAACAACTAAATCCACCAACTAAACCACATTATTTATTTTAAATTATTGAAACAACTTAACAACTTTAACTAGTTTAGTTTTGACTTAATACAACGACTAAATCCATCAACTAAACCATTATTTGTTTTAACTTATTTAAACAACTTAATAACTTTTAACTTGAACTAGTTTAGTTTTGACTTAATTCCAACGACTAAATCCATCAACAAAACCACATTATTTATTTTAACTTATTTAAACAACTTAACAACTTTAACTAGTTTAGTTTTGACTTAATACAACGACTAAATCCACCAACTAAACCACATTATTTATTTTAACTTATTTAAACAACTTAACAACTTTAACTAGTTTAATTTTGACTTAATACAACAACTAAATCCACCAATTAAACTACATTATTTATTTTAACTTATTTAAACAACTTAACAACTTTAACTAGTTTAGTTTTGACTTAATACAACAACTAAATCCACCAACTAAACCACATTATTTATTTTAACTTATTAACTTAACAACTTTAACTAGTTTAATTTTGACTTAATACAACAACTGAATCCACCAACTAAGCCACATTATTTATTTTAACTTATTTAAACAACATAACAACTTTAACTAGTTTAGTTTTGACTTAATATAACAACTAAATCCACCAAATAAACCACATTATTTATTTTAACTTATTTAAACAACTTAACAACTTTAACTAGCTTAGTTTTGACTTAATACAACGACTAAATCCACCAACTAAACCACATTATTTATTTTAACTTATTTAAGCAACTTAATAACTTTTTAACTTGAACTAGTTTAGTTTTTACTTAATTCCAACGACTAAATCCATAAACAAAACCACGTTTTTTATTTTAACTTATTTAAACAACTTAACAACTTTAACTAGTTTAGTTTTGACTTAATACAACGACTAAATCTACCAACTAAACCGCATTATTTATTTTAACTTATTTAAACAACTTGACAACTTTAACTAGTTTAGTTTTGACTTAATGCAACCACTAAATCCACCAACTAAACCACATTATTTATTTTAACTTATTTAAACAATTTAAGAACTTTAACTAGTTTAGTTTTGACTTAATACAACAACTAAATCCACCAACTAAACCACATTATTTATTTTAACTTATTTAAACAACTTAACAACTTTAACTAGTTTAGTTTTGACTTATTACAACAACTAAATCAACCAACTTAGCCACATTATTTATTTTAACTTATTTAAACAACATTACAAGTTTAACTAGTTTAGTTTTGACTTAATACAACAACTAAATCCACCAACTAAACCACATTATTTATTTTAACTTATTTAAACAACTTAACAACTTTTTAACTTGAACTAATTTAGTTTTGACTTAATTCCAATGACTAAATTTATCAACAAAATCATATTATTTATTTTAACTTATTTAAACAACTTAACAACTTTAACTAGTTTAGTTTTGACTTAATACAACAACTAAATCCACCAACTAAACCACATTATTTATTTTAACTTGTTTAAACAACTTAACAATTTTAACTCGTTTAGTTTTGACTTAAAACAACAACTAAATTCACCAACTAAGCCACATTATTTATTTTAACTTATTTAAACAACATAACAACTTTAACTAGTTTAGTTTTGACTTAATACAACAACTAAATCCACCAGCTAAATAACATTATTTATTTTAACTTATTTAAACAACTTAACAACTTTAACTAGTTTAATTTTGACTTAATACAACAACTAAATCCACCAACTAAACTACCTTATTTATTTTAACTTATTTAAACAACTTAACAACTTTAACTAGTTTAGTTTTGACTTAATACAACAACTAAATCCACCAACTAAACCACATTATTTATTTTAACTTATTAACTTAACAACTTTAACTAGTTTAATTTTGACTTAATACAACAACTGAATCCACCAACTAAGCCACATTATTTATTTTAACTTATTTAAACAACATAACAACTTTAACTAGTTTAGTTTTGACTTAATACAACAACTAAATCCACCAGCTAAATAACATTATTTATTTTAACTTATTTAAACAACTTAACAACTTTAACTAGTTTAATTTTGACTTAATACAACAACTAAATCCACCAACTAAACTACCTTATTTATTTTAACTTATTTAAACAACTTAACAACTTTAACTAGTTTAGTTTTGACTTAATACAACAACTAAATCCACCAACTAAACCACATTATTTATTTTAACTTATTAACTTAACAACTTTAACTAGTTTAATTTTGACTTAATACAACAACTGAATCCACCAACTAAGCCACATTATTTATTTTAACTTATTTAAACAACATAACAACTTTAACTAGTTTAGTTTTGACTTAATATAACAACTAAATCCACCAAATAAACCACATTATTTATTTTAACTTATTTAAACAACTTAACAACTTTAACTAGCTTAGTTTTGACTTAATACAACGACTAAATCCACCAACTAAACCACATTATTTATTTTAACTTATTTAAACAATTTAATAACTTTTTAACTTGAACTAGTTTAGTTTTTACTTAATTCCAACGACTAAATCCATCAACAAAACCACATTTTTTATTTTAACTTATTTAAACAACTTAACAACTTTAACTAGTTTAGTTTTGACTTAATACAACGACTAAATCCACCAACTAAACCGCATTATTTATTTTAACTTATTTAAACAACTTGACAACTTTAACTAGTTTAGTTTTGACTTAATACAACAACAAAATCCACCAACTAAACCACATTATTTATTTTAACTTATTTAAACAAGTTAACAACTTTAACTAGTTTAGTTTTGACTTAATACAACAACTAAATCCACCAACTAAACCACATTATTTATTTTAACTTATTTAAACAACTTAACAACTTTAACTAGTTTAGTTTTGACTTATTACAACAACTAAATCCACCAACTTAGCCACATTATTTATTTTAACTTATTTAAACAACATTACAACTTTAACTAGTTTAGTTTTGACATAATACAACAACTAAATCCACCAACTAAACTACATTATTTATTTTAACTTATTTAAACAACTTAACAACTTTTTAACTTGAACTAATTTAGTTTTGACTTAATTCCAATGACTAAATTTATCAACAAAATCATATTATTTATTTTAACTTATTTAAACAACTTAACAACTTTAACTAGTTTAGTTTTGACTTAATACAACAACTAAATCCACCAACTAAACCACATTATTTATTTTAACTTATTTAAACAACTTAACAATTTTAACTCGTTTAGTTTTGACTTAAAACAACAACTAAATTCACCAACTAAGACACATTATTTATTTTAACTTATTTAAACAACATAACAACTTTAACTAGTTTAGTTTTGACTTAATACAACAACTAAATCCACCAATTTAAATAACATTATTTATTTTAACTTATTTAAACAACTTAACAACTTTAACTAGTTTAGTTTTGACTTAATACAACGACTAAATCCACCAACAAAACCACATTATTTATTTTAACTTATTTAAGCTGAATAACTTTTTAACTTAAACTAGTTTAGTTTTGACTTAATTACAACAACTAAATCCATCAAGAAAATCACATTATTTATTTTAACTTATTTAAACAACTTAACAACTTTAATTAGTTTAGTTTTGACTTAATACAAAGACTAAATCCACCAACTAAACCACATTATTTATTTTAACTTATTTAAACAACTTAACAACTTTAACTAGTTTAGTTTTGACTTAATACAACAACTAAATTCACCAATTAAACCACATTATTTATTTTAACTTATTTAAACAACTTAACAACTTTAACTAGTTTAGTTTTGACTTAATACAACAACTAAATCCACCAACTAAGCAACATTATTTATTTTAACTTATTTAAACAACATAACAACTTTAACTAATTTAGGTTTAACTTAATACAACTACTAAATCCACCAACTAAACCACATTATTTATTTTAACTTAGTTAAACAACTTAACAACTTTAACTAGTTTAGTTTTGACTTAATACAACAACTAAATCCACCAACTAAGCCACATTATTTATTTTAACTTATTTAAACAACATAACAACTTTAACTAGTTTAGTTTTGACTTAATACAACAACTAAATCCACCAACTAAATCACATTATTTATTTTAAATTATTTAAACAACTTAACAACTTTAACTAGTTTAGTTTTGACTTAATACAACGACTAAATCCATCAACTAAACCACATTATTTATTTTAACTTATTTAAACAACTTAATAACTTTTAACTTGAACTAGTTTAGTTTTGACTTAATTCCAACGACTAAATCCATCAACAAAACCACATTATTTATTTTAACTTATTTAAACAACTTAACAACTTTAACTAGTTTAGTTTTGACTTAATACAACGACTAAATCCACCAACTAAACCACATTATTTATTTTAACTTATTTAAACAACTTAACAACTTTAACTAGTTTAATTTTGACTTAATACAACAACTAAATCCACCAACTAAACTACATTATTTATTTTAACTTATTTAAACAACTTAACAACTTTAACTAGTTTAGTTTTGACTTAATACAACAACTAAATCCACCAACTAAACCACATTATTTATTTTAACTTATTAACTTAACAACTTTAACTAGTTTATTTTTGACTTAATACAACAACTTAATCCACCAACTAAGCCACATTATTTATTTTAACTTATTTAAACAACATAACAACTTTAACTAGTTTAGTTTTGACTTAATATAACAACTAAATCCACCAAATAAACCACATTATTTATTTTAACTTATTTAAACAACTTAACAACTTTAACTAGCTTAGTTTTGACTTAATACAACGACTAAATCCACAAACTAAACCACATTATTTATTTTAACTTATTTAAGCAACTTAATAACTTTTTAACTTGAACTAGTTTAGTTTTTACTTAATTCCAACGACTAAATCCATCAACAAAACCACATTTTTTATTTTAACTTATTTAAACAACTTAACAACTTTAACTAGTTTAGTTTTGACTTAATACAACGACTAAATCTACCAACTAAACCGCATTATTTATTTTAACTTATTTAAACAACTTGACAACTTTAACTAGTTTAGTTTTGACTTAATACAACAACTAAATCCACCAACTAAACCACATTATTTATTTTAACTTATTTAAACAATTTAACAACTTTAACTAGTTTAGTTTTGACTTAATACAACAACTAAATCCACCAACTAAATCACATTATTTATTTTAACTTATTTAAACAACTTAACAACTTTAACTAGTTTAGTTTTGACTTATTACAACAACTAAATCCACCAACTTAGCCACATTATTTATTTTAACTTATTTAAACAACATTACAACTTTAACTAGTTTAGTTTTGACTTAATACAACAACTAAATCCACCAACTAAACCACATTATTTATTTTAACTTATTTAAACAACTTAACAACTTTTAACTTGAACTAATTTAGTTTTGACTTAATTCCAATGACTAAATTTATCAACAAAATCATATTATTTATTTTAACTTATTTAAACAACTTAACAACTTTAACTAGTTTAGTTTTGACTTAATACAACAACTAAATCCACCAACTAAACCACATTATTTATTTTAACTTATTTAAACAACTTAACAATTTTAACTCGTTTAGTTTTGACTTAAAACAACAACTAAATTCACCAACTAAGCCATATTATTTATTTTAACTTATTTAAACAACATAACAACTTTAACTAGTTTAGTTTTGACTTAATACAACAACTAAATCCACCAGCTAAATAGCATTATTTATTTTAACTTATTTAAACAACTTAACAACTTTAACTAGTTTAGTTTTGACTTAATACAACGACTAAATCCACCAACAAAACCACATTATTTATTTTAACTTATTTAAGCAACTGAATAACTTTTTAACTTAAACTAGTTTAGTTTTGACTTAATTACAACAACTAAATCCATCAAGAAAATCACATTATTTATTTTAACTTATTTAAACAACTTAACAACTTTAATTAGTTTAGTTTTGACTTAATACAAAGACTAAATCCACCAACTAAACCACATTATTTATTTTAACTTATTTAAACAACTTAACAACTTTAACTAGTTTAGTTTTGACTTAATACAACAACTAAATCCACCAACTAAACCACATTATTTATTTTAACTTAGTTAAACAACTTAACAACTTTAACTAGTTTAGTTTTGACTTAATACAACAACTAAATCCACCAACTAAGCCACATTATTTATTTTAACTTATTTAAACAACATAACAACTTTAACTAGTTTAGTTTTGACTTAATACAACAACTAAATCCACCAACTAAACCACATTATTTATTTTAAATTATTTAAACAACTTAACAACTTTAACTAGTTTAGTTTTGACTTAATACAACGACTAAATCCATCAACTAAACCACATTATTTATTTTAACTTATTTAAACAACTTAATAACTTTTTAACTTGAACTAGTTTAGTTTTGACTTAATTCCAACGACTAAATCCATCAACAAAACCACATTATTTATTTTAACTTATTTAAACAACTTAACAACTTTAACTAGTTTAGTTTTGACTTAATACAACGACTAAATCCACCAACTAAACCACATTATTTATTTTAACTTATTTAAACAACTTAACAACTTTAACTAGTTTAATTTTGACTTAATACAACAACTAAATCCACCAACTAAACTACATTATTTATTTTAACTTATTTAAACAACTTAACAACTTTAACTAGTTTAGTTTTGACTTAATACAACAACTAAATCCACCAACTAAACCACATTATTTATTTTAACTTATTAACTTAACAACTTTAACTAGTTTAATTTTGACTTAATACAACAACTGAATCCACCAACTAAGCCACATTATTTATTTTAACTTATTTAAACAACATAACAACTTTAACTAGTTTAGTTTTGACTTAATATAACAACTAAATCCACCAAATAAACCACATTATTTATTTTAACTTATTTAAACAACTTAACAACTTTAACTAGCTTAGTTTTGACTTAATACAACGACTAAATCCACAAACTAAACCACATTATTTATTTTAACTTATTTAAGCAACTTAATAACTTTTTAACTTGAACTAGTTTAGTTTTTACTTAATTCCAACGACTAAATCCATCAACAAAACCACATTTTTTATTTTAACTTATTTAAACAACTTAACAACTTTAACTAGTTTAGTTTTGACTTAATACAACGACTAAATCTACCAACTAAACCGCATTATTTATTTTAACTTATTTAAACAACTTGACAACTTTAACTAGTTTAGTTTTGACTTAATACAACAACTAAATCCACCAACTAAACCACATTATTTATTTTAACTTATTTAAACAATTTAACAACTTTAACTAGTTTAGTTTTGACTTAATACAACAACTAAATCCACCAACTAAATCACATTATTTATTTTAACTTATTTAAACAACTTAACAACTTTAACTAGTTTAGTTTTGACTTATTACAACAACTAAATCCACCAACTTAGCCACATTATTTATTTTAACTTATTTAAACAACATTACAACTTTAACTAGTTTAGTTTTGACTTAATACAACAACTAAATCCACCAACTAAACCACATTATTTATTTTAACTTATTTAAACAACTTAACAACTTTTTAACTTGAACTAATTTAGTTTTGACTTAATTCCAATGACTAAATTTATCAACAAAATCATATTATTTATTTTAACTTATTTAAACAACTTAACAACTTTAACTAGTTTAGTTTTGACTTAATACAACTACTAAATCCACCAACTAAACCACATTATTTATTTTAACTTATTTAAACAACTTAACAATTTTAACTCGTTTAGTTTTGACTTAAAACAACAACTAAATTCACCAACTAAGCCATATTATTTATTTTAACTTATTTAAACAACATAACAACTTTAACTAGTTTAGTTTTGACTTAATACAACAACTAAATCCACCAGCTAAATAGCATTATTTATTTTAACTTATTTAAACAACTTAACAACTTTAACTAGTTTAGTTTTGACTTAATACAACGACTAAATCCACCAACAAAACCACATTATTTATTTTAACTTATTTAAGCTCGAATAACTTTTAACTTAAACTAGTTTAGTTTTGACTTAATTACAACAACTAAATCCATCAAGAAAATCACATTATTTATTTTAACTTATTTAAACAACTTAATAACTTTAATTAGTTTAGTTTTGACTTAATACAAAGACTAAATCCACCAACTAAACCACATTATTTATTTTAACTTATTTAAACAACTTAACAACTTTAACTAGTTTAGTTTTGACTTAATACAACAACTAAATTCACCAACTAAACCACATTATTTATTTTAACTTATTTAAACAACTTAACAACTTTAACTAGTTTAGTTTTGACTTAATACAACAACTAAATCCACCAACTAAGCAACATTATTTATTTTAACTTATTTAAACAACATAACAACTTTAACTAATTTAGGTTTAACTTAATACAACAACTAAATCCACCAACTAAACCACATTATTTATTTTAACTTAGTTAAACAACTTAACAACTTTAACTAGTTTAGTTTTGACTTAATACAACAACTAAATCCACCAACTAAGCCACATTATTTATTTTAACTTATTTAAACAACATAACAACATTAACTAGTTTAGTTTTGACTTAATACAACAACTAAATCCACCAACTAAACCACATTATTT
Organism: Solanum pinnatisectum; assembly: GCA_035578085.1. Classification (NCBI taxonomy): domain Eukaryota; kingdom Viridiplantae; phylum Streptophyta; class Magnoliopsida; order Solanales; family Solanaceae; genus Solanum; species Solanum pinnatisectum. The sequence goes on along the minus strand of CM069076.1, from coordinate 40,667,877 downwards.
ATTTTAAATTATTGAAACAACTTAACAACTTTAACTAGTTTAGTTTTGACTTAATACAACGACTAAATCCATCAACTAAACCACATTATTTATTTTAACTTATTTAAACAACTTAATAACTTTTTAACTTTAACTAGTTTAGTTTTGACTTAATTCCAACAACTAAATCAATCAACAAAATCACATTATTTATTTTAACTTATTTAAACAACTTAACAACTTTAATTAGTTTAGTTTTGACTTAATACAACAACTAAATCCACCAACTAAACCACATTATTTATTTTAACTTATTTAAACAACTTATCAACATTAACTAATTAGTTTTGACTTAATACAACAACTAAATCCACCAACTAAACCACATTATTTATTTTAACTTATTTAAGCAAGTTAACAACTTTAACTAGTTTAGTTTTGACTTAATACAACAACTAAATCAACCAACTAAGCCACATTATTTATTTTAACTTATTTAAACAACATGACAACTTTAACTAGTTTAGTTTTGACTTAATACAACAACTAAATCCAACAACTAAACCACATTATTAATTTTAACTTATTTCAACAACTTAACAACTTTAACTAGTTTAGTTTTGACTTAATACAACGACTAAATTCACCAACTAAACCACATTATTTATTTTAACTTATTTAAACAACTTAATAACTTTTTAACTTGAACTAGTTTAGTTTTGACTTAATTCCAACGACTAAATCCATCAACAAAACCACATTATTTATTTTAACTTATTTAAACAACTTAACAACTTTAACTAGTTTAGTTTTGACTTAATACAACGACTAAATCCACCAACTAAACCACATTATTTATTTTAACTTATTTAAACAACTTAACAACTTTAACATGTTTAGTTTTGACTTAATACAACAACTAAATCCACCAACTAAACTACATTATTTATTTTAACTTATTTAAACAACTTAACAACTTTAACTAGTTTAGTTTTGACTTAATACAACAACTAAATCCACCAACTAAACCACATTATTTATTTTAACTTATTAACTTAACAACTTTAACTAGTTTAATTTTGACTTAATACAACAACTGAATCCACCAACTAAGCCACATTATTTATTTTAACTTATTTAAACAACATAACAACTTTAAGTAGTTTAGTTTTGACTTAATATAACAACTAAATCCACCAAATAAACCACATTATTTATTTTAACTTATTTAAACAACTTAACAACTTTAACTAGCTTAGTTTTGACTTAATACAACGACTAAATCCACCAACTAAACCACATTATTTATTTTAACTTATTTAAACAACTTAATAACTTTTTAACTTGAACTAGTTTAGTTTTTACTTAATTCCAACGACTAAATCCATCAACAAAACCACATTTTTTATTTTAACTTATTTAAACAACTTAACAACTTTAACTAGTTTAATTTTGACTTAATACAACGACTAAATCCACCAACTAAACCGCATTATTTATTTTAACTTATTTAAACAACTTGACAACTTTAACTAGTTTAGTTTTGACTTAATACAACAACAAAATCCACCAACTAAACCACATTATTTATTTTAACTTATTTAAACAAGTTAACAACTTTAACTAGTTTAGTTTTGACTTAATACAACAACTAAATCCACCAACTAAACCACATTATTTATTTTAACTTATTTAAACAACTTAATAACTTTTTAACTTTAACTAGTTTAGTTTTGACTTAATTCCAACAACTAAATCAATCAACAAAATCACATTATTTATTTTAACTTATTTAAACAACTTAACAACTTTAATTAGTTTAGTTTTGACTTAATACAACAACTAAATCCACCAACTAAATCACCTTATTTATTTTAACTTATTTAAACAACTTATCAACATTAACTAGTTTAGTTTTGACTTAATACAACAACTAAATCCACCAACTAAACCACATTATTTATTTTAACTTATTTAAGCAACTTAACAACTTTAACTAGTTTAGTTTTGACTTAATACAACAACTAAATCAACCAACTAAGCCACATTATTTATTTTAACTTATTTAAACAACATGACAACTTTAACTAGTTTAGTTTTGACTTAATACAACAACTAAATCCAACAACTAAACCACATTATTAATTTTAACTTATTTCAACAACTTAACAACTTTAACTAGTTTACTTTTGACTTAATACAACGACTAAATTCACCAACTAAACCACATTATTTATTTTAACTTATTTAAACAACTTAATAACTTTTTAACTTGAACTAGTTTAGTTTTGACTTAATTCCAACGACTAAATCCATCAACAAAACGACATTATTTATTTTAACTTATTTAAACAACTTAACAACTTTAACTAGTTTAGTTTTGACTTAATACAACGACTAAATCCACCAACTAAACCACATTATTTATTTTAACTTATTTAAACAACTTAACAACTTTAACTAGTTTAGTTTTGACTTAATACAACAACTAAATCCACCAACTAAACTACATTATTTATTTTAACTTATTTAAACAACTTAACAACTTTAACTAGTTTAGTTTTGACTTAATACAACAACTAAATCCACCAACTAAACCACATTATTTATTTTAACTTATTAACTTAACAACTTTAACTAGTTTAATTTTGACTTAATACAACAACTGAATCCACCAACTAAGCCACATTATTTATTTTAACTTATTTAAACAACATAACAACTTTAACTAGTTTAGTTTTGACTTAATATAACAACTAAATCCACCAAATAAACCACATTATTTATTTTAACTTATTTAAACAACTTAACAACTTTAACTAGCTTAGTTTTGACTTAATACAACGACTAAATCCACCAACTAAACCACATTATTTATTTTAACTTATTTAAACAACTTAATAACTTTTTAACTTGAACTAGTTTAGTTTTTACTTAATTCCAACGACTAAATCCATCAACAAAACCACATTTTTTATTTTAACTTATTTAAACAACTTAACAACTTTAACTAGTTTAGTTTTGACTTAATACAACGACTAAATCCACCAACTAAACCGCATTATTTATTTTAACTTATTTAAACAACTTGACAACTTTAACTAGTTTAGTTTTGACTTAATACAACAACTAAATCCACCAACTAAACCACATTATTTATTTTAACTTATTTAAACAACTTAACAATTTTAACTCGTTTAGTTTTGACTTAAAACAACAACTAAATTCACCAACTAAGCCACATTATTTATTTTAACTTATTTAAACAACATAACAACTTTAACTAGTTTAGTTTTGACTTAATACAACAACTAAATCCACCAGCTAAATAACATTATTTATTTTAACTTATTTAAACAACTTAACAACTTTAACTAGTTTAGTTTTGACTTAATACAACGACTAAATCCACCAACAAAACCACATTATTTATTTTAACTTATTTAAGCAACTGAATAACTTTTTAACTTAAACTAGTTTAGTTTTGACTTAATTACAACAACTAAATCCATCAAGAAAATCACATTATTTATTTTAACTTATTTAAACAACTTAACAACTTTAATTAGTTTAGTTTTGACTTAATACAAAGACTAAATCCACCAACTAAACCACATTATTTATTTTAACTTATTTAAACAACTTAACAACTTTAACTAGTTTAGTTTTGACTTAATACAACAACTAAATTCACCAACTAAACCACATTATTTATTTTAACTTATTTAAACAACTTAACAACTTTAACTAGTTTAGTTTTGACTTAATACAACAACTAAATCCACCAACTAAGCAACATTATTTATTTTAACTTATTTAAACAACATAACAACTTTAACTAATTTAGGTTTAACTTAATACAACAACTAAATCTACCAACTAAACCACATTATTTATTTTAACTTAGTTAAACAACTTAACAACTTTAACTAGTTTAGTTTTGACTTAATACAACAACTAAATCCACCAACTAAGCCACATTATTTATTTTAACTTATTTAAACAACATAACAACTTTAACTAGTTTAGTTTTGACTTAATACAACAACTAAATCCACCAACTAAACCACATTATTTATTTTAACTTATTAACTTAACAACTTTAACTAGTTTAATTTTGACTTAATACAACAACTGAATCCACCAACTAAGCCACATTATTTATTTTGACTAATTTAAACAACATAACAACTTTAACTTTTTAACTTGAACTAGTTTAGTTTTGACTTAATTCCAACGACTAAATCCATCAACAAAACCACATTATTTATTTTAACTTATTTAAACAACTTAACAACTTTAACTAGTTTAGTTTTGACTTAATACAACGACTAAATCCACCAACTAAACCACATTATTTATTTTAACTTATTTAAACAACTTAACAACTTTAACTAGTTTAGTTTTGACTTAATACAACAACTAAATCCACCAACTAAACTACATTATTTATTTTAACTTATTTAAACAACTTAACAACTTTAACTAGTTTAGTTTTGACTTAATACAACAACTAAATCCACCAACTAAACCACATTATTTATTTTAACTTATTAACTTAACAACTTTAACTAGTTTAATTTTGACTTAATACAACAACTGAATCCACCAACTAAGCCACATTATTTATTTTAACTTATTTAAACAACATAACAACTTTAACTAGTTTAGTTTTGACTTAATACAACGACTAAATCCACCAACTAAACCGCATTATTTATTTTAACTTATTTAAACAACTTGACAACTTTAACTAGTTTAGTTTTGACTTAATACAACAACTAAATCCACCAACTAAACCACATTATTTATTTTAATTTATTTAAACAAGTTAACAACTTTAACTAGTTTAGTTTTGACTTAATACAACAACTAAATCCACCAACTAAACCACATTATTTATTTTAACTTATTTAAACAACTTAACAACTTTAACTAGTTTAGTTTTGACTTATTACAACAACTAAATCCACCAACTTAGCCACATTATTTATTTTAACTTATTTAAACAACATTACAACTTTAACTAGTTTAGTTTTGACTTAATACAACAACTAAATCCACCAACTAAACCACATTATTTATTTTAACTTATTTAAACAACTTAACAACTTTTTAACTTGAACTAATTTAGTTTTGACTTAATTCCAATGACTAAATTTATCAACAAAATCATATTATTTATTTTAACTTATTTAAACAACTTAACAACTTTAACTAGTTTAGTTTTGACTTAATACAACAACTAAATCCACCAACTAAACCACATTATTTATTTTAACTTATTTAAACAACTTAACAATTTTAACTCGTTTAGTTTTGACTTAAAACAACAACTAAATTCACCAACTAAGCACATTATTTATTTTACTTTATTTAAACAACATGACAACTTTAACTAGTTTAGTTTTGACTTAATACAACAACTAAATCCACCAGCTAAATAACATTATTTATTTTAACTTATTTAAACAACTTAACAACTTTAACTAGTTTAGTTTTGACTTAATACAACGACTAAATCCACCAACAAAACCACATTATTTATTTTAACTTATTTAAGCAACTGAATAACTTTTTAACTTAAACTAGTTTAGTTTTGACTTAATTACAACAACTAAATCCATCAAGAAAATCACATTATTTATTTTAACTTATTTAAACAACTTAACAACTTTAATTAGTTTAGTTTTGACTTAATACAAAGACTAAATCCACCAACTAAACCACATTATTTATTTTAACTTATTTAAACAACTTAACAACTTTAACTAGTTTAGTTTTGACTTAATACAACAACTAAATTCACCAATTAAACCACATTATTTATTTTAACTTATTTAAACAACTTAACAACTTTAACTAGTTTAGTTTTGACTTAATACAACAACTAAATCCACCAACTAAGCAACATTATTTATTTTAACTTATTTAAACAACATAACAACTTTAACTAATTTAGGTTTAACTTAATACAACAACTAAATCCACCAACTAAACCACATTATTTATTTTAACTTAGTTAAACAACTTAACAACTTTAACTAGTTTAGTTTTGACTTAATACAACAACTAAATCCACCAACTAAGCCACATTATTTATTTTAACTTATTTAAACAACATAACAACTTTAACTAGTTTAGTTTTGACTTAATAGAACAACTAAATCCACCAACTAAGCCACATTATTTATTTTAACTTATTTAAACAACATAACAACTTTAACTAGTTTAGTTTTGACTTAATACAACAACTAAATCCACCAACAAAACCACATTATTTATTTTAACTTATTTAAACAACTTAACAACTTTAACTAGTTTAGTTTTGACTTATTACAACAACTAAATCCACCAACTTAGCCACATTATTTATTTTAACTTATTTAAACAACATTACAACTTTAACTAGTTTAGTTTTGACTTAATACAACAACTAAATCCACCAACTAAACCACATTATTTATTTTAACTTATTTAAACAACTTAACAACTTTTTAACTTGAACTAATTTAGTTTTGACTTAATTCCAATGACTAAATTTATCAACAAAATCATATTATTTATTTTAACTTATTTAAACAACTTAACAACTTTAACTAGTTTAGTTTTGACTTAATACAACAACTAAATCCACCAACTAAACCACATTATTTATTTTAACTTATTTAAACAACTTAACAATTTTAACTCGTTTAGTTTTGACTTAAAACAACAACTAAATTCACCAACTAAACCACATTATTTATTTTAACTTATTTAAACAACATAACAACTTTAACTAGTTTAGTTTTGACTTAATACAACAACTAAATCCACCAGCTAAATAACATTATTTATTTTAACTTATTTAAACAACTTAACAACTTTAACTAGTTTAGTTTTGACTTAATACAACGACTAAATCCACCAACAAAACCACATTATTTATTTTAACTTATTTAAGCAACTGAATAACTTTTTAACTTAAACTAGTTTAGTTTTGACTTAATTACAACAACTAAATCCATCAAGAAAATCACATTATTTATTTTAACTTATTTAAACAACTTAACAACTTTAATTAGTTTAATTTTGACTTAATACAAAGACTAAATCCACCAACTAAACCACATTATTTATTTTAACTTATTTAAACAACTTAACAACTTTAACTAGTTTAGTTTTGACTTAATACAACAACTAAATTCACCAATTAAACCACATTATTTATTTTAACTTATTTAAACAACTTAACAACTTTAACTAGTTTAGTTTTGACTTAATACAATAACTAAATCCACCAACTAAGCAACATTATTTATTTTAACTTATTTAAACAACATAACAACTTTAACTAATTTAGGTTTAACTTAATACAACAACTAAATCCACCAACTAAACCACATTATTTATTTTAACTTAGTTAAACAACTTAACAACTTTAACTAGTTTAGTTTTGACTTAATACAACAACTAAATCCACCAACTAAGCCACATTATTTATTTTAACTTATTTAAACAACATAACAACTTTAACTAGTTTAGTTTTGACTTAATACAACAACTAAATCCACCAACTAAACCACATTATTTATTTTAACTTATTTAGACAACTTAACAACTTTAACTAGTTTAGTTTTGACTTAATTCAACGACTAAATCCACCAACTAAACCAAATTATTTATTTTAACTTATTTAAACAACTTAATAACTTTTTAACTTGAACTAGTTTAGTTTTGACTTAATTCCAACGACTAAATCCATCAACAAAACCACACTATTTATTTTAACTTATTTAAACAACTTAACAACTTTAACTAGTTTTGTTTTGACTTAATACAACGACTAAATCCACCAACTAAACCACATTATTTATTTTAACTTATTTAAACAACTTAACAACTTTATCTAGTTTAGTTTTGACTTAATACAACAACTAAATCCACCAACAAAACCACATTATTTATTTTAACTTATTTAAACAACTTAACAACTTTTTAACTTGAACTAATTTAGTTTTGACTTAATTCCAATGACTAAATTTATCAACAAAATCATATTATTTATTTTAACTTATTTAAACAACTTAACAACTTTAACTAGTTTAGTTTTGACTTAATACAACAACTAAATCCACCAACTAAACCACATTATTTATTTTAACTTATTTAAACAACTTAACAATTTTAACTCGTTTAGTTTTGACTTAAAACAACAACTAAATTCACCAACTAAGCCACATTATTTATTTTAACTTATTTAAACAACATAACAACTTTAACTAGTTTAGTTTTGACTTAATACAACAACTAAATCCACCAGCTAAATAACATTATTTATTTTAACTTATTTAAACAACTTAACAACTTTAACTAGTTTAGTTTTGACTTAATACAACAACTAAATCCACCAACTAAACCACATTATTTATTTTAACTTATTTAAACAACTTAACAACTTTTTAACTTGAACTAATTTAGTTTTGACTTAATTCCAATGACTAAATTTATCAACAAAATCATATTATTTATTTTAACTTATTTAAACAACTTAACAACTTTAACTAGTTTAGTTTTGACTTAATACAACAACTAAATCCACCAACTAAACCACATTATTTATTTTAACTTATTTAAACAACTTAACAATTTTAACTCGTTTAGTTTTGACTTAAAACAACAACTAAATTCACCAACTAAGCCACATTATTTATTTTAACTTATTTAAACAACATAACAACTTTAACTAGTTTAGTTTTGACTTAATACAACAACTAAATCCACCAGCTAAATAACATTATTTATTTTAACTTATTTAAACAACTTAACAACTTTAACTAGTTTAGTTTTGACTTAATACAACGACTAAATCCACCAACAAAACCACATTATTTATTTTAACTTATTTAAGCAACTGAATAACTTTTTAACTTAAACTAGTTTAGTTTTGACTTAATTACAACAACTAAATCCGTCAAGAAAATCACATTATTTATTTTAACTTATTTAAACAACTTAACAACTTTAATTAGTTTAGTTTTGACTTAATACAAAGACTAAATCCACCAACTAAACCACATTATTTATTTTAACTTATTTAAACAACTTAACAACTTTAACTAGTTTAGTTTTGACTTAATACAACAACTAAATTCACCAATTAAACCACATTATTTATTTTAACTTATTTAAACAACTTAACAACTTTAACTAGTTTAGTTTTGACTTAATACAACAACTAAATCCACCAACTAAGCAACATTATTTATTTTAACTTATTTAAACAACATAACAACTTTAACTAATTTAGGTTTAACTTAATACAACAACTAAATCCACCAACTAAACCACATTATTTATTTTAACTTAGTTAAACAACTTAACAACTTTAACTAGTTTAGTTTGACTTAATACAACAACTAAATCCACCAACTAAGCCACATTATTTATTTTAACTTATTTAAACAACATAACAACTTTAACTAGTTTAGTTTTGACTTAATACAACAACTAAATCCACCAACTAAACCACATTATTTATTTTAAATTATTTAAACAACTTAACAACTTTAACTAGTTTAGTTTTGACTTAATACAACGACTAAATCCATCAACTAAACCACATTATTTATTTTAACTTATTTAAACAACTTAATAACTTTTTAACTTGAACTAGTTTAGTTTTGACTTAATTCCAACGACTAAATCCATCAACAAAACCACATTATTTATTTTAACTTATTTAAACAACTTAACAACTTTAACTAGTTTAGTTTTGACTTAATACAACGACTAAATCCACCAACTAAACCACATTATTTATTTTAACTTATTTAAACAACTTAACAACTTTAACTAGTTTAATTTTGACTTAATACAACAACTAAATCCACCAACTAAACTACATTATTTATTTTAACTTATTTAAACAACTTAACAACTTTAACTAGTTTAGTTTTGACTTAATACAACAACTAAATCCACCAACTAAACCACATTATTTATTTTAACTTATTAACTTAACAACTTTAACTAGTTTAATTTTGACTTAATACAACAACTGAATCCACCAACTAAGCCACATTATTTAATTTAACTTATTTAAACAACATAACAACTCTAACTAGTTTAGTTTTGACTTAATATAACAACTAAATCCACCAAATAAACCACATTATTTATTTTAACTTATTTAAACAACTTAACAACTCTAACTAGCTTAGTTTTGACTTAATACAACGACTAAATCCACCAACTAAACCACATTATTTATTTTAACTTATTTAAACAACTTAATAACTTTTTAACTTCAACTAGTTTAGTTTTTACTTAATTCCAACGACTAAATCCATCAACAAAACCACATTTTTTATTTTAACTTATTTAAACAACTTAACAACTTTAACTAGTTTAGTTTTGACTTAATACAACGACTAAATCCACCAACTAAACCGCATTATTTATTTTAACTTATTTAAACAACTTGACAACTTTAACTAGTTTAGTTTTGACTTAATACAACAACTAAATCCACCAACTAAACCACATTATTTATTTTAACTTATTTAAACAAGTTAACAACTTTAACTAGTTTAGTTTTGACTTAATACAACAACTAAATCCACCAACTAAACCACATTATTTATTTTAACTTATTTAAACAACTTAATAACTTTAACTAGTTTAGTTTTGACTTATTACAACAACTAAATCCACCAACTTAGCCACATTATTTATTTTAACTTATTTAAACAACATTACAACTTTAACTAGTTTAGTTTTGACTTAATACAACAACTAAATCCACCAACTAAACCACATTATTTATTTTAACTTATTTAAACAACTTAACAACTTTTTAACTTGAACTAATTTAGTTTTGACTTAATTCCAATGACTAAATTTATCAACAAAATCATATTATTTATTTTAACTTATTTAAACAACTTAACAACTTTAACTAGTTTAGTTTTGACTTAATACAACAACTAAATCCACCAACTAAACCACATTATTTATTTTAACTTATTTAAACAACTTAACAATTTTAACTCGTTTAGTTTTGACTTAAAACAACAACTAAATTCACCAACTAAGCCACATTATTTATTTTCTCTTATTTAAACAACATAACAACTTTAACTAGTTTAGTTTTGACTTAATACAACAACTAAATCCACCAGCTAAATAACATTATTTATTTTAACTTATTTAAACAACTTAACAACTTTAACTAGTTTAGTTTTGACTTAATACAACGACTAAATCCACCAACAAAACCACATTATTTATTTTAACTTATTTAAGCAACTGAATAACTTTTAACTTAAACTAGTTTAGTTTTGACTTAATTACAACAACTAAATCCATCAAGAAAATCACATTATTTATTTTAACATATTTAAACAACTTAACAACTTTAATTAGTTTAGTTATGACTTAATACAAAGACTAAATCCACCAACTAAAGCACATTATTTATTTTAACTTATTTAAACAACTTAACAACTTTAACTAGTTTAGTTTTGACTTAATACAACAACTAAATTCACTAATTAAACCACATTATTTATTTTAACTTATTTAAACAACTTAACAACTTTAACTAGTTTAGTTTTGACTTAATACAACAACTAAATCCACCAACTAAGCAACATTATTTATTTTAACTTATTTAAACAACATAACAACTTTAACTAATTTAGGTTTAACTTAATACAACAACTAAATCCACCAACTAAACCATTATTTATTTTAACTTAGTTAAACAACTTAACAACTTTAACTAGTTTAGTTTTGACTTAATACAACAACTAAATCCACCAACTAAGCCATTATTTATTTTAACTTATTTAAACAACATAACAACTTTAACTAGTTTAGTTTTGACTTAATACAACAACTAAATCCACCAACTAAGCAACATTATTTATTTTAACTTATTTAAACAACATAACAACTTTAACTAATTTAGGTTTAACTTAATACAACAACTAAATCCACCAACTTAACCACATTATTTATTTTAACTTAGTTAAACAACTTAACAACTTTAACTAGTTTAGTTTTGACTTAATACAACAACTAAATCCACCAACTAAGCCACATTATTTATTTTAACTTATTTAAACAACATAACAACTTTAACTAGTTTAGTTTTGACTTAATACAACAACTAAATCCACCAACTAAACCACATTATTTATTTTAAATTATTTAAACAACTTAACAATTTTAACTAGTTTAGTTTTGACTTAATACAACGACTAAATCCATCAACTAAACCACATTATTTATTTTAACTTATTTAAACAACTTAAGAACTTTTAACTTGAAATAGTTTAGTTTTGACTTAATTCCAACGACTAAATCCATCAACAAAACCACATTATTTATTTTAACTTATTTAAACAACTTAACAACTTTAACTAGTTTAGTTTTGACTTAATACAACGACTAAATCCACCAACTAAACCACATTATTTATTTTAACTTATTTAAACAACTTAACAACTTTAACTAGTTTAATTTTGACTTAATACAACGACTAAATCCACCAACTAAACCACATTATTTATTTTAACTTATTTAAACAACTTAACAACTTTAACTAGTTTAATTTTGACTTAATACAACAACTAAATCCACCAACTAAACTACATTATTTATTTTAACTTATTTAAACAACTTAACAACTTTAACTAGTTTAGTTTTGACTTAATACAACAACTAAATCCACCAACTAAACCACATTATTTATTTTAACTTATTAACTTAACAACTTTAACTAGTTTAATTTTGACTTAATACAACAAATGAATCCACCAACTAAGCCACATTATTTATTTTAACTTATTTAAACAACATAACAACTTTAACTAGTTTAGTTTTGACTTAATATAACAACTAAATCCACCAAATAAACCACATTATTTATTTTAACTTATTTAAACAACTTAACAACTTTAACTAGCTTAGTTTTGACTTAATACAACGACTAAATCCACCAACTAAACCACATTATTTATTTTAACTTATTTAAGCAACTTAATAACTTTTTAACTTGAACTAGTTTAGTTTTTACTTAATTCCAACGACTAAATCCATCAACAAAACCACATTTTTTATTTTAACTTATTTAAACAACTTAACAACTTTAACTAGTTTAGTTTTGACTTAATACAACGACTAAATCGACCAACTAAACCGCATTATTTATTTTAACTTATTTAAACAACTTGACAACTTTAACTAGTTTAGTTTTGACTTAATACAACAACTAAATCCACCAACTAAACCACATTATTTATTTTAACTTATTTAAACAATTTAACAACTTTAACTAGTTTAGTTTTGACTTAATACAACAACTAAATCCACCAAATAAACCACATTATTTATTTTAACTTATTTAAACAACTTAACAACTTTAACTAGTTTAGTTTTGACTTATTACAACAACTAAATCCACCAACTAAACCACATTATTTATTTTAACTTATTTAAACAACTTAACAACTTTTTAACTTGAACTAATTTAGTTTTGACTTAATTCCAATGACTAAATTTATCAACAAAATCATATTATTTATTTTAACTTATTTAAACAACTTAACAACTTTAACTAGTTTAGTTTTGACTTAATACAACAACTAAATCCACCAACTAAACCACATTATTTATTTTAACTTATTTAAACAACTTAACAATTTTAACTCGTTTAGTTTTGACTTAAAACAACAACTAAATTCACCAACTAAGCCACATTATTTATTTTAACTTATTTAAACAACATAACAACTTTAACTAGTTTAGTTTTGACTTAATACAACAACTAAATCCAGCTAAATAACATTATTTATTTTAACTTATTTAAACAACTTAACAACTTTAACTAGTTTAGTTTTGACTTAATACAACGACTAAATCCACCAACAAAACCACATTATTTATTTTAACTTATTTAAGCAACTGAATAACTTTTTAACTTAAACTAGTTTAGTTTTGACTTAATTACAACAACTAAATCCATCAAGAAAATCACATTATTTATTTTAACTTATTTAAACAACTTAACAACTTTAATTAGTTTAGTTTTGACTTAATACAAAGACTAAATCCACCAACTAAACCACATTATTTATTTTAACTTATTTAAACAACTTAACAACTTTAACTAGTTTAGTTTTGACTTAATACAACAACTAAATTCACCAACTAAACCACATTATTTATTTTAACTTATTTAAACAACTTAACAACTTTAACTAGTTTAGTTTTGACTTAATACAACAACTAAATCCACCAACTAAGCAACATTATTTATTTTAACTTATTTAAGCAACATAACAACTTTAACTAATTTAGGTTTAACTTAATACAACAACTAAACTCACCAACTAAACCACATTATTTATTTTAACTTAGTTAAACAACTTAACAACTTTAACTAGTTTAGTTTTGACTTAATACAACAACTAAATCCACCAACTAAGCCACATTATTTATTTTAACTTATTTAAACAACATAACAACTTTAACTAGTTTAATTTTGACTTAATACAACGACTAAATCCACCAACTAAACCGCATTATTTATTTTAACTTATTTAAACAACTTGACAACTTTAACTAGTTTAGTTTTGACTTAATACAACAACTAAATCCACCAACTAAACCACATTATTTATTTTAACTTATTTAAACAAGTTAACAACTTTAACTAGTTTAGTTTTGACTTAATACAACGACTAAATTCACCAACTAAACCACATTATTTATTTTAACTTATTTAAACAACTTAATAACTTTTTAACTTTAACTAGTTTAGTTTTGACTTAATTCCAACAACTAAATCAATCAACAAAATCACATTATTTATTTTAACTTATTTAAACAACTTAACAACTTTAATTAGTTTAATTTTGACTTAATACAACAACTAAATCCACCAACTAAATCACATTATTTATTTTAACTTATTTAAACAACTTATCAACATTAACTAGTTTAGTTCTGACTTAATACAACAACTAAATCCACCAACTAAACCACATTATTTATTTTAACTTATTTAAGCAAGTGAACAACTTTAACTAGTTTAGTTTTGACTTAATACAACAACTAAATCAACCAACTAAGCCACATTATTTATTTTAACTTATTTAAACAACATGACAACTTTAACTAGTTTAGTTTTGACTTAATACAACAACTAAATCCAACAACTAAACCACATTATTAATTTTAACTTATTTCAACAACTTAACAACTTTAACTAGTTTAGTTTTGACTTAATACAACGACTAAATTCACCAACTAAACCACATTATTTATTTTAACTTATTTAAACAACCTAATAACTTTTTAACTTGAACTAGTTTAGTTTTGACTTAATTCCAACGACTAAATCCATCAACAAAACCACATTATTTATTTTAACTTATTTAAACAAGTTAACAACTTTAACTAGTTTAGTTTTGACTTAATACAACGACTAAATCCACCAACTAAACCACATTAATTATTTTAACTTATTTAAACAACTTAACAACTTTAACTAGTTTAGTTTTGACTTAATACAACAACTAAATCCACCAGCTAAATAACATTATTTATTTTAACTTATTTAAACAACTTAACAACTTTAACTAGTTTAGTTTTGACTTAATACAACGACTAAATCCACCAACAAAACCACATTATTTATTTTAACTTATTTAAGAATCAATAACTTTTTAACTTAAACTAGTTTAGTTTTGACTTAATTACAACAACTAAATCCATCAAGAAAATCACATTATTTATTTTAACTTATTTAAACAACTTAACAACTTTAATTAGTTTAATTTTGACTTAATACAAAGACTAAATCCACCAACTAAACCACATTATTTATTTTAACTTATTTAAACAACTTAACAACTTTAACTAGTTTAGTTTTGACTTAATACAACAACTAAATTCACCAATTAAACCACATTATTTATTTTAACTTATTTAAACAACTTAACAACTTTAACTAGTTTAGTTTTGACTTAATACAATAACTAAATCCACCAACTAAGCAACATTATTTATTTTAACTTATTTAAACAACATAACAACTTTAACTAATTTAGGTTTAACTTAATACAACAACTAAATCCACCAACTAAACCACATTATTTATTTTAACTTAGTTAAACAACTTAACAACTTTAACTAGTTTAGTTTTGACTTAATACAACAACTAAATCCACCAACTAAGCCACATTATTTATTTTAACTTATTTAAACAACATAACAACTTTAACTAGTTTAGTTTTGACTTAATACAACAACTAAATCCACCAACTAAACCACATTATTTATTTTAACTTATTTAGACAACTTAACAACTTTAACTAGTTTAGTTTTGACTTAATTCAACGACTAAATCCACCAACTAAACCAAATTATTTATTTTAACTTATTTAAACAACTTAATAACTTTTTAACTTGAACTAGTTTAGTTTTGACTTAATTCCAACGACTAAATCCATCAACAAAACCACACTATTTATTTTAACTTATTTAAACAACTTAACAACTTTAACTAGTTTTGTTTTGACTTAATACAACGACTAAATCCACCAACTAAACCACATTATTTATTTTAACTTATTTAAACAACTTAACAACTTTATCTAGTTTAGTTTTGACTTAATACAACAACTAAATCCACCAACAAAACCACATTATTTATTTTAACTTATTTAAACAACTTAACGCTTTAACTAGTTTAGTTTTGACTTCATACAACAACTAAATCCACCAACTAAACCACATTATTTATTTTAACTTATTAACTTAAAAACTTTAACTAGTTTAATTTTGACTTAATACAACAACTGAATCCACCAACTAAGCCACATTATTTATTTTAACTTATTTAAACAACATAAAAACTTTAACTAGTTTAGTTTTGACTTAATATAACAACAAAATCCACCAACTAAACCACATTATTTATTTTAAATTATTTAAACAACTTAACTACTTTAACTAGTTTAGTTTTGACTTAATACAACGACTAAATCCACCAACTAAACCACATTATTTATTTTAACTTATTTAAACAACTTCATAACTTTTTAACTTGAACTAGTTTAGTTTTGACTTTACCCCAACTACTAAATGCACCAACAAAACCACATTATTTATTTTAACTTATTTAAACAACTTGACACCTTTAACTAGTTTAGTTTTGACTTAATACAACGACTAAATCCACCAACTAAACCGCATTATTTATTTTAACTTATTTAAACAACTTAACAATTTTAACTCGTTTAGTTTTGACTTAAAACAACAACTAAATTCACCAACTAAGCCACATTATTTATTTTAACTTATTTAACTAACATAACAACTTTAACTAGTTTAGTTTTGACTTAATACAACAACTAAATCCACCAGCTAAATAACATTATTTACTTTAACTTATTTAAACAACTTTAACTAGTTTAGTTTTGACTTAATACAACGACTAAATCCACCAACTAAACCACATTATTTATTTTAACTTATTTAAGCAACTGAATAACTTTTTAACTTAAACTAGTTTAGTTTTGACTTAATTACAACAACTAAATCCATCAAGAAAATCACATTATTTATTTTAACTTATTTAAACAACTTAACAACTTTAATTAGTTTAGTTTTGACTTAACACAAAGACTAAATCCACCAACTAAACCACATTATTTATTTTAACTTATTTAAACAACTTAACAACTTTAACTAGTTTAGTTTTGACTTAATACAACAACTAAATTCACCAACTAAACCACATTATTTATTTTAACTTATTTAAATAACTTAACAACTTTAACTAGTTTAGTTTTGACTTAATACAACAACTAAATCCACCAACTAAGCCACATTATTTATTTTAACTTATTTAAACAACATAACAACTTTAACTAATTTAGGTTTAACTTAATACAACAACTAAATCCACCAACTAAACCACATTATTTATTTTAACTTAGTTAAACAACTTAACAACTTTAACTAGTTTAGTTTTGACTTAATACAACAACTAAATCCACCAACTAAGCCACATTATTTATTTTAACTTATTTAAACAACATAACAACTTTAACTAGTTTAGTTTTGACTTAATAGAACAACTAAATCCACCAACTAAGCCACATTATTTATTTTAACATATTTAAACAACATAACAACTTTAACTAGTTTAGTTTTGACTTAATACAACAACTAAATCCACCAACTAAACCACATTATTTATTTTAACTTATTTAAACAACTTAACAACTTTAACTAGTTTAGTTTTGACTTATTACAACAACTAAATCCACCAACTTAGCCACATTATTTATTTTAACTTATTTAAACAACATTACAACTTTAACTAGTTTAGTTTTGACTTAATACAACAACTAAATCCACCAACTAAACCACATTATTTATTTTAACTTATTTAAACAACTTAACAACTTTTTAACTTGAACTAATTTAGTTTTGACTTAATTCCAATGACTAAATTTATCAACAAAATCATATTATTTATTTTAACTTATTTAAACAACTTAACAACTTTAACTAGTTTAGTTTTGACTTAATACAACAACTAAATCCACCAACTAAACCACATTATTTATTTTAACTTATTTAAACAACTTAACAATTTTAACTCGTTTAGTTTTGACTTAAAACAACAACTAAATTCACCAACTAAGCCACATTATTTATTTTAACTTATTTAAACAACATAACAACTTTAACTAGTTTAGTTTTGACTTAATACAACAACTAAATCCACCAATTAAATAACATTATTTATTTTAACTTATTTAAACAACTTAACAACTTTAACTAGTTTAGTTTTGACTTAATACAACGACTAAATCCACCAACAAAACCACATTATTTATTTTAACTTATTTAAGCAATCTTGAATAACTTTTTAACTTAAACTAGTTTAGTTTTGACTTAATTACAACAACTAAATCCATCAAGAAAATCACATTATTTATTTTAACTTATTTAAACAACTTAACAACTTTAATTAGTTTAATTTTGACTTAATACAAAGACTAAATCCACCAACTAAACCACATTATTTATTTTAACTTATTTAAACAACTTAACAACTTTAACTAGTTTAGTTTTGACTTAATACAACAACTAAATTCACCAATTAAACCACATTATTTATTTTAACTTATTTAAACAACTTAACAACTTTAACTAGTTTAGTTTTGACTTAATACAACAACTAAATCCACCAACTAAGCAACATTATTTATTTTAACTTATTTAAACAACATAACAACTTTAACTAATTTAGGTTTAACTTAATACAACAACTAAATCCACCAACTAAACCACATTATTTATTTTAACTTAGTTAAACAACTTAACAACTTTAACTAGTTTAGTTTTGACTTAATACAACAACTAAATCCACCAACTAAGCCACATTATTTAATTTAACTTATTTAAACAACATAACAACTTTAACTAGTTTAGTTTTGACTTAATACAACAACTAAATCCACCAACTAAACCACATTATTTATTTTAACTTATTTAGACAACTTAACAACTTTAACTAGTTTAGTTTTGACTTAATTCAACGACTAAATCCACCAACTAAACCAAATTATTTATTTTAACTTATTTAAACAACTTAATAACTTTTTAACTTGAACTAGTTTAGTTTTGACTTAATTCCAACGACTAAATCCATCAACAAAACCACACTATTTATTTTAACTTATTTAAACAACTTAACAACTTTAACTAGTTTTGTTTTGACTTAATACAACGACTAAATCCACCAACTAAACCACATTATTTATTTTAACTTATTTAAACAACTTAACAACTTTATCTAGTTTAGTTTTGACTTAATACAACAACTAAATCCACCAACTAAACCACATTATTTATTTTAACTTATTTAAACAACTTAACAGCTTTAACTAGTTTAGTTTTGACTTCATACAACAACTAAATCCACCAACTAAACCACATTATTTATTTTAACTTATTAACTTAAAAACTTTAACTAGTTTAATTTTGACTTAATACAACAACTGAATCCACCAACTAAGCCACATTATTTATTTTAACTTATTTAAACAACATAAAAACTTTAACTAGTTTAGTTTTGACTTAATATAACAACAAAAGCCACCAACTAAACCACATTATTTATTTTAAATTATTTAAACAACTTAACTACTTTAACTAGTTTAGTTTTGACTTAATACAACGACTAAATCCACCAACTAAACCACATTATTTATTTTAACTTATTTAAACAACTTCATAACTTTTTAACTTGAACTAGTTTAGTTTTGACTTTACCCCAACTACTAAATGCACCAACAAAACCACATTATTTATTTTAACTTATTTAAACAACTTGACACCTTTAACTAGTTTAGTTTTGACTTAATACAACGACTAAATCCACCAACTAAACCGCATTATTTATTTTAACTTATTTAAACAACTTAACAATTTTAACTCGTTTAGTTTTGACTTAAAACAACAACTAAATTCACCAACTAAGCCACATTATTTATTTTAACTTATTTAACCAACATAACAACTTTAACTAGTTTAGTTTTGACTTAATACAACAACTAAATCCACATTTAAATAACATTATTTACTTTAACTTATTTAAACAACTTAACAACTTTAACTAGTTTAGTTTTGACTTAATACAACGACTAAATCCACCAACTAAACCACATTATTTATTTTAACTTATTTAAGCAACTGAATAACTTTTTAACTTAAACTAGTTTAGTTTTGACTTAATTACAACAACTAAATCCATCAAGAAAATCACATTATTTATTTTAACTTATTTAAACAACTTAACAACTTTAATTAGTTTAGTTTTGACTTAACACAAAGACTAAATCCACCAACTAAACCACATTATTTATTTTAACTTATTTAAACAACTTAACAACTTTAACTAGTTTAGTTTTGACTTAATACAACAACTAAATTCACCAACTAAACCACATTATTTATTTTAACTTATTTAAATAACTTAACAACTTTAACTAGTTTAGTTTTGACTTAATACAACAACTAAATCCACCAACTAAGCCACATTATTTATTTTAACTTATTTAAACAACATAACAACTTTAACTAATTTAGGTTTAACTTAATACAACAACTAAATCCACCAACTAAACCACATTATTTATTTTAACTTAGTTAAACAACTTAACAACTTTAACTAGTTTAGTTTTGACTTAATACAACAACTAAATCCACCAACTAAGCCACATTATTTATTTTAACTTATTTAAACAACATAACAACTTTAACTAGTTTAGTTTTGACTTAATACAACAACTAAATCCACCAACTAAACCACATTATTTATTTTAAATTATTTAAACAACTTAACAACTTTAACTAGTTTAGTTTTGACTTAATACAACGACTAAATTCATCAACTAAACCACATTATTTATTTTAACTTATTTAAGCAACTTAATAACTTTTTAACTTTAACTAGTTTAGTTTTGACTTAATTTCAACAACTAAATCAATCAACAAAATCACATTATTTATTTTAACTTATTTAAACAACTTAACAACTTTAATTAGTTTAGTTTTGACTTAATACAACAACTAAATCCACCAACTAAACCACATTATTTATTTTGACTTATTTAAACAACTTATCAACATTAACTAGTTTAGTTTTGACTTAATACAATAACTAAATCCACCAACTAAACCACATTATTTATTTTAACTTATTTAAGCAATTTAACAACTTTAACTAGTTTAGTTTTGACTTAATACAACAACTAAATCAACCAACTAAGCCACATTATTTATTTTAACTTATTTAAACAACATGACAACTTTAACTAGTTTAGTTTTGACTTAATACAACAACTAAATCCAACAACTAAACCACATTATTAATTTTAACTTATTTCAACAACTTAACAACTTTAACTAGTTTACTTTTGACTTAATACAACGACTAAATTCACCAACTAAACCACATTATTTATTTTAACTTATTTAAACAACTTAATAACTTTTTACCTTGAACTAGTTTAGTTTTGACTTAATTCCAACGACTAAATCCATCAACAAAACCACATTATTTATTTTAACTTATTTAAACAACTTAACAACTTTAACTAGTTTAGTTTTGACTTAATACAACGACTAAATCCACCAACTAAACCACATTATTTATTTTAACTTATTTAAACAACATAACAACTTTAACTAGTTTAGTTTTGAATTAATATAACAACTAAATCTACCAAATAAACCACATTATTTATTTTAACTTATTTAAACAACTTAACAACTTTAACTAGTTTAATTTTGACTTAATACAACAACTAAATCCACCAACTAAACTACATTATTTATTTTAACTTATTTAAACAACTTAACAACTTTAACTAGTTTAGTTTTGACTTAATACAACAACTAAATCCACCAACTAAACCACATTATTTATTTTAACTTATTAACTTAACAACTTTAACTAGTTTAATTTTGACTTAATACAACAACTGAATCCACCAACTAAGCCACATTATTTATTTTAACTTATTTAAACAACATAACAACTTTAACTAGTTTAGTTTTGACTTAATACAACAACTAAATCCACCAACTAAACCACATTATTTATTTTAACTTATTTAAACAACTTAACAACTTTAACTAGTTTAGTTTTGACTTATTACAACAACTAAATCCACCAACTTAGCCACATTATTTATTTTAACTTATTTAAACAACATTACAACTTTAACTAGTTTAGTTTTGACTTAATACAACAACTAAATCCACCAACTAAACCACATTATTTATTTTAACTTATTTAAACAACTTAACAACTTTTTAACTTGAACTAATTTAGTTTTGACTTAATTCCAATGACTAAATTTATCAACAAAATCATATTATTTATTTTAACTTATTTAAACAACTTAACAACTTTAACTAGTTTAGTTTTGACTTAATACAACAACTAAATCCACCAACTAAACCACATTATTTATTTTAACTTATTTAAACAACTTAACAATTTTAACTCGTTTAGTTTTGACTTAAAACAACAACTAAATTCACCAACTAAGCCACATTATTTATTTTAACTTATTTAAACAACATAACAACTTTAACTAGTTTAGTTTTGACTTAATACAACAACTAAATCCACCACTTAAATAACATTATTTATTTTAACTTATTTAAACAACTTAACAACTTTAACTAGTTTAGTTTTGACTTAATACAACGACTAAATCCACCAACAAAACCACATTATTTATTTTAACTTATTTAAGCAATGAATAACTTTTAACTTAAACTAGTTTAGTTTTGACTTAATTACAACAACTAAATCCATCAAGAAAATCACATTATTTATTTTAACTTATTTAAACAACTTAACAACTTTAATTAGTTTAGTTTTGACTTAATACAAAGACTAAATCCACCAACTAAACCACATTATTTATTTTAACTTATTTAAACAACTTAACAACTTTAACTAGTTTAGTTTTGACTTAATACAACAACTAAATTCACCAATTAAACCACATTATTTATTTTAACTTATTTAAACAACTTAACAACTTTAACTAGTTTAGTTTTGACTTAATACAACAACTAAATCCACCAACTAAGCAACATTATTTATTTTAACTTATTTAAACAACATAACAACTTTAACTAATTTAGGTTTAACTTAATACAACAACTAAATCCACCAACTAAACCACATTATTTATTTTAACTTAGTTAAACAACTTAACAACTTTAACTAGTTTAGTTTGACTTAATACAACAACTAAATCCACCAACTAAGCCACATTATTTATTTTAACTTATTTAAACAACATAACAACTTTAACTAGTTTAGTTTTGACTTAATACAACAACTAAATCCACCAACTAAACCACATTATTTATTTTAAATTATTTAAACAACTTAACAACTTTAACTAGTTTAGTTTTGACTTAATACAACGACTAAATCCATCAACTAAACCACATTATTTATTTTAACTTATTTAAACAACTTAACAACTTTAACTAGTTTAGTTTTGACTTATTACAACAACTAAATCCACCAACTTAGCCACATTATTTATTTTAACTTATTTAAACAACATTACAACTTTAACTAGTTTAGTTTTGACTTAATACAACAACTAAATCCACCAACTAAACCACATTATTTATTTTAACTTATTTAAACAACTTAACAACTTTTTAACTTGAACTAATTTAGTTTTGACTTAATTCCAATGACTAAATTTATCAACAAAATCATATTATTTATTTTAACTTATTTAAACAACTTAACAACTTTAACTAGTTTAGGTTTGACTTAATACAACAACTAAATCCACCAACTAAACCACATTATTTATTTTAACTTATTTAAACAACTTAACAATTTTAACTCGTTTAGTTTTGACTTAAAACAACAACTAAATTCACCAACTAAGCCACATTATTTATTTTAACTTATTTAAACAACATAACAACTTTAACTAGTTTAGTTTTGACTTAATACAACAACTAAATCCACCAGCTAAATAACATTATTTATTTTAACTTATTTAAACAACTTAACAACTTTAACTAGTTTAGTTTTGACTTAATACAACGACTAAATCCACCAACAAACCACATTATTTATTTTAACTTATTTAAGCAATGAATAACTTTTTAACTTAAACTAGTTTAGTTTTGACTTAATTACAACAACTAAATCCACAAGAAAATCACATTATTTATTTTAACTTATTTAAACAACTTAACAACTTTAATTAGTTTAGTTTTGACTTAATACAAAAGACTAAATCCACCAACTAAACCACATTATTTATTTTAACTTATTTAAACAACTTAACAACTTTAACTAGTTTAGTTTTGACTTAATACAACAACTAAATTCACCAATTAAACCACATTATTTATTTTAACTTATTTAAACAACTTAACAACTTTAACTAGTTTAGTTTTGACTTAATACAACAACTAAATCCACCAACTAAGCAACATTATTTATTTTAACTTATTTAAACAACATAACAACTTTAACTAATTTAGGTTTAACTTAATACAACAACTAAATCCACCAACTAAACCACATTATTTATTTTAACTTAGTTAAACAACTTAACAACTTTAACTAGTTTAGTTTGACTTAATACAACAACTAAATCCACCAACTAAGCCACATTATTTATTTTAACTTATTTAAACAACATAACAACTTTAACTAGTTTAGTTTTGACTTAATACAACAACTAAATCCACCAACTAAACCACATTATTTATTTTAAATTATTTAAACAACTTAACAACTTTAACTAGTTTAGTTTTGACTTAATACAACGACTAAATCCATCAACTAAACCACATTATTTATTTTAACTTATTTAAACAACTTAATATCTTTTAACTTGAACTAGTTTAGTTTTGACTTAATTCAACGACTAAATCCATCAACAAAACCACATTATTTATTTTAACTTATTTAAACAACTTAACAACTTTAACTAGTTTAGTTTTGACTTAATACAACGACTAAATCCACCAACTAAACCACATTATTTATTTTAACTTATTTAAACAACTTAACAACTTTAACTAGTTTAATTTTGACTTAATACAACAACTAAATCCACCAACTAAACTACATTATTTATTTTAACTTATTTAAACAACTTAACAACTTTAACTAGTTTAGTTTTGACTTAATACAACAACTAAATCCACCAACTAAACCACATTATTTATTTTAACTTATTAACTTAACAACTTTAACTAGTTTAATTTTGACTTAATACAACAACTGAATCCACCAACTAAGCCACATTATTTATTTTAACTTATTTAAACAACATAACAACTCTAACTAGTTTAGTTTTGACTTAATATAACAACTAAATCCACCAAATAAACCACATTATTTATTTTAACTTATTTAAACAACTTAACAACTCTAACTAGCTTAGTTTTGACTTAATACAACGACTAAATCCACCAACTAAACCACATTATTTATTTTAACTTATTTAAACAACTTAATAACTTTTTAACTTGAACTAGTTTAGTTTTTACTTAATTCCAACGACTAAATCCATCAACAAAACCACATTTTTTATTTTAACTTATTTAAACAACTTAACAACTTTAACTAGTTTAGTTTTGACTTAATACAACGACTAAATCCACCAACTAAACCGCATTATTTATTTTAACTTATTTAAACAACTTGACAACTTTAACTAGTTTAGTTTTGACTTAATACAACAACTAAATCCACCAACTAAACCACATTATTTATTTTAACTTATTTAAACAAGTTAACAACTTTAACTAGTTTAGTTTTGACTTAATACAACAACTAAATCCACCAACTAAACCACATTATTTATTTTAACTTATTTAAACAACTTAATAACTTTAACTAGTTTAGTTTTGACTTATTACAACAACTAAATCCACCAACTTAGCCACATTATTTATTTTAACTTATTTAAACAACATTACAACTTTAACTAGTTTAGTTTTGACTTAATACAACAACTAAATCCACCAACTAAACCACATTATTTATTTTAACTTATTTAAACAACTTAACAACTTTTAACTTGAACTAATTTAGTTTTGACTTAATTCCAATGACTAAATTTATCAACAAAATCATATTATTTATTTTAACTTATTTAAACAACTTAACAACTTTAACTAGTTTAGTTTTGACTTAATACAACAACTAAATCCACCAACTAAACCACATTATTTATTTTAACTTATTTAAACAACTTAACAATTTTAACTCGTTTAGTTTTGACTTAAAACAACAACTAAATTCACCAACTAAGCCACATTATTTATTTTCTCTTATTTAAACAACATAACAACTTTAACTAGTTTAGTTTTGACTTAATACAACAACTAAATCCACCAGCTAAATAACATTATTTATTTTAACTTATTTAAACAACTTAACAACTTTAACTAGTTTAGTTTTGACTTAATACAACGACTAAATCCACCAACAAAACCACATTATTTATTTTAACTTATTTAAGCAACTGAATAACTTTTTAACTTAAACTAGTTTAGTTTTGACTTAATTACAACAACTAAATCCATCAAGAAAATCACATTATTTATTTTAACATATTTAAACAACTTAACAACTTTAATTAGTTTAGTTATGACTTAATACAAAGACTAAATCCACCAACTAAAGCACATTATTTATTTTAACTTATTTAAACAACTTAACAACTTTAACTAGTTTAGTTTTGACTTAATACAACAACTAAATTCACTAATTAAACCACATTATTTATTTTAACTTATTTAAACAACTTAACAACTTTAACTAGTTTAGTTTTGACTTAATACAACAACTAAATCCACCAACTAAGCAACATTATTTATTTTAACTTATTTAAACAACATAACAACTTTAACTAATTTAGGTTTAACTTAATACAACAACTAAATCCACCAACTAAACCACATTATTTATTTTAACTTAGTTAAACAACTTAACAACTTTAACTAGTTTAGTTTTGACTTAATACAACAACTAAATCCACCAACTAAGCCACATTATTTATTTTAACTTATTTAAACAACATAACAACTTTAACTAGTTTAGTTTTGACTTAATACAACAACTAAATCCACCAACTAAGCAACATTATTTATTTTAACTTATTTAAACAACATAACAACTTTAACTAATTTAGGTTTAACTTAATACAACAACTAAATCCACCAACTTAACCACATTATTTATTTTAACTTAGTTAAACAACTTAACAACTTTAACTAGTTTAGTTTTGACTTAATACAACAACTAAATCCACCAACTAAGCCACATTATTTATTTTAACTTATTTAAACAACATAACAACTTTAACTAGTTTAGTTTTGACTTAATACAACAACTAAATCCACCAACTAAACCACATTATTTATTTTAAATTATTTAAACAACTTAACAATTTTAACTAGTTTAGTTTTGACTTAATACAACGACTAAATCCATCAACTAAACCACATTATTTATTTTAACTTATTTAAACAACTTAATAACTTTTTAACTTGAACTAGTTTAGTTTTGACTTAATTCCAACGACTAAATCCATCAACAAAACCACATTATTTATTTTAACTTATTTAAACAACTTAACAACTTTAACTAGTTTAGTTTTGACTTAATACAACGACTAAATCCACCAACTAAACCACATTATTTATTTTAACTTATTTAAACAACTTAACAACTTTAACTAGTTTAATTTTGACTTAATACAACGACTAAATCCACCAACTAAACCACATTATTTATTTTAACTTATTTAAACAACTTAACAACTTTAACTAGTTTAATTTTGACTTAATACAACAACTAAATCCACCAACTAAACTACATTATTTATTTTAACTTATTTAAACAACTTAACAACTTTAACTAGTTTAGTTTTGACTTAATACAACAACTAAATCCACCAACTAAACCACATTATTTATTTTAACTTATTAACTTAACAACTTTAACTAGTTTAATTTTGACTTAATACAACAACTGAATCCACCAACTAAGCCACATTATTTATTTTAACTTATTTAAACAACATAACAACTTTAACTAGTTTAGTTTTGACTTAATATAACAACTAAATCCACCAAATAAACCACATTATTTATTTTAACTTATTTAAACAACTTAACAACTTTAACTAGCTTAGTTTTGACTTAATACAACGACTAAATCCACCAACTAAACCACATTATTTATTTTAACTTATTTAAGCAACTTAATAACTTTTTAACTTGAACTAGTTTAGTTTTTACTTAATTCCAACGACTAAATCCATCAACAAAACCACATTTTTTATTTCAACTTATTTAAACAACTTAACAACTTTAACTAGTTTAGTTTTGACTTAATACAACGACTAAATCGACCAACTAAACCGCATTATTTATTTTAACTTATTTAAACAACTTGACAACTTTAACTAGTTTAGTTTTGACTTAATACAACAACTAAATCCACCAACTAAACCACATTATTTATTTTAACTTATTTAAACAATTTAACAACTTTAACTAGTTTAGTTTTGACTTAATACAACAACTAAATCCACCAAATAAACCACATTATTTATTTTAACTTATTTAAACAACTTAACAACTTTAACTAGTTTAGTTTTGACTTATTACAACAACTAAATCCACCAACTAAACCACATTATTTATTTTAACTTATTTAAACAACTTAACAACTTTTTAACTTGAACTAATTTAGTTTTGACTTAATTCCAATGACTAAATTTATCAACAAAATCATATTATTTATTTTAACTTATTTAAACAACATAACAACTTTAACTAGTTTAGTTTTGACTTAATACAACAACTAAATCCACCAACTAAACCACATTATTTATTTTAACTTATTTAAACAACTTAACAATTTTAACTCGTTTAGTTTTGACTTAAAACAACAACTAAATTCACCAACTAAGCCACATTATTTATTTTAACTTATTTAAACAACATAACAACTTTAACTAGTTTAGTTTTGACTTAATACAACAACTAAATCCACCAGCTAAATAACATTATTTATTTTAACTTATTTAAACAACTTAACAACTTTAACTAGTTTAGTTTTGACTTAATACAACGACTAAATCCACCAACAAAACCACATTATTTATTTTAACTTATTTAAGCAATGAATAACTTTTTTAAACTAGTTTAGTTTTGACTTAATTACAACAACTAAATCCATCAAGAAAATCACATTATTTATTTTAACTTATTTAAACAACTTAACAACTTTAATTAGTTTAGTTTTGACTTAATACAAAGACTAAAACCACCAACTAAACCACATTATTTATTTTAACTTATTTAAACAACTTAACAACTTTAACTAGTTTAGTTTTGACTTAATACAACAACTAAATTCACCAACTAAACCACATTATTTATTTTAACTTATTTAAACAACTTAACAACTTTAACTAGTTTAGTTTTGACTTAATACAACAACTAAATCCACCAACTAAGCAACATTATTTATTTTAACTTATTTAAGCAACATAACAACTTTAACTAATTTAGGTTTAACTTAATACAACAACTAAACTCACCAACTAAACCACATTATTTATTTTAACTTAGTTAAACAACTTAACAACTTTAACTAGTTTAGTTTTGACTTAATACAACAACTAAATCCACCAACTAAGCCACATTATTTATTTTAACTTATTTAAACAACATAACAACTTTAACTAGTTTAATTTTGACTTAATACAACGACTAAATCCACCAACTAAACCGCATTATTTATTTTAACTTATTTAAACAACTTGACAACTTTAACTAGTTTAGTTTTGACTTAATACAACAACTAAATCCACCAACTAAACCACATTATTTATTTTAACTTATTTAAACAAGTTAACAACTTTAACTAGTTTAGTTTTGACTTAATACGACTAAATTCACCAACTAAACCACATTATTTATTTTAACTTATTTAAACAACTTAATAACTTTTTAACTTTAACTAGTTTAGTTTTGACTTAATTCCAACAACTAAATCAATCAACAAAATCACATTATTTATTTTAACTTATTTAAACAACTTAACAACTTTAATTAGTTTAATTTTGACTTAATACAACAACTAAATCCACCAACTAAATCACATTATTTATTTTAACTTATTTAAACAACTTATCAACATTAACTAGTTTAGTTCTGACTTAATACAACAACTAAATCCACCAACTAAACCACATTATTTATTTTAACTTATTTAAGCAAGTTAACAACTTTAACTAGTTTAGTTTTGACTTAATACAACAACTAAATCAACCAACTAAGCCACATTATTTATTTTAACTTATTTAAACAACATGACAACTTTAACTAGTTTAGTTTTGACTTAATACAACAACTAAATCCAACAACTAAACCACATTATTAATTTTAACTTATTTCAACAACTTAACAACTTTAACTAGTTTAGTTTTGACTTAATACAACGACTAAATTCACCAACTAAACCACATTATTTATTTTAACTTATTTAAACAACCTAATAACTTTTTAACTTGAACTAGTTTAGTTTTGACTTAATTCCAACGACTAAATCCATCAACAAAACCACATTATTTATTTTAACTTATTTAAACAAGTTAACAACTTTAACTAGTTTAGTTTTGACTTAATACAACGACTAAATCCACCAACTAAACCACATTAATTATTTTAACTTATTTAAACAACTTAACAACTTTAACTAGTTTAGTTTTGACTTAATACAACAACTAAATCCACCAACTAAACTACATTATTTATTTTAACTTATTTAAACAACTTAACAACTTTAACTAGTTTAGTTTTGACTTAATACAACAACTAAATCCACCAACTAAACCACATTATTT
This sequence comes from Solanum pinnatisectum, assembly GCA_035578085.1. Classification (NCBI taxonomy): domain Eukaryota; kingdom Viridiplantae; phylum Streptophyta; class Magnoliopsida; order Solanales; family Solanaceae; genus Solanum; species Solanum pinnatisectum. The sequence goes on along the minus strand of CM069076.1, from coordinate 40,636,384 downwards.
ATTTTAACTTATTAACTTAACAACTTTAACTAGTTTAATTTTGACTTAATACAACAACTGAATCCACCAACTAAGCCACATTATTTATTTTAACTTATTTAAAGAACATAACAACTTTAACTAGTTTAGTTTTGACTTAATATAACAACTAAATCCACCAAATAAACCACATTATTTATTTTAACTTATTTAAACAACTTAACAACTTTAACTAGCTTAGTTTTGACTTAATACAACGACTAAATCCAACAACTAAACCACATTATTTATTTTAACTTATTTAAACAACTTAATAACTTTTTAACTTGAACTAGTTTAGTTTTTACTTAATTCCAACGACTAAATCCATCAACAAAACCACATTTTTTATTTTAACTTATTTAAACAACTTAACAACTTTAACTAGTTTAATTTTGACTTAATACAACGACTAAATCCACCAACTAAACCGCATTATTTATTTTAACTTATTTAAACAACTTGACAACTTTAACTAGTTTAGTTTTGACTTAATACAACAACTAAATCCACCAACTAAACCACATTATTTATTTTAACTTATTTAAACAAGTTAACAACTTTAACTAGTTTAGTTTTGACTTAATACAACAACTAAATCCACCAACTAAACCACATTATTTATTTTAACTTATTTAAACAACTTAATAACTTTTTAACTTCAACTAGTTTAGTTTTTACTTAATTCCAACGACTAAATCCATCAACAAAACCACATTTTTTATTTTAACTTATTTAAACAACTTAACAACTTTAACTAGTTTAGTTTTGACTTAATACAACGACTAAATCCACCAACTAAATCACATTATTTATTTTAACTTATTTAAACAACTTAATAACTTTTTAACTTCAACTAGTTTAGTTTTTACTTAATTCCAACGACTAAATCCATCAACAAAACCACATTTTTTATTTTAACTTATTTAAACAACTTAACAACTTTAACTAGTTTAGTTTTGACTTAATACAACGACTAAATCCACCAACTAAACCACATTATTTATTTTAACTTATTTAAACAACTTAACAACTTTAACTAGTTTAATTTTGACTTAATACAACGACTAAATCCACCAACTAAACCGCATTATTTATTTTAACTTATTTAAACAACTTGACAACTTTAACTAGTTTAGTTTTGACTTAATACAACAACTAAATCCACCAACTAAACCACATTATTTATTTTAACTTATTTAAACAAGTTAACAACTTTAACTAGTTTAGTTTTGACTTAATACAACGACTAAATTCACCAACTAAACCACATTATTTATTTTAACTTATTTAAACAACTTAATAACTTTTTAACTTTAACTAGTTTAGTTTTGACTTAATTCCAACAACTAAATCAATCAACAAAATCACATTATTTATTTTAACTTATTTAAACAACTTAACAACTTTAATTAGTTTAGTTTTGACTTAATACAACAACTAAATCCACCAACTAAATCACATTATTTATTTTAACTTATTTAAACAACTTATCAACTTTTAACTTAACTAGTTTAGTTCTGACTTAATACAACAACTAAATCCACCAACTAAACCACATTATTTATTTTAACTTATTTAAACAACTTGACAACTTAAACTAGTTTAGTTTTGACTTAATACAACAACTAAATCAACTAACTAAACCACATTATTTATTTTAACTCATTTAAACAACTTAACAACTTTAACTAGTTTAGTTTTGACTTAATACAACAACTAAATCCACCAACTAAACCACATTATTTATTTTAACTTATTTAAACAACATAAATTTAACTGGTTTAGTTTTGACTTAATACAACAACTAAATCCACCAACTAAGCCACATTATTTATTTTAATTTATTTAAACAACATAAATTTAACTAGTTTAGTTTTGACTTAATACAACAACTAAATCTACCAACAAAACCATATTATTTATTTTAACTTATTTAAACAACTTAACAACTTTAACTAGTTTAGTTTTGACTTAATACAACGACTAAATCCACCAACTAAACCACATTATTTATTTTAACTTATTTAAACAACTTAATAACTTTTTAACTTGAACTAGTTTAGTTTTGACTTAATTCCAACGACTAAATCCATCAACAAAACCACATTATTTATTTTAACTTATTTAAACAACTTAACAACTTTAACTAGTTTAGTTTTGACTTAATACAACAACTAAATCCACCAACTAAACCACATTATTTATTTTAACTTATTTAAACAACTTAACAACTTTAACTAGTTTAGTTTTGACTTAATACAACAACTAAATCCACCAACTAAGCCACATTATTTATTTTAACTTATTTAAACAACATAACAACTTTAACTAGTTTAGTTTTGACTTAATACAACAACTAAATCCACCAATAAATAACATTATTTATTTTAACTTATTTAAACAACTTAACAACTTTAACTAGTTTAGTTTTGACTTAATACAACGACTAAATCCACCAACAAAAACAAATAATTTATTTTAACTTATTTAATCAACTTAAAAACTTTTTAACTTAAACTAGTTTAGTTTTGACTTAATTACAACAACTAAATCCATCAACAAAATCACATTATTTATTTTAACTTATTTAAACAACTTAACAACTTTAATTAGTTTAGTTTTGACTTAATACAAAGACTAAATCCACCAACTAAACCACATTATTTATTTTAACTTATTTAAACAACTTAACAACTTTAACTAGTTTAGTTTTGACTTAATACAACAACTAAATCCACCAACTAAACCACATTATTTATTTTAACTTATTTAAACAACTTAACAACTTTAACTAGTTTAGTTTTGACTTAATACAACAACTAAATCCACCAACTAAGCCACATTATTTATTTTAACTTATTTAAACAACATAACAACTTTAACTAGTTTAGTTTTGACTTAATACAACAACTAAATCCACCAACTAAACCACATTATTTATTTTAACTTATTTAAACAACTTAACAACTTTAACTAGTTTAGTTTTGACTTAATACAACAACTAAATCCACCAACTAAACCACATTATTTATTTTAACTTATTTAAACAACTTAACAACTTTAACTAGGTTAGTTTTGACTTAATACAACGACTAAATCCACCAACTAAACCACATTATTTATTTTAACTTATTTAAACAACTTAACAACTTTAACTAGTTTAGTTTTGACTTAATACAACGACTAAATCCACCAACTAAACCACATTATTTATTTTAACTTATTTAAACAACTTAACAACTTTAACTAGTTTAGTTTTGACTTAATACAACAACTAAATCCACCAACTAAACCACATTATTTATTTTAACTTATTTAAACAACTTAACAACTTTAACTAGTTTAGTTTTGACTTAATACAACAACTAAATCCACCAACTAAACCACATTATTTATTTTAACTTATTTAAACAACTTAACAACTTTAACTAGTTTAGTTTTGACTTAATACAACAACTAAATCCACCAACTAAGCCACATTATTTATTTTAACTTATTTAAACAACTTAACAACTTTAACTAGTTTAGTTTTGACTTAATACAACAACTAAATCCACCAACTAAACCACATTATTTATTTTAACTTATTTAAACAACTTAACAACTTTAACTAGTTTAGTTTTGACTTAATACAACGACTAAATCCATCAACTAAACCACATTATTTATTTTAACTTATTTAAACAACTTAACAACTTTAACTAGTTTAGTTTTGACTTAATACAACGACTAAATCCACCAACTAAACCACATTATTTATTTTAACTTATTTAAACAACTTAACAAATTTAACTAGTTTAGTTTTGACTTAATACAACGACTAAATCCACCAACTAAACCACAATATTTATTTTAACTTATTTAAACAACATAACAACTTTAACTAGTTTAGTTTTGACTTAATACAACAACTAAATCCACCAACTAAACCACATTATTTATTTTAACTTATTTAAACAACATAACAACTTTAACTAGTTTAGTTTTGACTTAATACAACAACTAAATCCACCAACTAAACAACATTATTTATTTTAACTTATTTAAACAACATTACAACTTTAACTAGTTTAGTTTTGACTTAATACAACAACTAAATCCACCAACTAAACCACATTATTTATTTTAACTTATTTAAACAAGTTAACAACTTTTTAACTTAAACTAGTTTAGTTTTGACTTAATTCCAACGACTAAATCCATCAACAAAATCACATTATTTATTTTAACTTATTTAAACAACTTAACAACTTTAACTAGTTTAGTTTTGACTTAATACAACAACTAAATCCACCAACTAAACCACATTATTTATTTTAACTTATTTAAACAACATAACAACTTTAACTAGTTTAGTTTTGACTTAATACAACAACTAAATTCACCAACTAAACCACATTATTTATTTTAACTTTATTTAAACAACTTAACAACTTGAACTAGTTTAGTTTTGACTTAATTCCAACGACTAAATCCATCAACAAAATAACATTATTTATTTTAACTTATTTAAACAACTTAACAACTTTAACTAGTTTAGTTTTGCCTTAATACAACAACTAAATCCACCAACTAAACCACATTATTTATTTTAACTTATTTAAACAACTAACAACTTTAACTAGTTTAGTTTTGACTTAATACAACAACTAAATCCACCAACTAAACCACATTATTTATTTTAACTTATTTAAACAACATAACAACTTTAACTATTTTAGTTTTGACTTAATACAACAACTAAATCCACCAACTAAACCACATTATTTATTTTAACTTATTTAAACAACTTAACAACTTTAACTAGTTTAGTTTTGACTTAATACAACAACTAAATCCACCAACTAAACCACAATATTTATTTTAACTTATTTAAACAACATAACAACTTTAACTAGTTTAGTTTTGACTTAATTCCAACGACTAAATCCATCAACAAAATCACATTATTTATTTTAACTTATTTAAACAACTTAACAACTTTAACTAGTTTAGTTTTGACTTAATACAACAACTAAATCCACCAACTAAACCACATTATTTATTTTAACTTATTTAAACAACATAACAACTTTAACTATATTAGTTTTAACTTAATATAACAACTAAATCCACCAACTAAACCACATTATTTATTTTAACTTATTTAAACAACTTAACAACTTTAACTAGTTTAGTTTTGACTTAATACAACAACTAAATCCACCAACTAAACCACATTATTTATTTTAACTTATTTAAACAACATAACAACTTTAACTATTTTAGTTTTGACTTAATACAACAACTAAATCCACCAACTAAACCACATTATTTATTTTAAATTATTTAAACAACTTAACAACTTTAACTAGTTTAGTTTTGACTTAATACAACGACTAAATCCATCAACTAAATCACATTATTTATTTTAACTTATTTAAACAACTTAATAACTTTTTAACTTGAAGTAGTTTAGTTTTGACTTAATTCCAACGACTAAATCCATCAACAAAGCCACATTATTTATTTTAACTTATTTAAACAACTTAACAACTTTAACTAGTTTAGTTTTGACTTAATACAACGACTAAATCCACCAACTAAACCACATTATTTATTTTAACTTATTTAAACAACTTAACAACTTTAACTAGTTTAATTTTGACTTAATACAACAACTAAATCCACCAACTAAACTACATTATTTATTTTAACTTATTTAAACAACTTAACAACTTTAACTAGTTTAGTTTTGACTTAATACAACAACTAAATCCACTAACTAAACCACATTATTTATTTTAACTTATTAACTTAACAACTTTAACTAGTTTAATTTTGACTTAATACAACAACTGAATCCACCAACTAAGCCACATTATTTATTTTAACTTATTTAAACAACATAACAACTTTAACTAGTTTAGTTTTGACTTAATACAACGACTAAATCCACCAACTATACCGCATTATTTATTTTAACTTATTTAAACAACTTGACAACTTTAACTAGTTTAGTTTTGACTTAATACAACAACTAAATCCACCAACTAAACCACATTATTTGTTTTAACTTATTTAAACAAGTTAACAACTTTAACTAGTTTAGTTTTGACTTAATACAACAACTAAATCCACCAACTAAACCACATTATTTATTTTAACTTATTTAAACAACTTAACAACTTTAACTAGTTTAGTTTTGACTTATTACAACAACTAAATCCACCAACTTAGCCACATTATTTATTTTAACTTATTTAAACAACATTACAACTTTAACTAGTTTAGTTTTGACTTAATACAACAACTAAATCCATCAACTAAACCACATTATTTATTTTAACTTATTTAAACAACTTAACAACTTTTTAACTTGAACTAATTTAGTTTTGACTTAATTCCAATGACTAAATTTATCAACAAAATCATATTATTTATTTTAACTTATTTAAACAACTTAACAACTTTAACTAGTTTAGTTTTGACTTAATACAACGACTAAATCCACCAACTAAACCGCATTATTTATTTTAACTTATTTAAACAACTTGACAACTTTAACTAGTTTAGTTTTGACTTAATACAACAACTAAATCCACCAACTAAACCACATTATTTATTTTAACTTATTTAAACAATTTAACAACTTTAACTAGTTTAGTTTTGACTTAATACAACAACTAAATCCACCAACTAAACCACATTATTTATTTTAACTTATTTAAACAACTTAACAACTTTAATTAGTTTAGTTCTGACTTATTACAACAACTAAATCCACCAACTTAGCCACATTATTTATTTTAACTTATTTAAACAACATTACAACTTTAACTAGTTTAGTTTTGACTTAATACAACAACTAAATCCACCAACTAAACCACATTATTTATTTTAACTTAGTTAAACAACTTAACAACTTTAACTAGTTTAGTTTTGACTTAATACAACAACTAAATCCACCAACTAAACCACATTATTTATTTTAAATTATTTAAACAACTTAACAACTTTAACTAGTTTAGTTTTGACTTAATACAACGACTAAATCCATCAACTAAACCACATTATTTATTTTAACTTATTTAAACAACTTAATAACTTTTAACTTTAACTAGTTTAGTTTTGACTTAATTCCAACAACTAAATCAATCAACAAAATCACATTATTTATTTTATCTTATTTAAACAACTTAACTACTTTAATTAGTTTAGTTTTGACTTAATACAATAACTAAATCCACCAACTAAACCACATTATTTATTTTAACTTATTTAAACAACTTATCAACATTAACTAGTTTAGTTTTGACTTAATACAACAACTAAATCCACCAACTAAACCACATTATTTATTTTAACTTATTTAAGCAACTTAACAACTTTAACTAGTTTAGTTTTGACTTAATACAACAACTAAATCAACCAACTAAGCCACATTATTTATTTTAACTTATTTAAACAACATGACAACTTTAACTAGTTTAGTTTTGACTTAATACAACAACTAAATCCAACAACTAAATCACATTATTAATTTTAACTTATTTCAACAACTTAACAACTTTAACTAGTTTAGTTTTGACTTAATACAACAACTAAATCCACCAACTAAACTACATTATTTATTTTAACTTATTAACTTAACAACTTTAACTAGTTTAGTTTTGACTTAATACAACAACTAAATCCACCAACTAAACCACATTATTTATTTTAACTTATTAACTTAACAACTTTAACTAGTTTAATTTTGACTTAATACAACAACTGAATCCACCAACTAAGCCACATTATTTATTTTAACTTATTTAAACAACATAACAACTTTAACTAGTTTAGTTTTGACTTAATATAACAACTAAATCCACCAAATAAACCACATTATTTATTTTAACTTATTTAAACAACTTAACAACTTTAACTAGCTTAGTTTTGACTTAATACAACGACTAAATCCACCAACTAAACCACATTATTTATTTTAACTTATTTAAACAACTTAATAACTTTTTAACTTGAACTAGTTTAGTTTTTACTTAATTCCAACGACTAAATCCATCAACAAAACCACATTTTTTATTTTAACTTATTTAAACAACTTAACAACTTTAACTAGTTTAGTTTTGACTTAATACAACAACTAAATCCACCAACTAAACCACATTATTTATTTTAACTTATTTAAACAAGTTAACAACTTTAACTAGTTTAGTTTTGACTTAATACAACAACTAAATCCACCAACTAAACCACATTATTTATTTTAACTTATTTAAACAAGTTAACAACTTTAACTAGTTTAGTTTTGACTTAATACAACAACTAAATCCATCAACTAAACCACATTATTTATTTTAAATTATTTAAACAACTTAACAACTTTAACTAGTTTAGTTTTGACTTATTACAACAACTAAATCCACCAACTTAGCCACATTATTTATTTTAACTTATTTAAACAACATTACAACTTTAACTAGTTTAGTTTTGACTTAATACAACAACTAAATCCACCAACTAAACCACATTATTTATTTTAACTTATTTAAACAACTTAACAACTTTTTAACTTGAACTAATTTAGTTTTGACTTAATTCCAATGACTAAATTTATCAACAAAATCATATTATTTATTTTAACTTATTTAAACAACTTAACAACTTTAACTAGTTTAGTTTTGACTTAATACAACAACTAAATCCACCAACTAAACCACATTATTTATTTTAACTTATTTAAACAACTTAACAATTTTAACTCGTTTAGTTTTGACTTAAAACAACAACTAAATTCACCAACTAAGCCACATTATTTATTTTAACTTATTTAAACAACATAACAACTTTAACTAGTTTAGTTTTGACTTAATACAACAACTAAATCCACCAGCTAAATAACATTATTTATTTTAACTTATTTAAACAACATAACAACTTTAACTAGTTTAGTTTTGACTTAATACAACGACTAAATCCACCAACAAAACCACATTATTTATTTTAACTTATTTAAGCAACTGAATAACTTTTTAACTTAAACTAGTTTAGTTTTAACTTAATTACAACAACTAAATCCATCAAGAAAATCACATTATTTATTTTAACTTATTTAAACAACTTAACAACTTTAATTAGTTTAGTTTTGACTTAATACAAAGACTAAATCCACCAACTAAACCACATTATTTATTTTAACTTATTTAAACAACTTAACAACTTTAACTAGTTTAGTTTTGACTTAATACAACAACTAAATTCACCAACTAAACCACATTATTTATTTTAACTTATTTAAACAACTTAACAACTTTAACTAGTTTAGTTTTGACTTAATACAACAACTAAATCCACCAACTAAGCAACATTATTTATTTTAACTTATTTAAACAACATAACAACTTTAACTAATTTAGGTTTAACTTAATACAACAACTAAATCCACCAACTAAACCACATTATTTATTTTAACTTAGTTAAACAACTTAACAACTTTAACTAGTTTAGTTTTGACTTAATACAACAACTAAATCCACCAACTAAGCCACATTATTTATTTTAACTTATTTAAACAACATAACAACTTTAACTATTTTAGTTTTGACTTAATACAACAACTAAATCCACCAACTAAACCACATTATTTATTTTAAATTATTTAAACAACTTAACAACTTTAACTAGTTTAGTTTTGACTTAATACAACGACTAAATCCATCAACTAAATCACATTATTTATTTTAACTTATTTAAACAACTTAATAACTTTTTAACTTGAAGTAGTTTAGTTTTGACTTAATTCCAACGACTAAATCCATCAACAAAGCCACATTATTTATTTTAACTTATTTAAACAACTTAACAACTTTAACTAGTTTAGTTTTGACTTAATACAACGACTAAATCCACCAACTAAACCACATTATTTATTTTAACTTATTTAAACAACTTAACAACTTTAACTAGTTTAATTTTGACTTAATACAACAACTAAATCCACCAACTAAACTACATTATTTATTTTAACTTATTTAAACAACTTAACAACTTTAACTAGTTTAGTTTTGACTTAATACAACAACTAAATCCACTAACTAAACCACATTATTTATTTTAACTTATTAACTTAACAACTTTAACTAGTTTAATTTTGACTTAATACAACAACTGAATCCACCAACTAAGCCACATTATTTATTTTAACTTATTTAAACAACATAACAACTTTAACTAGTTTAGTTTTGACTTAATACAACGACTAAATCCACCAACTATACCGCATTATTTATTTTAACTTATTTAAACAACTTGACAACTTTAACTAGTTTAGTTTTGACTTAATACAACAACTAAATCCACCAACTAAACCACATTATTTGTTTTAACTTATTTAAACAAGTTAACAACTTTAACTAGTTTAGTTTTGACTTAATACAACAATTAAATCCACCAACTAAACCACATTATTTATTTTAACTTATTTAAACAACTTAACAACTTTAACTAGTTTAGTTTTGACTTATTACAACAACTAAATCCACCAACTTAGCCACATTATTTATTTTAACTTATTTAAACAACATTACAACTTTAACTAGTTTAGTTTTGACTTAATACAACAACTAAATCCACCAACTAAACCACATTATTTATTTTAACTTATTTAAACAACTTAACAACTTTTTAACTTGAACTAATTTAGTTTTGACTTAATTCCAATGACTAAATTTATCAACAAAATCATATTATTTATTTTAACTTATTTAAACAACTTAACAACTTTAACTAGTTTAGTTTTGACTTAATACAACGACTAAATCCACCAACTAAACCGCATTATTTATTTTAACTTATTTAAACAACTTGACAACTTTAACTAGTTTAGTTTTGACTTAATACAACAACTAAATCCACCAACTAAACCACATTATTTATTTTAACTTATTTAAACAATTTAACAACTTTAACTAGTTTAGTTTTGACTTAATACAACAACTAAATCCACCAACTAAACCACATTATTTATTTTAACTTATTTAAACAACTTAACAACTTTAATTAGTTTAGTTCTGACTTATTACAACAACTAAATCCACCAACTTAGCCACATTATTTATTTTAACTTATTTAAACAACATTACAACTTTAACTAGTTTAGTTTTGACTTAATACAACAACTAAATCCACCAACTAAACCACATTATTTATTTTAACTTAGTTAAACAACTTAACAACTTTAACTAGTTTAGTTTTGACTTAATACAACAACTAAATCCACCAACTAAACCACATTATTTATTTTAAATTATTTAAACAACTTAACAACTTTAACTAGTTTAGTTTTGACTTAATACAACGACTAAATCCATCAACTAAACCACATTATTTATTTTAACTTATTTAAACAACTTAATAACTTTTTAACTTTAACTAGTTTAGTTTTGACTTAATTCCAACAACTAAATCAATCAACAAAATCACATTATTTATTTTATCTTATTTAAACAACTTAACTACTTTAATTAGTTTAGTTTTGACTTAATACAATAACTAAATCCACCAACTAAACCACATTATTTATTTTAACTTATTTAAACAACTTATCAACATTAACTAGTTTAGTTTTGACTTAATACAACAACTAAATCCACCAACTAAACCACATTATTTATTTTAACTTATTTAAGCAACTTAACAACTTTAACTAGTTTAGTTTTGACTTAATACAACAACTAAATCAACCAACTAAGCCACATTATTTATTTTAACTTATTTAAACAACATGACAACTTTAACTAGTTTAGTTTTGACTTAATACAACAACTAAATCCAACAACTAAATCACATTATTAATTTTAACTTATTTCAACAACTTAACAACTTTAACTAGTTTAGTTTTGACTTAATACAACGACTAAATTCACCAACTAAACCACATTATTTATTTTAACTTATTTAAACAACTTAATAACTTTTTAACTTGAACTAGTTTAGTTTTGACTTAATTCCAACGACTAAATCCATCAACAAACCACATTATTTATTTTAACTTATTTAAACAACTTAACAACTTTAACTAGTTTAGTTTTGACTTAATACAACGACTAAATCCACCAACTAAACCACATTATTTATTTTAACTTATTTAAACAACTTAACAACTTTAACTAGTTTAGTTTTGACTTAATACAACAACTAAATCCACCAACTAAACTACATTATTTATTTTAACTTATTTAAACAACTTAACAACTTTAACTAGTTTAGTTTTGACTTAATACAACAACTAAATCCACCAACTAAACCACATTATTTATTTTAACTTATTAACTTAACAACTTTAACTAGTTTAATTTTGACTTAATACAACAACTGAATCCACCAACTAAGCCACATTATTTATTTTAACTTATTTAAACAACATAACAACTTTAACTAGTTTAGTATTGACTTAATATAACAACTAAATCCACCAAATAAACCACATTATTTATTTTAACTTATTTAAACAACTTAACAACTTTAACTAGCTTAGTTTTGACTTAATACAACGACTAAATCCACCAACTAAACCACATTATTTATTTTAACTTATTTAAACAACTTAACAACTTTAACTAGTTTAGTTTTGACTTAATACAACAACTAAATCTACCAACTAAACCACATTATTTATTTTAACTTATTAACTTAACAACTTTAACTAGTTTAATTTTGACTTAATACAACAACTGAATCCACCAACTAAGCCACATTATTTATTTTAACTTATTTAAACAACTTAACAACTTTAACTAGTTTAGTTTTGACTTAATACAACAACTAAATCCACCAACTAAACTACATTATTTATTTTAACTTATTTAAACAACTTAACAACTTTAACTAGTTTAGTTTTGACTTAATACAACAACTAAATCCACCAACTAAACCACATTATTTATTTTAACTTATTAACTTAACAACTTTAACTAGTTTAATTTTGACTTAATACAACAACTGAATCTACCAACTAAGCCACATTATTTATTTTAACTTATTTAAACAACATAACAACTTTAACTAGTTTAGTTTTGACTTAATATAACAACTAAATCCACCAAATAAACCACATTATTTATTTTAACTTATTTAAACAACTTAACAACTTTAACTAGCTTAGTTTTGACTTAATACAACGACTAAATCCACCAACTAAACCACATTATTTATTTTAACTTATTTAAACAACTTAATAACTTTTTAACTTGAACTAGTTTAGTTTTTACTTAATTCCAACGACTAAATCCATCAACAAAACCACATTTTTTATTTTAACTTATTTAAACAACTTAACAACTTTAACTAGTTTAATTTTGACTTAATACAACGACTAAATCCACCAACTAAACCGCATTATTTATTTTAACTTATTTAAACAACTTGACAACTTTAACTAGTTTAGTTTTGACTTAATACAACAACTAAATCCACCAACTAAACCACATTATTTATTTTAACTTATTTAAACAAGTTAACAACTTTAACTAGTTTAGTTTTGACTTAATACAACAACTAAATCCACCAACTAAACCACATTATTTATTTTAACTTATTTAAACAACTTAACAACTTTAACTAGTTTAGTTTTGACTTATTACAACAACTAAATCCACCAACTTAGCCACATTATTTATTTTAACTTATTTAAACAACATTACAACTTTAACTAGTTTAGTTTTGACTTAATACAACAACTAAATCCACCAACTAAACCACATTATTTATTTTAACTTATTTAAACAACTTAACAACTTTTTAACTTGAACTAATTTAGTTTTGACTTAATTCCAATGACTAAATTTATCAACAAAATCATATTATTTATTTTAACTTATTTAAACAACTTAACAACTTTAACTAGTTTAGTTTTGACTTAATACAACAACTAAATCCACCAACTAAACCACATTATTTATTTTAACTTATTTAAACAACTTAACAATTTTAACTCGTTTAGTTTTGACTTAAAACAACAACTAAATTCACCAACTAAGCCACATAATTTATTTTAACTTATTTAAACAACATAACAACTTTAACTAGTTTAGTTTTGACTTAATACAACAACTAAATCCACCAGCTAAATAACATTATTTATTTTAACTTATTTAAACAACTTAACAACTTTAACTAGTTTAGTTTTGACTTAATACAACGACTAAATCCACCAACAAAACCACATTATTTATTTTAACATATTTAAGCAACTGAATAACTTTTTAACTTAAACTAGTTTAGTTTTAACTTAATTACAACAACTAAATCCATCAAGAAAATCACATTATTTATTTTAACTTATTTAAACAACTTAACAACTTTAACTAGTTTAGTTTTAACTTAATACAACAACTAAATCCACCAACTAAACCACATTATTTATTTTAACTTAGTTAAACAACTTAACAACTTTAACTAGTTTAGTTTTGACTTAATACAACAACTAAATCCACCAACTAAGCCACATTATTTATTTTAACTTATTTAAACAACATAACAACTTTAACTAGTTTAGTTTTGACTTAATACAACAACTAAATCCACCAACTAAACCACATTATTTATTTTAAATTATTTAAACAACTTAACAACTTTAACTAGTTTAGTTTTGACTTAATACAACGACTAAATCCATCAACTAAACCACATTATTTATTTTAACTTATTTAAACAACTTAATAACTTTTTAACTTTAACTAGTTTAGTTTTGACTTAATTCCAACAACTAAATCAATCAACAAAATCACATTATTTATTTTAACTTATTTAAACAAATTAACAACTTTAATTAGTTTAGTTTTGACTTAATACAACAACTAAATCCACCAACTAAACCACATTATTTATTTTAACTTATTTAAACAACTTATCAACATTAACTAGTTTAGTTTTGACTTAATACAACAACTAAATCCACTAACTAAACCACATTATTTATTTTAACTTATTTAAGCAACTTAACAACTTTAACTAGTTTAGTTTTGACTTAATACAACAACTAAATCAACCAACTAAGCCAAATTATTTATTTTAACTTATTTAAACAACATGACAACTTTAACTAGTTTAGTTTTGACTTAATACAACAACTAAATCCAACAACTAAACCACATTATTAATTTTAACTTATTTCAACAACTTAACAACTTTAACTAGTTTAGTTTTGACTTAATACAACGACTAAATTCACCAACTAAACCACATTATTTATTTTAACTTATTTAAACAACTTAATAACTTTTTAACTTGAATTAGTTTAGTTTTGACTTAATTCCAACGACTAAATCCATCAACAAAACCACATTATTTATTTTAACTTATTTAAACAACTTAACAACTTTAACTAGTTTAGTTTTGACTTAATACAACGACTAAATCCACCAACTAAACCACATTATTTATTTTAACTTATTTAAACAACTTAACAACTTTAACTAGTTTAGTTTTGACTTAATACAACAACTAAATCCACCAACTAAACTACATTATTTATTTTAACTTATTTAAACAACTTAACAACTTTAACTAGTTTAGTTTTGACTTAATACAACAACTAAATCCACCAACTAAACCACATTATTTATTTTAACTTATTAACTTAACAACTTTAACTAGTTTAATTTTGACTTAATACAACAATTGAATCCACCAACTAAGCCACATTATTTATTTTAACTTATTTAAACAACATAACAACTTTAACTAGTTTAGTTTTGACTTAATATAACAACTAAATCCACCAAATAAACCACATTATTTATTTTAACTTATTTAAACAACTTAACAACTTTAACTAGTTTAGTTTTGACTTAATACAACGACTAAATCCACCAACTAAACCACATTATTTATTTTAACTTATTTAAACAACTTAATAACTTTTTAACTTGAACTAGTTTAGTTTTTACTTAATTCCAACGACTAAATCCATCAACAAAACCACATTTTTTATTTTAACTTATTTAAACAACTTAACAACTTTAACTAGTTTAGTTTTGACTTAATACAACGACTAAATCCACCAACTAAACCGCATTATTTATTTTAACTTATTTAAACAACTTGACAACTTTAACTAGTTTAGTTTTGACTTAATACAACAACTAAATCCACCAACTAAACCACATTATTTATTTTAACTTATTTAAACAATTTAACAACTTTAACTAGTTTAGTTTTGACTTAATACAACAACTAAATCCACCAACTAAACCACATTATTTATTTTAACTTATTTAAACAACTTAACAACTTTAACTAGATTAGTTTTGACTTATTACAACAACTAAATCCACCAACTTAGCCACATTATTTATTTTAACTTATTTAAACAACATTACAACTTTAACTAGTTTAGTTTTGACTTAATACAACAACTAAATCCACCAACTAAACTACATTATTTATTTTAACTTATTTAAACAACTTAACAACTTTTTAACTTGAACTAATTTAGTTTTGACTTAATTCCACTAACTAAATTTATCAACAAAATCATATTATTTATTTTAACTTATTTAAACAGCTTAACAACTTTAACTAGTTTAGTTTTGACTTAATACAACAACTAAATCCACCAACTAAACCACATTATTTATTTTAACTTATTTAAACAACTTAACAATTTTAACTCGTTTAGTTTTGACTTAAAACAACAACTAAATTCACCAACTAAGCCACATTATTTATTTTAACTTATTTAAACAACATAACAACTTTAACTAGTTTAGTTTTGACTGAATACAACAACTAAATCCACCAGCTAAATAACATTATTTATTTTAACTTATTTAAACAACTTAACAACTTTAACTAGTTTAGTTTTGACTTAATACAACGACTAAATCCACCAACTAAACCACATTATTTATTTTAACTTATTTAAGCAACTGAATAACTTTTTAACTTAAACTAGTTTAGTTTTGACTTAATTACAACGACTAAATCCATCAAGAAAATCACATTATTTATTTTAACTTATTTAAACAACTTAACAACTTTAATTAGTTTAGTTTTGACTTAATACAAAGACTAAATCCACCAACTAAACCACATTATTTATTTTAACTTATTTAAACAACTTAACAACTTTAACTAGTTTAGTTTTGACTTAATACAACAACTAAATTCACCAACTAAACCACATTATTTATTTTAACTTATTTAAACAACTTAACAACTTTAACTAGTTTAGTTTTGACTTAATACAACAACTAAATCCACCAACTAAGCAACATTATTTATTTTAACTTATTTAAACAACATAACAACTTTAACTAATTTAGGTTTAACTTAATACAACAACTAAATCCACCAACTAAACCACATTATTTATTTTAACTTAGTTAAACAACTTAACAACTTTAACTAGTTTAGTTTTGACTTAATACAACAACTAAATCCACCAACTAAGCCACATTATTTATTTTAACTTATTTAAACAACATAACAACTTTAACTAGTTTAGTTTTGACTTAATACAACAACTAAATCCACCAAGTAAACCACATTATTTATTTTAAATTATTTAAACAACTTAACAACTTTAACTAGTTTAGTTTTGACTTAATACAACGACTAAATCCATCAACTAAACCACATTATTTATTTTAACTTATTTAAACAACTTAATAACTTTTTAACTTTAACTAGTTTAGTTTTGACTTAATTCCAACAACTAAATCAATCAACAAAATCACATTATTTATTTTAACTTATTTAAACAACTTAACAACTTTAATTAGTTTAGTTTTGACTTAATACAACAACTAAATCCACCAACTAAACCACATTATTTATTTTAACTTATTTAAACAACTTATCAACATTAACTAGTTTAGTTTTGACTTAATACAACAACTAAATCCACCAACTAAACCACATTATTTATTTTAACTTATTTAAGCAACTTAACAACTTTAACTAGTTTAGTTTTGACTTAATACAACAACTAAATCAACCAACTAAGCCACATTATTTATTTTAACTTATTTAAACAACATGACAACTTTAACTAGTTTAGTTTTGACTTAATACAACAACTAAATCCAACAACTAAACCACATTATTAATTTTAACTTATTTCAACAACTTAACAACTTTAACTAGTTTAGTTTTGACTTAATACAACGACTAAATTCACCAACTAAACCACATTATTTATTTTAACTTATTTAAACAACTTAATAACTTTTTAACTTGAACTAGTTTAGTTTTGACTTAATTCCAACGACTAAATCCATCAACAAAACCACATTATTTATTTTAACTTATTTAAACAACTTAACAACTTTAACTAGTTTAGTTTTGACTTAATACAACGACTAAATCCACCAACTAAACCACATTATTTATTTTAACTTATTTAAACAACTTAACAACTTTAACTAGTTTAGTTTTGACTTAATACAACAACTAAATCCACCAACTAAACTACATTATTTATTTTAACTTATTTAAACAACTTAACAACTTTAACTAGTTTAGTTTTGACTTAATACAACAACTAAATCCACCAACTAAACCACATTATTTATTTTAACTTATTAACTTAACAACTTTAACTAGTTTAATTTTGACTTAATACAACAACTGAATCCACCAACTAAGCCACATTATTTATTTTAACTTATTTAAACAACATAACAACTTTAACTAGTTTAGTTTTGACTTAATATAACAACTAAATCCACCAAATAAACCACATTATTTATTTTAACTTATTTAAACAACTTAACAACTTTAACTAGCTTAGTTTTGACTTAATACAACGACTAAATCCACCAACTAAACCACATTATTTATTTTAACTTATTTAAACAACTTAATAACTTTTTAACTTGAACTAGTTTAGTATTTACTTAATTCCAACGACTAAATCCATCAACAAAACCACATTTTTTATTTTAACTTATTTAAACAACTTAACAACTTTAACTAGTTTAGTTTTGACTTAATACAACGACTAAATCCACCAACTAAACCGCATTATTTATTTTAACTTATTTAAACAACTTGACAACTTTAACTAGTTTAGTTTTGACTTAATACAACAACTAAATCCACCAACTAAACCACATTATTTATTTTAACTTATTTAAACAATTTAACAACTTTAACTAGTTTAGTTTTGACTTAATACAACAACTAAATCCACCAACTAAACCACATTATTTATTTTAACTTATTTAAACAACTTAACAACTTTAACTAGTTTAGTTTTGACTTATTACAACAACTAAATCCACCAACTTAGCCACATTATTTATTTTAACTTATTTAAACAACATTACAACTTTAACTAGTTTAGTTTTGACTTAATACAACAACTAAATCCACCAACTAAACCACATTATTTATTTTAACTTATTTAAACAACTTAACAACTTTTTAACTTGAACTAATTTAGTTTTGACTTAATTCCAATGACTAAATTTATCAACAAAATCATATTATTTATTTTAACTTATTTAAACAACTTAACAACTTTAACTAGTTTAGTTTTGACTTAATACAACAACTAAATCCACCAACTAAACCACATTATTTATTTTAACTTATTTAAACAACTTAATAACTTTTTAACTTGAACTAGTTTAGTTTTGACTTAATTCCAGTAACTAAATTCATCAAAAAAATCACATTATTTATTTTAACTTATTTAAATAACTTAAAAACTTTTTAACTTGAACTCGTTTAGTGTTGGTACTTATGCTGAGCAAATATATTATTCCTAAATTTAAAGCTAAGTGTCAACACTAGATGGACACAAATCGATATTGCAAGAAAATCAGTTTTGTCATCAATAGTATCAGCTAGTGTTGGTACTTATGCTTAACAAACACATTATTCCTAAATTAAAGCTTAATATCAACACTAGATGGACACAAATCGATTTTGCAAGAAAATCAATTTTGTCATCAATAGGATCAACTAGTGTTGGTACTTATGCTTAACAAATATATTGTTCGTAAAATTAAAGCTAAGTTTTAATACTAGATGGACACAAACACATTATTGAAAACAATTGTACTTGAACTTAGGAAATTTAGAAACACCAACCTTATTTCCAACTTTGATGAAAGAAGCAATATAGTCTTGTATCAACTTTTTTAGATGTTGAGCTTCCTCAGTTGCCTAGCACGAAAAGTTCTTAAATTAGTTAAATATAAACTTCAAATCCAAGAATATTAGTTATATATATATATAACTATATTCAAGTTTTAATAAGTTCAAGTTTCAATTCAAGTTCATATCTAATTTCTAAACTTAATTAGTTATATATTCAAGCTAATTAGTTCCAACTTCAAGTTCTAATTTCAAGTTCATATACCTAATTAAGTTCAATTTATAGTAAATTCAAGTTATAATTAATTATGAGTTCTAATTAAGTTGTAATTCAAATCCCTAAAATTTCAAATTCAAACTAGCTAGCTAGTGTCCCAAATTCAAACTATTAATTAGCCTAAAATATCAAATATAATTCAAACTATTAGTCCTAAATTCAAAATTCAAACTAGTCTTAAAATCACAAATTGGAAGTACTCCTAGAATTCAAAAGCCAAACTATAGCGCTAAAATCCCAAATTCAAACTATTAGTCCTAAAATCTCAATAATAATTCAAACTAACTCAAATAATAACCAAATTCAAACAACTCCCCAAATATAATTCAAACTATTAGTCCTAAATTCCAAATTCAAACTAGTCTTAAAATCACAAATTGGGAGTACTCCTAGAATTCAAAAACCAAACTATAGTGCTAAAATCCCAAATTCAAACTATTAGTAGTCCTAAAATCTCAATAATAATTCAAACTAGTCCTAAATTCAAAATTCAAACTAGTCTTAAAATCACAAATTCAAACTAGTCCTAAAATCCCAAAATCTAACTAGTGCTAAAATCCTAAATTCAAACTAGCTAGCTATTCCTAATCCCAAATTCAAACTATTAGTCCTAAAATCTCAATAATAATTCAAACTAACTCAAATAACACCCAAATTCAAACAACTCCTTAAATACCCTAATTCAATCTAATGTTACAATTCCAAAATCAAACTAATTAACTCAAGAAATACCAAATTTCAAACAAATCCTAAGATACCCTAATTCAAACTAATAGTTGAATCAACTCAATAATCAAGAAATTCAAACATCATGCTTAAGACAAGATTGACAACTGTTATCGATTTCGAGTATATATTCATAACATATAGCAGAAAATCATGCTTGAATTTACGCTAATTGTAAGAAGAAGGATAATAATTAAACAAAGACAAACCTGGACGGATCTAGTAGTGCAAAATTCCAAAACTTCGAGCCTCACTGAGCTTGTTGCCTTGCTGGTCTGGAGCTGATGTTGTTGTTTTCGTGGTGACCTCACCGAGCTGCTAGTTTTGCTGGAGTCGTTGACGTTGTGTCGTGGGTTGTCGTCGGTTGCGACTGTGCTTCTTGCCAACTGCTGTTGTTCTCGCCGGAGATGGCAACTTTCTTGGCTGTCCTCGTCGGTTCACGAGGAGAAGGAGAAAGTGCAGCAGTCACTGCTGCCGAGGGGAGAAGGAGAAGAGGAGAGAGAGGGGAGTATGGAGCCGCCGCCTCTCACATTTCTTTGCTCTCTTGCGCCCGGCCGGAGATAGAAGAAAATAAGGAGCGAGGTTTGCGGAGTCGCCGCTTGGTTGCTACCTCGCCATTGAGGCTTTGTCTCATTGGACGCAATCCGGCTCTCGATGGCTGCTAGAGGTTGTTTCTCGTCGGTGACTCTTTAGTGCTGAGATCTCGCCACTACCGCCAATTTTAAATCGGAGGAGGCGGGTGGAAGAGAAGAGAGAGCAAGGGGGAGGCGGATCTTTTAGAGAAAGGGATAGAATAAATAGTTTTAGGGTTTTAGTCTTTTGGTAGCTTAGAAAAGAGAGAAAATGTTGATTCGATCTTGACCTTTGGATTAGATTTAGATGAGTGGCTAGGATTTGATCTAGAATTTAATTTAAAGATGGACGGACGAGATTAAAATGAATGGGTCTTGAGATTGAATTGGAATGACCAAAATTGAAATAAAAATTGGCTAGAATTGAAATAAAAGTGGCTATAATTAAAATAAAAATTGGAATCGAATGGGCTAGAATTGAAAGAAAATAGAATAAAATCAGCTACAATTTAAATGATTTGGAGGAAAATCAAGGAAATGCTATTCAATTTAATAAAATACTACACATATTAAAATATTTTCATATAATTAAACACATCTAGGATTTTAAAATACTTAAGTAAAATAATTATTTCGAATTCAACTATCGGTACAAATAATATGATAATAATAATTTTTGAAATATATAATTTTAAGACGAAATTAATTAAAATTTTAACTCGAAATATATTTTAAAAAGAATACATATTTAATCGAATAGCATTCTCAAAAAAAGTTAGAGGTCGGTCAAAATTGGGTGTCAACAATATATATATATGTATATAAAATTTAACTACAAATCAACAGAAGTTTAATTTAATAAATTTAATTTATCGAGGTTGATTTTATTAATTAAAATTACACACACACACACACACATGTGTGTGTGTGTGTGTGTGTATATATATATATATATATATCTGTAATTTAACTACACATCAACAGAAGTTTAATTTAATCAATTTAATTTATCGAGGTTTATATATATATATATATATATATATAATTTAACTACACATCAACAGAAGTTTAATTTAATAAATTTAATTTTATCGATCAAGTTAATTTTATAAATTTAAATTATATACCTTCTAATTATATAAATTTAATTTTATTGATCAACAAAAATTTATCAATATCAAATTTAATATATAAATCTCCTTGAATTGATCATACGTATTTCTTTAATTGATAATTTATTTCATATCTGAACCACTAGTTTATAAGACTTGATTTGTTAAACTATTCGATGAGTATATAATTAATCAACGTATTTCATACTCTGATGAAGTATCCTTTACATGTCATCATAATTAGGATGTGATCACTACACTTGACATCCATTCAAGATTGAACATATATAATAAGAATATCTCGCATTTCATACTTGAATGGATTATATGTTAGTTCTTCACCTCTACATCATGAGATGAGATATTAAGTTTATGATTAGACGACGGACTGATAAAATTTGTACATTACTCTAGGAATATAAGTATATATAATTTCTCCTAATTCATATCAACGTGGTTTCATACTCTAAATATGGATTATAGATATTTTTTTATTTATTCCACGAATTCTAACTTTTTATTTATAAAAGTATACAAAATTGTTACACTTTTTGAACAATTAATTGTAGGTGTAAATGAAATTTTAGTATTATGCACAATAGCAAAATTATGATTAATAGGAATATTTTAAACAAATCGACCTCCGGATGTCACTTTTATTAAAAGTAATTAGATTTAATAAAAAATACCGACCTCATGAGGTCGGTATCACATTAAATTTTAAGATAAATAAAAAGCAATCATGTTATTTAAATAATATTGACATCGCGAGGTCGGTATTTTATATTAAATTATTTTTTAACTTATATAAAACCGTCATTCGGAGAACGATTTATTTAAAGTTAATTGAAAATATTAATTTATTACATACTATTTAATTTGACCAACATCTGAAAGTTGGTATTATAATTTTTTTGTTTTTTATTTTACCCAAAACCATCCTCAGGATGACGATTTAAATAAAATTAAATCAAAATATTTCTCAAAGCGACGAACAGAGTCTCTATGTCCATTTTTTGAAAAAAGTTTGACCAATATTTTGACCAAAAAGCGATGGACAAAGAGACATTATCCGTCGCTTTTTAAAATATTTGACCAGATATTTTGACCAAGAAGCGACGGACATAAAGATGTTGTCCGTCGCTAATTTAAAAAATAATTAAACAATTAAAATTAATAAAAAGCGACGGACAGCATGGCTTTTTTAAATTAATAAATAATTATTTTTAATAAAAAGCGACGGACTGCATCTCTATCGATATAAAATAATTAATTATTTATTATATATATTGTTGGTGCAAAATTCCACGAAAAAAAAAACGATGGACTAGGCGATGCAATCCGTCGCTTTAAAAAAATAAAAAAATAAAAAAAAAATTATTAAAAAGCGACAGACTCGGCGATGCAGTCCGTTGCTTTTAAAAAAAAAATTTAAAAATTAATCAAAAAGCGACGGACTTGGCGATGCAATCCGTCGCTTTTAAAAAAAATAAAAAAAAAATATTTTAATTAAAAAGCGACGGACGGCATCGCTTAGTCCGTCACTTTTGGGAGCGACGTCGTCCGTCGTTTTTTAGTAGTGTATATCTCTGCGAGGTATAGGACAATTCTGACAGCGTGAGCGAGGCGCTATATATCATGTACCTCATAGTGATGGTTGTCGGTTAGAGAATCTCCCAAATAAGAGTAAAGAGAATGTTTTTGTATTTCTATAAACATTCTTGAGTTAACGTCTTTCATTTATGAAGATTTAAATGCTTTCATCTCTTATTATTGATTTGAGTTGAGGTGAGTATTCTTCCAACCTTATCAGTTCAGTTATTTATTCATTCAACTTTATTACATACTCATACATTCAATGTACTGATATCATATAGGTGTTCAGAATCATCATTAGACGTTTCATTGAGATCACTTTGCACTTCTTGCTAGCTTTGGTGAGCCTTCCTTGCATTCCGGAGGACTCCACTATTGTCTTTCAATTTAGTAGTTTTGAGGTGTCGTGGGTCCTATCCTGACATCCAGGTTGAACTATAGAGGCTTCATAGATAGTTAGTGTTGAGTTTGTCAGTATTTTCAAACAACTTTGAGTATACTATTTTGAGATAATTTGAGTTTTGAGAAGTTTTGAATTTAAATTCTGTTATAAAGCTTAAATCTGCTTGAGTTAGTCTTCTGCTATGTAGTCATCTAGGCCAAGGGTTTGCTTGGAGATCAGCAATAGTTCTCAAGTGTCGGCTACGTTCAGGGTGTAGGCTCAAGTCGTGATAGCTAAGCCTTGTGAACTGTATATTGTGAAATTGTTAGGTTAGACTGATTTCTATTCAGGTTGTAGTCTGAGGAGGTTCAGTTGGGATGAAAAGAGTACTTATTTTCTAGCTAGTTTTGCCTTCTTTATTAGGTTGTTTGTTGAGTACCGTGTTGGTTGGTATTCATTCCTTGCTTTGACATTTGTGTAGGTTTCAAGCCCTGGCCCGTGCGATCTTCTTCTTTTTCTATATTTAAGGCTTTCAGAGGACTTTAAGAGATAGCTTCTTGTTATCCCGGCGGGCCCTCTTGCTCCTTATTTTATGCTTTGTTCTATTTGAGAAACAAAGACATTGAGACTTGTAACTATCTTTCAATTCCGTATTTTATATATTAGTGGCTTGTACATGTAAAACCCAGGTTTTAGAGTTACATTTTAGAATGAATCCACTCTTATGTTATTCTTGCTTCATTTTCCGCATTTATTTCGTTTCGTTGGATTGAGGCTGACTTGACTTGGTGGGAGTAGACGAGTGTCATCATGTTCTCTTTTGGGTCGTGACATAGTTACACACTTTACGGTTTGTGTGGATGGTTGTTATATATTCTAGTTGTATTGTATTATTATTTTAAATATAATATTTTTTTAGTTTTGCTTAAACTTTTATTATATCCTATTATTAAATTCATTCTAATGTATAATAATAAAATAATGAGAAGAGTCATTTTATGTTGTGATCAAATTGGTGTGGTCGTATGGTTACATTATTTTCTTTTCTTATTTTAATTTTTCTTATCATTTATAACTTCTTTATCTTTCATCCTATCTTTTTTATAATGATTTTAGTATAATTTACAATTTCATAGTGTTAAGAGCTAATTACATTATTTCCCTACTCTTGTCTAAATTACAAAAATCACTTAAAATTTATTGTTCGGATACATTATTGGACTTCTGGATACATTAGCAAATATTCGGATACATAAGTGAGGGATGTATCCAAGAGGGGAGGGATGTCATAGATAGGGGATAGGGCATCTGAATACATCAGCAGACATCTAGATACATAGGTGAGGGATGTATCCGAATGGGGGGATATATCAGAGAGGGGAGGGATGTATCCGAGAGGGGATAGGGATGTACCAATGAGAGGAGAGTGATGTATCAAAGATGGAATTTTTGAAATTTTTTTAAATGGTAAAGAATTTTAGAGATTGTGATAAAAAAATAATGTGTATTTACGTAATTTTTCCATAATTTTATCGTTATCATATCTTATAATTTTATTAATTTATTTTTAAATTGTTGGTGTGTTTCATTATCAATGAATGAGAACGATACAATCTATTCAAACTTATATTCATCAAAATAATACATTACAATTTATAGAACAATATGTAACAAGTAACAACCATCCAAACAAGTTGTTAGGAACATGAAATTCTTCTGTTAGGAAATTATATTGTATATATAAGGTTAAACTTATTTTGTATGTATATATAGTAAATATGTTGAATTTCCTTAATCTTTTTAACACTTATTTCTTCATACTAGTTTCTGGACACATGCATTGCACGTGTGTCCCATGTTAGTTAGTACAATTTTTTAAATGATATAGATGATGCTAAAACATGTAAGTAATAAGTGACTAAATTTAGGAAAGGGTAATTGTTTGTAGCTATACACAATCTATTGAATTGGTATAACATTTTTCTTATGTAGTTCTCATATATCTTATACTCAGTGTGACACTTTCCTTATTTTTTTTTTTTTTATTTCAATGACATATAGTTTATAGGTAAACATAAGTAACGTTGATTATGTTTGTAAATGTTTCTATCTTAAAGTTTGTGTCTTATTTTTTTAAAAACTATTCTCTCCTCCTTCTTATATCCACATACATATCATGATGTTGTTTCCGAATAAAAATTATATTTCATAATGTAGAAATAGTGATTAACGTATGTCTTCTTTAAGGTGGATAATGTGTTGTTGTCAATTTCACATGGTACGCTTGAAAAGGTCATATTTATTTGTAGGCTTAACCCATCGGTGACCTTCTAAAGTTAACAACAATTTTTACTTAGACACCTTAACTAAGCTTTTTTCATTTTAGACACTTCATGTCATACCCCGTTGTGTTATTTTGACACTTTTTTTACAATTTTCTATTGACCTTAGGCTCGTGTTGACCAAACATAACCACAGGGATTAAATGACCAATTATGTTATGCCATCTCATTTTAAAGCCATGTCATTAAACACACAAAAATAAATTAAAGGACAAATAGAAAGGGTTATGACCAATTAAAAACAAATTATTTTAAAGATTTCCCCTCCCACCCCTCTTCCCCCACCCCGATCATCTTCTTCATCAAGAATTTTCACCACAACACAGCCATCTTCTTTAGATTTCTCCTTTTTTTCATTTTCTTTTCGCCCATTCCCACCCTATATAGTTATCTTCTCCGCCATATTCACCCATTTTCATGGTCTTTTTCGTAATACCCACTTCAACTCATCGGCTTCTTCACCATACCTTTCTCTTATTTCTTCATTTAATTTGGTGTTGTAAATATGAAATTTGAGAAATTATTATGGCGATGTGAATATGTTAAAATCATGATTGTAGATTTTTTTTTATATATACTTAATTTTATTGTCCATTCTTTTAAGAAAAAGGGTTACATTCTTAAAGGTGTTTTGTTGAACAATCGGTACCATTTCAAGTCTTTTTATTATGTACTAGTGAACTTGTCCGCGCAAATCACAAAAATCTTATTAAATTTAAGATTTAATTTCTGTTGAGATTCAAATTTGAAAGTAATCAAAAAAATACTTTATGAAATTTAAGGTATTTTAAAAAAAAATTTCTTTCATCAGATAAAACAAACAAAATATTTATAAATTTAATTTGCATGTATTTTACAAATCTTAAATATTCAAAGTAATTAATTTAAGAGTAAAAAAAATCAAAACACCGCAAATACTTTTAGTGAAAGTAGAAAGACATAAACACGTCAACACTATGAATCTATAACAAAAATGTTAAAATTCAAACATCGCTATACATGTTCTTTTAATTTACTTATGAAAAGTCAAAATTTTGCTTGAATTAACAAATAATAGGAAAAAAAAATTTCGTCAGCATACAAAATGAGCTATTCTTGTAATATCGTCAATATATTGCATCAAAATATAAACTGCTTTAATACTAAGTATTTGCCTAAGTATCTCCTTGTGACGATAACAATATAATCAATATATTTTTTATAAGCTATAATTGTCACAAACTAAATGCTATGTATATCTAATTTCAATTTAAAATACGCAATTTAAAAGATGAGGAAATACGGCTGTAACTCAGTATACAGAAATATAAATCTCTCTTTACAAATCTTGAAAATATTAGTAGGCGACCTTTGGCATAGCAAGCTACCTTCACCACTCTTATGTAAACAATAAATATTACCGCCCCCCCCCCCCCTCCCAATTACATGTAGATTAATGTTTTAACAAAAGAAATGACATATAACAATATAATTTTGTATAAACTGTAGAACAATAAGAAATAATCAATTCAAGTGAAAAAGAAAATATATTAAAGTACTGATAAAACCAACTCCATAAATTTTCAAGTAGTAGCAAGAAATTATATGTGATGTGATCATATTTTTGACAATTAAAATAGGATTTCATCATCATGACTCCTTTGTTCACTATTGTCAATTCATGTTTTGATCGAAGTGGATCCAATATTTAGAAATCATGAATACACATCTAATTTTAATATAAACATGCTACTTGCTAAGAGACTAAATGAATGATATTTCGACCTTCGAATTGTTTTGTCAAATAATGAAGGAGTTTATAGTAGAGAAAAGGAAGAAAACAGAATTGGAGAATAGGGTGGTGTGGGATGAAAACAAACCTAAAATAGATGAAAGGAAAAAGTAGCCATTTCACAATAAACCACACACAAATCAATTGCATGTTACTGAGTATACATTTAAATTGCAATATCTCTTTACACAAAGTTGCCACCTCAATTTTCTATCAGACAAAATAATTTTTTGTTGTCTCCTTTTACATCAAACAACAATTTAAAAGCATGTAGAAAAATTTGATATATTACATCAAACAACAATTAAAATTTAAAAAGCATCTAGAAAGAAAATGTCAAATTCACCTCTGGATCGATATGCTTCAGATTACATAAAGATCTGCTTACGCAACAGTCTCCTATCCACAAATTACAATGACAACCTTGACCAACAGAGTAACTGGGACGACGCATGACAAAAAATGAGGATGCTGCAAAAACAAATAAAATTAATTAGTACATTAATTATAGAAGAAAACTCATTTTCCCTTATCAATGCCCATTCCATACAAATTGAATAGCCACAAAGAAGATTAGAGAAGGTAACCTTTTTTTATAATTAAAATTATTTAATGTGAGCTATGAATATAGTTATTAAGAGTAGAAGTTACGAAGATGAAGAGATATAAGTTGTGGAAAAAAATGAATAAAAAATGCAAAATAAATGAGATGGCTTTTGGTCTTATCATATATTACATATATAATTACTGTATTATTTTTAAAAAGTAAAAACCACAAAAGTTGAGGAAAGATAAGAGGAGACTTTTCAGATTTTTAGATACCGTTAAAGAAACGGTGATGTGTAATTAAATGTATACAGCAAATAAATTAAATTAAATTAATCAATAAGAAAGAGGAAAATTAGAAAGAATGTAGGAAAAAAATTCAAAAAAATGATAAATACCTTTCCTGGCCTATGAAGCATGCCACATCACTATTCTAACATCTAGCTTTATATTATATATAGATTGTGTTCAATAATATTAACATTATATTTTTTCAACTTGGATAATAGAAGGTTTGAAAGAAGTTCTTGATGGATTTTCCGGAAATTTTTGAGAGAGAAAATGTAAGAAGTACTAGCTAAAATTGAGAAAGAAGAAGAGAAAAAAAATAAAATAAAATAGGCTAAATAAGCTTCACGGGCGCCATCAATGAGTGTATCACACTCACTTTACCACATCAGCAAAACGTGTCAAAATGACATAATAGGGAGGGACGTAAGATGTCTAAAATGAACAAAGTCTAGTTAAAGTGTCTAAGTGAAAGTTGGTGCCTATTTTAGGGGGGCACCGATGGGTTAAGCCTTATTTGTAATAGATAACTGCATGTACAACTTTCTTTGTTTGATTCAAGATTAAGAATCCTTCATATGTAAATTTTATATGAGAATATTAACTAAATTGTTTAAATATAATAGTATTACGAAATATAACATAATCAATCCATATTCATAAACAAGCTAGAACTTAATACGAATGGTTGAAATGATCCAACTGGTTTGACATCATCACGGGTGCAGCTGACTAAAGTGGTGCAATTTTCTAAAGATAATGGCACAATCCTTGTTTATGATTATGCATATGCTATATATATGTGTGTGTGTGTGTGATGATAGTCCAAAGTCCAATTTGAGATTACTAAAGTCAAACAGGTAAGTTTAGATCATGTTGCTCCGTCAACATTAAGCGTTACTTTGTTTTCTAGTGAAAGCTTTTGCTATCATTTGGTCAAACCCTGTAGCGTGTAACAATATAGTATAGATGACAAAACTCATAATGTTTGTATATCAGTTTGTTAGCAATTACTTATCGGCTACAACGATCCATCTACTTCAATTACTCTTTTTAATCCCATTATTACCATACCTCAATTACATGCTTTTAGAGTCGCCACATGCATTCTCACTATTCATTTCGTTTTATTTGGACCCATTTGATTCTAGTATTTACTACTAATTTATGGATTTCAAATAATACAAGTTCTCTCTATTTCCTAGTGAGACACATCTTAACAAACTAAAAAGATTCATAGTGAATTGGCCTAATGTATATTTACCTTATTCTTCGTGACTAAGCATAATTCCAATGATATGACTATCATATCTATTATATATAAATATATGTACCTGATGATGCGAGGGAGAAGGGAAGAGTTCACAATTGAAAGATAAGATTTGAAGCAAAGAAAAAAAAATAAAAATTAGTAATTAGCAAATACAAGAGAAAACTATAAAAAGGATTAGAAGTAAAAAATGATATATATATATATATATATAGATAGATAGATAGAGAGAGAGAGAGAGAGAGAGAAAATGAAAATAACTATTCATATTTCAAAACTGAAGAGAGTCTCCGAAAACTAACTAAATGTTTTGAAAACAGAAAATAATATATGGATAAGATAGTTGAAGTTGTATGGTTGCTAGAAAATGGGATTGAGTCATTGAAGAGACATAAGTCATAATTGATAAATAAAAAATTAACTTTTGAGTTGGAGTAATAATTAGTTAATATATATAATTATAATATTTTTATATAATGTAGGGGTAAAATGGTAATTCAACTTTGCACTTTGGAGCTTCCCACTGTTAGTAATACTAGTCCTCGGAACATGCGTCACGCGTTTGTCCCCTAATTGACATTAAAAAAGTTAATTTACATAGGTAAATATATCATAATGGAGCGTACATATATTCATTGCTAAGTTCAAAGCTAAGTCCTTTTGTATGTAAGTTTGACATAAGAATATAACTATTCACAAAATATAGCATGAAAATCTTATGTCAGATGTTGGAGGTTTTATATTTTTAAAGCTTCATGAAGAAAAATCTTTTATTATATTAGAGAAATTAATATATTTAATTATTAAATATAAGTTTTAATAATCAAAAAAGAAATTGGCTATAAAAAAGATATGTATACAGAAAAATATTACAAAATGTCTAGGTGGTGTAACATTAAATTTATAGAAAAATTACAAGTTCAAACGGAAAAGAAATAAAAGTAAATAAAGACATGACATCCATAATAAAAGATATCACATTAAAATATATAGACAATAATATTGTCATATTAATTGAATTACATTTTGTTAGAAGTCGACTTGCTATAGACAAAATGTTTCATATGTATAAAAAAACTAAAATCATAAAAATAATAAATAGAAAAGAAAGCATGACTATGTTAAAAATATAAATACATTATATTTCTTGTTATCTGTATATAAGAAATTAAATATGAATTAATTCTAATACAACAAAATTTAATGTAACATTTGCACTAATTTTCACTTTACATTATTTTTATTTTATTTTTACTTGTGCACTAATTTTTGTATTTCTCTATAATAGTTCAGTACATGGATTTTATAAACATTTGTGATTACATATAAAAAGGAAAAAGTACAAACATGTTGTTTTAAAAACATAAATGATTATCAAACAATGAAAAATACATAACTATAAATCTTTATCAAAGACTTACTCTTTTATGGGTCTAGTTGTGAAAATATTAAGCGGGATTTAACATGCTTACCCTCAAAATAATTAACTATAAATATAAATTGGAAATATCTTGATTATATTTATATCCTAAAGATAGAAGAAATGAAGAATATAAAATATAATAATCAATTAACGAAATTATATTTAAAAACTCAAAAAGATGGAGATATGAAAAATAAAAATTCACTTACAACTTCATATTGCAGAATATTCACCTTGTATCTATGATAATTTACATATTTCTCAACAAAAAGAAGATGAATATGCATGAAATTTTAAAGAACACAAATAAATGAATCAGTAAGAATTCTTACAATTATAAATTGGTAATGAAAATTTTACAAATGATGATGTAAACTAACCTAATGTAGAATGAAAGATGAGCACAAATTTGGATGAAAGAAGGAAATATAAATAATGTTGTGTGAGTGTCTTTGATAGACTCGTCATTACCCCACTTATCTTACAAATTAAAATTGAAGGTTATTAGACTCTTCAATACCCACATTTAAGATCTTGCATTAAGTCAAGGTACATGAATATATGATTGCATTAAGATCTTGGTTGATGCATGAATTTAAATATAACAATTACTTTATATTTAATTAAATAAATAGATATTAATATTTAATTTATTTTAGGGGTAAGATAAGGGTAAAATGGTAATCCAACTTTGAGGTTAAAAGCTTCCCACTTATAATAATACTAGTCCTCGGAACGTGCATCACGCATTTGTCCCCTAATTGACATTAAAAAAGTTAATTTATATAAGTAAATATATCATAGTGGAGTGTACATATATTCATCACTAAGTTCAAAGCTAAGTCATTTTGCATATAAGTTTGACATAAGAATATAACTATTCACAAAATATAGCATGAAAATCTTATGTCAGATGTTGGAGGTTTTATATTTTTAAAGCTTCATGAAGAAAAATCTTTTATTATATCAGAGGAATTAATATATTTTAATTATTAAATGTAAGTTTTAATAATCAAAAAAGAAATTGGCTATAAAAAGATATGTATACAGAAAAATATTACAAAATATCTAGGTGGTGTAACATTAAATTTATAGAAAAATTACAAGTTCAAATGGAAAAGAAAGAAAAGTAAATAAAGACATGACATCCATAATAAAAGACATCACATTAAAATATATAGACAATAATATTGTCATATTAATTGAATTACATTTTGTTAGAAGTCGACTTGCTATAGACAAAATGTTTCATATGTATAAAAAAACTAAAATCATAAAAATAATAAACAGAAAAGAAAGCATGACTATGTTAAAAATACAGATACATTATATTTCTTGAACTACATATTAAAGGATCTGTATATAAGAAATTAAATATGAATTCTAATACAACAAAATTCAGTGTAACATTTGCACTAATTGTTACTTTACATTATTTTTATTTTATTTTTACTTTGCACTAATTTTTGTATTTCTCTATAATAGTTCAGTATATCGATTTTATAAACATTTGTGATTACATATAAAAAGGAAAAAGTACAAACATGTTGTTTTAAAAAGATAAATGATTATCAAACAACGAAAAATATATAACTATAAATCTTTACCAAAGACTTACTCTTTTACGGGTCTAGTTGTGAAAATATTTTACGGAATTTAACATGCTTACCCTCAAAACAATTAATTATAAATATAATTGGGATTACCTTGATTATATTTATATCCTAAAGATAGAAGAAATGAAGAATATAAAAATATAGTAATCAATTACGAAATTATATTTAAAAACTCAAAAAGATGGAGATATGAAAAATAAAAATTCACTTACAACGTCTTCATATTGGAGAATATTCATTTTGTAACTATGATAATTTACATATTTCTCAACTAAAAGAAGATGAATATGCATAAAATTTTAAAGCATACAAATAAATGAATCAGTAAGAATTCTTACAATTACAAATTGGTAATAAAAATTTTACAAATGATGTAGACTAACCTAATGTAGAATGAAAGATGAGCACAAATTTGGATGAAAGAAGGAAATATAAATAATATTGTGTGAGTGTCTTTGATAGACTCTTCATTACCCCCACTTATCTTACAAATTAAAATTGAAGGTTATTAGACTCATCAATACCCACATTTAAAATCTTGCATTAAGTCGAGGTACATGAATATATGATTGCATTAAGATCTTGGTTGATGCATGAATTTAAATATAACTATTACTTAATATTTAATTAAATAAATAGATATTAATATTTAATTTATTTTAGGGGTAAGACAAGGTAAAATGGTAATCCAACTTTGAGGTTAAAAGTTTTCCACTTATAATATATATATATATATATATATATATATATATATATATGATGATGATGATGATGATATGATGTGATGATATTTAAACCAACAATAACAATAACATATCTTAATTTCTTAAGTGAGATATGAGAACAACATCTCACCTTTATTTTGAAAAAGAGATTTGGCTCAAAAGACGAAAAAACATACAAACGCTCCCTCTGTTTCTTTTTAGTTGTTACAGTTTTTTTTTTAGAGTCAAACAATATGAAAGTTGTCTAACACTCTAAGATGTATTTTTTATTTCAACAAATTGAAGTAAAAGAAAAATACAATTATAGTACTTTAAAATTATTACTTTGTATATAGTTTTTGAATATCTAAAATTTTAATTTAAAATATTGAATTAATTTAACATTATAACTTAGTCAAAATGATTCTTGAAAAAACATAACATGATAATTTTAAGGTAAAAAAAAGACAAATATATCCTAAACTATCGAAAATGATATATAAATACCCTCCGTTATACTATGTGTACACTAGTGTTTCTGCCGTTCAAAAAGTGGATCATTTGTATCCTTCGCTCTAACGGTTGGACACATGGCATCATTCTATGCATCTACCCAAAATATACACTAAATTTAAACCGAGAAAAAAAAAATCATCCGATATTAAAAAGATCCGCCCAAATAACCCCCTAACCCACCCGTTACTAACATCTACAAACCAAAATACCGCTTTTAAAACCCTCTACGTGGTCATTGTAAAACCCTCTACGTGGAAATTGTATTCAACGCAATCCCAATCAACCCAACTATAAATCCCTCACCTTTCTATTTGTCTCTTTTTCCAATGATACATTTCTCTAATAATAACAACTCTTCATTCAATTAGCTATCATTTTTTTTTTTATATATACCAATCAAATTCACAGAGAAATAAATTCGCATAAAACTAAAAAATTAAACTTTTACGAAATAAAAGAAAAATTGGGTTTCAAAGAAATAGTGTTGTATAAATAGATTTTTGTATAAAGGGATCATTTAGTAAAATGGGTCAGGCATTTCGTCGAGCAACAGGAAGGATCGGAAGTTCTACTGTCGATGCGGCGTCATCGCAACTGAAGAAACCTATCGACCGGAGACCCCCGCCGGTGAATAAAACTCCTGCCGATAATGTTGGTCCAGTTGCCGGTATGCTCTTTGCAGTTTCTAATTCTATAATATGAATTCGTTTATTTCGATTTCTTATCTTTTTGCAATTTAGGAACTTAGGTCTTATTCATGCTGCAGTTAGTTTGAATTTCTTGCATTACACAAACATTACTTACTCTGTCCAAATAAAATTTACAATTTATAGTATAAATCTCAACTTTCCGTAGCAAAAAATATTTTCAAAAAATGGCACCTGAGGTGTGGCGTAGCTTCAATGATGCGGGAACCATGAGTTCTTAGGTTTGAAATCCAATGGAGGTAAAAACACAAGGTGGTTTCTCTCCATCTAAGCCAATGGAGAGAGTTACACGATATCTGTGTTGGTAGGAGCTAGTAGCTATCCGTGGAATTAATTGAGGTGAGTGCTCGGGGTTTGGACACCACGGTGACTAATTGGGGGGACAGTATGGTGTAAGCTTGTTAATCAAATTTCACTACTATAACCTCAAGTACAAATACACACAGTTCCAAGTTAGTTCGGGTTGGCTATATAAGTCTTCACTATCATTTTTGTTTCATTTGCACTGGTTCATCTTGTAATCATAAATTTAGTAGTTTAACGCTTGCCTTCAACGTACTGCACGTTTATGAAACACTACCATAAAAAGGAAATTTTGGAATAATCAATGTGTGGTAGGTCGTCCCTCTTCTTTAGTTTCCATTAGGAAAATTGAGTTTGTTGCATGCATTGTTGATCACACATATTGAATCAAACTACCATTTTGAAGGTGAATATGACATTGAAAGAATATGGAAGTAGCAGGAGGAAATGTTTCTCATTAAAGAAGTCACTGTTCTTATCAAATTCTTATGCTCACTCGTTGATTCAGTTGTAATTTTCTCAAGAACATAACTAGTGCATGATTATCCATCAAATCGGTCGACTATGCATCTATACCAAAATGGTTGGGGTCATTTATATTAGGGGTAGGTGTTCGGTTCTTCAGTTCAGTAATTCAATCGCGTGTACCAAATGCCAAACTAAACCGATTCGGTTAGGATCAGTCAGTCTTTCTAATTCATTTTTTCGGTATGAGCCTCCTAGTAAATGGGCTAGTTTTCTGCTCGTAAAATGGACTACTTTTTTAATTAAAAATGTCTTATGTGAACTCATGACATATAGAACAATTATTGGTTGTCTACTGTCTTCCTTTCAACCGCTCTCTGTTTAGTAATTTAAAGAATTGCGAAGTTGTACGTACTTTAAAGATATGAGAACGGTCTCCTTACAAGATGAATGGCTTTTGTGGTTGAACGTCTTGGCATGAATCCGAACTGGTTCTCGAAAATAGACATGCCCCTCCTCCTCACCCTCATCTTCACCACCCTCTCAACTTCCATGGTGTAACTTAGCAGCTTTATATCCCTATAGTTGTTAAAATTCTGAATGTCACCCTTGTTCTTGTATGACGGAGCCATTATACTCTACCTCCATTCTTCGGGCATTTTGGCCGTTTTAAAAACGACATTAAACAACTCAATCAGTCACTCCAAACCTGTCTTGCCTGCGCTCTTCCAAGATTCCACCTAGTGTTTTTTTTGTCTGGTGGGATTCGAACTAAGGTTCACACCCACTTCTTGACCACTAGGCCATAATTTATCATAATCTGACTACAAACTTATTGCGACCCTCTGCATTTATCCTGTTTGGGACGTGCAAGGCTCACATAGGGCAGTGATAATTGGAGCTTGATTGTTTAACTAAATAATCCTGCGCATTCGGTTAGGATAGGTAGAACTGGTATGTAGCTAGAATGGTGATACTATTTTGGGTATGCATGTGCGCTCAGGAGCATGGGTCAATTGTACCGAGTTGCTGTGTGAGTAGTTGAACTATATTTATGTTAGTTTTATGCTTTTTTTGTGTAATCTCTCAATGCAAGCTTTGTGAACAACTTAAGTCCACATTTGGGTTTTGTCTAAATTTGCTTTTGTTCGAAGATAACAATCGGTGAGAAACAGATCCTTAATCCACCACAAAAAATGGATCTTTAATCCTGTCCATTTATATTTAGCATTGCAATATGTATGTATTTGTTGTACTTGTGAAATGGGAACAAATATTCCCAAATATCTAAATACAATTTTAGACGTATGAATTGAATGAGCCCAACTTATGGCTAAATTAAGTCAAATTTGAGTCTCCATCAGCCAAATGGGTCTATAAATTTGAGATAGACTGACTTCTAATCACATCGCACAACAAATTGGGGAGTCTTGGATTAAACATTGATGTCATCCATTTAGGTGTCTTTTTTTGCTGCAAGAACGGTTAATGCCTTTTGCTTGTTTACTTTTCTATCTGCCCAGGAAAACAACTTGCTTCAATAATTTCCATTGCAAGAGTGTTTGTAGAACTTCATAAATACTTACATGATAAGTGACTATTTGGTTTTGCTTCTTTAGAGAGCAGCCCAAAGGTTGCTGTTAAAAACACTGTGGAAGAGAGAGATCCCAAGTTCGATGCAATGCTTAGTCAAATGGTTGGTAGAATTCAAGCCAAGCCTGGTGGAAAGCTGGAGATGGGTGAGGTGAGTTTCATTTGTTTGCATATTAACTTTCAGATTGGACGTGTGCGCCATTGACTCTGCAACTTTTGAGACACTCACAGATTATTTCTTAAATTAGTCAATCACTATCTCAACCTCCGCATAAAGCTTCACCTCCTTTAAAAAAGGTATGAGAGTGATTTAGAGGGGCCAATGTTGTCTGCTCTTGAAGGAAGTATATTCTAAATTTCTTGAGCCATCTTACTGCCCTGGTTTAACAAAATTTGGTCCAGATGATTCCCTCACCCCTCACCCCACATACAGCACCCTCTATATATCTAGAAGTTGTAAACACTCACATGAAATTTCTCTTTTTTTAACTCCTTTCCTCATATCACATCTTTATGTGCAAGTAAGGAGTAGAGTGAAATGTGCAAGTCAGGAGTTTTAACTAGTACTTAACTCATATCAATTCTTTTTCCTTTTATTGGGGAGTGAAAAGCACGAGGCAATGAAATAATCACATGATATATTCCAGACCTCGAGAATTCAGCTTGCACTGATCTGTTGAAACTTGGCAATCCTATAGAAGTCTTTTTAAGTCTAAGTTCCTTAAATTGATGTATGATCAAGAAAATAATGTCATATGTTGTAGTTAAACCATTCTTATCGCCTGTAGGATATTCTTCCCTTCTTAGTAGGTTTAATCTCAACAATGGGGCTCCCTCTTGGGTGCAAATAAAATAGAGATTTTAAGTTATCCGGCACTAAATTGTGCCGTCTGATTATATGTTTCAGTTGACGTAGATTCGGACGTAGTAATAGGTACAAGAACACATGTATCAGGAATAATTAGTTGTTAACTCATGCCTACTGTGACAGGCAACAGTGGTGGAGAGGTATGATAGACCCTTGCCTAAGCTAAGGAATACAACTTCACAGTCTAGCAGATATGAGGAAAAGCCTGCTCCTACAGGTACGCTGAATGTGGCACAGATAAAAGAAATTCTACTCCTGCATCAAGGCAGATCTGATGATCATCAAGGGCCTATGGATATCAATGGAATTTCTGAGCGGTTTCGAATTGATGCTGCCCAGGTTCAGAGGATTCTGCAGTTCGTATCTTTGCCTCCGGAAAACACTAGTAAAAAGAGGAACACATAAGTGTGTGTATCATATTTTATAGTCATTGATATCTCAAAGAAATGAGTGAGTTCACACTTCCCCTGAGGTGGTTCCCTTTATGAATCAATTTTGCAGCTGTAAGTTGGTCTGTTGTAATAATGACCTATCATCATGGTCCTGAAGAGAAAATGAATACACTAAACTGATCCTAATGATGTTTGTTGCACTAGAAGAGAACCTTTTTTTTCTTTCATATTCGAGAAGCTTACCATAGGTCCTTGGGGTTGGCCCTTTCGGGACCCTGCGCATTGCGGGAGCTTTAGTGCACTAACTGGCCTTTGCTTAGTTCTACAGACAACCTGACTTGATGATTCCTTGATTTTGCTATTACCTCATTTATTTTATGGGATAATTTCATAGAGCTCCCTTCGCTTCATCAGAGTAATCCCTTTGTTTACGATATTACACTTGTGTTTCTTATTTTAGTTTTTCATAAGAATTCTCTTTACCTATTTATTATTGAATAAAATTTTTATAATATGACTAATTTGCCCTCTGTAATATAATTTTATTCAATTAATTTTGTAAAGATTTCATCTGATTATTTTAGGATAAAATATTTTCCATGTTCACTAAAATTTACAAATCCGTTGGTTCCATTTATCTCTGGAAAGTATCTTAGTTAGAAGTTGAACTCTCAAAGATTAATTAAGTTTTGAGACGGCGGAAATTGAATTTAAGAAATCGGCCTAGCGACTAGCAATTAAGATTATCAATTCTGATTTTGTTTTCATTAATGTTGTAATTCTTAAATTTGAACGTGGTTGCACATTTCTGTTCTCGAATTCCTTTTTATTTGATACTCATATTAGTTAATTAACCACATCTCATATTCGAAATTCAATTCTCAAATCATATCGCTAAAATATCTTCCATGGTTCAATGGGAAAAAAAATATGCATGTATGGTAAAGGTTACCTAAACTGGATCATGATATACCATATATGGTAACAAAGTAACGATAGAAGTTGAAGTTTTCAACAATTTTTAGAAAAGTTCTTTCAATTTGTCGAGTAACAGATCAAAGAACGGAGATTTTAAAAGAGCTAGGTCACTTCAATGAAGCTAAACGTGAGAGAAGTCTCTGAAGTTATCCCTTATATATTTTTACCCAACCCTAGGAGGCAGGAGCTCCCACCCTCATCGCGGAAGTGAGGGGTGTTTGCCATGCAAACCCCTCTGGTCAACTGACTCCTTTTTAGTTTTTTGTGCCTCTACATGACAGTTTATAAACTTACTACCTCCTCAAAACAAGAAATTAATCGAAGGCAAACTTGACTCAGTGATTGGCTCCAGCATTATTTATAGAATGGCCTT
Source organism: Solanum pinnatisectum (assembly GCA_035578085.1). Taxonomy (NCBI): domain Eukaryota; kingdom Viridiplantae; phylum Streptophyta; class Magnoliopsida; order Solanales; family Solanaceae; genus Solanum; species Solanum pinnatisectum. The sequence goes on along the minus strand of CM069076.1, from coordinate 40,595,452 downwards.
ATAGAAAGCATCTAAGGGAGATCCAAAAGAAGCAAAAAAAGCACCAAGAGCTTCCAACAAACCTTTGATATTGTCAAGGCATGAAATATTGTGGTCGCCTTAAAAGGAGCTCAGTGTCTTTCTCTTGAACAGACCAAAAAAAAGACGTCATTCAACTGAATAAAACCTATAATACTCCCCATCTTGCAACTTGCAAAAGTGTCAATTATAGCCCGGCTTTTTACTTCCTTTCGGACTTCTTAAGATGCAAGGAGAAAAAGAATGACAAAAAATAAACGAGCTCAAAATTATCAGGCCCTTTCCAGTTGCCACCACCAACGACGAGGAAGTAAGAAAAAGTACTCTACCGCATGCTTCAAGTCAATTTGGACTCTAACCAGTCTGATGTATACTCGTAAGCAACAAATGTCACAGCACCTGCAGGTGCAGCTTTAATAACTGAGGGAACAATCCCTTTGTAAAGTCCGGCCCAACCCTCCTCGATCAAGATCTGCCTGAGGCCATCATACATATTCTTGTAGGCGTGAGGCTTCAGTTGAGCTCCATACCTTGGATGTCTTTGTAGTCCTTCAATCTGCATGGTATATGGTTACAACATTAACTGTTGTCACAAACAATGGATATCCACTTGCATATGCTTTCGTTATCTCTTTCCTTTTAACAATGCAAGGGACATGCCAAAAAATAAAAGTTGATCACATATAAAGGAAGACGTATAAAAGAATTGGTCTGAGTTAAACATGACAATTTTTGACACTACACTGCACACATCTAGAATTGCTCATGGGTTGTAGAGGATAATGATGATAAATATTTTTTTAATTATATGAGTGTAGAAATAGTGAGATAGCAGGTCAAATTTTGAAAACTAATACCAAAGGAGAAAATTGATTGGAGATGAAGAAAAAAGAAGCAGGAGGAGGAGGTTTGTATTGCATATGAAGTCTGCAGGTTCCAAATCCAGACGTCGCTAAAGTCACATATCGGGAACACATTTATAGAAAGAATTCTAACTTTTAGGCACTTGAAGAAGAAGGAATACGGAGAAACTGGACCTTTTCCTGGTTTCCAAATTCAAAACACAGTTCAGACAGACGTTTGGACTTGAAACAGATTTCATTGGGTTTTGGGGAACAATGTGTGTGATTGAAACAATAAAAGATGTTTTTGCCCCAAACCATATTTGGGGATAGTTGAAAATCTTTAAACAAAAAGAACAATTAAGAAAATAGAAAATGGTTTTGAAAAAAATAACCTCCTCTTTTAACCACCCACCCACCCACCCCGAAAACCAAAAACTGGACCTGGAGAACAAGATAACAGGCATTTCCTGAATTTGTTTTAAATCAAAAAGAGCACTTGGAAGCCCACTTAGGGATAAAAGCACAGGCAGTTCTTAAAATGTTAATCAGCTTCACTTTTTTTGTATTTCGGACTAAACCAAAGTTAGAGAATCAACTGAAAGCGAAATCTACCTGGAACCTCTTCTTGACAACATCAAGAGGATGACAGACAGCTTTCGCACATGTCCCAGCAGCTAAACCACAGATGAAAAGCTGGAAGCTTGACACTTGTTCATCACCATGGATAGCATTAGAAGATCTAAGATGATTCCAGGCCTACAAACATAAATCCAATTGTGAGAGACCAAATTGAGAACACTTGCTACATTTAACTTTAGCGAAAAGTGGTGGCAAAAGCATATTCTCACTGTACAACAAATAAGTTAATAATCAAATGAAACTGTAAGTGTATGTGTGAGCTTCTGACACATAAATACATGTCTCAGCAATCTCCAGAATAGTGCTGCGAATTTAGAGGGTCAGATTTTTCAAGAAAAATAAACCAGTGTAAAATGCACGAACTGCTAGGGTGGTTTAAAATTCTTATCAAGCTAAAATAATTCAAGAACACAATGGTTAAATAAAATCAGTCACTCTAATCCTCAGAATGATTCAGGGACAGGACTTCCATAGAATGGAATTGGCTTCATCTAATAACATTGATGTCATGCCCATTGGTGTCTACAAATGCATATACCACTCTCTCTGACCCAAAACTTGTTAGTTGACTCTGAAAAGTACTTGGATTTCGGAAAAATGTAATTTTAGATAAATTTATGCACATTTAGAAAATCATAAAACTTCTACATCATAATACTTCCCATGTACATCATTGTTTCTTCTATTTCATCACTTCTTAAATAAATCTAGTATTAAGTAGCTTTGACCTAAGCCTAGCTTAACCTTTTGGACATCAAATCTTTAGGATATATGGAGTACCTTTTTGTGTATTTAGTATTTCAGGTAAAAGCATCTCTCATAATTTAACAGCTTATGCACATAAATGTCGTCTATGAATTTAGAAGTGTTTCCTTTAAAGTTGTCTCATCTGCAAATATTATCCCAAGTCAAAAATCCAATTCAGTACATTATCCTCGATGGACCAAACAACTGTCAACAGTATCAAACATTGCAAGTGAGAAGACTCTATGAAAGGGTAAGCCTTTACCATCATCCAGCGTTTGAATGTATCATAAGTCCCAAATTGCAAACCAGCATAAGGAACAATCTCAACAAGAGTAGGTGTCAATCCAGAATACAGTCCTCGAATGCCACGAGTTCTGAATATATCAACAGATGCAGCCCTCATGTTTGGATAAACCTGTTAGTTAGCATACCACATAAGTCCCATGAAACCTACTTAACATGACTGCAGAGAAATAGCATATAAAATGGTAATACAACAGAATTTGAAGTGTTAATACTTATATCTCAGTTGACTTTTTCATCCGTAACAACCCCCACTAAACTTGAATTTCTGATCATTACGTGCAAACTCAATACTTACATCAAGTAGGATGAACATCGTGTTTAATTGTAATCACTAAAATAAGTCTATGGGGAAACAATGAAGACAATGACATTCCATTCTTTTACATCAAATTAAGCAGTATTGCAAAATGGATTCTGTGTATTCAAGTGTCTAATATCAATGTATTCAAATAATGATGTCAAAAGCATTCAGATGGACAGTAAGTTTGTGTATTTTCTCCCACATGCATGATTTGACAACCGAGGACCACAATCGACACTGTCCATCCAAGACTATATTCTTATTAGATTGTTTATTTGACATGACAGTGATCAATCAATCAATCCGCTATGTGTCTACGTCTATCTGTAATTTGAGTGAAAACACTGCATGTAATTAGAGGTGAAGGTGAATTTGCCAATCTTATCCCTTTCTTATAGAGATAAGTTTGTCAAATTTACCTAATACAACATGATTTGCATTGCAAGAGACCTGGTTCAATCAATCCACTACATGTCTACGTCTAATCTGTAATTTGAGTGAAAACACTGCATGTAATTAGAGGTGAAGATGAATTTGCCAATCTTATCCCTTTCTTATAGAAATAAGTTTGTCAAATTTATCTTCCCAATACAAATATGATTTGCATTGCAAGAGACCTGGTTCCCACATGTATGAGCACAGTTTGTATTACATGCAACAAAGGTTATACTATAGTCACATATCACCAGTGATGTGTACCTTTGGCTCTCCTTGAGAAGCTAAAATGGTTCTCAAAAGATCAAATGGATAAGAACCAACAGTAGCTGCACAGCCTGCTAATGCTCCACTGATGTAAGAAAGATAAGGGCTCAAGTTAACGTGATCCTCTGCATCACAGAAAAGAATGCCATCAGATAATGACGCTTACTTAAGGGAAGCACAAAATAGCTTACTTAAAGACATCTTTGAACAGCTAAATATGTAAATCAAATTCCCATACTGAACTTAGATTAGATAAAACTTCTTTATGTAGTGAGATTATAAAAGCACACATGGTGTAAAAGCTATACAAATTGTGACAGAGGAGAAAAGGGGAGAACTATGAATAAAATCTAATTGATCTACTCGAGTAGGTCAGACTACCGTACAGACCTGACTTTGAAGAGCCACTAGCAAAAGTTTTCAACTTGTGCAACACCGCAAATTGTATTGCAGTGTATGGCATAACCATCAGTAAAGCGGGAACGTTACCCCGCCAAAATCCCTGTCATGTGAGCAAGGGAAACAGAGTAAATTTGAGAAAACTGTGCAGAATTTCAAAAGATACCATTCATCAAAATCATTAAAACTAATAAGTAGAAACATCTCTTGCGCTGCTCCCCATATACAAAAAGTAAACTTAAATATGTGAAGAGAAGGACAAAATTGTTGGACACAGAAATATCAAACTTTAATTATCTTCTGAGGCACAAATAGATTAACACCATAATTATAGAACGTGGACTGAACAGAATCAGTAACCCCATCAGCGGGCCTTTTTTGGGTAATTTAGTGCGAGTTTGCTATAACGTTCATCAATTGGAGAGAGAATTATTTTGCAAGGAAGGAGCCACAAGCTTGAAATCAACAATTAGACAAACCCCCCACCATTGCTCGTACCGGGATTTGATAACACCTCAAAAAGTTTTCATCAACTGAGTAGAAAAATGACAAGAAGCAACATGAATAGTAAATTCAGGATAAAGCTTTTTTTGTCAAAAAAAAAAAAAAGTAAATAAAGGATAAAGCTGTGAAAAGGAATTTTGACAACAAGAAGTCATAGAGTGCATCCCTTGTTTTTTAAAAACTAAATATTTTTCAACCAACAAAAGAGAGTACATTTACAAATTTATTTGAGTGCAAATAAAAAATCTGACAATGCATAATTAGTAATATATCCAAGTCTCAAAAACTCTGTGACTAACACATGCATCAAATAACTATTAGATTCCTACAAAGTCCTCAATATGATAGGAAGCATACCGGTAAACCTTCTTCTCTGAGTATGTCTTTACTGGCTTGCAACATCCCCGTGTATTTTGAATTGGAATTGCCACATACAGTTCTTGTAAGTAAGGCCCACTGGGTAGTGGGTTCCAGTTGAACCTGTAAAAAGATTAGAATATATCAAAAACATCAGCTCTTTTTGTACTCTTTATATATATATAAGGAGCTTTCTATGTACAATTGTACTTGATATACACAGAAGATCAAGGCAATTTTTATGTTATTGGCTATCCCAATAAGGAGGTCAGATGAAAATGAAGCAGCGAAGAAAAACTGTCAAAGAAGCATGAGAAAGCTGGATTCAGCACCATAGAGACCAAATGCCAACTACTCTTTTATGGAAGGAAGTTTGTCAAAGAATATCATTTTGAAACAAAACGAGAATTCTATAAACTAATTGAGGGTTTTCGCTATTTATGGCCTCTACATGTAAAAGTGTAATGTTTGAGTGTTCTCTATTGCACATGAACGCAAATCGTCCTACAGCCAGAATTAGAGATTCAACAAATGATCAGGCCAAGTCTGAGAAAAGTAGGTTATCTCTGCAATCACACATATTCCTGATGTTATGAAACTTAAGTTTGCAAATTTGAAAATCTCAAACTGTTGTTCTGACTGCCTTTTATAGAGAAGTCAAAGCATCACTGTGGTAACAAGGATATATTCGTGAGAGAACTTGAAAAGATCAATCTACAAGACTAGTTCTAATGGGCTAAACAAGTTGTATAACCGTGTGCCATCCCCAACTGTTTCAATTTTTTAACAATGATTAATAACGAAAGCAGTCAGGAATATCCAATCCATAACAATGTTAGAAAGATGACTCATCCTTTTATGACTACTGATCATCTTGATAAGCTGATTAAGTTTTCAGGCAATACTATGCTATTACCAGTATTTGTATAAATGCTAACCACAATAACATTAACAACTACTACTACAAGTCTACAACACCTGGAATGGGGCTGTATGCAGTAAACATATACAAGAATGTCTTACCTGGAATCTGATTTTAATAACATCAAGAGGTGATGTTACAGTCCTGGATATACCACCAGAAATTGCACCAGCCGAAGCATCTATAAAAGCTCTTTTAAGCTGCCCCGTCTCTTCCATCTCTCCTAACAGCCACCACAACAACTATCTGCAAACCCAAAAGAAACCACACCCAACTTCAGGAAAAAAAAAAATTCAACATACCCAGTGAAACTCAAAAGCCACCAAAGGTTAAGAAATCACAAATAGCAATATGTAATACTATTAACCAAAAAAAAAAAAAAAAGAAGCAACAAGAAGAATATAATATACTGATCTATACATAGTAAAAGAAGCAAGGAATTGGGTTAAAACAAATCACAAGCATGAATTAATTACATAATGAAACCATATTTGATATACCTAAGAGGAGTCATGATTGAAGATTTCAGATTTGAGAGCTGAAATTGAAAAACCCCTGGATATTATATATCTCCACCAAAACTGAAAGAGGGATTTTGGCGCTGCAAAAAGCAATATGGGGCGGGGCAGCAGCGACCCGGGAAACTTCTCAGAATGGAGAAGAAGAAGAAGAAGAAGAAGAAATTTCCCGGGTTGGTAGCTGTGGAGGCTAAAGGCTAAAAGTTGGATTTAATGGCGGTTCTGTACCTGAAAAGCGAACAAAAAGGAGGGAGATGAGAGGAGAAGCAAATATTCTCTTTTTTTTCCATTCGCCAAATAATTATTTTATTTTTATTTAAGTTCACTTACATTAGACATTTACTATGAACCAACCTAAGTTTTGGTACATTAAAAATGTTCACCCAAAGTTTCTTGCTCAGTCTTGGATATAGAAAAATTTTATTAGTACCTAAATTGAATTTAGTTGACACTACAATGTAGTGAAAAATCTAAAAAATAAAAAAAGATATTTACGAGTATAACACAAATATATATCTATTTATAATATATAATTATCAATAAAGTTAAAAATTAAATGAAACTCAAATATAAAATAACCCTATTTTGTGGCCTTCTTCCCGGCAATTGCAGTAAATCTTATAATCGAAAACAACATTTGATAAGAATTTACATAATAATAGTGATAATATGAGTTTATCGAAATTAAATTTTTGAAGTAAAGTTTGTGAAATATGTTGTTGTATAGTAATGATATATAGCACCTAATAGAGAACTCATTTCTTTCACAACTTTCAGAGTAACCATGTGTTTGATTTTTAATCTCATTTATTTTTTGAACAATATTTTTTCTCTCAACCATTGACAATTGTTGGTTGACAATTTTTGTTAATATAAGGGATCAAAATTACATAATTAAATTAAGAAGGGTCGAATATGTGTAGTCAAATATTATAAAAATAATAAATAGAACAAAGCACTAATTCAAGGATTGGAACAGACTATTCTTCTTTAGTCTTTTTTTGGTGGCTTCTTGTCCTCTCTTAAAAACTTTTTGGGGGAGAGGTCACCAATTAATAAGGGAAAATATCTAACACTTATTAGTAGCTTTTTTTGCACTACCTTTTAGAATTGTAGTTGTCACCTCTAAATTAGTAGTATAAGTATGATCATGTTTGAACGTATAGAAAAAATACCTCTTGAATGTAAAGTATGAGCAAAAATCTTAAGACTCTCTTAATATTTGAATGGACAAGTATGTATAGAAAATTAATTATTTTATTAAATTAGCATTCTGTTTGGATCATTGCTACTCATTGTTTCATAATGTATTGTATTGTATTGTACTCTATTGTATTGTATGATAGATACAATGTTTGGCTAGACTGTATTGTTTGTTGTTGTATAATAACATTTTTATTGTTTGGTTTGACTGTATCGTATTGTATTGTAATTTATAAATTTACTAAAATATCCTTAATTATTCTAGGGTAAGAAGTTTGACTAGAATTAAATAATATAAGGTAAAATAGTATTATGAAATATTATGTAAAGATATAATTGGAAAAAGAAATTAAGTAACAATGGAAACACACCAATTTGATTGTTCCATAAAATGGGATCTTTCATTGTTACGTAACAACGTCATTTAACAATACAATACAAAGTAACAATCAAAACAAACATTGTAGGTATAGTAACGATACAATACTATACAATGAATAACAATGATCCAAACAGAGTGTAGGAGAATCTCTTCTTATAGGAACCTTTTTTTAGTCCAAATTTTAAAAAGTAGGATATTCAATTCCTGTTTAATATGGACACTATAGAGAGCATAAAATTAATTACTATGTTTTTCTATTATAAAAATAATTTTAAAAATTAATTTAAATTATTCTTTCCACCACAAAATATAGAAAATTTCACTTAAAAAAATTTCAGAGTTGGTGAGTGGGGAAGGGGTTGGGGTAGGGACGCAAAAAGGTGAAAGTTGGATTTATTAGAGGTGGTTTGGCATTACTGCTAAAACCAACTTATTTTCAAAATTTTTTTTTAAAATAACTTTTTGAAAAAGTGCTTTTGAAAAAAAAAATTGTGTTTGGTTAATTCATTTGAAAAAGTGTTTTTCATAAGCAAATTGTGTTTGACTAATCTTTTTTAAAATGTGCTTTTGAGAGTCAAATTACAAAAAAAGACTACTCTATTAATGTACTTCTAATATTAAAATTATTTTATAGCGAGAAACTATTTTAAAAATATATTATAAAAAAATAATTAAATTTTAATTTTTATTCAATTATAATGTACATGTTTAAATTTTCAATCAATATTTTACATTTTTGGGAGGCTGAAATCTTTAATTGTTATTTTTTTTCTTTTTTCTAATCTTGTAAAAATATTGTTGTTACTTTTTTTCTAATTGTGCAAAATAATACGTAAAATAATATATATAATATATAAATGTAAAATAAATTATAAAATTTATTATATAAAAAATAAAAAATCAAATTCCTAAATGAAATTTAACTAAACTTATGAAATATGCTTATTAATTAATAAGAAATATTTGGTAAATGTGTATATATGAAAAGAATATCTTAATCTTGAGAAAACTATTTTTTTTGTTTCTGCTTCAGCTTTAAAAAAAAAAAAAAATTTTAGCTTCTTCTCAACAGCAGAAAAATTGCTTCTGCTTCCATTTAGAAGTACTTTTATTGATTTGCCAAACATTTAATTTTTCAAAAAAAAATGTTTTTTACCTTACAACAGCAGTGTCAAACAGGCTCTAAAGGGAAAATAGGAGGGAGAGGAGAGGAAAATACTCTGTTTTTTCATTAGGGCAAATAATTTTTAAATTATTACATTATTTTTATTTAAGTACTTCCGTTATTTTAATTATATTACGAAATTATGAAATAATAAGAAAAATGTGATAGTGAGAAAAGAAAAGATTTATTATTTCTCTTGAGGTATTATTAACATTTAACAACACACAAAATCATTTTATTTATATTGGAAACTAACTTAATCTTAAACTTAGACTTCCTAACTTTTCTCCAAAAGAAAAGGTTAAAATTCACTATAATATAATAATTAGATGTATAACAAATTGATAAAATTTAATATTCAATTGATTTAAATATTCAATATTAATCCTTAAAAGTTTGAAATTAAAAGAAAGTGAAGTACTTAAAAAAAATTAAATTGCCAAATAAGCAACTCCTCTTTTTTAATAACCCCAATTTCCACCATATTATGTGGCCCTTCTCTGAAATCGCCATAAATCATATAATCAAAAGCAATATTTGATAAGAATTTGCATATTTGATAATATGTATTTATTTGAAGGTGAAACCTCAAAAAATCAAGTGATTCAAGAAAAAAAAAAGAAAAGATTTGAAAAAAAAAAATTTTTCTTTGCTATTGAGGTTCTATCCTATGAAAATATTCTTGCAAAGAAACTTCAAAGACATATGGGGACTCATGAAAAAGAAATATCAATTTTATGGACACAAGTCACACACGAGTCAGTATGAGTAGAGTAGTGAGTGTCTTTCTTATTTAATTTAAGACTTTCGTTCTAAAGTTAGTTTTTAGTAGTTTTTGCACTATGGATGGATGAAAAAAATGTGATATTAAAATTAAAAAAAGAATGGCTTTTTGAAAAAATAATTCAAATGTATTGTATGTGCACTGCTTAAAAAAAACTTACTAAGTTGGGAATGACTACAAGACAAAAGCTGGTTTGAGAGTTAAGAGGAGAGGAAAATGAAAGACTTCCGAGCGATAAATAATTCGAGCATTCATCCTGAATCAATAAAAGTCCAACATTTGTCAAAACAAAAACGATCTGCAGGAGAGGAGGAAAGAAAACCAATTGTCGATCATTGAGTTATGATGCAATTTTACTTTTGCAATGCATTTTTGCAACATTTGCGACAAGATTTAATGTTAGAGAAGAAAAAAAAAAGAGAAGAGAAATGGATGTTGGAAAAATAGAAGCTATTGAGGAGCGAAGGACATGAGCTCTTATTCGATCGATCCGATAAGCAAAAACAATTGTTGTCAAGTGGGTCATAAAGAATTTGAAAAAAAAATGGCAAAATCGACAAGATAAATCGCGATATATATACGATCATATCTTATATTTATAGTAATAGTAGTGTTGTTTGTTCAAGAAATGGATGAATGATGATGATGAGATGAGATGATCTTCTTTTGAGATGCATTTTTTTGGTGGTTAAAAAGTGTAACTCTGATGGTGCATTGTTTCTCAAAAAAGAAGTATAGAAAAAAAAAAAAAAAGGTAAGATGCAAATTGCAATCCCAACCAACATCCAGTTGAGTTTGGCTTGAAACTAAACAAAATTCAACTTTTGTCCTAGTTGTTTAGTAGTTTTTTTTAATTTTGGTTGTTTTGTTTTTTTCGAAAGGTGTGTTTTCCAATTTTTCTTTTTTTATTTTTGCTATTTATTTTATAAAAAAAGAAGACTGCACTGTTAGTGTGGTAGTATAGAAGTCAAAGAAATTTCTTTCTCTTCTATTCTCCTCTACTCTATTTTTTTTTTTTTGCATACACTTTGAAATCGCTTCTTTTTTTTCTATCAATTTCGAATCAATCTTTCTACCATCTTAAGATAGAACATTTGCATATATACTATTTCTTTTAGATTTATTTGTGACATTATAATGATTATATTGTTAATGTGTTGTGCAACTTTCATGGTAACCATGTGTTTGATATTTTATCTCTTTTTTTTTTTTTTTGTTGAACAATCTTTCTCTCGACCATTGACAATTGTTAATTAGGGACCAAAATTACATAATTAATTAAGAAAGGCTGAATGTATGTAATCAAATATTATAATTATTAGAATAATAATAAATAGAAAAGAGCACTAATTCAAGGATTGAAATGGATAATTCTTCTTTCCCTTTTGTTTAGTGGCTCCTTTCAAAACTTTTTGGGGAAAGGGCTGACCAATTTATAAGGGAAAATATGTAACACTTATTGGTGGCTTTTGCACGCCTGCCTCTCTAAATTAGCACAAGAAAAATGAGTATATATTGTTGGAAACCATATTCACACTTGAAACAATTTAGAAATCATATTCATACATGAATAATTATAACAATTAAAGCATGTAACAAAAATACCTTAGAAAGGATGAGTAGATATCTTGAAACTTTCTGAGTACTTGAATAGGCAAATAATTAATTTTTTAGATTAGGAGAACTCTACTTATAAAGATTTTTTTTTTCAGTCCAAATCTAGAATTAAAAACATGTCTTTTTTTTTTCTAAAACAAAATATAATTTTGAGTTCTAGCTAAATATGAACACTACATGGACCATAGAATTAATTATTTCCGATTTCTATTATGAAAATAATTTCAAAAATAAATTTGAATTATTCGTACCATAATAAATTACAAATTATACCACTAGATTTTTGTAATTGCACTTCTCCATTTATATTTTGAAATTCTTAATTAAACACTAATGTAATTCCTCATGTTAAGATTATAGATACTAATTGATAAATTATAACTAATGAATTTAATTTAATGATTAAGATTCTTTATAGTAGTGCTTAACTTATTTCATGTGTCAGATTCATAAATCCACTTGCCAAGTTTGCACATACAAACTTAAGGATAAGGCATAAGTACCTTTCAAACTATGAGCGAAATTTCAGTGGTACACTTTAACTTAACTCGGTTCCTACTATTCCCCTCCCCCCGAATTCAATTTTTTTGTATTTTTGTGCATCTTTTATACTGACGTGGCACCTTCAACCAGGTAAAGTTGGTTGTGTGTATAACACGCGCCACAGCGTGTGTAAATATTATTTATTTTTGAAAAACTTTTTAATATTTTTTTAAAAATATTTCTTATTTTCTTTATTTTGTATTTAAATTAAGTTAATACAAGTAATTTTTATTTAAACAATTGGCTTATATTTTTAAAAAATCATTCTTTTAACTTCATTCGTTGTTTTTTTTTCTCTTTTTTCCTATTAATTTTATTTATTCTTTTTATTTCCTTTGTCTTTCCTTTTGATTGATTTCAAATTTATTTCAAAATATCTTGTATTTAAAATAAGTTAATTTCAAAAATATATTAAAATAAGTGAAGAAAATTAAATAAAATATATAAAAATTAAAACGTTAAAATTAAAGGACACTTTTCAACAAAATTATAAAATACCACATAATTTTTAAAAATAATTAAAAGTGAAGATAAAAAAACAATAAAAGAGAAAAAATATATAAATTCTAAAGCGATGATGAAAATAAATATTTTACAAAGAAAGAAATGAAAATAATTAAATACATATACATTTTAACGTAAATAGTTATGTGTCCTAATTAATTATAATAGACCAATTAAAAACGATATATGTCCATTTTTTTTCATTGTTCACTTGCTTTCAAGAGAGTGTGCACACTCTCTATGCCACATCAACATTTAGGGTGTATTTGTTTCATTTTAAAATCATTTAGGGGGTAATAGTACCCTAGTTAAGTTTAGGTGTATCGCTGGATTTTGGTCACAATTTAGAGGTTCACTTATGCCTTATCCCGAAAACTTATAAGTTTATCATAAAAAGGTATATCATTGATCTCTATATTGAGACATAAATTACATCAACTAACTAGTTATTCACCAATATATATATTTTCATCCAATCTATCAAGACATATTGATCTTTCTCGGGATCTCACCTTTTAATAAATCAAAACGATAATTAATAAATACAACTCATAATAGTTATATCAAGATTGAGAATATAAGTACATTTAATAGTTTAGAAAATATATTTTTGTCAATAAGTCTAAAACATCTATCCATATCCATTCCGCTCAATACATACAAAATGCACTAGGACAAGAAGTCGAAACAATATCATTTACGACATCAAGATTTATTTAATCTTGTACTACTATCATATCAAAAACTTGTCCAATTTCCACCTTAGATTGTGAACAAAATATTATATATATATATATATATATATATATATATAAGAATCGATACACTAAATTATCTATTATGTATAAGTAAACAAACACATAAATGAATATGTCCATATATTAAATTTTTTATTAAAATTGAATAAACAATTGTTCTGTAATAAATATTATATCTAAACACATGGTTAATAGTATATATTACGTGGTTAGTATATATCTCAACATTAAAAAGACATTTAAAATTTGCGAGGCCCATAGATCTAAAAGGATCCAGCCATAGGCCTGACCGGATATCGTTTGTCCACAAACAAAACAAAAACAAGAAATGAATTGTTTTTCATAAATAGTAAGATTCCATTTTATTTGTCTGCCCCCCTCCCCCACCACCCCCCCCCCCCAAAAAAAAAAAAAAGAAGAAGAAGAGAGACTTTGCTTTCTCTACTGGGAGTCATCAAAGGAGGAATGAGCATACGCTGGTTCGATAAGCCAAGAAAAAGCAACCACCGCTTGGCTTGGTTTTGACACTCAAGCGACCCGTGGATCTGCAGGGTTCAAAATGAATTGGCTTATTCGAAAAAGGCCTCGTTCTTTGGAAGATCTATCTCGTGTGAGACTCATCACTCTTTTGATATATTATTTTTAGCCACCTAACATAGTGAATGTAGCTCGAGAGAGATGAACAAAAAAAGATGTTTTTTTACTTATTAAAAGTATTTTATATTTTTCCTCCTTTTGTTTTACTTTTTTCTTTTCCATTTAGTTCTTTTGTTTCTCCTGTCTTCTTTGTCACTACGGTAATAGTGAGTTTGTCACCATCAACTTTTGATTTTTTTTATGAAGATGATGAAAAGATAATAAAATAAAATAAAATGAAGAGAAAAATGATCATTGTTAGTCATCTTTTTATCCGGTAAAAACATTTATTTATCAGCGACTGATTAAATAACGTTTCAAAGACACTACTTCCAATTCTAAGTGTCAACGATCGTAAATCAGTATAAAATCCTACTAAATGAGTTTGAGTCGAATCCCACAGGGAGCGGTACATATTTTAAATTCAATCAAGAAGTATGAATGTGGTCAAATCAGCTATAGGAATAGAAATTATCGATTAAAGACATAATCAAATAAAAGGGGTGACACGAATGTCAGATGAGAGTTTTTGGTTTTAGATTATAAACTACAAGCAGACACAAAACTATGAAATAACAATAATGAGACGGATCCTTGGGATGTGATCAATTATAGGCAAACACAGGCATATGGGTACTTGCAACTATTAGTAATTAGCTAGATATTAGTGAGTAGGCTAGATTATAAGGGAGGTAATATTCTCTGGAACAATTACTCCGAATCAGGTGATTTTTTTCGAACATCAACAAGTATGCAAATTAAGAGCAGCCCATACCTTAATCTATTCACTCTCTCGAGCTAAATGCGTGGAATTGGGTTTAGGATTCACTCTCTTGAGATAAACCTAGATCAACCCAATACCCACAAACCATTAATAAAAAACCTTAGTTCTAAAACCTCTCTCTCGAACAAGCCAAGAACACAAACACAGAATTGCATTTGCAACTACAATTCTTAAATTAAACCACAATTAATGATTAAACTCACTTTTAAATATCATTTAAACTAACAATTAGCAATACCCATAAACTAAATCAGTCCATAATCACAGCTATACATTATAAAAAGGTAAAAACAATTACCAAATTGATTATCCATCAACTGGGTAAGAGTGATTTCGTCCTTACAATGCTCCAATTTGATGAATCTCAAAGACCCACTTTCAATTTCTCAAAAGTGAATTTTTCAATCCTTCAAAGCTAAGGAAAAAACTATAGAGAGAATAGTTCTAAGTGTTCTGATACCAAGTAATACTAAAGATAAGTTCTAAGATACTAATGAAAATGTTCAAAATCTAATTTATAGTCGCCGAAAATAAGCCACGAAGGGCCAGTCGAAACCACTCGGCAAGCCGCCCTTTGACCTCTTCCATCTCCTTTTTCGCCTTAGCATTCAGCATCCTCAAGGTCTGTAACTTTGGGCGATATATCTTGGCTTCGTGGAACTATTCGGTGATCCACCGACTGCTCCTTTTCGTCGCCGATTTGGTTCGTTCCTTCAGGGCTTGGCACACTGGAACTTTAGGCGGTCAGATGAGCCACTCGGCGGCATGCCGAGTGCTCTTGGCGATCCTCAGGCTCGCCCTTCTTCATTTTTTCAGCTTGTTTTGTTCCTATTTGCCTGTTAGTGTCCTTGTTTTGTTCCTCAATCCATATACCTGAAAATAAAGGATTTAACATCAGTTATTAGCACAAATTAAACATTTGAGGACACTAAATCTATATAAACAAAGTCCTAAATGAGTCCAAATCTAGGATTCATCAACACTCTCAACTTAAACTTTTGCTTGTCCTCAAGTAAAACTCAAGTTCAGCAGTTCAAAAAAGATGTCTCAAACAGTGTTATAAAAGACTCAACATGAATGTACACAACAAGACTCAACTACTCATGCAAGGATCAATTGTGCACTCAAAGATTCAAGTTGTGACTCACCATTATCAAAGATGCTCAAGTTCACAATACTTGTTTCAAATGCAAGTTCAAGCTCAACAAAGGTACTCAAATGCCCTCACAACAAAGATAATTCCATATTCACACACAATTTCTCAATAATTTATAGTTCCGGAATCACATACAACTCTCACACTCACAAAGATAAACACATGTATGACTTCATCCATAGGTTTGTCCTTATTTTCCAATCAACACCCGTTTCAGCTCACTCAAGATCACAAAGGTCTTTTCAAGACTTGTAACGGGACTGAGTGTAAATGTATGGCCATTTAGGCTCAGTGGTTGCTACCCTCATGAAATGTGGTCTGAACATCACTTTCTTCCTTTTCTTCAATATTTTAATCATGCTCAAAATTCACCCCATTATTCAACTTCCAATGGACTACCGGACACCCCATTTCTTTTGCAACTTTCACAATTTTTTCATTCTTTTTCTTTTGTTTTTTTTCTTTTCTTTTTTTTTTATATGGAAGGGTTCCATCTTTTTTAAGACCACTGCTAAAAAAGGGATTTTTCATACTTCTTGATTTACCTTCTCTTTTCACCACACTCCCAACTTAGGCTTTTGGCCTAAGTTGACTATTCAAACAAACCACACTTCATGAGAGTTATGGGTGAATGGATAAAGAGGGATCACAATTGCTCAAGTTTCTTCCAAGAAAAGGATAAGGCTCAAGGGGGGTTTCAAGCAAGGATCACACGCCTCACAAAGTTGGCCACAAAAGAAGTATATTGTCAAATTGTTTCACTCTTCAATTGCTGCCTAAGATCATTTCAAGTGCTTGCATCACTTAGTCAACCGGACAAACGGGGCAAATTCTAGGTGTCATCACACAAGGTTCAAAGTAAGCTTATCACACAAGGCATTGACACCAGTATTACACGAGACTCCACACTTTAGCTAGTGTGTAATGATCATCACAAGAGACTCATTCGATAACCAGCTAGTCACAACGAGATGCAAAAAGTCCACACATTGTCCATGCAACTTCATTTGGCCTCATCATAGCTGTAGATTTATTTGGTTCAATTAAGAGCACTATTTAAGTCATCAATTTTGATCATCACCGATACTCAAATTAGCATAAGAGCAACCACAATCAAACACACAAGAGGTGGCAAAATTTTTTCAAAATTGGTCAGAAGCCATTTCTATCAAAAAAACAAGGAGCTACAAGCTCAAATATCCACAAGATAGAACCAAAACACAGTTTAAAACCAAAAACCCAATATATACACAAAATGTACTCACAAGAGATAGGTATGGAAATACCTCACCCCACCTACAAAAGAAAAGCAGTTGTCCTCAAATGCAACTAAAAACAGAAAAATCACAAAAACAACAGAGAGGGAGGTAAAGAATAATCTTGTCTACACAGTCACTTCATCTGTCAGGGCATCAATGCCCAGTGAAACACTCTGATCTTGGGCCTCAGTGCCCGGAATAACAACAACATTAGCTCCACTAGAGCCTGCCATAAACGTATCTGTCAGTGATGTCTAAATGACCGACTGTACTATCGTCTCCTCTAAATCAGGCAGGTCCTCATAGATGGTCGCCTCTTGAGCATCAAGCTGCTCATCATCCATCTTCGCCTCTGACTCAGTAGCAGCCACATCATCCATAGGCTCATCTCCGGTGGTAGCTGGAAGCATATCAAAACTGGTCGGAACACCCGGATCCTCAGCTGACTAAAATATTGAAGTGAAGTATATGGACTTCAAATAGTCCACATCCTTCCTCAAATCAGAAACCTCATTTTTCAAAGTTGTAACCTCGAAAGTAACCCACTTTCAACTCTCACAAGTCTCTGCTCTCGCTATGAGAGTATCAATAGATTTCCAGAAGGGTGTCAAAGCAGCTAAGATGGCTCGCTAAATCATTCAAAGCACCTCGGCCTCTAGCCAGGAAGCCCGCACATCGGCAAAATGGGCTAGGTGCCCCATCTTGAGGAGCATGACCTGAGTGATCCTAGTAGGCTGGGAAGTAGAAGAACTTGAGGCCTGGGAAGGAATGGTAGCGGGTGTACCTAAAGGCCTGGAGGCCGGAGTAGGCAAAGATGCCTTTGTAGGTATGGACTCAACATCAACCTCCGGGGAAGCATCCACCGGAACTGCTCTCCTCCTATCTACCTCATCCCATGTGTACTCGACCTCTATGCATCTAATATCTATGGAGGATGTAGGTGTGACCTCAATGTCCCTTGTCTCATCACGAGGAACTCCAGCCCACCGACATAGCTTTGTAATAAGTACTGGGAAAGAAAGGGATGTCTGGCGCTGTTTGGCCCTCGTGGCCATCTCCTGATATATGATCAGCCCCAAGTTGAGCCGTTTCTTGGAGATGATGGATCCTAGGTAGGCCGCCTTTGGGTGGCGGATGATGGACTCATTTTGTGAGGGCATGATAGAACTGCTGATGAACTCGAACCAATATTGGGCTGCTATATTTAAATCCTTCTTCTCAATTGGGGCTCCAACCTCAATCCACCTCGGGGCGGTGTCAGAAATAAGGGGAGCATGCCAGCCCTTTAAGTCATCCAGGCTTTGTGATGTGGTCAATCCCTTATACTCATTCTCAAATCCTATAGCTCTGTCGAGTACAACATTGACATGATCGATGTTGCATCCCACTGTTGTCCTCCGTACCACTACAGATGCCACTGGTCTAAAAGTGCTGGCCTTTTTCTTTCCTTAAGGCACTAAATTACCATAGTGTAGAACTCTCTGACCCATGTAGGGATGTATGGACTTCGAGGCCTGGTGAAAATGTCGAATCTGTAGAACTGGAGAGCGTCCCACACAAGAGGGTACCTTTCCACCACACCGTTCATGGACAATCTCTTCTCTTCAAGAATGGTACTTAGTCCCCCGGCCTTTTGCCTATTGAGTAGCTGGGGAGGAGGACCCTGAACTGGTGGTGCTTGAGCCATCGTCTGTGCCAGAGCTGGCACTGTATCATCAGCATGTAGGGTAGACTCTATGGTCCTAGATGGACCTTGACAACCTCTAGCACGAATCTCAGCTCATCGGGACTGAAGTGGCTAGTCATCCTCAGGCTCGGAGAATGAGGCCTAACAATGGAAAGAGTCCCCATCACTGCCGGAGTTGTGCTCTGGTCTCTCCGCTTCGAGTGTTTTTCCCTTGCCCTTGATTCCATTTGGAGATGTTGTCTTTCCCTTTTTAGAAGGAGTTGCTGCTCCCTCATTAATCACGATACCTTGTGGTCATTTGCGGGGCAGCATTCCACTCTCGTCCCAGTTGGTCCTAGCCATATCTGCAAAACACATCACAAAAAGTAAGAAATAATTCAAGAAAAATCTCAAAATGTAGTTGCAGAAAGACTCGCCGAACCAATCGACGAGTAGCTGAGTCACTTTGGAAAGCCAGGTCGAGCACGCCGAAAGGACTGGCTTGAAAATTTTCCAGAAAAATGACAGGTCGGTGATATGGAGGGCCTTTCGGTAAATCACCGACATCACTCGGTGATGACTCTGAGATTTGGACTCATCAGCAGTTCTATCATGCCATCCTAGAATGAGTCTATCCTCCACCACGCAAAAGCAGCCTGTCTTAGTTGCATCATTGATGGGACAAGGCTAAACTTGGGTATGGTCATTGGCCAAGAAATGGCCATGAGGGCCAGGCAGCATCAAACTTCTCTTCCCTTTTTGGTGTTAATCACCGAGCTGTGCAGACGAGCTCAAGTGCCCTTTGATGCGAAGAAGGATGTGGAAGTGATTCCCACATATTCTACCGACATCCGGTGCATTGAGGCTAAGTATCTAAAAGATGAGATTGAGAAGAAGAAGGCTGCCCCGGTGGATTCTTCCCCGACTGTAGACGCTGAGACTTTACCTGCAGAGGCAGTATTGCCTACTTTGGCCCATGGGCCTTCAGGTATATCTAGTGCTGCCCCTTCCATGACTCCGAGTTCCTTTACTATTCTCTTGCCCCCTAGGTCTGGTGCTAGTGCTGTTGCTACTTCTCGACCTCCACTCACCCAAGCTGTGATACTACGGATAAGGGCATCTAGCCTATTATGCTGATAGGCATGCCTCCAAGCTTGAGGCCACAGTCCCTGAGATGATTGAGAGGGCCTCAACTACTGTTGTGACACCTCTTAGTATGTCTATTGATGCCCTTGCGGCAAGGATAATAGTGTGTGAGTGAGGCCAAGGGGCCACTAATGAGGTGACGACCCTAAATACCGCAATTGCTGAACTGAGGAAGGATGTGGAACAACTGAAGTCCACAGATATGTCTATGATTTTTTGGACTATGGAGATCCCCGATATGCCAGCTGACTCTGATGTTCTTTCGGCTACCACCGGAAATGAGTTTTGAGTTGATGAGGTGGCTGCTACCGAGTCCAAGGTTGAGACTGATGAGGAGCAACTTGGTGTCGATGAGGAGTCTACTTATGAGGGACTTACAGAGGTTGAGGAGGCCATGGTGCATTCAGCCGTGTAGATTTCATTGGCTGATACAGCTAGTGTTGATGTTACACTGGGCACTGATGCCTAGGATCAGAGTGCTACACCCCCGACAGATGGAGCGACAGTGTAGACAGAACCTTTATTTACATCTTTTTTTGTCATTTTTATTGACTTTTTATTGTTTTGTGCATTTGAGGACAACTGCCTTTTTTATTTGTGGTGGGGTGAGGTATTTTCATACCTACCTCTTGTGACTATATTATGTATATATTGGGTTTTTGTGTTTTTAATTATGTGTTGATATTGTTTGTGGATGTTTGAGCTTATAGCTCCTTGTTATGAAATGAAAATGATTTTTGACCCTTCTAAAAAATTTTGCCACTCTTGTTGTGTTTGAATGTGGCTGTTCTTGTGCAAATTTAAGTATCAATTATGATCAATATCAATGACTTGAATAGTGCTCTTAATAAAAAAATGAATGTGCGGCTACGATAAGGCCAAATGAAGTTGCATAGACAATATGTAGATTTTTTGCATCTCGTTGTAACTAGCCGGTTATCGAATGGAGTCTCTTGTGATGAACATTGCACACTAGCGAAAGTGTGGAGTCTCGTTTGATACTGGTGTCAATGCTTTGTGTGATGAGCTTACCGTGAACCTTGTGTGCTTACACCTAGAATTTGCCGCATTGGTCCGGTTGACTAAGTGATGCAAGCTCTTGAAATGATCTTAGGCAACAATTTTAAAGAGTGAAATAATTTAACAATATACCTCTTTTGTGGCCAACCTTGTGAGATGTGTGAACTTTGCTTGAACCCCCTTTGAGCCTTATCTTTTTCTTGGAAGAAACTTGAGCAATTGAAACCCCTCTTTATCCATTCACCCATAATCGTCAAGAAATGTGGTTTGTTTGAATAGTCAACTTATGCCAAAAACCTAAATTGTGGGCGTAGCGACCCTTTCGAAATAATATAAGCCAATAACTCACGAGATTTTTATGCATATATTGTCCTCACACTAGTAAAAATGATATAAAATAAATATTACCAACTTTCTGAGTATCCAAACTAGACGGTTCATGCTTCATACAATCATTCAAAACAAGCAGTAAATTTAATATATTAGAAGACTTGGGCTTACACATTCCAAATGAACAAAACATGTAGTCATACTTATATCACAACCCATGGTGATATGATCAGATTAGCCCTCAAAATTTCATGTAAATATACAACACATAGATCATGTATAAGTCCCAAAGTTTATTCAAAATATAGATGCCTATATGCAAATGTGATCTTCCTTAAGGCTCTCAAAATCTCCAACTCCAATGGCCAGCTTCATGCCTCCTCTTGATCATTCCCTACGATAGAACAACTATCGCTAAGCATATAGCTTAGTGGTGTAAAAACTATATGTTCGGAGCCCTCAAAATTCACCAAGCTACCTTTCTGAAGTCATGAGCAGCACAATTGAAACATAATAAATAAATCAAGTAACAATATATAAAGAGTATCAAGTTCGATATTTAAAGATCCAAATGTCAAGAACACTCATAGCACCATTTTTCAAGAGATTCAATAACAAGGCTCGCCCAATATATACATCATGTCATCACACCAAGCACAATCAAGAATCAAGAAGGGTCAAAGCCTAATAATTAAGAGAACCAAGAACCATATTAAAAATGGATTTCTAGTTCGTATTTAAAATGGACAACTTTCATTCTTAAGATGGACTAAAAATCTAGAGTCAAGATGGCAAATGATCCGAATCAAGAGGCATGCCTATAGTGACAAAGTCACAGCCACAAAAAGGACAAGGTCCCAACAAGAGTGCCAATGATCAAACAATCCATACAAGTGGGTGAGTTACACAAGCATCTTTAACGTCTTAAAGGATACCAACACGGCAATGCAAAGTGACAAGAGGTAACCAAGGTACCAAGATCAAAAATACAATTAAATAACTTCTTTAATTCCTAGTATCTCAATAATGTCGAAATAAAATACGATTATCATCACAAGTAAGCTTAGCCTGTACAGATACGACTATGCTCCCAAAACAGTAATTCTGGCCAGCCTAGTACCTCATGTTGCAACTTAGATTTGAAAAGGAAAATGGCAACACTAGACTTTATAACCTTCATGAAAGATATAGATACATCTCTTAAGATTGCAACCAAACAAGAATCACCGCAAAATATATTTTGTACAAAAAGATATATTCAAAACAATAACAGTTGTCCATACCGGATTTCTAATTTTGAACTCTGGACAGAACTTGTCCTATGTTGCGTCCTATATTTCGAATCCATAACAGCTAAATTAGAGTTTTACATAAACGTAAGAGTTGTACATATACGATTTAGCTTTTCAAATCATATTTATTCACTGTAAAAGAAGTTCTATAAAACAAGTTATGCTCAAAATACTAAACACTACCCAGCTCAAAAACATATTTTTTCCACTTACCAATAAAAAGGGTGTGTCTTGAATCCCAACCAAAAGGATCAAGTTTTTCTCTTGTGATTTTGAAGAACAAATGGTTAGATAATGTTCTAAGGTTCTTGAACTTCAAGGGAAACAAATTTCACTAGAGGAGGTATCAAAATATAGTCTCAAGAGTGATGTTTATCACAATGCACAGCTGTCTCCAAAAGGTGGCTGCCCAAAAAAAAGGTTGGCTGCCCAAAATGGATACATATATACCTATATGTATAACCCTCACCTCCCTTTCAAGTTATACATAATTCTAATTAGAATATTACGTAAATACCCAAATACAATCCCTTAAATTACGATCACAATTTATTTTAAGCAAGTTAGCAATTATCACAACATTTCAAGTTCCCAAAATGAGAGTAAAACATATTGTAGTAATTAAGCAACGGTAAATCGACATGCGACTCTTGGTTAGTATTTAGGGGTGTTACAGTGGTTGTGGTGAAAAGAAAAGGTAAATCAAGAAATTTGAAGAAGTCCCCTTGATCCATGGACTTGAAAAAAGATGGAGCCCCTCCGTATAAAAAAAAAAGAGAGAAAAGAAGATAGCAAAAGAAAAGGAATGAAAAAGTTGTGAAATATAGTTGTAAAAGTTGCAAAAGAAGTAGGGTGTTCGGTATTCCATTGGAAGTGAATAATGAGGTGAATTTTGAGCATGAGTAAAAATGCTGAAGAAAAGAAAGAAAAGTGATGTTCAGACCATATTTCATGAGGGTAGTAACCACTGAATCTAAATGACCATACCCTTACACTCAGCCTAGTTACAAGCTTTGAAAAGACCTTTTTGATCTTGAGTGAGCTGAAATGAATGTTGAATGGAAAATAAGGGCAAACATATGGGTGAAGTAATGCATGTGTTCATCTTTGTGAGATTGAGAGTTGTATATCATTCCGGAACTATAAATTATTGAAGAATTGTGTGTGAATAGGGAATCATCTTTGTTGTGAGGGCATTTGAGTACCTTTGTTGAGCTTGAACTTGCATTTGAAGCAAGTATTGTGAACTTGAGCATCTTTGATAATGGTGAGTCACAACTTGAATCTTTGAGTGCACAATTGATCCTTGCATGAGTAAGTTGAGTCTTGTTGTGTGCATTCATGATTGAGTCTTTTGTAGCACTGTTTGAGACTTCTTTTTTGAACTATTGAACTTGAGTTTTACTTGAGGACAAACAAAAGTTTAAGTTGGGGGTGTTGATGAGTCTGAGATTTGGACTCATTTAGAGCTTTGTTTATATAGATTTAGTGTCCTCAAATGCTTAATTTGTGCCAATAACTGATGTAAAACCCTTGATTTTCAGGTATATGGATTGAGGAACAAAGCAAGGACACTAACTTGTAAAAAGGAACAAAACAAGCTAAAAGAATGAAGAAAGGCAAGCCTGGTGATCGCCGAGTTCAATTGGCGAATCACCGAATGGCTATCTGACCGCCTAAAGTTCCAGTGTGCCAAGCCCTAAAGGAAAGAACCAAGTTGCAATGACAAGGAGTAGTCGGCGGATCGCCGAATAGTTCTGCGATGCAGTGCTAAATCGTCCAAAGTTACAGACCTTGTGGATGTATAATGCCAAGGCAAAAAGGCGACTATGTACACTTACATGTGTGGAGGACCACACCTACCTTATGGGATATGTTACTACATTAACTCGACACATCTTTCAGGTTGATATGTTCTTTGTTTTGACAAAGGAAAATGATTTGACGGTGGCAAAATCATCCATATTATGATGCATATTGCTTGAACTCTTTTTGTAAGTGCCCTTTTACCCATCAATATTGTTCACTTTATCCCGAATATTAATCTAGTAAACACCTTAAAATAGAATTGTTACAGTTTTTGAAATTTGAAAAATGTCAAAAAGTTATTTTCACAAATTTTACTCTAAATCACTAAAAAAAGTTCAAAAACTAACTTCAATTTATATTCATGTTCAAACATAAATCTAATTTTATATATATACACACACACACACACAAATTTCACAATTTTTATATTCAAGACTCACTAAAATTGTTGAAATGTCGTATAAAACTTTTTTACACCCTGCCTACTAAAGGGGCAAGGCGAGACAAAAGGCCTTATGGAGCCAGAGGCAAGACGAATATCACGACCCAAAAGAGGAGGTCATGATGGCACACACCCTGATAATCCAAATTGGTGTGTAAGCCGAAAGAAATAACACATACGAGACTTCTAAAGGAAAGTCAGGCCACAACCAAAAGAAATGAAACACAACAAGGAAACTTCCAAAACCTAGTATCATAAGCATAAAGAGCATCTAATACATTTCTAGAATATGGAATACATCTTAAGTCTTCGAAAATAAATTAAAGACTTTAAAATATAGATGGAGACCAATGCCGATCCGAAAAGCAGGATCTCACACAACTCCGAACGAGAAGAAATCGCTAGATCCAATCAACCACTACAAAAATCACCTTGACTAGGATTTGCAACAAAAAGATAATAGAAGTAGGGGTGAGTATAATCCACATGTACTCAGTAGGTTAGACCAACTGAGTATAAACAACTAAACAAACTTAAGAAGTAAACTATAAACGCTTCCACATGTATATAGAAAAGTCCAATTCCAACATTGGTGCCGCCAATTTACATAATAATGGCGTGAATAAAATAAACTCATAAGGATATAAATAATACCCGAATTGACAGATAAACAAGTTACACAACACAACAAAGTTGGTCAATTCAATGCAATAAGATGATGAAATGATGTGGTGGAATCAATGTCGTCACACAACCTATCCTATACACTTTGTTGAGCTTTAGCTTCCAGATAAGGACCCATGGGGGACTCCCAGTTCATATATCAATCTCGAAATCTCATCATCTCTCATCAACTTGTCACCTAGCTCATGGTCAAGGATAAATGTAAGGTGTCTCACTTTCTTTCTAGAAAATACTATTTCTCCACTTTCTCATATTTCTATGAACAATGATATACTGAATGAGGATGAATGCATCACAAATACATACAACACAAACTCATCAAGGATTTTGAATAACATAAAGTTTCCAAACTCAATAAGTCATGAAACACGCCCTCAAATGATAGGGATAGTAGAAGAATCCATTTGAAATAAGTCTTTACCATTTTAAAAGTTTTTCTTTCAATTTAAGATGAAAAAATATCAACTCAAGCCCCTAATTCGGGCATCCCAATGTCAAATATAACAAATAGGCTACTTAACCCCTCACTTAGGAAAATTCTGAATTAACACAAATTTTCAACAATATTAAGGGTGTCACATGAGCCTCCATGTAGGCTAAACATCACAAATAGACCCCATACGGGCTAAACAAGAAAGTCAATACTTATCCACATCTAAACTCATACCACAACTCATTTCACACTTGACTTCCTAAGAAAAATTAATTATTCATCTCAGTCTAAAAGAGGGATAACCAAATCTATCTTGAAGGTTAAAACTTCACTCGAACAACTCTACCAGACACTCCCTCAATCAAACGATCACCGAAATGATTCCCAACTATCAGGAATGGAAAGAGTTCCTCAAAAGGAGTCCAACGATACCCATATTGCTAAGGTTAGGAATTGGAGGGTAAAATAGTCCAAAAATCTCTTCAAAAATAGGAAGGGAAAAATCAGATTTTTATTTGAAAATAATGTTTTACTAGTAACAAGGAATTTGTGGTTGAAAAATCCATTAAAATAAA
This sequence comes from Solanum pinnatisectum, assembly GCA_035578085.1. Lineage (NCBI taxonomy): Eukaryota > Viridiplantae > Streptophyta > Magnoliopsida > Solanales > Solanaceae > Solanum > Solanum pinnatisectum. The sequence goes on along the minus strand of CM069076.1, from coordinate 40,569,006 downwards.
GTAAAAAACGAGTTCCAAATCAAGAAATTTATTCATTTTTTAATTTGGGGAAAAAACCCAAAACTCACATTTGTAATCTTGATTTTTAAGTGTTTTGGAAGACGAAATTCGAAGAAAACGAAATAAAATTGATAAATGAACTTATCTGCACAAGTTTTTTTTTTCAAGAAAATGATTTCAAAGTCTCCATCCCAAGCTCCCAATATAAAAAGAAAGTGAAACGGGAAGAAATAGGGTTGTTTTAGCCAACGAAAAGAGTTGTTTGACTTTCCGTTGATCACCTTTGACTGTTGACCGCACATTTACTGCGGTCAACTGCACCAGCACTAGAAAAAAAACAAATTTCTATCTTATTAAAGTCTCTGAACGAATCATCGAGATTCATTCAAGACCCGATAAATATAAATCAAATATGCTATCCCACTAATTTGACATTTCAGACTCAATAAAATTGTTGGATTTCCAAAAAAATATAGTTATGATGGAAATACCCTTCCAGACCTCTCTTTAGGCCTAAACTTCAACTTCTCGTCCAAATACCCAAATCTAAACCTAAGGCCTCAGAACTCTAACTAACCACCTTACAAGACCAAACTCGATGTTTCTAACGTGAGAGAACTAACAAAATCACCATCCAATGCTTGGATCTCAAAATGTTGACCAAAGTCAACTATATCAATATAAAAAGGCTAAAAATCACCAAAATCTCACCCGATCGCATCGGGGACCAAACTAACCATTTTCGCAACACAAACAGAACATCAAAACGCTAAGGGGAAGGAAAAATTGTCATTTCATAAATAAAAGTAGTTTCTCAAGAAATGGGGTGTTACAACAAAGCCCATTGCCTCGTGCTGCGAGGTAGGCCAGCCTTGGACATTTTTTTTCCTTTTCTATGCCAACTTAGTGGGCCCTCCTAGGTGTTTTTAAATAGTATAAATATCCATAGTTAGTAGTTTTTTTTAGGAGAGAGTGAACATATTAGGAGCACATAACAAGATTGGAAGCGAACTATTACTAGGGTTACTTCTTCATCCTTTACTCAGCTATTTTTTTACTTGTTTATGAATTCTATATTTCGTAATAAGATTACGAGTGGATAATCTATCTATCTAGAGTTATAGCCATAGTATGAACATCATAATTTATTAATTGTTTGTTATTGCGTTTTCTACCATCCATGCCTTGTTTTCTTAATTTTATGCTTTTATTTTGTGGTTTTGCGATTCATAAGATAAATTGGAAATGCCTAGTGAAACTTGAGAGATTAAAGCTAGGAATACACATGAGTTAAGGGGAGTAGGGTTCGTCTGCGGACGAATTAATGGCCAGGATGAAGACATACTTGCTTGACTTAAATTCATAAATGCACTCGTATTGATTTAACTATACCCACTCAATGATGTAATTAGAAGGATAATCTGGGTAGGAGGTTAGACGCTCAAGAGACCTGACCATATTATCAAATTCGTCACTCAACAAATTAGTAGATATCTTAAATCAATTTAACAATGATAAACAAATATAATGAAATTATTAAAGCACCATAACCCTATGCTTTAATAACTTTGTGAACAACTTATATAACTTCAGTCTCATTTACTCATATTACTTTAGTTATAATTAGTATCAAACAAACAAATAACTCTTTCTTGAACTAATAACACTTGTTCTCATAACAATAATAATTAAATAAGTAGCTTGTCAACAACCAAGTCCCTGTGGGATCGATAAACTGATTGTTTACACAATAACTTATTATTTGCGACCACATATACTTACATGTACGGATGATCACATCTACCTTATGAGATATCCTACCACATTAACTCAACACCTCTTTCAAATTGATATGTTATGTGTTCCAACAAATGAAAATGTTCTAATGGTGTAAATATCATCCTTACTATGATGCATATTACTTTGAACTTTTTTGTAAGTGCCCGTTTGCCCATTGATATTTTTCACTTTTTCTCGAATATTATTCAGAAAAGCTGCTTAAATAGAATTGTTACAATTTTTGAAATAAATTGTTGAAACATAACTAATTTATAAATGCTATTTTCAAGTATTTTTTTTCCTTTAAATTTTTCAATTCTTATATTCAAAAGCTCACTAAAATTATTGAAATGTCTTGTATAAACTTTAGTGAAAAAGCAAAGTAGAGGTTAGAAATATGAGAATAACTAAGACGGTGCCACGCTGACTGAGTAGTAGCAGCAAGTTAAGACTGGGAATGCAATAGTAGTACGTATAACAGAGCACACTGAAAAAAAAAAAAACATTGCTAGTCGTGCCATATCGATTCACCCATTCATATCCCCCCTCTCTCTCCCCCGTTTCGTATATATATATATATATATATAAATGTACTTGCATCTGTATGAAAAATTAGCCATTGTTTAACAATGAGAAACAAGAAGAGTGTTGAATGCTTGCAGATTCAAAGGTGTGTGAGCCTTTTTCTTTTTCTTTTTTGGTGGTGGTGGTGGTGGTGGTTTCCTATCTTGCTTACACTATAACATGAATTATTTGAGAAATAATTTTGATGGTTGCTTCTATGATTGCAAAATTTTGCTTCTATTAAGCTATCTAAGCTTGTTGGGGGTCTTTTTCTTCTGTTTTTGGCCCACCTCTTGCTTTGATTTTTCATTGTCTCAGTGTTCTTGGTGGTCTGCAAATGGCTAATAGACACTAATTAGAAAAGTTCTTCTGTTTCTGTTATTTAGCATTTTACTCTTATTTTTTTTATTATTGATGTCTGAGGAAGAAAAACTACATTATACTGGAAGTGCTCTAGAATTGGGATTAAGGGTTTTTCTTGGTTGTAAATGTGATGTTTTTTGCTGTTCTATTGTCAGAATTTTTTTTAAATGGAAGTGCTAAATTGGGCCTTGGGGTTTGGTTTACATAGTGCTGTAATGTGATTCTGTAGCTTTCTTGTGTGGGTATATCTTAGTCTTGCATTTTGGTGAAGTTACAAAATGTGTGTATGTGTGTGAGGGTGTTGTGTATTTCTTGTTTATTTGAGCATATATTCTTCAGGGATATTTTTGTTTAGATTTGAATGCAAGTAAGGTTTGTTTTTCATAATTTTGTGATCATGCATTTCTGTAAGAAACTAATCCTAATGTTTTTTTGGGGGCTTCTATCACTTGTTTAAAGGGTTTTGATTTTCTTGTTCTCTAAACCACTCCATATGTGTTATTTGAATAAGGATGGTAAGTTGTCATATTATGGGGAGTTCTAATTCTTTGTTTCTCTGTAGTTCACTGAAAATGGAAAGTGACAAGTCAAAAGGAACAGGACCTGGCTCTATGGATATGTACAGTCTGGTTAAGTTTAGGTTAACTTCCTTTAAAGAAGAAAAATCAAATAATATATTTGTCACTGGAGACCTTGTTTGGGGAAAGGTAATGTCTCATCCCTGGTGGCCAGGAAAAATATACGACGATAGTCTAATACCTTCTCCACTATGCGATGCCAAGAGAGATAGATGGTTCAGTTCTCGTTGCCTTTTATGGTGATTATAGTTATGCATGGCTTGATCATAATCAAATTATCCCTTTTGAACCTCATTTTGAGGAGTAGTCAAACAAGTCGAAAATTCAAACTTTCTTTGTGGCAGTTGAAGAAGCTATTGATGAGCTGAAAAAGAGAGCAGTACTTGGCTTGACTTGCTCCTGCCTGGGTAATTTTCAGCCTACAAGAATTGAAGGACTTTATAAAGTTGATGTGAGCGGGTATACATCTGGGACCATTTATTCATCAAAGCAGATTAAAAAATGTAGAGATGGCTTTCATCCACATGGGATGTTTTCATTTGTAAAGAAGTTGGCCATGTCTCCAAGATCTTTGCCAAATAATGTTCATGGGACAATTAACATTGCAAAGGTTAATGCTTACAGAAAAGCGGTTTTTGAAGAGAATGATGACACTTATGATCAGGCAGTTGATGAATTTGAAAAAGGTGTTGACACTTATGTTCAGGCATTTGGAGTGAAAGCCTCAAGCTCAGAGGATCCTGTAGAATTTTCGAAATATGGGAATCAATGTACAGGTAATATTTCATACTGCATGATTTGTCTTCTAGACCATTGTTGTTGTGTGTTTTTTTTGTTTATGCCAGGAACAAATCCTCTTTTTAATTGCATCACCTGAGAAGATTCAGATGACTAAATAGGTCACCTACAGGCTACATCTAGAGTATATAGTTGTATAGATGAAATCAAGCTTGGGTGGGCGTTGCATTTTATTGTCCTTACAAACAGAATTTTTCTGAAGCATAAAGTGGACCTATGTATAACAGCGCATTGCATTTTACTGTCCTTACAAATAGAACTTTTCTGAAGAATTAAGTGGATTTTAAAAGGAGTCGACCTACGTATGATGGCGAGCTATAAACTTTGACGTGCTTGTTCTGTCGGTCATTTGAAAGTAAGACCAATATCTGGCCAAAAACCAACAAATGTTGCTGCCATTCTGTTATGAAAATAATCTAATTGTGGATTAACTTGTCTTTCCTAGCCCTTAGGTGTCTTGAATACAATACTTCACAAGGTAAAATAGTGTGCATACACCATACCTGTTTTTGCTCTCAGCTTTTCCATCAGTGCATCGTCCGAAATTTCATTCTCATGGTCAGTTTGTTTTGGTTGTCTCCTCCTAAGTGCTCACTCAATTGGACAAATGTTTGTTTCTACAGATCTATCGTGCATTCTATTGCCTATTTCTTATCCTAGATAAATACTAGTATTCCATATTTAAATAGAGAACACACTGATTTATTTGTTTGTTGTACCTTTCCTTTTGATGCATCTGTATCGAAAGATGGGGACAAATCGTTTGAAAATCAAGGGGATTGCTCCAAGAAGTCATGTAAAAGAGAAACTAAAAGGAAGAGGAGGGAAGAGTCTCCACCAGATGACCAGGGTCATAAAGGCAAGTTCCAAACGGCAGCCTTCTTTGACCATCGAGTAACAAAATCAGGTTATTGTCCAGATGAACATGAGAAGACTAACAAAAAGCAGACACTCTTGAATTGCCAAGACGAAGAAGAGTGGAGGGGATTCAAGTCCTTGCATATGACAAAGAAATATGGTGACCAAACACTTCTGACACCCCAAGGGGATGACGTTGACATCCAATCAACATTGTCAGTGGAGTCTGAAAAGAAGTTCACTGAGGAGCCTGAATGGAAAGCTGAACCAACAATGCTGGTAATAAACTTCTCTCCTCAAACTATGCTTCCAACTGCTTCAGAATTAAAAGCCAAGTTTGCATATTTTGGGCCATTTGATGAATCAGCACTCCGTATTTCGTGGGGTTCAGCAACATGTCAGATTGTATTTCTGAACAAGTGTAATGCTCAGGCTGCATATGACTATGCAGTCCAAAGTAGAACCTTGTTCAACTCTGACGTGAAATACCACTTAACACACTTTGATGGTTCAGAGAAGTTAATGGGAGAATGTTTTGATGACATTCAATCGTTTAAAAGTGAACCACCTCATATGTCATTCCAAGAGTTGCCTTTGCTGTTCGATACTGAGATGAAGCCATTACCCAAGGAAAATTCAAAATGCAGGTCTGATGTAGAAGAAAAGGCATTTCTCAAAGGTAACACAGATACTAAGTCCATAGTTTGTGACTATCCAGAGGTTGATGTAAAAGTCAATATTGATTCTGAAAACTGTCCAGTGGTCTTTTCTGAAATCTTGTGTGCTTCAAGTCCTTTTTCTTCTAGCATTCAGTATAAGCACAAAGTTGGCTGTCTGGATGAGACTGTTGTGGCCATTAATTCGAAATATTCCATGGATAAGGGATGGAAGAGTCATTATCAACAAAATCTCAGTGCCATTAGCTGTTCAGATTTGTCACTTCAACTGGCCGACCTTTTCCAAAAGTGCAATGAAATTCTGGGTGGAATTGACGAGTCACAGAACCAGTTCAGCAACCAGAGTGAACTCAAATGAATGATAAGATATACTGTATGTATGCCGATGGGAAGGATTGAATGCTGAGAAGAAGAAAAGAGTATAAAACTTATGATCTAAAGCATTATGTATACTTCTGTTTCTGGCTAGTTCTTATTTGCCTTTATCTGTAACTAATTTTCCCCAGACCTTTTAGTAGATTATGCTGATTTCAGATTCTTGAACCAGGCTTCTTGACATCTATTATCTGCGATAGCCTAGTATTCACCAAAGATTTTTCAGTACTTGTTTTCTTCAACTTTGATTTTTTGGTTTGGTTCTCGATTTTAGGATCCTATATTTTGGTGCATCGAAGAACTGAAGTTTAATAATATACATTCAAAAAAACAATTTTCCCAGCCAATTCTTTCCCTTTTCCATTGTCTAGAATTCACAGTTGTTGACATTAAATGAATGAATATTATGAAAATTTAAGAGCAAGCTCGAGTTCTGCATCTAGTCTGATAGCAATTCACAGTGCACGATAAAGAAGCTACATTATACATAAAAATAACATACTGTTTTGAAATTGATAAATAGCTTGGATTAAAAAAATTATCACATCAAATGCTGTTATCAGTCACAATTAAAATACTTAAGAACCGATTAACTAAAAGAACAAAAAAAAAAAAAAAAAAAACTTAACCAATTCTAGCTAGGAAAGGATTCAGCTTAATTTTCCTTCTTTCCAATTCTAGCTAGGAAAGGGTTACAAAATTGAGAAACTTTCACATATAGCAAACACAAAAATCATATTTGTATGTTATAGCTATAGTTTGCATAATTGCTCTCCATAGCAAACATAAATATGTATATTTCGCTATACATATACAAAAGAAAGCAGTTGTATATAATTTGTTTCGGTATACATATACAAAAGATCAATTGTATAATCTGTCTTTGTATAAAGAGAGAAAGGCAAAAGAGAACTGGGCAAGGGAATATTTGTATTGTATAATTATAAGTGTATACGACAAAGATATATGTATTTGCATTTGTATATACAATTTTCTCTCACTTTATACAAACACAAATGCATTTTATACATTTGCGTTTGTATAAAAAGCGAGAGAGGCGAGGGAGAGAACGAGAGTGGCGAGCGAGATTCACCAAGAGAGAGGCGAAATAGCAACAGTTTGCTATGGGGTACAATTAAATCAAACTATGTTTATAACATTTAATTTGAATTAATAGTTTGCTATTATATACAATTTTCCGTACAAAATTTGCATTCTATAAATACAATAGAATTCCATAGAATTGCAGTCATGACTAGCATGGACGTATTGTCTGAGAACCTAATTCCCAAAATACTGTCTTACCTTAGTTTTCAAGAAGCAGCCAAGTTAAGCCTTGTCTCGAAAACATGGCTACAAGCTTGGTTAGTTCATCCCAACTTGGAATTCGCCTTTCCTTATGGCCTAGGCCATGTAAAATAGTGGATCAAGTCATGAAGAGATATTGCCAAACAAAAACCCCTAGTGAAAAGTTTCAACTTTCTATTTCAGTTCCTGCGTTTCGTCGTCATATTGTTTTCCCTCAGATAGATAAGTGGCTCCGCGTTCCTCTTCAGAATGGTGTAAAAGATTGGTCTTGTGAGGTTTATGAACCCTCATACCCCTTCCCTATTTCACATTCTTGACAACAAATTCTTTAAGACAATTGGTTCTCTTGGGATGTAATCGCATGGTTCATTCATTATCTATTGTTACTGCTACTCAACTTGCAAGCTCTCATTCTTTGAGAAAGCTTTCTCTAACTCAGGTTCAATTAGACGACAACATGCTTCGAGCTCTTCTCAATTGCTGCCACATGAGTGATGATTTCATCATTGAGCATTGTCGTTCATTGACAAATATTGAGCTGCGGAATCTTCAAAATATCAAGTCAGTCTCTATTAGTTGCTACGAGAACCAGACTGTTAAAATCCAAGCACTAACTCTGCAACACTTGTTTTATTTTGGGTGTTGTTGGAAAAAATCCCCTGTATTGGATATTGTTGAATGTCGAAATCTAAATTTTTTACAGCTAACAGATATGTGGATATCTGAAGGATTTCTCCAACACCTTATTTCTACATCTCAATTCCTTGAGAGTTTGACATTAGATAACGTTTCTACAAGGTTGGAAAGGTTCAAAATTTGTGGGAGTCAATCCCTAAAGCTCTTGACAATTGTAAGGGATTACGGGAGATTGATGCTCCAAATTTGGTATCACTCGAGTACGATGAAGATCTAATTCCTCAGCTTAAAATTGCAAAAAAGTCTCACCAATTGAAAAATTCACGAATAAGTCTTCATAGGTTGAAAAATTTGAATGTTGCATGGTTTAGTGAGTTGAGGGAAATTCTATCAAAGTCGACCTCTTGGTCTCTAGTTTTCCTTAGATTTTGGGAATGCAATGAGATCAACACGAACGATTTGATACTGCACCATACAGTTGCAACCCCCAAAGTGAATGATTTAATTGTATATATAGAGTTGTCCAGCGGGAAGTACCCAACACTTGTGGATGCTTTGCTATGGAGTTGTCATCCTAAGAGACTCACCCAAAAATCAAATATCGAAACAATTTCTTGTTTCATGGATCGTTTAAGAAGAATTTGAGGCATTCTACTCGTCATGGAAGCAAGTGTTGCAATAGTCCATTAAAAGAAGTAAAAGCCTACAAATATGACTCGGAACATCAATATGTGGAACTCAAAAGTGGAGAGCTGGCAACGAGGGCCCTTACAAAGAAGGAGACAATTTCGTTTGAATTATATTGGTGGTGTAGATAATTCTAGTGCAAACTGAATGCACTTATTCATTCACATCAACTGGCTAACCTTTTCCAAAAGTACAATGAAATTCTTGGTGGAATTGAAGAGTCACAGAACCAGAGTGAACTCAAATGAATGATAAGATATATTGAATGCTGATAAGAAGAAAAGAGTATAAAACTGATTTTTCAGACTTTTGAACCAGGCTTCTTGACCCCTATTATTTGCGATATCTTCATTACTTGTGTTTTCTCCTTATAAATCTACTTCGATATGTGTTGTCTGAGCCTTTCGGAAATATCTCCTCTATCTCCATGAGGTAGGTAAAGTCTGCAATTTCACTGGTTATGTTGTTGAAACTAGGCTTCTTGACAGAAAATTGTATGAAGAGAAGTTTGTTCTTGCTCTTCTATGCTTGATAATGGATTAGAGCTACTGTGGCTTCTATAAGCAATTTAAACTCTTTTGATTGCTGATGCAAAAATTATTCCTGCTTTGTATGGACCTATTCAATTGGAGAAAATCTAGTTTTCACCAAAGATTTTCAGTACTTGTTTTCTTCAACTTTGATTTTTTGGTTTGGTTCTCGATTTTAGAATCTTGATATTTCGGTGCACCGAAGAACTGAAGTTCAATAACATACATTCAGAAAAACAATTTCCCCTTTTCCACTGTCTTCCCTTCACAGTTGTTGACATAATATAAATGGCAATTTAAGAGTAAGCTCGAGTTCTGCATCTAGTAAGTTTCATAGCAATTCACAGTGCATAAAAAAGTTACATTATACATAAAGACCCAGAAATAACATACTGTTTTGCAACTTTTTTTTTTTTTAAAATTAAAGATGCTGTTTTGAAACTGATAACTAGCTTGAATTAAAAAAACGAAAAGGGTCAAAAATACCTCTGAACTATGCGAAATAGACCACTTATACCCTCCATTACATTTTGAGATAAAAAAATACCCCGCTATTATCCCAAGATACCACAAATACCCTCAAAAGCCCAAATTTTTAGTGACGTGGTAAGCCACATGGGACTAATCCCTCCACCTAAGCGTAGCCAACTTGGATTCACTACAAAAGAACTAACCCTTTAGCGGCGATAAAAGTCACCACAAAATCCCAAAATATTGCCACTAAAAGTTATGAGTGATTTTTAGTGGCGACTAAGGCTGCAACAACCATTCCCTAGTATAACATATTTTTTCAACAATAAAATATGATAATTAATTTTCGGTTGCAACCTAATTTTCTAAAATAAATAACATGCACTATCAATATTAAAAACATCCAATATTATAACGAAAATCATCAAAATTACTCCGCAATTCAAATCTCCTACTACATAATGCATCATTGTACATTTTATGCATTTACATATGCCATAAAAATAAAACATATAGTATCTTCAAACTCCTCCTTAATCAATATCATTTGTGATTTTTTTAAAACAATGAAAAAAAAAACACAAAATTAGAATTTAATGTTAAAAATTAGTTAAAATCTTTAGTGACGATATTCTTGGATTTTGTGGCGACTTGTGTCGCCGCTAAAGGTCTAGTTCTTTTGTAGTGAATCCTAGTTGGCAACGCTTAGGTGGAGGGATTAGTCTCACTTGGCTTGGCTTGCCACATCACTAAAAATTTGGGGTGTTAACTCTTGAGGGTATTTGTGGTCTCTTAGGATAACAACGGGTGCACTTTTTATCCCAAAATGTAATGAAGGGTATAAATGGTCTATTTCACTTAGTTCAGGGGCAATTTTGACCCTTTTCAGTAAAAAAAATTATCACATCAAATGTTGTGCCTTGCACCTAATTTTATTTTGTAGCCATTGCAAATTTTTAGCTGTTATCAATAGATTTAAAGAAAAGACATAAAGTGATATCTGAATTTTCAAAAAGACACATCAACTATGCGGGCGTCCTATTACCCAACTAAACAATCTTAAAATGATATTATTACATCATATTTTGTCCATCCGACATAAAAAGTGTGTGCACTCTCTCAAAGAGAGTGAACAACTTAAAATAACTAATATAATTTTATTTTTACAAGTATTTTATTATAAAATATATCTTCTTATTATTTTAATTTTTTTTCCTTATTATTTCTCTTTCTTTCTTCTTTCATCTTTCTTCTTCAAAAAATCATTGTCATCTCTATTAAAGCTTCTCACTTTCAATATCACAATTTTTACCACAACTTCACCTTCCTTTTTTCTACTATTAATTTTACTCTCTTTAATTTTAAAGTTTTATCTAAATATTTTCTTACACTTCAAACAATTTGATAAATCCATTAGATTTCAAGATGATTAGGAGGTACCATATAGTAAAAAAATTTTAATCTGATTTCAATCAAGTTCCTTCAATTTTCGGGGAATTCATTAATTCTTTTAAAATTATCATTTCTAATTTTGAAGTTATATGAAAATGAGTAATTGATGATACCTTCAAAATTTTAATTTTTTTTAGAAAAATAATTAGTTTTGTTATCAACAATTCAATAAAGTCTAGAAAATAGTATGATTTTTTTTTATATAAAAAAACCACTGAAATAAAGAATTTGACGAGAGAAGAAGATGAAAAAGAAAAGAAAAAAAATGGGATAGGGGTTCAACTTAACGTGGAGGTGGGTGAGGGTGGGAAGTGAAGAAAAATAAAGACAATAGAGGGATAGATCAACTTGAAAGTGGGGGTGGAAGATGAAATTAAAATTAAAATAAGTCAAAAAGTAAGAGAGAGAAAAAAAAAAGATAAAGAAAAACTTAAAATGAAAAAAAATTATATTTTAATTAAATTAACACGTGTCATGTAATGATTAGTGTGTGAACACACTTGTTTTTTAAAATTTAGGGCTGATAGAAAAATGATAAAATAATATCAGTTCAAAATTGTTTAGTGGGTAATAGAACGGTTGCAAAATTAAGGTATCTTTTTTAAAATTCGGACAACTTCAGTGGTTACTTTATGCCTTTTCTCATAGTTTTAGGTTAAGAAAAGAATAAATTAATTTTATGATATATGTTTCACCTCCTATTAGTAATCCATGAAATTAAAACAGATAAATAGAAAAATCACCTAATATGGTATCTTTACTATAAATTGAAAGAGAAAAGACATAAAATGACATATGAAGTTATTCTGAATTTTGAAAACGATACCTAAAGTTTGCGAGTGTCCTATTACCCCATGGAACTATTTCAAATCACAATAAATAAACATTTTTGACCCATTTTCACAATAGTTGTTTTCTCACATTTGATAGGCGCGTGGAGGAGTAAAAATACACCCCAAACCAGTGTAAAAATGTCATGTGGCATTGACAACCAAAAATGCCATCTTCTCCAAAACCCCCATTAATAGGTGTTGAAGTGCTTTCCATCTACAACCAAAAAAAAAAAAAATTTCCCATCCTCAATGAAATTATCATCTAGCTTTACTAGATTCAATTTCTTCCTTTTAAAGACATAAATGCACCACTGAAGTTGTTCCAGACTGTCAAAAAGACACCTTTACTTTGCAATTGTCTTATTATCCTACTAAACAATTTTGAACAAGTATTACTATATCATTTTTCGTCCACCTGACATAGAGAATGGTGTGCACTCTTTCAAAGAGAGTGAGCAACCTAAATGAACTAATATAATTTTATTTTTACAAGTACTTTATTATAAAATATATTTTCTTATTTTTCTTATTATTTAAACTTTTTTTCTTTTTTATTTTTTTCTCTTTCTTTTATTTTTCTTCTTCAAAAATTCATTGTCGTCTCCATTGAAGCTTCTCACTTTCAATGTCATTATTTTTACCACAACTTCACCTTCCTTTCTTTACTACTATTAGTTTTACTCTCTTTAATTTTAAAACTTAAACTAAATATTTTTTCTTACATTTCAAACAATTTGATAAACCCTTTAGATTTCAAGATGATTAGGAAGTATCATATAGTTTTTTTATCCGATTTCAATCAAGTTCTTTCAATTTTTGGGGAATTCATTGATTCTTTTTAAATTATCATTTCTAATTTTGAAGTTATATGAAAAGGAGTAGTTGATGATATCTTCAAAATTTTAAATTTTCTTAGAAAAATAATTAATGTTGTTATCAATAATTCAATAAAGTCTAAAAATAGTATGAATTCTATAAAGAATTTGACCGGATAAGAAGAAGAAAAAGAAAAGAAAAAAAAATGGGAGTGGGTTCAACTTGACGTGGTGGGTAGGGTGAGGGTGGAAGGTGAAGAAAAAAAAAAGAAAATGGAGGGATGACTTGAAAGTGGGAGGTGGGAGGTGGAAGATGAAGTGAAACTTAAGATGAAATCAAAATTAAAATAAGTTAAAAAGTAAAAGAGAGAGAGAGAAAAAAAAAATAAAGAAAAACTTAAAATGAAAAATTATATTTTAATTAAATTAAAACGTGTCATGTAATAATTGGTGTGTGAATACACTTGCTTCTTAAAATTATCGAAAAATGATATAATAATATATGTTCAAAATTGTTTAGTGGGGTAATAGAACGATTGCAAAGTTAAGGTGTCATTTTGAAAATTCGGGACAACTTCAGTGGTGACTTTATGTCTTTTCTCTTTATTTTATTTAAAAGTTATGAAATCAACTAATTTGTAAATTTTGAAAGTGCAATTGCAAACAAATTTCAAAACTAAATTAGTGAAGAAACATTCAAACTCTAATCAGTCTTAAAATAACACTACATACACATGAATAATAGATAACACAAGAAGAAAATAACAACAAATAACTATGAAGATGATTTTACAAAAAATCACTACTATATAAAAAGAACATTTTTTTAACCAAAATTTGCATTCAAATCAAGAAACAATTAATGAGCCTTCACTTCTTCGTTGTGACTCCATAATTCAAGAAATTATTTCCGCAAAACAAATTTATTGTGACTATTGAAATGCTTTAGGATTTTGATCATCAAAGAGAGAGAGAGTGGAGTGAAAATCTAAAAGCGGTTTATGGTTAAATGGAGCGGGTCATAATTAAAATGTGAATGAGTTAAGATTTTATTCAATTTTTACTAAATAGATTGAAAAAAATATGTAATTATATTATTAATTGGGGTGAGATTCACGCTCAAGCAGTGAAAATGCAGATTGTGTAAAAAGTATGTACTTATTGTAATTTTGAAATGTGTTGTGGATAATAGAACATCCACAAACTTAAAAGTGTCTTTTTTTAAATTTGGACAATTTCAAGTCTCACATTATGTGTATATCACTAGCTAAAACCTCTCTTTCTTACCGGGCAAATAAAATTCTCGGCAACAACATCAATGGCGCATAAATCAGAATCAGTGTCACTTCTTCCTCCAGAAATAGTATCTGAAATACTGGTAAGGCTACCCGTGAAATCCTTGTTGAGGATGAGGTGCGTTTCTAAATCTTGGCTTTTTCTAATCTCAACTCGCCAATTCATCAAAACCCATTTAAAATTTCAACCAACAAACAAGATTTTGCCAACGACATCCTTCTTCTTAGTAGCTCTTCTTATGGGTATAGTCTAAGATTTTACACTTGCTCTCTTTATGCAATTATGTATCAAGAATCTCCCCATTTACCTGATGACCTTCATTTTCCTTGCAAAGACCCACTTGTTGACTATAACTTTGTGGGTTCATGTGATGGGTTGCTCTGTATTTCTAGTGGTGTTGGCGATCTATTTCTATGGAATCCGTCTATAAGAAAGTCGAAGAAACTGCCATTTTCAGGAAGTAATGTGGATTGTAGTTCGTATTTGGCTTATGGTATTGGTTATAATAAGTGTCAAGCTGATTACAAAGTTGTACAAGTTATGGGAAGTTCACATAGTGAGTATGGGTTTCAGAATGAGTTTAGGGTTTATAGCGTAAGGACTAATTCTTGGAAAATGATTCAAGAGTACCCCGGTGTTATATTTTGCAACGATCCTGCTAAATTTGTGAATGGAAGACTTCATTGGATTGCTACTCATGTTAGTGATAAGAATGACTCATGGTTTATCTCTTCATTAAACCTCGTCGATGAGACATATGAAAATGTAGCATTGCCTGATCTCGTTTATGGTAATTTTGATTGGGAATTAGGGATTTTAGGTGGTAATCTATGTGTATTTTGTGACTATTATAAGGTTCGGATGGATGTGTGGGTAATGAAGGCATATGGACTTGTGGAGTCGTGGACTAAGGTGGCTTCAATCCCTTATTTTACAGCTATTGAGCACTCACCTTTCCCAGTTTTCATCTCCCATAATGATGAAATTTTACTGCAACACGGTTCAAATTTATTGATATATAATTCAACACACAACACTTTCAAGCATCCTCAGGTTCAGATCCATCATGGTTATGAAATTCAATTTAGTTTGTACACGAAAAGTCTTGTTTTGCCACATTTTGTAGAGGAAGTTTGAAAAGCTATGGATAGATGAATGACTGATGGAACTTTGTGCTATGGTTTTTCTTTTGTGTGCATAGTGATAAACTGACAAAATCTTACTTGATGATTCTGGATTTTGGCAAAAAGAAGAAAGAGCGAAAATTTTGGCTCTTAGGTAGACAATTGGATCATCAAAGGGAGTAAAGCCCTATGATGTTAGTATGACACTTATGGCTGGAGTTGGTTCTTTGAAAATATCATCCTTTACAAAAGTAGGTGACACCAACAAAATTGGCCTTTTAGAATCTTTAAGTCAGCTTGGAAGTTCCTCCAAAGTTTATTTATCCTCCACTTTCTCTGACTCAATAGTTCGAATGTAGTGCAACCACAGAGTTTGCAACATACCCCCAGGGTGGACGAGTTGGTTGAGCAAGGGATATTTCAAATAGGTGGTCACAAGTTTGAAACCCCCTGCATGCTTTCTCGGTTGCACAGGGCTTGTCTAGTGTAGTTTACCGAAGGGTACGACTGGGGGTTCCTTTGTCATCAAAAAAAGAAAAAGCACAGTGCCAACATTTATTGTGGAAAAGGAACTGCTGGGTTTTGAATACTACCTTCCGCAGGGCAGCACAAGATTGAGAGTTGGAGTTCCATATCATTTTACCAATTAATTCAAGCTGACAAAATCAGACAGGGATGAGTTTATACAGTAATGCTACCCGGAATCAACAGTTTTCTATCCGTTCTTAGCACTACATCATAGTTGATTTGGTACAAAGTGAGTTACATTACATAATGCTGATGAGTAAAAGCTCTAAGAACTAAGAAGGGGTACTGTTTTCAGTTGACAATATATATGGGAGGCGAAAAGCTGCACTCTCGGCATGAAAGCAGAGGAGACTCTAAACCATAGTGCATTAGCTATTTTTTTTTTAATCTTAGATTCTTTGGTTTTGTTGGGGTTTGTTTAATTCTTGGTTGGTTCAGCTTGATAAAGTTTTCTATATTTTTGTAGGAAAGGATTCCTCTTAGTTTTCCTTATTTCCGATTCTACCTTTACAGAATTTGCATTCTATAAATACAATAAAATTCAATAGGATCTGTATCAGATAGGAGTCATGACTAGCATGGACAATTTGTCTGAGAATGTAATTCACAAACTATGAAGTTAGTACCTTTGAGAAATGCCTTTTCTTCTACATCATACCTGCATTTTGAATTTTCCTTGGGTAATGGCTTTAGCTGGTGGAGACTCTTCCTTCCTCTTCTTTTAGTTTCTCTTTTACATGACTTCTTGGAGCAATCCCCTTGATATTCAAACGATTTGTCCCCATCTTTCGATACAGATGCATCAAAAGGAAAGGTACAAGTACAACAAACAAATAAATCAGTGTGTTCTCTATTTAAAAATGGAATACTAGTGTTTATCTAGGATAAGAAATAGGCAATAGAATGCACGATAAATCTGTAGAAACAAACATTTGTCCAATTGAGTGAGCACTTAGGAGGAGTGTGAGCTCCACATACTGATGTTCCGAGACATATTTGTAGGCTTTTACTTCTTTTAATTGACTATTGTGACGCTTGCTTCCATGACGAGTAGAATGCCTCAAATTCTTCATATACATTGAACGATCCATGAAACAAGAAATCATTTCAATAGTTGATGTTAGGGTGAGTCTCTTAGGATGACAACTCCATAACAAAGCATTCACAAGTGTTGGGTACTTCATAAAAATACAAATATTGAGTAACAAAAAAATAATTGACAAACAAAAATTAATATAAATACAATTCTGGGATGAATCTTCCTCTTCCTCCTCCTCCCCCTTCCCCCCTCCTCCCCAGTTGACCGCAGGTTGGATGATATCCGCTTGCAACGAAGAGGCTCTTTTCCACAAAGGCAAAATCACTCTTGCATTCAAGATCTTCACACCAGTTCATTTTCTGATTGATCAAAAAGACCAACCCGGTCCTAGTGAGAAGAAGATGGATGGTTAGACGCCAATTGAAAAAGTGGTAGTTTTTCCATGATGACCGGTTGACTTCACTTAATAGAGTCCTAAGGGCAGTCTATTTGAGAAGGGGGCGTATTAGTTTTTATTAGTTGTCCAAGGGAAAAGAGTAAGTACTGGCTGTTGGCATGTCCGAGCTAAGATCGGTTGAGGAGGGTAGGGTTGCCTAACTTACTTCCCCCCTCCTCCTCTTCTTCTTCTGCTATGTTCCTTTATTTCGAATTTTTGTTCACCAAACCAAAATCCAAATTTATATTCACTTGTGTATTAGTAATCCTATAAGCAAAATTCAAAATTATTAAATATGAATGTATAAAAAAATCAAATAATATATGATGTATGAATGTCAATATATATTACTACAATCTACTAAATCTCAAATATGAAAACAAAATCACAAAAAATCGAACAATAGTGTTTAAAAGACGAAAAATCTGAAATACATAAAAGAAGGAAATCTCATATAATACCTGTTGAATATGAAAACAAACTCACAAGAAAATCAAACAATACTGTTTAAAAGACGGAATATCCGAAATACAAGATACTTGGTGAATATGAAAATAAAATCACAAGAAATCTCACAAAATACTTGTTGAATACGAATTTACCTTTATCAAGGGATGAATTTTTTTTTTTAATTAATTGTGTATTTCTTGAACAAAATGTAGGAAATTCGCAGAGTTGATTTTCTTGAACAAGGAAAGGAGATAACAATGGTGAAAAAAGGAAGATAGAGAAAGGAGTGATTGGGGTAAAACCTAGAAGGGGTAAGTGAGTAAGAGGGTATTTTTATTTCATACCGGATAATAGAGTAAAAAATGGTCCAATGTGGAATTGATTTGAGAAATAAAAGAAAAGAAAGTTAATTATATTAAGATACAATTTATTTTCTACAATATTGACATTTTTAAAAATTATTTTAAAATATAGATATTTTTAATAATTATATTAGGATTTGTGACTAATTTACTAATTTTCCCTTTTTTATTTGATGCAAATTTTACTTTAAGAGAAAAGAAAAAGGATGAAAAAAGAAATCAAAAAGCAAGATTAAAGAAAAATTACCAGTTCACTGAAAAGCGTCCTTGCGGAAAATAGAATCAGTTTGCTGCCTTTATAAAGTGTTTCCTTTGAGAGTACTGTGATTCATCCTTTTCAATGCGGTTAATGGTTACTCCCTCCATTTCAAATTAATTAAATTATTAAGGTATTGTATACATTTTAAGAAAAGAAGACTTAACTTTTCATTTTTACCCTTATTAATTATTATCAAATTTATGATTAAAATAATCACATATTAATTACTCCCTACATTCCATATTAATTGAATTATTGAGACATTTTCATTTTTCAAATTAACTTAATTGTTCAATGTTCAAGATTATTTTTAAAATATTCTTCCAATTTTACACTTCATTTGGATTTTTAATGTGACGACTTCAATAAATTTGACAATAATTAATAAAGGTAAAAATGGAAAATTATGCTCAATTTATGTCTTAATCTACTTTTTTTGAAGGGTGTGAAACACCTTAAAAATTCAAGGAAAAAAGGTCTAATATACCCTTCAACTTTGTCATTTAGAGCTGATATACCTCTCGTTATGAAATTGACTCATATATACACCTACTTATATACAAATGACTCACATATACCCTTTTCCTCTAACGGAAATGAAAAATAATTTTAGTTTAATTTTTTATTATTTTTTAAAAAATATAATATCATATGAGTATATTTAATCCTCCTCAAACATATTTTTTTTGACTTTTTTTTGTTTCAATGACTAATTTAGATTTATTATTTTGTTGGTCAAATTTATTTATGTTTCACTAATATTCTTGTAAAACTCATAATTTTTCTTCAAATACAAAAATTAAATTACAATATAGACAAAAAAAAATAGTTTTAAATTATAATATAGCCACAAAAAAGCCGTTTTAATTTTTTTCTTTACTCTAAGGAATGAAAGAAAAAAATAAAATAAGAATAAGAAACTCAAATAATTATAATCAAAGATGTCAAAAAATAATTTATGTATGAAAAAGTTTAAAATATACCTTGAACTTTACTAGAAGAATCATATACCCCTAAATAATTTTAAAGAAAATTAAAAGTCAAAAATATAAATTTAAAACTAATTTTTTCACTTCCGTTCAATGAAGGGTATATGTGAGCTCATTTTGTAACGATATGGGTATATGTGAGCCGTTTGTATAACGGTAAGGGTATATATGAGCCACTTTCATAACAAGGGGCATATCAGCTCCAAATAAAAAAGTTGAGGGGTATATCAGGCTTTTTTTTCCAAAATTCAATTAATATGGAATGGAGGGAGCAATAACTAATTTCAATACTAACTAATGAAGGGTAAAATTGAAAAAACATTTTAAAAGTAGTCTTGAAAATTGAACAATTAAGTTAATTTGAAAAATAAAAAATGTTTCAACAATTCAATTAATTTAAAATGTAAGAAGTATTAGATGATTCATCGTTTCCAATGCAGTTAATTACTATTAGGCTTTTTAGGAAAGTTTTCCTCTGCCTATGCAGTTAGCTCGACTCCATGTATTGTTTCTTGATATTCTTTGGAATTCTTTCACATATTCATTTATTATTTATCAAACTAAATTAGCTAAATTAAATTACTAAAGAATTTTTCAAATTATAGAGGTTTTTTTGTGTATATGTTTTTTAAACCTTTTTTAAATATTTATTAAAAATTTATTTTAAAAATCTTCTTATTTTCTTTATCTTGTATATTTAATCTAAGTGAATATATGTAATTTTTTAAAAACTTCATTTATAGTATTTAAACCTTTATTTTTTTTTTCATTTTTTACCTTCATACATTGTTTTTTCTCTCATTTTTTTAGTGATTTTATTTATTATTTTTATTTTCTTTGCCTTTCCTTTTATTTTGATTTCAATTTAGTATTTTATTTGTATTTATATTTATTATTCCTTAAACATAGACTAATTTTATACATTAAAATGTTGAAAAAAAAAAGAGACAATTTTAACTATTTAGTGTTTAGATTATAATACAATATCTTAAATATTCAAATGCGCATTCAAATTTAAAAGTCTAAATCTTGATAAAGGCCTAAATCTTGATACACATCTAAATATTTAAATGTGCATTCTGCAGATTCAGACATGTTAACTTTATGAAAACAAAAACACAACTTTAGTGAAAAAAGGCGTAGTTAAAGAATATATATCAGGCTAATTGTATAAACGAAATAACTACAAATTTTTACCAAAAAAAAGAAATAACTATAAATTAAGTGACATGAAAACATGTAAATGTTAGAAAACTATATGCACATCGAAAGCATATCAGGATCATTCTGCTTACATGAATAATAGATAACCAATACCGTTTATGCTAGAGCACATAAACTTGTTAAAATTTAACTCGATAAATACCTCTTGAAGGGTGAGTAGAGATACCTTCAAACGAATTCCCAAGTTAGACAGACCTTCAAGCGAATATATCCACAAGATAGACAACAACTATGGTCTTCTACAGTGATCCCAAGTTCACATTCGAACTCTCTCAATACTTGGGTGGGCAAGTATGAATAGGAACCTTCAATCTTTTTCTAGGTTAGGAGAATCTTTATTTGTAGAGATTTCTTCCCAATCCAAAAAGGAGAAGAAAATCCAGTTTTATTGAAAAAACAAGAAACACACGCTAGACTCCTTTTTTTTTTCTTTAGAAATATGATTCTGAATTTTAGTTAAATATGGGCACTATAGGGACCACATAATTGATTATTGGGGCTTCCTATTATGGAAATAATTCAAATAATTAATTTGAATTTATTCTTTCCATAATAAATTACAAATCATTCCACTAGAAATTTGTAATTGCACTCCTCTATTTATATTTTGAAATTTTCATTAAACACTTGTGTAATTCTCCATGTTAAGATTACAGATACTAATCAATAAATTAAATTAGTGACAAATTTAATTCAATGATTATTTCCTTTAGAGCACTACTTAACTTATTTCATGTGTTGGATTCATAAATCCACTTGCAAGGTTTGACACGATGAAAACTTATAAGTTTCTCAAAAAGGCATATCAATCAATCTCTATAATGAGACATGAATTCCATCAACTAACTTATTATTTCACCAATATATATTATGATCATCCAATCTACCAGGCATATTGACCCATCTTGGAATCTCACCTTTTAATAAATCAAAATGATAATTAATATATACAGATCATAATAGTTATATTAGGATTAAGAATATAAGTACATTTAATAGTTTAGAGAATATGTTTTTGTCAGCCAGTCTAACAAACTATCTCTACTCGGTCTCGTTCAATACATACAAAATGCACTAGCACAAGAAGTTGAAACTATATCGTTCCCATAATCAAGATAAATTGCATATAATCTTGTGCTACAATCGTACCGATGACATGTCCAATTTCCATCCTAGATTGTGAACAAAAAACTTTGTACTTACAAGAATCGATGATTTAATCCTCTGTGTATAAGCTAAAGCTCTACACACCAAATCATCTACTATATAAGTAAACAGACACCATAAACGAATATATGATCTATTAAAATTGAATAAATATTATATTTTAAGATATGGTTAATATTATATATCCCAACAATCTCCCACTTAGACTTTTAACCATCACAATTGTTATAATGCACTATATCTAAATGCACGATTAATAGTATATACCCTAACAATCTCCCACTTAAATATTTAATCTTGAAAATTATTAGAATACTATGTCTAAACACATAATTAATAGTACATACCCTAACAATAAACCAAGTACATAAATCAATATAATATTTTTTGCTTTAGATGAAAAAGAAGAAAACAGTTTTACCTAAAAAAACAAGTTTAAGTTACTATTTGTTTCTTGGACCCTTCTAGAAGAAATTTGTTTCAATTTATTTTTGCTACTTGTTTCTGTTACTTGTTTTTTGTTTAATTTAGTTAATTTATTAACCAGCCACTTTTCGGCTGGTCAGATTTTTTTGTTTTTGAAAAATTTTAGTAGTTTACATATAAAATCGGCCTGATTTGGTCAAGATTCAATTTAAAAAAAAAGAGTTAAAGTTACTATTAATAAACTTTCACAAAGCATAATACCAAAAGAACTAATTTTGGAAACCCCAATTTTCTTAATTATAAGATACTTAACTTAAAAGAACGAAAATAGGAAAAATGGGGAAAAGCTTAACTAACTTTGTCTAGGAAAGGGTTCAACTTATAGTTCTCCTTATTGGATTTGACTTACACAATTTGCATTCTATAAATACAATAGAATTCCATAGACACTGTATCAGATTGCAGTCATGACTAGCATGGACGTATTGTCTGAATGCGTTATTCACAAAATACTCTCTTATCTTAGTTTTCAAGAAGCAGCCAAGTTGAGCCTTGTCTCGAAAACATGGCTACAAGCTTGGTTAACTCATCCCAACTTGGAATTCACCTTATTGTCTTCAAAACATGGCTACAATATTCATGATAGGAAAATTGTGGATCAAGTTATGGAGAGATATAGGCAAACAAAAGTCCCTATTGAAAAATTTCATCTTTCAGTTACAATTTTTGCTCATCCTTTTGCTTTCCCTCATATGGATAAGTGGCTCGACATTGCTATTCAAAATGGTGTAAAAGATTTGTCATGTGAAGTTTCTCTCCCTTCATACCCCTTCCCTATTTTCACATTCTTGGCACCAAAATCTTTAAGAGAATTGGTTCTGTCGGGATGTAATCTCATGGATCATTCATTATCTACTCCTACAACTCAAGTCGCAAGCTGTCATTCTTTGAGAAAGCTTTCTCTTACTGAGGTTGGATTAGACGACAACATGCTTCGAGCTCTGCTCAATTGTTGTCCCTTGATTGATGATTTCATCATTGTGCATTGTCGTTTATTGACAAAGATTGAGCTGCGAAATCTTCAAAATATCAAGTCAGTCTCTATTAGTTGCTGCAGGAACCAGGGTGTTACAATCCAGGCACCGACTCTACAGCACTTGTCTTATATTGGGTGCTTTAGAGAAGAATCCCCTGTATTGGATATTGTTGAGTGTCGAAAACTAAAATCTTTACAGCTAACAGATATGAGGATATCCGAAGTATTTCTCCAGCGCCTTATTTCTACATCTCAATTCCTTGAGAGTTTGACATTAGATAACGTTTCTACAAGGTTGGAAAGGTTCAAAATTTGCGGGAGTCAATCGCTAAAGTTCTTCGCAATTTCGAATTGCAAGGGATTACGGGAGATTAATGCTCCAAATTTGGTATCACTCGAGTATGATGGAGATCAAATTCCTGAGCTTAAGATTGCAAAAAGATCTCGCCAATTGAAGAAGTCAGAAATATATCTTGATAGCTTGAAAAATTTGAATGCTACATGGTTTGGTGAGTTAAGGAGATTCCTATCAAAGTCGAGCTCTTGGTCTCTAGTTTCCCTTAGTTTTGAGGAATGCAGTGAGATCAACATGAA
Organism: Solanum pinnatisectum; assembly: GCA_035578085.1. Lineage (NCBI taxonomy): Eukaryota > Viridiplantae > Streptophyta > Magnoliopsida > Solanales > Solanaceae > Solanum > Solanum pinnatisectum. The sequence continues at coordinate 40,545,352 of CM069076.1, read as the reverse complement.
AGATTTGGTACTGAACCATAAAGTTGTAACCCCCAAAGTGAACGATTTAGTTGTATGTATAGAATCGTCTGACAAGTATCCAACACTTGTAGATGCTTTGCTATGGAGTTGTCATCCTAAGAGACTCGTCCTAAAATCAAGTATTGAAATGATATCTTGTTTCATGGACCGTTTAATGTATATGAAGAATTCGAGGCATTCTATTTGTCATGGAAGCAAACGTCTCAATAGTCAATTAAAAGAAGTAAAAGCCTACAAATTTGACTCGGAGCATCAGTGTGTGGAACTCGAAAGTGGAGAGCTGGCAATGAGGGACCTTACAGAGACGGAGACAGTCTCGTTTCAATTATATTGGTGATGTAGTAAGCTTGTATTGAACTTATTAGACGTAGTTGTAGACAACTCTGTTTTCTTTTTTGAACTGTATAGGATCTCTCTTTTCAACACAGTTTCGTTTCAATGATTTACAACTCATTTTGTTCAATGTACTTTTGAACTATATATTGCATTATTGCTTCCTCCTTTGTTTGTCCTACTTTCCTCTTTAGTCGTTTTTCAAATCGAACCGAAATATTGTTGAACAAACTACATTGCAGTCTAAATTGGAGAGAATGAATGCACTATTTTTTCTTGCTTAGCAATTACATAGCTACCTCCATATATCAGAGGATTATACTGAGTACTTGTAACTAACTAAAAAACTACAACTAACTATAATTTTAAAGTGGACCAATAACAATGCAGAAGCTCTGGCATCTGTAGTTCAAGAAAAACACAACTCATCACTACTTGTGACTTGTCTATATACACAAACACAAGAAGCCTCATTTATTAGGATCTCTAACTATTTTTCACAAACTCTCAATATCTCTGATCTGCTAATTAGTTTCTTCCTTAAGAAGAGAGATTGCCAAGGCGTTAAGCCGAAAAGTAACAGTCTTCATACAGAGGGGAAATGCTTTGGATTCTCAACTGTTTTGATTAATGTGAACTTCCACTGAACAACCCACAAATTCAAAGACACCTAGTATAGTTTCAGGGTTCAAGGCTTATCATATATTTGCGTCTATGTCAATCGGATCAACAATTGCAAGAATGCGTAATTGACATCCTTCTTTTGCTTATAGATGGATTCAGGATTTAAACTTTACGACTTCGAGTTCAAAATTCTACCACAACCTATTTGATTGCCTACTCTATTGTTTGTACTTATTTAGTGGACTTTTTAACATGTACACATGCATGGTCTAAGCTGAAACTACTAGGTTGAACTTCAACTTCAAAGAGACAAATCAAGAATTGATGGTACGATTCAATTCTTAGAATAACAGCGGGATAAGGCTTGGAACATCCTGAGGAAAAGTCAGCATTCAACACTAGTTGTTGTGAAATCATCCAGAAGCAATGTCGGACGTTACTTTTCTCATTCTTAATGTCATTTAAGAGGGGTTAATCATAGAATCAGTGCCTTGTAAATCAATGAATTCCTTGACTGAATACTTCAATTTCTCTCCAGCAATTTCTGTTGATGTTTATGCATTTTAATATTAAAAATTAAAATATTAAGTGCATATATTAGTGGGTATGAATTGACAAGAATGTTACATTATTGTGGTGAAACTCTTGTAACCACTATTGCAATGATCTACCACTAATTTCACCCATTATTCTACCTCATTATACATTGTAACTTATGTAACCTTTGGCCCATTCATTTACCTACATTATTATCCACATTATTCTTATTCAGTACAAAGAAGAATTCCTCACCTATAAATAGTGGTTTTTCTTCCTTTGTGAAGGGTATGTCAAAAAAAAAATGAAAAGTGTGAAAAAAATATTATAGTATGTAGTGAGGTAAGTGTAGTGAAAGGGAGAGTTGAGACACAAAAAATATTCTAAGTCTTCAATTATATTCCCTATACAAAAGAGAGTATTTGTATGTCGAAGGAATGCGTTCTTTTGGTGGAGCTTTGAACTCTTCAACTAATCCGAAGTTGTTTGAGTTGTACGACGTTGTTGGGCTATTATATTCTGGAGGGGACAAGTCAAGAGATATACTGCTGAATCGGTGTAGATTATACCGCAGTGGGCCTTTAGATTATAGCACAGTGGGCTTGGTTTTCCTAAAAAAAGATAAGAGACCATAAATATTTTTTTTTTTTTTTCTGCGAAAATATAATATTCTTTCATATTTGGTTTATTATTTTTGTTTTAGGAGTAGATTTTTTTTATAAGAAAAAAGTTTAGGACTTATAAATATATGTTTGTTTCTTATTTGGGGTGATTTATTCTCTACAATTTTAATGTTTTTTTTTTATATTAGTTTGATATAATAATATTTTGATTTTTAGTATAAGTATTTAAGGTTCAAGTGTTTTCAAATCATTTTGCAACAAATTTGATGATAATGAGATTTTTGTGCTATGCATGTGGAAAAAAATTTCAAAATTTTTTTTAATATAATATGCTTCTGTCTTTTTAAAACAAAATCAACTTTCAATGGGGATTCTTATTCTCTTTAATTTTTTTATTTTTTTATTTTTTTTTTTATAATATAATATTTTTTTTTTTTTTTTTTTTTTTTATTTCCTATATAATATTATATATGATTATTAAATTATTGAGATGCATGACGCCATATTTACCCTCCATAACCCAACACTTGGATCTCCTTAAAGAGAGCAAGATATCCGCGTCTCAGCCTAAAAGATTTATTTATTCATTTTTGTCATTTTATTTTCAACTGTAATTTATTATATTTGTGGTATATTACACCATCAATTTCATTGCTTGTTCACTAGCTTTGAGCAATCTCCTAACGCTACAATATTATTTAGGAACTTTTATTATTAGTTGACTTTACCTTCCTTTTAAAATAAAGTTATTCGCGAGAGGAAGAGCGGTGGTCGGAGCAGTAGTGGTGAGGTGTGGTGTGGGTGGTGAGAGGCTGAGGTGCGGTGGTTTTGTGAGAAATTAGGATTGATTTAGGGATTTGGGGTTTTGGACATAATTATTAGAAGGGAAAAAGGATTTAATATATCCTCAACTTTGTCTTTTAGAGCTGATATACCCTCGTTATGAAAGTGACTTATATATACCCCTACTTATATACAAATGACTCACATATACCCTTTGTCCTCTAACGGAAATGAAAACAATTAATTTTAATTTAATTTTTTATTATTTTAAAAAGAAATATATTCCCATATGAGTATATTTAATCCTCCTCAAACATATATATATTTTTTTGATTTTTTTTTAATGACTAATTTAGATTTATTATTTTGATGGTCAAATTTATTTATGTTTCACTAATATTCTTGTAAAACTTATTATAGATGACCAAATTTTTTTCTTCAAATACAAAAATTAAATTACAATATAGACAAAAAAAAAAAGTTTTAAATTATAATATAGCCACAAAAAAATAGTTTTAAATTTTTTTCTTTACACTAAGGAATGAAAGAAAAAAATAAAATAAGAATAAGAAACACAAATAATTATAATAAAAGAAGTTAAAAAATAATTTATGTATGAAAAGATTAAAATATACCTTAAACTTTGCTAGAAGAATCATATATATTTAAAACTAATTTTGCCACTTCCGTTAAATGGAGGGTATATGTGAGCTCACTTTGTAACGGTAGGGGTATATGTGAGCCGTTTGTATAACGGTAAGGGTATATATGAGCCACTTTCATAACGAGGGACATATCAACTCCAAATGACAAAGTTGATGGGTATATCATGCCCTTTTCCCTTACTAGAAAAGAAGATTGAAAAAATGTTGTTAATTAAGGTAAAAGAAATGTGTTATATGATTAGGTGGGTCGGATTGAATTAAAATTGGATAATTTAAGTAAATCGGGTTATTTTTGTTGATTTAGAATTTTTCATCCAATTGAGAGGTACGAGTGACAAGTTTGTAGACAGCTAGGGTAATAACAACTTTATTTTAATGGCAAGTGTAAAGTAAACTAATAAATGAAGAACTTTAGGGCTCTTCTCGTACCTCAATTTCGTCCAAGACGTAACCATTCGTTTAGGAAGAACTTGCTACTGATTTTTCATATAGACCATATGTAAAATTCAATGACTTATTTTTTTCTTTGTTTGATGTATGTATTTTCCTTATAAAATAGTAGAAGGAATGCTTGGATTTTAGAATTTCTATCTTCTCGTATTTATAACGTTTTTATTATGTAGAATACTTCTCAATAGATTCAATCAAATAACTTTGATTCTTGTATGTCGTGTTCTTGTTTAGAAGATTAATTTATGTTGTAAAGTGAACATTGGAAAATAATCTTTTCTAGAAAATCAGTTGCACGAGTAATGAGTAATGTTTTCCCTCTCAGAAACTTGGTAATGTCTATACTAACATCATGCCTTAATTGACCATAAGTCGCCATATCCTTCATTGTACGTAATTTCAGTATTTGAAGCCAAAATTCAAACTTCCTCAAGTTTTTGAGCTAATCACTGATGATTTCTCTGATTTTTTTTAAAGAAAGTGAAAAACAAGTTATCTAACAATTTATGTTCTATAACTGAGTTTGGTTTGATGTAGGAGGGAGGGAAAGATTGAGGAAACATAAGGGTTGGTTTAGGAATATTTAAGGGAAGAGGAGATGAAAGTAGGAAAATGAAAAAAAATCACTATTTTTGTCATCTCTATGCCTTTTTTCTGCACTCTTTCTGTTCTGCGTCTTTCATTTTTTTTGTTTGGCAGCAAATAGCATGTATATGTTTGATGAATAATTGGTGTGACGTGGTAGTACGTACTAGTTTAAAAGATTCAGAGGATGTTGTATGATTTTGTCTATTTAGTATTTTTTTTAAAATTTGCTTGTAATCTTCTCGGACAAACATCAGGTTAACATTTAACTTTATTTTCATATGTGTTTTTTTTATTTTATAGGTACTATTATGGCTCGTAATAATCCATACCAACTGGACCTCACACTTGAATTATCTGTATTAACTGAACAACTCACCCATAGATCACGGGATATATGGGATGGAAGTGTTAATATGATTTTAAATACGAGGAGGTGTGATGGTAAATTTTGAGACCTCGTAAAGAAATATCTCATCCCTCCTTGAGTCTTAGAAGTGATTCAATTATCTAGATTGTAGAGTGTTTATAGGTCTCACTGACCTATAATTGATCGTAGTTTGATCACTTCACTAGTCGAGAGATGGCATCCTGAGACACATACGTTTCACTTTATGACAGGTGAGGCAAATATCACCTTGCAAGATGTAGATGTATTGTATGGCTTACCTGTGAATGGTGATCTTGCACTTGGTAATCAGCCGACGAGGACTATAGGAGATTGGCAAAACGTTATTCAAAGGTTATTAGGTTTTATTCCATGTCCTCAAGACTTCAACATAATATCCTTAAGGTCTCTGCACTTAATGTGCACATGCTAGGTCAACCATAGTTGTCGTACATGACAACACAAGATATGGTCAATCAAAAGACTAGATGTTACATGTTTTAGATGATAGTTTATATGATGATGGCAGATACATCTGGTAGTTTTTTTAAAGCTTATGTACCTTCCTATGCTTGAGGACGTCAATGCAATTGGGTTATATAGTTGGGGTAGTGTGACCTTAATATGCTTATATCGTCTTCTCTGTGAGGCTTCACAATGTAACCAAAACGAGATAGGGTTATATTTTGATAGAATTAGTGTCCTCAAATGCATATTTTATCAATATCTGATGAAAACCCTTAAGTTTAAGGTATTTGGAGTTTGAGGGAAGCATGAACACTACTTAGCAAAAAAGGAACAAAGGCAGCTGAAAGAACGAAGAAACGAAGATCTGAGAATCGTCGAACCCATTCGGCGAGTTGCCAAAAGGTCTTATTCTCGCCTTCTGTTCTAGTATGCTGAGCCCTGAAAGAAAGGATCAAGTCAGTGGTGAAAAGGAGCAGTCGGCGTGTCGTCGAGTAGTTCCGCGAAGCAGTACTATATCGCTCAATGATCCAAAACACGACAATGCTGATGGATAGAGCAAGACAACGATGAAACCTACCAAAGGGAGGATCGCCGAGTTGATTGGCAATCTCGACTAACGGCGCCGAATGATCCGCTGCAGCACAAATTTTTGAAAACTACAAATACTCGTTGAGAGTTGTAGCTTAATATCATATTTTTAATATAGAATTTTTAACATTAAATTTTGAGTTCTAAGTTTGGAGAGGGTTTTGAAGAACTTGAAGATTCAAAGGGTTTCAACTCCAAGAATTTGGACTTGGGTCTTGTGGATTCTTCACTCTTTGCTTGTTTTGAGACTTAAATCTTCATACCCATTTGAATGCAAACTCATATTGGTATAAATTTCTATCTCTTTTACATGTCTAGCTAAAACCCCAATTCTTGGGGTGTGATTTTGTGAATATGGGTTAGATTATATGTTGGGTCTTGCTTGTTGATGATTTATTTGTTGTTTAGATGTGATTTTGTTTAGTAGTTATGGTGGAACTTAATGAAATTATAGTTGCAAATACGATTTCACCTTTGTGTTTTCGGCTTGCTCGAGAGAAAGGTCGTAAAACTAAGACTACTAAATTGATGGCCGGTGGGATTGGGTCGACATGAGGTTCAACTCGAGAGATTGAACCCTAGTCCTTCTCCCACACACTCAGCTCGAGAGAGTAAGTGGGCTAAGGCAGAGGTTGTTCTTCATGCGGCAACTCGGTGTTTGAGAGAAACCGAGTTGATTCGGGGTAAGTTGCTCGCGAGAGAATTTACCCCCACTATAGTCTAGCTTAGTCACAAATATTTAATGGATTTATTATCAAAAACATGTACCCAATAGTTTAGTTTATCCCGTATTCCTATCACATCCCAAGAATCACATCTCCTTGATTAGTACTCTTTCCATTTTTGCTGTTTTTGTTTACTTGTGACAAACCTCCATTGATAATTGACGCTTGCGTCACCTCTTAGATTTAACATGCTTCTATTCGATGATGTTTTTAGCTATGACTAATTAGAACTTAATTTTATTTTTTCTATTAATTGTCAAAACCTCTCCCTTGGGACTCGACCTCAACCCTTGGTTGGGTTACTTTACTATTGTACGATCATAGACACTTGCATTGGAAGTTGTATCTTGATTACGCAAACATCAAAATGGTGCCGCTGCCAGGGAGTGGTGTACGTAACTTTTTTTGGTTAAGACGAATTTTGCTTTTGATAGTCGTAGTTTACTAACTTTATTTTTAGTTTTGTTTTGCTTTGAAGTTGTTGATGTAGACAGATACCCTGAGCATGACTAAGGGTAATGGTAGCAACTCGCCTGAGATGAGTCAAGAAGTCGAGAGGGATTTCAAGTTAACTGCACTGGTAACTCAGCTGAACGAGTTAGCAACCAAAATATCAGAAGTGGAAAACCAGTGCAAGAGCTAAGGGAGGTACATACCTCCTCATGAGCGGAAACAGTCTAGAGATAAGGAGAACAATCATGTCGAGGACACACTCCAAAAGATCACCGAACAAGATCGAATGTTGGAAGAGATGAAAGAGAATATTGAAGTGTTGAATCAAATGATTGACTCCCATTCTAAATTGATCCAGCTGATCAGGACACTCATGAGTTATACAGTGCCTCCTCTTCACTCAAATGAGCTAATAGGGTTACCTGGTAACACTAGGACCAACCCCACCAATGGAAAGTGAGTAAGGACTTGCGTCGTGCCACGACGTTAACTACGACGCTTTTTGGGAGGCAACCCAAGGTTTTAAATGCTTTTGTTTGCTTTTATAAATAATGGTGTGTTAGTGGTGCAGGTTTAATGTTGAAAGTGTTTGGAAAATACAGATTGGCGCGTAAACTAATCAGTCGACGAATCACCAAAGAGGTCGGCGTGCCCGATGAAGACCGCCGTGGACCCTCATTTTGACTAAAGGTCTTGTAAAAGTAGGCGACCCAAGTGACCACTCGGCGTGTCGCTAAGTGGATCGGCGAGCGCGACTAATGTCACAGAATGGGCTTGAACTGGACGGTTTATAATGGCCAAGAGTCTTAGAATTTGAAATCCTTCACTTTCCCTCGCTTTTAATCTTCACAAACTCATACCAAGATAGTATTTTCAATATTTTTATATTCCATTAGTATTTTAGTTGTTGATTGGTGCTCGAAACTAGGATTTCTTTGCCGCCTAGCTTTTCAATCGCGTTTTAATCGGCATATAAGGTTGGTTTCCGAATCCCGAGTTTACATTCAAAAATTTTGTACTCACTTGCAATGATCGTACCATGTTGTTGTGTGCTGGGCCTCTCTGATAGAGTTAGAATGTCTAAATGCCAATTTTAATTTGAAAATCTTGCCCGTATTGTTTTGATCGTCAAATGCCCGTAATTTTTGTGCTTTAAAATGAATGAAATTGTATTGGGTTGTGGTTGCATGTTGTTTAGATTGATTGGGTGAAGTCTGAGTAGCCCATGTTTGTGCTAAATGACGAAAACTGCTCAATGATAGAGCGGGAAACACCACTCTTAATAGTTAATATCATCAAATGGCCAAATTTGGCAAAACCGAGAAAAATCTGAGTATCCCGAGGTGATGGGTAGTACAAATCTTGCTAGAATTCCATTAGTGTATGCTTTAATTTTGTTTTCGGGGGTTGCGGAGTTGAATTCGAGAAGGTGGATTGAAAACGAATGGCGAGCTGGGTCGAGCTCGCCGAATTACTCAACGTTTCACCTAATGACTCCATTTCACTTTTAATTTCGTGTTAAATTTTTGGTTTGAATCTGTAACTGTTGGCGAGAAGCCTGAGATAACCGAAAGCACTCGGCGACTCGCTGAACGTACTCTTGATCGCTCTTTATTTGCACCCTGAAACCCTTATTGCACTCTAACTTTCGACGGACAAACCTTTGCTCGCCGAAAGTAGTCGGCAATTCGCCGAAGGGCCTTCCTATCGCCGACTAGCCATAATTTTTAAGCCAATCCCTTCGGCGAGCCCGACTTAGCTCGCCAAAGAGGTTTGGCGACTCACCGAATGGATCGGCGAGTCTGTCTGCAATAGATTTTCTATGCTTTTGTTTGATTTTCTCCTAATTTGTTTTGATCTTTTGCGGATATGGTACTTACAAATCTAACGACGCAACCTCAGAAGAAAGCAAATGGTATAACCATAAACGAAGGGAGGTCAAATCGTCCAAATAGGAAAGGAGAAGAACTTCCACCCGGGGATAAAGGAAAGAAAGAAGCACATAGCTAGGAAAGGAGTAGCTATTGAAACCCATGTGGAATTTTCTGAACCAGATGAGAAGGATGCTCCTGAAACCTCGGGGATTCCTTTGGCTACCACCGGAGAAGTGCAAAGGGATGGCACAACAGATGAGGAGTCGGATGCAGAGACCGACGAGGAGCTGATAGCAGCACACAATGAGGATATGAGAGATAACTAAGATGAGAGCATATTCAGAGATATGCCAGATCTTGTAGAGACGGTTGTGCAGCCGGTGACCCAGACTGAGACGTCCACAACAACTCCTAGTGGATCTGGCACTGCTATTCCTTCAGAGCACTACACCGGGTACTGATGCCCATATTCAGAGCACTACACCGGGCACTGCGGCCCTGACAGATGGAGTGACTGTGTAGACAAGACCTTTCTTTACCTCTCTCTCTGTCTTACTTACTTTTACTTTTGAATGATTTCATTCGCATTTGAGGACAAATGATTTTTGTTTGTGGTGGGGTGAGGGCCACCTTTGTGCATATTTATTTTGATTATATATTTTGGGTTGTGAGTTATTACTGTGTTATTACACTGTTTTTTTGTGTGGATGTTTTAGCTTGTGGCTCTGCATTTTAAATTACAAAAGATTTTGACCCTTCCAAAATTTTTTTGCCACCCCTTGTGTGGTTAAATGTGGCTATTCTTTTGCAAAATTTAAGTCTCAGTTCCGATCAATACCGATGACTTGAATAGTGCTCTCAATCGAACAAACATGAATGCACGACTACAATGAGGCCAAATGAAGTTGCATAGAAAATATGTGAACTCTTTGCATCTCGATATGACTAGTTTAGTATCGAATTGAGTCTCTTGTGATGATCATTACACACTAGTGAAAGTGTGGAGTCCTGTTTGACTGTAGTGTCAATGTCTAGTGTGATAAGCTTACTTTGAAACATGCATGATAGATCTTAGAATTTGCCCCGTTGGTCCGGACGACTAAGTAAGGCTATCTCTTGACATGATATTAGGCAACTTTAAAGAGTGTAAGCCAATTTGACATATAGCTCTTTGTGGCCTACCTTGTGAGCATCTGTGAACCTCTTTGTAACACCTCTTGAGTCTTACCTTTCTTTGGACGAAACTTGATGAAATCATACCCTTTCTATATCCATTACCCATAATCCTCATGAAGTTTTGGTTAATTGAATAGCCAACTTAGTCCAAAAGCCTAAAGTTGGTAAAAATGAAAAGATAAAAGAGCAATTCAAGAAGTGCAAGGAAAGTCTCCTCTTACCCATGGTTTTGAGAAAAATGAAACCCCTCCATATAAAAAAAAAAGAGAGAAAAGAGAAAGAAAAAGAAAAAGAATGAAAAAGAAAGTTGTGGAATAAAGTACAAAAGAAATGGGGTTTCCAAACAATTCATGGAAAGTGAGTAATAGATAACTTAAGAGCACTAAAGAAAATGATGAAGGGAGAGGAAAGGAAGTGTTGTGAGTACCACATTTCATGAGGATGAAAGTCACTGAGCCTAAATGACCATACCTTTGCACTCAGCCCCATTACAAGCCTTGAAAAGACCTTCTTGATCTTGAGTGAGCTGAAGCAAGTGTTGATTGAAAAATACGAGCAAACCTATGGGTGGAATTATGCATCGTGTTCTTCTTTGTAAGTGTGAGCGTTGCATTTGATTCCGAAACTTTAAATGATTAAACCTTTGTGTGTGAATATGAAACTATTCCTTGTGTGAGGGCATTTGAACACTTTGGTTGAGCTTGAACTTGCATTTGAAGCAAGTATTGTGAGCATGAGATTCTTTGATATTGGTGAGTCACAACTTGAATCTTTGAGTGCACATTTGATCTTTGCATATGTAAATTGAGTCTTGTTGTGTGCATTCATGATTGAGTCTTGTGTAGCACTGTTCGAGATACCCTTTTTGAACGGCTGAACTTGAGTTGGCTTGAGGACAAGCAAAAATTTAAGTTGGGGGTGTTGATGAGTCCATAAATTAGACTCATTTAGGGCTATATTTTGATAGAATTAGTGTCCTCAAATGTATATTTTATCTCAATATCTGATGGAAACCCTTAAGTTTCAGGTATTTGGAGTTTGAGGAAAAGCATGGACACTAATTAGCAAAAAAGGAACAAAGGCAGCTGAAAGAACGAAGAAACGAAGAAATGAAGATCTGAGAATCGCCGAACTCATTCAACGAGTCGCCAAAAGGTCTTATCCTTGCCTTTTGTTTTAGTGTGCTGGACCCTGAAAGAAAGGATCAAATCGGTGGTGAAAAGGAGCAGCCGGCGTGTCGTCGAGCAGTTCCGCAAAGCAGTACTATGTCGCCCAATGATCCAAAACACGACGATGCTAAAGGATAGAGCAAGACGACGATAAAACCTACCAAAGGGTGGATCGCCGAGTTGATCAGCGATCTCGACTAACGGCGCCGAATGATCCGCTGCAGCACAGATTTTTGAAAATTATAAATACTCGTTGAGAGTTGTAGCTTAATATCAGATTTTTAATATAGAATTTTTAACATAGAATTTTGAGTTCTAAGTTTGGAGAGAGTTTTGAAGAATTTGAAGATTTAAAGGGTTTCAACTCCAAGAATTTGGACGTAGGTCTTGTGGATTCTTCACTCTTTGCTTGTTTTGAGACTTAAATCTTCATACCCATTTGAATGCAAACTCATATTGGTATAAATTTCTATCTCTTTTACATGTCTAGCTAAAACCCCAATTCTTGGGGTGTGATTTTGTGAATATGGGTTAGATTATCTGTTGGGTCCTGCTTGTTGATGATTTATTTGTTGTTTAGATGTGATTTCGTTTAGTAGTTGTGATGGAACTTAATGAAATTTTAGTTGCAAATAAGATTTCACCTTTGTGTTTTCGGCTTACTCGAGAGAGAGGTCTTAAAACTAAGACTATTACATTGATGGCCGGTGGGATTGGGTCGAGATAAGGTTCAGCTCGAAAGAGTGAACCCTAGTCCTTCTCCCACACACTCAGCTCGAGAGAGTGAGTGGGCTAAGTTAGAGGTTGTTCTTCATGCGGCAACTCGGTGTTTGAGAGAAATCGAGTTGATTTGGAGTAAGTTGCTCGAGAGAGAATTTACCCCCACTATAGTCTAGCCTAGTGGTGACGCAAGCGTCAATTATCAATGGGGGTTTGTCACAAGTTATTTAATACACTCAATTGTCTCATCTCACTTCTTATTTAATAGCTTCACATCCCAATCAATTTAATTCACATATCCTTTAAACCTCACATACAAATTCAACTACTATATTATTTTCGAAATAAACAAGAATAACTCTGTTAAAATAATTTTCCATTTTTCATACGTGCATGGTAGCCGATAAATTATACGATTAATTCTCCTTGAACCTTTATATATATATATATATATATATATATATATATATAAACCCTAATCCATTTTTAGCACTATTTTTTTTCCTATATGATCAACTCACTTAGTCTATTAAATTCAGTTTCTAATTTTGAACTCCCTCGAAGACGAGGAAATACTAACTTTCATAGTCAATTTTCTAAACTTCTCGAAAACCAATCCAAAATTCAAACTCATACCTAAGTTTTCCAACTCCAAGTTGACATCAACTTTTTATACCATGACTTTGCCATTTAACACCTAAAATACTTTCAAATAATAAATAACACCCAAAAATGAAAATTCCTTGTGATCCCACAAAGCTTGAACAAGTCCAAACTGACAACTTCAAAAAGTAGACGCCATTGACTTAAATAATCAATGGTCATTTTCCTATTGATGAATTTCTGTTATCAATCCATACAAAAAAATAATATTAGACTAAGCACACATCCACACTTCCAAACCACACACAAAAAAAAAAATGTCTTCTAGTCATTTTCTTTCATTCCTTTTCCTTTCTCTTCTATTTTCCGGGATCTTTTCGGACCTAAACGCGGATAGAGCCGCTCTACTCCACCTGAGTGAAGCCTTCAGAGGCCGCACTCTTGGGTGGAACACAACCAATTCAACCCCATGCTCATGGCAAGGTGTCAAATGTGATACAACAATCAACCGTGTAATTAAACTCCGTCTCCCTGGATATGGTCTATCCGGTGAGATGCCCTTAAATTCCATCGGAAACTTAACTGAACTACGTACTCTCAGCCTTCGGAGTAACTCTTTATCTGGTCTTCTTCCTTCTGACATTGGATCATGCACCGAGCTACGCATACTTAATTTGGAAAACAACAACTTCTCTGGTTCAATTCCAACGACTTTTTTCAATCTGAACAATCTTATACGCGTGAGTTTGTCAGGGAACAGGTTGTCCGGTGAGATATCAGACGCGTTTAACAATCTGATTAGGATGAGAACTCTGTATTTGGAGAATAACACCTTCTCTGGCTCACTTCCTGATTTGAAAAACCTCTCACAGCTCAATGAATTTAATGTGTCTTTCAATAGATTAACCGGTTCGATCCCTTCAAGTTTAGGTAAATTCTTAGCTTCTTCATTTCTCGGAAATTCACTTTGTGGCTCTGCTGTGTCTCTTAGTCCTTGTCCTGAAAACAACAACCTCGCCAATCAATCGGATAAACTTTCCGGTGGAGCAATAGCTGGAATTGTAATTGGCTCGATTATCGGATTCTTCATACTACTATTAGTTTTGTTTATGTTAATGAGATCAATTTATAGGAGTAAAAAGAGTTTCCGTCAAGTGAACGTCTCTCCTACGCCGAATCAAGTACTTTCGAGTCCTCATGATTCAATAGTGACGGAAAATCATGATATCGAAAATGTTTTTTCAGAGAGGAAAGATAGCAAGAGGAAAGTTTGTGATGATAGGACGAAAGGGATGGTGTTTTTTGGGGAAAGTTTTGAGTTGTTTAGTTTGGAGGATTTATTGATGGCGTCTGCGGAGGTTTTGGGTAAAGGGGCAACTGGAACTACTTATAAAGCATATTTGGATAGAGATGTTGAAGTTGTTGTGAAGAGGTTGAGAAATGTTTGTGTTTCAGAGGAGGAGTTTAGGGGAAAAGTGGATGAATTGGGAGGAATTAGTCATGGGAATTTGGTGCCTCTTAGAGCATATTATTATGGAAGAGATGAAAAGCTTGTTGTTTATGATTCTATGCCTACAAGTTTGTATGCTGTTTTGCATGGTAAGTATCTTATTTCTAATAAACTTTAGCTTATTGTTGTTTTAATAATAATATTTTCTACTTGCTTCTTTTTGGTAGTTCTAATTGGTTTGTTTTCTCTGGTTTTGGTTAGGGAGTCAATCAACTTAATTAAAATTCTTAGCTTAGATTAGATTAGTTTTAGTTAATTGTTTTTTAGCTTTAGCTATGAAAACTGAAATTATGTGGAAGAGATGGTATGAAAACAGGGGAAAGGAAGAAGAACATTTGGTAGTTCTCTTTTAAATTAGTTAATTGTCATCAGATTCACTCTCGCTATAGACTTAGCGCCATTTATAAAGAGTGTTAAAATGTAATTGTCACTAGTAATTGCCTCTAAAAAAATATACTTAGTGGCAATTAAGCTATTGCGGCTAAAGATTATTTCTGATATACTTGGCAACAATTAAGCTATTGTCGCTAAAGATCATTACTCCTGTTCACATCACAACTAATTGAAGACCCATGTAATATTATTAGAGAGAAAGGGACGTACAACAAGAACTTTATAGCAATTTCTGTGTAGAGGGAGAGCCCCCTCAATTAGTTGAATGGGCCTTCTATCAACTTACATTCTATTAAATGTTACGAAAACGAACTATAGAATTTTACTAGTATTATTTGGTATTCTAATCAATTACTATTACTATGAGTTAGTTTTAACCTTTTCGATTTTGTTAGGCGAAGGAGTTTCAAAAGAAGCATTGACATGGGTGATACGGAGCAGAATTGCATTAGGAGTTGCTACTGGTATCGAATATCTCCATTCACTAGGCCCTAAAGTCACTCATGGCAACATCAAGTCATCTAACATCCTACTCACACACTACTACGATGCATATCTATCAGAATTTGGCATAACACAGTTGATTTCCTCAACATCGAACTCCAAAATGACTGGATACTACGCGCCTGAGGTGACAGATATTCGTAATGTTTCCCAGAAAGTCGATGTCTATAGCTTTGGCACGATTCTGTTGGAACTCCTAACGGGTAAAAATCCTAGTAGTGTCATCAATGACGAGGGAATTGACCTGCCTAAATGGGTGAAATGTATGGTTGAAGAGAGGGGGACAACACAAGTGTTTGATCCTGAGTTGATTAGATTTCAGAATTGTGATGAAGAGCAAATGGTTTCATTGCTGCATCTTGCTATTTCTTGTACATCCCACCACCCCGAAAGGCGGCCGCCTATGGCTGACACTACCAGGAGAATCAAAGAAATTTTTAGGTGAGTTTTGTTTATGGTTGATCTTTACTGATCATTCTTGTCCAAATGAAGGTGAAGATCATGGTTTTATTCGTTTCTTGTTTCAACAGCAGGGCGAATTTATAGCTTAAAAATGAGCACCTGAATCAATAATCTCTGTAAAACTAGATATTTTATGTATATATTTTTTGAATTAATATAATATTATTTATTGTCTCTCATGTTATAAGAAAGTTAACATATTGATACAGAATACCAAGTGATTTACCTTGAGAATTAGAGATCAGTTTCTACTTAATGCATGTTTTACTTCTTTTTTTTTTTAAAGTAGTTATCGCCATGTTCTAGAAATCCTAAATTTGCCTCATGAAATCCATTACTTTATTGGAAAAACAAATTAGCATAATGCCAAAATAAAGTAATGGATTTCCCGAGGCAAAATAAGATATGTGATTTGAAATCATGAAGCTGTTGTTTCAAAATGAAAAAAAGAAAAAGGGCTTAAAAGAGGCTCCTCATATATATTGAAATCATGATGTTGTTGTTTCAAAATCAAAAGAAATAGCTTAAAAGAGGCTCCTCATATATATTGAAATCATGATGTTGTTGTTTCAAAATCAAAAGAAATAGCTTAAAAGAGGCTCCTCATATATATTGAAATCATGATGTTGTTGTTTCAAAATCAAAAGAAATAGCTTAAAAGAGGCTCCTCATACCGGTTCCTCATATATATGTATGAGGAGCCTCTTTTAAGCCCTTTCTTTTCATTTTGAAATAACAGCTTTCTGATTTCAAATCAGATATCTTATTTTTCAACTATGGTTAGCTAATTTGAATCCCATTAATGAAAACAAATAGAGCAACTGCTAGTAGTTTCTTTCTTTATTTTTCCCATCAATTATTCATGTTTTCAAAGCTCATGGTTGTATTATTGTGTGTCTTTGTGGTAACTTAGTCGATTAGAATGTCGTAATAATTAGTCGATTGGTACGATGTCTGATTACCATTTCCAAACTAGCCCAAGAGTCAAGTACAACTCACTTAGGCCCAATTGCCATTTTTGTCTAAAGCAACTTCAACAGCTCAATTTCACATTTAAGACGATGGATCCGGATCCTTAACCACCTGACCCACCACGTGTAACACTCGGGCATGTCGACCCACACCTTGTACATAGATATTCGCACTCAACCATTGCAGCCACACACAGAGATACACACTTGCAAGGTTGATCATCCTTGAGGGCAAGCATGTTCAACGAACACCAGAATGATGCATAACCCTAGTTCCTGGCAGAGACGGATTTATTAAGGCTCGTGGAGGTGTCATGCCACATGCAAGCTTCCACGAAGCTCTATGTATATATAGGTAAAACTAGCAAACGTGCCACCCAAAGAACCAATGTACTCTCTGATGCTAGCGTCAAAGGGGTTTAGATATCAAGTAATAAACCTAAAACCACTTGACCAAATTAGTGTCTATTGTAACAATCTATCCACAACTCAATCATAGCAGGTTTGCAAGGTTGATCATCGTTGAGGGCGAGTTCAACGAGCACCAGAACTATCGTTCGGGTAAATGTCAAAACTTGTACTGGGAAAACTTGCAGGACTTACATCTCAGGTTATAAACCTAAAACCACTTTGAACAAATAAGTGTCTATTGTAACAACATCCAACCGAATCATATATTGAAAAATTCTAATATCAAATGTCCCCAAAGGGACAGACCGGTTCACGCCTCTAGTTATTCAACAACTTGTCAAAACGAACCAAATTACTCTACGATGAAGCTCACGAGAACCTGATTTACGTACATTTTTAATATGCGTTCAAGCAACTGTTTATCACTCAAATCTTTCCTATTCAAGATTGATGATCATTAGTGAATACAAGGGTTTTGTAACAAAATGAAGCATGATATGAGTTGCATACAAATATAGAACTCCAATTGAACATGATATTTGTAGCACCTGTACAAGATAAGAAAATATACAAAAAGACACAATGGCATGACACAAATTATCAACAAATTTAAAAACAGGGCACCAGGCAATCAGGGAGATCATTTACCCTCTCTTTCTTTGCCTTGAAGATGTATGTAACCTGTCATCAGGTTCACTAAACATGAGGTGAAGCAAGGCTCTCTAAGTAGTTAGCCACTTGAACTTGAAGAAAATCACCCGACACATAATCGACAATTCGCTTGAATGATGCATTCCTTGAATTGTACAGTGTCACCTCTGTGCCAAGCTTCACCAAAACCTCATCACCATTCTCTGCCACAAACAACGGCGAGATATTAACTCTACCATCATCCGGTGATGAGATGGTAACCAATTTAGTCCATGTTTTCTCTACACCATAGTCCTTCATCACCCACATATCTGCCTTATTTGATTCATAATTGCAACAAGCAACTAAACGCCCTCTCGATTCACCTAATGTCCAACAAATACCTCCACCTTCATACCTAGGCAGAGCTATCCTCCCATATCTCTCCGTAGCCAAATCCAACGTAACGATCTCCAACGAAACAGCACCCGAAACATAATCATAACATCCTTCCCAATGAAGAACCCCATTCGCAAACACACCAACATTTCCATTTACATGACCACTATCAAAACCCTGAATACTTGACCAAGAACTACCCTTTAAACTATAAACACTAACCATATTAACATGTCTTCCCTCATCTTCGATTCGAGGAAAACTAAACATCTTAACAACCTTATAATCTTCCGCATATGCATCATAGCCAAATCCATATCCAATATGCACACCACCATCACCAACTTCATACTCAATGTTCAAATCAGGAAACACATTAAACTTTCCGGTACACGGATTCAATACCATTAAATTAAACGAATCAGTAGTTAAGCAAATTAACCCATTACAAGACCCCAAAATCCAAGCCGAGAGAGACAGTGTCTTAGAAGGACACCCATGTTTAGACACAATAACAGATGAATTTACAGAGCTTATAGTGTAGACATGACAGATTTTGCCCAAACCAGAAACAGTGGGTACAGCAGCAAATGTGTAATCAGCAAATTTGGGGTTGTTCATAGAAAAATTGATATGGGTTTTATGGAATTGCGTATCTGAGAGTAAAGAAAGCCATGATTTCGAAACAGACCTGAATTTCAAGAGAGTTTTGAGAGGTAACCTGATGAGAATTTCAATGATGATGTCTTGAGGAAGAGTTGGTATTTCTTCCATCTTCATTCGATTTGTTGCTTTTGTTTGTTGAAATATTTGTATGAGTAACATTGAAAGGCGATTGCAACTGAAATATGTAGCTTTTTAGAAACAAGAAGATAGTGAGAGTTAACATGTGAAAGTGAAATGAGTTCTGATGTCATCTCAATTGCCAAACCTTACACGCCTCTCTTTATCTTTATTTTTGCGTTACGTTTTGTTTCACTTGTCTTCTTCCTAAATAAGCCGCCTTATATTGCATAGTTTCTGCCAACACTAGGATAGACTTCATATGAATATTATTTAAGTTTGGCACGAAATAAAGAAAATAAATACTATATATTAAAATATATTTTTGATTTTATGGAGCTGTGATGTGAAAAGACATAATTAGATTATGAATAAGTAAAATTTTCAATTAAAAGTAATATTACTACTTAGTATTTCTTTAATCATTATAGATGATTAATTAAAGTGATGCATGCATTAAAGCTTTCTTTTGAATTGGCCTCAACGATTTTGAGGTTGAGAGTGTTGATAACCTTATCACTTGTACACCTGTGGCCTATTTCTATTTGAATGACACGTGTTGCTTCTGCGGGTTCCACGTTGGGTGTCAACATAGATTTTGAGGTTGGTAGTAGCATACAATATTCAATTTGCTTTTGTAGCCCGCAGATTTGAGGAAAACCAACCGTTAGTCGGGACGGAGCTAGTGAGATTTGTGGGTTCGAATGAATTTAATTATTTTTTCGTAGATTTTATATGTGTATTAGAAAATTAAGTAATAATTTGTGAGTTCCTAATAAATTAAAATTGATTGACAACTCAATAATATGAAGAAAAAAAAATTTAGAACCCCCAAACTTTTAATATTGGCTCCATCTCTGACAACAAGGATCCTCAAAATCGTTAAAGGGAAACTCAAAAGAAAGCTTTAGTGCATGCATCACTTTATTTACTCTCTTCCATTAAAAACGTATTATTTAATTTGACTTGATATAAAATTTTTAAAAAAAATTAAAATTATATAATAATGAAAAATAATAATAATATAGTATTTAAATATCATACTTATTTAAATAATATAATAGGATACATTATAACTATTCCAACATAGTGTATGAGAGATTTGGAAGTACAAAATACTCTATTTGCAGATTTAGTATTATTTCCATATAAACTTCTTCGTGACTTGTGGTAATTGAACTTGAATACTATCCGCTCAATAGTTATTACCTATACTTTCTCTTTAATGAATCCCATTAATCTAAAGCTATATCTACCAATTTATTTATCAATTAAGTGGATGAAGGTTCTCGATTCTATTATGAACGATAGAACTATGCATATTTTAGAATTTTTGTAACGACCTGTTCCCGTCGTTATAGAAAAGTCAATAGGAAAATTTTTTTTGGGTCAGAAATTTTTTTGGTAATAACTTGAAATTTCCTAACCTAGTCTAGATTTGGACGAAATCGGAGTCAGGCGAGTCTAGGGAAATCTGGTAATGAATGAGAAGTGTAATAATGAATTGATTACATGAATAGATAGCTAAGACGTTAAGAAACCCGTACGACTTTACGAAATCGAATTCGGGCGAGTAGAACTCTCGAAACTAGTCTTAGCATGAACGAGTAACTTTTGAATGTCATGAGTTGAAGGTGTGTTCTGAAATGGGGATTTGAAACTCTAATTCCGACTCTCTGTCTCCGTATGAGCCGTCAGGGCGGGATTTATTTCGCTAGGGCTGGGCCGTTGTGGAGGAACAGTCCCGACTTAAGTCGGAAATAAACCCCAAAAACGTCATTATTCTGCAAACTTCGTTCTTAAGAGTTAAGAGACAACCCCAAGCGATTTCTTGGCAGTTTTCCATGACTTTTGGTGCTAAAGGTAAGGATTTTACTCCTTGAATCTTTTTTTCGATCCGTAGAACGTAAATTTATGGGTACTTATCGATGGGGGAAGGTTTTGGCCTGAAGTTGATGGTGGGAAAAAACCCTAGCTGCACCTTAGGATCATGAGTTTGGTCTTGGGTTATTGGGTTTGTTATAATCCGAGTAAATTAGACCTTATTTATTGATCATTGCGTTAAATTATTCGTTTGTAAACCAAGAACAAGCATAAAGAATTCAGAAAGGGAAGAATCAAGTTTCTTAGGAGAATTCAAGCTTGGGTTCGAGGTAGGTGATGGTTTGATTTCATATTTATGTGATATATGTTAGTATTTGTTTCATTGTAATGCATGTATGTATGCGAATGTTGCACTATTGATCACATCTAATGCAAATAAGTATGAATGAATGTTTGTAAGCCATGAATCAACACTTGACTGTATGATTATGAGAATGTACATTGTGATTGTGATTGTAGCATGTTGAATGGATCAGGTGTCACGTTCCGACACACTAACTGGGATCGGATGTCATGTACTGACATACATATCGGAATGGGTGTCACGTTCCGAAACACTAACTTGGATCGGGTGTCACGATCCAGCACACTAACAGTTTAGGTATGGGTTCATGAGAGGACCATTGACTTGTCATATATGTGTATTATTGAAAATGTGAAATGGTACATTGCTTTTTAAATGATAATTGATATTATATATGTTCGATATATGTGGGTTTACTATGTTGTGACTACTCATATATGTTTCACTTACTGGAATAGTCGTGTGATCCTACCAGTACACTGTGGTTGTGTACTCATATTGCACTTGCTCTTTCTTTGTTGAGTACAAGGCATCTTCAGACGGCTACTGACAGACCTCGTTTAGGAGATCAGTGAGCAGATCGGATTCAAGGATGAGCCAGTTCTTTCAGGCTGTCATGGGTCCTCTATGTTTTAGTCCACTTTTTTCGAACTCAGACTTTCTAGTTAGACTTACTCATATATTTAGTTGGGTTGTACCCACTTTGTTTAGAATTGTTGAACTTTAGATGTTTTGGTACATTGACTTTCAGATTCTATGGGTGTTTTCCGCAATGTTTTAGTAACGATTTGTTAGACTTTCGGAGTTTATGGGAACTCCACTTTATTTCTGCATTTAAACCTACTTTTGTATCTTTAAATGTTTAGTTTTGGGATTAGTTGGTTAGTAGTAATGGTTCTCCCACCGGAGGGTTAGTGTGGGTGCCAATCACGATGGTCTGGGTCATGACAATTTTCGAGTTTCACAAAATCTTAAATTTTTAGTTCATCCATTTTAAAATTAATAGGGATAAACTGGTAAATTCAATATTTCAAAAGGGTCAATTCAAAAATGAACAAGTAATTAGGGAGAAAGGAGTATTTAATTTGTGAAACTAACTTCGTGGATGGTCATTTATATATGTTGCTTTTTAATAGGAAAATTTAGTTGAACAAATCTTCTTTTCTTTACCTTCACGTTGAGTAGAATATTCTTCTCCCTAAAATCATGCAGATGCACAGGGACAGTTTATTAAAGAAATAGTTATAAAATAAATAAAAAATGTATACATTGAGGAATAAAGTATTTTTCCTTGATTTCTTTGATCGATCAATTTCCCCAATTTCTCTTAGGTCAATTTTTGAGATGTTTTTAGTAATGAATATAAATTTTGGGAAGAAAGAATAATGTTTTGATTTCAGTCATTATTTTAATTGATTATGTGGTATCAAATTAATAGTTCAAAAATATGAAAAATGATTATTCAATCTTAATGTTGTATGTCAATTAAGAGCATGTTTAGCCTAGGGGTTGGGAGGTCAAAAACATGTTTTTTTTTAATTATTTTTTTTATTTTTTATTTTTATTTTTATTTTTTTATATATATATATATAAATAACACTTTTTTTTTAAAAATAAAGTGTTTGACTTTTAAATAGAAGTAGAAGCTAAAAAGATTTGCTTCTTAAAAACAGTGTAGAAAATAATTTTTTCAAAGACAAAAATATCCTTATCATTTCTACATATTTGCTAATATATCTCTTGTTAATTAATTAGCATATTTTATAAGTTTGATTAATCTATATTTAAGAATTTTATTCTTCATTTTCACACAATAATTTTTTTTTTACGTTATATATTATTATTATTAATATTATTATTATTATTATTATTATTATTATCATTATTATTATATATTTTAATTGTGGAATTGTTTTTTAATTTATTTGGCTTGATGTTATTGATTATGTTTAAATTATCATGATTAATATTATATTAATATTTAATATTTTCTTTAATTTATTTATCTATTATATTTATTAAAAACTGTAATATGTAATTTTTAAATAAAAAATTTATAATAGATATTTAAATTTTTTTTTGTATAACTAATTAATTTTAAAGTGCATTGATAACTGATTTTTTTCATAGTTTGACTTTTGAAAGCACTTCTTAAAAATGAATAGTCAGACACAATCAAAAGCACGTCTCAAATAAATTAGTCAAACACAAATTGCTGCTTCTTCTTCTTTTTTCAAAGGAGTTTTCTAAAAAAATAATTCTAATAAAAGTGCTTGTAGAAATATGTAATGTTTAGCCACTTGGTCAAACATGCTCTAAGTCTCTTAAATACTTCATAACTTTTACTTATACACTACTTTAAATAATATTTTTTTCATTTATTTGTCACTTTTAACATGTTAAGAGAAAATAATTATATTTTTCATGGTTTATAGATAGTGTGTGAGTGTATATATATATATATAAGTATATATTATTTTTTTTGGTAATAGAAACATTTTATATACCAAAGTAGGAAATATGTAGAGAGTATCTGGTTGTTGGACATAGTCCTAAGATATCAGCAGCTAAACAACTACACAATAGTTGTAGTTCTAGGATAGTAATTAACTTTTGCGATTCGACTAGCTAACTTGGCCTTCGAACTACATTACATCACCACCCTCTAAATAATTTTCCTTGAGAGAACCACATGGTTTCTCTTCTTGGTCTGAAAGACTTCATTTCCTTCCATATCATATACATTGCACCAAGTATAATGGTCCTAATTAAGTAGTTTAACATGTGCATTCTTCCCATTAGCATGAGTCTCAATCCAACGCACTTCCTCTGTCTATTCCATTACGTTCCTATTGAGTCTTTGCCAGCACAGGAGCTTGTTCCAAACAACAACCAAAAGGATCATTTAAAGAAAAAGTGATCAGTTCATTCCTCTTGTGCTTCACACAAATGGCAGAATTCCAATCAATCAACTTTCACTTCAACAGTTGATCTCTAGTGTATAGCCTGTTTAGAATTACTAGATAGAGTATGAAAATTCATTTGGGAGCTACAAAATTGTTGCATACCAAGCTCTGTTACTAGTTAGTGCGCATAGGTGAAACCTACTTCCTGCAGGCTGCATTACCTGAGAATTTTAAAAATATCCTTAAGCATTCATGTGGCTTGATTTGGCCATTACTCCAGATGTGTTGGTCTTTGATATAGTAAGTATGCACCCATTTAACACATAACTTGTTTTTTTTTTTTGCATAGACTCCACAATATCTTGCATATTGCAACCTTATTCCAAGTTTGGATATGTAGAATATTGATCCCTTTTGTTGTTCGTGGCAAAAATAATTGTTTCCATGACACCATAGCTTTCTTAGAGGTAGTGCTACTCTGGTCCATAGGAATGTTCTACAAACATTTTCTATAGCTTTGAGTACCTTCTTGAGTAGCATAAATATTTTAGCCTAAGATGTTTGAATGGTAAATAAGATTAACTTAATAAGCTAGACCTTTCCAACATAGCTCAAATTGAAGTCCAGTAATTGATCATGCTTATCATTGTATCAATCAATGGTACACACTAAGTTGTTGATATACTCTTGATGCTTAAAGGAACCTCAAGATATTTGAATGGTGAGGAGCCTTTCGTAAACCACAACTTGGTCAAAACAGATTGTTGTGTGTCAAGATTCATTCCCCAAAATACACGCAACTCTTAGCTTTGTTTGCATTGAGGCCAGATGTTGCTGAAAACTCCATGAAGCAGTCATACAACTTCATGATAGGTATCTCATCACCACTATAAAAGAGCAACAAGTTACCCGCGAAGCCCAGTTGGACAATTTTTAATTTTCCACATCTAAGATAATATTCAATTATTATAGATAGTATATTATGTGAATATTTGACATATACTGTAAGAATAATATGTAATGTATTAAGTACTCTATTATTAGAGATTGTATATTGTGTGAATATTTATTATATATATATATATATATATATATATATATATATATTGATTGGTTAATTTTTTTTATATCTTGTATATATATATATATATATATATTGGTTAATTTTTTTGTATATCTTGATTCAATTATTCAAAATTTTATATTCTTGATTTTTTCAATTTCATTATCACTTTGTTTTGTTGTTTATTATTTCAGGGGTTGATAGGTGTTGTTAGTCGGTTGCTTCCAAAAGCACAAGGCACATAAAAGTCAATTGGGTCAAGACTTGAAAAGGTGTATTGTTGTGGTCATCTGCTTGGAAAACATATGACGAAGAATTTCAATATCAATTAAAAAAATCACGAACGTTATGTTTGAACAAGCTTCTGAAGATCTGTTATGGTACCCTACACAACATTGTTGCAGAGCCTATTTTGACACAAATTTGCAAGAATCATGCTGAGTCATTTAACAAATGAATTTTGAAAGCAAGGTCAAAATCAATTATTAAGATGTTGAAAAATATCATAATCAAGGTATTATCTTTGTTTTTTCATAACTTCTTAACATAATATATTTTCACTATGTTCTATGTATATCATTGTTATGTATAAGTTATAAATAAGTTGAAAGATCTTGAAGAAGAGGGTAAAAATTAATAAGAGATTTCAGTCCATCTGCTATATGGATCTTTATAATGATTACAAAATCATTGCACATGGTTGTAATGTGCAATCTAATGGAGACCTATGTTATAAGGAGGCTGAGTGTGTTGATTGACATGTTGTGAGTCTTGTTAGGAAGAAATGCACATGTAGGACATAGAATTTGACAGAAAAATCATGTCCTTATCCCATGAAAGCTTTAGAATATGATAAACAAATCATTGGATGAAATGCATTGGTGGTACTCAAAAGAGGCTTATATGTTGGTGTACCAATATAAAACTCAACCACTTAAGGGTGAAAAATTCTGAAAAGTGTATCTCTCGCATGCTATGGAGCCACGAGAAGTACATAAAATGGTTAGTAGATCAAAAACTAAGAAAGTAAGGGAAAAGGATGAAGCAAGGAAGAGGAAGGGATTATTGTCAAAAAGTGAAAAATGACTAAAAATGTCATGTGGTTACACCAAGGCAACAAGTTCCAATAAAATGAATTGTCCGCTGGTAAATTCATTATTCCTTAGTTAGTTAACTTTTACATTGTTTATTTAATAGTCTAACTACTATGTCAATTTTTTTAGCTTGAAAGAAGAGCATAAGTTCTTCCAGATATGTCACTATCAATACCATAACCAAGTCAAGAATATGTCTTCATTCCAACTCATGGATTTGATCTCCTAGTCACCAGACAAGCCAACCAAAGAATTGAAGTTGTTGGCCCTTCAAACTCCAAGAGGAAAGCAATGAACAAGATGTATGTACTACTTCTAGCAGAATTCATCAATTTATTATACTTTTAAGAGCACTTGTTGATGAAGATGAATATGAGTTTGAATGTGAGAATGAGACCATAACAATTAGGCCTAGGACAATATGTGAGGCTTCAAATGAAGAAGTTGCATCAACTACCAACAAGGTCAAGAAAGATTAATTTCTCGGGTGAAGAGAGTGGTGTAAGTATGCCTATTAATTTGTCATACTCACCAAGAAAGTTAATTTGAAAAGGTAAATCACGTGTAACCTTAAATCAGTTGGCAATAGAAAATAGGAAAAGATTGGCAAACTGAATACAAAGAGAGGCAAGCATTAGAAATGACAATTATGCATTATGCAGTGGTTTTTGTTTGTTATGTAAAGACACAATGAAATCTTTTATTTTATTAATGTGAATCTGTAACACCACGTAGCCTTAAGAGGGAAGTTTAGCATGTTTTAGAGTTTCCAAGTGTCACCCACCAGGCCACCCACACCACGTGGTTGGACCCACGCCCCGTAGGTGGGCAGCGTGGGTGGAAACCAAGAGATTCTGCCTAAGGCAGTGACCACGGGCAGGATCCATGCCCCGTGGATGGGTCCACACCTCGTGGTAGGAGTCCGTGGATCCAGGCCCTTGTTGCCAACCTCCAAAACCCAAATCACGATTGACCAACACTGACTATGGGTCAACCCACGGCCCATCAGCGTGGTCTCGTGGTTAGGACAAAATGGGGCTGCTGGGCGGTTAAGTTTAGGGGTACTTTGGGATTTTCAGGTTTTAATTAGAATTAAGTGGTATTGTTTTACCCTAATATAGACCACTTATATAAGTAATTTAGACCCCTAAACTAAGTCATTCAAGTCATTATTTCAAAATCCCAAAAAAAACCCAATTCCCTCTCAAATATTCTCTCTCTAGAAAGTGAAGAAGAAGAGGGATCAAGTTAGGTCAAGCCAAGTCTCCATTGTTTCAAGCTTTGTGGGCATTGTAATCAAGGTATGATGGCTTATTCATTCATGGTTTCCTTTCATTCATGAAGCCCCATGTTTTCCCCAATTTAGAAGAAGAATTCACCAAGTCAATCTAGGGTTTCTTCTAATGTTATGGGTTATGATCCAATTGAGTGGAGTATGATTGTTTATGATAGAATTGCATGTTTTTAGTATGATTATACATGTATCCATGCTTAACCTATGATTTTAAGGTGAATTTGATATAGTTTGGTTTTAGGCCATGAAAGGGAAAATTGAGGGCTTAGATGTGATCTTCTAAGATTGATGAATTATTTTATAGATTGCTTGAGTTTAGAGAAAATAGATATGGATTGCTTAAGAGTAAAGCATATGGACATGAATTGAATTAGATTAGATCTTATGTGATTAATTATGATTACTAGTACTTGATATTGAGCCTATATGAGGATATATGATTAGAATTGCCTAAGAATGAAGCACATGTTTAGAATGTCTTGAGATCTAGGCATATATGATGATCATGAGAAGTATTGCTTTGAGAGTAAGACTTGTAGTTATGAATGAGGAATTTCTAGGGTTTGAGAGTAGAATGTTAAGGCTTTGAGAGTAAAGCTTATATGTATGTTGATTTATATATGGTATTGTTGTGGAAGGATTACCCACATGACCTATATTATGAATGTATGAGATTATGCATGTCTTATAGAACCTATGTAAATGTTTTAAGAACACTTTCAGAGTGAAGTGTTAATGAATATAATATTGTTGTTGTGATGATTGAAATGACATTCTCATGAACACATAATGAACATGATGTGAAAGGTTTTCTCACATAATGAAGATTCTAGGTTGAAAGGTTTGCTCACCTAAAATGAATCTAAGAGTAAAAGTGATCATGGATGGTGATGAGTGCACATGATCTAATAAGCTTTCATAATGAACTAAGACATACTTAAAGAAGTACCTCGTAGTGTTCAAAGGCTTCATGTAAGAACTATGTTAGCTTGAAGTAGCGATATGATATCCCTTCATGAATAGCTTGACTTGGTAAGACAAGATCATACATGGTAGCTTGAGATAGTAGAACTCATGGGTAGCCTTGGATTGAGCAATCATACCCTTCCAACGTAGCTTGAACTAGCATAATAGAATGCTTGCATGATAGCTTGACTTAGTGAGGCCACATCATTTCATGATAGCTTGGATTGAGCAATAGTACCCTTCATTGAGTAGCTTAGACTTGCATGAGAGGATGCTTTCCATGATAGCTTGATCTAGCATATTAAGGTGCTTTTCCTTGATAGCCTTGAATTGGTAAATCGTAACCATTCATGAGTGATGATGTGTTTTGGACTAGTAGAGAGATACTCTTCCATGCTTAGTAAGAATGACTAAAGAGGGACAAGTCCCTAATCAAGTAGCATGCTTATGATGAAACAAGATTACTTCAAGGAAATATTGTAAGTATGTTCTAATATGTGATTTACTTGCATGATGTTAGATTAGCTTGGATTGTTGCTATAGTTGCCTTCCTTGATATGTGTGACTAAAGGTGAATGTTCCCTTGTCTATGAGAAATAAGCTAAGGATGAGATCAAAAGATGATGAATATAAATGAGGGCCTAAAGTGGCTTGCTTAGTATGGGTGAGATTTATAGGGTCTTATCCATGCATTGCACAAGCATGCTTTGAGGTTACTTATGAAGTGTTTCTCTTATGTTATGTTGATCTAGATGCATTGATTATGCCTATGACTATGTTGTAATCTCTTATGCTTGTAGTTTATGTCTTATGATGATGTTTCTTATGTTTATGGTATATGTCTTATGTTGACTAATGTCTATGATATGCTTATGTTGATGATTTATGCTAGCCATCATATTTAGTACTTTATTGTACTAACGCATACTCTTGCCTATATTCTTATCAAATGTAGGGTCTGGCGATATTGACTTCCATCCTCGTGGCTAGGATCTTAGTAGAGCAAGCAAGTGAAGATTTGGTGAGTCATCATAGCATCGAGGGCTTGATCACCTTTCCTTTATGACGCTCTTTTATGTTTAGACTTTTGTATGGGTTGTGTCCCTAAGACTTTCATGTATTAGATAGTTTGAGACAAGGTTAAAGACTTCCGCTTCGTTTTATGAGACTTTGATTGTATTGGAAAATGTTTTAAATTTCCGCACTACTTTATGTTATGATATGCTAAGTGGCTTGTATGAGCCCTCTCGGAATCTTATACGCCTTGTTACATCTAGGGGGTACCCCTAGATCGTGACAGAATCAGTCATGAAACTGATCATTTTGTGTGCCTATGTTTTGAAACTGGGTATAAATATTTTTGTGGGCTGAACATATGTCTATCTATATAAATATTATGATTTGCATTATTTATGTCTTGCGGAGTGTAGAGTGTATGTCTTGTAAGTTGTGAACTATATTGATTTACATTACGTTTATATTTGTTAATGCAAAATACAACATTTCTAGGCTAACAAATAAGATAAACTTCTGCAAAAAATACTATAAATTGTTCATTAGACATAACACCAAAACAACACTTCTGCAAAAAAATTCATTACCATCAAACTGTAAATTTCAAATATGCAAATCTCTTTTATTTGAAAACAACACCAAGTTACTAAACTAACCTAACCAACTAATAATACTAATGTAACACAAATCATACTACATCATCATGACAGCTACAAACCAACAATAACAACCTAATAAACTACAAGCAAGCTTATCAAGTGATACACTTCCAACTCAAACTTTGAAATTTTACCATCCAAGTGGTTCACTTTTTTCAAATTTACACTTTTATTATCATCCTTAAACTCCATATCTGAACTTTTATTAGTACCAATCACATCTTTCAAATCATAATTTTCAACACCACAATATCCTCTTCAATTTTCTTTAAATTGTTTCTTTCCTTAAGAATTGAATTTAATTCAACTTTTTGATTATATTGAGACATGAGGTGGGAGTTTTTCTTTGAACCAAATCTAAAAACCACAAGAGTTTGATCCAAGATGACGATATTTGTAGAACCGACACCCACCATTTTCAATGATCATAGCAGTAAAAGATTGTTCACTCTATGCCCACTTACATGTATGGGACTGTAATTGTTGAGGAGAAGAAACAAAAGAAGATGTTGACATTTTCAAAAGGAGAGAAACTTCTACTTTAATATGTGAGGGTATTATTCCTACACTGCACGAAGAGTAGCAACTTCAAATTATTGGCCAAAAAGTTTGAGTTCTGGTGAAGATCGTTGAAGAAGAGAGGAGATTTGGAGATGAACATATGTTTTTTTAGGTTAAAAGCTTTTGGAGATAAAGGATTGTGTTAAAAGATTTGGGTAACTTTACAGGTGGGGCTTTTGGGTGGAGCGGGTGGGTATATGGTCTTTTTAGGTAGTTTAATTAATTGTTACGGTAGCCACAATGATAGTGACACGTCATGAATGATTTTTTTAATTGAGGTTATCATTTAATCCGTTAAAGATGAGGGCAAATTAGAGCAAAAGAATTGATGTCGAGGGCATTTTAGGCCGAAAAGTAGAAGAAGGATAATTTTGTACCAATTTGCATAGTTGAGAGGTATTTTAGGCTCTTTTACATATATATATATATATATACAACCACTTTTAGAAGTTTACGTATGTCAAGGGATTCCTACATCATGAAAATTAGAAGGGAGTTCAAGAAGTCTCACTCACTAATCAGAGATAAAGATGCGGAAAACTTTGGTTCCTGTCGTTGGATCGAAACAAATTGAGTTTAAGATAAACCAACGATCTTCATGAACATGTAAGAGTTGACCCAAGCTCGTTAGTGGCCCAAAGTCAAAATAGAGTGGATACTTTTAACTTTTAAGATTTTTTTTAAAAGTCTACTTTTCTAGCTCTTTGAGATGCGAAGTTGCTAATAATTTTTTTTTAATAATCGTTTTTTATTATAATTCTTTTTCAATTGAGAAGGTAACCAATCCATCGAATCTTTTTTGAGACGTAATAGTCTAGATGTGTCAAATTTCTTCAAATAATTCTTTCCTATTATCAGAAAAATTTACTTTTTCTATAAATAATAATTATAATATTTTTTGAAAAAAACATTCAAAAAGCTTTCCTTGAGTGTGTTGGGGCCCTCAAATTTAAAAGCCTAAGAGCTTTCCTTTATTCTTAACCCTGTTGAGTGTGTTGAGCTCTTACATTGTGGATCTATTTCTATGTTATAAAGTAGATCGTGTTAGTTTCAATCGATTATTGAGTTGAGTTGTCAGTTAGAGTTAGCCTGTCGCTTTGTGGTTGTTGAAGGTATTGCTTTGTGTCTTGTAATAGAGATGTTATAAGGTGCGTAGGATTAAAAGTTTATTCATTTGTGATTATCGGAGTCTGTACTCACAAGTTGCTTGAAGTTAGTGGAGTTTTTGAGAAATTCTATGTGATATGTCATGGTTTTTCTCCCCTTGAGTAAGGATGTTTCCACGCAAATATTTGTATTTTTTACTTTAAGCATTTACTGTTCTTCCTACTATTAATACAGTCAACGACCTGGTCTCTTGACTCGCAGTGGATTCATACAAGCCATCAAAAACACTCAAAAAAAATATAGAGAACTCACCACTTTTTCTTTGTTTTGTAGTGGCCATTTATCAAGCAGTTTTAGCACTTAAAACTCTTATAGTTCTTTTTTGAAATTTATATTTGAATTATTAAATTCAAGTAAAGCTAATATTTTGTTAGTGTCTATTCAGTTAACTTAGATTGTGTTTTTAAAAATAACTACGAGTTTAGTAATCTGCTGAAAGTGGGACAAAAGCATCTATATCACTACCTCATCTTGCAAGTTGAACATGTGGTTAGAGAATTGGTCAGTAATAACTATAGTCCCTCGTGTTTGAGATTAAAAGTTT
Source organism: Solanum pinnatisectum (assembly GCA_035578085.1). Lineage (NCBI taxonomy): Eukaryota > Viridiplantae > Streptophyta > Magnoliopsida > Solanales > Solanaceae > Solanum > Solanum pinnatisectum. The sequence goes on along the minus strand of CM069076.1, from coordinate 40,513,048 downwards.
GGGCAAATGATTGCTTTTGAATAGTATTGGGAGATGGTTTCATCAATTTGCATTGAATTACAATTAAGAGGAGTAGTTGCAAGTAAGCTTATTCAGTATTCTTGGTTGAGAGGTTTTTTTGACTTATTGGTTTTGATTTATAAATTAAAGGCTTAAGTCATCAACAGCCACTTAAAGTTATCCGCCTAATTCACTTAGATACCTAAATTCACGCTTGTACCTATTGAACACCTCAACCCCTCTAAATTCTAACCATTTAAGCATTTTTTGCCTACATGGCATTTTGAGTGTGGTTCATAAATACTGAGCGCATGAAAATTGAGAACATGTAATTAGACTTTTTTTTAATTTTTTTTTTTTATCCTTCTTCTTTGTGCTTGCTGCCACTACTCCTCAACCAAACCACCAAGCAGCAGCCGTCGCCGCCACAATCATATTGTTCGTTTTTGTTTTCTTCAAATCTAGAATCGATTAAAATTTCTTTCTTTTCCTTTTTTTCTGAATCTTTGTCATATTGTTGATTTATGGGAGCCAAACAAAGTTATAAATTTGCAACTTAACTCTTACTTTGTGAGACGTACTTATAACGGGGTAAAAGTAACTAAAAGAATTTATTCCCATCTTGACCGCTGGTAACAATGAGTTTGTCACTCACAAGGATACTCCGGCGAGGGAAGAAGAACAAGAACCTCAGTCGACGACTACGAAAACAATGAAGTTCCACAAAATCTTTACAAATCCTTTTTTAACTCTTAAATTAGACGTAACTTTCCATTTTTACCCTTATTAATTATTATCAAATTTATTTTTAAAACAACTAAATATTAATTAATAACTAATTCCAATACTAACTAATGAAGGGTAAAATTGGAAGAACATTCTAAAAGTAGTTTTGGAAATTGAAGAATTAAGTTAATTTGAAAAAATGAAAAATGTCTCAACAATTCAATTAATTTGAAATGGAGGGAGTATTCATTTTTCAATGTTTAGATGACTTACATTTAATAAAGGTAATTTGGTAAAATTACCCCTATTATTTACTACTTTTTAATCGATGTGTTAAGTCAATAATAATAAATTATTCAGTTCATCAAAAAATAATATAATGGACAAAGTAAAAGATGAACAAAGAAGGTACAAACAACCTGACTGGAAAAGTTCTATATATTTGACCAAGTCCTTGTGGATCCACTGTTGGTCAATGCTTAGTGCTCCTCCTTGTCCACTTCTTTGGTCCCATTATTATTTATGTGACATTTTTATTTTTCATAAATTAAATAATTTAAGTTTGATTAAAATTTTGCGTATGAAATCTTTAAAAAAAATTGAAACGAAATTTATGCATTTATAAATTATGTAAAAAGTACTATAAGTAACAATAATTATCAATTCAAAATATTTAAAAGATATATGAAAAATTTATGATCAAAGATAAACTTGTATAAATATCAAAATCTAAAAAATGTCACATAAATTTGAGACGGAGAAAATAGGTCTTTTCTAAGAAAATGGATTATTCTCCTGCATTAGGTGACTCTAGTTTTCGTGTTGACCGATGGTAGATATCCTTTTCAACTTATATTTTCTCCGTCCAACACGGGAGTTTCAAAATTCAAACTACTAAATTTTGAATGAAAATTCAGATATAGAAGCAAAAGAAATTTCAAATAAATTTATATATTTGAAAACTACGTAAAAAATAATATAAATCATGATAATTAGAAGTAATAACTAAAGATATTCAGAAAAAACATTGAAAAAAATATTTCAATCAAAGAAATACTTAGTTAACTCACAAAATTCCAACTATACCACGAAAATTGAAAATAATATATTCAAAGGCACAGCTAAAATTAAGAATTTGAGGGTTCTAAATTTTAGGATAGAAGAGAAAAATATTGTAAAATATGTTTCCTTTAAAAAGAAAAGAGAATTTTTTGTTGATATAGTGGGGTTCGAACCCACAACTAGTGTAAAAAGTATTTCCACAATCCTTTTCTTACCATTGAGTCATCAATCAATTTTTTTTTAGGGAGGTCACAAGTTAATATACATATATCTTTATTTAACTTTCTAATACATATACATAATTTACAAAAAAAACTACTGAATTCATCCGAACTCACCTCTCTAAATATACCAGACTCTCTTAGCAGGAAGAAGTATTCAAAGATGAAAGATGAATTGTTACGATCATAGAAGATTCCAAATGTCATATGCCAAATTGTCCATACATTCACACTCTTGGAATCACAGAAGATTCCTCAAGTCATATACACACTGATCTACTGCAAGTGCTCTAAGATATCTAAACGGTTTATTGCCCTTTTTTTTATTGATAAATTATATTGTATTTATATATATGAGGTTAAAATTATATTTATTTATAGAGTAAGTATTAAACATATATTTATAAATTATATCTTTTTTTTAGTTTCATACTTCGAGCTCGTTTGATATTGTTGTTCCGAGGCTAAAAATATTTATTTTGAGAAAAAAATATTTTTTTAAAAAATAAGGTGTTTGGTTAATCAGGAAAACTGTTTTTAAATAGAAGGAGAAATAGATTATTTATTTCATGATCACTATATCCGTACCATATATACATACTGATCAGTATATCCCTAATATTTATTTATTTTTGTTGTGATTTTTTTTTTGTATGCAGTAATTTAATTTGTGGTGATTTTTAAATTTATTTTGCTTGATATTTTTAATTATAAATATCTTGTTAATAAAATATTGATATTTAATTAATTTTTATTCATATATGTATAACATTGATTGAAAATTTGAATATATATACATCTTAATTTAATAAAAATAAGAATTTAATTAAAATTTATAATACATATTTAAAATAATTTATCTCTATAAAATATTCTTAATATTAAAAATGTATTGATACTTGTCCTTTTTCGTAATTTGACTCTCAAAATTATTTTCTGAAAAAGATTAGTCAAATATAATTTGATTATCAAAAGCACTTTTCAAATTAATTATAAAGTCAAACACAAATTACTTTTTTTCAAAAAAAAAAAAACTTTTCTGAAAAGCTATTTAAAAAAAATGTTTCTTAAAATAAACAATTTTTCCAAACAAGCTCTTTGTTACAATACAAAACGGGTCATGAGTGGCACCCACACTTAACCTTTTAGGTGGGCTAACCAACGAATACAAACCTCACATAGAATAGCTATTCAACTTATGAAATACGTCAATAATGCAGAAACTCAAGTCTTATTAAAGTAAGAAATAAAAATCCACTAGAGACTATTACTTATTGCTTCCCAATATCTGAAAGTCATCACATCAAGGACATCTAATCCCCAAATACTAAGTCTGGGAATATCAAAGACATCATAGTAGATAGTAAAATAGTTTGTGTCCGAAAACTAAGGACATCATATCATGACCGAGAGAATCCAAACGAGTCGTTACACTCTTAAACAATTGAGAGAGCAAGTTTAATATCTAAACAATCACTCATTAGTTTTAAAAACACACCTTAGTGGTGTGTGTAATAATTTCACTTTATTATTTTAAAAAATCTTATCACTTGGCATTCCAAATAAACATAACATTTCCTTGACAAAGATTAAATAAATTATTAATATTAGTTAAAAGTTAAAGATTAAACTATCACTATCTCTAGAAAGTATTATTTTTTTAAAAAAATAATAATAATATTTTTCTGTAACGACTTGATTCCGTCGTTAGGGAAAAGCCAATGGGGAAAGAATTGGGGTAAGAAAACTTTTTGGTAGTAACTTGTAATTTCTTAATCTAGTCAAGATTTGGACGAAATCGGAGTCAGTAAGGCCTAGGGAAATCTGGTAACGAATGAGAGATCTAATTATGAATTGGATTACATGAGTGGATATCTAAGATGCTAAGGAACCCGTACGACTTTACGGAATCAAATTCGGGCGAGTAGAACTCCCGAAAATGATCTTAGCGTGAACCGATAGTTGTGGTATGTCAAGGGTTGAAGGTGTGTGGTGATATGGGGGCTTGGAACTAAAATTCCAACATTATGTCTCCGTGCATCCGCTGTAGCGGGATGGGTCCCTCCGTAGCGGGACAGACCCGACTTAAAGTCAGAAATAAACCCCAAAATCGTATTATTCTGCAATTTTAAACTTGAGAGCTAAGGAACGAACCCAAGGCTTTTCTTGACTATTTTCCACCATTCTTGAGGCTAAAGGTAAAGTTTTTACTCCCCGAATCCATTTTTTGATCCGTAGAACTTGGTTTCTGGGGTGATTATTGTTAGGGAAGGGTTTTGGAACTGTTTGGATGGTGGGAAAAGCCCTAATTTGGATAATGGGATCTTGGGTTGGCCTAGGGTTGATAATGTTGATTATAATCTGGGTAATTAGGCCTCGTTTATTGATACTTGCGTTAATTGTATGTTTTTAGACCAGTGATTTCATGTTTGTGTGATGTAAGCTGGTTCTTGCTTCATTATGATGCATGTATGTATGTGAATGTTCCATTGTTGATCACGCTAATTGTAAATGAGTATGAACGAATAACTATATGCCATGAATCACTTCTCGATTGTATGATTATTGAGAATATACTTGTGATTGTGATTGTGGTGTGTTGAGTGGATCGGTTGTCACATTCCAGCATACTAATTGGGATCGGTTGCCACATTCCGGCGTAACTATTGGACCGGGTACCACGAACCGGTGCACTAACAGTTTGGGTTTGGGTTCCATGAGAGGACCAATGACTTGTTATAAATGTATATTGTTGAGCACGTGATATTCAATCACTACGACAAATATGATATATAGCAACGAAATTATTAGCTATGACATCAAATTAGTCACTAATTGTTCGCTTTTAGTGACAAAATTTACTTTTCGTGATTAATTTATGAGACACATACTTTTAGTGGCGAAACATAAAAATCCGTAGCAAAGTTTTGTCCACTAAAATTTTCCACCAAAAAATTACTTGGCGTCATTTATTAAGTAGAGTTAGTGACGAATTTAAAGTTATCAGTGACACATTATTTCATCACTAATAATGTATCTAATTCATGACAAATTATTTTTTGTCTTAAAATTTATTAATTTTTGGACACAAAAAAATTTCATCTAAAAAAATATGTTGTTACAATATCGACAAATTAGAGTTCGTAGTTAAATATTATAAGTTTTAGCTATAAAAATTTAGAATTAATTATGGCATTTATTTTTGTCACTAATAATATAAATAATTGGTGACAAAGATTTTATTGTCTCTAATCAATCTGTGATTTAGTGACAACAAAAAAATTGTCACAAAATATGTAAGGTGTTAAATAGCGACGACTTAAAATTTGTAGTGAATAATTCAACAATTTGCTACGAAAAAAATTCATAGCTAAATATAATTTTTTTTTTGGCTACAATTGTTCATAATTACAAGTGACAACTTACAAAAAGAATAATACAAGTGCTTTATAAGAAATCGACAGAGTCCATTCGTTAATTGGCGAGGGAAAATATTAAAACCAACGAAATCGGTCAATTTTGTAAAAATGAAAAAGTTCAATTCATCTATTTTCTTAAATTATGCAATTATAAAATGCATCATTTGAAAAATACAATCAGGTTATAAGTACCGTGAATGGGGTAGGGTTCTACCACTATATTGCTAGTATTTGTTGGATTAACACTTTTGTTTTTTATTTGATACACTTTCATCGATAAGGACGATAGAAAAAATAGTTTCTCAAGTCTTGGTGCTAATTTTTGAGTGTGTCTATCGATTTGTGATTGATAAACTGCATAAATTAAGTCGATCTATTTGCTTGTACCTAAAAATATGTACATATTTAATAGTAATTCCACATACGTATGTAGAACAACTATACAGAGATAACATCGACTTACAAACTTAGACTTTGCAAAGGTGCGAAATATTTCATTAATTTCTATTAACTTTTTCCTTCAGTGTGAAAATTGAAATAAACTAAAAAATGAAAGCACAAATGAAAGAAATGAACCAACTAGGATTTCAAATATATTATGCTGAAGTACTATAGTAGTGGGTATCGATGTTTTTTTCAAAGCAATTGATTTACTGATCGAATTGAACCGATTATTCAATTTTTTTTAAGAAAATTGAAAGTTTAATTTTATATAAATTTATAAAAGTAAATAAATAAAATGACAGAATCATACTGAATATATTTAAAGATATTTTAAAAAATATACAGTTTAATTAAAATATAATCTACATTTGAATGAATTGTGGGTGATAAATTTCATGCATTTGTGTATGTGTATAAATAATCATATAATATATTATTTCTACAGAAGTCAAATTTGAAAGAAGTGAATGAAGTTAAAAATAAAATAAAAATTGAGAGACAAGAAGAGTTGATCGGATGGTAAGCACTTCTCACTTTCAATCTTAAGGTTGTGAGTTCGAGTCTCCAAGAAAGCATAATGTCGGAGCCCCTCCTAAGGAGGGGTTAAAAAAATTGAGATTGGGAGATAATAGGAATATTAACCTTTCTTATAATAATAAATTTATCCCTAATTAATACATTTAAGAATAAAATAATTTTTTTTATAGAAAATATAATTATTAGTGACGAAACTGGATTTTGTTCAACTACGACATACATATAACTTTAGAGACAATTGATGTCGTCAGTGATTGAAGTGAAATAATTAGTGACGATATAATTTTGTCGGTAGTAATAACTTTTTTAGTGACAAAGCATACTATTAACTACAAAAAAAATATACTTTTTACGAAAAATAAATTTGTCACAGATGTTTAAGCATTTGGAGAAAATTTTTCGTTTTGTAGTTAAATAATATTTTTAGCGACGAAGCACTAAATCGTATTTGTATACTTTTAGCGATACACATTTAGTGACGACTGATTCACGAATTATTTTTTGTCTCACACAATTTTTAGTGATGAAATATGATTTATAAATGACAAAATAATTTGTCCCTAAAAATCGAATTTGGTGTAGTGAATATTGTATATGTTCGGTATTTTACATGATCTTAATGTTGTATTAACTTGTTTATGTTACACTTAGTGGGATAGCCGCGTGATCCTACTAGTACACGATGGTTGTACACTAATACTGCACTTGCTCTGAGTACAAGGCATCTTCCGGCGGCTATTGACAGACCTCACTTAGAAGATCAATGATCGCCAATTCGAATTCAAGGGTGAGCCAATTTTTTCGGGCTGCCTTGAGTTCTCTTTTTGTTTAGTCCATCCTATTCGGACTTAGACTAGTTCTTTAGATTATTTTCTTGTTTAGACTTATGAATCTTGTTAGAGTTTTGATACATTGACTTTCAGGTTCTAGGTTATTTCTTCCGCATTTGTTTAGTTTAGTTGTTAGATCTTTTGTTGAAGTTTATGGGAACTTCTTTATTTAGTTACTTAAACTTGCTTCCATAGCTTTAAATTGTTAGTTAGTTAGTAGTTATTGTTCTCCCACCGGAGGGTTAGTGTGGGTGTCAATCACGACGGTCTGGGTCGTGACAAAGTTGGTATCAGAGCCCTAGGTTCGTTGATCTTATTGTACCAAAACGAGTCTAGTAGAGTATTGCAGAACGGTACGATGACGTCCGTACTTTTCTTCTAGAGACTATAGGACTTTAGGAAAAACTCACTTCTTTCTACTCCTTCGTGCTATGACTTGAATCCAATTGGTATCTGGGTGATACAAATCAATATTTTTCCTCCTTCACTCTAAGGTTTGAAGAGCAACAAAAGTGGTAACACCATCACTAGTAAGAAAGGATGTGTATAGACTACCGACAGTTGAATAAGGTCACCATTCAGAACAAATATCCATTGCCTTGGATAGATAACCTTTTTGACCAATTGCAAGGTGCATCGATTTTCTCTACGATTGATTTAAGGTCTGATTACCATCAGTTAAAGATTGAGGTGGTTAAGAATTGGGTTAGACCAAGTTTTATGATTGAAATTAGCAGTTTTGTGGGGCTCACTTGCTACTATTGTCGCTTGTGGTATGAGTTGAGTCTAATTGTTATCTTAACGAAGTGAACTAGACGTTGTAGTCTCGGTTGAAGGGACGCAATCAAGTTAATTGAAACTAAGAAGGTTCCAATTGGTATCTGGCCTTAGGGGTCGTATAAGGCATAGATGACCGGTAATGATCATCTATGGAACAAACTAATTAAGAAATTGAACTTGGCTGCGAGTTGTAACTTAGAACGGTGAATATGTGATTCTAGTTGTCTGAAATTAACTATGAATGTGAAGGGTGTATTACTTGAATGCTTTGATATGATTATGTGCCCAGTATTGCTTGTCTGAATGTTGATATGTGCAATGTACTGGCCTAAATGTTAAAATTGTGCCAGTTGTAACCGCTTGAGTGTTGTGAAACTTGTTGTGAAAAAAAATTCATCATAAGATTAGATGCAAGGGTCTAGATAAATTACGATGTGCTTCGTAAGCGAGAAATCTGGATGTGCATTGCGACCAACTGATAACCGTGTGAGATTCTGGGTTGACCGGGGGTAGACAATGATTGTAAAGTGCGTACTTCGTTGGGTTGACCGGGGGTAGACAATGATTGTCCTAGCTAAAGGGGTTTTATTAAATGCCTAGTTATAGCTAGGAAATCTAGGGGAAATATAGAAAAGTGAGGAACCTCAGAAATGGTTGGCAGGGGTTCTGTTTTCGTCAAAGCCGCTGGGGCGGGATTTCTCCCGCCAGAGCAGGATAGGGCGAGACAGAATCTCAGCCCTGTCTCTTCTATTTTCCCCTAGTCACAATTATAGACTCCAAATTGTACCCGAAGTAACCCCCGCGATCTAATTCAGTGTTCAGCAATCGAATATAAGTTATAAAGTGTATTAAAATTGTGGAGAACCTGGGCATATGAGGAGGAAATCAGCGAGGTCGTGGAGGCCAGGGAAATGGTAATGCAGGTAGAGGAGTAGTGCAGCCAGGCGAGAAGGTTGCCCGTCAAGATTACAGGGCTCAGTTTTACGCCTTTTCGGGCAAGACCGAGGATGAGGTGTCTAATGTAGTGGTCACAGGTACTATGCTTGTTTGTGACCAAATGACTAATGTGTTGTTTGATCCGGGGTCTACTAATTCTTATGTGCCCGTTCAGTTTACCTTGGGATATGATATGAATTGTGATGTTCTTGATGTCTCCATCCATGTTTCTACCCCATTTGAAAAGTCAGTCATAGTCACCCCTGCATATCGCGTTTGTCTTGTTGTGTTTATGGATTTTCAGACCTGGGTTGATTTGGTTATACTGGATATGACTAACTTGATATAATCTTAGGCATGACTTGGTTGTTTCCCTATTATGTTATGCTTAATGGTAATGCTAAGTCGGTAACTCTAGAAATACCGGAAGGGAAAGATTATAGTGGGAAGGGGGGGTACAAGCCTAAGTCAGCTAAGGTCGTATCTTTCATGCGGGGTAGAAACTGATGGGGCAAGATTGTTTGGCATATTTGGATCATATTCGGGATGTTGAGGTTGAGTCTCCCTCTATTGAGTCTATTCATGTAGTATCTGAATTTTGAGGAGTCTTTTCCACTGATTTGTCTGGTATGCCACCGGATAGAGATATAGATTTCTGCATTGACTTGGAACCGAGTACTCGCCCCATCTCCATTCCTCCTTATCGCATGGCTCTGGCAGAATTAAGAGAGCTTAAAGCTCAAATCCAATAGTTTTTTGATAAAAGGTTTTATCGTCGTAGTGCTTCTCTACTCCTTTCTTGTTTGTTAAAAAGAAGGAGGGTAGTATGAGTACGGTGATTTTATCTTAAGCCATAAATGAGTGGATTGATACCAAAATGACAAGCTTATAGATAAATAAAATCCCATTGAGTATACTTGGGTGAAGGTAATTGAACCGTTTAGTAAGTAAATGTGTATAAAATTGGGTTAGCCCTTTGAATTTTATGGGTATACTTGAGTTTGAGGTGTCATGTCAATAAAAAGGTTGACTTGTAGTGATAGCCAGGCTAACCGAGCATAATGGTAGTAAGAGTGCGTGATAAATTATGGTGGAATGCAACTATATAATAAGATTGTTGGCTAAGCGAATTGTGTATGGTAATTACGACTTAAAAGTATCTAAGGTTGTGGTTTTCTAATATTTGGTGAGCAACGTGGTTGTATGAAAAGTTTTAAGAGATGGCGGGACACCACTCGAATAGAATTTAAAAGAGCTAGAGTCATAATGAAGAAAAATAGTGGGATGTAGTACAACCTTTAAAGAGAGGCGAGAGCAAGAATATTTTATTGATTGCAAAAGGTAAAGAGAGCTTCAAAGGGGTAGATAATTGGGTTCAGAGGCGCGTGATTTTATTCGTTTTGTTGTGGCTATGGTAATAGTGTCACAAGTCCATCAGATTGGTTATAAACTATTGAAAAATACTTGAGAAATGAGTGTACAGACATTAGCTCGAATGTGATGATAAGTGTTTTTGTTTTGTTTTGAGTTTAGTAATGAGTACGATTGAATTGTTAGCAAAAGATATTGTGATATCAATGGAGATACGATCCATGATAAGCGAAGATCTATGAATTTATAAAAATCTTCGAGGTATAAGCTTGTGTTGATAGATAAGGGGATGGTGTTATACAATTGAATTTACAATTCAGATTTTCCATTAAAAGTCTACATTCGTGGTGATATATTTTGTCAAGGTATGAATTTGTAAGGTGAGGAATGATCAATTGTATCAGGTATTGAGCATTTGAAAAGACTTACACCTAGGTTGAGTTGTAAAGTTGATTATTGTTGATTGTTAAAGTACCTAAGAAAGGTTTTTATTTAGAAAGTGTTGGTTTAGAGTAAGGTAAATGGTCGGATGGTTATGATGGTTGTTAGTATTGAGAGTGTGGGCTTCAGTGGAATGATGTGAAGAGTATGTGGAGTCAAGTGAATGGAAATGGCTGGTATCGACTCTTCAGAGAAAAACCTTTCGTGTGATTCGATAAATTCTTATGTGACCATCTATTTCATTTTGTACATGGTTGTGAGGGTGATGCACTAGCTATGCTCACACGTGTTTTCATTTTGTGGGTGGATCTCTAGTGGTGGATCAGGTGTACCGATCCTGCAATGTTCTCTTGGTTAAGTGTGATGATTTGGGAAGACGTGGTTATTTCAGATGACTTATGTGGTGTTGTCTTGGAGTTGTTAAAGTATTTCAGTGGTTTTTTCATGTACCACCTTACTTATGAGAGTGTATAGAAGTGCTACCATGCGTATTTATGGTTGTTCGACAATCTTAATATTCATCTAGTCGTCGAGGTCATATATCGATCATGTGTGGTTGAATATGGGGATCATGGGGTCCAATTCTACTATTCTTAAGAGGTAATCTACAATTACTAAATCTAACATTTCGATAGTGTTGTTGAGGGTTTGTATGCTTGGACATGTCCCTCGATAAGTATCTGATGTCTAAAGATCAAATTTTTATAATTTAAGCTCATGAAAATTTATGTTGTGAGAAGGAGATGATGATAAGAACTATGATTGTTTGAGTATTAAGAGTGTGTGTTGGTTGGTTTAGGTCCACCTCTAATTGTAGCAAGTATTGATTTAGAATTTATCATGGTTATGTGAGAAAGGATTCGTCCTGATATTTGTGTGGAAGTCCTTGATAACATGTTGCAGACATGTGTACGATCAACTTTGGTGGTTATTAAGAATAGCTTTGTTGTTAGTTAAGTGTACATACAACAATAATTATCACTCAAGTATTGTGATGACTTCGTTGAGGCATTGTATGGAAGGATGTGTAGGTATTCAATTGGTTGGTTTGAGGACGGTGATTATATCATAAAGTGAGACTCAGTTTTGTTAAACACAACCTTCTATTTGAGGAAGAGCCGATTGAAATTCTTGATCGCGATGTCCGAAAGCTAAGGACATGCGAGACAAATATCTCATTAGTTCAGCGATTTAGGTACTACTCTACCCTTACTTTAGCCAGTCAATCTTTCCTAGTTGATCACTCGGGGACGAGTGATTGGTAAATTGGTATCTATTGTAACGACCTGATTCCGTCGTCAGGGAAAAACCAATAGGGAAAGAATTGGGGTCAGAAAACTTTTTGGTAGTAACTTGGAATTTCCTAACTTAGTCCAGATTTGGGCGAAATTGGAGTCAGTAAGGCTTAGGGAAATCTAATAACAGATGAGAGATATAATTATGAATTGGATTACATAAGTGGATAGCTAAGACGTTAAGGAACCCGTACGACTTTACGGAATCAAATTCGGGCGGATAGAACTCCCAAAAATGATCTTAGCGTGAACCGATAGTTGTTGAATGTCAAGGGTTGAAGGTGTGTGCTGAAATGGGGGCTTGGAACTCAAATTCCAACATTCTATCTCTGTGCATTCGCTGTAGCGGTATGGGTCCCGCCGTAGCGGGACAGACGCGACTTAAAGTCAGAAATAAACCCCAAAATAGTATTATTCTGCAATTTTCGAACTTGAGAGCTAAGGAACGAACCCAGCACTTTTCTTGACTGTTTTTCACCATTCTTAAGGCTAAAGGTAAGGTTTTCACTCTCCGAATCCATTTTCCCATCCGTAGAACTTGGTTTGTTGGGTGATTATTGTTGAGGAAGGGTTTTTGGAACTGTTTGAATTGTGGAAAAAACCCTAATTTGGGTAATGGGATCTTGGGTTTGCCTAGGGTTGATAATGTTGATTATAATCCGGGTAATTAGGCCTCATTTATTGATCCTTGCGTTAATTGTATGTTTTAAAACCACGAATAAGCGGAAAAAATCCGGAAAGGGAAGATTCAAGTGTCTTAGGGGATTCAAGCTTAGATTCAAGGTAGGTGATGTTATGATTTCATGATTGTGTGATGTAAGTTGGTTCTTGCTTCATTATGATGCATGTATGTATGTGAATGTTGCATTGTTGATCACGCTAATTGTAAATGGGTATGAACGAATAACTATATGCCATGAATCACTTATTGATTGTATGATTATTGAGAACATACTTGTGATTGTGATTGTAATTGTGGTGTATTGAATGGATCGGTTGCCACGTTCGGGCACACTAATTGGGATCGGTTGCCACGTTCCGGCATAAATATAGGATCGATCGCCACGTTCCGACATAAATATGGGATCGGTTGCCACGTTCCGGCATAACTATTGGATCGGGTACCACGAACTAGTGCACTAACAATTTGGGTTTGGGTTCCATGAGAGGACCAATGACTTATTATAAATGTATATTGTTGAGCATGTGATATTCAATATTGTATATGTTCGGTATTTTGCATGATCTTAATGTTATATTAACTTAATTATGCTACACTTAGTGGGATAGCCGCGTGATCCTACCAGTACACGGTGGTTGTGTACTGATACTGCACTTGCTCTTATTTTTGTTGAGTACAAGGCATCTTCCGGTGGCTATTGACAGACCTCGCTTAGAAGATCAGTGATCACCGATTCGAATTCAAGGGTGAACTAGTTCCTCCAGGCTACCTTGAGTTCTCTTTTTGTTTAGTCCATCCTATTCGGACTTAGACTAGTTCTTTAGATGATTTTCTTGTTTAGACTTATGAATCTTGTTAGAGTTTTGGTGCATTGACTTTCAGGTTCTAAGTTATTTCTTCCGCATTTGTTTAGTTTAGTTGTTAGATCTTTTGTTGAAGTTTATGGGAACTTCCTTAGTTAGTTATTTATACCTGCTTCCGTAGCTTTAAATTGTTAGTTAGTTAGTAGTTATGGTTCTCCCACCGGAGGGTTAGTGTGAGTGTCAATTACGACGGTCTGGGTCGTGACATTTTCTTACCCTACTCTAACCCCCGGATCCCAGGACAATCACTCCTCCCCACCCCTCCAATTTATTTATTTTTAAAAAAATCTTTTATAAAAGTTTGTAAGAAAATTTTACCTCCCCCAACCACTCACTTCTTTCTAATTCTTTTTAGATATTATTTTTATTTTTTAAAAAATAAATAATTTATTTCATCTTATCATTTCACTCTCAATTTTATTTTATTTTATTTTTAAAAAAATTTTCATTTTATGTTAGATATGTATATATGTTTTTAGGAAATATTTCTTTCTGCTTACCGAATATAAAAGGATAACAAGAAGTATAACAAATTTAAAAAGTAAAGTTAAAAAGCATATCAAACTCTTTTCCTTTTTTACAATTAGTATATTAATAGAACGATTGATGTTACTATTTCAAATAGAATTTTGTTATCGATGTAAAGCTTAATATAAAAAATGAGTTTTAAAAACTTAAACTTGGCTAACAGTATTTTATTTGACCAAGAGAGTAACAATTTGAATAAGTAGTGCTGAAATTAGAGGTGAGTATGCAGTGGCAAAAAATTGTTGCTAAGGTCTTTTTAGAAAGGTAAAAAATTGTTTCTAGTGAGATTCGAACACGCGATCACTAACTCATTCAAGGTGTTTGAAACTCTTTAAAAAAGTTCTAAAATCATTGGGCTACAACAACCCATTGTGTCAAGGATATCCAAAATATGTTATTTAATCACTCCGTATATCATTTTACTTGTATATACGGTATTTTTTTCCGACGAAAGGTGTCCAAGTGGACACCCTAACTTGCATGTGCCACGCCCCTGTGAGTATGGTACGATAGATATTGAAATTGAAATTTTTTATATTGAATTTTGATATTATGACATTTGATATGCATTTTACTTTTTCTTTTATATTCGATATAATATTTTATACTTATAAAAAATATATTGAAATATTGAATACCATATTGACATATATAGTTAGATATAGAATTCATATATTATTATTATTATTATTATTATTATTATTATTATTATTTAACAAATAAATAAAATAGTATTAGTAGAAAACTAATTATTTAGATGCTGAAACTTTTGATTACTTTGTTTGATTTAAATGTCTTTTTATGTAATTGATTAAAGAGAATTGCTTGTATTTTCTTTTGAATATTTCTATATCTATAAAGTATTAGTATGATATAACTGAGTCATTTTTTAAAGTATTACTTACATAACTCCAATAGTGTAAGTCCTAAATTACATTTTATCCCTACTCTTTTCTATTTTACAAAAATCCCTTCAAATATTAGTCATCCAGATACATTAATTGTGATACATTATACAACTAGTTTGTTGAGATTAAAAAAAATTAAATATAAAATTAACTGTCAGTTCCCCAAATCATGCAAATCAAATTGATGTCAATCTCTCCAAATAATAGCTCCAAACAATTTAAATTTCAACTTTTTTCCTCTCAAATTCTCTCCCGAATCGTAAAAGATTCAAAAAAAAGTTGAAAGTTTTATATAGTTATGTATTATATACAAAAAAAAAAAAAACTATGAATATGATATAAACTGATTTATTTATAAAACAGTGTTGTTGATACTTAACAACATGCGATACATCACAACATCTGATACATAATTATGTTATATTTGTCATATACATAACTATTAATATGATACAAACTGGCTTTGTTATAAAACATTAGTGTTTATGTATCAACAATAATATTTGATAGTGTCTACCGATACATAGCCTTCTACTAGTTGAATAAGGCTGGGTGTATGTGTCAGTAGTAAAAGATAACAACATTTGTAATATTTGTGTATCCAATACATAACTATGAACATAATACAAACTAATTTGTGTTTTAATAAATTAGGGTTATGTATCAAAACTAATATTTGAAAACGATATATTGTACATGATAAAATTGTAATGTATCATAAAGGTGAAACGAACGAATTATTCATTAATTTAATAATCAAAATCAACTAGATACATTAAAAGATTTGAACCCATATGTATCAAAAAAAGATGAACAACAAAAAATAGGAAAAAAAGGTCAACAATCTGATTTGCTGAAAGCAAAAAAAATGATGAAGAAATTCTTCTACACTTTCTCTTTTGCGCTACATCAACTCCTGTAGCTTTTTTTCACTTTCAACAATGACATCACCCATGGATCTCGACCCAAAGCCCTTACCGGAGCCACCAACAACTCAGCTTTTTCCTCCTTTTTTGGGTGTTTTTTCCACAATCGATTTTAAAGTTGAAGATGCATCCTTCTTTGATTAACTTTGTAGATGAAAAGGCTAAAGGAAAAGTTAAAAAAAAAAAAATAGATGAAGAAGATGATGAAGAATAACTACCTCTTCAATAATTTATGATTGATAAATCAAAAAGAGAAAAGATTTGAAATTCAAAAATAGAGTGATGGAGATAATTGATGATATGTGATTTTAGGCATGAAAAAAGGAAGAAAAAAAAATTTGGGGTGATAATTTATAGTGATGTATCAGGAAAAGTGAGAGAAATTATGGAAAAGAGGGATTTTTATAATTTTTTGAAATGGAAGGGAATAATAGAAAATAGGATAAAAAAGGATGTGTAGTTAGATAATTAATTAATCATGTTTTAAAATATCAAAATCATAAGTATCTATTTATATAGATACTATATGTAAGTCAAAATTGAAAAATTATCATTTACTAATAATTTATTATATTATAGAATATTGAAATTGAACTTTAAAATACTAAATCATATAGAATTAGTTTTCTATGACAAATAATATAATATTTTTCAAAATAAAATATCATTTTTTTAATACCACGGCATACCATGCCATATCCACCCTAAATGAATATATATAGTTCTGTATATACATTGACCAAGCCCTCGTGGACCAACTTAAAGTAAATTCTTTGTGTTTTTCCATTTGGTTCCATAACATTTGTATTTCTAAGAAAAAGAAAATGGAAATTCTCCTACATTAGGTTATATAGTGTAATTTTGGTGCTTATGGTAGATAACCTAATCAACTTCTTGAATAGACCAGATACTCTTGCTACCTTTTTTATATTTTTAATTTTTGTTCTTGTTTAAAGGGCCATGCAGGAAGGAGAGCTTTGGAGTAACTGGTAAAATTATTGTCATATGACCATGAGGTTACATGTTCAAATCTTGGAAACCACCTACGACAGAACAGGTCCTTGTGGTCCGAATCCTTCCTCGAACCTGTGTATAATGAGAGCTTTGCTACACAAACTGCCCTTTTTTCCCCTTTTTAAAGGGTAACCCATCTAATTCGTCCAAAATTTTAAGGGTTAGACTCAAGATATTTGTAGAGGAATTTAGTTTAATCTCAACTCATTCAAGCCTTAAGCCATTTAAAGAGAATCCTCAATTGAGCCCAATTTAATTTCAATTTTAACATGTTTTAAGACTTTTTATTTGCATTAATGTAATGTATGTTCCAATATTGAAGGTATGAATTACTATCTATTTTATATCTTTAGGATTTATTTATCCATTTGTAATATTTTTTTATAAATATTTTTGAGTTGAAATTCAAATTATGGTTATAAAAGTTAAATAACAATATGTTAAAATTATTGAGATTAGACAAGTCAAATTTGGCGGGTCATGACCCAATCCAACTTTGAGCTCAATCCATTTGAGCCCAAAGAAAACTTGGGTGGGTCAAGACCCAACTCAATTTCTATTTCAATCAATTTTAATATTATCAATTTCAACTCAACCCCCTCATTTGATACCCTAGATCATAATATCACGTAGACTTTTCTTAGTCACTAATCATCCAAAGACACGGACTCTGTACTAAAGGTAACCAAGAAGAAGTATTCAAACATGAAACATGAACTGTTGGTGTTGGGTTCATAGAACATTCCTAATGTCATATGCCAAAATCCAAATTGTCCATATACACTGCTCTTCTAATTCCACAAGCCAGAGCTAAGATATCAAAAATGATTTATTCAAATCCTTATCGTTAAAAAATTATACTATTATTATTTAATTAATAAATTGATGTTGAATTCTCTTATTCTTATATATTTTAAAATCTTTTAAGCAAATATATATTTTGATTCTGCCACAAAAGTCTATCCGATATTTTTTATTAGGTTCCTTGGTTGTTATTGACTAAAACTTTCTAGTACTTTTCCTTACTTCTAGTTTCTGTTTATTTTTTTTAAAAGTGACTTTGAGTACTATGGTTATTATTAACAAATATCTTTTTATCCCAACAAAGCACATTTGTTCACTTGTGCGTACAAACACGATGCATTAATATTCCATTCGTTTTGTTTGTTTGTATCTGCAACAAAAATAATTTATGTACTTGTGCGTGCAAATACGACGCATTAAATATTATTCCATTTATTTTAGTTTACATTTAATTAAGTACTCTCCTTATCTCAATTTATATTTATGTGGCAAATTTTTAATTTTTTGAGAGTCATTTAGTTTAAAATCTTTAACAAATGGAAAAATTATTTTAGTTAGAAAATTTGACCAGAGTGATAAAATAACATATTTAACATTATGTTATTTTTATCTTTTTAATTTTAATATGACCAGAGTGATAAAATAACATATTTAACATTATGTTATTTTTATCTTTTTAATTTTAATGTCTTTTAATTAAAAAATATAAAAAAAATCAATTTATTTTAAAATAAAAATAATATTATAGATTTTTTAATTTTCTAGTATCCCAAAAAACAAAGAGAAAAAAGAAAATACAAAATTATGCGGGTGAGAGTAGGTCTTTAACCATACATGGTTAAATATATAATATAATTAAACGCTACAACCATGGTTACTTATCATCATCTTCCTTGAAGAAGTCGCCAGCCAAGTAACATCCCCCACTCCCAAACACGTTGACCTCGCCTCTCTATTTATTTCCCCAATTCATAACTCCATTTTTTTATCACCATTTCTCAAATTTTCACTACTGAAGAAACCATGGAGTATCGCACATTAGACATAAATGTTGTCTCCGGTAAAGATCTAAACAAGGTCAATCTCATCACAAAAATGGATGTATACGTCGTCGTTTCAATCTCCGGCGCCGATGACGACAGATCTAATCAGAAAACCAAAACCCACGTTGATCATGACGGTGACAATAACCCAACCTGGAATTTTCCGATCAAGTTCACCATAGATGATAACGCTGCTGTTCAAAACCGTTTGCATCTTGTTTTCAAGCTCCGATGTCAAAGGGCGCTTGGAGATAAAGATATTGGACAAGTTGATGTACCCATCAAAGAGCTTCTCGAATCTTCCAATAGCAGTAATGGAAGTAAACAATTTGTAAGTTATCAAATCAGAAAACCTTCCGGTAAACCCAAAGGTCAACTCACTTTTTCCTATCAATTTAGTGATAAGATCACCGGTAATACTGTCGTTGATTCTAAAATTGAAAACCCCATTACTGCTTATCCGGCGTTAAATCCAACGCCGATGGTGGGATCCACTTCTGTGTACCCACCGCCGCCGCCGCAGCAAGGTCCAAGTGGGCTATACCCACCGCCTCCGACCAACGCTTGTGGTGGGAGTGGACCTGCTCCTCCACCGCCGGTGGGATATCCACCGCCGGTGGGATATCCACCGCCTGCATCGGCAGGTTATCCACCGCAACCGGTGGGATATCCACCAATGGCGGCGGGAGGATATGGATATGGATATCCGCCGGCGACGGCATATCCTCCGCCACCGCAGTATGGATATCCACCACAGCAAGGTGGACATGGATATGGGTATCCACAGGTGCAACGGCCGGCGAAGAAGAACAATAATTTGGCGTTAGGATTAGGGGCGGGTTTGCTTGGTGGAGCACTTGGAGGAATGATAATCGGAGATGCAATCTCAGATGTTGGAGGAGGTTATGATGGTGGATTTGGTGATGTTGGTGGATTTGATTTCTGATTCTTTTTTTAGTTTTAATTCGAGTGTTTTTATTTCATGAGTAGAAATTAGTTCTTGTGAGAATTGTAATATTATGAATATTTTGATGACATAAATAAAGCCGTCTTCTGCTTCGATTCGTTACGCTCAAAAGCTCCAACAAACCTGAAGTTTTTTTTAGAAAGATGTGAATGGAAAAAAAATTTCAAAATTGGTTTCCTCTTTCTATTTAAAAAATTTTAAAGGAAAAGTCCACATTTAAACATAATATTCCATGAATGTATTATCCATTTTGAGTTTTGATTATTTTGGTTTTCTAACTTCTTTCGATCAACTGTTTCATTGTGGGGGACTGCGAAAAATTTTATGGTGAATGAACTGTACCATGTAATAGTTTAATGAGAAAATTTTGTTAATAGAAAAAAGTACATTTTGTAGGTTTAGTGTCTTTTCAATCTCTCCCTTTGTCTTCTCACTCCTCCACCCCACCTTCTATTTATCCCCTCTCTTTAATATGAAATACTTGATATTATTATTTTTTAATTTTAATATATTTCATTACATAAATTTAAAATAATACAATAACAAGATCAAAGAAAAAAAAAATAGTACTACATTAAATTAGCATTTCATTATTTCTTAAGATAAATATTTATTTTCCTTACCTTTTTTATAGTTCATAATACTTATTTGTCAAAAATCAAATAGAGATAAATATATTGATACTAATTTAAATTTGAAGTCAAATAATTACTTACTTAAAAAAGTAAACTAAGATGCGTGCACTTAGCCTCATAAAAAATTAATTGTTTTAGTTTTAGGATAAACATAAATAGTTATTTAAATTACATTAATCAATTCCTTTTTATTCATTTTACTATCTCCATCATTTTATTCGATTATTTTTTTCTTGAAATTCAAGCTATAAAATGTATTTTTTTCATATGCTAACATGATAAGAATTGCAACTTATAATATTTTGGTTGAATTGCAACTTAGTGGGAAGGATTATTTATGAACAAACATTATAAGTTGTAGTTCTTATGTTAATATAAAAAAATAAAAATATATTTTAAAATATTAATTAAATTTCACATTGCTTGATTTCAAGAATAAAAAGATATCATATAAATTGACGGAAGAGTATGTATATATTTAAGCGTTTATGAAAAATTTTCGATTTTGGGTTACATTAAGATAGTACAAAAACTTATGTAATTATTTGTCAAAATTATTGATGCTCTTTCCATTATATTTTCTTGTGAATATTTGATGAATTTAAGTATATATGAAATTATTGAAAGAGAAAAAAAAAATAATTTATACCCCTTTCGTTTTTCGTATTAGTTATTTATTTTTTCTTTTACGGATCCTTTATGAAATTATAAATAAAAACGATACTTTATTAATTTACTCCTTAAGAATTGTTTTTGCAATTTTACAAATTTTATTTATATTTTTAAGAATAATTATTTATTAGTGTAATGAAAATAAAATAAAAATATAATTTAGTTTGTCAATTGACAAATAATTTTTAATAATTATTTTTAGTTAGGTAAATAATCAATACATGAAAAAAAAGTAATATAATGTTAAAAGTACGATGAATTAGACTAAATTTCACATTTTTTACAAATCAAATTTTTTTAAAAAAAAAAAAGAAGAAAAAAAAAAAAAAGAGAAGAAGAGATGTTCAAAAATTGAAGATTTCAATCAAAGAAAAAAAGTTAAAAAGGAAGAGAGAGAATTGGATTTGACTTATTTTTCTAAAAATGGGATCCACTAATCCAATTGGCCAATTCTACGAAGAGTCTCATACAACTTGTGTTTGCCACATCATATCTATCCCTCATCCATTATAAAAATTTTCTATGACAAATACTACTATTGTAAGTGGGACCATCATGAGGACAGGCCCAACCTTGAGTCACACTCAACAAATGGCTTTATGTGCAACTGAGAAGGAAATTTATGATGGGCTCTGTTCTATAGGTGATGATAAGGCACCAGGGGTAGATGGATACAATGTTGTATTTTTTAAGAAGGCATGGCTAGTAATTAAACATGACATCAATGAAGCAGTAATGAAGTTCTTCATGACTGGTAAACTTTACAAAGCTGTTAATTGTATTGTTGTTACACTGCTTCCTAAGGTACCAAACCCATCCAACATTAAAGAATATAGGCCCATAGCTTGTTGTACTGTCTTGTATAAACTCATAGCAAAAGTGTTGGCTAATCGAATCCAAAAAGTGATAGCAACTGTGATTTCAGAAACTCAGGTTGGATTTATTCCAGGAAGGAAAGGAGCAGATAACATCATCCTTGCACATGAGCTAGTCCAAGCCTATAATAGGAAAAATGTCTCACCAAGATGCATGATAAAAGTGGATATCCAAAAAGCCTATGACACTGGAGATACTTAGAGCAAGTAATGGTAGGTTGGGGATTCCCAAAGAAGTTTATTGATTGGGTGATGCAATGTGTAACTACTGTTTCCTACTCTTTCTTGATCAATAGAGAACTGACTAAACCTTTTGAGGGAGCTTGAGGGCTAAGGCAAGGAGATCATATGTCTCTTTTTTTATTTGGTATAGTAATGGAGTATTTGAGTAGGAATTTAAATGATTTGGCAAACCACAAGCAATTCAAATATCATCCAAAGTGCAACAGGCTCAAGATTACTCACCTAAGTTTTGCAGATGATATACTAATGTTTGCAAGAGGAGATTCAATATATGTACACATGTTACATGATAAATTCAACGTGTTCACAGTAGCTTCAGGATTACAAGCTAATCTATCTAAAAGTGCCATGTATTTTGGAGGGGTTTCAAGTATGGTTCAGAGGCAAATCCAATAAGACTTGAGGTACAATTTTGGTGTATTACCTTTCAAATATCTAGGGGTGCCATTGGCCACTAAGAAACTTAGCATAGCTCAATGGCAACCTTTGGTGGATCGAATTGTAGCAAGGATCTCCTCCTGGACAGCTGAAAAGTTATCTTATGCAAGGAGAATACAATTAGTTAGGACACACAATTGTCCGATCTCAGATGCTTTGTCGGAGACTCCAAATTTAATTGCTAACTATAAATGATATTTGGAGTATTGGGCTCAAATATTTGTGCTGCCAGCAAAAGTGATGAAAATAATCCAAGCATACTACAGAAGCTATATTTGGTCAGGAGCAAATGTGATCACTAAGAAGGCACTTGTATCATGGGACAAGATGTGTTACACCAAAATCTACTGGAGGGCTTAATCCGGTAAATCTAAAGTGTGGATCAAAGCAGCCATCCTAAAAATATGCTGGGACATAGAACAAAAACAAGACAGACTATGGACTAAAAGGATTCACAGCTATTACATCAAAGGGCAAAGTATGGAAGAGATCAGAGTGCCTAATCAAGCTTGTTGGATGGTCAGGAAGGTTCTGGGGATGAAAGATTTGCTGCATCTACTGCATAATGGAGCTGCGGGAAAGAAAAATGTGATTAGACAAGCTTATCAGCAAATGCTTGGCAGATATCCAAAGGTTGAATGGAGAGGCCTTATTTGTCGAAACTCTGCAAGGCCAAAAACAATTTTTACACTATGGTTGCAGGTTCAAAATAAGCTCATCACAACGGACAGACTGCTAAAATAGAGAATACAAGTGGATCCTATATGTGTTATGTGTCACCAAGTAGCAGAAACAAGTGATCACTTGCTGTTCGATTGTATGTTTGCTAGCATGCTGTAGAGGAGACTGCTCCAATGGATAAATCAACCACCTAGTAGTACCATTATTACAAGACACCAATGGATCATATTGAAGACCAAATAGAGAAGTCAACAAGCTCAAGCCCTGAATTTGATCTATACAGAATATATATATGCAATATGGAAGGAGAGGAAAACAAGAATCTTTGAGAAACATGAGACCACAGTGGAGGTTATAGCCCGAAGAATTGCTTGTGTGTGTTGTGTTAGAGCAAATGTAGCAGCCAAGCTCTTCCTAGATAATTGTAGTTTTTAAAGTCTGTTGGTTTTGTTAGTTGCAGCTAACTAGTTTTATTGAGATAGCCAGTAGAGTAATGTTGGCTTAGTTTTGTAAATACTACTTTGGTGATTAATAAAAGTTCTAATTACCAAAAAATAAAAAAAAAATTGTTTCATTGTGATACAATATTGATGCATGGATGAAATTCTAAACTGATGAGGATTGAATTTAAGCACTTTCATTTAGGGATGGCAATGGGGTGGTGTAGGGCGGGGGCGGGGGCGGGGGGCGGGGCGGATTGAGCTTAATCCGTAAAATTTTTAATCCGCCCCACATAACAACTCTTTTCATTTTCAACCCGTCCCGCCCCCGCCCTGCATAGCCCGCCCCACATGAATCCGCCCCCCGCATAATTTTTTTAATACTTTCTTTTTCTAGTTATGTTTGATACTAAAAATAAAATTCATAAAAATAAATTCATTTTTTCATTAAGTTTTATTAATTTAATAGGATAGTGACTTAAAATTTTATTTTTTAGAGGTCAATTGGGAAATATGTAAGAAATTGTATTATTTTTTATTGAGCCATTTTTATTTATTATCTTAAATATTTTAGTAGCTTTAATGAAATTATCTTAATAAATAATGTTCTATCACTCTTATAACATGTAAAAAGTTAAAATTGAGTTTGAACCCACACAAAATCACATATACCCGCAACCCATCCCGCCCAACATTAATTTTAAAAAAACCCACTTCAACCTGCCCCTCATCCAATCCACCCCACACAACCCTAAACCCGCATCATCCCACATACCCTTAAATTCGTCCTGCCCCGCATCCACCCGAATCCATTGCCATCCCTACTTTCATCAACTTTGCTTCGCAACTAAGATTGTAAGGGCGGATTTATGTAGGTCGGCTGGGCTGCCATTCCTCCCAATGGCCTCAGTATATATATTTATAATGAAATTTATAAATATTAAACGTGACATTCTTAGAAATAATAAGGACTTAATATCTTACAAGGTCATCATTGAACTATGAGAAATTATGTTGTAAAATATATTTTATGCCATATAATCATGGCCACACAAATAAATAAAATTATAAAATATATTTATTAATAGACCCACCTACCCACCCACAAATTGTCTTCTTCTAAAAGACTAAAACCCTATTTCTCTTGTCAAATCTCCCGCTTCTTCTACTTTTTCTATTTCTCCCAAAATTCTCATCTACAAAGAGACACTGTAAAATCTATTTTAAGGTTTTTGATGCTGAAATTTTTCATAAATAATGGATTCCTTGATTTCTTCGAGGAATTATGTGATGAAATTTGTATAAATAAGCAAAACACAAGTAAATGGATTCCTTCATTTCTTCAGTGGCAATATAGTCGGTGCCATTGAATTTAACATTTATTTCCAATGTTGATTAGAATTTTTTTAATTGTTGTTGATAAAAAAGAAATTTTAATTGTCTGTAATAGTCCCCAAAAAAAAAACGTTACGGATTTTATTGCAAAAACAAAATTTAAGAGGGGAAGACATAAAAATGAATAAATTTTATAATTTTGTTTGTTTGTGGGGTCCATGATTACATGACATTAAAATAAATAAATTTTATAATTTTATTTATTTGTGGGGTCCATGATTACATGGCATAAAAAATAATTTAATTTTATAAATGTAGTTTAATGATTTTAGAAGATAAAAGTGTTAAGTTGATTGATTTTAGTGATACAAAATAAAATTTAGTGACTTTACAAGATAATTTCTCATAGTTTAGTGGTCTTTTAAGATATTAACTTAAACAATAAGGGATCGTTTGATAGGATGCAAGTGGTTAACGCTCAAACTTATTGCCTGCCTTCATTCCAAACACTTTTCAAGTTTTTAAAGTAGTGACTCGATGAAAAATCACACATGAATTATTCATGAATCTAAAAGTTGACCAAAAAAAATCACACATGAATTTTACATCATAATGTACTATCATTCAAATCACAAGTGTTAATACGAGGTAAATACAAAATCGATCTCGAAAGAAGAATTTTCGAGAACCAATTTGATCATTAATAAAATCAACTAATGTATGGACACTTTCAACAATAACATTAGTAATATACTACTCCCTCTACCCCAATTTATGCGACACATTTCATTTTTTGAGAGTCAAACAATTTAAGTTTGACTGAAAATTTGCGCATAAAATCCTAATACTTTTGAAATGAAATTATTTATTTGTAAACTACGTAAAAAGTACTGTAAGTCACAATAATTAACAATTCAAAATATTTAAAAGATATATACAAAATTATGGTCAAAGAGAAACTTGTTTAAATCTCGATATCCAAAATGTGTCGCATAATATGAAACGGAGAGAGAGTAATATATAAGTATATAACAAATAATCATTAAGCTCATATGAAGACAAACTATCACTCACACTTTGTTCATTCAAAATGTTTGAAGTGTTAGTTTAACTATTGTACCTTCAAGTTCACAAGAATATTCTTCTTTACCTTGAGAAACAACTTCCGTTGCCATTTTCTCAAACACCTCAACCGTTGAAACGTGTGTTCTTCTATCAAGAATTCTTACAAAGAGAAGAAAGACAAGTAAGAAGGTTAATTAAGATGATGTTTGTAGAAACTCTCTTTCTTCATTCCACACATTCTTTTATTTTTCCAATCTAGAATTGCAACCATTCACTCCCTTGCTCCTTTCTATGTTTTGTTTCTCATTCATGGGACTTAAAATAAGTGCTCAAAACTCATTGGTGAGGATTAGAAAAAGCATGTGCTAAGAGAAGTTTCCCTCTTTTGTCTATGATATTCATATACTTGTACCATTCTAGCTCTTTTTGAATCCGATGGTCTTCAAATTAATTAACTCCAAAATATAAATGACAAAAGTTCATGGAAAACACCTCACATCAAACTATTCTTGGTATTCACATCGTGAAAAGTATACCTTTCACATTTGTCAACCCAATATACTTTCTCATCATAATTAGATACCATTTCTTCACACAAGGTGTAACCTAAAAAAAAATTAAACTAGTATTCGAACGTTCGGATGATTCCTACTTGTTCATGTGTGTTAAGGTTCATACTCAAGTGTAGGAAGTATATCACAAGTAGTTTAAGAGTCATTAGGGACCTCTAGCACTAAGTCGAGTTTAAAATCTTTCCTACTCGTTAAGTTTTTCATGAAATCATGCAAGGGTCAACTTTGAATGTACATATCTTGTAAAATATGAAGATTTAGTTGTCCATTACATACCGAATTAAAGTTATATGTGTCTTCTTTTCAACGTCACCATTCGTTTGTTAATTAGAGTTCGGAGTAAAACGTTGACTGTTTTACTAGAGACGCTCCAATATGAAATTCTGTTCCAGGAACTATGACCGAAAATTACCGGCCGTGAAAGTATCTACGGGTCGTGGTTTTAGCACGTGTAATGGATTTAGAGACTTAAAATTTTCACTTGTTTCCACGAAACCATTCCACTAGTTGTGAATCATTTTACGAGCCGTAAAAGGGTCCGTAGACCATGTACATCACCCATTTATCATGTATATCAATTGTATATCAAAATTTCCAAATTTTATTAAAATAGTATTTTGAGTTTCTTTTCATACTTTTCACCCCTTTGTCGATTTCAACAAGTCTCCAAAAAGCTCTCTTCAACCCTAGTATGTCCTGGTAAGCATTCTCCAAGATTTCACAAAATAAATTTTAGAATTTTTACAACATTTTAACAACAAATCATTTTCCTATCTCTAGTGAAATCAAGAACTCAACTCTAGGGTTCAAGATTAGATTTTTGAGCAAGGCCATCAAGAGCAATTTCTACCAAATCATGGTACGCATACTATCACAATCCCCAAGTGATTCTAATATGTGATTATTTATCCTAAGAAAGAATCTACCATAAAACTTAGATTTTTCGTTAAGCTAATCCAAAAATTTCAAGAAAGGGCTTTTTGATCTTTCTTCATCAAGTAGGATTCTTTATCAAGATTTGTCGATCATTTAAGGTTTGTAAGGACATCATAGTGAGGAACTTAGTTCTTCCTCATGCCCTACATCTATAGTTTCAGTTGGTAAGTCGAAAGCTAGGGTTATTCACCTTCAAGCTTCAAATTCAGTGATTATTTCTAGGTATATGAGATTTTATTAATGGGTATTCTTTCACCCATTGAGTCCTAAAGAAAATCCTGCATTTTCATATATTAAATTATACAGAAATCTCGGATTATTATGATGAACATAGATTTAAATGTGTTAATAGTTTCTCTTTGTTACTAACCTATAAATACATGTTTGTCCCTAAATATCACTATGTTTGCTCAAGTATATTTTCATGAACTCTTAGAACAAGTAAATTTCATGCCTTTGGACTTGTGTTTTTTGAATTGCATGTTTCAGTCAGAATACATAAATTTTCATGATTTACTTTATACTTAGTTTTTCAGTTCCACATGCGTAAGATGTTTTCAGATAAGTATCAGCATTCAGTTTTATGAGCCATTCAAATAGTCAGTATTATCAAATTTATCATTATTATTCAATTTATTGGCATACACTATGTTTGGAGTATTACTTAGCACACCGAGCAAACATAAGGATGAAGGGCCACCCGTCAATTTAGGACTGAAACCTTCGGTAGCAATCTCTAAGTCTTATAACAACCTTGAGTAGCAATCAGATTTTGCGTTGTTTAGATAAAGATTTGACTTGATGTTCATTAAAATTCATCATTGAAAAGTTTCAAAACTCAAATTTTAATAGTTGATTTGCCATAAACGTGAATCATTTCAAGTGAATAATATATCAAAAGAATCGAGATATAGAGAGGAGCTCATATCTAAAATTTGAGTTGTTGAAGAAGGTTTGAATTGATGTCCATTGAAATCCTTCTACGAAGAGCTTTGAAGCTCCAATTTTAAAACTCGACCTGCCCAAATATGAATTATTTCAAGTGAATAATATATTAAAATACTTGAAGCATCAAGAGGAGTTCATATCTAAAATTTAGGACTATTTAGAGGAGATTTGAATTGGTCAGAATTTTAAAAAAAGTCTAACTCATTTAAAAAAATGTATTGCTCTAATGTATAAATATTGTATAACAATATATATATATATATATATATATATATAGTACACAAATGTATACTTGTATATCATATACTTAAATGTTTACTTAAATTTGAACTTCTAAACACATATACAAATATCATATCTAAAACTTTAAAACACATACAAATATTTATAAGAAAACTTATATATATCTTGAAATGTAGAAATTTAATTATGATCTTTTAAAATCAATTAATGTTTTGATTTTTTTCTCTTCATAGACGTTAAAAGAGAAGGTCAATTTTTATGCTCTATTTTTGGATTAGAAATAGCATGATTTGAGCAGTTTTGTATATGTTGAAACTATTACCAGGCAAGGTGATTCAGCCTATAATATAATACTCCTTTCATTTCAAAATAAATAAATTGTTAAGATATTACACATCTTTTAAGAAAAGAATATTATGACATTAGTTCAAAATTACTTTCCATTTTTATTCTTTTGAATGGTCAATACTTCAATGCAATTAAAGTTAACTCATCATATAGAAAATCCAAAAGAAGGGTAAAAATGGAAGAAAATTCTAAAATTATTCTTGAAGATTGACCAATAAATTAATTTGAACTATGAAAAATGTCTTACCAATTCACTTATTTTGAAATTGAGGGAGTAACTATATAAGTATTTAGCGTAAACTACACAAATTGGACCCATTAGGTAAAATATTTACCCAAATTGGACCCAAGCCAATATATTTACCCTAACTGGACCCATGGTCCAAACTATTTACCCCACTACCCCCTTGTTCTATTCATTGAACCACTGCTTCTTCATCCTTGATACCATCAGAGTTTTTATGTATACTCTGATGGTATCAAACAATAATTGAGTAATCTTTTCACCGAAACACTACATGTTCCTCCTTAATGCCATCAATATATATACACACACACACACTCTAATAGTATAAGAAATAATTAAGTAGTGTTTTCACTGAAATGCTGTTTTTTCTCTTTGATACCATCAAAGTGTATATATATATATATATATATAGAAAGCAAACATCATCACATAGAATCCAAGGCCCATTTCTCTAGTCCATGGGCTCAAATGATTGGATTGGGGGTATGAATGCTTTATGTAACTATACAATCTTAAAAAGGAGAAAATTTTCATAAATACTTGGGAAAAGAATACTTGTATTTCAAAGAGGAAAATTATTTATAAGCGGCTTTATATATATATATATATATTCTGATGTTATCAAACACTAAACACATATTAATAGTTAAAAACATGAGAGGTATGAAAGTAAAGCCGCTTATAAATAATTTTCCTCTTTGAAATACAAGTATTCATTTCCCAAGTATTTATGAAAATTTTCTCCTTTTTAAGATTGTATAGTTACATAAAGCATTCATACCCCCAATCCAATCATTTGAGCCCATGGACTAGAGAAATGGGCCTTGGATTCTATGTTATGATGTTTGCTTTCTTCTTGGATTTCGATAGGCTAGAAAGAGAATGTTGGGCTGAATTCATAATTGTATTTTCAAATTGTATGAAGATATATGCTACAAATTACAGAACACTTTTATTTTGTATGTAATGCTAAGACTAGGGGTGTCAAAAATGAACCCAAACATAGGTAACTCGCCCAGAAGTTTAAGGATTGAGCTCAAGATAATTTGAATTGGGTTCAATCTCAACCCATTTAAAGAGAATTCTCAATTGAGCCCAATTCAATCTTCAATTTCAACCCATTTTAAAACTCTTTATAAGATATGTTCTTATATTAAAGGTATGAATTACTATCTATTTAACATATTTTAGGATTTATCTATCAATTTGTTACTTTTTTTAAAAAAATTGAGCTAAATTCTAATTGTGATTATAAAAGTTAAATATCACTATGTTAAAATTATTGAGATTAATCGGGTCAAATTGGGCGGGTCAAGACCCAACCCGTTTTTTAACCCATTTGAACCCAAGCCATTTGAGCCCAAAGTAAACTTGGGCGGGTTAAGACCCAACCCGATTTCGATTTCAACCCATTTTAATATCTCCAATTTCAACCTAACCCACCTATTTGACACCCCTAGCTAAGGCCATCTCCAACTCATCTCTATTTTACTCTCCATTCTCTATATTTGGAGAGTAAAATAGAGACCAAGTTCTCCAATCACTTTTTATTTCACTCTCTATTCTTCAATTATAGAGAGTTGAATAGTAGTTCTCCAACTTTGGAGAACTACTATTCACCTCTCTATTTTACTTTTTGATTATTATAATATTATTTCTACTATATTACTAATTGAGTCTTTATCATTTGTAATTATTTTCTAATGTAATATAACATTTAAAATAAATTATTAACAAGTTACTACTTCCGCCCAAATTAATAATTTTTCTATTTTATTTTTTAAAAAGAAATGGTCACTTTAAATATGTAATTTAAAGTTATTTTAATATTATTTATATTATATAAGATTATTAATTAAGTCTCTAATATTTATAATTATTTTCTAAGTAATATAATATCTAAAACATATTATTGATAAGTATACTACTTCCATCCTGAATTGACAATTCTTCTAATTTAATTTTTAATATTTTTTTGTCATTTTAAATATGTAATTTAGATTATAATTATTTTTCATTATGAATTATGCACAAAATTTACATGATAATTCAAACAATCTACTTTTATTTTTTAGTGATAAATTATTAAACTACACTTTTTAAAGAGTATGAAAATATTTGATGCAATAGTTCAAAATGGGATAGGGTAAGTAAATTAGTACACGAAATAATTGGATACAAGATGAAATTGTTAATTTAAATAATTTTTAGCTACGCATAAAAAATAAGGACAAAAAGAGTTCATTTTAAACTTCGTAATACATTAATAGAACAATTATGAGAGTAATGTAAAAGTCTTGAAAGTTGAGTATTTATGTAAAATTTAAAATAAATTTTACGATAATACAATATTTATGATGCAATTATATTTCATCAATGATTTCACTTTTATTTGAATTGTTCGTTAATATGTATTATATATAATATTTATTGCAATTTATGATATTTATAAATTTAGAATAAAATATAATTTTATATTAAATTAAGAATTTGTTATGTTACATAAAGATTATAGAGTGATTATTTGCAAAAAGAAGAAATGATTTATATTATGAAATAAGAAATTAGGAATGAAATAGAAATAATAATATAATATTGAGGAGAGAGAAAAAGATTTATTTTTAGAGAGTAAAATAGATAATTGGGTTGGAGTTGGTTGTCTGAAAAAATAGAGAACTCTATATTTAGAGAGTACAATAGAGGATAGAGTTGGATATGCCCTTAATGGCCAGAAAATATGGTCAGAATTTGACCAGAAATTTAAAAAGTTTATAATATCCTTTTTATTTTAAAATAAACTGATATTTTTTTAATTTTTTAATTAAAAAGTATTAAAATTAAAAGGGTAAAAATGTTCAAAAAGGTAAAATAACATAGTGTGAAATATGTTATTTTACCATTCTGACCAAATATTTTGGCCAAAAGGATTTTTCCTTTGTATGTGCTATTGTAATTTACAAAAAACATTCGTATGATTTGCCGTGGAGCTTTAAACTACAGACCATAATGTCACCATATAATATCACGAAAAAATATTTATTTAGACACAAAATATAAGAAAAAAAAAATTTGTTTTTGAAATTTATGGTCTATAATGAATCATAATTTTTTTAAAGATTGTCATATCTGTTGGATGGAGAAAATCTAAATTATGTGTGCAAGAATAAATGAGTTAATTTCCTAAATGATCACCCAAACTTTAAAAATTATTTATGAAAATTATTTTTATTCCTTTTAGAATAATAATATAACTCAAACTATCACTATTTTTTACTTAAAAAAATACGAAACACCTCTATTTTATTTTGTCTCTAGCTCCTTATGACATGTTATGTCATTAGAATATATATCATTTTAAAAATAACAGACTTATTTAGTTCATCAAACTCATTTAACCACATCCATATCTTATATTGATCAAACATGACCCGGTTAAAATCTATGTTTTAAATTATTATATTAGTGCGTAGTTGTTATTAATGCCCATGGAATGAACAATTTGAAGATCTTTGTTATGTAGAAACTATTTCTGTTGAGATGTTATACGCTTCAACATGGTATCACTCCAACAATTTCTTGCATGAAGTATATATATCTTCTTCTTTTTTTCTGAATTGTGGCGATGTTTTTATTGGTCGAAGAATATATTATATTGGATCAATTCAGAGGGTTAATACCAAAAATGAAAAATGATTCTGATAAATTGCATAAAACTTTTGTGACATGAATAATTAAAACTCGGAGTGATTTTTTTTTTTTTTTTTTTTGCTTCTTTACAAAAAAGTATGATTTGGTTCGGTAGATATAATCTTTGGTTTGAGTATGCTTAATAGAATGTATGGTTTGATTCCTTTGCCACTTTTTAACCCGATCATATTTGATTGGATATAAAATATGAATTTACGTAAATGAGTTACAAAGGTCTATTATTTGAAGAAAAAGAAAAAGATTTTAATGACATGACATGTCTATAGAATAAGACTTTTGACGTGTTTAGTAATTGAATAGTCTGAAAAGAAATAAAAATGATTTTTATAGACAATTTTCAAAATTTAAGTGATCATCCAGGAAACAACTCGAATATAAATGAAAAGGATTTGCAGTATCAAATATAAGCTTTTATAACCACTATATAATTCTTTTAAATTAGGTAAAGAGTTATTTTACGTAATATAATTCTCATCTCCACTTTGTTATGACACAATCAAGAGGGTCATTATCAATATATTAAGAATGTAATGGATATGACAATTCTGGCTTCTTATTGTGTTCGTGTGTAATGAATGGAATAGATCCTTAATTCCATAATTTTACCACTTTATTCTAAAGTTTTATATACATATAGTCCATCAATTTTTCATGACATATTTTAGGAAAATAAACCTAAGGCCCTAGAAAAAAATAATCATAGTTTAGCCTTTAACCTAGGGGTGTGCATTCGGTTTGGTTTTACACTATTCGGTTTGGATTTTTCGATTTTTGGTTTTGTAAAAGTGTAACCCAATCCGATCCAAAATAAATTTGGTTTGGTTTGGTTTTCCTCTATTCGGTTCGGCTTTTTTTGGTTTGGTTATTCGGCTATGTCAATAATTAATAATCTAACCAAGTAATAATATTTAATCCCTTATATACTTTCTAATATAAATCATAAGTAAAACTTAAAACACAATACTTATAGTATTACAGATGTAATTTCAAACATAAAATATAAACGTAATCATCATGAAAGACAATAACCAAAAAGGGACAAAAGTGGTTAACTCCAACTTAATTCTAAACCTAAACATTATATATAAATAATTTTTTTGATTTGATTTGGTGGTAATTTGGTTTAATCCGAATAGTGCACACCCCTTGAGTTTAACCTACCTTGTTCCCTTTTATAGCCAAACATACATTACTTTGCAAGGGAAAATCTCAAATAAGTTTATTGGAAAAATACCAATTTGAAGAAGTTAGCCCTCACTTTTTGTATCCAATGAGATTTATATTGTATAAACTTAAACAATATTGTGGAGAATAGATTCATATTTGTAAGAGGGACCATAATTGATAAATTAATATGAATGATACCATTCTTTAATTAAGATAGACTAAGGATGCTTAAAAATGTCACTTTATTAGAGAAATTCCATTTGATAACAAAAATAGCATAATTGGCCAAAAAAAGTTCAAGTATTGGGGATCATAAAATTCTTTCTACCAATTCAAAAAGTAATTAGCTTGTGAATCAAGCCTTCTAATATGTGATTAGAGTATGTAATCATCATCTTTATACCCAAGAATCATTTAGGTGACGAAAAAAATTATAAATATTCCTTCATTTCAAGAAACCATGGAAATAATTTATTGATCATACTCTACTAGTTGCACTACCTTTTTAAAAGACAAAGTTTTACCAACTTTGTTTGCATGTAGTTTTCCATAGGGTACCAAAAATATTTCTTTTTTTGATAAAGATGGATTGGTCCTTTTGCTTAGCATGCTAAAGGTAAACGTTATACAAATTTTGAAGGCACAAGTGTGACATATATATGTAGTGCAAGAATATTGTCTAGTTTCACATCGTAGGGCTTAGGGTTTTGGTTTTTCTTTTTGATGGGAGAGGGTGTTCTTCACATGGGTGTTCCGGAATATAATATATGTAAAAGATGTGGAGGAGAGTGACAACCTATTTACTCGTGGAGACAAATATGTTAATCCCTCCGTTTCAAATTTGTTTGTCTGATTTTGATTTAACACTGAGTTTTAATAAGTAAAAAAAGATTTTTGAATGGTATGAAACTAAAAATATGTAGAATGTACCAAAGTTACCTTGAATCTTATGATCTTAAATATGTTCAGTGAAAAAAAATTAGAATTAAAGAGTTGAAAAAAAAAAAAAGAACAAGACATTATTTTTGACACATGGTGAAAAAGGAAGGAATTAGTATATATGACAAATAAATTGAAATGGAAGAAGTACATCATTCTCATTTATATGCCTCATGCAATATTATTAAAGCAAAGGATGTCTTGAAATAAGGTAATTGGTAGGTATAACTTAATTTGTTTTCTTGAACAAAGTTTGTATATAGATCCAGCATTGCATGAAGGACCATAAAGTAAAGAAGCAAGAGAGTGACATGGCATATAGATTACAGTGGCACCACATAAATAGTAGGCGCATATGTATATAAAAAATAAAGAATCAAAGGATCTCCAAGGTGGCAAAGGAGAGGTTTGTAAAGAAAAACCAGCTCATTCAATATGGTTCCACTTGAAATCACGTGTACATTGCCTATATACCATATGACATGCACTAGTAAGACACTTCTGGCTTGTTCTTTTGATTCCATTCCAAGAAAGTTCTGTTCAATTCATGCCAATTGACTGATATTGACTTATCCAATCAATCTGTTAGGATCACGTCTACAAGAATTTAGAGACGGAATCAGAATTTGAAAAGACGGAATTAGAATTTGAAATTTATAGATTCATTATCTAAGACATGATAGCTAGACACTTACACTCCAAATGGTAGGCGTACTAATTAAACATAATACTCTGTCTAAATAAAATAGAACACTCTTAGGGATAAATAGAAATCCATGGCATTGTGAACAGCCAAACAATTCATTCTAAATATCCTAGAGATGGATTCTACATATTGATCTAGGGCATTTTTAATTTGTATATCCAAGTGCCATATTTGAGACATGTTTTAACTAAGTTTTGAGAATCAATTCACGTAAATTTATATGCTTTGAGCATAATTTATGAGGATAAGCTAACATATGTCATTAGACATGTTCATTTCAGGTGCAAAATGTGGCAAAAATCGAAAGTTAGAATGTACCAAAATACCCTATAATCTTGTAGTCTTAAACAAGTCATGTGGAGAGTTAAAACTAAAGAATTGCTAAACAAAATATATTTTTTAAAACAGACTAAAAAGGAAAGTAAGATAAATAAATTGAAACAGAGAAAATACGTCATTCTCACATATATGCCTCATGCATTATTATTAATGCAAAGGTTGTCTTGAAAGGAGGTAATTGGTAGGGATTTATAGCTTGTTTTCTTGAACAAACATTGTATATAGATCCTGCATTGCATGAAGGACCATAAAGGAAAGAAGTAGAGAGTGACATAGAGTGGCACCACATAAATAGTAGGCGCATATGTATATATAAAATAAAGAATCAAAGGATGTCCAAGGCGGAAAATGAGAGGTTTGAAAGAAAAATCAACTCATACAATATGGTTCCACTTGAAATTTTGAACTTTTCACGTGTATATTGCCTATATACCATATGACAATAGTGCTATCAAGGAATAGTAAGACACTTTCTCGTTTGTTCTTTTGATTCCGGTCGAACAAAGTTTATTCAGTTCGTGCCAATGGACTGATATTGACTCATCCAAATCAATTTATTCTAAATATTAGAGTTGAAATCCAAAATTTTAATGTTTTGTTTTACCATATTCAAGGAATTGTTTTTATTTACTTGTAGTATGGAGAGAGGGCCCCTAAGCCACTTAACATGATGTGTTATTATTAATCTAACCAGATAACATCTAAGGAAAAATGACAATGTTCTTATTACTTTCATCAAAATCTTGATCTACGACAACAATAACATATTCAATAAAATTTTATCTCATTAAGTAGGGTCTGGAGAGGATAGAGTATACGCAAACCTTACCACTACCTCGTGGAGGTAGAGAGATTGTTTATGAAAGACCCCGGCTCAAGTGCATCAAACTCAAGTAAAATAAGACGAAAACAATGAAGAAAACATAGTTGTTAATAAGAAAACCAGTGTAAAGTCTACAAGAAAGAACAATAGCAACAACAAAATAGTGGGATGATCAAAACAAAATAAAAAACATATGACTCTTGAAGAAAAGGAAAGCTGAAGACAAGGAACAAGTTGCACAATGTGGTACAATCAATGTGTACAACTGTTAACTGTTAAAGAGAGTTAGAGCCACACTAGGAATAAGCTATTGTGTTAGCTGATGTCGACTAGGCTCTATGTCTTGTGTTAGCTGAAGCCGACTAGTATAAGTTATAATTGTATTAGTAGTTAACCTTTACTGTTGTAAATTGTGTATTTGTATTGTAGTTGAACTCTAAGTGTAGCAAGCCTAGGACTCTAAAATTCATTCATATATTAGGAGCATGTACTCGACAGTTTTACTCATCAATATAATCCTTGATTTCTCTCATTCTTTTACGTGAGATTTGTACATGGTATCAGAGCACATAATCTCTTCCACACTCTAATTATTGAATCTAAAATAACAACACGACTAACTGCAGTGGATCCCCCTACCAATACTTGTCCACTGCTTCCCTTCACCATCTCATTGCCTCTTGCTCCATTAAGCTTCTCATCTGGAGGACACAAATGATGTAGTTGATATAGGTGATGTGATTAACCTATTTCATCTGGGAGAATGAACCAATTAAAGGTAGTTACGTTGTTCCATTGGAAAGGCTACTGAAAAAGTTGCAGCTACTACTGTTGAGAAATATGCAAAAGATAGTGGCAACATTGATGATTGGGAGGAGAAAAATGTATTACTAAGAAGTTGAATCTCAAACACATTGACAGAACAAAGCATATACGTGATTGTGGGTTGATGACCTCCCAAGGAGATGTGAACTTTCTTAAAATAAGTCTATCTTCAAGCAACCAAAGATAAGAACTTTCAGTTTAAACAACAACTGCAAAGTGTTAGATTAGGAACCAAGAAGATTGATGAATACATTAAGGAATTAAAAGGCATATGTGATGGACTTGTATCCAATCATAAACATATGGATGAATATAGCAAAGTAATCAATTTTTCTAGAGGTTTCTGTCTTAAGTACAAGACCTTTAAAAGACAAGAAGACAAGGGCATAACTGGCCAAGGTATCTAAGAGAAGTGAACTATATGCTTTAGAAGATAACATTTTTTATGCTCTAACTCCTATACAAGATGGGAAGACATCAAACAATATTTGACATACTAGATTAGGACATCCTAGTTTGAAGTTGTTAAAATTTTTTAAGTAATAATAGTTGCATTAGTGTTAATAGTTGAAATAAAATGTCAATGGTCTATTCTAGTTGCCAGTTAGGCAAAAGTTATAAGCTTCTGTTTGGCTTCTATGTGATTTATGAAGACCTATTCCTGTTGAATCTTCTTAGCATATGAGATATTCTGTAGTGTTAGTAGATGCACAAATTATACCTGGCTATATCCATTAAAAAGAAGTCTAAATTTTTTGAAGTCTTTATCAAACTTTAGAAAATGGTGAAAAAATAATTCTCTAAATAGATTAAGATATTCTAATGTAATGGAGGTGATGAATTCATCAAAACAGACTTCATTAAACATCTAGAGGATTATGATATTGTCAAGAACATTTCATGTCCTAAAAAACCTCAACAAAATAGTGTCTCAAAAAGAAATTTCATAGGCATATTGTTAAGACTAGCTTAACTCTCTTACTTCATGCTACTATCTCCTTGTTTTTATTGGTTGAGGCCTTTCTCACACTTGTGTTCCTCATTAATAGATTTTCCTCCTCTGTCTTAAAGATGATGACTCTATTTGTTAAATTATATGGTGAGCAACATGATTACAACAAAATAAAGGTGTTTGATTGTAAGTATTTCTCATACATCAAGGGTAGTAATAAGTTCAGTCTAAAAATCAACCATTGTGTTCATAAGATACAACAGCTTGCACAACAATTGCATATATTATCATCCCTTAACAAGGAGAGTGTATGTGTCTAGACATGGTGTCTTTGATGAAACACATTACCTTTGATGTCTCACTCATCTAGCTACTTTTGTTGATCTTTTCTCCAAAATGCAAGCACATGATGATCCTAATTCAGGGGAAGTACATGTTTTTGGTACATTAGTTACTAGTGATAATGTTTCTGATTATTTAACGACACTCATACCTATTGATGTTGATAGTAATACTGACCTTTCAGATACATGATCAAATGATGATAGCCATGAACAATGTAAAGTACAGGTCCAGACAATGGTGGTCAAGAACAGGGTGACGGTACATGATCAGATAGTGGTAGTAAAAAACAAGTTGCAAGTGGTGGTCCATCAAATCCCACCTTATCTGTGACTAGTCCATAAGGAATACAACTAGAAGTTGATCTTTCAAGATGGAATATGACTGAGAATCAACTCTCTAGAGATACGATATTACAACCAGTTACTTTAGTTGTTCCACCTCATGTACCACAAGGACATCACATGATCACCATACATAAGGCAGATAACCATCACCTATCACTTGTTGCTAATAACAAAGAAGATATTTTGAGAGAGCAAAAATTTACTAAGAAAGCACTAAAATCATCCCAACTATGTAAGAGGAAATCAATGCTTTACACAACAAAAAGACATGGATATTAATGCCTAAATCTGTTGGTATGAACTTAGTTGTTTCAAAATGGGTGTTCAAGACCAAGTTGAATGTCACGATCCAAAAACGAACATGATTACACTTGTCTATTCCCACCAAGACAAGTCAGCCTCAACCTAACAAAAAGAAGGAAAATGTAGAAAATAGTAAAGCAAGAACAAGACAAAGGAGGAAAACTTATTCATTTTAAACAATACCCCAAAATCTGATTGTCATGTGTACAAACCACTAATGAAATTACAGAATTCTAAAGATAATTACAAGTCTTAGTCTTTGTTTCTAAAGTAGAACAAATATTAAAAGAAAAAGGAAAAAAGGGCCCGCCAGGATAATAAAAAACTACCTCTCAAATCCTTCAAAGAGCCTCGACTATCAGGAGAAGAAGAAGATCACACAGGTTTGGACTTGGAACCTACACAAGTGTAGAAGCAAGGGG
This sequence comes from Solanum pinnatisectum, assembly GCA_035578085.1. Classification (NCBI taxonomy): domain Eukaryota; kingdom Viridiplantae; phylum Streptophyta; class Magnoliopsida; order Solanales; family Solanaceae; genus Solanum; species Solanum pinnatisectum. The sequence goes on along the minus strand of CM069076.1, from coordinate 40,472,700 downwards.
TGAGTACCTTTAATACGATACTCAACAAGAAACCTACTAAATAGAGCAACTAGCTAGAAAGTGAATACCCCTTACACTCCAATCAAACCTTTGCAAACTACAACCTGCATATAAATTAGTCCAACTAAGAAATTTTATAATACACGACTCACAAGGCCCAATATTCACAATTCAATCTTTACAAGTCAACAATCAAACAAATCAAATAAGAATCTAAATGTCAAGTAGTTCAGTCGTACGCAACAAGTACATCAATCTCAAGTATCAAGCAAGTTATGCATAAGTATCAAATGCATTAAGTCACAACAATCAATCTTTGTCGGAACCATTTTGCATCAGCATAATATCTCTAGTCGGAACCATTTCCCAACGGCATAATATTACTAGTCGGAACCATTTTCCATGGGCTTTACATCAAATCACTAGCCGAAACCATTTCCCATCAGCTTTATAAACACTTTTTGGAAATGACCTTGGCATCATAATACTCATCGGCAAAGACCTCAGCATCATAACACTCGCAGTAAAGACCTCGGCCTCATAACACTCGCCGACAAAGACTTCAGCATCATGAATCATCATATGTATCATCACGGTATTCACAATCAATGCATACAAGAAATATCGCACCACATAGAAGAGACAACAAATCATACAATTCAAGTCCACTATCATGCTTTCAAGCATTCCATCGATCAATTAACAAGGGTCACAACAAGGCAATTCACATCATCATGTTCATCACATAGCCTTTTTCATTTCAACACCCTTTTATTCATTTAATTATAACAAGTGGACAATTTAAACCCTTCACCTCATCCTATTACTCCGAACACACAATCACCGAAGGAAGTACACCAATTCTACTAGAATACAAGATTTAAGAAGCCACTTGCCTTAAATAAATCCACAATCACTCTAATAGATGAGTCTTCCCCTTCGGGATCACTTCTAAAGCCACACAATCTGTATACAAGCAAGTATTCACAATCATCTTCCAGAAACCACAATACTCACATCAATTTCTCTTGAAAAGTGGGTCAATCAACATAAAATTCAATTTCAAAAATTAAGGTTTGAATCCAAAATTTGATACTTGAAAACATTAATCAAAGCTTTAAGAACTCATTGGGGAAAATCATTTTGAAATAGGACTTAAAATCAATTCACAAACTCCATTTTAGTTAAGAACTTGAATTCATGAAAACCCTCATCATTCACCAATCAAAACCTCATATTTTGATGTTAAAACTCATAATTAATCAATGGAAAATAAAGGTTTAGAATTAAGAAGACTTACCAAAATGATCTAGCATAGAAAATCCTTTCAAAATTTGCCAAATGGAGCTTAAACCCTAAAATTTGCAGGAAAAACCCTCTCAGGTATCGCACAAGGAACCCTATTAAAACGTGGGTCCCGCTTAAGTGAAGCCTTTTTCACAAATGTAAAGCTCGCTTAAGCAAAGAGGCTCTCGCTTTTGCGAAGCTTGCTTAAGCGGCCAGCCTTCACCAAAGCGAGACCTGCAGACACCAACAAAACACAGCTAACTTTTCAAGCATCGAAAGGATTCGTTTGAAAACCAGGGCACACAAGCCACATGTGCAAATCAATATACTCAACGTTCTAGACTCAATAGAACCATCAAAATATGAATCCGAGGTCTTCTTGACCCGACATCCGTGAAAACCATAAGAACCTAACTCACGCCTAAAAGGGCTAAAATAAGCTCAGAACCTCTCAAAAATCAACCAAGGCCTCACCTAGACCTTAATATCATCCCCCGAATCTAATGAAACTCTCAGAATTCCGATTCGAGCATCCGAACCCTGCATATTGACCAAAGTAAACCCAAATGCTAAAATTCCACAACTTCACAACTTAGGACCTCAAATCTTTAAAGAAACTCTAAATTAGAAACTGACAACTCTCACGAATTAGATTTCACATTTTGGGACTAATGAAATCGATAGAATTACATTCCGACACTCGAAAATCCAAAAAACACTGAAAACCACTATCTTAACAGCTTAGCCTTTCAAACTCAAAACTTACCAACTTCTCAACTTTTAACTCAAAATTTAATCAACTATTTAAACTAAACCATAGAAAACTCGAGGTCATTATTGGGAGGAAAAATGGTAATTTCCATAGAAAAACAAAAAGTGACCGACCAGATCATTACATTGAAGGCCAATGGTATATTAGATAGATACACTAAAAAAATTGTTGCCAGGGGTTTCTCACATCTTGAAGGGATAAAATTTGAAGAAAATTTTAGTCTTGTAGTTAAGGCCAATACTATTAGGGTGTACTATCAGTTATTGTTAGCTTTAAGTGGGAATTCAGGTAGTTAGATGTCAAAAATATATTCCCCCATGGTTTCTTGCAAGAGGAGATATACATGTGTCAACCTCTTGGATTTGTTGACTATAGATCCTAGACATGTTTGTCTAATAAAAAAGCATTGTATGATCTTAAACAGGTACCAAGAATTGAATTTAATAGGTTAAACATGCACTTTCTTCATCTTTGTTTTAATTGTAGTAAGACAGACCCCTCTGTTCATATTGCAAACTCACAAATATACCATATTCCTCTTGTTACATGTATATGACATTATTATAACATGAAGTAATCAATCACATGTCTTTGAGTTGGTTTTGCACCTTGAAAAAGTTTTTTCTATCAAAGATCTTGTGCTTTTACACTTCTTTCTGAGAGTGGAGGTCAAAAGTTTTGCAGCATAAATTCATTTGAGTCAGAGTAAATAGGCTATTGAGTTAATTGAAAAGATAAACATGACATTGGCAAAGGCTGTAGCTACTCTTTTCGCTCAAAAACATAATTTACATGAAGTTGTGAGAAGTCTTGTAGATGCCTCTCTCTACATGATGATAGTAAGAAATCTCTAATATTTGACACTCACAAGTCTTGATATCACATAAGCAGTGAATCTAGTAAGTATGCAAAGTCCTAATATTAAACACCTCTAAGGTGTCAAAAGGATTCTGAGGTACATTAAGGTACCCTAAATATTAGCCTTAAACTTATTTCATAATCACTTTCTAGGTTGTATTGTATGAATATTTAGATACTGATTGGGGAGGATGCATAACTACTAGGAGGTCTACTATAGGCTATATCATCTACTTGGGTGCCAACTATATTTCCTGAGCAAGATAAAGTGTTGAAGCTAAGTATAGAGCACTAGCCTCTACTGTCGTAGAGATGAAATGGATCATATGTCTACTTCATTATTTTGACGTGTATATAAAGTCAGTCCTTACACTATATTGTGATAACTTGAGTGCTTTGTACATGATACTCAATCTAGTAATGCATGCTAGAACCAAACATGTAATAAAACACTATCATTTTATTCGAGAAAAGCTGGCCAGAGGTCAACTTCTTACTTAGTTTGCGAGGTTCAAGGATTAGTTAGCTGACATTCATACAAAGCATTGACAAAGAAAGTTTTTGTTGGCATTAGAAGCAAGCTAGGAGTAATTGTTCCTCCACTCACTAGCCTGAGGGGAAGTGTTGAAGATAATGAAGGATGAAGACAAGGAACAAGTTGCATAATATGGTATAATAAATATGTACAACTGTTAATTATTAAAGATAGTTAGAATCACACTAGAACTAGGCTACTGTGTTAGCTGAAGTTGAATAGGCTACTATGTCTTGTGTTAACTGAAGTCGACTAGGATAAGTTATAATTATAGTAGTAGTAAACCTTTACTCTTGTAAATTGTGTATTTGTATCATAGTAGAACTCTAAGTGTAGTAAGCTTAGGACTCTATAATGCACTCTTATATAAAGAGCTTGTACTCACAATTTTAATTATTAATAAAATCCTTGATTTCTCTCATTTTTTTACGTGAGATTCTATAATGGCCAAAACTACAAGTGTATGAATAGTTCTACGACATTCACTAATAAACCCAAATCTTCACAAGGTAAGACATCAGTTTACCCCCACTAGCTTTCTACCCTGATACACGACCTACAATCCTTCTTATCTTGAGTCATGTCCTCGGTAAGATAAAGCTTCGCCATATTCTATATAATCACCTAATACCTTTTTGGCCTGTTTCTACCCTTTCGTAAACTCTCTACAAACAGCCTATCGTACCTCCTAATCGATTCATCTATGGACTTCCTCTTCACATGCCTAAACTATTTGAGTCTTGCTTTCCCTCATCTTGTCCACTACAAAGACCATTCCCACCTCCAGGATAACCTCATTCCTAATCTTATCGTACCTAGTATGTCCATACATCCAGCTCAACATCCTCATCTCCTATAATATGCATCTTCTAAATATGTGAGTTCTTGACTAGCCAACACTTCATATCATATAATTAGGATGAATTAAACATCTCCTCTATAAAACTTACCTTTAAGTTTAGTTCACCTTCTTATCACACAAGACTTTAAAGGTAAGCCTCCATATTATATTTTTCACCCCAATGCAATGTGTGACATCACCATCCTCACTATCCTTGATTACGTATCCAAATTGATTCTCCAAATTGGAAAAACCTCTCTCACCCTCATTACCACCACTCTTTCCCAAACTTTCATAGTGTGACTTAGAAAATTGATACCTCTGTAATTATTACAATTTTCTTGTATAATGAAACCATTGTACTCCACCTTCATTCATCAAACATTTTTTATCATCTTAAAAATAGCATTAAGCAGCATAATTAATTACTTCACACTTGTTTTATTTCTGGTCTTCTAAAATTCTACTAGAATCTCATCTAATTGCTCTTCCCTTGATCATCCTACTAATATTATATATAGCCTCCTCAACCCTAAAACACCTATATTACTCAAAATCCTAAAGTTTTTCAGAGTGAGCTAAGAGTTTTTGGAAGTATTCTTGTCATTTTTACTTAATAGAGGTCTCTTGCACCAACATCTTGCTTTCCTCATCAATGATGTACTTTACTTGATTCAAGTCGCAAGCCTTTCTCTCTCACTTTTGTTGATCCTATATAATTTATTATCCCCACTTTTATCCCTTAGATCGATATACAAACGCTTAATATCTTAGCTGTCATAACTGCTAACTTAACTTTTGTCGTGTTTACTTCTGTTCCTCGTTCATACACTCCACTAACTTTGTATATACAATTTTCTTTGCTTTAACTTTGCTTTGAACTTCTCCATTCCACCACCAATCTCTTTGATGACAACTAAAGTTATCCGATCACCTCTTTCTTAATGCAATTAGTTGTATTATTCCACATGTTATTTACATCCCCATAGGTAAAGTTGGTACCCAACTAACCATGACGGTGGTTAGGAAGGTAAAGGTAGTACTCAATCCAAAAGATTTGCAGAGAGGTTGTCGATTTTATTTCTATGCCTTTTCGGGCAGACATAAGGTGGAGATATTTGATGTGGTGATCACATGTACTATTCTAGTCTATGATTTGATGGCTAAATCGTTATTTGATCTTGATTCCACCTTTTCATATGTGTCTACTTATTGTACTATAGATGTGAATATGATTTGTGAGTTCCTTAATGTTTATAAGCGCGTGTCTACTCATACTGGGGATTCTATGATTATTAATATAGTCTACCTCTCTTGTGTAATGACTTTTATAGGGTAAAATACTAGGGTAGACTTGGTGATCTTAGACATGATCGATTTTGATGTTATTTATGGTTATTATGGTTCTGTTGAAATCCACAATTTTAATGTTTTGTTTTACCATATTCAAGGAATTGTTTTTATTTACTTGTAGTATGGAGAGAGGGCCTCTAAGCCACTCAACATGATGTGTTATTATTAATCGAACCAGATAACATCTAAGGAAAAATGACAATGTTCTTATTACTTTCATCAAAATCTTGATCTACGACAACAATAACATATTCAATAAAATTTTATCTCATTAAGTAGGGTCTGGAGAGGATAGAGTATACGCAAACCTTACCACTACCTCGTGGAGGTAGAGAGATTGTTTTTGAAAGACCCCGGCTCAAGTGCATCAAACTCAAGTAAAATAAGACGAAAACAATGAAGAAAACATAGTTGTTAATAAGAAAACCAGTGTAAAGTCTACAAGAAAGAACAATAGCAGCAACAAAATAGTGGGATGATCAAAACAAAATAAAAAACATATGACTCTTGAAGAAAAGGAAAGCTGAAGACAAGGAACAAGTTGCACAATGTGGTACAATCAATGTGTACAACTGTTAACTGTTAAAGAGAGTTAGAGCCACACTAGGAATAAGCTATTGTGTTAGCTGATGTCGACTAGGCTCTATGTCTTGTGTTAGCTGAAGCCGACTAGTATAAGTTATAATTGTATTAGTAGTTAACCTCTACTGTTGTAAATTGTGTATTTGTATTGTAGTTGAACTCTAAGTGTAGCAAGCCTAGGACTCTAAAATTCATTCATATATTAGGAGCATGTACTCGACAGTTTTACTCATCAATATAATCCTTGATTTCTCTCATTCTTTTACGTGAGATTTGTACATGGTATTAGAGCACATAATCTCTTCCACACTCTAATTATTTAATCTAAAATAACAACACGACTAACAGCAATGGATCCCCCTACCAATACTTGTCCACTGCTTCCCTTCACCACCTCATTGCCTCTTGTTCCATTAAGCTTCTCATTTGGAGGACACAAATGATGTAGTTGATATAGGTGATGAGATTAACCTATTTCATCCGGGAGAATGAACCAATTAAAGGTAGTTGTTCCATTGGAAAGGCTACTGAAAAAGTTGCAGCTACTACTGTTGAGAAATATGCAAAAGATAGTGGCAACATTGATGATTGGGAGGAGAAAAATGTATTACTAAGAAGTTGAATCTCAAACACATTGACAGAACAAAGCATATACGTGATTGTGGGTTGATGAACTCCCAAGGAGATGTGAACTTTCTTAAAATAAGTCTATCTTCAAGCAACCAAAGATAAGAACTTTCAGCTTAAACAACAACTGCAAAGTGTTAGATTAGGAACCAAGAAGATTGATGAATACATTAAGGAATTAAAAGGCATATGTGATGGACTTGTATCCATTCATAAACATATGGATGAATATAGCAAAGTAATCAATTTTTCTAGAGGTTTATGTCTTAAGTACAAGACCCTTAAGATTGTCATGCTAGATAAAACACCATATCACACCTTTAATCAATATGTTAATGTTCTCAGGGATTTTGATATAAGGGAGGATGAAGAAGAAGTATCAGAACAAAACTATAACATGACATTCTCTGACTTTAGAGGTAAGCCTCCATATTATATTTTTCACCCAAATGCAATGTGTGACATCATCATCCTCACTATCCTAGATTACGTATCCAAATTGATTCTCCAAATTGGAAAAACCTCTCTCACCCTCATTACCACCACTCTTTCCCAAACTTTCATAGTGTGACTTAGAAAATTGATACCTCTGTAATTATTACAATTTTGGATATCACATTTGTTCTTGTACAATGAAACCATTGTACTCCACCTGCATTCATCAAACATTTTTTATCATCTTAAAAATAGCATTAAGCAGCATAATTAACTACTTCACACTTGTTTTATTTCTGGTCTTCTAAAATTCTACTAGAATCTCATATAATTGCTCTTCCCCTGATCATCCTACTAATATTATATATAGCCTCCTCAACCCTAAAACACCTACATTACTCAAAATCCTAAAGTCTTTTAGAGTGAGCTAAGAGTTTTTGGAAGTATTCTTGTCATTTTTACTTAATAGAGGTCTCTTGCACCAACATCTTGCCTTCCTCATCAATGATGTACTTTACTTGATTCAAGTCGCAAGCCTTTCTCTCTCACTTTTGTTGATCCTATATAATTTATTATCCCCACTTTTATCCCTTAGATCGATATACAAACGCTTAATATCTTAGCTGTCATAACTGCTAACTTAACTTTTGTCGTGTTTACTTCTCTTCCTTGTTCATACACTCCACTAACTTTGTATATACAATTTTCTTTGCTTTCACTTTGCTTTGAACTTCTCCATTCCACCACCAATCTCTTTGATGACCACTAAAGTTATCCCTTGATACCCCGATCACCTCTATAGATTCTTTCTTAATGCAATTAGTTGTATTATTCCACATGTTATTTACATCCCCATAGGTAAAGTTGGTACCCAACTAACCATGACGGTGGTTAGGAAGGTAAAGGTAGTACTCAATCCAAAAGATTTGCAGAGAGGTTGTCGATTTTATTTCTATGCCTTTTCGGGCAGACACAAGGTGGAGATATTTGATGTGGTGATCACATGTACTATTCTATTCTATGATTAGATGGCTAAATCGTTATTTGATCTTGATTCCACCTTTTCATATGTGTCTACTTATTGTACTATAGATGTGAATATGATTTGTGAGTTCCTTAATGTTTATAAGCGCGTGTCTACTCATACTGGGGATTCTATGATTATTAATATAGTCTACCTCTCTTGTGTAGTGACTTTTATAGGGTAAAATACTAGGGTAGACTTGGTGATCTTAGACATGATCGATTTTGATGTTATTTTGGATATGAGTTAGTTGTCTCTATACCATGTTATTCTAGACTGTTATGTGAAGACCATTTCATATCTATCTCGGGAATGTCTAGACTTTAATGAAAGGGTAATTATAAGCATACTCCTAAAAAATCATATCTTTCATTTGAAAGGTTTGTGGAAAGTGGGTGTTAGAACATTTTTGGCACACCTTTATAGGATACTAGTGTACAGTTAGTTCCCAATCATTAAGTTAATTTAATAGCGTGTGATTTCTTAGAGGTGTTTTTCATGAATTTTCTTAGCATGCCATCAGACTGGGATATTAATTTAGAGCTAGGGAATCACCTATTTCTATTCCGTCATATCATATGAAACTGACTGAGTTGAGGGTGTTAAAGATTTGATTACATGATTTTCTCAGCAAAAGATTTGTCAATTTGAGTGACTCTCTATGGGTGCTCTTATTTTGTTCTTGAAGAAAAATGATGGGAGCATGTGTATGTGTATTGACTATCCTCAATTTAATAAATTTGCTATTCAGAACAAGTATCATTTTCCTTACACAGATGACTTATTTGATCAGCTACATGATATATCAGTCTTCTCTAAGATTGACTTGAGGTGTTGGTATCATTAGCTGAAGATTCGGACTGGTGATATTTTAAAGACAATCTTTCAAACTAGTTATGGACAATTACAAATTCTTGATTATTTTTTTTGAACTAATGCCCCCATAGTGATGAGTGATATTGTTAAGACCTCTATAGATTTCTTTAAGATTGTGCTTATTGATGACTTATTAGTTTATTCGAAGAGAAAGAAGGATCATGAAAGTCACCTCAAGATATTGTTTTCAAAGATTCTCCCAAGCTTCAGGATTGCAAGCAAATGCTGATAAAAGTTCCATCTATATAGCTGGTCTGAATCAAAATGATAAAGAGGATATTATTCATATCTTGGGGTTTACTGCGGGAAGCTTACCCTTTAGATACTTGGAGGTACCATTGTCTACCAATAAGCTAACTATACCTCAGTACCTAATTCCACTTGTGGAAAATATTATCCAGAGAGTTAGATGGGTGGATAGTACATAGTCTTTTAGATATTGTTGGAGGTAGATGGTTAGCTTCTACCTAGACTTGTAATGTTTCAACTTTGATTAATAAAGAGAAATCTGTTTAATAAAAAAAAATCAAATAAACATGAATTAATGGTCCAAATCACTCCTGAGCACCTCAAAATTTGTGCAACATCTGACTAAGTTATAAATCACCATTCGAAACTAATGAAATCATCAAATCTTAAATCCAACCTCGTTAATTCAAAATGTTGACTTTTGGTCAAACTTCTCAAATTCCAAACTTCTAAAACTAGAATTTCCTTCAATTCAAAGTCTTTTACTAATCACTCAAATGATTGAATCAATATTATCATGATGAGATGGAGTAAAACTTGCCAAATGATGAACATTAGTATGAAATGTAGAATTAGTGAAAGGTATTAATTGGTGGAACATGATTATATTCTGAAAAAGAAGTTAGAAGGTGGTCCATATATATTCCATATTGAGGAGATTCAGATAAATTATGGTGTATAGAGTAAAGGATAAAAGAAATGGGAGGATTTTGGGAAGTGGTCGGGTTAATTCAAGTCACAAGGACCACATTTCACGAGAAGAAAATAAGGATGTTTTCATTTTTTTTTGCCCTTTCAAGTTTGAGACCATTCTGCTAAGGAAAAGAGATTTGTATGTCCAAAAGCATTACAACAAACAAGAAATATACATTTCTAGCCTATAAATTATAAAAGCCACGAATCTTGCAATAGCTTTATTTTCTTTTCAAGATCGTCCTGTTTCTCATCTTGTTACTTGTTTACATACATTGTATACTAGATTTCACTTCTAAAAAAAATATAAAATTCTTTAGACATACTAATTACATGTAGTGTCTATTAATCATTAATGTAGAAATTGCATATCTTATTTCAATCATCTTTTGGTTTTAGAAGAGAACAAAGAAAACAATTATAAGAGAATTCAAACTTGGGATTTGACTCTAGTGATATCTACATACTCCTTGCTAATCAACTTATTAATACAAACGGTCAAATGGTTGAGATTCCTCTATTCATCGTTGAAGTATGTGACCATTCTCATCTAAAAGACTCCTCATGTGCGGGTCTGATTCTTTTTTCATGGGCCAAACATGTCGAAATTCTTTTTGATACGGGTGACAGTGAGATTCGATCCCTGGACCTTTACTAGCTCTATACCATATTGAACTGTATAATGACCATCTCATCTAAAAAATTGTTTTGAGAGAACACACTATTATTAGTTGATTATACTCTCAACATCCCTAGTTAAGAATTTTGAATTCAAGATTTAAAAATATATGACTCCCTTGGAGAAACCATTTTATTTTCCATAGTGGATATCCATTATATAGCGTGAAGGAAAATCTTAGTAGCTTAGTTAGTTGGTTACCCAAACTTTCACCTTGTTGGTGAGGGTTCGATTCCCCACGGGGCGGCAGATTATGATTAAAGAGAAAGCGAAGTCTAAAGTTAGACCTTTCGTATATCACAACTCACAAAAGTAGAATTATTAAGTGTTTAGCAAATTACAAGAGAAATTCTCGATCTTTTCCGTATGCAATATGATATGTTAGTGATTAAGAGAAACTTTAAGTCAATATTATTATATATAATGGCAAGAACACCAAGCTTTCTCACTTAGAGCAAAATTATATTTTTGCAAAGAACATTGGATAAATTTGAACAGAATAATAGTCAACAGAGTTTAAAGTTAGGGGAACATCGACTGGATGGAATTTAAATTTTCTAACCTTTTTTTATTATTATTATTTTTTAAAATCTATTTCATTTTCCATTGCCCTCTCCTTTTCTGGTCTATCCCCACCACAAAATCTGGAAACTCTTATCTAGTTTACACATATGACATATATTGAAGACTCCATGTTTCTAAATAATTATTTAATCTTATGTATTTTAAGTACTGGTAATATTAATTTGGACCGATTTGTGCATGTTATCCTTACACATATCGTTCCAATTTTATCGGATGTCCCCGAAGGGACAATATTAGTAATATTAATCACATTTTAATTAAGATATCAGTGAAAGTTAAAGTATATGCATTATTCATTGGAAAAACTATATAAATGTGCCATAAAATTCAAAATAATTATATGTGCATACCCCAATCTAAAGTAATTCAAGAAATACTCATTCTCTCAAAAAAACTACAGCACATACCTCATTCATTAAGGCTGATAATTTTCGCTTAACTGATACTAAATCAATATCATATATTGTATTGATATTATTAAGGCTGATAATTTCGCTTAACTGATACTAAATCAATATATATTAACTGTATTGGTATCATTAAGGTTTCTTTTTAGAAATTACTCATTAGTCAATGATAGTATACAAGTCTATTTAAAAAAGATTTTTTTTACAACTCTTTAATTATAATTTTTCACACAACAATATAAAATTAAAGAACATTCTGTTACATCTATCATACCTTTAATTTAAGATTACAAAATTTATAAATCTTCTTTATTTTCTAAACTCCGTAGTAAATCAAAACAAAAACAAATTGAAACGAAATGAACATTATAAAAACATATTTACACTAGTAGTATACACACAAAATTGTTTAACTAGTAATGACCTTTGATACGAAAAAATTACTGAAATACACGTCTTATGTTTTCCTTATTTTCAATATCCCCTTCAATTTCTAAAAACCTCTAAAATCCCTTATTTCTTTAATGTATCCGAGCTACATATTAATGTATCTGAGCCAGTATTTAATGTATTTGAGCTACATATTATGTATCCGATTTATTTTATAATGTATCCGAGCTAGTTTTAAATGTATCCGAGCTAGGTTTTAATGTATCCGAGCTACATATTATGTATCCGGTTTATGTTATAATGTATTCGAGATACTCTTTAATAAATCTGAGCTACATATTATGTATCCGGTTTGTGTTACTTTTTAAGGAATTAATGTAATTACAAACTAAAGAGGGATAGATTGTAATTTCATATTAAAACTATGTGATTCCTAAAGTTTATCCATATTTTAAACCCATGCATTACATATAAATGGGTAATTAGCATGCAATTTCCTTTGATCCTTAGTCTTTTTTCTAGAAAACACTGAAAATAAGGAGTATTTTTCATCTAAACAAAAGATTCCCAATGTGGGGTTAAAGATTTGGATTGATAAAGTAAAAATGGATTCTTCTCAATCCTATTATTCCACTACAACCTCCTTTTTCTCTCTTTGGTTCATGTAATTAGAAGTATACACAAAATTCCAAGAACTCAAAATGTTCTCAAACACGTGTCAATTTTCCACTTGCATGATCAATAACAAATAATTTTTTTTTTTTATACTTTCTACTCCAATCATCTTATTTCCTTTGATTGTAAATTTTTTATTTTTTATTTTTTGATTTCATGAACAACGTCCTTATAAAGTTGGGAATTTTTTCACTTATATTTGCAAACAAAATGTCATATTCGTCCACTTTGATAATAGTAACAAGGGTATATTATATTCTTTAAGGGTACAAGAATATGTTTCTCCTACAATCTTCTCGTACATTAGTTGTAAAATACCCCTCAAAACTTTTCACCTTGCTACACAATTTTGGTATATATGTACATTCAAAACATAAATAATTTTCTTCACTATCAACAAATATAAGTGGTAATAATTAACCTTTAATTTATATCCTTTGTTCCAATTTATGCAGTATAATTCGTTTTTCAAGAATCAAACTTTTTGATTTTGATCATGTATTCAGACATAGAATCTCTTTGAAATAAAATTTACATATTTAGAATCTGCATAAAAATTACAAGACATATAAATTGTGATCAAAGAAAAAGTGATTTAAATCTCGAAATCCTAAAAATGCCAGAAACGGGAGAGACTACCCCACTATCTACTTTAACACCTCCATCAAACACACACAACTCCCTCTCAAACATAATTGTAAGCATCCAAAACCCTCTATATAAACCCCTCACACCCTCTTCATTTCAAACCATCTCATCACAAACTACAAACATAAACAAAAACATTCTCATTCACCTTTCCTCTACAAACAACATCTTCAAATTACTTAAACATCATGTCTGGAGTTTGGGTATTCAAGAATGGTGTTGTCCGTCTAGTGGAGAACTCCGATTGCCATGGGGCGAACGGACTCCGAAAAGTTCTTGTACATCTTCCTAGTGATGAAGTGATCACATCATATGCAGTACTTGAAAGGAAATTGTACTCTCTTGGATGGGAGAGGTATTATGATGAACCTGAACTTCTTCAATACCACAAAAGATCAACTGTTCATCTTATTTCTCTACCAAAAGATTTCAGCAGGTTCAAATCCATGCACATGTTTGATATCGTCGTCAAGAATCGCAATGAATTCGAGGTTAGAGATATGTAAGGAAAAAAATGGAAGGAGTTGATCATTTGAATGTGTGTTTTGGTCCAGTGTGTTGTAATTAAGTTTTTATCTTTAATTTGTGATTTGTTTCAAAATGTTGTAATTTGGAAAGTTGTAAGGGAAAATATTGTAAATTAAATGTTGATCTGAAGTTATGACTTTTTCGTTAAAAGCGCTTGCCATATCACAAATGACAATGTTTTATGATTATAATTTATATATATAAGAGATATATAGTTTAGTACTCCTGAAATATATTTTTTCCTTCAATTTGGAGCTTACAATATTGTTCCATATCATTAAGTCAAGAATTAAATTAAAATGTAATAAATTTAGTATTGGTTATTACCTTTAATAAATAATTATAAACATTTTATGACATGTTGAACTAAAATAAAGCTACTTTTTCTTAGCCTTGTTTTAAGAAGAAACAAAATGACGAAGATATTTATTTGTTCTTCCTCTTCGACTTTAATGACTTAGAAAATGCACGCATCCCAAGACAAGCTCATCTGTTTTTACTTTCTTTTTAAGAAAATAATTCCTTATATCTCCCTTGAGTACTTCAGCTTATTATATACTATTTCCTATGTCCCTAATTACTTGTCCATTTTTTTTTAGTTGTCTCAAATTATTTATCTATTTTGACAAATAAAAAAATGACAATTTTTTTATACTTATTATACCCTTAATTAATTACTTTGAAAAATGTTGAACTTCTTGAAACTCTTAAGTTTTTAATTCATCAACTTCATAATTAATAGGGGTAAAATGATAAACTCATTATGTCAATCATTGTTTTCTTAATAGGTGTTTCAATTTTAAAGTGAACAACTTAATTAGGGACAGAGAGAGTATTTACTAGTAAGGGAAATCGTGCAATGTACGAGCTCAATATTTATCATATTTTTTCAAAAGTAATTTATTCATTTTAATTTATATATATTTGTATGATAGTAAATCATCTCATCAAATGTAAAATAATATTATTAATATTGATAAATTTTAAACCGTGTTAATTTATGATTTTAATTTTTTTTTGTTCTATAATAAATTATATACATGTAGTTGCAAAATTATGTCATTCTTTTTTTCTCAAAACTCTAATGTGAGGGGCTCATTGGGATATTCATAACTGAAGTATTTTTTTTCATCAACTGTGTATTTTTACTCTAAGAGGTTTGCAAAAATTTACAAAAATATCAGCAATATTCAAAGTAATAAAGATATAACTAAAAGATATGAATTTAAAAGTAAAAACGCAACTACTATGAGTCAGATAATTTTAAAAACTATATACTAATTAAATTAAAATAGAAAAGACATTTTTTCTCAAAATAGAAAGTTGAGATTGAAGCTAACAGGTCAACTCAACTCTCGCTTATATAATAAGAAAAAAATAAGATTATTGTTATTGGTTAAACCGCAAGTCGGCAACATATACACAAATTCTTTTAGCTCGAAACATTACTTAAAAGAATATTGTACACAATTATTTTAGCTCGAACATAATAAAAAATTAGATTATCTACTTGTCTTATTAACTTATCTGAAAACAAAAACGAAAAAGCTAGGAAAGATTCATGTTACTTGTGCAATTTCTTTCTTAAATACTGAATTAGTGGGGGTATATTTCACTTGATTTTAATATACCTATTCATAATCCACGTTTACCTCTAAACACAGGTCATAAAATCTCTTGAAATAGATGCAATTCAAATTTATTACCATAAGGTTAGTGTTTACCTTTTAAATAGTAAAGTTAGATTTATATACTTACTATGTAACTTCAGGACATGTGAGTTGAATTGACCAAATTAACAAGATTTGTAACAAATTAACCTAATTAAGTATAAAAGATAAACACTAAGCAAATAATTGAAATACATAAATTAAAATAAAGAATTCACGCGAGTAACCATGGCTAAATGGGAGAAACATTGTGGGTAAGAGTTGCACTTTTTGTATCTCTAGGTATTTCTCCCATAAAAAAAATGAAAACAACGTGATGGAACATATTTCTAACTTTTCTATACATGTGATAAAAAAAGAATTCAACAAAAATAATTATGAAAAAATCATATAGCTAGACATACTTCACTATCATATATATATATATTTTACCTTTAGTTTTAAAAAATTACACATAAAATCACTTTTTAATAATTATAAAATATATTTTAAAAAGTTAAATAATTAGATATACAAATCTTTTAAATATGGTATTGCATAATTATCTTAAAATCTAATCTCCTTAATTAATGAAATATTAACAGTTCAAATTTTACTTTCTTTCACATCATACCAATTCTCCAGCCAACTGTAAATCCCCCCACCCCACCCCACCCCCACCCCCCGTTCTCCATCACCTCTACCATATTCTCTCTTCCTTCATCTTCAATCTCTTATTCTAAGTTCATCTCCCTATCCTCTTTCTTTCTTGCTTCTCCCTCGTAGATCTTCTTCACTAAATCATCAGAAACTGAATTGAAAACGGAGTAATACAATCTTTTTTGGGTATTTATACAAAATTTGATTTCCCTTTTTTTTTGTTTGAGAATTAAAAATAGGAACAAAAATTTTGTGGTCATAATATTGTTTGTTTTACATGATTAGGGAACCTAGTCGGCGGTGGTGTTTAATCGTCAAGAAAACGAGAATGATATTACAACAACTACGGTTAACGGGAACATGTTGTTAGAACGGAGAAAAGGAAGTTGTAGACAAGATCCAGAGTCATATCAACGTTGGATTCATGTTCCGGACTTGGTGACTTTACGATAAATCTGTAGCGATACAATATTTGTTAGACGTATCTAAATGTTCTATGTATCTTCTCTTCCTCTATGTATCTTCCTTTCTTCTATGTATATATCCTTATTCTATATATTTTTATGTATTTTCTATTAAATATATATGAGTTGTTTTCTGTCATGTATCTGAGCATGTTATTCTATGCATCTGAGATCATTCTGTCATGATCTAGTGTGTTTCCTTTAGTGTATCTGAAACGATTCTGTCATGTACCCGAAATAATTCAGTCATGTATCTGGTCATACTTCAACGAGATTGTTCTAGACCACACTTTTACAGAATTATGACAATCACAAATTCATTGTTGGCGCAGTTAGCGATAATAAAGACCTACCAAAGCCAAAATGCACATTTATCAAATCAAATTCAATTGAAAAGATCAATATTGAATAATTAGATACATACTTCAAATACATAACAAGTTTCATATATATATATTTATATATATAACTATAACTTAGTAAAATAGGACAATCATGAATAATAAGAACATATATATAAGAAGAAGAAGAAGAATTTGAAGAATGATAAAGCACAAGAAGAAGAATCGAAGAATTGAAGAAGAAGAATAATAATAATTTGAGACTGGAATAATAAGAACATATATATAACTATAACTTAGTAAAACAGGACAATCATGAATAACCCAAGTAAGAAAATATTAACAAAACTCTCAATCATCAACTCGACTTAACAACTACAACAAATTATGTGATTCGCTACACACCTTTCAAGTAATTCAGACCACCCAACGATCTCTAAGATATCACGTACAATGTTTAACTTGCAAATTCGGTCTACAAGAACCACTCCAACATTTAACACAATGATCCAACCACTCATGGACCAACACACAAATTTCAACCAAACATGTATCAGGCTTGGTACCTGGCCAATTATGATGGAATCATGTATCAATCAATCGAAAGTGACAGACATCACAACAATCACAATGCGATGAAAATAACTCACTCTTGTAAAACAAGTATTAAGACAATTTCATTGTATGAGAAGAACAATGGATATCCTTAACATTCATTCCCTTATTACATAGAACACGAAATGTACAGACAATACTAACGAAGCAGTTAACATGCATACATAATGTAAATTGGAAAACAATTTAATCACCTACCACAAATCAAGCTTGAATTCTTTACTGGACCTGAGTCTTCCCCTTTTGTGAAACTTTAGCTTGATCTATGTTTAAAAACAATAACACAATACAAAATCAACCCCAAATGACCTAAATATCCCTGAATTGTATCTTAAACCCAAACCTCAAGCTAATCTCATGATCATCCCACTCAACCTAAGGCTTTCCCACCAATAATTCACATAAAACTATCAATTTTATGGTTACACTAGCGAATTACGACAATATAATCATGAATAAATAGTTTATAAACAAAACTTAGGGTTTTAGACCCCACAATCCTTGGTGTACCAGATTTTTTCCTCTTAGGTTAAGTCAAACCGTCCCCTAGAGTCATAACTATCGATCCTAAGGTATATGAACCGAAGTATTGGATTAGGAGAACGAACTACTTATCCTTAAAAATAATCTTGATAAAAAAACTTATATTCTAGACCAACCCCTTAACGTTGAGTTCAATCGGGAGTTCTACTCATTCGAATTCAATTTTGAAAAGTCCTACGGATTCTTTAATGTCTTAGTTAAAAGGAAACCCAACCCAAACATAGACATTTTACCTCGTCCTTTCTCGGATTATCTTTTGATTTCACTTCGCTTAGATTTCATCTGTGCCTAGCCTAACTTGAAATTTTCAACTCCTAAATCTGAAAGCTTCTCACCCAATTTCTTTTACGATTAGCTTACCCCTAACAGCTAGAAGGGTCGTTACAATGACATAACATATATTGAAAATTAAATTTACAAACACTATAATATATAAGTCAAAACTTGAAAAATAATATTAACACATATTACTTAAACAAGTATTGACATATAAAAATTCAAAATACGTTTATTTTAATACCTTGTAAGTTGTATATATTGTATGTTTTATATCTTGAACACACAAATATATATATACACACAAATATTCCTACCATATTTAATAATTGTCCGTATAGTTTGAAATAATTACATAATATCTCACTAATCAATAATTTCATATGGAACCCATGCATTCCTGACCTGATAACTCAGAGGTAAAATGTTGGCGGATCGTGACAGCTTTATTAAGAGGTTGTGGAAGCTAGCCAGCTAGGGGTCTCATCAACTTTGAAGAATCCAGACACTACTCTGCCAAGTAATGGAGTCTAATCTCTGACAAAAGTGCAATTGGTTAATTGGGAGCCATTTACATGTGCTTATAAGAGCCTTATCAACACGTGCACCATGCAATAAAAAGCGAAGGCAACAACTTGGCTAATCTCCTTTGTTATGCATAATAATTTGACATAAAGGCATTGACTATAATTCAATAATTTAGATATGAGTATGTTGGTTCTCAATTCAATCCGTACATTATAAGTGGAGCCAAAACTTCAAGTTTATGAATTTCAAATAAGTGAATTTTGCTACACAAATAGTCAAAGACATGATTTTGACTAAAGCTAAAAGGTTCTTAGGAACTCAAAATTTTCTTTCTAGCTCGGTTCTTGAATTACAATGTATATATAATTTTTCGATAAATTGACTCTATTTATTTCTATAAGTTAGTAGGTGAGAAGGAAAGACTAATGCTTAGAAATCTGGTTGACATCCAATCAGGGGTGGAGCTAAGTGGGGGTTGGTGGGTTCGGACGAACCCAATAGCATTTCCGTAGATCATGTGTGTGTATATATATATAAAACTTGTGAACCTCCTAAAAAAATTGATTGATGTCTCAGTGGTAAGGAAGGGTTGTGGTTTTGCTTTACACACCAATCTTGTGGGTTTGAACTTCACTATTAACAAAAGTTTCCTTTTTTCCTTAAGGAAGCATATTTTGCAATATTTTTCTCTTCTGTCCTAAAATTTAGAACCCCCAAACTCCTAATCCTATCCAATTAAAATCCTTTTGAATCATGTAACTATGCCACTTGGGGTGTGGGTTGACAAAGGGATCAATGAACTCAAAGTGATCATGAAAAAAGTGTGTGTAAAAAGAGTAGTAACAATTAAGTCATTTGATATTCTTGTCAGTAAAGGCCATTCCTCAAATGAATGGGCATATAATGTGACTTCTTCTTTGTACACTGAAATGGTGATATGGGAATGGGAGGGGAAAGTGAAAAAGACAGAAGAGAAGGAAGATTGATTTTACTTCTCACTCATTAAATCCTATTCCAATCCAATATCCACTAAAAGTATGGGACATGAGAGATCTCCATTTCTCTCACTTTTAATTATTTCCTTCATTTTTATCTATTCCTATTCCTTTTTGCTTCATGTTGTCTTCCATTTTTAGAAAGTTATTATATATATTTGGAAACATTCTTTAATTGCTTTAATAAACCCTTTTAATTTTGATAGTAACTAAACATTAATTATTTTGGTTCCTTACGTAATGAAAGAAAACTATATCTAGATCGATTGCAAGCCTCTATTGCAACCTTGCTTATAAGCCTAAAGTGATTATAATTGAAACCATAATGAAGTTATTCATGCTAAATAATACTCTCGGATTCGATTTTAATTTGCTTATCTTACTTTTTTTTAATTCATTTAAAAAAGAGTGTATTTTTTCCTTTTTGACAATTCTTTAATTTTAATTTTCCATACATGTCGTACTTAAAAACATAAGATTAAATAGCATATTGACACTTTCTATATACTTTTAGTTTAAAATCACAAGATTCGAAAGTCTTTTTTATTTTCTTAAGCTTCGTGTCAAGCTAAAACTAGATAAATAAATTCGACAAGACACTATCACATTGAAATTTCCCACTAAAAATTGTTTATCCACACTGATATTTAGATTGAATCGGTTGGGAAAAACAGTAGTGATTTCACACGAAATAATAGGAGTTTCTCAGTATTTCAGCATGAATCTGTTTCCACTATGTTTTTTTCATTGAGCTGGTTAGATGAGAAATAAATAGAAATATCATATGTCATAATACAAATTTCTCATTGATTTGTGGTGCGAAAGTTTTAATATACATTTAAGATTAAAAGAAACATCATCAACATGAGAAGGGACAAATTAAACGTCCCGAAATATCTTTTAATTTTTTAAATTCTTCCTTTTAGTGAAGGGCTGATCATGGAAGCAACGGATATAAGAATAGAAGATTGTTCTTAGCACTAAACAAATTAAAGAATTATGCTTGGAACCCATTAACCAAAAGAATTAGGTTCATCTAATGAGCATAAGATCATTAATTAGTGATTGTTTAGGAGAAGATTCTAATTTCAATAGGGCAAATTAGGGCATCTTGAGGCGATTTAAATATTCTCCCTTTCTTTTTCTTTAATCGTAATAATAAATGTACGATAAGTTAGTATAATTCTAAACCCTATAAGCAGCCACATTCCTAAATCCTACCTATTATCAAATTTTATATATATAAAAAATACTTTTTGGCACCTTATGTATTTTTTATTACGCAGAAACCCCTATAAAAACCCACTCACACTTCTCCTCAAGTCCATCTTCAAACTCACACACAATACTAACTATTTTCATATTCATCTTTTTTCATTCATATTTTTCAAACATGTCTGGTGTTTGGGTATTCAAGAATGGAGTAGTGAGGCTAGTTGAGAACCCCGGTGACTTCCACGGTGCGACGGGACGTCGTAAAGTGCTTGTACACCTTTCTAGTAATGAAGTAATTACATCATATGCATCTCTTGAGAGGAATTTGTACTCTCTTGGATGGGAGAGGTACTATGATGATCCTGACCTTCTTCAATTCCACAAAAGATCAACTGTTCATCTTATTTCTCTACCAAAGGATTTCAATAGATTCAAGTCCATGCACATGTATGATATTGTTGTTAAGAATCGTAATGAGTTTGAAGTTAGGGACATGTAGTAATAATTAATTAATTAATTTGAGATTTACTCAAATTAATCTTGTTTCTTGTTTTAACTTAAGCTTTAATTTGGTTTGTGTAATTTAGGTCAAAGGGGGTGTTTTGATTTCTTTAGGGTGAGGAAACTAATTTGTATAAGTGGGGTTCTTTTTTGTAATTTTAATGTTATAATCGTGTGTAAGAGTGAAGTTTATATGGCAATTAAAACTTGGTTTGGCTTGTAATTAACTTGTTTGTAAATTGTTCTCTTTCAATTATTTGAATTTCATGTGTTAAAGTTGATCGTAATACTATTTAAATGTATATTATTCATTTAATTTTTACAAGTTAAGACATGGTGTTGCAATCGGGTTGTTGTTGGGATTTTGGTATATGAATGAGATTTGATTCCGTGATCTTTGGATTAGCTGATGAATGGGCTTCCCTCGTGCATTAAGCCATCAAATATTCTTGATAGGAATCATCAACTTTATAATGTTTTAATAATGACTCTCACTTTTTTAACGATTTTTTTTTTATGATTATGCCGATGATGATAGATGGATGTGATTGATATGTTTTTTGATTGAAAGTATTTTTCTGCCTCTCTTTATTGTTTTGTCTTATTTTAAACAAAGACAACGGTATTTTCCCATTTATTTCTCTGCACTGTTTTAAAAAAGAAAGTAAGATGTCAAGTGTTATTTGCTCCATTTTTTGAGTTTGCCAAAATTCTCTAATTTGAAAAATGTCAATATTATAAAATAATCATGTTTTATCCTGATATGAATTATTTTGAAACCTTAATCAACATTGAGATGATTAAATTCCTTTAAGGTCATAGAGTAATATCTATGGGCACATAATTAATTTAACGCTACTTTTCAATTACAAATTCTCTTTTATTAAATCTGGTTAAGAATATTGAAGAATAATAATTTTGTGAGACTAAATTTTAGGTTAGGATTGTCGATTATTTTTTCTTAAGATAGTTGATATAAAAAGTATGGAGAAATTGTTATATTTCATGAGGAATCATCTAACTATATATTATAGATGTCATTTTACTATACAATACTCCTAAAGGGATAGAGTTTGAACTAGTCCCATTTTAAGCTTATCTATGAGTTTGAAAAAAATAGTAATTTAGGCACCAAATTAATTATGTAGTATACAAGATAACTCGAATAATTTGTATATAGATTATCTCTAACAGATGCCTTGTAGAGTATTAAATTTGCCTGCAAGGCTTTTTCCAGTTTATCTTTTTTGTATAAGATGCAGCATGGCATCTACAATATAATATATAGTACTCATTTTTTTTTCATAAATATCTATTCTTAATGAGATGTCTAAAATTCAAATATTTCTCTTTCAAAGAGTGTCTTGCTCCTTAATTAGAGAGTCTCACTATATCAAAAGTGATCTATAACGGCAAGAGCTTAATTATTTCTAAATATATTTTTTAGAAACAATTAACACTCTTTGTAAATTTTCCTAACTAAAGCCTAGCGATATTGGAAATTAGCTAATGCTGATAAACGCTTAAACATTTTTTGTTAATGTACATATTTTTTGCCTCTAAAAGTTATTTTTATTGTAATGCCTATACGAATATATATATATTATAATTAACCATGTTAGTGATCAATTTTGAATACCAAATGCCTTTTTTTTTTTTTTTAAATCATGGTTAACTTGCTTGTCTTTTTGTATCATCAAAAGAGCAGAATCATATAGTTATTTAAGCTGGGACAGGCAGAATTCTTTTAAAAGACAACACATTAATTGTAAACCTATTTTTTTTTTTTCTTTTGCAAGAGATGCTTCAGGGATACCAAAACTAGTGCCAACTTTTATTTAGAATATACTAATACTTCATATAATAGGTTCTACTAAAGAGGCTTAATTTAATTGAATAGCATGAGATATCAAAAAATCTAAGATGTATTCATCTGAAACTATATATTTAATTTATTATGTTATAGCTTAAAATGTAAGAAAGCAAGATCAAGATTCACACTCCTTTTTGTGTGTTTGACTAGTAAGGTCTAATCGAGCCTTAATTTTATTTTGTCATAATTCAAAGTTCAGTCATTTTCGACAGTAGAGAATAATACCTCGTACAAGATAAATGGAAAATTTTTTTGAAGAAAATCTTGGTGTAAAAGGGCTTGAATACCTATTATATGATTCACTCTCCTCTGCATGCAAATTTATCACTCTAACTTTGCACTAACTCAAAATTGAATTTAACTCATCTTAGCATATACTTACTATATATGTAAGAACCAATCATAATTAGCTTTTGTAGATATTTTCAATAAAATCTTTCCAGTTTTTACTATACATAAAGTTTCTTTTATTAGTATTAGTAACTACTTTAGGGGAATGTTTTTATGCGATGCTAATAACTACCTATATTTAATGTTTTAATGACGATCTAATGAAGTTATTATGAAACATTTACTCATAGGTAAGGAAAGCTCTTCTAATTGTTCATGGTTATTCTCTTGGATATATGTTCACCCGGAGGAAAGATTGATATTCAAGAAATAGTAAACGGTTGTATCAATACACAAATATATAACTAATTTACGTCAATTTATATAAATTGCAATTTCATTCAATCAACAATTAAGAAGTATTACAAAAAAAATATAGAATTTTTTTTTGTGATCAGGTCAATATAACCATAAAATTCTTCGTGTCTTTATTATTATTATTATTATTATTATTATTATTATTATTATTATTATTATTATTATTATTATTATTATTATTATTATTATTATTATTATTATGTTAAGAATGAATTTATCTGAACCAATATATGCTTTTCATTTAGCCTTTTTAGGTTCTGATCTTATTAGGGGGTCTAGAAGTGGTATTACTTCCCAATTCAATATATTCTTCATTTTCCTTGGTATTGGTTCTTTGTACATTGTTATTCTATATATATTCTAAGCATGAGGGTATTTATATATGTTGATTAAACTTTTTGTCCTTTATTAAAAGACTTTATAATAGATAGAATTATCTTTTATTATTTTTCTCTAATATTATTTATTTATTATCATAATATTTAAAATTTTAAAATTAATTAAAAATATAACTATTAAATCTTTACTTATTTGTAATAGGTAGGAACTCCTAATATTTTACTACTTTAAAATTGACTAAAATTTATTTCTTAAATATTTTCTTATTTGAATTATATAAAAGAATCCTAACATTTAAGACTTCAAAATCAATATTCTTACCTTATATAAATCCTACTTAAATTATAATAAACAAAATAAAAAAATAAATAATATTTTTTTTAAAAAAGGTTTACGTTCCTTTAAATAATTGTTTAACTTCCCTATAAGAAATTTGTATCATTTAGATAAATATAACATTTAATTTAACATCAATTGCCATTTTTTTTTCATTATTTCATTTTTTATATATATAATTTTATTGATTGACACGTGCAAAGCAGGTACACTATATTCTTACCTATGATATTACATGCCTGCCAATTTCGACCTAATTTTTTCTCTTTAGAAACAAACTTTTCAAAAGAAAAAAGTAACAAGAATGAATGCTATAAAATCCAAGGAGGGAAAATAAAGTGAAATTCTATATGATGATTAGATAACTGATCATATATATTCTTGGAAAGATTTTTATAGAATTTTGTTGGGTTCCATATGTCTAAAATAATCGATTTGGTTTTCTTTCTTATATTTACTAATTAATATTAAAATAATAAGGAGATGAATTGATGCTATGAGTAAGTGGTATTCTATTTTCTATGCGCCCACCATTATTTCATGGGATTAAAAGTCTTTCTTTACCTAACAGTGTCATTGCATGCCCTTCGTTTATTAAACTAAAATAATGTAAAAAAATATGATTTTACAAAGTTCGATAAGTTTGGCAAGCCATGACTTATGATGGAATAAATGGATCACTTTTTATATTGTTTGAAATTAAATTTTATTAATTAAAAGGACAAATAAGAGAAGATTAGAACATTAGGGCAAAGTGCAAGGATACCCTATTTCACTGTCGCTATTGTCCGCCTTTTAAATTCTGTAGTCCTTTTTAACAAATAGTTTGAATAAAACTCTCTAATATTTTACTCAGTTCAATAATTAGAACTGAATCAGTTTTATTCATTATTTTTAGCACATAAATTTTTATATGGAGTTAGCTTGGTTCACAACATATGTCATTATCCAAAATCATAAGATAACTCAATAATTTTACCAATTCAATTTAATATTATAAAGAAAAAAGTAAGTGACAAGCAAAATATCTCAAACACTAAGGGGTCGTTTGGTAAAATGTATAAAAATAATGCTAAATAGAGTGTGTTAGTAGTGCTTGCATTAGTAATCCTTGTTTTAGTTATGTTTGCATCAGATATACATAGATACTTTTTACGTATTGTTTGGTTTGGTGTATTAAAAAAAAATGCATTGTATAAAAATATTTATTTACAAAAGTATCCTCCATAATTATGGTTGAAAAGATGTAAAAGTACTTTTGAGCGGTAATTGGGTCATTAACCATGCTAATGCATGTATTAAATTCCTTTGCATTACTAATACCTAGAAATCCATGGTATTAGTAACACACTCCTCAATACACAATATAGTATATAACTAATGCTACATAGCATGAAAAAATGTACCAAACAAGGTACAACTAATAAACAAAGCTAATGCAAGCATTGTATTTGTTAATACACTCAACCAAATGACCCCTAAGTCTTTTAACTTGAAATGCGGAAAAATGAAATTACTGCTCAAGATTTGGTGTCATAAGTACAAAAACTTCTAAAATATGATGCAAGCCTGATATTAAAATGACAAGTCTAGACGTAAAAAATATCTTGTTTGAATACTAAAATAATAGAATAAATAAAGAATAGAGGGAGGTGTGGACCGCGGAACAACCAAAAAACTCACCACAACTACAAGATAACCAAAGATCAGACTCAAAAAGCTCCACGAGATGCATCATATTCGGAAACGAATTTTCCCCACAAAAGAGTGCAACAAGTGTAGTATTGTTGAAGATAAAGGAAACTGAAGACATGGAACAGGTTGATGTGTTGAAGATAAAGGAAATTGAAGACATGCAACATGTCAACAACCTAGTCCAATCTATGTGTACAATAGAGTTAGAGTCACTCTAGTATTAGGTCACTTATATAGACTAGGCTGGTACTTCTTGTACTAGCTTAAGTCGACTAGGATTAGATTACGAGTAGGATTATATTACGATGACTAGGATTATATTACGACTACGATTAGATTATTTATAATTGCACTATTATTATAGTAGTAATAGGTATTGTAGTAGGAATCGAAGTATAGCTAACTTAGGACTCTACAACTCTCTCTCTATATAAAGAGCATGTACTCAACAATTTTAATTATCAATCAATCCTTGATTTCTCTAACCTTTACGTGAGAATTCTACATGGTATCAAAGAATAAAAACTCTTCCGCTCTCTAAGTAATGATAAAAAAAACACCACACGTTCAACTGCAATGGCCCCCTCTATCAACACTATGTCGACCTCTTCACTTCAGCAACACATTGTTGCTTGCTTCATTAAACTTAAGTCAACAAACTACCTCATATGGAGGATACAAATACCTCAATTGATTCAGGTGATGAGACTAACCTATCTCATTATAGAGAATGAACCAACTAAAAATAGTTGTTCCACTGGATAGACTGCTGGAAAAGTTATAGTGGTTGAGAAGGATGTTAAAGATAGTGATAGCATGATGATTGAGAGGAGAAAGATGATAAGGAGATGGATCTTAAACACCTTGACAGAAGAAAGTATGTACCTAATTGTGGGCTTCTCAATTGCCAAGGAGGTGTGGGAATGTTTGGAAGAAGATTATCTTCAAACAACAAAAGATAAGTAGTTTCAGCATAAATAACAACTACAAAGTGTTAGACTAGGAACCAAAAATATTGATGAATACATCAAGGAATTCAAAGGCATATGTTATGGTCTTCTAGCCATTCACAAACCCGTGGATGAAGATAGCAATGTAATCAATTTTGCTAGAGGTTTAGGTCTCAAATACAAAACCTTCAAGATTTTCATGTTAGGTAAGGCACCATATCCCAGCCTTAATCAATTTGTTAATGCTCTCACAAATTTTGATATAAGGGAAGATGAAGAAAAGGTGTTGCAACAAATCTATAACATGGTATTATCTATCCAAAGAGGTAGAGGAAGAGGAAACAACAACTTCAACTTAAGAGAAAGAGGTTTCAAGCTTATTGGACAAGGACCAGGTTCTCCGAACAATCAAAGTTTCCCAAGTAGAAATAAGGAGATGAGTAACACTGAGTCATGTCAAATCTATGGTAGGAATAATCATACTGCTCTTAAGTATTTTTGCTAGTGGGACTACTCATATCAATCTGTAGATGAACTATCACAAGTAACAACTTGACATCACATTCATACCGAAGCACTGACAAAATAAGTTTTTACTTAGTTTTCGAAGCAAGCTAGGAGTAACCGTTCCTCCACTCTATAGCTTGAGGGGAAGTGTTGAAGATAAAAGAAACTGAAGACATGAAACATGTTGAAGTGTTGAAAATAACGGAAATTGAAGACATGTAACAAGTTGAACAACCTGGACCAATCAACGTGTACAACGGAGTTAGAGTCACTCTAGGATAAGGTCACTTATATCACCTAGGCTACTACTTCTTGTACTACTTGAAGTTGACTAGGATTAGACTACGATTATGAATATATTATGACTGGATTAGATTATTTATAATTGCACTATTATTATAGTATTAACGGGTATTATAGTAGGGCTATAAATATAGCTAACTTAGGACTTTACAATTCTCTCCCTATATAAGGAGCATGTACTAAACAATTTTAATCATAAATAAAATCCTTGATTCTATTAAGTGAGAATTCTACAAGTATGAGTATGAAACCACTTGTGTAACACCCCGCAACTAGAAGGAGCTATAATTAGAAAGAGTCATTTTTAGAAAGAATGAAAAGTCTGAAAATTTGACAAAATCAAGTTAAGTATGAGTTTTGGGTCAATTTCAAATGACTATAACTCTTAGATCAGGATGATTTAGGTGTGCGACAAGATACCATAGGAAATATCATTGAATTACCTTTCCAACGCAGCTGAATTTGCTCAGTTTCGAGTTAGTATGAGTGAGATATGTCCATTTGAAGTTGTGTGTCTAGATAAGGAAAGTCAAAACCTGATTTTAGAAGGGTATTATGGTCTTTTCACTACCCAATTAATTAAATTCATTTTTGGTAATTAAGTTGGGGTCTCTTTTGATGGGATTCAGTTTATGCTATTGAAAAACAAGTTAGGTTTTTGAGATGAGAGAAAAGAAGAGGAGAAAAGAGGAGAAGGAGCAATGAATCGTCAAGTTCTGGGAGCTAGGCTTGTGGATTTTGTCAAGGGGTGATCCCTACAAGGTATGTGAGATCACACAACATTGTGTTAGTTCAATCATGTGCCAATCATGATTTATTTCAGCAAATTTAGATTCTTGAAGGTTTAGTAATTGAGTTCTTGATGGATTTGTTTTAAGTTTCTATTGGGTTCTTGATTGTTGGAGTTATTGATGAGTTCTTGATTTAGATTCATGAAACTAGATTTCGTTTTGAGTAGATTCTTATATATTTTCGTTATGTATTCAAATCTAAATGTTTGGGGAAAGAACCAATTGAATCTAGAGGGTTTAGAGTTGAAAAACGAGCAAGAGAATTCGTCAAAATTCTGGGGAAAAGGGTAGGGCACCGCGCCGCTCAGAGTGCCCCAAAAAGTGTTCTATATTTGGAGATCTGGGGCACCACGCCAACTAGCGCGCCCCAACTTCAGTTCTGAAGTTTTCCCTCTGGCGCCCCGCGCCACTCAGAGCACCAGGGACGCTAGGTCTTCTAGTTTTTTCCACTTCATTCCGTACTAGTTCCCTTGAAATGTACCTATGTTTCCTAGTTGATTCCTACACTCTAAGGTACGTCTAAACAACATGGAATCATCAATAACATGAGATCATGAACCTTGAATCTATAATTCAATTCAAGGAAAGTTAAGAGTTAAGTCAAGAGAAGTTCATAGAGTTTTCCAAAAAGTCTATTACAAATGTTTTAACTTTATTTTAAGACTTGAGTTTTGAGTTGAGTAAAGGGTAAAGATTGAAGTCCATTTCTTCAAAAGAGTATATCGGGACTATGTATTACCAAAGAGTAAAATGTTTTTCACATTTAAAAAAGGAAGGAAACTTTGATTTCCAAAAGAGCCTTTGAGTTGGTTTTCAGTAAAGAGTAAATGCTTTCACAATTAAGCAAGAGAGGAAACTTTGATTTCCAAGACGAGCCTTTGAGCTAAGTTTTGAGAAATTATCTCAAACCACAGAAAGAAGTATGTTTCTAAACATAAGAGCTAGTATTATATTTTGGGAGTAATATTGAGCACCGATATGGGGGAAAGTTCAGACAACTCCCATCCCCCATAAATTATGTAGCCATCATGGGTAGAAAAGGGTCATACTTTTTAGATGATTCCTTAGTGCTTTTTAGCATAGACTAGTGGATCCACTTAGTAGTCAGGTTTTATTCCCCCGACAAAGTATAGTACGACCCTGACAGCGTGAGGCAAAATATTATATCATCACAATAGCTCTTAAGTGATGGTTGTCGGTTAGAGAAACTCCCACAACAGTATTATTTTGTATTTTTATATACATTCCAGAGCTTATATTATATCTTTGCATACATCTAGAGTTACTATTATACTTCTAAATACACAGAGTTGTTATCCATGTTTTAAAAAGCTTTTCTTTATAATGTACTTGTTTACACTGCTTTATATTGAAATGAGTTTAGTTCAGTTCAATTCAGTTGAGACCAGGTTTGTTCTTCAGTTTCTTTCAAGCTTATGTCTTGTTTTAAAATTCCCCTCACATGCTCGTTTATTCAATGTACTGATGTCATTTGGCCTGCATTTTTTTATTATATATATAGGTAACCAGGATCATCATCCAGCGCATTGTTGATTCTAGTTCATTAGGATGTCGTTGGTCTTGTCCCGATGTCCATCTCAGTTATTAGAGGCTTCATAGACAGTCAGACGTAGTTCTTTAGTCTTTTCATTTTCATTCTATTATGATGAGACTTGAGTTGCCACTTTGGCCAGTGAATGTTATTTTAATAGATTCTTGGATATCTTTGAGCTTTTCAGTTTACTTTTAAAGTGCAGTTATGATTGAGTTAAGTCTTCCGCTGAGTAAGTAAGCTTGGTTAAGGGTTCGCTTGGGGCCAACAATGGTTCTCGAGTACCAGTCCCGCCCTGGGTGTAGGCTCAGGGCGTGACAAACTTGGTATCAGAGCACAGAGTTTAAGAGTCTTAGGGAGTCTATGAAGCTGTGTCTGTAGAGTCCTAGTTATCAGTGTGAAGCGCGCCACATCTATAATTAGAAGGCTACAACACTTAGGAACTATCTCACTTTTTCATACTTATTTCATGTGTTAGAGTTTTATCTCTAAAAAGTTTTTTTCTAACTCGTGCTTGCATGTGTATTTTAGATCATGCCTCCACGAAGAGCTGTCAGAGGTCGTCCGGCTAGAAGAAATGTTGAACCACAGGAATAAGGGGTAACTAATGCACCAGAAGTGCAACCCCAAGGAGAGGTTACCATGCCGAATTCCGTGAAGCTATCCAGATGTTGAGCCAAGTGGTAACCAACCAAGCTGGGTAATAGAGAGAGAATCATCAGAAAGTGGCTGATACTTCGCGGATCCGCGAGTTCTTAAGGATGAATCCTCCAAGCTTTAATGGTTCAAGTGTTACTGAGGATCCATAAAATTTATTGAAGAGCTTCAGAAGGTTTTTGAGATCATGCATGTTGTTGATACCGAGTGGGTGGGACTAGATACATACCAAATGAAGGGTGTCACTAGAATCTGGTTTGATCAATGGAAGAAGAACTGAGCTGAGGGAGCACCACCTGTGAGTTGGGCTTGTTTTGAGGAGGCCATTTTGGGGCGTTTATTTCCCCGAGAACTAAGAGTGGAAAAGGTACGAGAGTTCCTCACTCTTAAGCAGGATTTTTTAAGCGTTCATGAGTACAGTCTGAAGTTTACACAACTTTCCCGCTATGCTTCGGAGATGGTTGCTGACATGAGGAGCATGATGAGTTATTCGTTGCTGGTTTGTCTCACCTGTCAAGCAAGAAAGGTAAGGCAACTATGCTGATAGGGGATATGGACATAACAAGGCTAATGGTCCATGTGCAACAAGTTGAGGAGGACATGCTGAGTGATAGAGAAGTGTTTAAGAATAAAAGGGCTAAGACATAAGGGAATGATTCCGGGCAGCAAAGTGTAATGTTAATAGGTCTTCCTTCCAATAGAAACAAAAGGGACCTGCTCCATCATCTGCTAGTGCACTTGCACCAAAGAACAAAAGTGAGTACAATAGTCAAAATTTCAGATCTAAACCCGCTTATTCTCAGGGTAGTATGGCACAAGGGGTAGTAAGCCTTCTGCATGTGCTAAGTATGGTAGGAACCACTCAGGGATGTGTCGTGATGGCTCCACTGGTTGTTTTAAGTGTGCCCAAAATGGTCATCTTATGAGAGAGTGCACTAAGAACAAGCAGGGTAACGATAATGGGAGGCAATAGAGCCCAGTCCTCTTCGGTTGCTCCACCAAGCAGAGCTGCGTATAGAGGAGCTACTTTAGGGGCAGACGGAGGAGGAAACCGTCTTTATGCTATCATTAGTCGCCAAGAGCAAGAGCATTCTGTAGATGTTGTCACTGATATGATCCAAGTCTTTAACTTTGATGTTTATGCTTTACTAGATCCAGGAGTGAGTTTATATTTTGTAAATCCGTATGTTGCTATGAATTTTGATGTTCTTCCTAAGCAACTTCTTGAGCCCTTTAGTGTTTTCACACCTGTTGGTGAGTCTATTCTTGCAGAGAGAGTCTATTGTGATTGCACCATTTCCATCAATCACAAGAGTACCATGGCTGACTTATTTGAGTTAGATAAGGTATATTTTGATGTCATTCTAGGTATGTATTGGCTTCATGCCTGTTATGCATCAATAGGTTGTAGAACTCGAGTAGTCAAGTTCTAGTTTTCTTATGAGCCAGTTATAGAGTGGAAGAGCAGTTCAGCAGTGCCTAAGGGTCGTTTTATTTCATACCTTAAGGCAAGAAAGTTAATTTCCAAGGGGTGTGTCTATTACTTAGTCCGAGTTAATGACTCCAGTGTTGAAATATCTCATATTCAGTCAGTTCCAGTAGTAAAAGTGTTTCCAGAAGTCTTTCTAGATGATCTTCCCAGAGTCTCTCCTGAGAGAGAAATATACATTCTTCTTGATAGTCGTCCTATATCTATTCTGCCATATAGGATAACACTAACAGAGTTAAAAGAGTTAAAAGAGCAGTTGAAAGATTTCCTAGAGAAAGGTTTTATTCGACCAAGTGTCTCACCTTGGGGTGCTCCAGTCTTATTTGTGAGGAAGAATGATGATTCCCTTAGGATGTGTATAGGTTACCGTCCGTTGAACAAGGTTACCATCAAGAATAAGTATCCTCTTTCGAGAATTGATGATCTCTTCGATCAACTTCAGGGTGCCGGTTGTTTCTCTAAGATAGACCTTAGATCTGGCTACCATCATTTAAGAGTAAGGGAATATGATATTCCAAAGACAACTTTCAGGACTCGTTATGGTCATTATGAATAGAAATTGAAAAAAAGGTTGACTACTGCCCAGTATTGACCTTACCAGAAGGTACACAAGGCTTTGTTGTATATTGTGATGCATCCAAAGTTGGTTTGGATTGTGTGTTAATGCATAATAACACAGTTATAACTTATGCCTCTAGATAGTTGAAAGTTCATGAGAAGAATTACCCAACCCATGACTTAGAGTTGGCTGTCGTAGTATTTGCTTTGAAAATATGGCTTCATTATTTGTATGGTGTTCATGTTGATGTATTCATAGATCACATGAGTCTTCAGTATGTGTTTAATCAGAAAGAGCTTAATCTCATACAGAGAATGTGGTTAGATTTACTCAAACATTATGACATGAGTATTCTTTATCACCTAGGCAAGGCTAATGTTGTTGTTGATCCTTAAGTAGATTGTCTATGGGTAGTACCGCCCATTTTGAGGATAATAAGAAAGAGTTAGCAAAAGATGTGCACAGACTTGCACAATTATGAGTTCAACTAATGGATTCCACAAAAGGAGGAGTAGTGGTGATGAATGGGGCTGAATCATCATTAGTGTCAGAAGTGAAAGAAAACCAAGACCAAGACCCTATTTTGCTTGAATTGAATACAAATGTTCATAAGCAAAAAGTAATAACTTTTGAACAAGGGGGAGATGGTGTATTGAGGTATCAAGGTAGGTTGTGTGTACCAAGGGTGGATGATGGAGAAAGCTCTATATATTCCATCTATCCAAATTCCACAAAGATGTATCGTGACTTGAGAGAGGTATATTGGTGGAATAGTATGAAGAAGGGCATTGCAGAGTTTGTTGCTATGTGCCCGAATAGCCAACAAGTTAAAGTAGAGTACCAAAGGCTAGGTGATATGGCTCAGAATATAAAACTTCTGAAATGGAAGTGGGAGATGATCAATATGGATTTCATCACAGGTTTACCAAGGTCTCGCAGATAGCATGATTCTATTTGGGTGATTGTTGATAGAATGACAAAATTAGCCCAATGTTTGCTAGTAAAGACTACCCATTCAGCAGAGGACTATGCCAAGTTGTATTTTCAAGAGGTAGTTAGACTTCATGGGGTGCCTGTTTTGATTATTTCAGACAGAGGTGCGCAATTTACTGCATAGTTTTGGAAGTTATTTGATAAAGGCTTGGGTTCAAAGGTGAACTTAAGTACTGCTTTTCATCCTTAGACCAATGGTCAAGCAGAGTGCACTATTCAGACCTTAGAAGATATGTTGAGGGCTTGTGTGATTGATTTCAAGGGGAATTGGGATGATCACCTACCTCTCATTGAGTTTGCTTACAACAATAGCTACCACTCTAGCATCCAAATGGCTCCTTATGAAGCTCTTTATGGGAAAAGATACAGATCTCCTATTGGATGGTTTGAAGTTGGCGAAGCTGGGTTGATAGGACTAGACTTAAATCATCAAGCTATGGAGAAGGTGAAAGTTATTCAAGTGAGGTTGAAAACAGCGCAGAGTCGTCAGAAATCCTATACAGATATTAGGAGAAAAGACTTAGAGTTCGAAGTAGACGATTGGGTTTACTTGAAAGTTTCACCCATGAAAGGTGTTATGAGGTTTGGTAAGAAGGGGAAACTTAGTCCCGAATATATTGGTCTTTACAGAATATCCAAGAGGATGTGCAATGTAGCTTATGAGTTAGAGCTACCACAAGAGTTAGCAGCAGTTCATCCGGTGTTCCATATCTTCATGTTGAAAAAGTGTATGGGAGATCCTTCATTAAGCATACCAACTGAGGATATCAAGGATAGCTTATCTTGTGAGGAGATTCCTGTTCAGATTCTAGATCACCAAGTTCACAAGTTGAGAACAAAAGATGTAGAATCAGTCAAAGTTCTTTGGAGGAATCAATTTGTTGAAGAAGCCACTTGGGAAGCTGAGGAGGATATGAAGAAGAGATACCCACATCTCTTCGAATCCGGAGAAGATCCAAATTAAGGTACTAATCCTTTTCTTGGCATTTATTTATAAGTTGGCATATTGTATTTGCATTTTGCTTATTTTGGTGTTTGAACTGAATGTTAGATGTTACGCCCTTAGCCTGATAAGATTGATCTCATTCGAGGACAAATGTTCCCAAGGGGGAAGTATTGTAACACCCCGCAACTAGAAGAAGCTAGAATTAGAAAAAATCATTTTTTGAAAGAATGAAAAAACTGGAAATTTGACAAAATTAAGTTAAGTATGAGTTTTGTGTCAACTTCAAACGAATATAAATCCTAGCTAAGGATGAGTTAGGTGTGCTACAGGATACCATAAGAAATATCTTGGAATTACCTTTCCAACGCTGCCAAGTTTGCTCAGTTTCGAGTTCATATGAGTGAGATATATCTATTTGAAGTTGGGTTGTCTAGATAAGGAAAGTCAAAATCATATTTTAGAAGGGTATTATGGTCTTTTCACTATCCAATTAATTACATTTGTTTTTGGTAATTAAGTTGGGCTCTCTACTTATGGTATTCGGTTTACGCTATTGAAAAATAAGTTAGGGTTTTGAGAGGAGAGAAAAGAAGATGAGAAAAGAGGAGAAAGAGCAAGGAATCGTCAAGTTCTTGGAGCTTGGCTTGTGGATTTCGTCAAGGGGTGATCCCTACGAGGTATGAGAGATCACATAGCATTGTGTTAGTTCGAGCACACATCAATCATGATTTATATCAGCAAATTTAGATTCTTGAAGGTTTAAAAATTGAGTTCTTGATGGATTTATTTGAAGTTTCTATTAGGTTCTTGATTGTTGGAGTTGTTGAGGAATTCTTGATTTAGATTCATGAAATTAGATTTTTTTTTAGTAGATTCTTTCATATTTTGGTTATGTATTTGAATCTAAGTGTTTGGGGAAAGAACCAATTGAATCTAGAGGGTTTAGAGTTGAGAAACGAGCAAGAGAATTCGTTAAAATTCTAAGGAAAAGGGTAGGGCGCCGCGACACTCAAAACGCCCCACAAAGTGTTCTGTAGTTGGGACTCTGGGGCGCTGCGCCAACCAGTATGCCCCAACTTCAGTTCTGAAGTTTGCCCTTTGGTGCCCCGTACCACTTAGAGAGCTAAGGACGCCAGGTCTTCTACTTTTTCCCACTTCTTTCCATACTAGTTCCCTTGAAACGTGCCTATGTTTCCTAGTTCATTCCTACACTCTAAGGTACGTCTATAAAACATGAAATCATTAATAACTTGAGATCATGAACCTTGAATCCATAATTCAATTCAAGGAAAGTTGAGAGTCAAGTCAAGAAAAGTTAAGAGTCAAGTCAAAAGAAGTTAAGAGTCAAGTCAAGAGAAGTTCATAGAGTTTTCCAAAAGTCTTCTACAAACGTTTTAACTTTGTTTTACGACTTGAGTAAAGAGTAAAGATTGAAGTCCATTTCTTCAAAAGAGTATATCAAGACTATGTATTTTCAAAGAGTAAAATGTTTTCCACATTTAAACAAGGAAGGATACTTTGATTTCCAAAAGAGCCTTTGAGCTGGTTTTCAGTAAAGAGTAAGTGCTTTCACAATTAAGCAAGAGGGGAAACTTTGATTTCCAAGAGGAGCCTTTAAGCTAAGTTTTGAGAAATTATCTCAAACCACAGAAAGAAGTATGTTTTTAAACATAAGAGCTAGTATTATATTTTGGGAGTAGTATTGAGCACCGATATGGGGAGAGTTCGGACAAATCCCAGCCCCCATAAACCATGTAACCATCACGGGTAAAAAAAGGTCATACTTTTTAGATGATTCCTTAGTGATTTTTAGCATAGAGCAGTGGATCCACTTAGTAGTCAGGTTTTATACCCTCGGCAAGGTATAGGATAGCCCTGGCAGTGTGAGGCAAAATATTGTATCATCACAATAGCTCTTAAGTGATGGTTGTCAGTTAGAGAAACTCCCACAACAGTATTATTTTGTACTTTTATATACATTCCAGAGTTTATATTGTATCTTTGCATACATTCATAGTTACTATTGTATTTCTAAATAGACAGAGTTGTTATCCATGTTTTAAAAAGCTTTTCTTTATATTGCACATGTTTAGTTTAGTTGAGTTGAGACCAGGTTTGTTCTTCAGTTTCTTTCAAGCTTATGTCTTGTTTTAGAATTCTCCTTTGATGTTTGCGTAATCAAGACACAACTTTTAATTCAAGTGTCTACGATCGTGTACAGTAATATAACCCAACTGAATGGGTTAGGGTCGAGTCCCAAGGGAGTGGTTGCAAGAATTAATAGAAAAGTAAAATCAAATTCTAATAAATCATAGCTATAAACATTAACGAATAAAAACATACTAAATCTAAAGGGTTGACACGAATGTCAATTATCAATGGGGGGTTTGTATTCAACTAATGACAAAAATAGCAAAAATATAAAGATGTGAGATAAGGAGACGGGATTCTTGGGATGTGATAGGAATATGGGATAAAATATACTATTGGTAAATGCTTTTATTAGTAAATCGCTGAATATTTGTAACTAGGCTAGACTTTAGTGGGGGTAAATTCTCTCTCGAGCAACTTACCACGAATCATCTCAGTTTCTCTCAAACAATGAGTTGCAGCACTTAAGCACAACCTCCGCCTTAGCCCATTCACTCTCTCGAGCTGAATGTGTGGGAGAAGATCTAGGATTCACTCTCTCGAGCTGAACCCACGACGACCCAAAAACCACTGGCTATCGATTTAGTAGTCTTAGTTTTAAAACCTCTCTCTCGAGCAAGCCAAAAATACTAAGATAAAATCATATTTGCAACTACAATCCCATTAAGTTCAAACACAGCTACTAAATGAAATCACATTTAAACAATAAATAGACTAATAATAAGCAATACCCAATAAGAAATTTAACTCATATTCACAAAATCACACCCTAAGAATTGGGGTTTTAGCTAGACATGAAAAAGAGATAGAAATCAATACCAACAAGTGTTTCCATCAAGTGGGTACGATAAAAAATGTCTTTAATCACGTCTAGGATGAAGATTCTTGGATACCCACTTCCAATTTCTTGGAGTTGAAAACCTTCAAAACCTTCAAGCTTAAGAACAATGTCTCCCAAAAACTCTAAGAACTAAAAACTGAAAATATTCTAAGTCTCAATAATAATTCTCTACAACTTGATACTAAGCTACATAATTAAATAGGAATTTATAGTTTTTGAAAATTTGTGCTGCGAAGGACCACTCGGCGCAGTTAGTCGGGATCGCCGATACACTCGGTGATCCGCCCTTTGGTTTGGTTCATCACCTTTAAGCTTTTGCCTTCAACATCTTCGCGTTTTGATTCATTGGGCAACAGGGAACTGCTTCGCAAAACTGCTCGGCGAAGCGCTGACTGGAACTTTGGGCGAGGTTAAGGCCATTCGGCTACTCGCCTAATGCATTAGGTGATCGTCAGGCCTTCTTTTCTTCATTCTTTTCAGCTACCTTGTTCCTTTTTGCTCCATAGTGTCCATGCTTTGTCTCTAACTCTAAATACCTGAAACTCAAGGATTTATATAAGTTTTTGAGGCAAAATATGCATTTGAGGATACTAAATTCATTAAAATAAATTCCGAAATGAGTCCAAATTGTAGACTCATCAACACCCCCAACTTGAACTTTTGCTTGTCCTCAAGTAAAACTCAAGTTCAGTAGTTCAAAAAGGATGTCTCAATCAGTGCTACTCAAGTATCAATCATGAATGTCCAGAACAAGACTCAACTTACTCATGCAAGGATCAATTGTATACTCAAAGACTCAAATTGTGACACATCATTATCAAAGATTCTGAAGCTCACAATACTTGCTTCAAATGCAAGTTCAAGCTCAACTAAGGTATTCAAATGCCCTCACACAAAAGAAGGATTCCATTTTCACACACAATTATTTAATCATTTAAAGTTTCAGAATCAAATGCAACGCTCACACTCACAAAGAAGAACACTATGCATGTTTTCACCCATAGGTTTTCCCTTATTTTCCAATTGACAATTGCTTCAGCTCACTCAAGATCAAAAAGGTCTTTTCAAGGCTTGTAATAGGGATGAGTGCAAAGGTATGGTCATTTAGACTCAGTGACTTTCATCCTCATGAAATGTGGTGCTCACAACACTTCCTTCCTCTTCTTTCATCATTTTCTTAAGTGCTCATAAGTCATCCCATTATTCACTTTACATAGATTGTTCGGAAACCCCATTTCTTTAGTATTTTCATAACTTTATTCCATGACTTTTTCTTTTTCATTCTTTTCTTTTCTCTTCTGTTTTTTATTGAGGGGTTCCATTTTTCTCACACCATGGGTTAAATGAGACATTTCTTGCACTTCTTGACTTGCCTTCTCTTTTCACCACACCCTCAAGTTAGAATTTTTGCCTAAGTTGGCTATTCAATCGACCACAAATCAAGAGGATTATAGGTAGTGATTTAAGAAAGGTCATGTTTTCATCAAGTTTCTTCCAAAGAAAGGTAAGGCTCAAGGGGTGTTCAAAAGAGGTTCACACACTCACAAGGTAGGCCACAAATGAGGTCTATGTCAAATTGGCTCACACTCTTCAAAGTTGCCTAACATCATATCAGGAGATAGTCTTACTTAGTCGACCAGACCAACAGGGCAAATTCTAAGTGTCATCATGTGTGGTTCACGGTAAGCTCATCACACAAGGCATCGACACCAAAGTCAAATAAAACTCCACACTTACGCTAGTGTGCAACATTCATCACAAAAGACTCAATTTGATAATTGGCTAGTCACAACACAAAGAGTTCACATATTGTCTATGTAACTTTACTTGATCTCATCGTAGCCGCACATTCATGTTCGTTCGATTATGAACACTATTTGAGTCATCGATTTTGATCAAAATCGAGACTTAAATTTTCTAAAGAACAGCCACATTCAAGTTCATACAAGAGTGGGCGAAAATTTTGGAAGGGCCAAAATTATTTCCAATTAAAGCAAAAGGAACCACAAGCTCAAATATCGGTGAAAAGCATTGTATAACACAATTGTAAGCACAATGACCCAGATATAAAATCAAAACTTCAGTTACAAAAGCACACAAAGGTGGGCCTCACCCCACCACAAATAAAAGTATTTGTCCTCAAATACAAACAAAATAATATCCATAATTGAAAATAAAGAAAGATAGAGAGTGAGGTAAAGATGGGATCTTGTCTAAACAGTTGCTTCATAAGTCTGGGCCTCAATGCCCGGTGCATTGGTCTGGATTTGGGCATTAGTGCCCGGAGTCACCTCAGAAGAGCCAACTCCACTAGATGCAGCATATATCATGGCTGCTTCAGTCTCAGTCAGGTCCTCATTTGTAGCTCCCTCAGTCTCCTCAAGCATCTCCTCATCAGTCTCTACCTCTGACTCTGGATCGACTGTCTATTCCATTTTATCCTCATGTCTGGTGGTAGTCGGAGGCATCTTGGTCACATCTGGAATCTCTACTGTTCTAAAGATCATGGACATATTGGTGGATTTTAGGTAGTCCATATCTTTTCTCATCTCAGCAATGACGGCTTTTAAAGCCATTACCTCCTCGGTGGCCTCTTGGCCACACTCGCACACCGCTATCCTCACTGCAAGGGCATCAATGGAAGTGCTCAATGGTTATATGGCATTAGCCAGACAGTCTAAATCATGCCTAGAATGGGTTTGAGTCTGGCAACTAGACGATTAGCAGAATGGGTAATCTGTCCCAGCTGGAGTAATGAAGCTTGGGTGATCGGAGTCCGGGAGACAGCAGCAACAACAGATCTAGGAGAAAGTATAGCAACGGAAGAACTAGGGATATCAAAAGATACAACACAAGGAGTACCTGAAGGCCTAGGGGCTGGAGTAGGCAAAGATGCCTCTGCAGGTAATGAATTTGTCTCTACAACCGGAGATGAGTCCACCGGGGCTGCCTTTCTCTTCTTCTCAGCCTGCTCCTCTAAATACTCTACCTCAATCCTCCGAATATCATTAAAGGATATGAGAGTTACTTTCACATCCGTCTTTGCATCTCTAAGTGCCCGAGCATGTCTGCACATCTTTGTGATCAATGTCGAAAAGGGGAGGGAAGTCTGATGCTGCTTGGCCCTCATGATCATCTCATGTGCTATAATCATCCCCAAATTGAGCCTCGTCCCATCAATGATACATCCTAGGCAGGCTGCCTTGGCCAATCAAAGAATAGACTCATTTTGGGAGGGCATGATCGTGCTGCTGATGAAGCCAAACCAATACCTCACTGCTACATTCAAGTCTTTCTTTTCTATTAGAGCCCTGCCTCCAAGCACTTCGGAGTACCATATGAAATTAGTGGGTCTAACCACTTCTTCATATTGTACAGCTTCTTTATTCTGATCATATGCTAGCAGTCATCGTCAATACGTGTGGATACACCCCATACTGT
This sequence comes from Solanum pinnatisectum, assembly GCA_035578085.1. Classification (NCBI taxonomy): domain Eukaryota; kingdom Viridiplantae; phylum Streptophyta; class Magnoliopsida; order Solanales; family Solanaceae; genus Solanum; species Solanum pinnatisectum. The sequence continues at coordinate 40,430,738 of CM069076.1, read as the reverse complement.
GTTGATAGCATCACTATCACACTTTACCTACGGCCTCTGACAACCATGTAGTCAACCGGCTTGAAGTTACCTATCAGCTTCTTTCCTTGTGGTATTAATGCACTATACACACTGTAGAATTCCCTAACCCAGCTTGGAATATACGGGCCACAGGATTTTGTGAAAATCTAGACCTTGTGAGATTTCAGGCAATCCATTGTCTCTGGGTACCTGTCGATAACCCCATCAGTGGACAGACACTTCTCCTCAAGAATCGTCCTCAGTCCTTCAATCTTTAATATGTTCATCGACTTGGGAGGAGGACCCTGCACAGGAGGGGCAAGGACTACAGCCTACTTTTGAACTGGAAGAGGAGGAATGGAAAGTTGAGAGCTTTTCCCTCTGCGCTGCTACAAGCTCATCATCATCAGAAGCTGCAATCTGGGGCTCCTAGTGCTCACCATTACTGTCATAACTGGTGAGGTGAGTGGTGTGGATTCCATCACGGTCAGAATTGATTTCTGGTGACTCAAGTGCCTTTTCTTTGCCTTTGTCTTTCCCACCATTTGTGCGGGGTTTTGTGGCCTTTCCCTTGGGTACAGTTGCATCCTCATTCAGTATAATCCCCTTTGTTTTCCCTTGGGGTGGCACGTTTTGTCCTACAACTTTAAGTCTAGCCATGTCTGCAAAACATTTAAGAAAAAGTTAGGAGGGCTTAATCAATTTCATAGAGAAGTGGTTGCAGAAGAACTTGTCAAGCTACTCAGTGAGTCGCCAATCCGCTTTGGCAAGCTGAATCGGGGGTCGCCGAAAAGGTTGGCTTAAATATTATGGCAAGTCAGCATTAGGGTTAGCCTTTTGGCAAATCGCCGATATCATTTGGTGAACAAGGAAAAACTCGCCGAAAGTTACAGTACAACAAGGGTTTAGGGGTGCATACAAAAAGCGAACAAGAGACGATTGGCGAGTCGCCGAGTGCCTTTGGTGACCTCAGGCTTCTCGCTGAAAGTTACAGAGGCAAACAACAAGTTTAACATTAAGTTAAATGCGAGATGAGGTCATTAGGCGAACCGCCGAGCAGTTCGGCGAACTCGACCCAGCTCGCCAAACGACCCAATGTGCCTATTTTCAACCCAAATTCTCGAATTCAACCCCGCAACCCCCGACAAAAAAGTCAAGCCATGCACTACTCAAATTAAAGTAAGACCCATAGCACCCAATGCCCCAAAATACTCAGACTTCTCCCGGTTTTGCCAATTTTAGTCAATCTACGACTTTTTCTTTAAAACGAAGTCACCCTCTCTATCATCAGGCAACTTACGCCTCTTGGCGCAAATAAGCGCTATGAAGACTTCACCCAACCAACTAAACAACAACCAAGCACAACCCCCACAAATCTTAATTCATTTTAAAGCGCAATAATATAGGATTTCAACAATCATAACAAGATGGGAAAAAGTTTCAAATTTAAAAATAAGCATATTCAAAACAACTAAGATCAGGGAGGCCCATCACACATCACTAAGATTAGATCATCTGCAAATGAGTACAAAATGCGATAAAAATGAACATGGGGTTCGGAAAACCAACCTCTTCTACCGACCAATACAAAATTTGAAATGCTAGGCGGCAAAGTTTTCCAACTACGAGCATAAGTCAACGAATACAACACTTAGGAAATGCTAAAATATTCAAAATACTAAATAGGTGTGAGATTTGGAAGATTAAAAGCGAGGGGAAGTGAAAGAGTTGGAAGTTTAAACCATTAACCTTTTTAAAAGACCATCTAGTTCGTGCCCATTCGGCGACATTAGTCATGATCGCCGACCCACTCGACGACACGCGGAACAATTCCTTTCCTTACCAAATTGTATAAGGACTTCCGTTTTATTGAGGGTCCAAATGGCGGACTAAATCGGCAGCGCTGACCTATTCAGCAACTCGCCAATAATTTCACTAGCTCGCCGAGTTTTATAGACTCTTATTTGAATTTGTATTGAGTCTAACGGCGGTCTAGGTCAGAGTCGCCGACCTCGTTGGCGATGCCCCTCCTGGTCTTTTGGTTCGCCGACCTGTACTTTTTTGAAAAATTCCCACACCTTAACCTGCATAATCAACACACTTTTATTCTAGAATACCAAATCAAAACGATAAAACCTTGGGTTGCCTCCCAAGAAGTGCCTTAGTTAACGTTGTGGCACGATGCAAGTCAACACTCATACTTCATTCTTGGGGTTAGCCATAGCATTACTTGGCAACTCCCTGTTTTGCTGCAGGTGGAGATAAGGCATCAAATGACCCATAAGGTTCTCGAGCAGCTGAATGGATTTGGAATGAGAACCTATCATCTATTTCATTACTTCGATGTTCTCCTTCATTTCTTCCAGCACCCTACCATGCTCATTCACCTGGTGGAGAATGATCGAGAGCATTCCTTTAACACGTTTACCCTCATTGTCCTTAGCTCTTTTTCTTTCATGAGGAGGGATGTATTTATCCTTCCTTTTGCATTGGACTTCTATGTCCGCTATCTTTTTGGCCAACTCATCCATCTGAGTCATCAGTGAGGCCAACATGAAGTCCTTCTCTACTTCTTAGTTGTTTTAGCCATGTTATCAAGCAGACGGGCTGCTATCATATAGGGTTGTTGTGTAATACCACCCGAAATGAGTTGGTCAGCCAATACCTTGTTTTCAGGACCAACACTTCTGTAAAAGCAATTCAAGAGGACTATATGGAGAATTTCATGAGATAGGCATTAAATTAGTAGTTCTTTAAACCTTGCCCATGCCTCATGAATCCGTTCACCTTCCAATTGTTTTAAGGTTAGAATGCGATCCCTGAACATCATTACTTTTAATGGAGGAAACTTCATTTGAACGCGAGTACTGCTCGACATATTCACCTCCTCTATTTCAAAGCTCAAACAAGCAAAACAAAACTAAAAATTAAGTAGACTATAACTAAGAAGAACAAAATTTTTACTAAACTAAGAATTCTCAACTAACATCACTCCTCGGCAGCAATGCCATTTTGATGTTTGCGTAATCAAGACACAACTTCCAATTTAAGTGTCTATGATCACGTGCAGTAATATAACCCAACCGAATGAGTTGGGGTTGAGTTCTAAATCTAAAGAGTTGACACGAATGTCAATTATCAATAGGGGATTTGTATTCAACTAATGACAAAAATAGCAAAAATATAAAGATGCGAGATAGGGAGACGGGATTCTTGGGATGTGATAAGAATGTGGGATAAAATATACTATTGGGTAAATGCTATTGATAGTAAATCGCTGAATATTTGTAACTAGGCTAGACTTTAATGGGGGTAAATTCTCTCTAGAGCAACTTACCCCGAATCAACTCGGTTTCTCTCGAACACCGAGTTGTAGCACTTAAGCACAGCCTCCGCCTTAGCCCATTCACTCTCTCGAGCTGAATGTGTAGGAGAAGGTCTAGGATTCACTCTCTCGAGCTAAACAACGATGATCCAATAACCACCGGCTATTGATTTAGTAGTCTTAGTTTTAAAACCTCTCTCTCAAGCAAGCAAACAATACTAAGATGAAATCATATTTGCAACTACAATCCCATTAAGTTCAAATACAACTACTAAATGAAATCACATTTAAACAGCAAATAGACTAACAATAAGCAATACCCAACAGGAAATTTAATCCATATTCACGAAATCACACCCCAAGAATTAGAGTTTTAGCTAGACATGAAAAAGAGATAGAAATCAATACCAACAAGTGTTTCCATCAAGTGGGTACGATAAAAAATGTCTTTAAACATGTCTAGGATTAAGATTCTTGGATACCCACTTCTAATTTCTTGGAGTTGAAAACCTTCAAAACCTTCAAGCTGAAGAACAATGTCTCCCAAAAACTCTAAGAACTAAAAACTGAACATATTCTAAGTCTCAGTAATAATTCTCTACAACATGATCCTAAACTACAGAATTAAATAGGTATTTATAGTTTTCAAAAATTTGTGTTGCGAAGGACCACTCGGCGCAGTTAGTCGGGATAGCTGATACTCTCGGCGATCCACCTTTTGGTCTGGTTCATCGCCTTTCAGCTTTTGCCTTCAACATCTTCACATTTTGATTCATTGGGCTATCGGGAACTGTTTCGCGAAACTACTCGGTGATGCGCCGACTGCTTCCTTTCCTCGGAGAGTTGATCTTTTCCATCAGGGCTCAGCACACTAGAACTTTGGGTGAGGTTAAGGCCATTCGGCCATTCGCCTAATGCATTAGGTGATCCTCATGCATTTTTTTCTTCGTTCTTTTCAGCTACCTTGTTCCTTTTTGCTTCATAGTGTCCAAGCTTTGTCTCTAACTCTAAATACCTGAAACTCAAGGATTTACACATCAGTTTTTGAGACAAAATATGCATTTGAGGACACTAAACTCATTAAAATAAAGCCCTAAATGAGTCCAAATTGTGGACTTATCACCGTCGCATGCTCATACATTTAATGTACTAATGTCATTTTGCATGCATCTTTTTATGATGTAGATACAGGTAACCAAGATCAGCATCCAGCGCATCGTTGATTCTAGTTGAGCTTCAGAGTTGTTGGTGAGCCTCCTTGCTTTAGGAGGATCCATTTTATTTCTTTCAGTATGTTTAGTTCATTAGGATGTCGTGGGTCTTGTCCTGACGTCTATCTCAGTTGTTAGAGGCTTCATAGATAGTCAGACGTAATTCTTTAGTCTTTTCATTTTCATTCTATTATGACGAGACTTGAGTTTCCTTTTAAAGTACAATTATGATTGAGTTAAGTCTTCTGCTAAGTAAGTAAGCTAGGCCAAAGGTTCGCTTGGGGCCAGCAATTTTTTTCGGGTGCCAGTCCCGCCCAGGGTATAGGCTCTGGGCGTGACAGGAGTATACAGGAAATCATTCTCAAATTTTACAAGTTTACATTATACTTATCAGTCAACTTTTGCTAAAATTGGATAATCAAAAGTCACATAATGCTCAAACATCAATTAAACGCATAATCAACAAAATTGAATGATATAATAAGATGAAATGCAACATCTTGAGACAATATGCCTTAAATGCCAAGTAATCTCTCAATGGTATATACATGATACTTCTCAGAAATTTCTCAAGAGTTCGTAACTTATGAAGGACTCGTGAGGTAATAAACCAACACAGACGATCTCTACGTGCATGTGGAAGATCTCAAGGCTCTATCATAAAATTAAATTATCCTTAACACGGATAATATCCAGGTGCCCAACACATAATCATAAAATGATTACAACATGGATGATCTCCGCGTACTAGACCCTTGCTCATTTTAGAGCTCATGTAAATACATATGCACTATATAATTAATAAAATTGGGAATGATAATGCATCTTAATCATCCAACATTGATATAAAATATAATCACCTCTACTATCACAGATATACAGGTTTAACAAGATACATAAACACACAAAAGCAACCAAGTCAATAATACATCAATTAATGCATACATGCTTTGACATTCTTTGATTATAATACGTCATTTTTATAGTAATAAACTTTTACTTTTATAAATATGATACTCGTACCAATTCCCTCACACTATTAGTACGAGACCCTCATCTTTCACCCTTATCCATTATCTATCCCATTTTTAATCTTTAATTAGCAAAATATTCCTCAATGAAGTCTTGAAAGTTTAAGCATACCTTGAATGCCGAACACGTGTCACAAATCCTCAAAATTTTATATTTCTCTTCCGTAAAGATTCAGAATATTTCCAATCTATTAAATATGCATTATGTATGCATCTAAAGTTTCATTCTCAAAATACAACACACAGATAAGGAAAATAGCAAGCAAACAATAGTATTTGTATTTGAATTTATGGGAAGGTTACAATTTTTATAAAATCTTAAGAAAAGAGATGTTCTCCCATGGTTCTTCTCTCCACGATTGTTCTTGATTTGATGAAGTACATGCGGCTCAACACTTGGAGCGAAGACTTGTTTGTATGCGGAAGACTTGCAGAACACCACTGAAGAGCAAGAATTCTCTATGTATTTCTATGTTTGTTCTTCTTTTTCTTCTTCTTACTTTTGGTCTTATGAAGACCCCTTTATATAGTTGTGAGCTAGAGTTTTGAAGGTATTTCGATCTTCAAATAATTGTAGAGGACTTTGGGCTTGAAGAGCATGAGTTGGGCTTGTCTTGTCAACTTAATGGACTGACCCAAATATAATTTAGACTTTATTTAAGTCATATACTTTGACTTAAATATTAATCCGACTTTATTAATCAGTAATTTGACTTGGTCAATATATCATGAATTTATGGATTAATCCAAAGTTTAATATGATTTTATCAATAAAATTTCACTATCTACAAATGTCCCTTACTTTGAGACTTGTTGCGGTGTTCCACTTGTCGAACCTTTAAAGATAAGACTTAAAGTATTCGTGAAATATATTTTTTTCGCTTATGGAGTTTTACTAAACTTTTCATATTTTATTTCATTGGAAATATTCCATAACTTGGTTCCAATGGAATTTTCCATAACTTGATTCCTATAGAAACTTACGATAATTTGGTTCCTAGGAAAACTTACCATAATTTTGTTTCAAATATGGGTTTTTCATAATTTTTAGGGACACAATTTATGTACTTTTGATTTCTATAAATATCCATGCTCTTACAATGATTGATTGTCAACTTGTGACATATCAAACTCAATTAGCACACATGCGGTAAAAAAAATTCATAACTTGTTGTAGAAATGTCAAAATCATGATTCATTTGATTTTCCGGAAACTAGACTCACAGAGCTACAACATATCTGAATTTCAAAATCAAAACCCTTCTCAATTGATTGGAATTAATTTTTGGAGGTTGCTATCAAATATGTCTTCTTGTTGTTAACAGCTCTATGCAGTCCCACCAAAATGTCTCTATCATGGTGTAGGAGATTCTGAATGATGAGCGACTTGATTCTATAGAAACTAGACATCAAAGTCTACAACATATCTAAAATAAAGTTAGAAGTTATCATGGATTGGCGATAGTTAATTTTTAAAGTTGGTCTTCAATTCTGTCATTATTGTTTTACAAATTTGTGGAGTCTCACCAAAATGTATGTATCTTGGTGTAGGAGAGCTCGAATGGAGAGCAACTTGATTCTATAGAAAATAATTTTTTAAGTCTACAACATATCCAAAAAAATATAAGTCAAAGTTCTTATGAATTGACTAAAATTAATTATTTAAATTTAGCGATCTATCTTATTTTGGACAACATTCATAAGTTCACTTCTTTACATCTTCGCTAAAGAGCCGCATGTTAATTTCCGTATTGATTGAGAATTTTGTCATCATCTACATAGAGAGAGAACACAAAACTCTTAAGTCAGTAGGAACATATTCATCATGACGAGCGCGAGAGAATATGCCACATTTTTTTACTATGCTGATTAGAAGTTTCATTCAATTGCCACCATTAAATACATCACTTTTTTTGCAGGTTTATGATGGACCACAAATAGTCTCAATATCAGACCAAAAAAAGTGAGGGTTAATCAATAATTGACGAGGAATCATTTGGTGGATCTTTGTTTGTAGATGTGATTTTGACGACAAATCATACTTGGTGCAATATTTTGGTGATTGTGGCTTTGATGGAGACGAACCACACTTCGTACATCTTCTTTTGGAACTACGGCTTTGATGATGAACTACACCGGATGCATTTTATTTGTAGTTGCGGCTTTATTAATGAATCACACTTAGTGCATCTTCTTCTATAATCGCACCTTTGATGATGAACCACACATAATGCATCTTCTTTTGCAGTTGTGACTTTGACGACGAACCATATTTAGAGCATCTTTTTTTGCAATTGCAACTTTGATGATGAACCACACATGATGCAATTTATTTTGTAGTTGCAACTTTGATGACGAACCACACTCGGTGCATCTTCTTTTGCAATTGCAGCTTAGTGATGAACCACACTTAGTACATCTTCTTCTACAATTGTGGCTTTGATGGTGAACGATAGATGGTGCATCTTCTTTTAGAGTGGCGGCTTTGATGACGAACCGCACATGAAATATCTTTTTTTTTTTTGCAGTTGTGGCTTTAATGACAAACCACACATGAAATGTTTTTTTTTGCCATCACGACTTTGACGACAAACCACAATTGATGCGTCTCTTTTGTAGAGTCGGCTTTAGCGATGAATCAAACTTAGTGCATTTTCTTCTACAATTGTGGCTTTGATGAGAACAACACTTCGTGTATTTTCCTCTAAATTGATGCTTGGCGATGAATCACACTTTGTGTCTCTTCCTCTGTAGTTTTAGCTTTGCGAGAAAGAGATTTTGGTGTAGCCTGTCCTAGATTTGGAGAGCAAACTACTTTTCACATGATCAACTTCACAAATCAAACTTTGAAATATGCACCTATGCCAAAGATAGAGGCTCACTTATAACTAGATCAATCCATAAAAATATTTGAAGTGATGATGTTTGACACAAACTTGATAAAGACATCCAAGACGAGTTGACAAACCACTTCTTGATGTTTGATTTTTTTTTCTACTCAAATTTCTTTGTATATGATGATATGTCCATTTTTATCCTTCCTTATGATTGTTGGTGTATAAAAACTCTTGCAATTTTGAAGCAATTAAATATGTTTACTTCACATTTCAATGCAAAACATCTGAGTTTTTTTCTAATTTGTCTAGGCCATCAAGGTTTTCAATCTATTGAATTTTTTTTTCGAACCATGTACATTTAAACTCATGTAGTCTAAGAGTAACAACTTGAATATTTAACTTATTTTCATGGAGCTTTTGTGACTTGAAAACTTGTCTCGAATTTGTTAAGTATCACGATTTGAAACTTAGCTCGAATTTGAGGAGCTTCAAAATTTGAGACTTAGCTTGAATTTGATGAGCTTCATGGCATACATTTAGACTTGTGCGTCGAGAAGCATTTTGTGAATTTTTTGCTCGAATTTGATGAACTTTATGACATGCATTTTAGGCCCATGCGTTGAGGAGTATTTTGACTTGAAGATTTTGCTTGAATTTAATGAGCTTTGAAACTTGAAGATTCTGCTCGAATTTGAAAAAAACTTGATGACTTCTAGACTAGCTCAAATTTGACAAGCTTCATGACATTAAGATTTTGCTTGAATTTGATGATTTTTACGACATGGAGATTTAACTTGAATTTGATAGGCTTTATTACATGAATTTTAGGCTCTTGCACCGAGAAGCATTTTGTTCCAAAGACTTTAGCTTGAATTTGAGGAGCTTTAGAAGTTGAAAACTTAGCTCGAGTTTGATGAGTTTTATGACATGCATTTTAGGTTGTGCATCAATGAGCATTATGACTTGTAGTTTATGCTCTTAAGTCAAGAAGCATGTTAACTTACATAGACTCGACCTTCAATTTCAACTTCTGATAAAAGCTTGTCCTTATACTTAATGTAAATTACAATTTCTTCATTAGATTCGAAGTTGGATAACTCTTGATCTCCATTTGAAATCATACTCATTTCCATATCATGAGTACGAAATGCTAGTTCTTTAATTGTTTTAGGTTTTATGCCTTACAATATGTAATGAAGATCCCAATGCATACTTTGGATGTATATTTCGATCCCAATAGTTTCACTAAGGAGATCTTTGCAGCTAAAAATCAAGCTCCTCCAACACTTTATGAAGTCAATGACTTGCTCATCATTTCTTCGACGGGCGTTTGCAATCTCTATCATGCTCACAAAACGCCTTGTGCTATAAAAGAAACTTGAGGAATTGTTGCTCCATCTCTTCCAACTATCGATTTAACTAGATTTAAGATCTGTGTACCGTTCGAAAGTAATTCCTGTGAGATATCTAACAAACTACTTAACAAGATAATCACTATATGTTCCAGCATAATTGCAAGTTTCGACAAAGTGTGCTATATGTTGTTTTGGATTTCCATTGTCGTTGAATTGTTGTAACTTAGGAGGTTGATAACCATCATTTATCTTTAAGTTATCAATTCTTTGAGAATACATATATGAGAGGAGATATGGACATGGACTCAAATTTATCTTTAATAGACTCTTTGATGAAGTCCTTTAATTAGCTAACGAGAATCAGACCTCCAACAAACATTTGAAACTCTTTGATGACTTTTTCTTATCTTGTGAGGGACTCTCTTTTCTCTTGCATTTCATGAATCTTTGCACATAATTGAGTGGGTTCTCTTTCCTCCATATTCCCCATCATGTTTGTCAACTTGGTAATTTGGACGTCTCAACTTTTGATGCACTTTGATAGGCCTTCAACTACATTCTCCTGATTTGCAAGTTGTTCTTCTATGGTGGAAGTTTTGATCACCATCGCTTGTATCTCCCTTGTAGATGATGGATAATAACACTAATTTTCCAAAACATGAGATATAGATATGTTATGCAGAGTAGATCATGTGCTTAAGACATCATCGTCAGTTAAAGTGGAAGACTTTTTGGACGTAGATTAGCTCAATTGGTCAATAACCCTCTCAACCACTTCGGCGATGTCTTCTTTTGCGGCTTTTACGAAAGACTTCACACCTTTTGGAGGAAAACCAAAGACAAGAGCAGATTCGGACGACACTTGTGAGGCTTGTTGTCCTAACAATTCGTCTTGGTTCCTTATGACAGACCCCTTGCTCCGTAGTAACGTCAAGGATGTTTCCCACAACAACACAAAATTTGGATTCATCGGTAGATGCAGATGCATATGCATATTTCGATTTGATCTTCTGGGAAGTCATCTCAATGTTCCTGAACTTTGAGTTTTGAAGAGAAGAGATTAAAGGTGAAGATTGTCCTACTAGGCATGCAAATTTGTATGCGTCTAAAGTTTTGTTCCTAAAATAGAGCCAACATGAAAGGAAAATAACAAGCAAACAATAGTATTTATATTTGAATATTTGCAAAGTTTACAATCTTTATGAAATCTTTAAGAAACGAGATGTAAGTTTTTCTCTCCATGTTTGTTCTTGATTTGAAGTACTTGCGACTTAACACTTGAAGTTAAGACTTCTTTGTATGTGGAAAACTTGCAGATCACTAATGAAGAGCAAGGATTCTCTATGTATTTCCGTGTTTGTTCTTCTTTTTCTTCCTTTTGGTCTTATGAAGATTCCTTTATATAGTTGTGAGCTAGGGTTTTGAGGGTATTTCGGTCTTCAAATAATTTTAGAGGACTTTGGGCTTGAAGAACATGAGTTGGGCTCGGCTTGTCAACTTAATGGACTAACCCAACTGTAATTTGGACTTTATTTATATCATATATTTTGACTTAAATATTAATCTGACTTTATTAACCAGTAATTTAAATTGATCAATATATCATGAATTCATAGATTAATCCAAAATTTAATACGGATTTATCAATAAAATTTCACTGCCTACACATTATTCCTAAGTAAATGAGTCCGTAGACACTCATATTGCTATATTTCTAACTTAGACTTCAAAAATAACCCAAAAGTTAAATCCAGACAGGCAAGGAAAAAAATAAAATATTAGTGAAACCAAATCACCCAGAATCATAGAACACAAATCTTCAATCAATCTCGTAATCCTGATGCTAATTAATATGTGGATTTCATATTTACTAAATTTCAAATGTTGGGTTAAGTTTCAATTTCTCCAAATACCAATAAGCACATCCTAATATGAATAAATTAAATAAATTTTGATCACCTAAACAAATTTATATATTATTTAAAATGATAAAAAAGAAGAGATTTCTGAACTTTTGGCTTTAAAAATTAGTGAAATATATTTGTGCATAAACAAAAATTACCCCCATTTCGTGTTCATAAACTATAACTTTAAGTGCAAAGAAACACAATACATGTCACAACCCAGGGGTACACCCTAGATGTAACAAGGCGTATAAGACCTCGAGAGACCTCATACAAGCCACATAGCATATCATAACATAAAGTAATAGAAAATGGTGCGGAAATTTAAAACATTTTCCAATACAATCAAAGTTCATAAAACGAAGCGGAAGTCTTTAACACTTGTCTCAATCCATCTAATACATGAAAGTCTTGGGACACATCCCATACAAAAGTTCTAAAGATAAAAGAAAGACATAAAGGAAAGGTGGTCAAATCCTCGATGCTATGAGGACTCACCAAATCTTCACTTGCTTGCTTTACTAAGATCCTAGCCATGAGGATGGAAGTCAATATCGCCGAACCCTACATTTGATAAGAATGTAGGCAAGAGTATGCATTAGTACAATAATGTACTAAATATGATGTCTAGCATAAATCATCATCATGAGCATATCATAGGCATTAGTCAACATAAGACATATACCATAATCATAAGAGGTACAACATAAAACATAGGCTATAAGCATAAGAGATAATAACATAAATCATAAGCATATCCTAATGCACATAAATCATCATCTCATAAGAGGAACACTTCTCAAGTGACCTCAACATGTTCTTACTCAAGACTTGGGTCATCACCTCTAGTCATACATATAAAGGAAGGCAACTCAAGAAACAATCAAAGCTAATCTAACATCATGCAAGTAAACCTCATAGTAGAACATACTTACAATACTTCCTTGAAGTAATCTTGTTTCATCATAAACATGTTACTTTGATTAGGGACTTGACCCTCTTTAGTCATTCTTACTAATCATGGAAGAGTATCTCTCTACTAGTCCAATACACATCATCACTCATGAATGGCTAACGATTTACCAATTCAAGGCTATCAAGAAAAAACAACTCATCATGCTAGACCAAGCTATCATGGAAAAATACTCTCATGCAAGTCCAAGCTACTCAAAGAAGGGTACTATTGCTCAATCCAAGCTATCATGAAATGATGTGGCCTGACCAAGTCAAGCTATCATGCAAGCATCCTCTAATGCTAGTTCAAGCTACATTGGCAGGGTACGTTTGCTCAATCCAAGGCTATCCATGAGTTCTACTATCTCAAGCTACGATGCATGGTTTTGTCTTACGAAGTCAAGCTATTCATAAAGGGATATCATATCACTACTTCAAGTTATCATAGTTCATACATGTTTCGATTCATTTTAAGTGAGCAAGCCTTTCAACCTAGAATCATTTATATGAGTAAACCTTCATATCATGTTCATTATGTGTTCATGAGAATGTCCTTTCAAGCAACACAACATCAATATCATAATCATTTACACTTTACTCTCAAAATGTTCATAAAGGATTTACATAGGTTCTATAAGACATGCATAATCTCGTACATTCATAACATAGGTCATGTGGGTAAAGTCCTTCCACAACAATCCTATCTACAATTCATTCAATCATATAAGCTTCACTCTCAAAGCCTTAACATTCATAGTTCATCATATTAGCTTTACCCTTAAAGCCCTAGAAATAAACATTCATAACTACTGTTGACACCCAATTTTGGCCAAACATTTTCAAAATTTCGTAACTTTTAAGTTTTACTAATTCAATAGTTTAAAATACATTTTTTATATAATATTAAATAAGTTTATCAATATTTATGCTTATTTTCTAAAAATCTTAAAATCTTTTATCAATTAATTTTAGTTACATTATTTTTCATCATAGTCGATCGAATATGTTCAAATATCTGTTTATTTTGATTAAATAATTATTTTTTGTTAAATTGTATTTTTTGCATGTCATTGATTACGTTGATTACAATTTTTTTTAATATTCATTTTATTTGTTACATTTATTAATACTCATTTTGATATTTTTTACTTAATCTAGAAATTTATTTAAATATAAATATAATTTACATACACAAATTAATCAATGATTTTGGACCACAATCTCAAGTCCATGACTTGAGCCCATTGTCTAACAATTTCCTATTTAAGTTATTGATTAGGTAAAAAATGGGGGGGGGGGGTGGTGAATCAATTTTAGAATTTGGGGTTCAATTTTCTAATGTTTTTATTTTTCTATAGTTCATTATCTGTCTCCGGCGAACTTCGCCGGAGCTTTGACCAGTCACCACCAAAATGAGACCCCACTGATCAACCCACCCCTCTTTTCTCTTTTCCTCTTTTCACTGACTCTTCTTTTCTTCAACAATACAACCAAGCCGAAATGAAGGCGAGCAAAATCCAGGCAGCTGGACTCCGGCGACCTCAAAACCAACAGCCTCCGTTCACCGCCTCTATTACCACCAAAACCTCGACCCCAAACCACCTGAGCAAACAACCAGCCATCACAACCCAACAACCACCGGAAAACTACCTCCATCACTGCTCTTCCTCTCTTTCCCACTATTTCGGCGAAGAACACCACTGGAAAACAGCCTTTTCTCCATCACTGACGACCGAACCAGACCTCCAGCGACCAAACCCATCAGAAAACCACCAAAAGCCATCAGAAAACCAGACCCAAAGCCCCCTTTCGTTTTTCCTTTTTTTTTCGACAGCAGCTCCGGCGAGGAGCTCAAAGCTCCGATGAACCGGAGCTAAACAACACCAAACCCCTTCCCCTTTCCCTTTACGATTTTTTGTTGTTTTTTTTTGTAGGTATTCCGCGAGGTTTCGAACTCCGATGGAAACCAACCAGATCTGGTGTGGTTCCAAGCTCAGGCGAACCAGATCTCGTACCAGCGAGGCTCCTACGCCGTCGAAAAAATCGATAGCGCTCACAAATGATTGTTCCAGTCATAAACTCCACCTTCGACGCAAACCAACTCCTGCGTGACTCCAAGCTCTGGTGACCATCTTAACTTCACATTTTAATATATGTTTCTATCTATTTTTCAAAATTTTATTCTTATTTGCTTTTGATAAATGTTTTCATGTTACTGTTTGTAGTTATTTTTATTTTATTTTATTAAGTTTGCTGTTTTTATTCATGGGTTTCTCTATTTCACTGATGTTGTTGTTATTGCTTTTATTAGTTTTTTTTTTTTTTATTATTATTATTATTATTATTATTATATAAATGTTGTTTGCTACAACCTAGGTTTATTGTTGTTGTTATTATCCGTCAATGTTGCTTCAATTTAATATATTATTATTATCAAGCTCCAAATCCAGTGGGTTGTCTTCTGTTGCTATTGATTATCCATTTATATATATATATATATTTTTATTTTTTAGAGTTGTTATTTTGTTTAAACAATTTGGCCAATGAGAAAATCTCTCCGTCGGTTTGGAGGCCTTTACATTGTAAAAGACGGAAATTTAATTTAAGTTTATATATGTTGTATGTTAAAATTGGCCGATGAAGAAATTACCGTCGATTTCCAAGGCCTACCATTTTAATAAGACGAATTTTTATTTTTAAGTTATTATCAATTTCATTTATTTTTATTCGTATTTATTTATCACTAATACTTTTATTAAGTGTCTTTACATGTACACGGAGCTGCTTTTCATTGGAGCTATTCGAATGAAGTTTGAATTATATTATTTATTCATTATTTGTATATATCGATGTTAGGCGAACTTTAGGCCGTGTCTTATATTATTTTCTTTATTTTATTACTTGTGTGTATTACATGTTTATTATATTTGTATACTATTTTTACCTCCTCCTCAATTTGAAAAAATGAATTCAGTCGGGACCTACAGTTGTAGATTTCGAAGGATGCATAACACCTTTCCTTCGAAATAACTTGAACCCCTTACCTAGAATCTCATGGTTTCGAAGATATTTTTAATTGGTTTCCTGATTTTCCTAAAATTAGGTGGCGACTCTTTTAAAATTCGTTTATTCTTTAAATTCTTTCAACATTGAATTAATTGATCATTTTTAGAGTCACCGTGACGTTTCGCCCTATTTGAATAGAGTAGGGATGTAAACAGAATGGTGACTCTGCTGGGGAGTTAGAGGTTCTAACCAATATGAGTTCATTTTTTCAAATTGAGGAGACTTTTCTTTTATTGTGTTATATCTTGTATCTTGTATATTTTATTATTTATTTGTATATTGTACTTGTAATTTATTCATTATTTGCTTAATTGTATATATATTGGCATTGGATCATGACATATTTCCGCCACATGGTATTTTTTTTATTTCTTACTTAAAGGACGATTATGCTGGCCGCAATAGTTCGTTAACCAAATTATTTCTCGAGGTACCCTGACGAAAGTAGTTGGCCACTAGATGCTCAATGGTCGTTAACTGCCCCAGCTCAAGTAGTCCACTTGGGTCACCGATTCACTTCAAATAAAGCCCACTCTTAGTCAACTAGAGTAGAGCGAAACCAAATCTTGAATTTAGTGCATTTTGAACTAAGTCAACCCAACACTCAAGGCGTGTTGGGCCCATTAGAAGTCCACCTTGTGTCTGTTTGACCCATTGGTCAATAAAAGACAATCATGCTTATGTGTTTAGATTTGAAGGATGTACACGTCATTTGACAAAATATTGTTTCTGGGGTTGGGAGTCTAATAATTTGTTCGAGTTGAAGAAGGATCAAGTTATCATTTCATCCAAAGCGTAGCCATTTGGAGATGACAAGTAATCAAAAAGAAGGATCGTCCATGAAAGCATAGTTTAGGATTATACCCCTACGTGGGTTTGAGTATTTGTATCCATTTTTCCCTGTTATGTACCCCCATTCAATTTATTGGTAAAACTTGTATAAATTTGGGTTTTGGGGCAATGGAATGTTTCAAATGACGTTATACATCCTTCAGATCGATAGGTCATCCTTGACACAAAAGGATCACATATTTGTATAGGACGCGTAATAATTGTTTGTATGATATGTGATATAATTAAGTTTGTCTTCTATCAAAGCAGTGCTTATGTGTTTAATTCTTTGTGTGATTTTTTTTGCATTATCCATTATGAACATGAACTAATACTTTATCTTTTGAGTTTTTCTTCTTTTTAAGCGAGAGTTTGATTTATGTGAATTTGAAAGTAATTGTTCGTTCGAAGTTGTAAAAGACAAGAGAACTCGCGAAATTCAAGTTTTTGTATTTCATATACCATTAATCTCAAGTCAAAAAGATAAATCAGGGGAGTTTTTGATTATGAGGTTGCACTATTTTATTTTTTATTATTTTTGCATGTTGGCCCTTCTTTCACACATTTTAAATATTGTTGCAGGAAAACCATCCCCGACGACAGTCGAGGATGGTCGCAATAATGTGGTTCTCGTAGATAATTGGAAGAAGACACAGTATCAAGAGACATTCAAAAAGAATATACTATAACAAGTGGTTACTGTGGAAAAAAAAAACTAAAATGGAAGACCACATTCAACAGGTAGTACAAAGGTCGACAGTTAAAGAGGATACAAGGAATCGCTCCGAATTTGTCTACATTTTAAAAATTGTTTTATGTCATATATGAATGAACTGCGCACACCTGATTCTCATTTTGGTGAGATACGTACGCAACCCTTCTTGGGTTCGGTATTCATTTTTTTAAAAAAATAAAAGAAAAAAAATAGTTTGTGCATATTTTCAAAAACATATCTACACGAACTACGCGAACCTGATTCTCATTTCGGTGAGATACGTAGGCAACCCTTCTTGGGTTCGGTATTCATTCTTTCAAATTCATAAAAAAAAAAAATTCAAATAGTTTATGCATATTTTCAAAAACATATTTGCACGAACTACGCGAACCTGATTCTCATCTCGGTGGGATACGTAGGCAGCCGTTCTTGGGTTCGGTATTCATTCTTTCAAATTCATAAAAAAAAAAATTCAAATAGTTTATGCATATTTTTAAAAACATACTTGCACGAACTACGCGAACCTGATTCTCATCTCGGTGGGATACGTAGGCAGCCCTTCTTGGGTTTGGTATTCATTCTTTCAAATTCATAAAAAAAAAATTCAAATAGTTTATGCATATTTTCAAAAACATATCTGCATGAACTATGCACACCTGATTCTCATCTCGATGAGATACGTAGGCAGCCCTTCTTAGTTTCGGTATTCATTCTTAAAAAAAAAACATTTTGTACATATTAAAAGAGTCATGTCTTCAGCTCAAATGGGACCAATGCAGTTAGGAGTATGTAAAAATATTCGATATATGAAGAGGACTGACATTTTGGTAAACCATAGATTCCTTTGGTACCTCTCATTTGTACTTTTGTGATGCTTGAAAATTCTCTTGCAGGCATTCAAGATAAGAATAAAATCAACCTCATGGTTTCTCATGTGCATGGTGTGGAGAGCTTTTAGAACAAAATTCAATTGCATTGCACTGTTGATCTAGAACTTGGCCCGAATGTTTTTCGAGGTGAAATCCTGAGTAATGTTTGGTATGGAAAAGGATTGTAGGCCTTCTTTGACCCGATTGTGCCTTTCAAAGCCTACCAAATGACATTAATCCCTAGTTTTCCCCACTTTGAGCCTGAAGCCTTTCTTTGAATAACCATATCTTAGCCACTATCCCTTTTAAGTGCTTACATGCACTATTCCTCTTTTGGCCCAACCTTCTTGAGCACACTAAAGATGTGCAAATTATAAGAGACAATCCAAGTTTGAAGTTGTCAAAGGCGAAAGAGACAAAGTCTCCCAACATCAAAGAAAAAAAAATGACTTCTAGAAAAAAAAAGGTTGAAAGAAATAAAGAAAAACACCCCTACAAGGTCAATGAAATATGGAAAGGAAAATACTCCAACAAAATAAGAGAAAAATTCAAAAGAAAGGGGTGAAATAAAAGGAAATCGTCAAAAAATAAAGACTCAAAAGAAATCGAAATGAAGGAGTGAAAAAATGAAAAGCTCCAACGAATAAGAATTAAAAGGAAGTCGAAAAAAATGGGGACAATAAAGAGGATCAGACGCCAAAGGCGTATTAATCATCAAAAGCACAAATTGACTGTGACGCTCAAGAAAGAATTAAGTCACTCTTATCCCAAATATATATCATACCCGTCCCTAAGCCTACATTACAAGCCAATAACAAGCCCTACATGATCTTATTCCAAATGTTCTCACATTAGTGGAGATTTACATGAGGGCCAAGCATATGGTATCACAGTTGCATGCATTGAACATTCTTGTGAGTGTGAGTGCACTTCAAAAAATGTCCTCAAATAATATGCTTCAAATATGTGTGAAATAAAACTTTTCTTGTTGTGAGGGCAATTGAGACATGATGATTGGTATAATTCAAAACCTTTGTCTGAAGCAAGATGAACAAATCTTGTTAATACTTAAGTATGTTTGAGGTACCACTTGAAACTGTAGGAATTACCTTGAATTCAATCTTAGCTAAAAAAAAAAAAAAAAAATTTACATGCGATCCTAACTCCTGGTACCAATTGTAGTCAAGATTTGACTGTCTCTTTATATTATTTATATTAAAAAAAAAAGGGGGGGGGGGGGGCAAGCACCCACTCTTTAATATTTTTCAAAACATTTTTTTTTAAAAAAAAAAATTCTTTCCATTAAAAAAAAAAAAGATTTTGCCTTTCTTTCTGTGATTGTTCATTGTAAAAAGTGTCATTAGGTTAATCATGTCAGTGTGAGATGCCTATTTTACTTAATTGGGTTGTCCGTCTCAAAAATTTGATATATCTTGCCTTTAAGCTTTGAATATCGCAGGGAATATTATTTTCCTATTTCATCATGTTCATATTGTGCACTTTCTACTGATGATCTTGTCTCAGATTCTATGAAGTATTCATCATCTACAGGATTGGAACTACATTTGACCTGATTCCTGGCTCAGCAGGATATGTAGGCGCCGCGACGGTTCGGTCATATTCCCAGTGTGATTTGCTTTTCTTCTTGTAATAAAAACTGGGACAGAATTTTTGAGATTCAAAATCTCAAAAATTCAAAATAAAGATGTTATCTCCAGCAAGTCAAGATTGGAGATTATTTCCCGATTTGCCACGAGTTCTAACTGGGACAAAATTTTTGAGGAAGACCTCAAAAATTCCAACAAGTACTATTAAAAGTTCGATAGTCAATTTCAAATGATCTCTAGTATCAGTCAAAGTTCAAAATCGACGTCAGAATCTCCAGCATTTGCCATAATGGAGCAAAATAAGCTCAGGATACGAGCCACCGACACCTTCTACAAATCCCCAATAAAACATAAGTTACAATGAACACAAAGTGTTCAAGAGAAAAATGATGATTGCTCGCTTGTGTCAAAGTGATTAGGCACTTCGTACACATTCTCTTGTGAATCTTGCCTTAAACTTTCTTGATCATGTTGCTAGCTAAATGTCTACTAACCATTTCTTTTCGAATACAAGGACAGATGAAAGCATCAAGATGATGACATTTTCAAGACAACCATCGAGTCATCCACCCCGTTGTAGTTGGACAATCATCGAGTCATCCACCTCGTTACAGTGGAAATTCATTGGGTCATCCATCATTTGAATTTTCATTGCATTTTTTTCATTTACTAAAAGGGTCATAGTATTTTCATTTACCGAAAAGGTCATTGCATTTAAGCCGCATCTATTCGGAGGTGAAGAATGCGCACCCTATCTATTCACGTTCAAGTCGGTGGAAACTTGCGTTGAAAGATATTTGCATTTAAGTCGCATCTATTCGGAGGTGAAGGATGTGCACCCTATCTATTCAACGTTCAAGTCGGTGGAAACTTGAGTTGAAAGATATTTGCATTTAAGTCGCATCTATTCGAAGGTGAAGGATGTGCACCCTATCTATTCAACGTTCAAGTCAGTGGAAACTTGCGTTGAAAGATATTTGCATTTAAGTCACATATATTCGGAGGTGAATGATGTGCACCCTATCTATTCAACGTTCAAGTCGGTGGAAACTTGCGTTGAAAGATATTTGCATTTAAGTCGCATCTATTCGGAGGTAAAGGATGTGCACCCTATTTATTCAACGTTCAAGTCGGTGGAAACTTGCGTTGAAAGATATTTGCATTTAAGTCGCATCTATTCGGAGGTGAAGGATGTGCACCCTATTTATTCAACGTTCAAGTTGGTGGAAACTTGCATTGAAAGATATTTGCATTTAAGTCGCATCTATTCGGAGGTGAAGGATGTGCACCCTATCTATTCAACGTTCAAGTCGGTGGAAACTTGCGTTGAAAGATATTTGCATTAAGTCGCATCTATTCGGAGGTAAAGGATGTGCACCCTATCTATTCAACATTCAAGTCAGAGGAGACTTGTGTTGAAAGAATTTTTATTCGTCCTACCGATGGACATACGTTCAAAATCCTACCGAAGGATTATCTTTTTTCATTCGTCCTACCGATGGACATACGTTCAAAATCCTACCGATGGATCATCTTTTTTCATTCGTCCTACAAAAGGATCATCTTTTTTCATTCGTCCTACCGATGGACATACATTCAAATCCTTTCGATGGATCATATTCCTTCGTCCTATCGATGGACATGCATTTATATCCCACTGATGAATCATCTTCATTCGTCCTACCAATGGACATACATTCAAATCCTTCCGATGGATCATTTTTATTCGTCCTACCGAAGGACATACATTCAAAATCCTACCGAAGGATCATCTTTTTTCATTCGTCCTACCGATGGACATACGTTCAAAATCCTACCGATGGATCATCATTTTCATTCGTCCTACCGATGGACATACATTCAGATCCTATCGATGGATCATCCTCATTCGTCCTACCGATGGACATACATTTAAAATCCTATCGATGGATCATCTTTTTCATTTGTCCTACCGATGGACATACGCTCAAAATCCTACCGAAGGATCATCATCCTCATTCGTCCTACCAATGGACATACATTCAAAATCCTACCGATGAATTATCTTTTTTCATTCGTCCTACCGATGGACATACATTCAAAATCCTACCGATGGATCATCTTTTTTCATTCGTCCTACCGATGGAGTTACATTCAAAATCCTACCGATGGATCATCTTTTTTTATTTGTCCTACCGATGGACATAGATTCAAAATCCTACCAATGGATCATTATCTTCATTCGTCCTACCAATGGACATACATTCAGATCCTACTGATGGATCATCCTCATTCGTCCTACCGATGAACATGCATTTTATCCTACCAATGGATCATCTTCATTTTGTCGTATCGTAAGAGATGCTATCTTTTTCCTGTAATTTTGTCTCTACTAATGAGTTTCATCTTGGTTTTTTCGAGAACATCCAAGAGGATACATTCTCAATTGAGCCACATGTTCGGACTACTTCAATAAGGAGGCAATATAGCGTGGAACCTTTTGGAAGCAAGTTGAGGATCGACTCCCACCACACTTTGATATGAATGTCATGTGTTCGGCCAAAATCGGGTTCGTCAATTTTCATTGTCCATGATTTCTTTCATCAATCATATCCAACGAAAGGGACAGCTGTTGACACCCAATTTTGGCCAAACATTTTCAAAATTTCGTAACTTTTAAGTTTTACTAATTCAATAGTTTAAAATACATTTTTTATATAATATTAAATAAGTTTATCAATATTTATGCTTATTTTCTAAAAATCTTAGAATCTTTTATCAATTAATTTTAGTTACATTATTTTTCATCATAGTCGATCGAATATGTTCAAATATCTGTTTATTTTGATTAAATAATTATTTTTTGTTAAATTGTATTTTTTGCATGTCATTGATTACGTTGATTACAATTTTTTTTAATATTCATTTTAGTCGTTACATTTGTTAATATTCATTTGATATTTCACACAGTCTAGAAATTTATTTAAATATAAATAAGATTTACATACACAAATTAATCAACGATTTTGGGCCACAATCCCAAGCCCATGACTTGAGCCCGTTGTCTAACAATTTCCTATTTAAGTTATTGATTAGGTAAAAAATGGGGGGTGGTGAATCAATTTTAGAATTTGGGGTTCAATTTTCTAATGTTTTTATTTTTCTATAGTTCATTATCTGTCTCCGGTGAACTTCGCCGGAGCTCCGACCAGTCACCACCAAAATGAGACCCCACTGATCAACCCACCCCTCTTTTCTCTTTTCCTCTTTTCACTGACTCTTCTTTTCTTCAACAATACAACCAAGCCGAAATGAAGGCGAGCAAAATCCAGGCAGCTGGACTCCGGCGACCTCAAAACCAACAGCCTCCGTTCACCGCCTCTATTACCACCAAAACCTCGACCCCAAACCACCTGAGCAAACAACCAGCCATCACAACCCAACAACCACCGGAAAACTACCTCCATCACTGCTCTTCCTCTCTTTCCCACTATTTCGGCGAAGAACACCACTGGAAAACAGCCTTTTCTCCCTCACTAACGACCGAACCAGACCTCCAGCGACCAAACCCATCAGAAAACCACCAAAAGCCATCAGAAAACCAGACCCAAAACCCCCCTTCATTTTTCCTTTTTTTTCCGGCAGCAGCTACGGCGAGGAGCTCAAAGCTCTGATGAACCGGAGCTAAACAACACCAAACCCCTTCCCCTTTTCCTTTACGATTTTTTGTTGTTTTTTTGTAGGTATTCCGCGAGGTTTCGAACTCCGACGGAAACCAACCAGATCTGGCGTGGCTCCAAGCTCAGGCGAACCAGATCTCGTACCAGCGAGGCTCCTACGCCGTCGGAAAAATCGATAGCGCTCACAAATGATTGTTCCAGTCATAAACTCCACCTCCGACGCAAACCAACTCCGGCGTGACTCCAAGCTCTGGTGACCATCTTAACTTCACATTTTAATATATGTTTCTATCTATTCTTCAACATTTTATTCTTATTTGCTTTTGATAAATGTTTTCATGTTACTGTTTGTAGTTATTTTTATTCTATTTTATTAAGTTTGCTGTTTTTATTCATGGGTTTCTCTATTTCACTGATGTTGTTGTTATTGCTTTTATTAGTTTATTATTATTATTATTATTATTATTATTATTATTATTATTATTATTATTATTATTATTATTATTATTATTATTATTATTATTATTATTGTTATAATTGATATATAAATGTTGTTTGCTGCAACCTAGGTTTATTGTTGTTGTTATTATCCGTCAATGTTGCTTCAATTTATTATATTATTATTATCAAGCTCCAAATCCAGTGGGTTGTCTTCTGTTGCTATGGATTATCCATTTATATATATATATTTTTTATTTTTAGAGTTGTTATTTTGTTTAAACAATTTGGCCAATGAGAAAATCTCTCCATCAGTTTTGGAGGCCTTTACATTGTAAAAGACGGAAATTTAATTTAAGTTTATATATGTTGTATGTTAAAATTGGCCGATGAAGAAATTACCGTCGATTTCCAAGGCCTACCATTTTAATAAGACGGATTTTTATTTTTAAGTTATTATCGATTTCATTTATTTTTATTCGTATTTATTTACCACTAACACTTTTATTAAGTGTCTTTACAGGTACACGGAGCTGCTTTTCATTGGAGCTATTCAAATGAAGTTTGAATTATATTATTTATTCATTATTTGTATATATCGATGTTAGGTGAACTTTAGGCCGTGTCTTATATTATTTTCTTTATTTTATTACTTGTGTGTATTACATGTTTATTATATTTGTATACTATTTTTACCTCCTCCTCAATTTGAAAAAATGAATTCAGTCGGGACCTACAGTTGTAGATTTCGAAGGATGCATAACACCTTTCCTTCGAAATAACTTGAACCCCTTACCTAGAATCTCATGGTTTCGAAGATATTTTTAATTGGTTTCCTGATTTTCCTAAAATTAGGTGGCGACTCTTTTAAAATTCGTTTATTCTTTAAATTCTTTCAACATTGAATTAATTGATCATTTTTCGAGTCACCGTGACGTTTCGCCCTATTTGAATAGAGTAGGGATGTAAACAACTACAAGCCTTACTCTCAGTGCTATACTTCTCATGATCATCACATATTCCTAGGTCTTAAGACATTATAATCACATGCTTCTTTCTTTAAGCAATTCTAATCATGTATCATCGTATAGGCTCAATCTCAAGCACTACTAATCATAATTTATCATATAAGCTTTAATCTAGTCAATTCATGTATATATGATTTACTCTCAACCAATTCATATCTATGTGCTCTAATCTCAAGCAATCTATAATGTAATTCATCAATTCTAGAAGATCACATCTAAGCCCTCAATTCCCTTTCATGGCATAAAAACCCAACTATATCAAATTCACCTCAGAATCATAGGTTAAGCTTGGACACAACTATAATCATACTAAAAACATTCAATTCCATCATAAACAATCATAATTCACTCTAGTGGATCATAACCCATAACATTAGAAGAAACCCTAATTTGACTTAGGGATTCTCCTCTAAATTGGAGAAAACATGGGGCTTTATGGATGAAAGGAATCCATGAATTAATAAACCATCATATCTTGATTACAAAGCCCTCATAAATCTTGGATGAATGGAGACTTGACTTGACCTAGCTTGAATCCTCTTCTTCTTCTTCTTCTCTTTTTATTCATCTTCTTCTTCACTTTCTAGAGAGAGAATATTTAGGGGAGAATTGGGTTTATTTTGGGGTCTTTGAGACAATGATTTAAATGACTTATATTAGGGGTCTAAAGTACTTATATAGGTGGTTTAGACTATGGTAAAATGACACCATTTAATGTCTAATTAAATTCGAAAAGGACCATTAAGTCCTCAACTAACCACCTCACTACCCATCCATGAGACCCCACCTACGGACCGTGGATGGACCTACGGTACGTCCTAGTCGAGCATAGTTTGGGTTCAGAGACACTGGAAATTGGGCTTGGACCTACGACCCCCAATCACGGGGCGTGGCCCCATCTACGGGGCATGGGTCCTATCAGTGGTTACTGCCTTATGAGGCAAATTTCTAGGGTTATCCATGAGGCCACCCACGAGGCATGGGTCTAACCACAGGGCGTGGTTGGCCCTCTCGTGGGTGACACCTGAAATTTCTAAAAGTTGCTAAGTTCCCTCTTTCAAATACAGGGTGTTACAATATCTACCTCTTGGGATCATTCGTCCTTGAATGACGTTCTAGGAGCTTCTTAAAGGTAACGACTCAAGACTAGAAACCCATCATGCATGCAACTTATCTAGGAACTTCATCTCCAAGCTAAACATACTCAATGCATCACAAGGAAGTAGGAACTATATTTAACAATCCAAAATGCATGAAATTCAACATTTAATCATGTTCAAGGAGGAACTTACCATCTCCAAGCTAAAAGCGTGTTCAACACAATCTCATGGAGCTCATATACAATCTATACTCATAACATACATCCAAGGAGGAATCTCTCAACTCCAAGCTAAGGCATGTTTCACAACTTATCTCATGAAGTCTATAGGCAACTCATACTCAATGCAATACAAAATAAGGAAAATCAATCATGCAACTGCGTCTATAAAATAATTGTAGTTAAATAAATAGTTTAACACTTCTCACTTAAAATTTATGAAAAGAGTCTTTTATAGAAAAAAAAAAGGTTTTTACTGTTCAAATCAACCAAACTGATTGTTACAACACATAATATGATTATAATTATACAAATCAAAAAGAATTAGTAGATAATGAAACAGAAAGTACCATAGAAACAGAACAAGAAGAATTTATGAATATAGAGTTAATAAAAGAAGGATATGAAGTAGACAGTGTTATAGAAGAAGCAAAAAGACAATACACTGAAAATAAAAATAAAGTTTTCAAATGTAAAGGATGTAAAAAAGGAAAGATGGATATAATGGAAACAATAGAACACTTTAGAATATGTGAAGAAAGGGATGATAATTTAGCTTATAGGATAGATGAATCCGAATACTTGAATGAAGAAAAAGAAGACACCCTATCCCTAAAAAGTTATAAAGAACTAATGGATGAAGCAACTAGCTCGTATAGTGCAAAGCCGTTCCAAAGAACTACAGCAGCTCCAAAGATTAATTATAATACCGGAAATTTACCTAGAAAATCATGGGTTAGACATGATCAAGAAATAAAAGATAACATTAAACCAGCAGGAAAAAGCATGCCAATAGAAGAATCCATCAGATTACAAGAAGGAGGAAATAAAGGAAAAATATTAAATATAGCTGCACACGATCCAAAAATGTGGAATACAGTAATAAATTTATGAAAAGGAATAGTAGTAGCAGATTTTATTAAAAACTATCAAGAAACAGAAGCAGAGACTATGTATAGATATTTAGAAACCTTTTTAGGAGAATTATGTAAAGCAGTATGGGGATCTTATAAACAGACTAAACCACAGGAATTCCAAGGACTAATAGAATTAGGACCAAACCCTTACAATTTCACAAACAAAATACATGTGTTATTAACAAGAGAAGACCCAAATAGTGGCTTACTGACTCTACAAAGAAATGCTTTAATAAAATTAGAACAATTAAGTATATCAAATTGGATACACATAAAAAAGTTCGTTAATGACTATTTTTACTATTGCACTATTAGTGGAAATACATTTAATGAAGAATTAGGAAAAAACCTATTTAATAAATTACCAGGAGCATTAGGAAGATAAATAGAAGAAAGATAGTATAAAAGAGAAGGTGTAGCTCAAGACCCTACTATCTCATGGTCTATAGGACAAAAAGTAACACACATAATGGAAATACTAACAGAAAAATGTACTAACATACAAATACAAAAACAATTAAAACAAAAAGAAATGAATTTTTGTAAAACAATGATATATACAACACAAAGTTATGATAAAGAACCCAGTAGACCAAGAAAATATAAAAGAAGAATAAACTATAACCAACGACCTTACAAAAATAAAAAATACTTTTTGAGAAAATCGTCAGCAAGAAAACCTTACTTAAACAGAGATAGACATGTTAGAAAATATAGAAATGATAGAAATTATAAAAATAAATTAGAGTGCTATACTTGTGGTAGTTTAGAACACTTAGCAAATATATGCCCTAAAAGAAATAATATGAAAACTAGAAACTCTCAATTAATAGAAGACTTCCAAGAGACCTTACTAAATGTAGATGAATTTATGTCAGATATAGAAAGTATATATTCAGTTATAAGCTTAGACATAGCAGAAGAAGAAAGAGGTCAATCAGATACATCTGACTCAGAAAATAATAATTTAATTAATGAAATAGGATTAGAAAGATTAGAAAGAAAAGAAGAAGATTTAACTTATACAATGATGAACACATACCAAGACTGTAATCATGAATTTGAAAGACAAAAGGAATGAGCGATGTCAGTGTAGTATATGTAGATGGTATCCTAGTAAAATAAATAGAGCTAAATGTAAAAATTGCTATATGGAAGCATGTATAAGTTGTATAGAAAATAGATTAAAACAACAAGTAGCCAAACAGCAAGAACAATTTCAAACAAAAGATCAGACTACCAATCTAAGACTAATAACCTTAGAAACAAGAATAAATGATTTAGAACAAAGACTAATTTCAATAGAAATAGGAAAACAAAAAATAGACATAGAAAATTTACAATCACCAGGAACAATCCATCTAGACCAAATAGAAAGTGAACTAGTAAACATAGAAGAAAATAATACTAGATTCATATGTCATGAAGATAAAAAGTTTGGAACTATAAAAATACTAGTAAGAATAAAAATTAAAGATATAGAAATAGAAACTTTAGCATTAATTGATACAACACTGGCTGCCTTTTTAATAAGAAGATAATACCACAACATATATTACCAACCCTTAAGAATTTAAAAGAACCAGTATTAGCCATACAAATGGATGGAACTCATAATCTATACCACCAACATATAGAAAAAGCACAAATAAGTTTTATAAATACATGTAATGAATTTTACAAACTAACTTATAATATGCATAAAATTCTAGTAAGAGACCTAAATATTAAAACTGATTTAGTAATTGGACTACAATTTCTTATACAAAACAATGGAAGTTGTTTAGTCTCTAGAGACGGAATAATGTTATTCAGAAATACAACCTATACACCAGTCCAGACAAATAAAATCCTAACAAAAGGAATTAAAGTCAAAGATAATAGAATAAATACTTCTAGTCCATGTTGCGACAATTGTAGAAATAATGAAAGTTGTTCTACAAAAAACCTATATGAAGAAAAACAAGAAGAAAATTATATAAAAGATACATATTTAGCAGACATAGAAAAAGATTATACATTAATAAATGTAGAAACAAAATTCTACAATTTTCAAAAGGGAATAAATACTATAGGAACAATAAAACATCCTAAAGACTTGGAAACTATAATAGCTATATTAGATGAAATGGAAATAATAGGAGAAAAACCCTTAATACATTGGGAAAGTAATAAAATTATGTGTAAATTAGATATAATAAATTCAGAATACACAATAAAGATAGCAACTATAGAAGCAAATAATGAAGACACTGAAGAATTCAGTAAACAGATTAAAGAATTATTAAAATTAAAAGTAATAAGAAGATCTACATCTAGACATAGATCAGCAGCTTTTATGGTTAAAAATCATAGTGAACAAGTACGGGAAAAGCTCGTATGGTAATAAATTACAAAAGGTTAAATGACAATACTAGAACAGATGCATATAAATTACCAGATAAAATGAGTTAATAAATAGAATACATGGTAAAAAGATATTTAGTAAATTTGACTGTAAATCAGGATACTGGCAAGTAAAAATGCACCCAGAAAGCATAGAATGGACAACCTTCACTTGTCCTGAAGGACATTTTGAATGGTTAGCCATGCCTTTTGGATTAAAGGCAGCTCCGCCTATTTTCCAAAGAAAAATGGATGATATGTTCGGAGACTATAAAAATTTTGTATTAGTATACGTAGATGACATTCTAGTATTTAGTAAAGACATGTACGAACATTTAGGATATTTAGAGACAGTGTTTAGACTATTTGTAAAATATAAAATAATAATTAGTAAAAAGAAAATGAAATTATGTAAAACAGATATAAACTTCCTAGGAGTAACACTAGGAGAAGGAAAAGTAAAATTACAACCACATATAGCTAAAAAAGTTTTAGATATGCCTAATAAGCTAGATAATACAAAAGAATTAAAAAAATTCTTAGGATTAGTAAATTATGCTAGAAATTTTATTCAAGACTTAGGAAAAATAGCAAGTCCATTATATGCTAAAATTGGTAGTAAAGGACAAAAACACTTTAATATAGAAGACATTAAATTAGTCCAACAAATTAAAGAAAAAGTTAAAAATATACCAGACTTACAAATACCACTAGAATCAGATTATTTAATAGTCCAAACAGATGGTAGTAAAGTAGGATGGGGAGCCATTTTAAAATCAAGACCAAATAAATACAACCCAAAAAACGAAGAAAAAATATGTGCCTACCAAAGTGGACAATATAAAGAAAAAGGAAATATGAGTAGTATAGACGCTGAAGTATTAGCAGTATATACGGACTAAATAGTTTTAAATTATATATTTTAAACAAAAATGAAGTATTAGTAAGAACAGACTGCGCAGCCATAGTTAAATTTCATGAGAAAATAAATAGTAAAGCTAGTAGTAAAAGACGGTGGTTAAACTTTATAGATATAATATCTATATATAATAATATTGTTTTTGAATATGTTAAAGGAAAAGACAATGACTTAGCTGATAAATTAAGTAGACTACAATTAAAGACTAATTAATATTTATTTCAGCATAAGACCAACAATCAACAGACAGTAGACAAAGGCAAGGGCATCGCTCAGCCAGATACTTATGCTCAGACATTATTAGGCAGACAACATTTCAGACCTCTAAATACAACAGACAATTTAATGGAAAGAATACATTTTGGTAAGTATAATTTAATTTCTTATCCAAAGAGTAATCTATCTTTTAGAATAAATCCAGATTGTACTTTAGACAAATCTCAAAAATGCTTAGTAGATAATTTATGGATAGCATACAATAAGCAAGACACTAAATATTTTATTGCTGCTTCAAATGCATTGTGTCAGTATTTTTCAGATAGAAATAGAGATAATAAATTCAAATACTATGTAGTAATACATGGTAAAACTAATAGTGTTTTTCAGACATGAATAGAAGTAGTAGATTCCATAAATGGGGTAAAAAAACTCACTTTTTAAAGGTTTTAATGATTTTACTGAAGCTTTAGACTATGCCAGAGGAGTACTTGGGCCTAATTATTACATTTCACCAACCTTGAAACAAAGTCCAACCCAAATACCTCAATACAATATCCAAAAAGACTCAGACAAAATAATACTTTGCGATCATTGTACATCCATGACAGAGGGCTTCAAAAGACTTAATGCAAAAAATGAAATCCTTATTCAAGAAAATATGAGACTCATGAAACAGCTGGAGACATTTCTGAGCAAATACTCGCCAAGAACAGACAGTACTACGGTGGAAAAAGACATGAGTTCTCCATCTCTTTTAAAAATGGATGAGACGGGTGTGCATTCCCCTCTGAATGCTAAGAACTCTACTGTATCGGAGCATGATACAGCTAGTCTGGTTCAAACAGTGACCGGTAAAGACTTATCAAACCCGTTTATGGCTGTCACTTTGCCAAAAAGTGAAATAGAGGAGTCTTCTTCCTCACGAAGGAGATTACCTAAATATTTTCAGAAAGACTCTTTAAGAAAAAATGAAGCATTAAAAAAGAAAAAGAATGAAAAATTAGAAAAAATAATCAAACAAACTTTAGAGAAAAAAATTTCAAGAAAAAAGCCAAGACAAACATATTATTAAAGACATTCCTAGTCCAAGCAATGGTTCAGAAGACAATATTCACAGTCCTTCACTATCAGACGAGGAACAGATAAATAATATTCAAGACTCACAAAACCCTTATGAAGACGATGACTCAGGCATGAGTTTTGACACAATAGCCCTACACAACTTAGACACTTAGCTAGATTTTAATATCAAGAAAATAGTATGGAGACAAGATAATTGCCAAAAGACTTCATCGGAAAAGACAAGTCAATAACTGCAACAATAAAAAGTCACAAAAAATAAGATAAAAAAGACAAGAAAGCATAGAGAGTTACACAAAAGTCAAACATGGCATGCTCTCATTTATTAAGCATGGGATAAAAGGATAAAGAATATATATACATACATATATATATATATATATATATATATATTAAGAGTCAGAATGTAAGGTGGGGATGCCCATTACGTGTCCTGTAATAATAAATAGTATGTAGAAATGTTAGGTGGGGATATCCACTACGTGTCCTGTAAAAATGAGTGTGTTGTCACTTTATCACTACCCTCCAAAAGAGGAAAAAACTGTTGACATAACACGCGTCGAGTAAATAATTGAGTCTGTAATATAAGTCAAAAGATGAACTTAATGATGCATGTGACGATGGGGCCCAATGAGTACCCGCATGCATTATTAAAGGAATCTTATCAAGTTGTCGGCCATTAATAATTAAGGCCGCGTAGCAAGTCTAGAAGCGTCATTTAGAATTTTTTTTTTTGCCTATATAAGAAGGCAGTAGATGAGAGGAAAGAACAGAAGGAAAAAGAGTGGAAAAAACCAGAGTGAAATAGAGTAAGAAAAAACGTCCAACATCTTTTCTACCTCCATACTCCTTTATGTACCAAAAATCCTCTATTGTATATTAAAGCTTGTGAAATAATATAAGTGTGTTTGAGTATTATTAAAGTTTTCAAAGTTTTTTCAAAGTCCTTCGAGGGTTCCTGAAAGGGAAACCTCTCTCAGTTTATCATGTAAGTTTTACGATGTTTACTTCCCAAAATTCCCCTAAAAATATGTTATTTTATGTTAATTTTCTAAGTTGTTAGTTTCAGTGTAATTATTGTATATGTGTTAAAAATTTGCCCTTAGTATATGGTTAGCTTCTTAACTTCTTAATAACGACTATGGATTAACCTGTAAATTCCTAGAATTCTTGGCTTTACAGTCCGCTTGATGAAAGGACGAATTTGTTGCCAGTTTTTATATCCGGGGTGTGGTTAAAGATGAAATTGTTAAGAACACAGGTTAAGAAGAAGAGATGAATTGGGTAAGATAAAAAACAAAAACAAAAATAAAAATTAAAAACAAAAAATAAAATAAAATAAAAATAAAAATAAAACATGGGGAAAATAGGGAATTAAAATCACAAATTAGCATGATTTAACTAAATGAGAGAGGGAGTACTGAGTAGGATTTACAAAATATTTGAAGCAAGCCATTAATACATTTTTGCTAATTTACGTTCCAACTTCATATCTATATTATACCATATTGATTGGTTGTTACAGTATATATCTATATTATTATATAGTTGTACCATATCTATCTTATTGTTATTTATATTATTTATATCTATATTATTATATTTTATCTTTAAGTTAATATATTTGTCAAAAGTCAAGACAAATATTATTATATATCTATATTTTAAATATATATATATATATATATATATATATATATATATATATATATATATATATTGGGTAGTAGTATTATTTAGTAGTAGTATTATATATTTTATATATTTGATAGTAGTATTATTGAGTAGTAGTATTATATATTTTATATTTATATAATATTTGGTAGTAGTATTATATATATCTAAGTGTAGTATACTATACTGTTAATATATTTTATACTATATATATCTATTAATATATATCTAAGTGTAGTATTTCTTTGTATTTACTAATTTATTTGGTTTTCTTTTTCTTTTTCTTATTTTCTTTTTACTGCTTTTCTTGTATTTATCGCTTTCTTGTTTCTTTTTTTTCTGTTTTTACTGTATTTACTGTGTTTACTATAATACTATCTATATAAGTGTTAATAATACTTAAAAATACTATATCTAAGTGTTATATCTAAGTGTGAATATATTTGGTATCAGAGCGAGAAGTTTTTGGGAACATATTAGTAGATGAAAAGACATCCTTCATTTTGAAATATAAGATTTATATACTGGAATTTATATAGAGAATATAATCTAAAAAGAGTAGTTGTAGCAAGGAAGAAACAGATAGAAAATAAATATAATATTAAAACTACTAAAGATTTAGACAACATATTAGATCCGAAATTCATAAATAATATAAGGTGGAAAATACAAGGTTACTATAGTGACATAGATTGGTGTAATACAAGAATAAATTGGATAAATAAAAATTTTAAAAAGGAAGCAATTTTGTTAGGATAATTAATGCAAACCATAGCGAGAAGCTATAGACAAGTAAATCAGTGGCTTATAGAAGAAAAATACCATAAAACATACCTTTTAGACAGAGAATTAGAAATAAGACAACAATTATTACTAGAAGAATCAAACCAAAATATAAAATATCTAAATAGAGAATTAGAATATACTATAAGACAAGTTATAAACTCTGAAAGAAGAATAAAAATATATAAGAAAACACTTAACAAAATACAATTTGGATAATATACATGCCTCTAGAATATATTAAAAGAATAAGATTAAGATATAGCTGGCTTCACAAAGAAATACAATATAAGTTTGAGCTTAAACATAATCTAAAAAGATCAATAGAATTTTTAACCTGGATAGAAGAAGAGTTAGAAAAAGAACAAATAAGCGAATTTTTAATCTGGTCAAAAGAAAAATTAGCTAACGAAGAGATACCTAAAACTTATACAATAGATTTTTTGAATAAAGAAAAAGCTAAAGTAATAAAAGAAATTAATTACATAAAATTAAATATTAAATATACTAATAATAGGATAAATTACTATAAACTAATATGTCCAATTAGAAGTTCGATAGGATAGAAAAATAGATTCTCTAAAACAATTAGAATATTTAGATTTAAGAATACTCCCAGAAAAGAAATATAGATCACTACCCAAAAATAGTATTTTAAAGTGTAATTTTTCTGACGGAGAACATATATTACATTCTGTAGATAAACAATATAATACTTTAGTAGATCTAATAATAAATCTTAGTGAAAAAACTAA
This sequence comes from Solanum pinnatisectum, assembly GCA_035578085.1. Lineage (NCBI taxonomy): Eukaryota > Viridiplantae > Streptophyta > Magnoliopsida > Solanales > Solanaceae > Solanum > Solanum pinnatisectum. Next base: position 40,395,858 of record CM069076.1, on the reverse strand, counting down.
ACAACAAGATCAAACTATAATAAGACTTTTAGAAACTATAGAAATAATACAAAATAGACAATTTAAGACATTAGATAAATTAGAAAAGAATTTCGATTTCTTAAAAGCACAAGAACTAGAAATAGATAGAAAAGTTCAATATCTAAATACTAAATTTAATTTAGAAAAATTACCTACAAAAGTAGAAATAGAAAAATTGGTAAAAACCATAGTAGAAAAACCTAAAGAATTAGAAATTAAAAATACTCAAGTAGTAACAAAAATTATACAGCAAGTAGAAAAAGTAACTATTGAAATTAGTAATTTAAAAGAAATAATTACAAGACTCGAACAAATTTCACTTTCATGAGTGAAGAAGACATAAATTATAAAAAGGCATTAGAACATACAACAAAGTTCCATCAAGAGCCTATAGGAAATTCTAGTTACATTCCCTCTAGCCAAGCAGACAAAGTAATCCTAAAACAGAATAATATAATAATAGCATTACTTATAGAGTTAAACATAAAAATAGATAAACTACTAAAAGAAAAACAACCTGAACAATAAGTTAATAATAATACAGAAATAGATAAACTAATAAATCAACTTAAACAAGTAAAATAACCCCTCACCAAGAAGAACAAAAAGTAATTAAAAGACCACAAAAATGGACTTTCTTACAAACAGACAAACAGCCCAAGAAAGTAGACCAAGTTTCTCAGAAAATAGAATAGGTAATAACATAATCTCTAGAATATTATCTAGAAGAACACCAACCATAGAAGAAAATCAAGAATTAAATGAAATAATAGATATAGACAAAGATATACAAATATTTCAACAAAATCAACTTAAATTATTAAATCCTAGAACATTATACAATATAAAATAATTTTTAAAAAATAATCAACTATACTGACACTATAAAGAAGAACAGATATCTGCTATAGGAAAAGACTTTGCAAGACTAAATTTAGTAAACCCTGCTTTTATAAAGACAGTCAAAAATCCTAAACTAATGCTAATGCACATGAGATTAATAGTTATAAGAATAAAAGGATTAACTAGAAAGAATTTAGGATCTAAAGTAATGGTAGTATTATATGATGACCGATGGTCAGACTTAAAGAAATCTATCATAGGACTAACAGAAGTAGATATGACTAATAATGGTGGAGTATTTTATATTAGCCCAGACTTTTTAATAAATCTAAAAGAATTTGGTAAACATATTAAAATAGGAATCCAGACCAAAGGGTGTGAAGAAATGAATAATGGAAATAATTTATTAATGTGTCTACTAAGCATTTTTGAGATTTGTCTAAAGTACAATCTGGATTTATTCTAAAAGATAGATTACTCTTTGGATAAGAAATTAAATTATACTTACCAAAATGTATTCTTTCCATTAAATTGTCTGTTGTATTTAGAGGTCTGAAATGTTGTCTGCCTAATAATGTCTGAGCATAACTATCTGGTTGGGCGATGCCCTTGCCTTTGTCTACTGTCTGTTGACTTGTTGGTCTCATGCTGAAATAAATATTAATTAGTCTTTAATTGTAGTCTACTTAATTTATTAGCTAAGTCATTGTATTTTCCTTTAACATATTCAAAAACAATATTATTATATATAGATATTATATCTATAAAGTTTAACCACCGTCTTTTACTACTAGCTTTACTATTTATTTTCTCATGAAATTTAACTATGGTTTCGCAGTCTGTTCTTACTAATACTTCATTTTTGTTTAAAATATATAATTTAAAACTATTTAGTCCGTATATTACTGCTAATACTTCAGCGTCTATACTACTCATATTTCCTTTTTCTATATATTGTCCACTTTGGTAGGCACATATATTTCTTCGTTTTTTGGGCTATATTTATTTGGTCTTGATTTTAAAATGGCTCTCCATCCTAATTTACTACCATCTGTTTGGACTATTAAATAATCTGATTCTAGTGGTATTTGTAAGTCTAGTATATTTTTAACTTTTTCTTTAATTTGTTAGACTAATTTAATGTCTTCTATATTAAAGTATTTTTGTCCTTTACTACCAGTTTTAGCATATAATGGACCTGCTATTTTTCCTAAGTCTTGAATAAAATGTCTAGCATAATTTACTAATCCTAAGAATTTTTGTAATTCTTTTGTATTATCTAGCTTATTAGGCATATCTAAAACTTTTTTAGCTATATGTGGTTGTAATTTTACTTTTCCTTCTCCTAGTGTTACTCCTAGGAAGTTTATATATGTTTTACATAATTTCATTTTCTTTTTACTAATTATTATTTCATATTTTACAAATAGTCTAAACACTGTTTGTAAATGTCCTAAATGTTCGTACATGTCTTTACTAAATAGTACAATGTCATCTACGTATACTAATACAAAATTTTTATAGTCTCCGAACATATCATCCATTTTTCTTTGGAAAATAGGCGGAGCTGTCTTTAATCCAAAAGGCATGGCTAACCATTCAAAATGTCCTTCAGGATAAGTGAAGGCTGTCCATTCTATGCTTTTTGGGTGCATTTTTACTTGCTAGTATCCTGATTTACAGTCAAATTTATTAAATATCTTTTTACCTTGTATTCTATTTATTAACTCCTTTTTAGGAGAATTATGTAAAGCAGTATGGGAATCTTATAAACTGACTAAACCACAGGAATTCCAAGGACTAATAGAATTAGGATCAAACCCTTACAATTTCACAAACAAATTACTTGTGTTATTAACAGGAGAAGACCAAACAATGGCTTACTAACTCTACAAAGAAATGCTTTAATAAAATTAGAACAATTAAGTATATCAAATTGGATACACATAAAGAAGTTCGTTAATGACTATTTTTACTATTGCACTATTAGTAGAAATACATTTAATGAAGAATTAGGAAAAAAGCTATTTAATAAATTACTAGGAGCATTAGGAAGAGAAATAGAAGAAAGATGGTATAAAAGAGAAGGTGTAGCTCAAGACCCTACTATCTCATGGTCTATAGGACAAAAAGTAACACACATAATGGAAATACTAACAGAAAAATGTACTAACATACAAATACAAAAACAATTAAAACAAAAAGAAATGAATTTTTGTAAAACAATGATATATACAACACAAAGTTATGATAAAGAACCCAGTAGACCAAGAAAATATAAAAGAAGAATAAACTATAACCAAAGACCTTACAAAAATAAAAAATATTTTTTGAGAAAATCTTCAGCAAGAAAACCTTACTTAAATAGAGATAGACATGTTAGAAAATATAGAAATGATAGAAATTATAAAAATAAATTAGAGTGTTATACTTGTGGTAGTTTAGAACACTTAGCAAATATATGACCTAAAAGAAATAATATGAAAACTAGAAACTCTCAATTAATAGGAGACTTCCAAGAAACCTTACTAAATGTAGATGAGTTTATGTCAGATACAGAAGGTATATATGCAGTTATAAGCTTAGACATAGCAGAAGAAGAAAGAAGTCAATCAGATACATCTGACTCAGAAAATGATAATTTAATTAATGAAATAGGATTAGAAAGATTAGAAAGAAAAGAAGAAGATTTAACTAATACAATGATGAACGCATACCAAGACTGTAATCATGAATTTGAAAGACAAAAATGAATAGATAGTAATCAGTGTAGTATATGTAAATGGTATCCTAGTAAAATAAATAGAGCTAAATGTAAAAATTATTATATGGAAGCATGTATAAGTTGTATAGAAAATAGATTAAAACAACAAGTAGCCAAACAACAAGAACAATTTCAAACAAAAGATCAGACTACCAATCTAAGACTAATAACCTTAGAAACAAGAATAAATGATTTAGAACAAAGACTAATTTCAATAGAAATAGGAAAACAAAAAATAGACATAGAAAATTTACAATCACCAGGAATAATCCATCTAGACCAAATAGAAAGTGAACTAATGAACATAGAAGAAGATAATACTAGTTTCATATGTAATGAAGATAAAAAGTTTGGAACTATAAAAATACTAGTAAGAATAAAAATTAAAGATATAGAAATAGAAACTTTAGCATTAATTGATACAGGTTGCACTGGCTGCCTTCTTAATAAGAAGATAATACCACAACATATATTACCAACCCTTAAGAATTTAAAAGAACCAGTATTAGCCATACAAATGGATGGAACTCATAATTTATACCACCAATATATAGAAAAAGCACAAATAAGTTTTATAAATACATGTAATGAATTTTACAAACTAACTTATAATATGCATAAAATTCTAGTAAGAAACCTAAATATTAAAATTGATTTAGTAATAGGACTACAATTTCTTATCTGGTAATTTTACCTTTGCAACGACAATAGCCACCACAGACAAAAATCCACCAAATGATGGGACTCCTTATAACTCTCCCCAATTAGTGTGAACTCTATAGACACTAAAGATAAAATTTATAGCTAAACAACAAAGTCCAGAGAAATTCACTCCCACTTTAACTTTGGTATGTGCATCATTTGAGGCGCACCTTCAGACTTTTGGTGTTCATACTCACTTACTGAAAATTTAACCACTGAGACACAAAACCTAGTATGTCACTCTTCAAATGACACGACCAATAATATTGTTTCAAGTTACGATACATCTTAGTAGCCCGTGGATGAATAGAGTATGGGTCTCCTCCATTATAATTCTAGTCAAATCACCTGTCTATGGAACAAAAATATGACCTTTATCCTCAAAACTTCCTCACCATCAAGAATTGCCTTCTTGGTTTTTCTTTTAACACATTGTCTCTAATCTTACAAAAATCACCATTATCAAACTATTGAGCGCAAATCTGCTCCAATAAGGACAACCTCACCTCTATGTAAGTCAAAACCCAATTAGATTCTAAAATATCAAGTCTCACAAAGCTATTGGATAAGGACTAGACATCCATAGGCAAATAATGTGCTCTCACCTGCAAAGAAGCTAGACTACACCAGCTTACCACTTTTTTGACTCAATGCATTTAATACCATATATGCCTTACCCGGATGATAAAAGATAGTCATGTCATAGTCCTTAGGAAACTCCAGCCATCTTTGATACCTCAAAATAAGATTTCTCTGATTGAATATATACCGTAAACTATGATAATCTATGAACACCTCATAATGTACTCCATAGAGGTATTGTCTTGAAATCTTCAACATGAAAACTACAACCACCAAAGAAGAAACAACACTTCGCAATGATAAAGAGGTTAGCTCATTATTATAAAGCAAAGAATATCCTTTAGGTTTACTAAGTATGACTTGAGTATCATCCTCAATGTTTAGCACTTTCATGCTCTCTTGATTTTGCAAAATCATGCACATCTTTCCTTTTTCTTTGACCTTTTGTTTTTCTTGCTCATCTTTTTTTTTTTTTTTTTGTTGTGATAATTCATTCTCACTTGAACTCTCAACCTCTCGTTTTCCTTATTTTGAATTATCATTTTTCACTCCCTTACTCTCCTCTCTTTTTTTTTCTTTCAAAGTTTTTCTTTCAACTCTCCCATTTTTCTATATTCCTCTCCCACTTGAAAAGGAGAAAGAGGGTTAAGAATGTGCTTTTTACCATCCTTAAAAAATGCATATTTATTGTACCTTTCATCATGTTTTACCCCTACATCATATTCTTATGGCCTTCCCAACAATAGATGACAAGCTTGCATTGGTACAACATCACAAAGCACTTCATCATGGTAACTTCCAACCTTGAACTTTATCAACACTTTCTTGGTCACCTTGAGTTAACCACATTCATTGAGACATTGCAACCTATAAGGTTTTGAATTCCTTCTTGTTGGAAGTTTCAATTGTTCCACCATAGATACACTAGCAATATTTGCACAACTTCCACTATCAATGATAAAGAAACATAATTGCTCTTGAAACCTGCACCAATTATGAAATAAATTTTCTCTTTGATCAAGATGTTCCCTCGCTAGAGCACTCATACTCCTTCTCACAACAAGAACAAGTTTCTCATCATCATTAATTTCCTATCAATCCCCTTCTTCCATAATTTCATAACTACTATCATCCTCTCTATGGTCATCCTTAGATTTATTTTCCGTTTGATAACCACCATCATTCAATGCAATGATAGTTATTCTATTAGGGCATTCATTTGCTTTGTGTCCATATCCTTGACATTTAAAATACTTTATTTTAGATGGAGTTTCAAGTTTAGCTTTGTTACATAAATCCTTGTAGTCCATCTTTGGTTTGGCTTTGTCAAAATTGGACTTGAAGTCTTGCTTTGACCCTTTGGGGTTATCCCAAGTAGGAGATGATTTCCAAACTTCTTTATTTTTTGCCCATAAAAGAAGAAGAAGAAGATTGCACTCTTGATTTGTTTTCCTTTTGATGTCCCTCCACCTTAAGTGACATTTGATAAGCTTCATATAAAGTAGGAAGACGATGCAAATCTAATGGTTGCCTTATCTCTTTATTTAAGCTCGAGATAAATCTTGCCACAAGATTCATCTCTCCATCATTGACATTAGCTCGAAGCCTAGTATGCTCTAGCTCCTCATAATACCCTTCACACTCTTGCTTCCTTGTTGAAGTTTGTAAAACTTTTTGAGTGTATCTTGTTCATAATTTTGACCCACAAATCTATCTCTCATTCTTCTTTTCATGTCATTCCAATTTGTAACAAAATTTCTATTCACCAAAGCATCCCTTTCAATTTTTTCCCACCATGTAGAAGCAAATCCCTCAAGGTGACTTATAGCATATTTTAACGTCGCTCACATTGTTGAGATTATATTGTATTTCAAGCTTCACTATCCAATCAATATATTCATTTGGGTCACTACTTCCTTTGAAAAATGGAAGTGTAACCTTGATGTTGTTGAATCTTCAATCTTCATCATCATTCCTTCGATTGTATTCTCTACCATCAACCGGATGCCAAGCTCCATTTCCTCCTCTTCTTCATCTCCTACCTGACCTCTCTTGTTGAACTTTATCGTTTATTCCATAGCCATAATTATAACCATCAAAAGAATGGTGCTCCTCAAGGTTATGTTGGGCTCTCATTTGAGGTCTGATTACTTGTAATGAAATATTTTCTTGTTGATCTCCCCCTTTTGGAAGTGCCACTTGATTGCAGCCTTCGTTGGTAATGTGACATTAGGAGATAGGGACTTGATCCCTCATCATGTTGACCACTTGGATTTAAAATCTCAAGTGGTTGCTTTGTGATTTCTTGAGTTCTCACCTTCATATCCACATCTTCCAATTTTCCCTTCATATCTCTCATGTCTTCCAATAGTTGTTGAAACATCATTTCTATTTTGCTAGAGCGTTCTCCCGACAATTGAGTTATTGTACATACAAAAAGAAATAAAGAGTAAGTAGAAAAAGCTCCTCACCACTCGTTCACCTAATATATTCTTTTTTTTTCACTCACACTCGTGTATCACTCTAATGCCAAGGCTTTTAAGGCTACCCTCCAATGAACTCACTTTACTCTTGCCTTTTACCACTCTTGAATAACCCAAGGTTGAGAGTCAACACAGTCAAATAATTCACAAGTAGTACTACTTCTTTGGGATGGAGTGGAGTTTATGTAAATCAAGAAAGGAAATTAAAACTAAAGGACATGGAAACAAATAAGCATTCAACAAAATAAAACAAAAAAAAAAATTAGCACGAACAAGAAATAACTTGAGTTAAGTATGAACTAATACAAATAAACTAGCTAGAGTTAACTAACAAAAGTAGAGAAATAAAATTGAGAAATAAAAGCACCTAATCTATTAGAATCCTCAAGAAAGTAGCAACCTTACTTGCAAATTCTAGGACAAAATGTTGAAATTCAACAAAGGGCTTCCAAACTCTCAAGTTGAATATAAAGATAAAACAAAATGAAAAACTTCAATGAAAAGATGAAGTAAATTTGAATCAATCAATAAAATCAAGTCAAAGTCACAACGAAGCTTTAATGAATAATATAGAGAAAAGAGAAAGTAAGACTATGCCAAGATTGATTGTAAAAGAGGAAAATAGCCGATGTAATGTCAAGGAGGGCAAAAAAGTCACATAAATTTCAGATATACCATACTTGACCCTGAGCCTACATTACAAGCTAAGAAAGTCCTATAGTGATCCTAATCTAACGGTTTGAAAATCAAAGTGTAGAAAATAAGGGCAAGCATGTGGTATTGTGCATATATTGTATTAAATTTATGAGTTTGTGCGTATATTGAGTTCCTAAAATTGAAGTATAATTCAAATTTTGTGTGAACAAAAGGATTTCTTTGCGGTGAGGGCACAAGTTACATTATTGAAGAGTTAATCTCTTGGTGATTGTTATTTGTGTATCTAAATGTTCCTATTGGTACATCTATGTCAAAAATTGATCTGCATGTGTGATGCGTCTGAGATTTTGAGGGCTTTGTTTTGATAGTTTTAGTGTCATCAAATGCCTAATTTATACATAGAGAGGGCTTTCAGAGTATGTTTTAGAGAGATGTATCTAAATTTTCTGATTGACTTTGGTCTGAATCATAGTTAAGATCAATGTCCTCGTCATCGCTGTATTCATCAGATGTACCTGAAGATTCAGAAAAAGGTTCATAAAAAATAGCTAAAAGCTTACCTTTTGTTTCATCGTCTATGACAAGAAGATTAATCTTTTTCTTCTTAGTTTGCGATCTCCATTCATTTGTGGCCTATTTTTCCACAAGTCCAACAGACATCTGTCTTGGAATCTCTAGGTCTCTTGGACCTTCTTTTCTTGGATTTTGAGTAATCATCTCTTCTTCGAGATTTCTTCTTGTGAGATTTCTTTTCCTTTTTATCCTTCTTCACCTTGTCAGGTGGAGTAATAAAACCAAAATCTCTACAAAAACTTCCAAGCTCACGTCTTGAAGATGACTGTTCTTTCTTAAGCTGATGCTTAAGATTAATGTCTGTGCAAAGTTCCAGCCCTACAATATTAATGGTGCTTACCAAATCACCATATGTTAGACTGCTATAGGGAATACGACCATCATTGCGATCTTGTAATTTAGTCCTTACTTTGTCAGCAAAGAGTGGGGGTAGTCCACTGATGAAGCGTTCCTTCCAAAAATCTAGGTGACAATCAGAACGAAACATTACTTTATTAAGGAAAGCATGCTTATAATGGATGAAACTATCTAAGTTTGGACAGCTAAGATTATTAAGAATTTGGAGACTCCTATCCTGAAAAAGTTTGGGTTCGCTAATAAAATGCTTAGCGATGTGATATAGTAATGTTGCACAAGCATCTTGTTTAGTGACTAGAGAAGTACTTTGGCTGTTTCCTTCAACCTTCACAATTGTTTCTGTTGCTGTGGCATTAATGATGAATTGCTTAGTATCATCTTTACAGTAGTTATCCCACCAATGCTTTAGCATGCCGGTAAAACCTGCAGCAATCATAGTAGCAGCTTCCTTATCTGTTGATCCTCTCATTTTGTAAGCAGTAATAGCAACTCCCATCTCATGAAGCTTGTTGTATATTTGATGCTCTGCAAGACCATCAATATTCCATTCAGTAATGCTTCTTCCTTCATGAGAAGAAGTGGATAAGAAGGCGTTTTCCTCACACTGCAAATCTGGGAATGAGGGACGGCTATGATAGTTTTTCCGATTATGGAATCTATCGTTGGATAACTTTTGGAGAAGGATATCTTTATCCTGAATGGATTCAACAGATTTCTCCTGAAGGGTAGAAACCTTGTTTTGAGTTTTGTCTTCGTGTTTGGAGACGCTAAATTTGGTAAGTTGTTCATTGATCTTGTCAATAAGATTATTTCCTGAGATTTCAAAAGTTTTTGAAAGTATAGGGAATTTATCTTTGGAAAACTCTGGTAATTTGAATCCTGGGTTAGGTTCAATATAGTTATTGGATGATGTAGAAGCCGGGATAGGTCTTCCACTAAATATAGGCTTTGTATCTTCAATTTGTTTGGAGATTACATGAAGAATTTGGTTTGAGTAGTTGTTTTGTTCTACTACTCGGTCAATATCTGCAGTAGTGAGTATAGTACTGGTCTTATCACTTTTCTCTTTGAAAGGAGAAGCTTTAATAACTGTTCCTGCAATAGGAATGTTAATACCTTCTAGAGGAGGAGTAATAGATTCAACAATCTTATTAGAAGTTGTATACCATTTATTAATGATAACCTGTAATGACTCAGTCTGATTTTCAATCTTACCAGTCATCTCAAACCATTTAAAGAATTCGATTTCACAACCTATCCTTTTCATATCTTTCATCCAAGAATCTCTGAAGGATTCTCTTTCTTTAAGAGTATAGGTAGCTACATACCATTTTCTCTTAGTCTGGTTGTCAGGATGAGTCCACATTTTGTGTAAAACATCTGGATCAGGGATAAATACTTTACTTGTTTTCAGCATACCAAGCCAACCTGGTTTCTCTGTTTGAGGAGGCTCCATCTCACTTGCAGTGGGACTATTTGGTTGATCTTAATAGAAGACTTTAGGGACATCTCCTGAAAAGTCAACACCTGTAACCTTACCTTCTTTGTTATCAATCGATTCAATGATGGAAATGTCTTCTTCTAGCTTCCTCCGGGTTTTGAAGAAGAAGGTGGTGCAATGAGCAGTTCTCGAGGATACAGTAGAGGCGGACTGTGACGACCTTCGATTAGATGAAGATCTCCGAATAGCATTGTCAAGAAATTTAAGTTCGATTGACCCATCTGGGAATTGAATGAACTCTTTCAATCTGAGATCTTTCAGAATGAGACGCAAAAGGTTGAGTGATATTATCAAAACGCCAATCATTGTTAGAAAGTATATCTTTCCATTGGCGTAGTCGGGGAACGAAAATAGAACTATGTTCATGGTTGGCTTCCATAAGCATAGTCTCACCTTTAGCGCTTTCATGATAAGCCTTGGGTGCAAGGGTGGTTTTCATAAGCCTATAGTAGACTCGGTAGATAATGGCTATCTCACGAGTATTGATTTTGCTGTTCAAGTTTTTGGTTTTGACATTGAGGGTCAAAGAATCCATGACATTGGGGTCATTAATATCAAGAGAGAAGTTAGGATAACAATTAAAGTAAACGGGCCCATCAGCTAGATTACTCTGCAAAACTCCTAACAGCGAATCATCAAAATTCAAAAATATGCCATCTCGAAAGATGACACAAACAGGAATATCAAGTCCTTTTCTAAATAAAGGCTTAACAGCTATTTGCACTAAACCAATATGAAAATAATTGAAATTAGATTTATAATGATTTATATCACTTTCTTTAAGCAAACGAATAACTTCTAAAGAGTTATTAATAGCAATAGTAGATTCACAAGTCTTAATGTTATGACGAGTAATCCAACTAAAATTACCTATTTGAAAAATCTTTTTGAAAGGTTCTTCTGGTATACTCCAGTTTTGTAAATCATTTTCAACTTTAGCATTCTTCGTTGCTTGAGAAGATAAATTTATGTTGTTTAAAATATGTTGATTTTTATCCATAGTTTTGAAAAATACTATCTAATGGACTTACAGTACAAAATATTTCAATAAGTATTTTCAACAAATTCAAGATGCTAGTAAGTATATAAAGAATATTAAAACAGATATCAAAGATCCAAATATGATATTCTAAGGGAGGTTCTCTAAACTGATGTTAAAGTGTTGATTTGCAGCATTTAAGGCTAAGGAGCAAGGCAAGGATACTACTAGGAAAAAAGGAACAAACAAGCTGCAGAAGTGAAGAAAAAGCAATCCTGGTGATCGGCAAGACCACTCGGCACACCGCCAAGTGGATCTCTAACTTGCCTAAAGTTCCAGCATACTAGCCTTGGTGAAGAACCAACTTAGCAACAGAAATGGGCAATTGGCGGATCGCCAAATGACTCCGCAATGGCAAATTTGATCGCCTAAAGTCACAGAACCCTGAAGGCTGATGACCAATGCAAAATGGCAATGGAAGGGAGCAAAGGGCGGATCGTCAGCCTGTTCGGCGAAGCCCAACTAATCTTGCTCAATGGCTTTTCATGCCAAACATTGGGCAACTATAAATTGAATTTTGAACTGAAGATTTAGTATCATGACTATCATTTAGTAGAGTTTTCTTTTAGTTTTTGAGTTCCATTGTAGACTTTGAAGCTTTTGAGGCTCAAAATTGAAGATTTGCAAGTGGGTTTTTAAATTTACTCAATTTGGACCATTGTAAAGACTTGGGAACCTTTACCCAGATCATGGCTAATGTATTTGGTAATCGTTTCTCTATTTGTATGATGTCTAGCGAAAACGACAAATTTTTGGGCTGTGATCATATGATTATGGGCTGAATTAGCTTATGGGTATTGATTATTACTGATTTAAATGCTTAATAGAAGTGGGTTTAATTGATAGTTGTGCTTTAAACTAAGAATTGTAGTTGCAAATGCAATTCGAACTTAGAGTTCTAGGCTTGCTTGGAAAAGGGGTTTTAGAATCAAAGCTTTCAATTGATGATTGTAGTTATTGAGTAGATATGGGTTTAGCTCAAAAGAGTAAATCCTAACCTCAATTCTACCTATCTAACTCGAGAGAGTAGATGAGTTAAGGTGTAGGTTGTTTTTATTTGCTATGCTTGTTGATGTTCGAAAGAAATCACTTGAATCGTGATAGTTGTTTGAGAGAAAACTATCTCACTTATAGTCTAGTCTACCCACTGATATTTAGCTATTTATTAGTAATTTTGAATCACCCATATAGTGAAATTTGCCTATAATAGATCACATCCTAAGAATTCCTTTTTATATTGGTATTTCCCCTGTTTCATTATTGTTTTAGCTATTAATTACAAATCCAAACCCCCTCATTTGACATTCATTGTCATCCTTTTAGATTTGCTTGCATGTTTTCGATAATTTCTATTCCTATAACCGATTAGACCACGTTTGCACTTCATAATTGAATATGAACATGTACCACTCCATGTGGGTTCGACCCCAACCTTTTATTGGGTTTTATACTGGCTAATGATCGTTTACACCTAGAATTGGATGAGGTGTACTTGAGACGTTAATCAAAATGGCGTCGCTGCTGGGGAGTGGTGTTGTTTGAAATTCTATTATTGAAGTTGAATTATGATCTTTTTGGTTATAGTTGAATCGACTTAATTTGGTTTGTGTTTGTGTGGTTTGTGTTGAAAAGAGGAAGAGATGAACGTGAATGGGAGTAATGGTAGCCAAGTAGGCCACCAAGACGATATTGGAAACCTTAGTGATGTGAATGACCCAATTCAATTGGGTGGTATTGGTGCAATATGTCTACCTCCTGTTGAGGGGAATGTTGTCTTCCATGTTACTAGCACAATGCTACAGCTCCTCCAAATAAAGGGATTATATGAAAGGCTGCCCCACGAAAACCCCATGAGCGTCAAAAGCCCAATTAGTAAGAAAATGTCTGTATGAAAGACATGCTTTCACGCATTATCAAAAAAGTTGAAGGGTCGGACAAAGTGTTGAACAAGATGAAGGAAGATGTCTCAATGCTCAATCACACGATGACTTATCACACAATCTCTATATTCAGCTGGAGACACAAATGGGTCAAATTTCGACTCATTTCAATCCAAGACCAAAAGGGGGTTGCCTAGTGATACAATGACAAACCCCAAAAATGAAGCTTGAATGGGTATTTTTGTCATGCCATGATGTTAAATAAGGCGCTTCGTGGGAGGCAACCCAAGTTTTGATGCTTTAGTTTTGCTTTTGATAACGGGTGATGATTTTGCAGGTTGAAAAGTGAAATGTGTGGGAAAATGGGTACTTTGGCGAGACAAAAGTCTAGTCGGTGACTTACCAAAAAGGTCGGTGAGCCCCGACTTGGACCGCCGTTGAAACACCTAGCTTGAAGGGGAACTCTGTCAAACTCGGCGAGCTAAAAGCTCAGTTAGTGATTCCCTGAACAGGTCGGCGAGCCCGACTTTGTCCACTGTTTGAACCCCCAAATTTTTGGGAGTTCTGTAAAACTCGGTGAGCCAAAACACCACTCAGCGTATCGCCGAGTGGTTCGGCGAGCTCAACTTATACCGTCGAATAGAGCGCGAACTAAAAGGTTTTAAAGGTCAAACAATTTAAAATTTCAAAATCCTTCATCTTCTCCCATTTTCAACTCTCGTACTCTCACCCAAATAGTATATTTTCCACATTTTTTTGCATTCTTACTTTCGTATCTTTGGATCTTTGCTCAGTATTAATGATTTTTTTCCACCTAGCATTACAATCTCATTTTCGGCATAACAGATGGCTTTCCAAACCCCGAACTGTATTTGTGGTTGAACTCAAATGCAATCGTTAATGTGATATCAATAATTGTTGGGTAGTATGATTTAATCATTGTTTAATTGTTGTATTGCTCGAAATTAATTGAATTAGTGCCTAATTGAGCGTAAATGAATGATTCTTGTGTCTTTGCTTGTTTAAAATCGAGTCTAAATTATTGAGTTGCAATGAAATTCTGTTGGGTCTAGCGAGGTAAAGTCTGAGTAACCCCGGATTGTGCCAAATATCATATTTTGCCTAATGATTGAGCAGTTGACGTTATTCTTAAAGGCAAAAGACGTCAAATGGCCAATTTTGGCCAAATCGGGGGAAGTCTGAGTATCCCGAAGGCATGGATAGTATGGATCTTGATTGAATTTCATAGTGTATGTGGTTAATTGTGTATTCATGGGCTGCGGGTTGAATCTTGAAGAAAGGGGTAGAAAACTGGTACGAAAGGCCATTTGGCGAGCTATGTCGAGCTCAACAATTGGTTCGGCGGTTCACCTAAGTCCTCCTAGATCACCCTTAATTCCCTAAAATTGGTGAGTTTGATTCTATAACTTTTGAAGAAAAGCCTGAGCTCGCCAAGTTCACTCGGCGACTCGCCGAAAGTCCTTGCTTTGAATTTTTTATATTCCTATTCTGGAACTTTTGAAAAGCCTGATCTGCCTTGCCGAAGTAGTTCGGTGACTTGCCAATTAGTTCAGTGAGTCTTCCTGCAACTCATTTTCTACAATTTTTCTGGAATAGTTTCTAACTTTTTTATATGTTGTTTGCAGAAATGGCTAGACCCAAAGTGTTCGGAAGAGACATGTCGCCTCGGAAGAGGGGACGTGGAGTAGTTATAGATGAGGTTGCACCTGCATCCAGAGCAAAGGCAGCCAAACTCCCTACAAAGGGAGGCAAAGGTAAAGGCAAGGGCAAGGCGCCCATGGCTGAGACCCCGGAGGCCAACTTTGACAGTGAGAGAGACTACGAGACCCATCTCACATCATCAAACAACGAGGGGGATTCTCAGGCTTCCATCTCTGAGCCTGAGGATGACTAGATTTTACAGGCCCGGAGAGCAGATCTTTGCTCCAAGGCGATGCATGATCAGTCTAGGATCCCGATACCTCAAACTCCTCCTCTAGCTGCAGCTCCAACACAGACTGTGGTCCTGGACCCACCATTACAGGGTCCTCCCCGATCTCTCAACAGACTAAAAGTCATGGGATTGGGGACTATTCTTAAGGACAAGATATTGTCCATGATGTTGTGGTGAACAGGTATTCAGAGATATGGAACACTCTCAAGTTTCATAAGTTCGAAATTTTTGCTAAACCTTGGGGTCCTTACATTCCAAATTGGGTCTGGGAGTTCTATTCAGCTTACAGAGACTTGGTGACAAAGGGAAGAAGAAGGAGAGTGCCTTCAAACCAGTTGACTCTGTGATAGTCCGGGGCAAGAAGGTAATGTGCGAAAGTGAGGACATAAAGGATGTTTTGGGATGCACTTATAATTTCGTGCACCAATACATCGATCTGATCCAGATGAAGACATTGGAGGACCTGAAGGGTTGGTTGGCACCCCTATTAACTGATGACACCCCCAGGTGGATAGAGGATGGTGTGCCCATAGAAAAGAAGGATTTTAATGTAGCACCTCGGTACTGGTTCGGGTTCATCACTAATACAATTATGTCATCCCAAAATGAATCCACTCTCACACACCCAAAGGCAGCATGTCTAGGGTCCATCATTTCTCGCCAGTCGCTGAATTTGGGATATTATTGATTGAGTAGGAGATGGCCATGAGGGCCAAGTAGAGACATACTTCACTCTCATTCTCGATGTTGATCACCGAGTTGTGCAGATGAACCCGTGTTCCTCGAGATAAAAAGACGAATGTAGATGTGACACATACCTCCTCTACTGACATCTAGCGTATTGAGGCAGAGTATCAACGGGATGAGGCTGACAGCAGGAGGGCAACCCCGGTGAACAATACCCGAAGATTGATATTGATATGGTCCCTCCAGAGGCAGTTATGCCTAATTAGGCCAGTGGGCCCTCAAGTACATTTGTACCTCCTTCTTATGAGATTCCTAGCTCTTCTGCTGCTCTCTCTCCCCCTAGATCTTCTACTGCTTCTTTTTCTACTTCTAGGCTTCCGATCACCCAGGCCATGCTCTACAAAATGGGCCATTTAGCCTAGTCTGCTGATATACGTGCCTCCCGATTAGAGGCCGCTATTCCTGGAATGATCGATAGGGCCATTATTATTGCGTTGACACCCCATAGCTAAGATTGATAGCCACAAGTTGGACTTAGCTGTATTTACGGTGAAAGTAGAGGTGTGTGAGAAGGGCAAAGGAGCCTTTGATGAGGTCACGACCTTGAAGGCCGATATCACTGAGTTGAGAAAGGATGTGGACCAGCTAAAGTCCACAGATATGTCCCTGATCTTTGGCACTGTGGAGATCTCAAATGGCCCGAGCACATATATTCCAACTTGTTCGGATGTGCCACCGGCTACCACCGAAGATGATGTTAGAGTTGATGAGGCTGCTGCAGAGTCCGAGGCTAAGATTGATGAGAAGCAGCTTGGTGCTTGTGAGGAGGAGGCTGTCTATGAGGACCTCGGTGACTTGGAGGGTGCCATGTACGAGATCAGTAGACAGGTCTCTTTAAGAAATGTTTCGATGGTGATCTCCAGTAGAGCTAAGGATGATGTGATACCGGGTACTGATGTCCAGACTGAGAGTGTCATGATAACTGAGACTCCGGGCACTGATGCCCAGACAGATAGAGCGACGAGCATGTAGACTTCACCCAGGCATAGCCTGGCAGTATGATCTTTTCCCTCCCTCTTTGTTACTTTTTAGACTGTTTTTATTGTTAGTTGCATTTGAGGACAATTGCTTTCTTTTTGTTGGTGGGGTGAGGTATTTCCATACCTACCTCTTGTGGGCTGTTTTGTGAATAATTTGTGCTGTTGTGAATTTTGGAGATCATTGGTTTATATATATATATATATATATATATATATATATATATCTTGATTGTGGTATTGCGGTTGTTCTTAGCTTGTGGCCCATTGTTTGGATTTCAAAACGGTTTTGAACCAATTTTAAAAATTTTGCCACGTCTTATTTGTGTGATTGTGGTTGTTCTTGTACAAATTTGAGTGTCGATTGTGGTCAATACCGATGACTTAAATAGTGCTCTTAATTGAACAAAATGAATGTGCGGCTACAATGAGGTAAACGAAGTTACATAGGCAATATGTGAACTTTGAGCATCTTGTTGTGACTAGCCAATTCAACATTGAACACTAGCTAGAATGTGTGGAGTCTTGTTTGATATTGGTACCAACGTCTTGTGTGGTGAGGTTGTCTTGAACATTGTGCTTGATGACACCTAAAATTTGCCTCGTTGGTCTGATTGATTGATGTAAAGTAAGAAATTGAAATGATCTTAAGCAAAAATTTTGAAGAGTGAGCCAATTTGACAATATACCTTTTTGTGGCCAACCTTGTGAGATGTGTGAACCTTGTTTGGCACCTTTTGAGCCTATCCTTTTCTTGAAAGAAACTTGAGCAACTTTGACCTCTTTATCCCATCACCCATAACCTTCATGAATTAGTGGTTTGTTTGAATAGTCAACTTAGGCCAAAAGCCTAAGTTGGGGTGTGGTGAAAAAGAAGGAAAGTCAAGAAGTGTGAAGATTCCCCTTTGATGGATTGTTTTGAAAAAAAAATGGAACCCTTCCTTATAATAAAAAAAAAAAGAGAGAAAGAAGAAGAAAAGAAGAAAGAAAGGAAAAAGATTGAAAAACAGAAAAAGTTGTGAAATAAAATGTGTGAAGAGAATGAAGAATAATGCATATCCAGTGATTCATGTTGAGCTGAATAATGGGGGGGGGGGGGGAGTTTGAATATGTTTTAATGTGAAAGAGAAGGAGAAAGAGTGATTTTTAGGCCATATTTCATGAAGGTAGAAGCCACTAAGCCTAAAGAACCATACCTTTACACTCAGCCCTGTTAAAAAGACCTTTGTGATCTTTAGTGAGATGAAACGAATGTTGATTGGAAAATAAGGGCAAGCCTATGGGTGGAGTCATGCATGTGTTCATCTTTGTGAGTGTGAGAGTTGTATTTGATTTCGAGACTTTCAATTTTTAAGAAATTTTGTGTGAATATGGAATAATCTTTGTTGTGAGGGCATTTAAGTACCTTTGTTGAGCTTGAACTTGCATTTGAAGCAAGCATCATGAGCTTGAGTACACTTGATAATAGTGAGTCACAATTTGAAATTTTAAGGGCATAATTGATCATAGTATGAATAGTTTGAACTTTGTTGTGTGCATTCATGTTGAGTCTTATGCAGCACTATTTGTAGACATCCTTATTGAACTGCTGATCTTGAGTTTTACTTGAGGACAACCAAAAGTTTAAGTTGGGGTGCTAATGAGTCTGATATTTTGACTCATTTAGGGTTTTACTTTGATAGTTTTAGCGTCCTCGAATGCCTAATTTATGCTCTAAACTGATGTTAAAGTGATGATTTGTAGCATTTAAGGCTAAGGAGCAAGGCAAGGACACTAATGGGCAAAAAAGTACAAACAAGCTGAAGAAGTGAAGAAAACCGATCCTAGTGATCGCCAAGATCACTCGACGCACCACCGAGTGGCTCTTTAGCTCACCTAAAGTTCCAGCACGCCAGCCCTGGTAAAGAACCAACTTTTCAACAGAATTGGGCAATCGGCAAATCGGCGAACGACTCCACGATGGCAACTTTGATCGCCTAAAGTCATAGAACCCTGAAAGCTGATGACCAATGCAAAAAAGCGATGGGAGGGAGCAAAGGGCGGATTGCCGACCCTTTCGACAAAGCCCGGCTTATCTTGCCCAATGGCTTTTCAGGCCAAAAATTGGGCAACTATAAATTGAATTTTGAACTGAAGATTTAGTATCATGCTATCATTCAGTAGAGTTTTCTTTTAGTTTTTGAGTTCCATTGTAGACTTTGAAGCTTTTGAGGCTCAAACTTGACGATTTGCAAGTGGGTTTTTGAATTTACTCAATTTGGACCATTGTAAAGTCTTGGGAACCTTTACCCAGATCATGGCTAATGTATTTGGTAATCGTTTCTCTATTTTTATGATGTGTAGCTAAAACCCCAATTCTTGGGGTGTGATCATGTGATTATGGGGTGAATTAGCTTATGGGTATTGATTATTACTGATTTAAATGCTTAATAGAAGTGGGTTTAATTGATAGTTATGTTTTAAACTACGAATTGTAGTTGCAAATGCAATTCAAACTTTGAGTTTTGTGCTTGCTTGAAGAAAGGGTTTTAGAATCAAAGCTTTAAATTGATGATTGTAGTTATTGGGTTGATATGAGTTTAGCTCGAAAGAGTAAATCCTAACCTCAATTCTACCTATCTAGCTCGAGAGAGAGTAGATGAATTAAGGCGTGGGTTGTTCTTATTTTCTAAGCTTGTTGATGTTCAAAAGAAATCACTTGAATCGTGATAGTTGTTCGAGAGAAAACTATCTCACTTATAGTCTAACCTACCCACTGATATTTAGTTATTTATTAGTAATTTCAATCACCCATATAATGAAATTTTCCTATAAGCAATCACATCCCAAGAATTTCTCTTTATATTGTTATTTCCCCTGTTTTCATTCTTGTTTTAGCTGTTAATTACAAATCCAAACCACCCATTTTACATTCATTGTCACCCCTTTAGATTTGTTTGCATGTTTTCGATAATTTCTATTTCTATAACCGATTAGACCACGTTTGCACTTCATAATTGAATTTGAACACATACCGCTCCATGTGGGTTTGACCCCAACCTTTTGTTGTGTTTTATACTGGCTAACGATCGTTTACACCTAGAATTGGATGAGGTGTACTTGAGACGTTAATCTATGTGTTGGCTTGTTGTTGAATGTAATGATTGCACTGTGCTGAATATTTATAAAGGAAAGATGAGTTTTCAAAAAATTTTGTATGATTGCTTAAGATTTTGAGTTGCTTCTACATAGTATTGTTTAGTATAAATAGTGTCATTTTGAGTTTGTTGTGTTGCTTGAGGAGAAGCAACAATTTTACGTTGAGGGGGTGGATGTACCATTGATTTACGATAATTTTAATGCTTTCAAAAAGAGGTTTTGCCCGTGTCATAAGCATATTTTATTAGATGTGATGGTATTTTGCTTGAATTTTACTGTAAATATGCCTTGGAGTAGTTAGCACTAAAATGTTGCAGCACTAGGGATTTTGTGTTTTGACGACTCGACAACTGTAGGATGATCTACGAGTCGTAGAAATGATTCGTAGTTTGATGTATCGATTCTAGAGCTAAGTGTAAAACGACATAAGACGCTGACAAGCTGTAGTAGCTTATACGAGCCGTACAATTGAATCGTAGAAAAGTTCAGAGAGTTTGAGTTTCAGCACCTTAATGACGGATAATCAAGATGAGTCGTACAAAGGTCTACTGGCGGTAGATCATGCCCGTAGAAATTTCTCTTATATTGAAGGACAAGTTGTTGATTGACGGAAGATACCTACAAACTGTAAGAGTTCCTACGAGTGGTAAGTGTCAACTGTAGAAACGATTGCCCAAAGCCAGTTTCCCTAGATTTTCTTTTCCTACGTTATTTAGGATTGTGTTTTCTATAAATTTAGTTGTATTTTTTGTTTTTGAGTGGTTAGACATTTTTAGACTTTTCTTTTTGGCTTTGAGAATTAACTTGCAAACATTTTTAGCATTTAATTCTTAAAGTGTTGGTTTATAAAATATGCTTTTGTTCATCAATTCAAGATTCTAGATTTCATCTACTCTAATTGTAAGTTTGTTGTTTATTCTATTAATCATATTATGAATTGTGATCACTCAAGCATGAGTAGCTAAATTCACAACTAGGGTGGTGGGAACCATGAGTAATTAACAAAGTTGACCTAATAATTAAGTAATTCTTGAATAGTGTTTATGCATATATTGTTGATCTCTTTGTTTTGAATGCTTTTTAACAGTGCGCAACGTTAGAACTCTTCTGATTCCTACTTGCCCGATCAAGGAAGTAATGAATGGGAAAAGAGATTAAACAACGGGGATTTAGCATTGAAAATCCGCTATCTAATAGCCTAACCCAAATATATGAGGGCTAATCTGGGGCCAAGGGTAAGTGTTAGTAAAGCATATACCCGTAGACCGACTAAGTTGCGTGGTGAAATTCCCTACTTGGACGATCAATCACTTAGAAGATACCTAACTTACCGACATTGCATGACAAAAGGGTTACTATAGTAAGGTTTACTGCGTTAAGAACTTGTCGGGAACACATATGCCCTAGTTTCATCTCATATTGATATTAAAAACTGCAAATCTTTTTACTTGATTGCTTGTTACTACAAATCAATCAATAATTATTTTGTCTTAAAAAACCCCTATTTTTATATGGAAATAATCTGACTAAAAGTACAATCAATGGTAAATTGGCCTAAGTTTAGACCATATTACTAGTGGGATCGACCCTAACCTCTGTTAGGTTATTTATTTGACAACAACTGCTTATACTTCTTTAGGGAGGTGTAATTTAGGTGTATCACTACTTTATTATGTTTAAGCTTAGTTGTGCTTTTTCCATGTATGATGTTATGTTTATGGAAATGACTATTTCGTTGTAATAGAACTTAGCACCGAGAGAACTTTGAGGTAGAGATTCAAATAGGGTAGTCTGTAGTAGCAACCTCTTGTTCCAAACTACATGTCCTTGTATGATTGACTTAAATGACCTAGAGAGTGGATCCACATATAGCACATGATATGATACATAATTCTACCTTGACAAGTAGACTTTCCCTTCTCGATGTGGGACTTACATCGGATTCCATGTTATAGCTCGCATGGTCTATTGTCAGTTAAAGCTAATATCCCACAAAATAAACTAAATTTTCCTTAAAGACTTTATGAAGCTTTTACTCATGATCTTAAGATGCATGGACCATGTCAACATTTATGATGTTCATTAAATATTTTATTATGTTTAGCTTGGTCATGCATAGCATGATCTGTATTATGTCATCTTATGATCATGTTTTTTATTACATTCTCCTCATACTTAGTACATTCCAAGTACTAATGCATACTTGTGCCTATATTTTTTTTATTAATATAGGTCATGACGATTCCTCTCCCTTTGTTCGTGGCTAGGTGATCACTTTAGAGATTTAAAAGAGTCCTCATACTCAGAGAACGATGACGTCTTTATAGCTTTCTTATGTCTTTATGTTTTGGATGTTGTACGTGGGTTACCGATTTCGTCTCGACCACTCCTTTGATGTAATATATGGCTTGTCAAGACTTTGATAGACTTTCGCTTAAATGTCAAACTCTTTATTTTATATGTGATTTCATGCTTTTCTCTATTATGTGTTGTATATACATATCAAGTGGCTTGTTTAGGGCCTCTCGGGGTCTTATACTCCATGTCACATCTAGGGTGTACTTTGGGTCGTGAGAAACTTGGCATCAGAGCACAAGGTTTTAGAAAAAGGTCATAGGAAGCCTGAAAATCCACGTTGAGTAGATTCATGTTCATAATTATGAAGCGCGCCACATTTATATATAAGAGGCTATAAAACGTTTAGAAAACTTCACTTATTTCATTACTCTAAAGTTGTGCCATAGAGTTTATCTCAATAAAGATCCTTCACTAAATTGTGTTCGATCATTTTCAGGATATGGCCCCTCGAAGAGATCATGTGAGAAGGAAAGCGGGCAATGATAATGTGGAGCTCGAGGTTCCTTAAGTTCCAGATTGATTCTTTGGCCGAACAAATGGCTCATGCCAAATTTCGAGTTGTTTTTCAAGTATTGGCTCAATCCATGATTACCCAAGCTAATAGAGAGGCTAATACTCATGTGAACCTAAATGTGGGTACGACAACGACAAGGATAAGGGAATTCACTAAGATGAATCCTCTGGAATTTCATGGGTCTAATGTTGATGAGCATCCTCAAGAGTTTATTGATGAGGTGTTAGATGCATAGGAAAAGATCCAAATACCCTTTTAAAACAATTGTCCAGTAGCCCTACGGTTGTGACCTACAATCCGTAGGAATTTCTACAGGCCATACGGGTGAATCGTAGAACCAAATTCAGAAACCCAAAATTTAATCATTTCCCACGAGACCATTCTACGGTCTGTAGACCTCATCCATATAATATAAGTTTCACTCCAAAATTTCACTAAGTCTGGAACCTTTCTACAAAACCACCGTACGACCCGTAAAACCAACTACGAACCGTCAAAACCTTCCATAGACCTGAGGTCTTAAACCAAATCTTTGGATCCATCATATGAGTGTCATCTACCCATCAAAGCTACTATGGTTTGTCATGTCAAGTCGTAGGTCAAACTTCAAAATCTTGAAATTCTAAAACTCAACCCAACCTTCTATGATTGCCTTTCTACGGCCCGTAAGACTTCCTACGATTTGTAGATTGGACTCGTAGTTCACTGTTTCAGCCAATTTTCTACATTTTTCTTTCCTTTTTTTACTTTCCAACTTCCAAGGTGTTACATTTTGAGTCTTGTTGGTTACCCCAGATCAGGTCTTGGGTTCCAAATTAGAATGGGTCCTTTATGACTCCGAAAGAGGTTTCTCTCTATGGAAATCTCCCTCATGATAATGAATGTGTGACTATAAAGTTCTTTAGAGTGTGCCATCCGTAGTTCGGGGTCCAAGCTCACTTCTAATAGCAACGGCTCCTGGTTCGGGCATATGTTTATTGGCCACGGTTCAAAGTGTAGGCACAGTTCTCGATGGTTTGGTTCTATTGGGGTATGTGGGGTGCCTTAGCTGTGGTTTGAGGTCCAGATATCGATTTATCCAATTCTAGATATATCCAATCTTAGTTAGGAATAGTGTTAGATCTTTTGTGCACTCATTAGATTTATGGGGGTCGGTTTAGGTTATTTTATTTTTAATTATGCACGAGTGTACCTTCTGGGTTTATGGGGTCCAGTTAGATTATAGTTAGTTGTTTTACCTTATCGCTCTATTTCTGCTAGATTGTCGAGGATCATAGTTAGAGTTTCCACTGTTGTACCGTTTATCTGACCTCTAGTTACAATTTATTTCCCCGTTTTTCTTTATGTATTTTCTTTTCAAGCTCATTCGGCCTATGATGCCTACTGGTACTTGTTATCTCGGTACCCATGCTACACTCTGCATCTGTTTTTCCTAATGTAGATCCGAGCACAAGTCGACAACGGTGATTATGGGTAGCAGCGGGGACTTCTGGAGATCGACGGTGAGCTGATGACGTCCTAATTTGACTCATTTTCGTCTGTATATAGTTTTTGGCTAGTCTTTTATATATAAGACAGGTTTGTGCTTATTTTACTCATTTCGTAGGTTGTACTCACTTTAGTAGCCTTGTGCCACCATCCAACATGTCGTGGGATAGGATCATGTACTATTGTTTAAATATTTATGTCATTTCTCCTTTTCGTTGTTATTTCTCTGTTTGGCTGATTGTCTTTCTGTTGTTTTAAGGTTTCTACCCAATATGCTCGTTACTTGTCGTTAAGAGATATGGATTGACTTACCTACCAGTGGGTTTTGATATGTGCCATCATAACTCGAGTTTTCATATCGTGACCCCCCTCCCCTCTCCATCTCTTACAAATAGTTAATGTATATAATTGCCTTTTCCAATAAGTTTGAATAAATCGCATTTATAGTATAGTTTTTGCTCTAGCATCTTCTAATTTGCTTCTTCTTCCCTTTCCTATTTCCTATTAATAATATTGGTATTGAAAGTTTGCAACAAATATTTTGCCTAAATAAGGGCATTGTGGAGGAATTTATATAGACAATAAAGTTGTGATTCGAAATTTAACTTTTAAAAAACAACATAAATTATGTTCTAAATAACATTGTACATATAAATGTTGAACCAGGAACACACTTCAATATTTTACATAAAAGATGCATAAATTTTGTAAACAATTACATAGTTCCTCTAAAGATAGAGATGAAATTTATTATCACAAACATTATAATTGAAGTGATCAAGCTCAAAACAACGTATCATATTAAACATAAGTTATTTGACTAGGTGTAGATATAATTTTTAGGGATAAGGCAAAGAGCATTTTTCTTATTCAAACCATATGTATCAATTTCTTCTTTCATCATTCCATAAGGCAATTCCCAATCAAATGCATACAGAAGATTTGAAAGTATAAGATTTACCGTTGTAACACCGAGTGAAATACCTACAAAAGACAAATTTCAGATTTAGTCTTTATAATTTTATAATTTTGAGTTCTTTGAAAAGTATGGATTTGACAGATGATTTTTAAAGAGAAAGTTATATATATATATACTAGTCAATTAACATGCACGAAGTATATATACACAATATATGTACTAATAATATTATTGTGTATAATTATATATATATATATATATACACACACACACTAGTCAATTAACATGCACGAAGTATATATACACAATATATTTACTAATAATATTATTGTGTATAATTATATATATTGTATGTATAGTATATTTGATATAATGTATATACTACACAATTCACAAATGATTTGTACATATTTAAATTAGATTAGCTCAAATGGTTCAGGCTCGTCGATCTCATTTTTGAATGCTATTGCTAATATTTTTCATGATTTTCACATAAAATTTATAATTTAAATTAAAAATTGTGGGATTAATTGGACTTATCATGTAAATTATAAATCTACCACGGAATACCTGGGCAACCTCTCCGGCCTGCTCCAAATGGAATCAACTCAAAATTTTGGCCCTTGAAATCAATATCACTATTCAAAAATCTCTCAGGTATAAATTCTTTTGAATTTTCCCATATTTCAGGATCCCTAGCAATTGCCCATGAGTTCACATGAATTATTGTTCCTGGCTGAATTTCATACTCTTCTAGTGTGGATTTTTTCATTGATTTTCTTGGCCCTAGAAGTGGACCTGGTGGATATAATCTAAATGTTCCTTTTATCATCGCTTTAAAATAAGGCATGTTTTGAATATCATCTTCATTCACAATGCCTTTGTTCGCAATTGATCGTCTGATTTCTACTTGAACTTTCTTCATGACTTTTGAATTTTTCATTAAGGCTGTCATTAACCATATTACTGTAACTGCGATAGTTTCTGATCCACCGGTTAATATATCCTATATAAAATAAGAGTAAAATGGAAGAAATTGTTGAATCATGAGAAATTCTCAAAAGTAGTGTAGCTTATACATGTGTGTGAGTTTAAATTGTGTACACCAACAATATAGTATATCTAATCGGTAAATTTAGAAAATAAGATTTTAAATTTATGTATACTTTTCAATATAAAGTTTTTTTACACAATTATGTATACTATCAATATATAGAACTATTGGTTTATCTACAATATGCATATATTGGTTTTAGACATATATCGTTGATTACTTTGATTACTTACCATGAGAATTGCCTTTATGTTGTCCAAAGTAAGATCAGTTGAAGTTGACTGCTCTTTCCTCAATTGAAGCAAAAGATCAATAATATCTCCGTCCATTGATTTTGGCCTATTGGGATTGAGATGTTGGTTAATGAGTTCTTCAAAAAACTCATCTAAATCCTTGAAATTCTTCTCAAGTTCTTGAATATTTCCAAATAATTTATCAAGCCAACCAAACAAAGGAAAATAATCAGAGCAAAAAAAATGTGTCATCATATCTTGTGTCACAGTTAAAAGTTCATCAAATTTCTTCTTTTCATGTGCTTCTTCATCATACCTAATGCCAAAAGCAATTCTACAAGTAATTGTACATGTTAGGGTAATCAATATACTACTCAAATTTATAATTTGTGAAGCAGTTGTTTGCTGAGATATTTTCTTGATCATTCTTGACACTTCATCTTCACGAATCGATCTAAAAGATTGTACTTTCTTGAGACAGAGAATATGAACAACACAAACTTTTCACATTTCTCTCCAATTGTCACTATAAGGTGCAAAGGCAATATCATGACCATTGTAAGAAATTTTTTGTTGGCCAAGAAAAGGGGGTCTACTACAAAATGTTAAATCCTGTATTTGTGTTACCTCTTTTGCTAATTTTGCTGAAGAAATTACTATCATAGTAGCAGATCCAATTTTCAATGAGAATATTTTGCCATATTTCTTGGAAAGTTTTCGAAAATAGATATGAGGGTTTAAACTATCATATTGATGCAAATTACCAATAAAAGGTAGCCCTACTGGACCTGGTGGCAGAAAGGTTGTTCTACTCATTTTGGCTTTATGAAGAAGAAAAATGAGAATAATAGAAAGAGATACTGAGAATAGAAAGAACGTCATTTTGTTGTCCACAACTGCACAAAATACTAGTCACTTGAAATGTCTTCTTATATATAAATAAATGAATCTTATGAGTAGTCCATTAGATATCACTATAGAAGCAAAAAATCATATTTAATGGTAATAGATTTTCCTTTTAGCGATAATATTTATTGATATTGATCTAACTACGTCATAGCGTACCATCTTTAGCAAGATAGTAGACTTATTTAGTTGACCATTAGGATGAGGGGCAGATCTACTAAGGCTCGTCGGGGTGCCACGCAACCCACGAGCTTCGGTCGAAACGTGATGTATGTATAGGTGTATATATGTACAGTACGTATAAATAAAAAATGGCACCCACAGAACCAAAAGGACCTGTGGTGCCACTGGTAAAGTGCGATGCTCCCCCCTTCCAGACCCGGGATCGAGTCTGGGTAACGACTTTTTAAAAAAGAAAAAAAACTTTCGCAGCCTTGAATAGATGAGTAATTCAGCTTCAACAATTCATATTTTGATTATATTTCCTTTTTTCTTTTTAATTCTAGTTGGGTTAGTTCTAATTAGTACTTATTGTTGACTAATTTAATTTATTTATAGTTATTTTTTTATAATTTGTTATTAGTTATTTGTTTGATGGAGAAGTGTTAAAAATAGCTTTAAACTATATCACATTAAATAAAGATATTCTCAATTAATAATTTGATTAAAAATATCCTTACAGTTAATAATTTGTTCGAAAAATGTCTCCACTATTAATAGTTTGACTCTAAAAATGTCTACGTTGTTACTTTCTTATGTCAAAAATACACTTTTTTCTAATGAACATAATGTCTTTTTTAATAAAATTATTGTTTTTAAAGAATCCTTTTCTTGTTTCTTTTCTTTTGAAATTCTTTTAGCTAAAAAAATGGAAATAGTAATATTTTTCTTAATCTCGTCTTGTAATTTAAATATAATAATGTCATATACTTTTTAAATAATATCATAGTAACTTCATCTTTAATTTTTATTTGGATATGATAAAATCCTTTTTTCCTAATAAAATAAAAAATATTTCTATTTCTTAATCTTTTTAAAATTGATAGGTAAATGTTTTTCTAGTAGCTATCGCAACTGTGAAAATATCATTTTCTTTCATGAAGTAGATAAAAAATGAAATATGAAATAATAGTGGTGATTAATATTCAAATGACTTATTTAGTTTGTTACATAGTAAGTGATATATTTACAAATATAAGTAATTCAAAATATGTAAACTCATCGAGAACTATTATAAATGAATAATATATATTTATGATATTAGTAAAATTATTTTTAAAAAAGTTATGCTTTATGGATTTTGTGCGGAATCGAAACCTAAGATTGATTTAGTGATCTAAGCAATGTGTCTGCTCGACACCCAGGAAGTTTAAATCCTGGATCCGCCTCTAATTAGGATGGTTAGGAGGTTTGGTTTATGTCCTTCTCCTTTGAATTTTTTTGCTATTTTAATAAATATGAGGTAGAAATGAATGTCAATCTGCTTCCTCACTCTTCCCATGCAAGGTGAAAGTCTCCTTGAATTTATTTTCTTCAAAAACACACTTAAACTATTCCCCTTTTTTGAGTTTCATACCTAAACTATTGAAAGTGTGAATTTCATACCTCAACTATCTCTTATTAGTTTGAGAAACACACTCTCAATAGTTTAGATTATCTCTTTTAATCATTTTTTAATATATAAATATAAACAAAAACTAATCGGTTCACGTGTTCACGTGAATTTTAGACGATACTTTAGATCAACCCCCCACCTATCACTCAAGCATTTGCGCAATTACTTGTTAATTAAGTTCTCCCTCAACCAACTATGAAAACCACTTAACTTCAATATAATGTATAGAGTTATGAAATCTAAGATATTAATTTGAAAATCGTAGTTATTACTTAGTAATAGCCACAAAATTCAAATTTCGTAGCTATTTACAAATTCGTAAAATATTTTAGCCACATCAAACTAGCAAAGCTAATTTCTCATTTTTCTATAATTACTAATAATCGTGATGATAATTGCCTAAATAGCTACAATTTTATTGCTACGATAAAATTTTGTAGCTAATCATAGGTTTTTATCACACAATAAAAGTTATTGTAACAATAGTGACATTTTACCCACAATAAACTATATATTTGAACCAAAATATTGTAGCTAAATAA
This sequence comes from Solanum pinnatisectum, assembly GCA_035578085.1. Classification (NCBI taxonomy): domain Eukaryota; kingdom Viridiplantae; phylum Streptophyta; class Magnoliopsida; order Solanales; family Solanaceae; genus Solanum; species Solanum pinnatisectum. The sequence continues at coordinate 40,366,011 of CM069076.1, read as the reverse complement.
AAAAAAAATTTTGCTTCAAATTATAAAAAAAAAAAAAAATTGTGACAATAGTTAAATGATATAACCCACATATTTTTTGCCATGATAAAATTTTATAGCTAATTAGTAAGATTTTTCATGAGTTACAATTTATTGTAGTAATAGTAATCCTTTAGTCACAATTTATAGCTTTGGTCATGTTACCTTTATCAAAAAAAAAAGTAATTCTTTAGTCACAATAAATTATTTATTTATTTGAAATAAATAAGGGTGGCTAAATGAATATATTTGCTTCAAGTCACAAAAATTTGCTCAATAGTTAAATGATATAGTCATAAAATTTTCGCTAAAATAACATTTTGTAGCTAATTATTAATTTTTGTCACGTGTTAAAATTTGTTGTAGCAATAATGACCTTTTAGCCATAAAAAAGAATATTTAAAATAGAGAAAACGCTCAAATACGCCTTCGAACTTTGAGAAAAGACTCATCTATTTAAGTTGTCAATAAATTATTGACAAGCATATATTCTTGTGATAATCCATCGCTAAATAGGATTAGTGACAAATTTTGTTGTTTAGTTACAAAATTTATTTGTCTTTAATTCCTATTTCCTTTAGTAGTATTGTTTGTCTTACAACTTATGAACCTTTTAAGGACGGTCTAAAGATCCTCTTTGAACAATTAAAAATCTTATAAGAAAACGTTAGGAGAAATGCGAAACAAAAAAGAAAAAGAAAAAAAAAAGATCCCCGTCTTTGAAGGCTAGAAGCATCCTCAAGTCATTGAGGATGGTCAAAGCAATGGAGTTTTCCTAGGGGAGCAGAGAATTCCACTCCTTGATTAGGTGGTTAGAGCCTTGATTATAAATAAGCCGTGAATATGAACAGTCAGGACCGAGGTTCTAACATAGAGTAGAATCGAACATGGAAGAGATTCATTGACAACAGTAAAAAGATGGGTAAATGATTGAATTCTTGTTCTCACACTCGCTAGGCTAAGTTTGTGCACTTACAACACTCCACAACAATTAGATCTGAGCCCAACATTATCCGAAGAAATAATTTTCAAAAGTTATATTTGCATAACCTTTGAATTTTCCTGTATAACTTTGAACTCCAACAGGAATGGACTTGGTTGCACCATGTAATTTCACAAACTATCTAGTCTTTGTATTCTCCACCCCCGCCCCCTTATTTTTGTAAACTAAAGAAATTTAAGTTATATAAGAATATCAATACCAAGATAGTTCAGGTGATGAGAAATAAATTATCTGAAATCATATAATGTGACAAACAACCCCTCCCTCAACCATTATGGAAAAGTAATTAATACCCTATATCGAAAAAACTGTGTATCAAAAGAGTGAATAATATACATGAGAATGCAATATTGAATTAATCAAGTATTAAAGTAAGTGTAACGACTGTTAAGAAAATAATATTAGGCCAGAGTTAACTTCTAAAATTAACTCATAAAGTGATAATTATCTATGACCACATAAGAAGACAAAGGACTTGTTGATAAGAGAGAATTGCTCAGATAGTAAGCACCCCACGCCATCAACCCCAACATTGTAGGATGAAGTCACTGAGGGTGCAAATAAGGTGGGAGCTTGTAGGTATTCAATTTTGCTAATCAGCTCTGCATTTCCTGAACTTCACTCAAAAGATGAAGCAACAAATAAGAAGAAAGAGAGAAAGCCAGTGCCCAGTGACATTCCAACAAAGGTATCAATCACAGATATTTTCACTGAATCAAAATTCTTTTACCAATTATAGATATCTAGCATGTCTACAATATACATAGCACAGAATACACAATTTTAAGCTTTATAACCACTGCCTGCAGCCCACCTCCCCGCCGACCCCTTCCCAAAAACAAACACACTAATAAAAAGACATTCACACTGCTCTAAGAATCTATAAACACAGGAAAAAAGAATTGTTTTTTTTTTTTTGTTTTTCTGAAACAAAGGCTTATAGATGCTTTACTTTCTTCATGGCAAATTCCTCCACAAATGTGCCTGTTTGGATCCTGTTAGTCCGTCTACATTTGTATGAATTTGGTCCCAACTGTGCGCATTGATATGCTAGTTCGTGCAATTGAAGCCACGGCAAATTGAAAGCCAGATTATAAGAACCAAAAACAGGATGATGCCAAACACAACCAACTTTATTTTCATATTCTGATACCACATCTTCCGCCGTATTTGAGTCCCCTTTGTCTTGAATTCAAGGGCCTGAAAGCAAACATACAAGGTTTGAAACATTTTACAGATGCTACTAACACTTGCTATTATAAGAAAATCATCAACCAAACTTACCGAATCACGCAGGTTCTCAGTCTTGCCAGATAGTATAGTCAAGTTTTCCCCTCTTTCAATGGCCTGTCATATTAAGTCAAATGAATAGAAGTTTAAATAGCTTGAGTTGTTGCTTTTTCAAACCACATAAATGCTTATAAAAGCCTAAAGTAATTGCTGAAGTTTATAATCCCATTATGCTGACACACATGTCACAGTTAACATTTGACTTGCAGATTGCAACAAAAGCACATTGCATCATCACATCAAATATATTAAGTATGCCTGAATACCAGAATCAGGCATGTCAACAACCCTAATTAATCGATTATGGATTCAACAAGCGCTAACAACTACATAACTAATCAATCTACCATGGTACAATAATGCTAAGCTATTAAAGGGAGTTGGCGTCCTTGCTAGCTGGAACTTAGATATCCTAGTTTCTGTAGGTCTATTTTTGTAAATCTAGAGCTTCAGCTAAATTAATAAAAATTGTCTAAGATGTCCTCCAAACTAAGTGGAAAGTCTATTTTTCATGCATATACTGAAAGAAATTTGGAACTTTCTCTTCTGAAATATTAATGTTACAGTCATTGGCATTATAAGCAGTCATTCATCTTTGTTCAAGTACTGTTAACGCACTTCATAGGTTGAATAGCTGAAATCTCATGGAACACAAAGTGAGGTCAGAGACCGAACAAATCCATGAACCGACTTAATAAGGCAGAAATTATTGATGCATCACATAATAGATCAGTGCCCTGCAGATACTTTTCTCTTTTTTTTTTTTTACTTAATTTGTCCATCTCATTGGATGCATCGTGCAACCACAATCAGAGAGAATCACATGGTTATTACCTCATCAAACAACCACAACTCAATCACATTTCAAGACACTTCTCCTTAACAGTACATTGAAACTTAAAGAGGCTGGCAAACAACAGGGTTCACCAACGATTAGATGATTCTCAACTGAAAAGGTACAGATTCGTAATTTTGACAGGATTTTGGGATTCATCAAGGAACATGGGATACTATGATAACCAGATGCTAAATCCAAAAAGATTACATGTATTATTAACCTATCAAAAAAAGAACAAAGATCAAATGTGATGACAAGTATCTAGTATGACATGAAAGGTCCATGCCAACTGCATGACTTAAGATGTAAGTGTTTCTGAACAAAGATTTGTTAGTCAAAAAGGAAGATCTTAAGCAAATGCAAATAAAAATAGGTGATAAGATAAATTCCATAATATAGACGAAAGATGTATTGTTGTAAATTAGGTGAAGTTCATGAATTTTAAGCTCAAATCGAGATGCGAACTCAATTCTCTGAAAGCAAAATGTTACTAACTTTTTTCTTCTTCATAACACATTTTTTCCCTCTCTACCTCCACAAGGTAATGGTAAGGTCTGCACATACTCTGCCCTCACAAAGCCCCCCACCCCCCCCCCCACTTAGTGAGATTTCACTAGGTATGTTGTTGCATAAAGCCAATTTTTATTTTACCTATGGAACTTTTAAAATTATTTTGGAACTGTCTATGGTATCCACAAATGATTTTCAGAAGGGCGGGTAGTGTCGAAAGAATAAAAAGATTCAATTAGGTACCATGTCAGGTTCAAGATTATGTTTTCTAATAAGTTATCAGGTCCAAATATATTCATCCCACATTTGCGGGCGAAATCAACGAAGGTTCATCTTTAACTACAGATCCATCATGCAATAAGACGTTCATGTAGCTGTACAAAGAGGAGGAATAAATTAGTTTTATCAGGATATACTAGGCAAAATTCATCCTTCTCAAAAACCAAAAAAAGAAAAAGATGTCAGAGGACAATATGTATCATGAAGAAACAAGTGAACCATACTGCAGAAGATAATATCATATGCAAAGCATCTTTCTCCAGTTTACTTGGCATACCTTGTCAATATTCTCCAACATAATACTTTTGACTTCAGACACTTGGGCTTTAACTTTTAGTAGTTTCTCAATCTCGTCAGCGTGGTCAATTATGTACTGCATGTGTTCTTTCATGATAGGTCTGAAAAGTTTGACATATTTTACCTGTTATACTTCTGTGTAATAGAATACACCTGCAGTAGAATATGAGAATACATATTTTTTAAGCAACATACCCAAACTCTTTATTAAGACTTTTAGCCACAGCCGTATCTGCTTTACCACCACCATATCTTTTATTAAAATCAGCTCTCACGCGTTCCAAAAATGCAATAGAAATTTGCTTCCCAACAGATTCTTTGGAAACTACACAATAAGCTGCAAAAATATAACAGGCATTAGATCAGTCTTGCACAAGGTTCAGCTGTTGCATCAACCTATAGTATGAGACAGTAGGAGGAACATAAGTGAAAGGAGGTCAATAAAACAACGAAAGGTGATTAATCACTTCCCTGCAAGTATCAAGTGATAGCAAGCTCAAACAGACTTACAAGGAAACACCAGACAATATAGCTTTTTGACTCTCAACACTAGAGCATATATCTCTTTTTTGTTAGGATCACTAGAACATATAGCTAATGATACTAACGGTTCAAAAGTAAAGGCTCTTTGAAAATCATCAGCAGAGAAACCTTATTAAAATAAAAAGTACTCCCACCATCCCAAAAAGATTGTCTTGATTCGGAATACGAGGGATAAACTAACTAATGTTCGGTGTGAATTCAAACACAGAATCTTCAATTTTTTGAAATAAAGTTTACATATTTAGAAAATACATAAAAAAAAAAAAATACTATAAGTCAAGATAGCTAACAGTTCAAAATATTTAGAAAGTATTTGAAAAAATAATGGTCAAAGAAAATATCTTTTGACTATTCAAAGAGTAAACAAGGCAATCTTTTTGGGACAGAGAGAGTATATTATTTGCCCAGGCACTTCGGCAGCCTAAAGATTCTTTGAGATCGGACTTGACTTTCTTAACGTTATTCCTCTTTAGATAGAAGAGCAGCCAGGGGATGCAGTCCACACCAGAGGTATATATAGAGCCATGAACTAGTAAGATCATCAATCATCCACTCAATCTAAACTACAATATGACCCAAGAAAGCGGAGATTATCCTCCAAATACAATTTATATCCCTCTATTTGACTGTCTATTAGCTCCTTTCTATCTCACTCAGCCTCCTCAACCTACAAAGTACAAAATCTTGACGGGTAGCGCTGTGTAGAACTTCCACTAAGATTAGAAAGCCAAGTTCTGCCTTAAATCATTTTATAGCTACAATATAGCATAGGTTCACAATTCTACTTCCTGTCAGTATTTATTTGTAATGAAAAGTTACAATTACACTTCATTTAGGATGGAGTGTGTGTAATCAATCAATTTGTAAACATCTCCTCCTTTTCTAGTATTTCTTTAGAATTTGGATTTCTTTTTCTACATATAGAGAATTTTGACTATTCAATAACCACTAGAATCTCAAATGTTTTCTTTGATACGTGTAGACTATTGATATTCAACAAGCAGAAGGACAGAAGATCCACCAAAGTTGTTCTCCCACTTCCCATCAGCTAATTCTCTGACAATTCCATTTGCTGAAAGACGAATCTCAACTGATCCCACATAGACATTTCACATCCTATATATATTGCATTCAGCTTATAATACTAACTTTCAAGAACTAAACCAAATTCTCAGTTATACATTTACAGGAACATTGCTCATCACAAAAATAAATGCAGATAGTGACACAAAATTCAAACTTGAAACACAATTGGTGAACGTGATGCCTTAGTAAGGATGAAGGAGTATCTATCAATCAACACCTCAATCCCAAACGAATTGGAGTCAGCTATATGTATTATCTGTATTCATTCCTCTCTTGCAATTTGGCCAGTTTTACACTATTATCAACATACCACAACCCTATTACTTATATGTGCTTGTGGCAGCAAGCATTGAGCATTTCAAAATCTCGCTAAGATATCATTGTTGAGCTTGTCAATTTAGCTAGTGTTTGGCCTAGCTTTTGAGAGTAGATTTTAAAAAATTGTCTTTAAATATCTGTTTGGCCGTGAAATTTGATCAAATTTTGATCTTCAAATATTTTCAAGTTGTCAGATCATCAAGCATATCATTGATGAGCTTGTCAATTTAGCTTGCATTTGGCCACATATTTTGATCAAAACTTTTTAAAAAAAAAAAATCAAGCAAATGCATGTCCAAACATAACTGAATTCAAATTTCAAAAGTCTCAACTTCAAAAACTTAAATTTTCGTGTTTTAAGTTTCACCTTCAAAGTTGCCCCTTCCTTCCCAGCAATCTTTCAACATATAAAGTATGTATTAACATGTTCACATAAGTTGCCCCTTTTTTCTTTGCAGCAATCTTTCAACAGCACAATTCTACCCCAATAAAGACTCCACCTTTTCCTCTAAAACTCAAGATCCATCAATACCCATTTCAAATCCAACTAAAATGAACCAACAGAAGTGCATAAACAACGTAAAAAGGATAAGAAGGAAAATTTACCATAACCATCTTGAACAAGGAAGTTAAAAGTATGATGATCACAATTATAAGTGAACTTATTGTTTGAAGAGGGCAATTTCTGCAAACACTGAGCTGCAATCGCCGGGAAGTTTCCGGTGAACTCTGTGTATTCAGCTAGTACCATAGTACCACGAGCTACAAAACTGTATATGAAAGATTCTTGACCCATTTCGTTAAATTCAGTAACTCAATTGAACTAACGTCCGAGATGCACGGCGGCGGAGTATTACCGGGAAGTTGACCGGAGCTTTTCTTAATTTCTGAGTTATTAATGCTCCTTTATTGATTTGTGATTAGGTACTTGTTTTCTTTTTGTGTAGACATAAATATAAAGAAGAGCTACGGCGCCGTTGTAGTTTGAATAGATCAAGAAAATGGACATTCTTTGTATTTAACTAATTTCTTTCAAAAAGGAGAAAAATATTTAACTTAATATATATTTCAAAGATATTCTAGAACTAAATTGGGTTTGAGGGAAAGAAGAAAGGGATATTTACATTTGGCTTTGGGAGACAAAGGTTACCTTAGGCGGCTTGAATTGGTATCTTAATTTACCTACTACTTTGTGAACAACAAGTTCCACGTAATTAATCGAGACAAGTACTGAAAATACTCTTAAATTTGGTGAGAATTTAGATATGTATAATTGACAGCTTTAAAAACACTCGTCTCCTTGACTAATTAAACTTAGATACACACTCGATTTGCCACATGACATAAGCGAGTGGTCTTAAACCTTTGTATGAGAATGAAGCTCTTAATAAAAATGCCAAAAGAAGGATTGAAAATACACATAAACATGGCAATAATTTAGAAGTGTATTCTATTCATGTTGCAAGATCAAAGTGTATTTAAGTTTAAATAGTCAAATAAATAAATTATCTATAATTTAAAAATTAAATTAATAATTTACATCGAATTTCTCGCTAATTAATTAGCTTTTGATTTTTCCCATAGTTAACCAGGGAAGACAGAATGTGATCGACGGGGGTGGGAGAATTTTTCATAAATAGCACTCTTTTTTATAAAATATAGCAAGAAGTTTTTTTTTTCAAAATGTAATAGCATTTTTCTTTTGGAACGTAGAAAAATATATTGTATTCCCACGTATACAATATCTATTCTTAATTGACATTATGTGGATACAATATCTGATAGTATATATGTATGTTTTGCCAATTGAATAAGTATAGATGTGTTTTCAAAGCAGGAATTGAATATATGTGTATCCAATTGTATGTATTTTCAAAGTAAAAGTTGGATAAATATGTACTTATGTAATTAACTGTATGTGTGGTCAATTAAATTCAATTTATGTGTTTTCAAATTGTTTATGCACAAATATTGGTCAATTGTTTAAGAGGTCAATTGAAGGATATATAAAGTGTGTATTTTATCATGTATGTATGACGATCTCCATTGAAGCAGCGTTGATTCTTTAACGGTCAAGGCAATGGAGGCTAGGAATTTCATACATAGATACATATAAGCTATAAAATTACATAGTTTCTTTATGTTATGTAATTATTTAATTTCTCCGTTTCAATTCATATGATGTAGTTTGATTGGATATGGAATTTAAGAAATATGAAGAAAAAAATGTAATATTCCCAAACCAGTCTTAAGATAAATGAATATTTAAATAAAAAGTACACCTTTATGAGTTTTTTGTCAAATAAGTGAAATTGAATACAATATTGATAGTATCTTTAAATATTTATCAAATAAAAAAATGTGTTACTTTTTCTTTGTGTTGACTAAAATTTTAAATAAATTGGGAGATAAATTGGGAGAGATGAAATATAAGAATTATGTAGAATTAGCAACATTAGGTACTTTTTCCAAGTAATTGCTTCGAATTATTTTTCCCTTTTTCATTTGTATGACAATAATATTGATATAATACAAAATTTTAAAAACTAAATATAACTTAAAACAAAGTTATTTTCGTTTTCTTTTATAGAGAATGGCTTGGGCTGGGACAAGAGAATGTGGAGTTAAATTTTACTTCTAAGATACACATAATAATTCTACTAATAAATTTATATTCAGATCATTTAATTGTTGTTCATGGATTCTTGATTAATGTTTTATATATATTTTTCAGAGTCGCTTATCAAGTCGATGATGTCCTTAAATGTAAAATAACTCACAATCTTTATGTGACGATATAAAATTGTGACTTTGTGATTAAGAAAATTAGCTATTGAATTTATATATATATATATATATATATATATAAAGGAACAAATCAAAAGAAAAGGAAAAAAAATATTCCAAATATAATTGAGAAAAATTCAACTAATAATTAATCGTTCATTCAAACTAGCGAGGACAGGCCATAAAAGTCACTTGTATCCATTCAACTCAATCCAATTACACGTTATTTGTATATTAAATAATTTATTTTTAAAAAAGTATGTCATCATTACTTTAAAATAAAATAACCTTAGAAAAGAAAAAGTCAGGGTGCTGTTTATGGAGTAATTATTAAGTACTAGTAATATTTTCTGTGTCTGATTTTATTAAAATGATAACAAAATAAGGCGTAGAGGAAAGTTAAATTAACAAAACAACATCTCTACTTTTATTCACTTTATTTATTGAACTTGGCATGCCCTAAAAGAGTATATTATTAGTTATCAAAATTGGGGACGAGATGATTTAATTGAAATGATTATGATGTCCATCCTCCTTCTCTTAATCTTTCATTTTTTATTACATGGATAGGTTTTTCAACCGAAAGAAACAATATGTGTGAACATACCTCATGAGTTCGATTTCTTTTTTTAAGATAATCAACATTATCGACCTTTTAAAGCCAATTAATTCTTATAAATTGTTTCAAAAGTTCAAAATAACATCTTTACGAGGTCAATTTTTAGTAAAAACGATAATAATATTTTTTTTAAAAAAATGACCTGATCAGATAAGTATTTGATTCAAAAAGTATTAAAAAATTATTTAAAAATTAAATATCGATATCAGAATGTAACTATTTTTAATATTATCCTGATCGAGAGTTAGAAAATTGAGATTTTACATAAAAAAGCGTATTAACCTTTAAGGCCGATTTTAATTGATTTTTCTAGAAAACCGACCTTCTAAGATTGGGTGTTAGACATTATAATTCAACCAATGAAGCACAAACTAATTTACCCCCCTTCCGCCCCCCACCCCCTCCCACCACCACCACCAATAATATTTTGGGGAGCCGCAAGTAAAATTTATTCTTCTGTCATCAAAATTGGCATGATATAAATAAAATTTCAAAAATAGATAATTACCGAACTTACATTGTAAAAATATAGTCCAGAACACAATTTGATATACAATAATATACATTTGGTATCTAATACTATACAAAATTTTCATATTTTATTTTTTACATAAATATTTAAAAACTTGATATCCAATATTATACACCCAATACACAATATTACACTATTATATAAAAAATGAATTTCATTTTCTTCCTTGAATTCAAGCATCATATTCATCTAAAAGCAACTCAAACCCTACATCAAAGCACCCAAAAATTCATATTTAGGCTCTCCAATATGGAACTGATCTTTTGCAACAATCTCACTCAAAATGGAGCTTATTTCGAGCTTCAACAATAGTTGTTTATTGCTTCAACAAAATGTCAATAGTATTTCATAGTAACTTTAATAATATGTATGTTTTTCCAAAAGTATGGGTCATTAGCAATCACTCAATTATATATACATATATGATCATTTCTTTTACTCTGAACAAGCAAAGTAAATAAATCAGCACCTTCATCGGAGAAATCATCAGTGACTTAGTTATCACCGAATTCCTGTAATAATAAATCACATTTGAGAATTTCAAAAAGATGGGTAGAGAATGAAATATGGGAGGAGAGAAAGAGAGAAAGTGTGTGTTTTGAGAGTGTAGGGAAGAGAGATGAAAGAGAGATTTCAATGGGTTAGTGGCTGAATTTGGTAAAGTTTAAAAACATTGGCCCATTTTGACAAGGTATGTACTAAAGTCAATTGTAATTTAAAAAAGGGAAAATTATAAGGTTACTGATGGTTGAGAGACTGATTTATGAAAGTCCGGTGAGGCCTCAATCGACAGCCTTGCTTTGTTCTGCGGCGGTTTTCAAGCTAGCACCTATTTCAACATATCATCTCGCTCGATTAAAAAAAAATAAAGAAAGAGACACAGTTTTTTATTATCCAGTTCTATATAAAAAACGAGCAGTTGATCCCACGAAAGCAACGCTGGCTTTGTTGCGGGTTCCAAAACAAATATTATACTACTTAATTACTCATCATAACTATAGTTTGTTATAATTATCACTCGCGGCTAACACTAACCATTAATTTTGTGGGCTGACTTTGAGTTTGTATAATTAGTCACATTTGTATAATTCGTCACATTTGTATAATTCGCAACTAACAATTTTTCGTTTGATTTGTATTTGTATACGATAGTTTATATTTGTATATGACAATGATTTTCTTTGGTTTTTCAGTTTTGTCATCATATAAATTCAATCTTTTTGTGTATAACTTTTAAAAGTTTGTATAAACGTGTAGTTTTCGGATTTTGTATAATATAATTTATATAATGTAATTTGCATAATATATTTTGTATAATTGTTTAAAGTTCATATGTTTATGTTTGTATCAATTCGTTATTTCGAGTTTTATCATATTTGTATAATTTCAGACTTTTTATTACTCGTTTATATCAAAACACGTGAATTATACAAACGTACCTGCGAATTATACAAACGAGATGTGAATTATATAAATTATTGCCCTTTCTCGCTCGCCTCTCTCCTCTCTCTCCCAATCTCGCTTGCATCTCGCCTCCCTCTCCCAATATCGCTTGCCTCTCTCCTCCCTCTCCCAATCTCCCTCGCCACAATATACAAATACATATGTATAATATACAATTATCTACTGATATACATATACAATTCACCTCTCTCCCACTCTCTGCCCTCTCTCGCTCGCCTCTCTCCTCCCTCTCCCAGTCTCACTTGCCACTCTCCTCCCTATAACATATAGATATGAATCGTAATTAACAAACTATAGTTATGGAGCGTAATTAGGCTATTTTTGTTGAGTGACTATATGCGAAAGTTCCTCTTTAAAAAAATATACAATTAACTAACTTACATTGTAAAAATATAGCCCAAAATTTACATAACAAATCTTTAGCCCAAAACACAATCTGGTATATATGCAAACCTTCATAAATATTTATTTAAAATATTTAGAAACTTGATATACAATACTATACATCCAACATAAAATATTACAAAAATTTATAAGATATATTTATACACTCATATACAATAAATTTTAAGATATATATATATATATATACACACACATTATACATTATTATACAAAAAAAAAACAAACTCCATCTTCTTTCTTGAATCTAAGATCAAATTCATCCAAAAATATTTCAAAAACTACGTCAAATCACCCAAAATTTCATATTTAGGCTCTTCAATACGTACTCAATCTTTCACATTCAATATGTAATCGATCTTTTACAACAATACTCACTCGAAAAGGGTGTAGTTATTGTGAAGAAATACAAAATTTCATAATGATTTTGTAAGAAATCGCTAAGGTAATTGGTGATGATAATATATCCAATCAAACTTAGAAGTACGTATGTCTACTTTCGCATAAATATTCGAGCTTAATTCCTTCCAATTTTATTAGTGAAAAGGAACTCTTCCATATCTATCATTATCTTTGAAGAGAAGTTTTGGACTTTTATAAATAAATGATATTTTTCTCTAATACATGACGCAGTAGCAATCACAATATGATTGTTCAGTGAGTTTTGTTTAGAGAAAAATTTATTCTTTAGAATATTTTTTATATTAAAATGTTTTCATACTTAAGTCAATTGACTAAAAAAATATAAAAGGCATCTTTCATCTTTTTATTTTTTTTTTCCTCTCAAATATCATCATATCATCATTGTATAATTATTAGACTGACTCATGATGCCGTTTGATATTTTCACAACACCACTAGTCCGATCTACTATTAATAATCATCACTCCATCACACATAGCGTTTTGTGCCCCTATATCATCAATACATCATCATCTACCTCATTTTTTTAACCACCATCATTAATATTATTAACTACTAACATCAACCAATTTAACCATTATAACCATCACCGTCATCACTTTCAACCACCATCATCACATCAGTCACTACAATACCAACCACCTACCATTATAACTATCATCACCACTATTACTAGCCACTAACATCAATCATTACCACACCACTACAAATCATCTCCACCCATCCCTACCGAACATCAATATTACATTTTTTTTAAAATATTCAATTACTTTTTTATTTGAATTAGTATATTTAGAAATAAATAAATTTTGCAAATTGAAATATTGAAAAACAAACTATCCTAATCATTCAATGTTCACAGCTAGAGACGACATCTTAATCATACAGATTCAAACATATTAATCTTAACGAAAACAAACGAAGTCTTTTAACACTCCTTTTCAAATGGATAGATGTCCCAAAATCAAACATAAATTGAATTACAACAACAAAATTAAAGTAGTTTAATTAAGAAGCTAGCTAGGGGTGTAGTACTAGGGAAGAAATGGAAGACCTCTATTTAGTTTCTCTTAACAATTAGGAGGAGAAGTGAGATTGCATTTAGTAGGAAGAGCCAAGGCAAGTTGAGGGTCAATTCCAAGAGAGGGCAATACGAATGAATTCCTATAAGAACACAAACACGACAAGTCAGCACCTGACAAGGCTTCACAGCAAGAAGCAGATGGTTCCACTGGATTTGGCTGTGTTACTGATGGCTTACATGATGTCAAACCATCGTCATTCATGTTACAAATACTCATTCCACTTGCAAATTCTACTATAAGTAGTAGTCCTAGAACTACCATACCCAAAACTCCCACTTTGCTTCCTTTCATAGGCATGTTTTCAAGTAAAGTGTGTGTGGAGTTTGCAAGTTAAATTGTTGAATTTATAAGCAAAGAACCCAAAGAGATTTTGATGGCTTGTGGGGGCAAAAACATAAAGCAACAATAATAGCTACGCCTAAACTCTAATCACGTTAGAGTAGTAATCCCTCTGTCCCAATTTACATGACTTACTTTCTTTTTAGTCAGTCTCAAAAAGAATGACACGTTTCTATATTAAATAAGAATTTAACTATAAAATGTCTATTTTACCTTTAATGAAATAATTCACAGTCACACAATTTTCTATCATTCATTTTGGACCGCAAGTTTTAAAAGTCTTCATTTCTTTCTTAAGCTCCGTGCCGAGTCAGACTACCTCACATAAAATGAGACGGAGAGAGTACTATATATGAATTATTACTTTCCATGCATTATATATATAGGGTTGACATATACACTACTCCATAAATTTACCGGTAAATTTTATTTAGACACTTGAATTACAGTTTATTTTAATTGAACATTTAAACATATGACAAAATATTTTTATTTGATATTTTTAATTCAAATTTTGAAATTTTCTTTTGTGTATGTTCTCAAGCTTGATAAGAAAGTAAGTTTTATAAAGTGATGATTAGAATGACTATGTTGTATGAAGCAGAGTGTTAGCTAGTCAATTAATAATTGTCATGCTCAAAAGATGAAAATTATGGAGATGAAGATGATGAGGTGGATGTGTGGCCGTACTATGAGAGATAAAATTAGGAATGAAGATATCCGAGACAAGGTAGGAGTGCCCTCCCTGTTGGACGGAATGGGGAAAACGAGGTTGAAATGGTTTGGGCATGTGAAAAGATGAAGTGTAAATACATGCCCTAGTCATGAGTAGGTGTGAGAAGTTGACAATGGCAGACATCAAGAGAGGTAGAGGCAAACCGAAGAAATACTATAGGGAGGTGATTAGATATGACACATGTTGAGCTGCTTACCGAGGACATGACCTTAGACGGGGGGTTTGGATGTCGTGGATTAGGATAGAAGGTTAATTGGTAGTTGAGTGTTGTCTCACTTTCTTACGAGATATAGTCTTGGTGGTCGCACTTTTATCTTCTTTCTTACCAGTAGTATTAGTACTATTCTCATAGTTTCTTATTCTTCGATTTTGATTATCGTCTATGTCTTTTTATTCTTCGATTATCACATTTTAAAGTTATCATTACTACTATTTCTTTTGGTACATTGTATTCATCTCCACTTCACATTATTCTGTTGTTGTTGCTGCTCTCCTTTTTCATTCTTTTTTTCAATATGTTTGAAAATACTTTATTCAAGCTGAGGATCTATCGAAAACAACTTTTCTGTTTATCTCTGTGTACATCTATCCTCTTCAAACCTCACCTATGAAATTACAGGATTATGTTGTTGGTTGTTGTTCCATGTTCTCAAGCATCTACATATAATGAATAATGATGTTAATTACATAAAATATATTATCTCTTGTAATTATACACTTCAATTTCAATTAAAACAGACTTGAGATTTTATAATTTATTGAGCCTTATATTTATTCAAATGTTTTGAGGCAAGTTCTTTTCGCACAAAACATTGAATTAAAGAGAGTGAGATAAAAAGGGAAAAGGTAGGTAGGGGTGGAATGAGGAGAACCATGAGTTAGAAGCCCGTGAGCATAGAAGTTTGTCATTATTCAAATCAAATTCTTCCACTGCAGACTTCACGGGTTGTAATTGTATTGTATTGGGGCCTATGGCATTGCAATTGAAGGATGTTTTACCAAACATGCATATCCATTTTGGTGACCTTTGAATTAATTAATTCATGATTTTGGTTTAGTTTCTTTTTTTAAAAAAAAAATTTAGGAAACTTACATTACCATTTGTTTTTATTTTAATATTTTGGAGAATGTAGTAGGAGTCTACAAGGAGTTCTATTTTAGTTTAGGTTTTTTTGAGGCTATTTTAACCCTAAACTCTAGCTCATGTCTATATAAAGATACTAGTTTTTACGCACGTGCGTTGCACGTGAATATCAAACCATATACTACACTACTCTAAAAAAAATTGTGAATATTATTAAATAAAAAAATTAAGCAAGCAATTATAAAATGAATGATAAAGTATAAGTTCCTATGAATAGTGGATGTAAATTGTCTTATGATTACTACTGAAAGTTAGTCACTCCTAAAATCTCTTAGTTACAAATCTTAAATATATTTTCTCTGCCCTCCCCCATAGTGCATTAGTTAGTTCTTATTTTATTGTTTGAGTTCTTACTTTAATGTAATATAAATAAATATTAATGTAAAGTATAGAAGATATACTAAATTGAATGTTTTTAGTTGGAGTATTATATTAATTTACCAGTCATTTTAGGGAGTGTTCAAATTTTACTAAGCTTTGAGATTGTCAACATCTATAAATCAAATTTGAGATTTTAAAAAGAGAAGAATAGACAACATAAAAAATCTTAGTTTAAAAATGTGAGGAAACCCCTCCATTTATAGTTAACAAAGGTTAGTATGAGCATGTGCATATTATTTCTTATCATAACGGTCACAACCCTTCAGAAAGGTCAAACCTCATCGAAAAAGTCATAACTCTTTGGATAAGTCGTAATCATTCAATGTGAAATGATGTCTTCTTTTAATTTAATATAATATAATATAATACAATATATAATATAAAATATATATAAAATATACTAAATTGGATGCTTTAAGAAGAAGAAAAATAATGAATATTTTAAAAAACTATGGTTAAAATTTTTGAGGAAACCTCTCTTTTTATAGCCAACAAAGGGTAGTATATCAAAAAATGCTTATTGTGTGTTATCAAAAAAAAAAAAGTCACAACCCTTTAGAAAAGTCACAACCCTTCAAAAAAGGTCACAACTCATCGGAAAAGTCACAACCCTTTAGAAAAGTCACAACCCTTCAAAAAAGATCACAACTCATCGGAAAAGTCATAACTCTTTAGGAAAGTCACAACTCTTTGGAAAAGTCACAACTCTTCGGAAAAATCGCAACCTTGTAGAAAAGTCACAATCCTTCAAAAAGGTCACAACTCATCGGAAAAGTTATAACTCTTTGAAAATATCACAACCCTTCAATGTGAAAAGGTGTCTGCTTTTAATATAATATAACATAATATAAATAAATAAATAAGTAAATAAATAATACAATACAAAATATAGAAGATATACTAAATTTGATGTTTTATGTTGGGGTATTATAATAATTTAACATTTAACTTAGGTAGTTCATTCTTTTAAGGTAGTATAGGTATAGATAAAAACATAGCTATGGATTTGTCTAATTCTAATTTCACATGAAATTTTAAAAAATAAAGAAGACTTTTAATTTAAGGATATGTAAAATATATAAAAATGTCTTTGAACTTTGAAGTCTTAAAGATGCCCCCCCCCCCCCCCCCCCCAAGGAAAAAAACATTCTATATTAAGAATTGAATAAAAATGTAAGAACAACAAATAAATTGAAAACGGGGGAGTACCTATTAAATCTAGTGTGGACTCTTCAAACAAGTTGTTGATATTTTTTCTACAACAATTTGAGACTTACACAACTTGAACACCATGTTGTAGTTTGTGCAACAGAAAATTATTGAACTCCTTGTCAAGTAGAGTTGCTGCAAAAGTATATTTATTTCTATGAGAATGAGTACATACTAATTATCTAGGGTGTCTTCTCATATGAAGTTGAGTTATCCCGTTATCCTTATTGCATCAATTTTTGTTGATTTGTCTAGTTTATCCACAAAAATATTGTAATTGCATAATTGAACAACTCTCAAAATCTTCCTTGTTTTAAGAAGAAGAATAGAAAACCTACAAAATTTGTAGTTTAAAAGTGTCAGAAAACCTCTCTATTTATAGTTAACAAAGGGATATAGCTTTGTCTAATTTTAGTTTGACATGAAATTTCAAAAAATAAAGAAGACTTTTAATTTAAGGATATGTAGAATATACAAAAATGTCTAACTTTGTGGTCTGAAAGATGCATCCCACCTCTAAGAAAAAAGAACATTCTATATTAAACTGAATACAAATAAAAGTACAACAAATAAATTGGAAACGGAGAAGCACCTATTAAATCTAGTTTGGACTCTTCAAAAAAAGTTTTTGATTGAATTATTTTTCTCCAACAGTTTGAGACTTATACAACTTGAACACAAAGTTGTAATTTGTGCAACAAAAAATCATTGAACTTCTTGTTAAGTAGATGTTCCTGCAAAAGTATATTTATGTATATGAAAATGAGTACATATTAATTATCTAAATAAACTCTCATTTGAAGTTGAGTTATTTCATTCTCCTTGATGCATCTATTTTTGTTGATCTGTCTAGTTTACCCACAAAAATGTTGTAATTGCATATTTGAACAACTCTCACAATCTTCCTTGTTTTAAGAAGAAGAATAGAAACTTATAAAATTTGTAGTTTAAAAGTGTGAGAAAACCTCTCTATTTATAGACAACAAAAGATAGTATGAAAATGTGCTTATCGTGCCTTATCATATGAGTCACAACCCTTAAGGAAAATCACAACTTTTTAAAAATGTCATAACTCATCGAAAAGTCACAACTCGATAAGAAAATGCACAAGCATTCGGAAAAGTCACTATTCATCAATCTGAAAAGGTGTCAGCTTTTAATATAATATTGAACAAATATAGAATATATACTAAATTGGGTGTTTTAAGTTGGGGGTATTATAGTAATTTAACATTCAAGTTAGGAAGTTCATGCTTTTAAGGTAGTATAGATTATATATCCTTGAAAAGTTAACTAAAAAATATCTCATAAAGGCTTGGGTATTTATATTATGCAAATTCATGAAATATTCATAAAGAGATCAAACTCAAATCATCCTAGTTCGAGAAATACTTCACCAACAGCCCTTGCGAATTATGAAGATCAATTTTTAATCATCCTAGTTTGAGAAACACAACACTATGGGCCCTCGAATTACGGAAAATATTAGGAGAGAAATATGTCACTAATGACCCTCGAATTATGGAAAAATATTAGGACAGAAAAAAATCAAGGAAGACACAGATTTTTATCCACGTATTTATCAATAAATTATGTTTCTTTATATTTTATTTATGGTTAATTTATTTTTCATATGTTTAAAATTTGTTGCAAACAAATTGGCACGCCTAATGGGACCAAATATGCCATTCTCATCTCTTCTCTCTATACAAATCAAATCCTTAGATCTGAAGCCACAAAATCGCAAATGTGGAAGAATGATGTTTACTGCTTCAAGGCTTGTCAGAAAGTAGACTTGATGAAACTAAAAGATACTTGAAGTACTCATTCTTTCACCTTTGCGGTTTTAGGGTTTCAGATTTGCAAAGATGATTTGTGAGAGAAGAGATGAAGGGCATACTTGGTCCCACTAGACGTGTCAATTTGTTTACAACAAATTTTAAAATCACAAAAAAATATGAAGATATAATTTTATTAATCAAGATTGTGAGTACGAATCTATTGATCCCTTGATTCTTTTATCTCTTAAGATTTCTCCATGATTCGAAGGTCGTTAGTGACGTATTTCTCAAACGTAGGAGGCACATCTTGATCTCTTTATGTATATCCCATGAGTTTATGGAATTTTGAGATTTCGTTGAGAAAGACATTTGATGTCTTTGTGATCTCTTTATGAATAACCAAAAGATCGAGATCTTGATCTTTATGAATACCCAAGAGTTTATGAGAAATTTGAGATATTTTGATCTCTTTATGAATATCTCGGAGTTTATTTTGAGATTTTGATCTTAATAAATACCCAAGAGTTCATGGAATATTTTGAGTTGACTTTTCAAGGGAATATAGTGTACCCTTTATGAAGTTCTATTTCTTCCGTAAAAAGGATTGAGTAACCTCCAAAACTTCTAACTAAAATCAATCACGTCTTGTAAAGTCCACAAAATTTTAATGTCTACACCTATATGAAAAGTTTGTCTTTTTTTAATTTATTCTTTTGCTTTCAAAGAATATACTTGTTTGATTTTTGAAAAATAAAGTTTGTATTTTAGAGATAAATATGAGAGTTAGAAGTTAAAAATATCACTTACTCTGGCTAATTGGCCTTCATTGTCACTTAACTTTGTATTGTCTTTTAAAAGTTATCCATAGTCACGCAGCATTGTTTGTCTTTCATAAGTCGCTCAATTTGTCAAGTAAATTTTCATGGTCACTATTTTCAAAAATATAATTTTCGGTTCTTATTTAATGATTATGGCAGGTGTAAATTCATATTTTCGAGAATAATGACCTTGAAAACTAACTTGAAAAAATTGAGTGACTTTTGTCAGACAGATATAATTGAGTGACCATGAAGACTAAGAGATCGTTTGGTAGTTGTATATATATATAAAATAAGTCTTATTCATGTATTAGTGTTTGTATAACTTATACGACGTTTGATAGATTGATAAGAAAAAAGTTATTCATGTATATAATTAACACGGCGTTTAATAGGTGGATAAGAAAAAGATTATTAATGTATATTATTAATACGACATTTGGTAGGTGGATAAGAAAAAAATTATTCACGTATAAAATTAATACGACGTTTGGTTGACAATTTTGAAATTCGCATATCTAATACATGTATAAGTTACGAGGAAATTTGTATATTATTTATGCAGAGTAGTTAGTGAAATAATTAATACGTGCATAGTTAATACATGAATAAAAAGTTAAAATGACAATATTACCCTTATCACTCCCACTTGACTAATTTCTTCTCCTACATGATTAAAGAAATGTTTTGACTTAAATACAAAGCTAAAGAAGGAAAAATACAAAGTTAAAAAAGGAAAGGGTATAATTATAAAGAAATGTTTTGATTTAAAAAATATATAATTTTACTAATTTTTAATATTAAAAAACCAACATCCAGAGGAATAATTTATGCATAACTAAAATCCACATAATTAAATCTTGCATAGTTAATACTTGTATTAGTATAATTAAACCATGCATAGCTAATACTTGTATAACTAATACTCACATAACTAATACACACATAACTAATATCCACATTATTAATACTTGCATAACTAATATCCACATTACTAATACATGCATAACTAATACCCAAATTATCAATACCTATATAAATCTACCCAGCTACCAAACAACCCCTAAGGGTATTCACAGTTTGGGTGAAATCGAACCAAATCAATTTAGTTGGGTTTGATTTGGTTTAGATTTTGTTCAAAAAATTTGAAGAGATTTATCGAACCGACAAATTATATACATATTTTTTATAATTAGATATACATAATGTATAATTTTGGGAAAAAAGACAAATATCCCCCCGAACGACCGTAAATGGTATGTAAATACCTTCCGTCATACTTTTGGGACATTGGTGCCCCTGCCGTCCAAAAGCTAAAGCATATATATCCTTTATACTAACGGACATACACATGTCATAATCTTATCCATCGATCCTACATTTATTAAATATCGGATGGACGGATAAGATTGTGCCACGTGTCCCTATTTAGTTTTCCGTCATAGTGAAAGGCATATATGCTCTAGATTTTAGACGGCAGGGGCACCAATGTCCCAAAAGTATGGCGGAGGGTATCTGCATACCATTTACAATAGTACGGAGGTATATTTGTCCTATTTCCCTATAATTTTTAATGAACAATTTTAAAAATCTTATTTATATATTTATCAAAATTCATTTATAATTTAGAGGGGATTTAATTTAATTAAGGGGAATTTTCGCAAATAACCATTATAATAAACTTAATTATGCTTCATAGCTATAGTTTGCATATTTACAGGTTGTAGCTACAGTTTAAGCTGTCTCATTTGTATGATTCGCAAATTTGTATAATTCGCGGGTACATTTGTATAATTCAATTATTTTTGTATAAACTCAAAATAACGAATTTATACAATTACAAATATCAGAAGTGTAAACAGTTATACAAATTATATTATACAAATTCAAAATTATACAAAAGTTATACAAATTATATTATACAAATCCGAATTATATAGACGTGCAAATTATGCAAAACTAAAAAGTTGAGCCACATAATTATAGATAAAATTAGACCGCAAATTATAATTAAGACAAACTATAGCTATGTCAACAAATTAACAAGTATACATTTGCATATACGCGTAATCTTTCCCTTTAATTAACTTGGCAGCATGATTCAGTTTTTTTGCTCTTCCCATTTTGATTTCATTTTCTCCACTGTCACTAAAGACTCACTTGAAAGGAAAAAATACATTATGACGGATGATGTTGGGCACACACCCCCTCCCCCCACACCCACCCCACATCTTATTTTTTTATTTTATTTTCATGTGTGAACCAAAACTGATAAATATATATATGATATTTAATTTAGTTTTAATAATTTATAGAACCGATTAAATTTAGTTCAAGCATGTAAATATGCACTCTAGTTTAGATTTTGCATCCTGAAAGTAATTGTCAAAGTTCCCATTCAAACGTCTAAGTTTGATACTTCCCTTATTTAGTGACTTTCTATGACACCTACCCAAAGTTGAGTGACTTCTAAATTACAAAAAATAGTTTAGTGCCTTTCGGGTATTAAATTAAATGATCCATGAGATAACCCCTCATGAAATTTGCCAGTCAATAGCAGTACAACTAATATCCTTGAACTAACAGCTGGGAGGAAAGGAAGTCATTCACCAAATGTAGCTAATTCAATGACAGACTTGATCTCATCATAGATGAGAATAAGAGAACACTTCTTAACCTAGCACACAATGCCCAACCATATTTCATCGAAGAAGATGAGAACGTTTAGGGAAGGATGCACGTAACTCAGCCTACTCCTCGGTGTCTTTACCATTGTCCTTTGGCAAATCCTGAGCAGTATCTTCATTGTTATCAGGTTTGACATCTTCAGCCTCTTTTGTTTCTTCGGATGCATCCTGAAGCTGTAGGTAGTTCCAGAAACAAAAACAAATCAGAATTCCTTAGCAATTTTAAGTAAAATAACTGCCCTCCCTGTCCAATTTTATATGGCACTCATTACATTTTAGGTCATCCCAGATGCTTGAGTCTTAACACCGTTTTACTAGTAACTAGAACTTTCACAAATTTTAAAAATTCATATCCTAAACTTTGATGAAACATTTTCTCTACGAAGCTAACGTTTTCAACCATTACTTCGAATTTTTCTCTTCCATTTCTACAAGTACAAGTATTACACATAACTCAAATTAGTATGTTAAAATCTATGGATGGTCACCGACATACAAAATAGAAGGAAGTATAATGTTATCAGGATGGGACTCCGTGGAAATGGATCCATGATTCGTAGAGTTAATCCCTCCGTTTCAGATTGACACACCCTTTTATGATAACTTTAATTCGAGGTGTATTTTACTAAACCAGCCTTATTAATGATGCTTTGGAAAACTCTAAATTTGACTACTTTTTGTAGTATTTAATACTAAGATTAATATGGGAAAAAAAGTAATAAAACTCACTTGATTTGCTAAAATGGACAAATAAATGAAACATCTATTTTTAGTATAGAGAATAGAGGTCAAGTAAAATGAAACGGAGGGAGTAAAAAGCATAAGATAACTCACCCCTAAGTTTCTTAAGCTGTTAGTGACATCTTCCTGCTGTTGCTGAAGAGTTGTTTTTAACTCTTGAAATTCCTGGTTCAAAAATGATTTGATTTATTAAATACTCAATTGAATCTCAAAAGATCATGAAAATATACTGACTAGAGCATTGCTCACAGATCTAAGTTGCTCCACTTCAACATTCAATGATTTCTTGAGATCCGACAGTTCCTGGTAAAAGGGAGGAAAAACAGAAACTTCTAAGTTGCTGAATAAGATTAAGAAGTACAAGGCTTCCATGTATAAAAGTCGAAATAGACTGAGAACAAATATTATTTGAGAGGAGCCTTCTTCTGTCTACCAAGCAGATTTTTGTGCCTCGCTTGAATGCTGCTAGTAGGGGGGTGGGGTGGGGCAGTTTTTGGGCTTTGCCTCTCTTTTATTGGTCAGATACATCTCAAATGAATAAGCAAAGAAAAATATAGTCCGCCCATCTCCAAGATCCTATCAATTGAATCAGTTGCAAATGATGGGGATAAAGTTTTTGGCTTTATTATAACGAAATTTCACCAACTAGGAGTATCTTATATCCTTGTTTCTTTTGTTATATTGACCTTTCTCCTAGCCTGTGTTTCCTGCCTTTCACAAATTTCTTGTCTCACATTGATATTTCTAAATGCAACTGCTGATCCAATCATCTCACATTTCCAGGAAAAAGCTATCAGGTGTTTTAGCTCTCCAAGAATACACAAATTTTGAAGGCCGACTGAAATCCATCAGTTTTTTTAAATTCCAATACAACCTTTTCAACCAGAATTTGTTTAAAATGTCAAATGAAAGATTCTCATCGGCAACTTCATACTTCTACTGCACTTACCAAACTAGCAACTTTTCTAAATCCAGGAAGATAGAAGTAAAGCTTCGCATACACTCAGGAGTGAACTTACATGTTAAAAATGGGGCCGTGACCCTGTGGTCTCTGTTAAACTAGGTATTTTTATGTAATTTCTAAAATTGGTATAATATTATTAGTTGACACCTATGCAACAAGAAGGCTAATTGGTGCACTAGGTGGAACGTTGAGTTATTTATCTAGAGGACAAGAGATCAATTATGCATTGTTTTCTCTTTTTTTAGTTTAGTGGTGCACCCATATTCTGAAAATCCTAAATTCGCCTCTACATACACTAGAGAAAATCAAGCAACAAACCAACTATCACTGCCTACCAACTCCAAAGTCAGACCTCATGATTTGTCAAAACTATTAAATATGAATCATATGTACACAGTAAAGTTGATTTACTTCACACTAAGTCAGTTAAAGAAGGATGTACTTACATCTCGATAGACCTTTACTTGGCCATCCAACTTATATCTCCAGCTTTGAAGATCCTAGACATCAAAGAAGCCAAATAGTAAACTACCATCAACAGCAACAAACAAAATAGACAGTCTCTAGAGATGCTAGTAACATGATCTTACTGTTTTCAAGCTCTGAATCCTATTGAGCAGCTCTTGCCTTGATTCAGTCAATTCCTATCAGTAAAACATAATCGAAATCCTCAGTTACCAAGTTTAACAGAAATCAATAGCCAAATCCCAACCTTTACATAAATGGAACAGAAAATATGTACCTTAATTTTGGAGCTAGCCGGCACCACATTCTCCTTCCTCTACCAAATACAGATCAACAAAAAAACCAATTAGGAAAATATCCAGTTCAGATTTCAAACAAACAAAGCAACCCCATGAAAAAAGACAGCATTTTGATGCTAGTTCAATAAAAAGTTCTCAAGAAACAAACAACCCATTTTGCATATCAAATCATAAAAGGGAAAAGCAGACAGCAAATCAGAAAATACCCAGTTCAGATTTCAAACAAACAAAGCAACCCCATGAAAAAAGACGACATTTTGACGCTAATTTAACAAAAAAATCTCAAGAAATAAACAACCCATTTCGCATATCAAACTATAAAAGGTGAAGCAAATCAGAAAATACCCAGTCAGAATTTCAAACTAGAAAAAATTAATCCAATAAGTTTGATGTTAGATAAACAGAAAACTGAGAAAACAAGAAAAACCCATTTCACATATGAACTAGAGAGAGTTGAAGAATGTACTGCAGAGAGCGGAGAAGCAGCAGAAGCAGGAACAGGTAGAGTAGAATCGGAGTTTGCCATAAAAAAATAGGAATTGAAGATTAGTTTCCCTAGGTAAGATATTGTTTAGAGACCTTGAACCAGAACCAAAGAGAGAAGTAAAAGGGCAAAACAAATTGGAAATTAGTCGGTGGAGGAGGAGCTGATTGTGGATGTGAGTTGGGCGGGCGATTTTATGGATTGACAAAATTTGAAATTGGGGAATGTGAGCTCTCTCTAGTGTGTGAATTGAGGGGTTTATGTTATTTTTTTGCAAATCCAACACATAATTACAAACTTTTGTCGGCAGGCACCTCTCTAGAGTACTCTTACTCAATATTCGCCCCTTACATGTGATATAAAATCATAATTTTAAATAAACAAAAATTATATAAAAAGCAAACATGTAATATGTTTTTTTTTATGAGAAATTTTCGCATATAGCCATTCAAAATAACTTAATTAGGCTCTATAGTTATAATTTGCTAATTACAATTTGTAGCTACATGTTAGGGGAGGAGAGAGGCGAGCGAGAATGGGAGAGGGAGGAAAGAGGAGAGCGAGAGAGAGGGCAATAATTTGTATAATTCACGGGTACGTTGTATAATTCACGTGTATTTTGTATAATTGAGTAATACAAATTATAAAAATATGACAAAACTCGACATAACGAATTTATACAAACATAAACATATGAACTTTAAACAGTTATATAAATTATATTATACAAATTACATTATATAAATTATATTATACAAAATTCGAAAACTACACGTTTATACAAACTTTAAAAAGTTATGAAAAAAAGATTGAATGTATGTGGTGATAAAATACAAGTACAAACCATCGTATACAAATACAAATCAAACCAAGAATTGTTAGTTGCGAATTATACAAACGGGGCTAATTATACAAATTTGAATCCAACCCACGTAATTAACGGTTAATGTTAGTCACGAGTGGTAATTATAGCAAACTATAACTATGATATGACTAATTAAGTAGTATAAGTTTGCTTAACCGCGTAATTTTTCCTTCTTTTATACATAATTAGGGTTCTTTTGGTGTAAAGATTAATAATGTAGAAATTAGTAATACATGGATTAATGCATGGATTAGTAATGTAGAGTTCATTTATCAAATGTTTGGTTCATTCATTCCACCTAATCTTGAGTTTGGACTAAAACTCTACAAAAAGCTTATTTCTAATTATACCCTTGAATTATTATGGAATTTCCTATTTTATATGAAGGAAAATTGTCAAATATACCCTGTACTATTAGAAATTGTTCAAATATGTGATTCGTTATATTTTCAGTCCAAATATACCCTTATATTATACTTTTCCATAAATTTACCTTTAATTTTAATAGAAAAAAATGTGAAAAGCTCAAAATTGAATAATTCATTCCCAATTTTAAATACTGAATTTTTTGGAAATCCATCATTTTCTATATATATATATATATATGAAGACGGTGACATGGCGCTCTCTAAGGGTGGCACTCTCTAGGGCTAGAATCTTATTTATCTTTTTTTACCTTTTTTCTAATTTTAAAAGACCTAATTTCATTTAAAATATTTACAAAACATTAAACATAGTCAATTAATAATAAAGCTCAATTTGCTTAAACTCCTCTATTATGTGCCTATAAAGACACATTAATTTGAAGAAACAAAATAATAAAGTTTATTAACTTTAGAAATTAGTAATGGTAATCATAAGTTAAAGTTAGATTTCCAGATTAGATGAGTCAGCAAAGTAGTTATACATTTTAGCTGGAAAAACAGTTAAGAACAATACACAGTCAGGAATTTAGTTAGCTTCAGGAAATCAGTTAGCAACAGATTTAGCTCAATCTCTTTCAATGTATGCAACTATAAATACTTGCACAAGTCATTGTAAATATATGAATAGATACATGTTGTTTATCTACATTCAATCTTCTTCAATCATTTCTTCTCTTCCACAATATGTGGTTATTTTCTCGAAACCTCTCCGATAGGATCCTGAAATAGCCTTTGAATCCTCAAGTTGTAATTAATTCATGCAATTCAACTATCAGTGGTATCAGAGCCATATGATTCCTTGGCATCAATGGCGGAAGGGATAAGAGCAAGTGGAGACCCAATCAATGAACCTGCAACTTCAGAAGTAGGGAATTTGCGTGATATGATGCAGAATTTGATAAAAGATGTTGGAGCTTTAGCAGGTAAAATCTCTTCTCTGGAGAAGTTAGATCAAACAGTGATTGAGTTACAGAGCCAATTTGCAGCATTTGGGGAGAATCGAAGGGATAAGACACCATTGGAAACTGAGGAAGCACCTACCGAAAAAGTTTAATCAGAAGAAAGAATCCAAAGAAACAGGGGACGAAGCCCTAACAGTGGTAATAGTTACCATTCCAACCATTCGAATTTCATTTGATGGTCAAGAATGGAATTCTTGAGGTTTAATGGGGAGGATCTCAGATCACAGTTGTTCAAAATTGAATAGTTCTTTTCTATGGAGAATGTTCTTGCTAAAGAAAAAATTGGGGTAGTTGCTCTGCAATTGGAGGGGGAAGCCATTCAGTGGCATCTATCGTTCATGAGATACAGGCAGTATCTTCATCCGGCCACTTGGAATGATTATGTGATGCCAGGGCGGGGGCCGCTATGACGAAATCGGGTTCGTCGTGGCGGGCCATTCGCGAAATAAGTTGGGAAAAAGCCCCAATTTCATTATTTCTTGAAAAACTTCGTTCTTAAGAGCTAAGAGATGACCCAGGTTGATTCTTGACAGTTTTCCATGATTTCTAACGCTAAAGGTAAGGAAATGTAACACCCCGACTTTTCGAAATGTCTAAATTAACTCGTACCTTCGTGGAAAGACAAAGAGGGTGAGTAATAGATTAAGAATGATGTGATATGTCATATTTTAAGTGTTTAAGGGTTGTATCTCAAGTTTTGAAGTTAGGTAAGCCGCAAAATAAAAGTTGGCGAAAGTTATCGTAAGTTCCTTTTTAAAGATTTCTCTGAAATTTGGGTCAAATTTCTCGGGGATTTTCTCCCAATATGTAAAGATTTTTGGGGCCCACAACCCATCAAATCAAAGGTCTACGAGTCTAGTTTCCAACACATCAAACCATTTGTTTATATGACTTCAAAATAGAGATATATTCGTGTTTTCGCGAGACTGCGCAAGCAGGCAGAGGTGGGTCCCCTAGGTCGGTGGAACTTTTTATATATCTTCTTCGAGTTTTCTTCATTTTTTTCAATGAAGAACCAGAAAACTAAGAAAACCCACTTCTAGGATCAACCAAATTATAGATTTTCTTGACTTAAGTCCTTGACGAAAGTTGTTCTACGCGTCAACATAGTATAATTTGTTTTATCGATTTCATAGCATATCATACTTTGGTGTTGGGACAACAAGGGTTTGGACATATTTCAAGGTTTTGAGGTGTATTAAAAACTTAAGATCAAGGTAAGACCCTTTTTTCATCGACTCTAGCTTTGATAAGTCACAAATAGCAATTTACGACTGAAATACATATATTTTATCAGATTATCATGGTATCTTCTATTCTTGTGTGTTGATTATGGTCCTGCCTTGTTGTAGTATCGAGGGGAGTTTTGAGTAAAAGTCGTTAGGCCACGTGAATTCAGCGAAAAATGTATGTTAAGGCTATTCCCTTCTTAGGGCATGTTTCCTTAAAGCTTAGGAGCAGTGTAATTGGGTTGTTATCCTTGTTATACTTGTAGCCATTATTGTTGATTGTTGGCTGCTCAAGTGGATATAATCCTCCCTTGTCGGGATTCTTATTCAGTTAGTAGAGTCCTTATGTTGGACACGACTTAGAGGTTATTCATATAGGTTTCTTATAGCTAAATTGCTTGCTTCTAGCCTATTGGATTGTTATTGTTGCCCTTGGGGCTATTGTGGTTAGTTGCAGGAATGTAATCTATGCCTAGAAGGGCTATGTTCTGCCTACTGGGTTATATTGATGCCTAGAAGGGCTATGAGTTGCCTACGGGGATATATTGATGCCTAGAAGGGCTATGAGTTACCTATAGGGGTATATTGATGCCTAAGAAGGCTATGTGTTGCCTACAAGGTCATGTTGTTGCCTAAGAGGGATATGAGTTGTCTACAAGTTATGTTGATGCCTAAGAGAGCTATGTGCTGCCTACAGGGCTATATTAATGCCTAAGAAGGATATGTGACTGCCTATGGGGCTAAGGGACTACTGATAGGGGTATATAGACTGATTGGCACCTTCTGGGCTTATGGGGGCCTAGGTAGGTGGTCTTGTGTGTTGTTAGTACCTACCGAGTTTGTAGGGGCTTGGTTAGGTTGTTGTTTCATTATTTTTGATAAGTTTAGATTTAGGAGCAGGTCAGTACACTTATATTATCCTTGATTTATTTATCGGATTACTCTAGTATATTAGGATACCTACTCATATCTATTGCCTTTCATACTCTATACATTATTTCATACTGGCGCCCCATTGCTTGGGGGACTGAATTCATGCGTGCAGGTCCCGATAGATGACCCAGTAGACCTTCTCAATAGAAGGATTGACTTCTATCCGGTTGGCTAGCCCCTTTCCTCCGGAGTTGCCAGAGTTGGGAGGTCTGTTAGCTTTTGTTGTATATATTTTTATGGGTAGGCTGGGGCCTTGTCCCGCCAATCTTTACTACTCTTAGGAGATTGCAGACTAGTGTGTGGGGTGTATAGCTATGTTATGGCCATGTTGGCCTAGCTAGTTTGTTGGTTTGTTGAAGCTTGTTAGCTGTTTGATGTATTGTCTTGATATATACCTGCTTTCAGTTTCGGTATAGATATCATGGTGGCCTTGACGGCCTAACCATGATGTCTGTGCTAGTTGTCTATTTATTATATGAACTCTTAGGAGTAGCTGTTTCTTTTATAAATCTGTTGACAGGGACCTTGTCAGGCGATGACTTAATTTTAAGTCGAGATATACTTGTTTGCTTTCTTGATTACGTGTGGGTGCCATGCGCTAGTAGCAAATGGTTCAACAAGGTCGGCTTGGGCCTAAGTTCTTGCATTAGGATCTAGTTGTGCCCCTTGAGTTTGGGGCGTTACAAACTTAGTATCAGAGCAATGTCGTATCCTATGGAGTCTGTAAGCTGTGTCTAGTAGAGTCTTGTTTATGAATGTATTGTACACCACATTCGATAAGCAAAAAACTACCGGGCATGTTAGAATGACTATCCTTCTTTTGCTCACCTCGTGCTATAGAAAGGTGTTTTAAGGGTTAAGATTTTTTGCTTATAATTGATGTTTGTATGTAGATAGATATGGTCGACACCAGACAGACCACAGATAGCCAAGGGCTAGATACAGTTGTAGGCGAGGGTACCGACAAGGTACCATAGGTGGAGGTAGCCTATTGTGAGACTCAGGTGGAGACATCTTCTCAGCCCCCTATAGCTTCTCCACCGCTTCAGGAGCCTCCAAGGGCTACTAGACCCCTGGCTACACTAGTAGTACCACCTCTAGTTCCTCCTATTCCATCTGACCAGGATTTCAAGAGTGCAGTATGTATGTTAGCATAGTTAGTAGAGAAGATTTGGTGTTGTGCCCACCCATATAACTTAATTTAGTCCATTGCCACCCCATTTATTTTTGATTTATTTTGTAGGTTTACTTTAAGAAAAAAATAAAAAAGTGGGGTAGGTTTGTGGGGTTAGGGGCCTTTTTAACACTTTAAAAACTTGGGGGATAAAATACAAGTTTTGAAAAATTATTTTCTTCCCAACACTTCAACTATTAAATAATCAAATCCCTCCAAAAATAAAGTACAATCCCAATATAATTTTTTTAAAAATATTTTGGGTTATCAAAAAACCCTTTTTCCAATGAAACCTTAGAAATTTGTTCTCCAATGTGGCTTTTGATCTTCCATATACCAGCTTATCGATTTCATAAACCTCCATAAAACACTCTTCTCCAAGAACAAACCTTTCCAATCTTTTAATCTTGAAACCATAAACAAACGTAAGATCCAATAATTGTTCCTGAAGATTTCAAACGAAGTGAATCGGGTCTATTTTGTTCAATCTTCTTCCCCAAGTTCAGTTGAATCTTGTTCAATCGTCTTCCTCTCACGTAAGTTTCATCATCGTATTTCCAGTAACTTTTAGTCCTATTTGATTTATTTTTGTAATTTCGATAGTGTAGTGAAGTTTAGATTTTTGCTTAAACTTTTGAAAATCTGACCTTTTTTAGTTTATGTTTCTCATCGTTAATGACATTTTGATTTGTATAATGCATAGAAATTTTTTGAAAGTTTTATGTTTAGCAATTTGAAAACTTTTACAGTATTTTGATCGAGTTTTTTTTTGCGATTTTATTGTCGATTTATGTTTGAACTGCTACTTCTTTTGCATATGTTTTTAATGTAAGCTTTGATTGTGCTAATAGACTAGTGGTCGATATTTTGGTATGACAAATTTATTTTTGCTTGTATATAGTACAATATGGCTAAAACTGGAGGCGACATCATTAAACGATCTGGTCCTAATGCTTCTAAAAATAAGAATAGGAAGGCTGAAGAAGTTTCCAAAGCTTCAAAAGAGGGAAAAAATGTTGTGGAAGAACATGAGTTAACCTCTGCTTTTGATATAATGGCTGAGATTGACAACTACCTGGACAGTAGTGCCCAGTCTAGTGATGATGTTGAATCTAGTAATGATAAAAGTAACAGTGAAGATGAGAGTAGTAGAGATACCCAAACTGGTGATGAGGATGAAGATCTCATGTCTTTGCCAATTTATGCAAAAGGCATTTCTGGTAAGTCGTATGATTTGAAGACATGGATAGCTGAAATAAGATTGTTTCCAACTAAAATTTCTATTAGAGCAAGGATGACTATTTATCGTGATTTAATAAATCTTCTAGTTCAAGAAAAAATTTATGATGATTTTAAAGGTACTTGTTTTGGACACTTGAGGCATATTCCAGAACATTTCAAGTTCAATGGACAGATGGTCCATTATATGTTGTTGCGACGTGTGAAAAGTGACAAAAAATTACATGAATTTTGGTTTTGTGTGAATGATAAGTTTGCTTGTTTTAGCTTAAAAGAATTTGCATTGATTACGAGGCTGAATTGCTCAGCATAGCCCCGTGATGCAAAATTGAAAAAAGTTCTTGAAAAGGCAGAGAAATTTTACTACAAGGTGACTAAGAATAAGTCTATTACTGCTACAGAGTTGATGCGTTCTATCAAGGGTTCCAAGTTGAGTAAGGAGCAGAAGTTGAAATGCTCGTTGGTTTTGTTCATCCACACGATGCTGCTTGCCCATGATCGATCTAAAATTGTGGATTCAAGCCACATTAATATGGTGGATGATTTAGATTTCTTTAATAGTTATCCATGGGGGAAAGAGAGTTTTAATTTAACATTGACATTTCTGAAGAATAAAATCAATTTGAAGAAGCAGAGTGAAGTGTTTAATGAAAGAGGAAATGCATCGTATGCTCTGTATGGCTTTCCCTAGGCATTTCTGGAACTTCTTATAAATTATGTAGTTGATTTATGATAAATTCTTATATATTTGTGTAGTATTTTATATCCTCTGTTTATTTATTTGTTCTTCTATTAATTTCAGGTTTGGATATATAAGGCTTTTCCTCATCTTGGAAAGTATGCCAAGAAGTCCTTGGATTCTCCTTTACCCATTCCCCGTTTGCTTAGATGGTACACCGCAAAAATAATAATATTATCGAAGGTGATCCATTTAAGTACAAAGGAAAAAGTACAAAGGTACAAAGTTTATTTATCATTATTTAGCAATATTTATAATTTGGTGAATGTTATGTAATATTTGTATATATTTTATTTTTCATAGGTTGTGCATCCATACCTCACACCTACTGTCCGTGAGACAAAAAAGAACTACTTGGCAACATTAAAGTCATATGTGGACGAAGTGAAAGATACGGTCCTCGATGCCTTAAAGGCAAATTTGAAAGGCGTGACTGTCCTTACTTCATTAGTAGAGAATGTGGAGGATGAGTATTTAAGTGATCACAATCCTAATCAACCTTGTGAGAATTATGTACCAAGTACTTCTAAAGATGAAAGTCTGTGTGAGCGTGTTGCATCCCTCGAGCAATCAATGGTGAAATTGTTGCTTATGTACGAGAGGAGAAATTGAGAAGAAATGAAAAGAAAAAGAAAAATAAACGTAGATAAATCTATATATTATTTATGTAAAATGATTTATTTGTATTAATGCTTAGCCACTGATCTTGCAGTAGATGATGACAACTTTTCAGGACCAATAGTTGATGACGAGATCTTTCCATTAGCTATAGTCGATGATGATCTTGCTGCAGTTGATGCATACTTTGCTGAAGAAGTTGATGAAGAGATGAAGGAAGAGGAGATGAAAGAAGAAGAGAAACAACAAGATGGGGAAAAGATGACAGAAAAAGAAGAAGAGAAGATGAAAGAGAACGATGAAGAAAAAGAAGAGGAGAAACTAGAAGAAAAGAAAGAAGAAGAAAGTGAAGAGAATCTGAAAGAGAAGAAAAATGAAGAAAATGAAGCAAGGGGAGAAGAAGAGAAAGAAGAACAAGAGGAGAAGATAACAGAGAATGAAGAAGAGGAAAAGTTGGAAGAAGAAGGCTTGGCCACTGATGTGGCAGAAGTGGAAAAAGAAATAGACGTGATGGGTATTGTGATGGAGCTTAATGGTGAGGTTGGTGGTGATGAGTAAGGGCATTTTTGGTTTTTGTGATGGGTATTGGTGTTTTAAAACAATTTTTGAAATAGTTTGTTTTTGATGACAATTGGTTTTTGTGATAGTTGGGTTTTCCCTGGTTTGAAGACAATTGGTTTTTTGAGACAATTTTTTAAGACAATTAGTTTTTGAAATAGTTGGTTTTTAAGAACATGGTTAAAGTGGTTTGTTGTTTTACTGTTTTTGATGACAAAAATGTACATCTGATAGTTTAACATATTTTATTATGAAGGGTTTTTAGATTTCTTATTAATCTATGTCGTAATAGTATGTGATTTTTGCTATCACTGTTGATCAATTTAGTAGTCAATTATCGACAATAAACTTGTATGTCTAATACTATAGATTGTTATCATTGTAGATCTATAATATTATCGATCAAAAATAAAAGATATAAGAGTGCAATAAATAGAGAGAAATACTTTATTTATTTAGCACTACATTCCTGCTACACATTTATTACACATTTCAAAAAAAGCACACATAAAAAATAAACCACACAATATAGCTTTTAGGCGTTTTTCTTTTTCTTCTGCCAAAATCAACCTTTCTTTTAGTTGATCTCTATCTATTTTAGCATCTTTTAACAACACTTTCAAGTGATTCCTCTGATCTTCGTCTTCTTTTAAGAAAGTCATTAGCAGATCCCTATTTTCTTCGGATTTCTGTAGCTTTTTTAATATAACGCCTTGAATATTTCATGGGCTACTCATTGATGATTCATTTTCAAGCCACCTAAAAAAAGAACATATGCCAACTGCACAATTAAAGAATTGTTGACCTGGATTTTTATTGGTGTGTGACGTCCTCAACATAGCTGGATTACCACAATGACAATTGTAAGACTTTTTTGCATTGGATGTTTAAGATGCTTGAGACATTGTAAAAATGGAGGTGTTTGAGTTGTTTATGAGGGATTGCCTTCCTTTTATACAAAAAAAAATCAAATGTTACCATTGAAAACTAGCATTTGAACTTTTATTACCGTTGTGAAATTTGTTTATGAAAATATGTACTGGTCAAAATATATAGACCCCTTATACAATCGATGCATCTATATGTGTGTGGTGTGTGTATGACCAATGAGATTTACACTCTGACATTAGTAAGGTATATTCGGGTTTATATCTATGTTAAAGCATTGTCGATACTGCACCTACTAGAATATGACACTTATATATAGACCAAAACTAGTAGAATTTAAAAAAGACAACAATTAATTAATAATAAATTATATTTTTGAAATTTATCCAATTAAATAAGTTTAAACAAGTCATATGATCATGTTTGAGAAAGCATAAGTATGTTTGAGAAAGCATAAGTATGTTGTAAGGATGTCACTTATTATATGTGGTTATACAATCAACATCCTTAGAATAAGCATGTGATCATGTATGAGTCTACATGAATTGGGGGTGGCAATCAACAATGTGTGGTTGAACAACATCCTCACAACATACTTATGCTTTCTCAAATATTGGTGTAAGGATGTTGATTGTATAACCACAACTCTTCCTCATACATCTCTAATCACCACACCCAATTTATGTGGACTCTTACATGATCATATAACTTGTTTAAACTTATATAATTGGATAAATTTCAAAAATATAATTTATTATTAATTAATTCTTGTCTTTTTTAAATTCTACTAGTTTTGGTCTATATATTAGTGTCATATTCTAGTAAGTGCAATATCGAAAATGCTTTAACATAGATATAAACCCGAATATATCTTACTAATGTTAGAGTGTAAATCTCATTGGTCATACACATACCACACACATATAGATGCATTGATTGTATAAGGGGTCTATATATTTTGACAACCAGTCCAAATTTTTATATACAAATTTCAACAGTAACATATGATATTTTGATAATTCTTTAAGAGTCGTTTAGTAGAGTATATATTCAGATAATCCTTCTTTAATAATTCTAATTCATGCATTAAAATCATTGCATCATGAATACCATGAATTTTCATATATTAATAATACACAGTTTAATAGAGAACGGGTGGACTCGATAATAAACATTAATAGATAGCGTAAAAAATGTATGTCATCTTTTGATTGATCTATATTAGATCATGACTAATTACGATAATAGCTGACACTAAATTGACCAAAATGCTGGCAGCCAAAAAAAAACCAGTAGCTTGATTATAAAAACAAATTCAATCAAGCTTGTTTAAGATTTGTTATTGTTCACACATGTAGTTCTCTTGTGTCCGGTTCTCTTATAAATTGAACATTTGTTCCTTCTGTTGCTCTTGAAATTCTCACCGACGCCTTTGACATGTTTTTTTTATTTTCTTCCAAGCTTGGTATCGACAAGAGGCGGAAGAATCTTCACATTAAGCAATTCTTCTGGCACACACCATTCCGACTCGAGAGGGACAACATTAATAGAATCCATGTATGCAGGAAGGTACGCTTCAACTTTATACAAAGGCGAAGGGTACTCATAGATGCTCATACCATACTCATTGCCATGTTTCGATCGCAAAACGGCCATCGCGTGATCACAAGGTATCTTGATCAAGTCATATTCCCTACATGAACATGACTTTTCCAGTAGGTCCACATATGTAGTAACATGCGCACCGAACACGGTAAATTGATTGGCGTCCTCAGTTACATTCTCCACATACAAGGAGTCACCCTCGATCATTTTTTTCTTGCGATTTTTTCGGCAGCCGACACCATTTGATTACCCATTGATTTGAGGATATATGCATGTCTCTCCCTAAACAATTCTCCAAACCTCTTAGCAATTGAATTAAATATAGATGCCACAGGATACTCTCTTTCGTCTATCAACATAGCATTGAGTAACTCGGCGATATTTGTGGTCATCACATCATATCTATTGCCAGGAATATATGCCCTGCTCCACTTCTCAAAACCAATATCATGCTCAAGGACGACGGCTGCCGCGGGGCATTTGTTCTTGAATTCTACAAAATGATTGTCAAACTCCTCCATAGAATAAGCCTTTGTTGCATTGTAGTAAAGATAAAGATAATCTCCACAATGATGATTTACGTGGAGATTTTCACCGAGGTGCCTCATACAATATTTATGGTAAGCATGATTGTAAATGTTCACAATACCGTTGGCAATGCTCTTCTGTCTATCGGAGATAAAGCACAAATCTGGTTCATCGACCACAATTTCCTTTAATTTCTCAAAGAAGAATGTCCAAGATGTATCATTCTTTTTGTTCACGACACAAAAGGCAATTGGATAAACATGATTCTCTGTATCTTGTGCAACAACACTCAACAACACACCCTCGTATTTACCATGTAAATGAGTGCCATCAACCACAATTACCTTTCTCATGTGGGTAAATCCCTTAATTCAAGCACCGAAGGCCAAGAAATAATACATGAACCTATGAGTATCCTTGTTTACCATGATAATATAGCTAGAACCAACATTAAGTGTCTCAAACATGTAGAAAAAAGCTGGTAAGCATGAATATCTGTTCTCCGCTGTCCCTCAGACCATTTCCTTGGAAAACACACCACCCTTCGAACATTTCCAATAGCTTGGACTACAATGAAAAGAATTAAACATAGCTCTTTGAATCTCTTTAACATTTGGACCCTTACATATTTACACAAAGTGAAGCAATGACTATGATTGAAATTCTTCTATGGCTACTGTTGGCATGTTCAACACCACAACTATATGTTCACCAATGTACTTGTAGATACAAAATCTATCCGAACACTCATATTTCCTCCCCCGCAACATCCATGCACAGTTGCGAGATACACATTTCACCTTTAAGTATTTAGTAAAACTCTTCACAGTAGCAAAATCAAAAGACCTTTTTGTCGGCGCTTCGGCTAATAATAATTGCAACTCATTCTTATTACTAAAAGTTTGGTTTATACATAAATTAGTTCCATCGGAGAAGGAATGGTTGGATTGTGATCCCAATTCCTTTTGTCCCTACATTTCTTCACAACATTTGGGTTTGAGATCTTCTGTATCTACTGGCAGATTTTCCACATTAGTTGGATCATCATGTATATTCATTGAATGATCACCCAAGCTCTCATTTGAATTATCACCCAAGCTCTCCTTTGAATGATCACCTAATCTTTCATTTCTAATCGAATCATTGTCGCAGTTAAAAGAATTTGTTGGTTCAATTGCAAGCCTCACATTGACGTTTATCCTCAATGTAGGCCTAGAGCCATCAATACCAATATCTAACATGTACAAGCTCATGTGCCTATCATTTTTTATGACTGTGGGATGTATTTTTCCCCTCCCATTCATTTGATAGCTAATCACCAAGTCATTTGGCTCGCAAGTTAACTCACCGGCCTCAATTACACTTGCAATCATATTGTCATATGAACCATTGCGGCGCAACGCAATAGGCACTGTCGTCTTACTAAAATATTTAAAATTCTAGCTTTTACGAGTCTTCTCTCATACTCCCATATAATCACCACTAGCAACAACAAATTCAGCTGCTGCCATTATATACTACAAAAATAGATACTAGATTACAGTATCAGTCGTCAACGATCGATGAAGTATGACATCTGTATAGAGACGCGATTGAATAAGATCGTGGTTCAATATTCAGCTCATGCATGGCGAAACAGATTTTTAATGCTTTTAAACTACTAAAATGTATCTATAATGAGTTATCAAGTGATTACTATGAAATATTTCTCAAATTTCGAAAATGGCGGGAAAATCATTTTGAAGCTGGTTTTTGAATGAAAATGGAGTAGGAGATAATGATGATTTTACCTTGAAAATGGATATTTTGGCCGAAAAACTAGCCGGAATCGTCAGTTTTGACAGCAGCAAAAACGAGCTGCTCTTTTTTCCCATTTGACTTTTTTCTTTTTTTTCTAATATATTTTTTAACAAATGCAAATAGATATATATTATTCCAAATTAGTTGGAAAAGAAGGGGGACCAAAGTGGAGATATGAAAACTTAGTGAGGTCTTTTGTATATGCGAATTAGGGTATATGGATGATGTCATTAATATTGGGTATACCATAAATTATTCAAAACTTGTGACTAAATGTCACATTAAATCTTTAAGGTGGCTATTTTGCCAAGTCAGTTGTGCCAAAAATTGCCGGACCTTATGAAGGGTCCGGAAGTTCGAGAGTTCGTGAATTTCTTGCCTTGAATCCTCCACAGTTTATAGGGACAGATCGTAGAGAAGACCCTCATCACTTTGTTGATTAGGTTCATAGGATCTTCAGAGTCATGCATGCCTCATCGACTGAGACAGTTGAGTTAGAAACATTTTGATTGCATGATGTTGCAGTATTATGGTACGAAAGTTAGGAGAGATCTAAGGGAAAAGATGCATCTCTACCCACTTGGGATAGCTTTACAGAAGCTTTCATAGATCACTATTTGCCTCGAGAGATTAGGGATGGCCGGGTGGACCAGTTTCTGAACCTCCAACAGGGTAGCATGAGTGTCTGAGAGTACGGGCTGAGATTTGATTCATTGGCTAGATATGCACCAGCATTTATTGATACTATGCATGATAGGGTATGTAGATTTGTAAGAGGGCTTGCCTCAGACTATATCGACGCCTGTTCTACCGCTGTACTAAATGATAATATGGATATCTCGCAAATTCAGGCCTTTGCACAGGGCATAGAGGATCGCCGACATCGACAGTATATGAGTGAAAGGGTAGAGATAGAAAGATAGAATAGGGCTAGGCCCACTGGTTCATAGGGAGATTTTTAGGGTGGTCCCAGACCCCGATATTCTATTAGGCTACCTATACCTCCACCACAGCAGTTCCAGGGTAGTAGATTTAATCATTAGGGACAGTCAGGCCCAGGTGAGGGTTCACGAACATCAGACTCTCAACAGTAGAGGGGTTCAGACTAGGCTAGGACAGCCCCGCCGCGTTACGCTACTTATGGTAGGATGCATTTTGGGATGTGCAGGCAGGGTTCCATAGGTTGTTATTCTTGTGGACAGGAGGGGCATGGGTGGAGAAACTACCCGACCATAGGTCAGGGTGGTATTGGTCAGTCGACCAGGCTAGTAGTAGGTTCATCCTCATCAGCACAGTATACAAAGCATGGACCCCAGACTTCAACAGGTAGAGGTAGAGGCGGAGGCAGAGACGGAGCATCGAGTTCATGTAGTAGCCAGAACCGTACATATTCACTAGCCAGTCGACAAGACTCAGATTCATCACCAAATGTTGTGACAGTTACATTTATTGTTTGCTCCCATTGTGTTTATGCTTTGATAGATCCTGGATCTACTCTGTCTTATGTTACTCCATTTATTGCGGGGAAGTTATGTATAGTAGCACAGACATTAGATCGACCCTTTATTGTATCTACACCAGTTGGTGAGTCTATTATTTCCAGGAGAGTCTATCGAGGTTGCATGGTAGAAATTATCAACCGTCAGACTTCTATAGACCTCATAGAGTTAGAGATGGTCGATTTTGACGTCATTATGGATATGGACTGGTTAGCGTCTTGTTATGTTAATGTTGAGTGTCGGACAAAGATTGCTAGATTCCACTTTCCAGGAGAGGCAGTTCGGGAATGGAAAGACGATACAACAACACTGAAAGGTAGGTTTATTTCCTATCTTAAGGCGAGAAGGATGATTACTAAGGGTTGTATTTATCATCTTGTTCGTGTTCATGATATAGATGCAGAACCATCGACTCTTCAGTCTATTCCAGTAGTTAATGAGTTTCTAGATGTATTTCCAGATGAGCTCCTTTGATCCCTATAGAATGGGAAATTGATTTTGCTATTGATATGCTACCAGGTACACAACTCATATCTATCCCTCCTTATAGAATGGCTCCTGCTGAGCTAAAGGAGTTGAAGGATTATCTGAAAGACTTCCTGGATAAAGGCTTTATCAGGCCTAGTGCTTCACCATGGGGTGCGCCAGTGTTATTCGTGAGGAAGAAAGATGGCTCACTAATAATATGTATCGATTACCGACAGCTGAATAAGGCGACTATAAAGAATAAGTATCCCCTTCCGAGGATTGATGCCTTGTTTGATCAATTACAAGGTGTTGAGTGATTCTCAAAGATTGATTTTAGATCAGGGTACCACCAGATACGAGTTCGGGAGAAAGACCTTATAAAGACAACTTTTAGAACCAGATATGGATACTTTGAGTTCTTTGTAATGTCTTTTGGATTAACTAATGCCCCAACAATGTTCATGGACCTGATGAATAGCATATTCAGGCCGTATCTAGATATGTTTGTGATTGTATTTATTGATGATATTTTGGTCTATTCACATTCAAAAGCTGAGCATGCAGATCATTTGCAAGCAGTTCTTCAAGTTCTTCGAGAGCAGAAACTTTACGCAAAGTTCTCTAAGTGTGAGTTCTGGTTGAGCTCTATGGCTTTCCTAGGCCATATCGTATTAGATGTCGGCATTACGATTGATACACAAAAGATTGAGGCAGTAAAGACTTGGCCCAGACTCATGACTCCGACTGAGGTTCGTAGTTTCTTAGGGTTAGCTGGGCACTACAGAAGGTTTGGAGAGAGGTTTTCTTCACTTTCAACACCATTAACAAAGTTGACTAAAAAAATAGCTAAGTTCCAGTGAACTGAGGCTTGCGAGCACAGTTTCCAGGAACTGGAGGACAGGTTGACATCAATATCAGTTCTAGCATTTCTAGAGGGTTCAGAGGGCTATGTGGTGTACTGTGGAACTTCTGTTGTTGGGTTGGGATGTGTTTAAATGCAACATGGTAAGGTTATCGCTTATGTTTCAAGGCTTTTTAGGAAACATGAGAAGAATTATCCGTGTCACAATTTAGAGTTGGTTGCAGTTGTGCATGTGTTAAAGATCTGGAGACACTATTTGTATAGCGTTCATGTTGACATCTTCACCGATCATAAAAGCCTTTAATATATCTTTAGACAGAAGGAGTTAAATCTACGATAGCATCGATGGCTTGAGCTACTGAAAGACTATGACGTGGATATTTTATATCATCTAGGAAAGGCAAATGTGGTAGTTAATGCCCTCAGTCGAAGATCTATGGGTAGTTTATCCTATTTAGGTGTTGAGAAGCGTGAGCTAGTGCGAGAGCTTCATCAGTTAGCTAGCTTGGGAGTCATATTGTTAGAGGCAGACGATAGTGGGATCACAATTCAGGACACAATCGTATCATCTCTAGTTGTGGAGGTAAAAGCATGGCAACATGAGGATCCTAGCTTAGAGCAGCTCAGAGTCAAGGCACAAAATTAGCAGTCTTTAGCATTTGATATAGCAGGAGATGGAGTTCTCAGATATAGCGATCGATTGTGTGTTCCAAATGTTGCAGGGCTACGACATCAGATTATGGAAGAGGCACATCATTCCCATTATTCTATTCACCCTAGTTCGACGAAGATGTACCATGATATTAAAGAGATCTATTAGTGGCACAGGATGAAGAAGAATGTTAGTGAGATTGTGGCGCAATATCCTAACTGCCAACAGGTGAAGGTTGAGCACCAAAAGCCCGCTGGGCTAGTCCAGGAGATAGTCATTCCTTTATGGAAGTGGGAAGCAACTAATATGGGTTTTATTACAAGGTTACCTTGATCGCGTCGTAAATTTGACTCTATTTGGGTAATTGTTGACAGACTAACAAAATAAACCCACTTTTTACCAGTCAGGGATACTTTTACAGCTGAAGACTATGCAGGGCTCTATATTAGAGAAATTATTAGGCTAAATGGTGTTCCATTATCTATTATCTCTGATAGGGGAGTACAATTTACAGCTAACTTCTAATAGTCCTTCCAGAAGAGACTGGGACACTGGTTAATCTCAGTAAAACCTTTCACCCTCAGACAGATGGCCAAGCTGAGCACACAATTGTGACACTCGAGGATATGTTACGGGCGTGCATGCTAGACTTCAAGGGAATTTGGGATGACCACTTGCCTCTTATTGAGTTCGTATACAATAATAACTATCATTCCAGCATCGGGATGGCACCTTATGAGTCTGTATGGGCAAAAAATGTAGATCCCCCATTAGATGGTTCGAGGTAGGTGGATCAAGGTTGATTGGACCTGACTTAGTACAACAGACAGTTGAGCAGATTAAGCTTATTTGAGAGAGGTGTCTAACAGCTCAAAGCCGACAAAAGTCATACTGAGATGTGCAACGAAGGGACTTAGAGTTTTATGTCGATGATTGGGTATTCTTAAAAGTCTCACCTATGAAGGGTGTTATGATATTTGGCAATAAAGGCAAGCTTAGTCCAAGGTTTATTGGGCCATACCAGATCCTTTGGAGGGTAGGACAAGTGGCTTATGAGTTAGAATTGCCTTCGGAGCTAGAATATGTTCATCTAGTTTTCATGTATCGATGCTATGAAAGTGTGTATGAGACCCTTCTCGGGTTGTCCCAATTGAGGATGTTCATATCACAGAGGAGTTGTCCTACGAGGAAACTCCAATTGCCAAATCAGATCGACAGATCCTTAAATTGAGGACCAAAGAGGTGGCTTCGGTTAAAGTATTGTGGAGAAATAAGAATAGAGAAGAGGTGATCTGGAAAGATGAGGATGGCATGAGGTCCAAATATCCTCACTTGTTCATACCCTAGGGTGATGGCATATCAGTTTATATTAAAGCAGTAAGGTTAGATACCTATCTAATTTTTTTTATATTGTTGTTTATTATTATGGTTGTTGTCTTTGTATTTTTCCTCGTACTGTTATTGCGGAGCTATAGTGCTTAGCTATTTATGTCATCCTATGAGATGCCTAGGTTAGAATTTCTGCATTTCATGTTCCTGGATAGTCACATTTACAAAGGATACTCTGCCTAAATTTTGGCAACTCCTAAGGACTTAACCGCGTGACTCAGGTTTTTCATTAGAGAACGAATGTTTTTATTGGGTGAGGATGTAACACCCTGACTTTTTGAAACATTTAAATTACCTCGTACCTTTATGGAAAGACAAAAAGGGTGAGTAATAGATTAAGAATGATGTGGTATGTCATATTTTAAGTGTTTAAGGGTTGTATCTCAAGTTTTGAAGTTAGATAAGCCGAAAAATAAAAGTTAGCGAAAGTTATCGTAAGTTCCATTTTAAAGATTTCTCTGAAATTTGGGTCAAATGTCACGGGGGGTTTATCCCAATATATAAAGATTTATGGGGTTCAAGACCCATCAAATCAAAGGTCTACGAGTCTAGTTTCCAATGCATCAAACTGTTCATTCATACGACTTCAAAATAGAGAGATATTTGTGTTTTTGCGAGACTGCACAAGCAGGCATGTGAGGTGGGTCCCCTACTTTGGTGTTGGGACAACAAGGGTTTGGACATAATTTAATTTTTGAGGTGTCTTACGAATTTAAGATCAAGGTAAGACCCTTGTTTCATCAACTCTAGCTTTGATAAGTCACAAATTGCAATTTGCGATAGAAATACATATCTTTTATCAAATTATCGTGGTATCTTCTATTATTGTGTGTTGATTATGGTCCTGCCTTGTAGTAGTATCGAGGGGTGTTTTGAG
Source organism: Solanum pinnatisectum (assembly GCA_035578085.1). Classification (NCBI taxonomy): domain Eukaryota; kingdom Viridiplantae; phylum Streptophyta; class Magnoliopsida; order Solanales; family Solanaceae; genus Solanum; species Solanum pinnatisectum. Next base: position 40,321,159 of record CM069076.1, on the reverse strand, counting down.
TAAAAGTCGTTACGCCACGTGAATTCAGCGAAAAAGGTATGTTAAGGATATTCCCTTCTTACGACATGTTTCCTTAAAGCTTAGGAGCAATATAATTGGGTTGCTATCCCTGTTATACTTGTAGCCATTATTGTTGATTGTTGGCTGCTCAAGTGGATATAATCCTCCCTTGTCGGGATTCTTATTCAGTTAGTAGAGTCCCTATGTTGGACACGACTTAGAGGTTATTCATATAGGTTTCTTATAGCTAAATTGCTTGCTTCTAGCCTATTGGATTGTTATTGTTGCCCTTGGGGCTATTGTGGTTAGTTGCAGGAATGTAATCTATGCCTAGAAGGGCTATGTTCTGCCTACGGGGTTATATTGATGCCTAGAAGGGCTATGAGTTGCCTACGGGGATATATTGATGCCTAGAAGGGCTATGAGTTACCTATAGGGGTATATTGACGCCTAAGAAGGCTATGTGTTGCCTACAGGGTCATGTTGTTGCCTAAGAGGGCTATGAGTTGTCTACAAGTTATGTTGATGCCTAAGAGAGCTATGTGCTGCCTACAGGGCTATATTAATGCCTAAGAGGGCTATGTGACTGCCTATGGGGCTAAGGGACTACCGATAGGGGTATATAGACTGATTGGCACCTTCTGGGCTTATGGGGGCCTGGGTAGGTGGTCTTGTGTGTTGTTGGTACCTACCGAGTTTGTAGGGGCTTGGTTAGGTTGTTGTTTTATTATTTTTGATAAGTTTAGATTTAGGAGCAGGTGAGTACACTTATATTATCCTTGATTTATTTATCGGATTACTCCAGTATATTAGGATACCTACTCATATCTATTGCCTTTCATACTCTGTACATTATTTCGTACTGGCGCCCCATTGCTTGGGGGACTGAATTCATGCGTGCAGGTCCCGATAGATGACCCAGTAGACCTTCTCAATAGAAGGATTCACTTCTATCCGGTTGGCTAGCCCCTTTCCTTCGGAGTTGCCAGAGTTGGGAGGTTTGTTAGCTTTTGTTGTATATATTTTTATGGGTAGGCTGTGCCCTGTCCCGCCAATCTTTACTCTTAGAGGATTGCAGACTAGTGTATGGGGTGTATAGATATGTTATAGCCATGTTGGCCTAGCTAGTTTGTTGGTTTGTTGAAGCTTGTTAGCTGTTTGATGTATTGTCTTGATATATACCTGCTTTCAGTTTCATTATGGATATCATGGTGGCCTCGATAGCATAGTCAGGACTTCTATGCTAGTTGACTATATCTTTATATGAACTCTTGGGAGTAGATGTTTCTTTTATAGATCTGTTGACAGGGGCTTTACAGGCCGATGACTTAATTTTAAGCCAAGATATATTTGTTTGTTTTCTTGATTGCGTGTGGATGCCATGCTCTAGTACCAAATGGTTCAACAATGTCGGCTCGAGCCTGAGTTCTGGCAGTAGGAGCCAATTGCGCCCTTTGAGTTTGGGGCGTGAAAAACTTGGTATCAGAGCAACGTCGTATCCTAGGGAGTCTGCAAGCAGTGTCTAGTAGAGACTTGTTTATAAATGTGTTGTGCACTACATTCCATAAGCAAGAAGCTACCGGGCATGTTAGAATTACTATCTTTCTTTTGCTCACCTCGTGCTATAGAGCAGTGTCTTAAGAGTTGAGGTTTTTGGCTTATAATTGATATTTGTATACAGATAGATATGGTTGACACTAGATACACCACAGCTAGCCAAGGGCTAGATACGGCTATAGGCGAGGGTACCGACAAGGTACCACAGGTGGAGGTAGCCCTTTGTGAGACTTAGGAAGAGACATCTTCTCAGCCCCTTATAGCTTCTCCACCGCTTCAAGAGTTTCTGAGGGCTACAGGACCCTTGGCTCCACCAGCAGTACCAACTCTGGTTCCTCTTATTCCATTTGACGAGAATTTCAAGAGTGCATTTCAAGAGTGCAGTATGTATGTTAGCACAGTTAGTAGATGCACAACGCCAGGCAGTTGCGCCAGATGTTGCCAAACCTCTGAAGGGCCCAGAAGTTCGAGAGTTCGTGAATTTCTTTCCTTGGATCCTCCACAGTTTACAGGGACAGATCATAGAGAGGACCCTCAACACTTTGTTGATCAGCTTTATAGGATCTTCAGAGTCATGTATGCCTCAACGACTGAGTCAGTTGAGTTAGCAACATTTCGATTACGTGATGTTGCAGTATTGTGGTACGAAAGTTAGGAGAGATCTAGGGGAAAATATGCATCTCTACCCATTTGGGATAGCTTGATAGAAGCTTTGATAGATCACTATTTGCCTTGAGAGATTAGGGATGGCCGGGTGGACCAGTTTATGAACCTCCGATAGGGCAGCATAAGTGTCCAAGAGTAGGGGCTGAGATTTGATTTATTGGCTAGATATGCACCAGCAGTTGTTGATATGATGCATGACATGGTGCGTAGAGTTTTGTTAAGTTGCTTGGTTGGCTTGTAGTAATGGTTCTCCCACTAGAGGGTTAGTGTGGGTGTCAATCACGACGGACTGGGTCGTGACAAAGTTGGTATCAGAGCCCTAGGTTCGTTGATCTCATTATACCAAAATGAGTCTAGTAGAGTCTTATGGAACGGTGCAGAGACGTCTGTACTTTTCTTCAAGAGGCTACATAAATTTAGGAAATCTCTCTTTCTTCTTCTCATTTCGTGCTATGACTTGATTCCAATTGGTATCTAATCTCATTCACTCTTATGTTCACAGATGGTTACACGTAATACAATGATGTTAGGCTTGTAGCTCCCATCAATGGTCCAGCAGAGGAGTCTGCAGCCATATGTCGTGGTCCAGGAAGGGTAAGAGGAAGGGGCAGAGGAATAGTGACACCCGCTAGGGGTGGAGCCCCAACTGAGAATGTTTTGAGGAAGAGGCCCCTCCTGCGCCCTAAGAAGAGGTACAAGAAAATGTGGAAATAAAAAATGATGAGGATGTTAGACCAGAAGAAGAGGTACAAGTTGAGACTACATGTATTCCTCCCTTAGGCCCAGTGTTAGCTCAGTATATCATGATTTTTTTGAAGGGATTGGTTGGCACTAGAGTCCATCCCACAGTGCAAGCAGCTCAACCTCCAGCCAATTGTTCCGTTGTTGCTACTGTTCCCAAGGTGGATGGAACATTAGGCACTGATGCCTTCTTCCATCCCCTATTGGGTCTTGTGATGACTGGTACTGAGCATGAGATGTTGACTAAGTTTCTGAAGCTGAAGTCGCATGTGTTCCATGGTATTGAGAGTGAGCGTGCCTACAAGTTCATTTTGGATTGCTATGAGAGGCTTCACAAGTTAGGCATTGTACACCAGCATGGAGTAGAGTTCATGACCTTTCAGCTTCAGGGTGAGGCTAAGCAGTGGTGGAGGACCTATGTTGAATGCAGATCGCCATTCTTACCCCCACTCACTTGGATGCAGTTTCATGCTCTGTTCCTTGAAAATTATGTGCCCAGAATTTGAGGGATCGTAAGAAAGATGAGTTTATGCCTTTAGAGTAGGGTGGTATGACTGTTTCTGCCTATGAGGAAAAGTTTCATGCCTTGGCCAAATATGGTACACAATTGGTGACTATAGAGGAGGAGAGGATTCATCTATTCATCAAGGGGTTGAACTCTGAATTACAGGTATTATCTATTCACATGACCTCTGCAGGTAAGGGTTTTAATGAGGTGACAGACTTTGTGAAGAAAGTGGAAGGAGTTCGACGTGAAGGGCAGACCAAGGCCTTAGCTAAGAATCCCAATAACACAGGAAACTTTCATGGTTCCTACTCCAGAGGTTCAGGTAGGCCGACACTTACAGCCCAGCCAATTCAGTCAGTCATGCCCGCTTCTACAGTTGGTTACTCGAGAACTCCACAACAGAACCTTATTTAGAATGGTCAGAGAGCTGCACCTACATTTGGAAGCAGGACATCTTTTGATCGCAGTTGTTACAATTGTGGAGAACCTAGGCATATGAGGAGAGATTGTCCCCATACAGCAGCAGACCATAGCAATTGTACTAGCGGGCAGTGGTAGTAATGGTAGAAAGCATCCACAAGGTGGGAAAAGAAGAACTCAACTAGGCCGTAGGGGCTGGAGAAATGGTAATGCAGGTAGAGAAGCAATGCAGCCAGGCAAGGAGGTCACCCGTCAAGATGACAAGGCTCAGTGTTATGCATTTCCGGGCAAGACTGAGGCTAAGGCGTCTGATGCAGTGATCACATGTATAATTCTTATTTGTGACCGAATGGCTATTATATTGTTTGATTCGGGTTCTACATATTCATATGTGTCAGTTTAGTTTTCCTTGGGATTTGATGCAGTTTGTGTTGTACTTGATGTCCCCATCCATGTTTCTACCCTAGTTGGAGAGTTAGTCATAGTCACCTATGTATATTGTGCTTGTCATATCTTGTTTATGGGTTTTCAGACTTGGGATGATTTGGTTATTCTAGATATGACTAACTTTGATATAATCTTAGCCATGACTTGGTTGTCCCCCTATTATGTTGTGCTTGATTGTAATGCTAAGTATGTGACTTTAGAGATCTCGAGTAGGGAAAACATAGAGTGGAAAGGGGTGTACAAGCCTAAGCCAACTAAGGTCATATCCTTCATTCGGGATAGGAAACTGGTGGGGCAGGGGTGTTTAGCATATTTGGCTCATATTTGAGATGTTGAGGCTGTGTCTCTCTCTATTGAATCTATTCTTGTAGTGTCTAAATTTAAGGGAGTGTTCCTCACTGATTTGCCTAGTATGCCTTCGGATAAGGATATAGATTTCTGTATTAATTTGGAACCAGGCACTCGCCCCATCTCTATTCCTCCTACCGTATGGCCCCGACAGAGCTAATAGAGCTTAAATCTCAAATCCAGGAGTTTCTTGATAAAGGTTTCATCCGTCATAGTGCTTCCCTGTGGGGTGCTTCTTTCTTGTTTGTTAAGAAGAAGGATGGTAGTATGAGGATGCGAATAGACTTCCAGCAGTTGAATAGGGTCACCATTCGAAATAAGTATCCGTTACCTCGGATAGATGATCTTTTTGACCACTTGCAGGGTGCGCCAGTTTCTCAAAGATTGATCTAAGGTCTGACTACCATCAACTAAAGATTAGGCCTAAGGATGTACCCAAAACAGTATTCAAAACCCCTATGGGCACTATGAGTTTTTAGTGATGTCGTTTGGGTTGATCAATGCGTCTGCAACCTCATGAGTTTGATGAATGGTGTGTTTAAACCATTCCTAGATTCTTTTGTGATCGTCTTTATTGATGACTTTTTGGTTTATTCGAAAAGTAAAAAAGAGCATGTCGATCATCCTGGTATTGTTTTGGGTGTCCTTGGAAAACAGAAGTTGTATGCAAAATTTTCCAAGTGTGAGTTTTGGTTGACTTCAATTGCCTTTTTGGGGCATGTGGTTTCAAAGGAAGGGGTAATGGTAGATCCTCAAAAGATTGAAGTAGTCAAGAACTGAGTTCGGCCTAGCTCTGTGACGAAAGTTAAGAGTTTCGTGGGACTTGCCAGCTACTATAGTCAGTTTGTGAAAAATTGTGCCTCTATCGCTACACATTTAACAAAGTTGACCAAAAAGGAGGTGCCTTGTGAGTGGACTAACAAGTGTGAGGAGAGCTTCCAAAAGCTGAAGACCCTTTTGACCACAATACCTATTTTGGCGCTGCCTGTGAAAGGTAAAGATTTCATTATTTATTGTGATGCTTCACATTTGGTTTTGGGTGCTGTATTGATGCAGGATAAGAATGTTATAGTTAATGTATCGCGGCAGCTGAAAGTGCATGAGAGGAACTACCTGACGCATGGCTTGGAGTTAGCACTGATTGTGTTTGCTCTCAAGATCTTGCAGCATTACCTTTATGGTGTCAAGTGTGAGGTGTTTACTGACCATCATAGCCTACAACATGTATTCACTAAAAAGGACCTGAATCTGAGGCAGAAAAGGTGGATAGAGTTACTCAAGGATTATGATGTTACCATCTAGTATCATTCGGGTAAGGCTAATATAGTGGCAGGCGCACTAAGTCAAAAAATGATAAGTATGGGTAGTTTAGCTTGCTTGGGTGTGTCCAAGCGACCTTTTGCCAAAGAGACTTAGACTCAGTTAGGCATCTCAGAGAAAGGTGGGGTGTTAGCTAGCATTGAGATTAGGCATACATTCATTGAGGAGATCAAGGCCAAGCAATTTAAGGATGAGAATTTGAATGAGCTCAGAAAGAAGATAGTGCCTGGTAAGGCACAAGATGCGACTCTTTACGTGGGCGGTATGCTTAGTTTTAAGGGAAGAATTTGTGTTCCCCGAGTGGATGACTTGATTCAGAAGATGTTGACAGAATCCCATAGTTCGCAGAATTCCATTCATCCGGGTGTGACCAAGACGTACCGAGACTTGAAGAGACTTTATTGGTGGCCTGGCATAAAGAAAGACATAGTTGAGTTTGTGGCTAAGTTTAAAAAGTGTCAGCAGGTAAAGTATGAGCACCAAATGACTATAGTTTTGCTTAAGTGAATGTCAATCCCTTAATGGAAATGGAAAAGGATAGCTATGAATTTTGTGGTTGGTCTCCCCAAGACCTTGGGAAAGTTAATTTGATTCCATTTGGGTAGTGGTTGACAGATTGACTAAGTCAACCCACTTTTAGCACAACTTTCCAAGTGCAGATGGACTAGCAGTCAAAGAGAACTATTCAAGTGTTAGAGGACATGTTGAGGGCATGTGTTATTGACTTTGGAGGGCATTGGGATAAGTTCCTACCTTTGTGTGAGTTTTCCTATAATAACAGTTACCACTCGAGCATTGACATGGCACCATTCGAGGCACTTTATGGTAGGGGATGTCGATCACTTATAGGGTGGTTTGAGGCTGAAGATGTGAAACCTTGGGAGTTGATTTGGTGAAATATGCTCAAGGATAAGGTGAGAAGCATCCAAGCTAAGCTTCTAGCATCCCAAAGTCGACAGAAAAAGTATGCGAACCATAAGGTAAGGGACATGACATTTCAGACTGGTGAGCAAGTTCTTCTTAAAGTATCACCCATAGGGGGTGATGAGATTCGGCTAAGTAGGACAATCTTAGCCCTTGATAGTTCAGGCCATTTGAGATTATTGATTGTGTAGGGCCAGTGGCTTATATGTTGACTTTACCTTCTAGCCTATCTGGAGTTCATCCAGTGTTCCATGTGTCCATGTTGAAGAAGTATCATAGGGACGGAGATTACATCATAAAGTAGGACTTAGTTTTGTTAGAAAAAGACCTTCAGTATGAGATGTAACCAGTTGAAATTCTTGATCGCAATGTCCAGAAGTTGAGGACCAAGGAGATGAACTCTGTGAAAATTCAATGTAAGCATCATCCGGTTGATGAAGCTACTTAGGAAATCGAGAAGGACATGAACTACAACTTTTTCATGATTTGTAATGCTAAAGTAAAGAAAAATACTCCTATCCGTTTTCTTTGTCCAGTAGAATCTAGATAGAACTTAGAATCTTGGGTAATTATCTTTTTGCAACTTTCTTTTGCATGGTTAGTTTTATTTTTATGAATGAGTTGCGACTTTATGAAAAAGTTGTGACTTTTTTTTGTGACTGTGACACATTGTAAACAAAGTACGATAATTTATTTATATTATCATATTTGTTGATAAATATAGGTAGGTATTTCTCATTTTAAAACAAAAAAAACTAAAACTTCTTTTTCTTCTTCTTCCACTTAAATAAAAATATCATGTACTTTTTTCTCTTGAGTGATTTCCGAACACCATTGTTATTGTACCAATACATCGGTGAATAGAATCGCTTATCCTCGAGAGGATCTATTCATTTAAACCTCGAAGCAAGAACATACATCACACAATCATAGAATCACAACCATCACCTCTAACCAACGACGCTCAGAAAATACCCATTACGCTAAGATCGATTTCAGGAGTTCTACTCGCTTGAATTCAATTTCGTAAAGTTGTATGGGTTCCTTAACGAGTTATCTATCCACCCATGTAATCATAATCATAAATAAATCACCCGATTGTTTCCAGATTTCCCTACCCCTTAATGACTCTGATTTCGTCCAAATCTAGACAAGGTTGGGAAAATCCAAATACTACAAAAAAGTTTTTCGGCCCCAAATTTTCCCCCGTTGGCATTTCTATAACGACATGAATAGGTCGTTACAATATGTTTTAAACTTTGTTGTTTATGTTTATGCTTTTGATCATTATGTTGAAGTAAATATATGTTAATCAAGAGTTTGATGTAATCATTAGACTATTGGTGTCATGTAGAATCATATGATATTTTATACCATCAGAGTATATATATGCTCAGTGATATCAAGGAAGAAAAAATCAGTTCAGTGAAAACACTACTAAATTACTCCTTGATACCACCAAAGTATAATATACTATGATGGTATCAAAGACTGATTCAGTGAAAATACTACTCAGTTACTCTTTGATACCATTAGGTTATATATATACACTAGTAGTATCAAGTATACATATATACCCTAATGGTATCAATTTGAGCTAAATTTATACTTGATACAACCAAAGTGTGTATGTGTGTCTATATATATATATATGAAATCACTACTAATTTACTCCTTGATACCATTAGAGTGTGTGTGTGTGTGTGTGTGTATATATATATTCTGGTGGTATCAAAGAATAATTTAGTAAAAGCAGTACTAATTTACTCTTTTATACCATTAGAGTATATATATAACTTAATGGTATTAAGTATTGAATTCAAAAGGTATTATAATTGTTGTGTATTTTTTTCTCTTATTAAAAGATATCAAAAAGATATTATACCTGAATTTCAAATATTCAAAAATTATTCAAATTAGTTTATGTGTTATTATATAAACTAAAGTCGTAATACAATTTGAATTCAATATTATACATTGTTATAAATTCGATTGTTGTTATTCCAACAAATATAATACATTTTAACAACGTATAATTAATTTAAATTGTACCGAAATATTTGAAATTCACACATAATACTTATAATACATTTGTATTAAAAATGTTTTGGTTATATATTCACCACATGCATATAATATGTATTATATATTGAATTCAAAATGTATTATAATTAATTTTTTAAATCTTTTTTCTCTTATTAACAGTGTTAAAACATATTAGTATTGTATTAAAAATATACTAATTATATATTTACCATGTGCATTGAAAAATGCCAATAATATGTATAATGTATTACAAGTATAATTTTTATTTATTTATTTTATTTATGACGTCAAAAAAAACTTCATATTTTAATATCTTCAAAATAATTAAATTTTAGTTGTCACGCCCCCGAGCCAATACTCTGGACGTGGCCGGCACTCGAGAACCATTTCTGGTAAACTCTTGGCCTGACTGACTACTTAGCGGAAGATCTACTCAAGCAAAACAAGCTTAGAAATAGAATTTAGACATTTAAACTCAAACAAATATTCAATTCATCTGTCTGAAAATACTTAAGTTCAATAATGATAATACTCCGCAAAACATTCTCAAAACATCTTAACAAAAGGGAAAGTAATGAGAGACTCCTCAACTCTAACTATCTATGAGGCCTCTATAGTTCAATATGGATGTTGGAACAATACCCAAAACACCCTAAAAAGACTAAACTGAAAGGGGAGAAAGGGAAATCCTCTGGAATACAAGGAGGCTCACTAAAGCTAACTGGAATGTCAAATGATCTAAACGAAGCACCTATTGACGATTCTCAACGCCTGTATTTGCATCATTATAAGATCTAGGTCAAATGACATCAGAACATCGAATGTACAAGCATGCAAGGAGAACTGAAACATAGATTACTAAACCCATAAGACTGGAAGAGTACTCACCTCAACTCAACTCAATACAAAAACAATAAAAAAAAAATATAAAATGTTTAAAGCTTCATAATAAACATATACTAACTCAAGGATGTATATATAAATACAATAATTTACTCTTTACTCTTATTTGAGAGATTCTCTAACTGACAACCATCACTATGAGCTATGTGATGATGCAATGTCTCACCCACGCTGCCAGATATGTCCTATACCTTACCGGGGTATTGAACACCTCAACTAAGTGGATCCACTAAGCTATACTCGAAAGCAATATGGACTCATCTAAAAAGTATGATCCTTTACCTATGTTGGCTACACGGTTTATGAGGAGTGTGAGTTATCTGAACTCATCCCCATATCGGTGCTTAATAATACTCCCAATAAAATATACTCATGTTCAAATGTGTAAAACGCACTCTTTCTCTGGTTTGAGATAATTTCTCAAACTATCCTCATAAAAGTGATAACTACTCTGAAATATCTTTGAACTTATACACTTTTTAGAAATTAGAGTTTCTCTTTTCTCAATGAAAACATGATACATTTGGGAATGCTTTGTTCCCTTAAACTGTAACGACTTGTTCCCGTCGTTATGGAAAAGCCACTGGGGAAAGAATCTGGGCCAGAAAACTTTTGGGTAGTGATTTGGAAATTTCTAGCCTAGGCCAGACTTGGACGAAATCTGAGTCATGTGAGATCTAGGGAAATCTTGTAATGAATAGGGGGTTTAGTTATGAATTTTATCACATGAGTGGATAGCCAAGATGTTAAGGAGCCCGTACGGCTTTACGGAATCAAATTTGGGTGAGTAGAGCTAGTAAAACTAATCTTGGCGTGACAGGGTAGTTTTAGAATGTCCTGGGTGGAAGGTGTGTTGTGAAATGGGAGCTTGGAACTCAAATTCTGAGCTTCTATTTCCATGCAAGCTGTTGGGGTGGGATTAATCCCGCCAGGGCGGGGCCGCTGTAGCAGGATGGGGTCCATCGTGGCGGGCCAGTCGAGAAACAAGTCGGGGAAAAACCCCAATTTCGTTATTTCCTACAAAACTTCATTCTTAAGAGCTAAGAGACGACCCAAGGCGATTCTTGGCTATTTCCCACGATTTCTAACACTAAAGGTAAGTAAATTACTTCCCTAATCCGTATTTTGATTCTTAGAACTTAGAATCTTGGGTAATTATCGTTAGGGAAGGGTTTTAGCCTGAAGTTAATAGTGGGAAAAGGCCCTAGATGAATATTAGGATCATGGGTTTGGTCTTGGGTTATTAAGTTTGTTATAATCCAGGTAAATTAGACATTGTTTATTGATACTTGCGTTAATTACTTGTTTATAGACCAAGAAGAAGCTGAAAGACTTCGAAAAGGGTAGGCTCAAGTGTCTTAGGGGTATTCAAGCTTGATTTCGAGGTAGGTGATGGTTCGATTTCTTGTTTGTGTGATATATACCGGTTAATTGCTTCATTGTATGCATGTGTGTATGTGAATAGTGAAAGGTCAATCGAATTTAATGAAATGATTATGTGCGAGCAACTACATGTCATGAACTGTTACTTGACTATGTGATTATATGTATGGTGTGGTTGTGATTGTGGTTGTGCTGATTAGATCGGGTGTCATGTTACGACATATACATTGGATTAGGTGTCACATTCTGAGACATATATAGGATCGAGTGTCACGTTCTGACACATACAATTGATCGAGTGTCACGTTTCGACACACTAATAGTTTGGGTGTGGGTTCCATGAGAGGACCACTTGTGATTATTACGTTCATATCTAATTGTCATTGATATTGGGAAATTGTATATTGCTCCTAAAATGATAACTGAATTGTGCAATAGGTAATGTGTGTTTACCGTGTTGAAATTGCTTGTGTAAATTGTGCTTACTAGAGTAGACGTGTGATCCTACCAGTACACTGTGGTTGTGTACTGATACTGCACTTGCTCGTTCTTTGTTGAGTACAGGACATCTTCAAGCGGCTACTGAGAGACCTTAGTTAGGAGATCACTGATCGAGATTTGATTCAAGGATGAGCCAGTTCTTCCATGCTGCCATGGATCCTCTATTATTTAGTCCATTCTTTCCGAACTCAGACTCTATAGTTAGATTTATTCGTATGTTTAGTTTTGGGGTTATACCCCTCTTTCTTAGACTTGTTGATTAGTGGAGTTTTGGTGCAATGACTTTCAGGTTCTAGGGATTGACTTCCGCAATAGTTTATTTAATTATTTATTTAAAACCTTTAGAGTTTATGAGAACTCCTTTTTTATCCATCATTTAAACTTGCTTCCGTATCTTTAAATGCTCAGTTTTTTCGTTAAGTTGCTTAGTTGGGTTGTAGTAATGGTCTCCCACCGAAGGGTTAGTGTGGGTGCCAATCACGGCGCGTTGGGTCGTGACACAAACTTCACTCAATATGTCTCTTTAAACTTCCCTCAAAACTCAGTTTAAAACACAAATATTGTCTTTAAAAGATTCTCAATATTTATAACTCAAAATAGGGTTCATGCTAAATTATAGACATGATCAACTCAAGGATCTCAATAACAATATAGAAAAACTCAATACTCGAACTCAAGAATTCAGAACTCAGTGATACTACTTATCTCAAGAATACTCAATTCATAGGGTTCATGTTGAAATATAGACATGAACGAATCAACTCGAGAATATCAATAGCAATATAGAAACAATATAGAAACTCAATACTCGGAACTCAAATGTTCAGAACTCAAAATCAACTCAATAAAAGCTCTTGAACTTTCTCTTTAGTTTTGAACGTGCATTAAGATATGTGATTAGAACATGTAGGAATTCTCAAAGGTAAATAGAGCATTTAGGAGCTAGTACAAAGAAAGGAAACATAGACACAACTTAAAGGAACATGCACCGGATGAAACAAAGAAAAGAATTGACCCAGTACTCCTTGGCATACTACTAGCATGTCGCCCCAGGGCCTAAACTTCAGAAGTCAGGCCTTGGCGTATTGTTGGCGCATCGCACCAGGCCCTGAGCTACTGAATTTCAACCTTGACACTATCATGGAGCACCGCCCCAGGCCATTCCTTAACAACCCGACAAACTTTCAAGCTTAAATTAAGACCCCAACTTAGTTTAGAATTGGGAAACTTGTCATAAACTCTTCTTGATTCTCAAACCCAACACGACTACATGAGAACTTTCATACAATCTCTTTGAAAACCTAACTTTTACCAAAGGTTCACAACACAAAAGAATCAAAAACTCCATTATTAAAGAATTGAACAAAAAAATCACGAACTACGAATGAATCCTTTAGATATATTGATTTCTTGATTAAATTGAGATGTAGGCCATGAGGACGAACAAGTCCAACACTGTGAGAAGTCTTACATGCTTGGAAAGAACAATGTTCTTGGAGAAAATCAACAAATCTTGAAAACCTAGTTTTTATCCTCTTGGAACCTCGTTCTAATTTCTCCAAGTGTTTAGGAACGTGAAAAGGTGATTTAATTAGCATCTGATTAGACCCTTAATTGGGTGAGGGAAAACGTGTCTAGGCTTAGTAGTAAAAGGAAAATATTAAACTACCCTTCTAAAAATGAATTAGATGTCTTAAATAGAGAGACTTCACTCAATTGGGCATAACTTTTTACTCTGAGCTCTAAATTAAGCAAATTTAGTGGTTTTGGAAAGAGGACTCAAAGACCTTCAATTTGGAAAATCATAGGCAGTCCAATTCTTTATGTGTTAAAATATATGATCGCTTGAAGTTGACCCAAACTTAAAACTGATGGTGACTCGTACAAACTTCTCTTTAGTTCTTTTGAAATCTAAGGTGTTACATTAGTCTTCACCAAATATCCTTAAATATAAATAAGTTCCAAAAATTTTATTAATTATTTATAATAATACCAATTCAAAATTAAGGCTTAAATTTAAATAATTATTAAAAAAAAAAAAAGAGGGTGAAAGAGAAAGAGAAAGAGAGGGAGACAGGAGAAAAAGAAAAGAGAAGAAAGGAGGGAGATAGAAAGACAGTTAGAAAGAGAGAGATGGAGAGAGATAGAGAGGGGGGACTATTAAATATGTATTTAGTTATTTCTGTTAACAAGAATATAGTGGGAGACTATTATATATGTATTTAATTTTTTCTGGTAAAAAGAATAAGACTAGTTTGTCTAAGAGTAAAAGATGTGCTATAACTCGTAAATAAGATTATATAATACATAATGTATGTAAATTGACCTAATACAAAATATAAATGGTAACATAAACACACATGATAACACATAGATACACAAGACAACAAATGAATACAAATACAATTTGATGCGAATTACAACAATGATACAACTATATTTGTCGATACAATTGTAATTGTTGATAATATATTTGATATAGTTGTTTTGCATCAATAAATTGAATCAAATAGTTTTTTTATACAAAACAATTGTATTTGTGATACAAAAAATTGGTCAAATATATAATAATTGATCAAATATACAAATCAATTGTATCACTCTCCTCTTTCTCTCAGATCTCGCTTGTCTCTCTCATACCTCTCTCAATATTGCTCGTCTCTCTCCTCTTTTTAGTAGCTATTTTTTATACAAGTCAATTGTCTTTTTGATACAATTATCGATCGATCAGATATACAAATAAATTTAATGTCTCACCTCTAGCCTCTAGCCTCTCTCTCCCAAATTTTGCTTGCCTCTATCGCCCTCTTCCAATCTCGCTAACCTCTCTCCTTCTAACATGTAACTAGGGGAGGGCATGATATGGTATATACTGAATTATCATACCATACCAAAAAAAATTATACCATAAGTTGATATTATGGTATTTGGTATGGTATATGGTATACATTTTAAATTTTTTCAATAACCGATACGGTATTTGGTACTTAGAAACAACATACTGAAATACTAAATATCATGATACCAAATATATGCGCACTTAGATATAAAGATATTTCAATAAATATTTCGATAAAATTTGAACAAGCTAGCAAATAATTTAAAAGCACTTAGATTTTGTTCAGATATGATGTAAATCCTACTCAGTACTCCTTCTCTCTCTTTTAGAGTTATCATGTTTATTTATGATGTAATACCCTAATTTCCCCATTTATATATATATATATATATGAAAAAACATTTTTTTTATTTTTTTTTATTTTTTTATCTTACCCCTTTCATATCTTCCCCTTAACCTTTACTCTTAAAAACTTCATCTTTAACAACACCCCAGATATTAATCTGGCAACAACTTCATCCTTTTATCAAGCGGACTATCAAGGCCAAGAATCCTAGGAATTTACAGGCTAATCCATAGTCGTTATTTAAGAAGTTAAGAGACTAACCATATACTAATGGTAATATTTTAACACATGTACAACAATTTACATTAAACTAACCACTTAGAAAATTAAAATTATCATAATAAAAGATAACATATTTTTGGGGGAATTTCAGGGAAATAAACATCGTAAAACTTACATGATAAACTGAGAGAGGTTTCTCTTTCGGAAACCCCCGAAGAGCTTTTTAAGAGTTTTTCAAAAACTCAAACACACTTTTATTATTACACACACTTTTTTGAAATAGAAAGAACAATATAAGAAAGGTAGTAGGGTAATAGGATGCTTTTTTCTTATGTTTAGGCTCCTCACTCTTTTCGCTCTACCTTCTTCTCATATCTGCTACCCTTTATATAGGCAAAGAAAAATGAACCGTCCTAAATCCGCTACGTGGCCTTAATTATTAATGGCCGACAACTTGATAAGATTCCTTTAATAATGCAAGTAAGGTACGCATTGGGCCCCATTGTCACATGCATCATTAAATTCATCTTCTAATATTACAGACTGACACAATTATTAAAGGGGCGCGTGCTATGTCAACAGTTTTACCCTCTTTTGGAGGGTAGTGATAAAGTGACAACACACTCATTTTTATAGAACACTTATTGGGCATCCCCACCTAACACTTTTACATACTAATTAATATTTCTTTCACCACATTTATTTCTTTATCCTTTTGTCTTCTTGTTCGCATGTCTTGTTGTAATTTTTTTTTTCTTATCTTGTGACTTGTGACTTGTCTTGTTCCTCCTTGTGATGAAGTCTACCGAATTGATTCTTGACTTTTTACCTCTTTTTTCCCATGTCTTCTTATCTTTTTGCATTGCAACTCGTTTTCTTTCCCATGTCTTTTTATCTTTTTACATAATTGTCTTTTTTGGCTTTTTCCAATTTTTTGCCCATGTCTTGCCCATATCTTCTTGTCTTTTTGTAATTTGTCCATCTTGCAATTTTTTCCTTGTCTTTCCGTAGTCTTTCTTAGTAATAATGAATGAAGTCTTTGGAATGGTTAAGGAATATGGTTAAGTGGCTAAGTTGTGTAATGCAATGGTATCAAAACTCATGCCTGAATCATTGTCTTCATAAGGTTCTTGTGAGTCTTGAATATTATTTATCTGTTCTTCGTCTGATAGTGAAAGACTGTGAATATTGTCTTCTGAACCATTACTTGAACTAGGAATATCTTTGATAATATGTTTGTCTTGGCTTTTGTCTTGAAAAAAAATTTTCTAAAGTTTGTTTGATTATTTTTTCTAATTTTTCATTTTTTTCTTTTTTAATGCTTCATTTTTCCTTAAATAGTCTTTCTGGAAATATTTAGGTAATCTTCTTCGTGATGAAGAAGACTCCTCTTCTTCACTTTTTGGCAAAGTGACAGCCATTAACGGATTTGATAAGTCTTTACCGGTCACCGTTTGAACCGAACTAGTTGTACCATGCTCCGATACAGTAAAGTTCTTAGCATTCAGAGGGGAATGCATTTTTAAAAGAGATGGAGATCTCATGTCTTCTTTCTCCGTAGTACTGTCTGTTCTTGGCGAGTATTTGCTCTGAAATGTCTCAAGTTGTCTCACTAGTCTCATATTTTCTTGAATAAGGATTTCATTTTTAGCATTTAGTCTCTTGAAACCCTCAGTCATGGAAGAACAATGGTCACAGAATATTATTTTATCTGAATCTTTTTGGATATTGTACTGAGGTATTTGGGTTGGGCTTTGTGTAAGGGGTGGTGAAATATAATAATTAGGCCCAAGTATTCCTCTCACATAATCTAAAGCTTCAGTAAAATTATTAAAGCCTTTAAAAAGCGGGTTTTTTACTCCATTTATAGAATCTATTACTTCTATCCAAGTTTAAAAAATACCTTTGGTTTTACCATGTATAACTACATAATATTTAAATCTATTATCTTTATTTTTGTATGAAAAGTATTGACATAAAGCATTAGAAGCTGCTATAAAATACTTAGTGTCTTTTTTATTGTATGCAATCCATAAGTTATCTATTAAACATTGCTGAGCCCTATCTAAATTACAGTCTGAAACTACTCTAAATGATAAATTACACTTAGGATATGAAATTAAATTATACTTACCAAAATAAATTCTCTCCATTAAGTTGTCTGTTGTGATTAATGGTCTGAAATTTTGTCTTCCTAATAATGTCTGACCATAGGTATCTGGCTGGGCGATGTCCTTGCCTTTGTCTTCTGGCGTGTGGCCAATTGGTCTCATGCTTGGTCTCATACTGAAATAGAATTTAGTTAGTTTTTAATTGTAGTCTACTTAGTTTGTCTGCTAAATCATTGTCTTTTACTTTAATATAATCGAAAACAATGTTATTGTATATAGATATTATATCCATAAAGTTTAACCATCTCCGTTTACTACTAGCTTTACTATTTATTTTTTCATGGAATTTAACTATTGGTTCGCAGTCTGTTCTTACTAATACTTCATTTTTGTTTAAAATGTATAATTCGAAACTATTTAGTCCATATATTACAGTTAATACTTCTGCGTCTATACTACTCATATTTCCTTTTTCTTTATATTGTCCACTTTGATATGCACAAATATTTTCTTCTATTTTTGGGCTATATTTATTTGGTCTTGATTTTAAGATGGATCTCCATCCTAATTTACTACCATCTGTTTGGACTATTAAATAATCTGACTCTAGGGGTATTTGTAAGTCTGGTATATTTTTAACTTTATCCTTAATTTATTGAACTAATTTAATGTCTTCTATGTTAAAGTGTTTTTGTCCTTTACTTCCTGTTTTAGCATATAATGGGCCTGCTATTTTTCCTAAGTCTTGAATAAAATTTCTCGCATAATTTACTAATCCTAAGAATTTTTGTAATTCTTTTGTATTATCTAGCTTATCAGGCATATCTAAAACTTTTTTAGCTATATGTGGTTGTAATTTTATTTGTCCTTCTCCATATGTTACTCCTAGGAAGTTTACATCTTTTTTACATAATTCCATTTTATTTTTACTAATTATTATTTCATATTTTATAAATAATCTAAATATTGTTTGTAGGTGTCCTAAGTGTTCTTGTATGTCTTTGCTAAATACTAGAATATCATCTACATATACTAATACAAAATTCTTATAATCTCCGAACATATCATCCATCTTTCTTTGGAAGATAGGCGGAGCTGTCTTTAAACCAAAAGGCATGGCTAGCCACTCAAAATGTCCTTCAGGACAAGTGAAGGCTGTCCATTCTATGCTTTTCGGATGCATTTTTACCTGCCAGTATCCTGATTTACAGTCAAATTTACTAAATATCTTTTTACCTTGTATTCTATTAATTAACTCATTTTTATCTGGTAATTTATATGCATATGTTCTAGTATTGTCATTTAATCTTTTATAATTTATTACCATGCGAGCTTTTCCTCTTACTTGCTCACTATGGTTTCTAACCATAAAAGCTGCTGATCTATGTCTATATGTGGATCTTCTTATTACTTTTAATTTAAGTAATTCTTTAATCGGTTTAGTAAATTCTTCGGTGTCTTCATTATTTGCTTCTATTGTTGCTGTCTTTATTGTGTATTCTGGGTTTATTATATCTAATTTACACATAATTTTATTACTTCCCCAATGTATTAAAGGCTTTTCTCCTATTATCTCCATCTAATATTGTTATTATATTTTCTATGTCTCTAGGATTTTTTTTTTCCTATAGTATTTATTCCTTTTTGAAAATTATAAAATTTTGTTTCTACATTTATTAAAGTATAATATTTTTCTATGTCTTCTATGTATGTATCTTCTATATAATTTTCTTCTTGTTTTTCTTCATATAGGTTTTTTGAAGAACAACTACCATTATTGCTACAGTCGTCACAACATGGAGTTGCAGTGTTTATTTTATTGTCTTTATTATTAGGCAACTCTTTGGTAGGGATTTTATTAATTTGTACCGGAGTGTATGTTGTATTTTTGAACAGCATTATTCCATCTCTAGAAAATAAACAACTTCCGCTATTTTGTATAAAAAACTGTAAACTAATACTAAGTTAGTTTTAATATTAAGATCTCTTACTAATATTTTATACATATTGTATGTTGGTTTATAGAATTCGTTGTAAGTATTTATAAAACTTATTTGTGCTTTTTCTATATACTGGTCGTAAATATTATATGTTCCATCCATTTGTATTGCTTGTATAGGTTCTTTAAAAATTTTTAGAGTATATAATAAATTATGTGGTAGTATTTTTTTTTGAAGGAGGCAACTAGTGCATCCTGTATCTACTAAGGCTAAAGTTTCTATCTCTACATCTTTTATTTTTATTCTTACTAGTATTTTTATCGTTCCAAATTTTTTATCTTCATTGCATATAAAACTAGTATTATTTTCTTCTATATTCATTAATTCGCTTTCTATTTGATCTATATGTATTGTTCCTTGTAACTGTGTATTATCTATGTTTTCTTTTCCTTTTTCTAATGTAATCAGTCTTTGTTCTAAGTTATTTACTCTTGTTTCTAGAGTTATTAGTCTTAGATTAGTAGCCTGATCTTTTGTGTGGATTTGTTCTTCAGTTTTATTTACACTTTGTTTTAACTTATTTTCTATACTCTATTATACGAGTATATATTAGTTAAAGTTGAAAAAACTATGGTTACCGATTTACCATACCGTAAAATATCAAAATTGAACTTAAAAATACCTAACCATACCAAATTAAATTGGTATGGTAATGTTATACTCCCTCCATCCCATTTTATGTGAGGTAGTTTGACTCGGCACGGAGTTTAAGAAATAAAGGAAGACTTTTAAAACTTGTGGTCCAAAATGAATGATAGAAATTTATGTGGCTATAAATCATTTCATTAAGGATAAAATAGACATTTTAAAGTTAAATTGTTACTTAATATAGAAATGTGTCATTCTTTTTTGGACTGACTAAAAAGAAAAGTGAGTCATATAAATTGGGACAGAGGGAGTAATAGTTTTAAAAACTGAATACCAAAATTATGGGATCAAAATTTCAAATACCAATTCATACCATACCATGCCCACCCCTACATGTAACTATAAATCGTAATTAGAGAAACATTAGCTAAGGAGCCTGGTTGTGTCTTTAGTGTAGCTAAAATTTACTTTTGAAATTAAATCAAACAACGCACATTTCACTAGTTTAGGTCCTAATTACGTGCCCTCACATCGGTTTTGGAAATTACCTTTCGTATCACTTTTTCTTTGTCATATATATGTATTTGGCGCACTTAGATACATGTATATCAAATATATGCAGGTCAAGTTAGGTGTAATTTATTCCAGATACATTGTATCCAAGCAGGATTCGCACGTATCTAGGATACATTGACTCTTTCGCTCCCCTCTCTCTATGTATCAGTATTTCAAAGTAAATCTGGTATCAAAGTTACATATATCTAATATCAAAGGTATGTAAATATGGACTCTCTCGCTTGTCTATCTCCTCTCATGGTGGCCTCTCTCCTTCTGCTCTTGTCTCTCTTCTTATGTATATGTATTTCAAAATGTATCTAGTATCAAAGGAACATGTATCTTGAATGCATCTAGAATCATTAATGATATATGTATCTAGTATCGAAGATACATATATCTAGTGTCAATGATATATGTATTTAGTATCAAAAAGATATACTGATACATTCATCGATGTATTTGTACAGAGAGAGATAGGGGGATGATAGCAGAAAGAGAGGGAGAGAGAAGAAAGAGGGGGAGAGAAAAGAAAGATGGGAGAGAATGAGAGAAAGAAGGAGAGAGCAAGGGAAATGGTGTATTTGACTTGAAATCTGATATGAAATTATTAATTAGTAATTACATCAAACTATAGAGAGGATTAGAATATATGGTAGGAATGTTTGTGTAATTAGGTAGTTTTTTCTTAAAACTACGATATGAAGTCACATTTTTATTTGGACATGCAATTTGAATTTTTTAAGTTATATTTTTTCTCATAAACATGAAAACTCCACAACTTGTGAAAACTGTCAAAAAAAAATTCAATATTATCAAATGAGCAAATCATACTCAATAAAAAAGATGTTAGAATATTCTAAGGTGTCACATTGATAAATCACATATCTTCATTTTTTTAATAAATAAATATATGTGATACAAACTTCCAAAAACACATAATTTTGTAAAGACCCATTGATCAACAATAGTATAAATTAGTTATTCTTTAATATAATCGTATGTCCAGTTGAGTTTCGATGCCATATCCACAAATTATTAAGAACATATGTAGCACTTCATATATGGACATTCCGCAAGTGGGCTTAAGACCATATTTGTCGATTTAAGAAAATATAAACAAGTGTTTATAGGCTGATTTGATTAGTGTATAAACTTAATCAAACATCCTCAAATTGAAAAAAGAGTTAATGACATTGTAACTAAGAAAACTTATATGAAGATTGAGGAAGAATCTAGACAAAAAAGAAGAATTTGAAAGACAATTTAAAAGATAAAACATCAATTCAATCGTGATTTGTTAATGTGATATTTTAATATTAATAAAAATGTATCATGTCATGTCCATTGGTGGACATTATATTTGTACTCTCATCTGTGGAAGAAAGTGGTCATTAGTTATTAGTAACTTATGTAATAACCAACTCTTCATTTTACCCATTATTCTATCTTTATGACTTGTAACTTATGTAACATTTGAGCCATTCATTTGGCAAATTTACTATCCACTATATTCCTATTCATTGCAAGGAAGAATTCATCACCTATAAATATTGTGGTCTTCCTATGTGTTAGGAATAAGTAGAAATGACAAGAGATGTACAAGAAAATATAGAGTGAAAAAGATGAGTAGTATTAAATTGAGTTTATATTGAGATTAGTGTAGTGAAAGAGAGAGTTGAGACATAGAAAAATATTCTAAGTCTTCAACTACATTCACTATATATACAAAAGAGGGTAATTATATGTTGAAGAAGGTGTTCTTTTGTGGAGCTTTGGACTCTTCAACTAATCCGAAATTGTTTGAGTTCTACGACGTTGTTGGGTTGTTGTATCCTGGAGGGGACAAGTCAAGAGTATTACTGTTGAATCGGTGTAGATTATGTCGCAGTGGGCTTGAATCTTCTTAAAGAGAGTGAGATATCCGTGCCTCAGCCTGAATACTTTTTTTATTCATTTTTGTCATTTTGTATTTCAACTGTAATTTATTGTATTTGTGATATATTACACCAACATAATTTTATAGTGTAGATAATTTATAGAGGAGAAAAATAAATAAATCAAACAAAATAGATGAAAGTATATTGTTAGGGTGTGTTTTGTATGCATGAAATTTTCATGTTTGAGTAATTAAAAAGATATAAATGTTTTTTTTTAGGAAAATAAGTTTTTTTTAAAATAAAAAATGGAGAAAATAATTTTCTAGAGGAAGCAAGTAAAATAAATTTTATAAATGACATTTCATTTGATTTTCTTCTATCCACCCTTCGACACACCTCAATCCACATAGCCCTCATCTTCCCACTAATCTTCTATTGTATTTGCCAAGATTATATAAAATATTTTTTTTAGATAACAATTACCAAATACTAAAAAAAATAAGAAATCTACTTATTTTTTCAATAAATATTATACAAAAATATGTATAATAAAGGACTTCTTACATAACTATACAAGCGACGAAAAATACTTTCAACTAAAATGATTGCATATATATGTAAGATATCCATATTATATAAATAGTTATTTAATGTATCAATATGATATAAATTGTGTATAATCTTGTATATGTAATGTGTAACTATGTTAATTAGGTTATTTAATAGGGTGATAATGCATATTAAATAATTATAGTTAAGCGCTAAAATTATATATGCAAATAAATGACTTCGATTTGGTGTAAATACCAATTATAAATAACTTTTTACCCAAATTACTGGAGTTGAGTAATGTTAAGTCGTCTTCGTACCTATGATATTACTTACCAGTTCAAACAATGGATTAATCATTAATATTCATGTTAGATTAAATTACTTAAATCGTGCCTTTTTAAGTATGATACTTCCTCAAATTTCATTTACATACAGAATGTTTCATGTACCGAACTATTTTTTTGTTTTATCAACAATATATATTTTTCCCACTCAAACTCAAATGAATTTAATTTAAAAAAATACAAAGGAAATTTATTGAAGGTAATCTTTATCAACTAACAAGCTAATAAAAAGTACATTGACAATATAATTATACAAAATAGTGGATAATGTAATAAAAATAGATTATAAATATTAAAGTTATTCAACAATTATATGATTTGTTTTCTTTGATTTTAGAAAAGAAATATATTATTATAGTCTAACATGGTTAATTCCAATATAATTCATGCATGATTTTAATGCATTACTAAAAAAAGAGGATAAAGATGGTGTTTTCTGAAAAGCTAATTTACCCGCACCGACAAATAGCTCACTTGAATCAAAATCACAAAAAGAAATCTATGAAATAGGCGAGACTCAAAAGTACATAAGAGTAAGTTGAGAGAAGGTAAACAAATTTTTCATCTGCTCCAATGGGTGAGACTTGAGTGAGCATGACAAAGAAGCCAAAAGAAGCTAAATGGATTTAGGTAAATGATGTTGTTATACCAGTTTCGGAAAAACAACAGGTATGTATTTCAAAAAGGTTATGAGAAACTTGATGTCGTTCGCGCTTTGAATTTGCAACATTAAAAATTATTTGATGAGAAAATTTTAGTGATTGTATCCCAAATAAAGAAAGAGGTTTCTATTTATGGAGGTTAGAACGCCTTTCTCTTTCTTATTATATTATTTATAACCATATTTTGATTAGGTGAAATATAAATATCACATATTACATATAAGTTTAATAAGTAAATGTTAATAGGAATTGCGATATGTCATTAAAAATCATTTCAATAAAATTAGTGACGTAAAGTAAAATTTTAATAAAAGGCCGTAAATATATATATAAATGTATACAAAAATTAATAATTTTTCTTTTTTTCTCATTTGTTGTTTTTAATGAAGTATTATTGAATGACATAAAATCTTCAGTTAACTTCACATAGATATATAATACTAAAGATTAATTTTAATTGATGAGATACTAATTATGTGTTTGCAATACATTATATTAGATATTATTATAAAAACTTTATTTATGAATATGAAGATTTAAGTTAGTTTAATTCAAAATTCCAAAATATTTTTGATAAATGTAAGATAAATTTTCTTTTTCTCCTTTTTATATAAATTTTGAATCTTTGTATTCAGTATTGTTTTAGTAAAATTAAAAGCATACCAACATGGATTGTGGGGCAGTGGTGGATAGGGATGTGCAAAAATCGAACCGACCGATAAACCGAATCGAAAAAAGTGTTATTGGTTTATTGTTATTGGGTAAACGGGTTTTAATGGTTTTATACAAAAAATTATCGGGTTATCTGTTCGATATATTGATTTTTAATATTGAGTTATTGGATAAACCGATAACTCATTAAGACCGTAGTAATTTATTACTTTTACCTGTACATAAATATTAAATATTAATCTCAATACATTACTAGTTAGTGTCTTTGTCCTTTAACCCTCAATTTGCACTTCACAATGACTTTGAGTTCACAACTTCACAGTATACAAAACGTCAAAACCTAAAGTAAGAACCATATTCCTCTTCATTTTTCTTTGTGTTACATTTGTATTGTTCTTTTCATATTAGTTACTCCCTCCGTTTCACAAAGAATGACTTGGTTTGACTTGGCACGGAGTTTAAGAAAATAAAGAAGACTTTTGAATCTTGTGGTCCTAATTAATTAAAGTTATGTCAAATGTACAAAATTGTCCTTTAATCTTGTGGCTTTAAACATGCCACATGGAAAGCTGAAAGTAAAATATTACCAAAAAAAGAAAGAGGTCATTCTTTTTGAAACAGACTAAAAAGGAAAGGAAGTCATTCTTTTTTAAACGGAGGGAGTATTATTGTTTCTATTTTATGAGCATTTGTAAAGTTATAGTACTGTCTTGTCGCGTCAAATTTGTTAGAGAAGGTCATATATGTATTTTATAAGCATTTGCTTATTGGTTAAACCGAATTGAACCGTTAAGGACCAAAACCGATAAAAATATCTTATTGGTTTGCTTATTGATTTAACGTATTTAAAAATGAAAAATCGATAAACTAAATCAATAATACATAAAACCGAATTGAATCGTCTGATGCACACCCCTAGTGGTGGGACTGCTTCACCCTTAAGCAGAAGTCTCCGATTAGAACCCTAAGAACATAAAAAAATTATGTTGGAAGTGTCACCTCCGAATAGATCCTGCAGTGTGCGATTCAAATTTTGTCGGACCTTTGATGTGGTTCTTTAAAAATTATTAGGATCTAACGTAAAGCCATCCCTATATATCTATTTTTTTATTTCAAGAAACTTAAATCAATTTATTTTTTCCAAGTCTAATCACGCTTTCTATCACAACAAGAAGGAATTGTTCACACTCAGGATAAATACTTTCACCATAAATAATTTGTTGAACTTGAGACCTTAATTAGTTAATAGTTGAATGTTTACCCAAAAACTAAACCAAAAAGAGATGGAGAAAAAAGAATAAGAAGAAGAAAGCAAAGGTATAAATTCTTGTATAGAAGATTAGTGCATGTAAATATAAAAGCATAGTAAGTGCAAAGTCCAGAAGCATCTTATGTCACTTTCAACTTACACTATCTGCCTTTTATACACACTGCACTGCACTCTCTGTGTGTTCAACTCTCTCTTAAATTCTCTTCCATCAATACTACTACTTTCTAAAAGATCAAATTAAACAATCTCTCTATTTTCTACCTTTCATTCTTATGGCATCCTCTACACCTGATCAAGAACAACAACCACCTCAGCTTCCTCCACTTCACTACAGGGTCATATCCTTTTAATTTATAGTATTAACTACTCTTTCGAGTTTCCTTTTTCATATTTTTTTATACTTAATATATCTGATTTTTATTTTTTTTTCAGACATGGGTTTTGAAAGTTTCCATCCACTGTCCAGGCTGCAAGAGAAAAGTCAAGAAAGTCTTGCAAAGCATTGAAGGTTCATTTCCTTTTCTTCCTCTCTTTTAATAGTAGCCTGCATGCAAGTTCAGTCGAACACAGTAGATTGGTGTATTTGTGTTAATAAATTCATTCACTATGTATAAATCAAAATATGGTGATCTTAAAATTGTTATGATAAATTCCAGAATCCATAAAATTGAATTTCTAGTTTCGCATTTTTGTAGGTGTTTATACAACAGATATTGATCCACAGCAACAGAAAGTTATAGTGACTGGAAATGTTGAAGCAGAAACTTTGATAAAAAAGCTGATAAGGAATGGAAGGAGTGCTGAGTTATGGCCAGAGCCGAAGCCTATATTAAAAGAGAAAAAACCAAAGAAGAATGAAAACAGCGACGATGATGATGATGATCAAGAAGATGATGAACATAATAATAATGAAAAAACAGTTGAACAGGGTCCTCCAAGACATGGTGTGAGATTTGGCGGGGTTGAGACTTTTACGGTGGATGTCAAAGAAGTAAGGCCAGATGAAAGGCCGCCGGAGAATATCGCCGTCGTTGAGAGGTTCCCGGCGCCCGAGCAAAAGGCCGCCGGAGGTGCTAAGAAAAAGAAGAAAAAGAAAAAGAAGAAGAGTACTGGGAATAACAATGCAAATCCAAATGCGGGTGCAGGGTCCAATAGTGCACCGCCATGCAGCGAATCAGATGTTGCGAAAATGGGTCCCAATCAAATGATGGATCAAGCGAATCTAGGCCGTTCATTTCAGCATCCTTATCCTAACCCATACGATCAGCATCCACATGCTAGTTATTATGTTCCTCAGCAGCATCAGAGTTATGTTGTGAGTTACAATGCGGCACATCCTATGGTAAGCAACAGTGCGCCGCCATATTACTATATTCCATCATCACCATACATGCAGTCTGATATTTATTCTAAGCAACAATCTACACCGTTGGATTCTTTTGAGATCTTGAGTGATGAAAACCCTCATGCTTGCTATATCATGTGATTAATGTTGATGTGGAATTTTGTATATTAAGATAAAATTGTATTCGAATTTTGGCAGGAAATTAGAGTTTTATTTATGTTATAATTAGATTATGTTATTTTTGTATTTTGACTTTAGATAACTAGTAAGCATATTGTAAAATGTAATGTGCTATACTTGCTTACTACTACTTTATGTTTCAACTTAATTATAATCGTTTTAGATTGTCACACGAAAAAAAGTTGTGATTTTAATGACAAGAAGGGTCGTTATCTTAGGAGAGTGGAGTAGGCTAGAATTTTGGAAATGAGTTTGATTGAATTCAATAATAATTTTTATCCAAAAAATATATATATCAATATATATCTAAAAATGAAATATTGTTTGTTCTTTTTTTGTCAAGTAGGTCTTAGATTCTATTGGAACAAAGCATTAGAATAGAAGGAAGATTTATTATGGTCTCTCCAAATAAACGCAAGCTCATCGCCAAATGCCTCTTCTATTACGAAGATAGACCACCTGGTCATAAAGCTTATCCTCATCTTATAGCACTATTTCGAATGAAAATCACTCTTTAGAGGAAGATATTGTGAAACCTTCAAAGTCTCGCTAGAGTGAGAAATTCGAGTCCTAGATGGATTCCTAATTTTGAGTTTGCTCGATCAAAAAAGGCGAAAACTGAACATCAATCAAATAAGTGGATTTATTTAAGAAGAAGCTTTATCTTAATGAATTTCTCCTTGACCATTAAAATCTTAAAATCTTAACTAGTCCAACCCATATCATTAATCTCTTTTCAAGCAAATGGGTTAAAGAAGAAGGGAACAAAAAAAAATGCAACACTTATAGGAGAATGTAGTATTTTAGTTACAACCATTCAAATCTAACAAACTAAAGTTTATGATTGAACTCGAATTTAAATTCATAATATTCAAATCCTAAATAACGTGCAATAGTACCAATGGTAGGTAGGGTAAATGGTGAAATGGATATTAAGAAAACTTGCATGCATTTTATCACTTTATACAAGTTATAAAAAAGTAGCCTCACAACATGAAGGGAATATAATATTTTATTGTTTTTACAAAGGCAAATGAACTTTAGAGGCACTCAGGAGGTTGATGGATAAAATTGGAATAATTTTAGCTTATGTATGCACAGCTATCCATTGAGAATAATCACAAGAGAGGCCAATAGTTTTCTCTTCTTTATTACTTTTCCTAGCATTTGCTGTCTAACATGTCATCTAAATAGGCATAAGGAATATTATTTCCAATATTTACTTTTACTAGCTTCTTCATGCATAAAAGTTTGAGATATTTAATACATACAAAATAACTAAGAAAAGGGTTTTAAATACTGGCTTTCAAAGTTTTCTAAATGGGTAATAGGACAAACAAAGATCCTTAGAGAGAAAATGAAAATACTTGAAATGAAGAGATAAAAGAAAAAAGAAGAGGAAAAACAAAAAATTGTTACACTAATTGGTGGGAATCAACATCTTTGTGAACCTTATAGACTTTTAAAAAGTTGACCAATCTTCTTTTTCAATCCTCTTGTAGCAAATTTTTTTTTATTTGTTCAGTTTATATGACTTATTTCTTTAATCAATTTTTAAAAAAATAAAATATTTTTATATTAAATAACAAAATAATTTTAAAATATTTTATTTAACTCTTAATAAATCTATCATTTATTTTAGATCATAATTTTTTAAAAAAATATATTTTTTCTTAAATTCTATATCAAGTTAAATTAATTCATATAGAATGAAAAAACAAGATCAGCTTGAATAAAACTCAAGAAATTGCATTTTGCCAGGGGGATTTCCTTTAAAAAGATTCTCCATTTATAATTCAAAAATAAGTCAGAAAGATCAATCTTGCTCAAGGATAATCTCAGTGCAATGATAATGTCAATTTCTGAGAAAAAGAAAGAAATTGTACTAGTAGTCTTTTCTGTTGGGTCAGAGCTCTCTCGAGTTACGTTGTATTCCTTTTGTTTGTTTCAATTTTGACATTTTCAGAATAAGAAGAAAAAAAAAACTGAGAATAAAAAAAATGCATGAGAAAGGGATAATTATCAAAAGAAAGCTAGTACTCTACTATTTTCAAGGCTAAAGTTTGAATTACTATCATTACTACTTAGCTTAAACAATATTCTAATATATAATAATGAGTAAATTTTAGGTTTTAGCAAACATAAAATTCATATTTGTATGCTATAACTATAATTTGTATAAAATTTATATGTGTTTGTATAAAGCAAGAAAGAGAGAAAGACAAAAGAAAACTGGGCAGGAAAAGATTTGTATTTGTATAAATTATAAGTGTATAGGACGAAAATATATGTATTTGTATTTGTATATACAATTTTCTCTCTCTTTATACAAACATAAACGCAATTTATACATTTGTGTTTGTATACTGTGAGAGTGGCGAGCGAGATTCATCTGGGGAGAGAGGCGGACAAAAGGATAAGTATATATACAGTTTTCTCTCGCTTTATACAAACACAAACGTAATTTATACATTTGTGTTTGTATAAAGTGAGAGAGGCAAGAGAGAGACTGCCCAGCGAGATTAGGAGAGTGGCGAGCGAGATTCGCTGGGTAGAGAGGCGAATGGCAACTATTTGCTACGGGTTATGATTAAATCAAATTATGATTATAATATTTAATTTGAATGAATAGTTTGATATTTTATACAATTTTTTCCGACAGCTATATATCTTACCCTAAGGGATCGTTTGGTTGGGAACTAGTTATCCCAGGATTAACTATCCTGGGGTTAGTTATCCTGGGATAACTTATCACACCATGTATATGGGATAACTTATCCCTTCATGACTATGCTATAAATGGTGGAATAAGTTATCCCAAACATGTCAACCAAACAAGATATCTATATTTTATTTCAAAACTATTTATGATTATCCCTCACACCAAACGAGATGCCGACTTATTATAAGACCACAAAATAACGCTTTATAGTTTCAATTTTTGCCAAAAAGTTGTCCATATATAATTTCTAAGTATTTGTAGTATAGTGGCTATCTATGTTTTGCATTATTATTTTTTTATGATTTATGTGAATCCACATAATTATTTCTATATTTATCTTTTTATTTATTTTTTCATAACTTTTATTCTTTTATTAATAAATATTTTGAAATCTTTGAAACAGTTTAGCCTTCTACGTTATGCAAAAAAATCTATTACTTTCTGCTTATAAAAAAATAAAATATATTTTGTGTGTGTTTAGTAATGCAACAAGTCAATATTATTCCAATATTATTATATCAACTTCTCAAATTTTTGAACTAAATTTATTATTCTAATTTTATATTATATTTTTCATTAAACATTAGATTGTTTTTATTTTTACTTCATAAGATATACGAACTACCTACTTTTTCTAGACACTATTTATAGGATTATAACACAATTATTCAATTTGTGTATATCAGCTAAAATATCAAACTTTTTTTTATATAAAAAATAACTTTAAATATCAATTTTGTTGAGAATGAAAGTGGATTTCTTCATTAGTAAGCTAGCTAGAATATAATAAAATAATTTGCATTGGAGGTATATATTTTTGTCAGAAAATATTGATAATATCGTCAAGGCACAAATTGTTTGGCTTATTGCGAGAAATGGGATAAGCTCTTGTTGAAAAATCGTGCGGTTAACAGTAGGACCTGTTTGGTTATGAGAATAATTTTGTCTTTTCTTAAATAGAATTTTTAAAATTTTATTTGAAAATTAATATTTAATCATGAAAATTTTAAGTATAATTTAAGAATTTGAGATTTAGAAAGCATTCAAAATCGTGTTTTGACTTTTATTATATTTCTCTTTTTTCAAATTTTACCCTGATTTTTTTATAAAAATAACTTTATTTAAATTATATTTCATATTTTTAAGTAAAGTATATTTAAATAATTAAATATTATTTGCATAAATTATAAATAAACACAATTCCAACTTATAATATTTCAAACAATGTGATATCTTTTTATAATAGTGTGTAGTAGCTTGTATAAGAGATCTAATCTATGACATAATTATGTGACTATTATTTTCATGAGGTTACTTGTTAGAGCCTATTTGATAGTATAATTTAGGTAAATTAGTCAAGTCAGATAATTTGGGTAGTTTTTAAAAATTGGTAAATATAAATCATATTTTTAAAAAAGTACATTCAATTAACTTTATATTATTTGCAACAAATATAGCAAGAAACAACTCCAGCTTTAACTTGAACTCTATTTTTTTTAAATAAACTACTTTATTTATTTATTTATTTTCATGATCATAAATAGCGGTATAGTACAATTTCAACTCCAACTCCAAACTCTAACTTTAAAATTTTCAAATAAACTTACAAAAAGTGGTTTCCATGATCATGAATAGCCACTTTTAGATATGTTATATAAAATTTTGTCAATTTTTAAAATTATTTGAAGTTAAGTAAATTTTGCTCATTCTCCTTCTCATCCTTTAAATATTCGGATGTTGAAGTTAAACATCTGAAAATCTTAAAAGACAAGTTTAAAAAGTTCAATTTTACAGCTCAAAGATATGAAGTTCGAAATTTTAAAAGACAAGTTTAAAATTCAGACGTGAAAGTTTGGAGAATGATTATGAAGTTGTTGAACTTTGAACTATTTTAGATGCTTTTTGGAAAAACAATTTTAAGTAGTGAGATTAATATCTCTTTTTGAAAAAATAGTATTATTTATTTTTCAAAATATAACAGTATTTTTCTTTCAAAATATAGCATATACATGTATGTATGCAAATAATATCATCAATATATATACACTACTACCTACACTAAGGACTTGTTTGCATGAGAAATGAGAAATAATTAATTTCAAGATTAATTTTAGAATGAGTATATCTCATATTTCGTTAGGATAAAATTGTAGGATAATATATCCGGAATTAATTATTCCAAAATTATAGTTCTATTTTTATCCTACATTGAGGGTGAAACAATAATTTTAAGATAACTTGTTCCCAATCAAATAAGTCCTAATACATTATACTCAATATGTAGATTTCGATAAAAAGTTGTACAGTCTACCCAAGGTAAGAGAGAACAAGGCATGTGACCTAGACCAAATAAAGTGCATCAAGAAGAGGACCATAAAATAAGAGCGATTGAATCAAATGAGATTCTAAGGAAATTTTGAAAGAGTCTAAGCTGCAAATGGAGAGACTGACTGAGTTATTTAACGTTGTCTTAAAGACTGCAAAGATGCCTGATGAATTTATATGAAATACATGATTCTGTTTTACAAGAAGATCGGGTGACATTGAAACAAGTCACACTATGAATATTTGAGACAAGGTGATGGAGATGAGGGTGCGGATGGGCATGAATATTCTCAAGAACCAGTTCTAATTCATGTTGGGACAATCAATTACAAAAATGAAAAAAACCATTTATCTTGCTAGAAGACTGGTGAAGCAGAATAAGGCGACGAAGATGAACTTACACATAATGTTCATTGATTTAGAAAAAGCTTACGACAAAGTCCTAAAAAGGTTTTATAAAATATGCTTGGACGTTAAGGGTGTACTTGAGGCGTATACTAGGGTGATTAAGGACATATGTGATGGAGTCAATTCCATATAAGAATAACGAAAGGAGACTAAGTACTTTCCAGTTTTGATAGAGTTGCATTAGGGATTAACCATTTGTCCATTTTTATTTTTATTTAATGATAGTTGGATTAACGCGGCGAATTCAAGGCAAGGTGATAAGGTGTATGTTATTTATCGATGACATAATTTTGATTGATGCGACTCACGATAGAGTTTACACTAAATTGAAGGTTTGAAGACAAATCCTGAAATTTAAAGGGTTCAGATCGAGCAGGTGATTAACGCTTCAAGCACACCTCATCCAATTCTAAGTGCAAACGATCGTTAAGCAGTATAAAATCCAATGAAGAGTTGGGGTCGAACCCACAGGAAGCGGTCATATTCAGATTCAAGTATGAAGTACAAACGTGGTCTAAATAGCTATAGTAATAGAAATTATCGAAAAAGACATGTAAACAAGTCTAAGGGGTGACAATAAATGTCAAATGGGGGGGGGGGGGGGGGTTTGGTTTGCAATTAGCAGCTACGACGCAATCAAACAACAATATAAAGAGGAATTCTCAAGATGTGATTGATTATAGGCAAATTTTGCTATATGGGTTATTGAAACTACTAATAAATAGCTAAATATCAGTGGGTAAGCGGGGCTATGATTGAAATAGCTTTCTCTCGAACAACTACTTCGATTCAACTGATTTCTCTCAAACATCAACAAGCTTAACAAATAAGAACAACCCACAACCTTAATACATCCTCTCTCTCTCTTGCAAGATGGGTAGTATTTGGTTTAGGATTCACTCTTTCAAGCTGAACCCACATCAACCCAATACCTACAAACCATTAATCAAAAGGTTTGGTTCAAAAATCTCTCTCTCAAGCAAGCTAAGAACTCAAAGTTAGAACTGCATTTGCAACTACAATTCATAGATTAAAACACAGCTAATGATTAAACCCACTTCAATATAGCATTTAAATTAGTAATAATTAATACCCATAAGCTAATTCAACCCATAATCACACCCCAAGAATTGGGGTTTTAGCCACACATCAGAAAAACAAAGAAACGGTTACCAAATGCATTAGCCATGGTATGGGTAAGAGTCTCCAAGCCTTTACAATGATTTCCAAGAATGAAATTCAAAGATCCACTTTCCAAATCCTTCAAAATTGTACAATTTGAACTCAAAAATCTAGAGAAAACTCTAAGTCTAGAAATGGGCACTGTAATGTCTAGGAAAGAACTCTAATATCTTGAAGAGAACTCCTCAAAATTACATTTAAAATCCAATTTATAGTTTCCCAAAATTAAGCCTGAAAGTCTGCTCGGCGGATTAAGTCACGCCTCGCCGAACCGATCGGCGATCCGTTGAGTGTCCTATTTCATCGCCATTTTGCATTGACCTTTAGCATCTCAGGTCCTGTAACTTTTGGCGATCCAATTTGTTGTCGTGGAACTGATCGGCGATTTGCCGACTGCCTATATCTGTCGCCGATTTGGTTTCTTCCCTCAGGGCAAGCACACTGGAACTTTAGGCAGTCTGAAGAGCCACTCGGCAGTTCGCCGAGTGGTCTTGGCGATCACCAGGATAGCTTTTCTCCACTTCTTCAGCTTGTTTTGTTCCTTTTTGCCTGTTAGTGTCCTTGATTTGCTCCTTAGTCCACATGCTTGAAAATCAAGGCTTTAACATCAGTTTCTAGCACAAAATGGACATTTGACGACACTAAATCTATCAAAACAAAGCCCTAAATAAGTCCAAATCTCGGACTCATCAGCAAGACGTTATTTACGGAAGACATAATTTTGATTGACATAACTCGTGGTAGAGTTGACATTTAATTGAAGGTTTGAAGACAAATCCTGAAATTTAAAGGGTTCAAGTCGAGCTGGACCAATACAAAGTACTTGGAGTGTAAGTTCAATAATAACATAGGAGAATGGTGTGGAAGTGAGGCTTGATACACAGTCCATCGATAAGAGAGAAAGTTTCAAGTATCTAGGATTGATTGTTCAAGAAAATGGAAAGACTGACGAGGATGTCAGTTATCTTATAGGTGTAGGATGAATGAAATGGAGGCTCTCATTCGGGGAGTTGTGTGATAAGAATTTGCCACCAAAATTTAAAGGCGAATTCGATAGAGTAGTAGTTGGACCAAATATGTTGTATTGACAAAGTGTTGACCAGTCAAGAACACTCACATTCAGAAGATGAAAGTTGCATAAATGAGTATGTTGCACTGGATGTGTGTCCATACTAGTAGATAAGATTAGAAGTGAGGATATTCAGTGCAAGGTGAGATTGATGGAGGTCAAAATGCGAGAAACAATTCTAAAATGTTTTGGTCATGTGAAAAGTAGATGCAAAAATGTCCCAATGTGAAGGTGTGAGGGTGTGAGAAATTGATGTATTATGGATAATTTGAGGAGAGGAAGTAGTGATACCAAAAAAATATTGGGAAGAGGTGATTAGACAAGATATGACATGATTTCAATTTACTCATAATATAACCTTAGATAGAAGGTTGTGGAGGACACAAATTAGGGTAGATGATTAGTAGGTAGTAGTGTTGTCTCGTTGTTCGTCCATACTACTAGTCATAGTATTGTTCATGAAATTTCTTGCTTTTGATTTATGTTGCTTTATGGTGTTTTTTGTACTTCAATAATTGTATTATTTTGTCGTGGTTACTTCTCAATATATTTTTTTTATACCTTCACTTTCAATACTTTTTTGGGTTGTTTTGCCGAGGGTCTAATAGAAACAACTTTTCTACCTCTAAGATAGAGGAAATATATGCATCTATTATTCTACCCTCTCCACACCACCTTGTGGTACTATACTAAATATGTTGTAATTGTTATTGTAACACATTAAATATACAATGTATATACACCAATACATTATATATATAGATTGATACATTATTCTACTAGTATTATTCTAGCTTAGTGAAAAGAAGACAGAGAAGGTATGAGATTAAACTAATAGAATGCCTAATTCATTATTACTTAATCAATTTAATTATTTTTTAGTGGTAACTAATAGGTTTTTTTTAATTATTAAAAAGCAATGTCGAGCAACCTCAGAGTTGACCACATCTGATAAACACTTTCCAATGCTCGAAAGGTCGAAAAACTGCCAAGTTGACCCCAACAAGAAGAATCATTTTTTAAAAAAAACAAAAGACAAAGGTTGATAAGAGCCTTTTTCAGCCATTGATAATGAGCAATATGATTCTTCATCTTACAAAGGGGAATCAAATAAATGCATATTTATTTTAGCTCCATGAATGTAACTCCCTTTAATATTCCTCTTTCTAAAAAAAAAGATTCATTTAAATCTTTTACCTTCTTGATCAAGACTTCGTGTTGTTATTTTTAAAAATTCTCAAACTCATTTAGGGTGGAGAGGTGATTAGACATAATATGATGCGTGTTCAGTTTATCAAGGACATGATTTTAGATAGAAGGGTGAGAAGATCGTGAATAAGGGTAAAAGGGTTAGAGGCAATTAAGAGTTGTTTTATTACTAACCTATTCATGTTTTAGCTTTGTCGTAGTATAGAGCACCATATTAGTCGTAGTATTAGCTTATTCTTGTAGTCTTCTGCTTTTGGTATCTGATATCACAAATTAAATTTATATATTAAAGTGATCGCACCTTGTTGTTGTTGCAATTCCTTGCATATATGCTCCGCACTATTTTGCTATTAGTTGACATGTTTTATCTTCACTGCCGTTTTCTTTTAATTACTTCTTTGATTTGCTTGAACCGGGGTATTTTAAAAACAACATCACTACCTCGATGTCTGAGTACACTCAATCCTTCCCGAACCCCACTTTATGAGATTTTACTGAATATGGCGTTTTATTTTCTTTTGGAGGGGGGAGGGGGGGAGGGAAGGTAAGAGGTACACTAGAGCCAATTCATTTAAGTCCCAAAAAAAATGTAGAAACACTCTGTACATAGCTAAATATCAGGAAGAAGTCCTCGACAAAAAATTATGACAAACATAAACAACTATTACTACAAATAAAATAACCCACTCCCCCTTCTATAATCCCCCACAGACCAAATGGGAAACAAAAAAAGAAAAGGACAAAAGGCCAAAAAAATTCTTCTAATTAACAAACTTATTGGTATGTGGATGCTTTTGAGGTGCGTTTGTTCATTCCAAGATTTATTACAATTACTGTAATATCATCGTGATATTTTCTTCTTCTACCAGCTGGTATGCTCATCAACTCTTCCATACTAAATCCTGCAATTGTTGAAAATTTATTTAAAACAATTTTATATAATTAGCTCATCAAGAAATGCAAATAGGAAACAGAAGACTTTATATTATATTCTTCTGCTGATCTCACTTCAATAATTACTACCTAATAAACAATCTTTAAGTCTCTAAGATTTATATCTGATTTCATTGACTTCATCATTCAAAAGGGATGCAATCAAAAGTGCTGACGGACGAAATAGTAGTCTAATGGATTATATTATACGATTAAATTAAATTAAAAGAAAGTTAAAAGTGATTGGATGGAGACAGAGAAGTGATGCAGCGCATCGAAAATGTACCTGCACAATCTGCTGCTCGCATCACCAGCTGCTCCACTAGATATTTGGCTGGATCACCAGAAGGGTGACATAAGATATAAGAATGGACAAGCTTAACAACCTCATCATTGCTGAAGAAGTCAAATAAACCATCACTTCCAAGTACAACAAACTGGTCTGAACTTGAGATTTCATGTACAGTCATATGAGGTTGTACGGAAACATATGGAGGACTGATCAGATTACGAATTCGAAGTATGCCCATCAAGGCATCATTCATTGTTTTCTGCAACAAGATAATGAATTGTTAAACCCTCTTCTGATAGGTAAGCAGGAACAAAAAAAGAATGTATCAACATAGGCACCCAGGGAGTGCCACAACATAATTGCTATGCCCTATTGAAGAATTGCCTATCAATATGTATAATTGAGTACACTAACGAAACCTTTGAATTCCGTATCAATCACAACAAAAAATGAATTTTGTTTCAAATAATTCAGTATCCATCTCAATAAGAAGACAAATTAATCTTTACCTATGTTAATATTTAGGATGGATAAAAACTTCTAGTATTAAGAATAGCAAGGCAAGTGTAAACTGATTAGATAAAGTAAACAAAATAGAAAATGCACCTTTTTCAGATATCCCACTCCAAGTGCCCGAGTGACCTTTAGCCTTCCCTTGACTTTTCCAGCCACGATTGTTGAGGGATCATCAGGATGATCCTTTAATAGTCGAGTTCTTTCAGATTCATCCTCAACATTATGACTAACTGTTAGCTGCACAGCCTGCAATACTTCATCCTTGGAAATACTGACGACATCAGAATGTGTTGCCAATACAGCTCGACTATCACCTAGGTTGAGCACATACATGTTTTTCCCCTGGAGAAACACAACTAAAACACAACATCCAATCGATACCAAGTCCGGGCGGTCATCCATTTCCTGTTCGACCATATAGAGGAAATCATTCTCAGCTTGAAGAAGAGCTAGTTCCAGGCTCTTAAGTACCTTCTTCTTAAATGAGTCACATGATTTTTCCACTTTTGCGGAGCAATCAACATAAGATCCCTGATTAATATTTCCTGAAGTATCTTTAACCTTAATGCTAGATCTATCATCTTGAACGGCATCATGGAGGGTTCCACAGAAACCCAGATGGTCAGAAAGTTTACCAGACTCCTGTTCCATTTCCCAATCTAATAAATTGAGGTAATTTCCAATTGTCTCATATAATGTTCCAGCCAAAAAGTCAGCTGCATCTCTTCCATTGAATCCATCATATATGCCACAGAAAAGTGATCCATTCTCTTCTGAACAAACAGCCTGAACTCTGTCTTCACCAGCTGCACCGCCTGCTATTTTAAATTCTGTTGCATTCAAGAAACCTTCACTTCGAGGAGCACTCGTGGACCTCCATGAAAATGACTCGTCATCATGTAGCGCACTTGGAGAGGATGGACTACAACTCAAGATTGACAGATTGCTTTGCAAAGAAGATGACAATAAATCCAACCTTGAGAAAGATTGGGAAGAGGGAATTCGGCGGAAAGAAGTTGGTGAATCCAACGCTGGAAGTATCTCAGCTCCAAACAAGCCATTACAAATATTTGTGTTAGCTAGTGTAGCGTTACCACTTAAAGCCGCCCCAGACAGGCAAGAAAAGGAATTGTTGGCTCTATGAAGTTTAATTCCGTGGCAGTTGTCAATACCATCTGATTCCTCACCTGAATCATCTGTGAAGTTATAGCCAAAACTTATTTTGATCTCTTCTCCTGGATCAGTTATTGTTTGTGCATGCATCATTTGTACACCTAAAAACAAGTCAAAATATCCATAATTTAATGTACTATCTGTATATAACATCCGCATGCCAAGAGAAGCAAGGAATTTTTAATGTAAATAAAATCATTAAGAAATTGCATCATGTCATGACCATACTTTTGGATCAACAACTTTAAAAACCCTACACAAGTAATGCAGCTTGGGAAAACCTAGAAGCTAGTTGTGATGACAAATCCTACAGTTTCTTTAATTTCTCCCAGGAGGGAACTCCACAATGGCAATGGTAGGTGACAATAATCACGTAGCTCCAGAAACAAATGCTATTTTATAGTAAAAGAACCACAGAGGAACAAGATAGAAAAAGAAGTGAAATCGCTCCTCCTTAGCTAGTCCTTGGTTGCTGATGGAAAAGAACATCAATGTAAATAGCTATGACCCCCCTTCTTTTTTTTCTTTTGCAGTCTATGCCTCTATGGTCCATTCATTTCAGACAACATGTTATTTTCAGAAGTATTACTGATAATACAATCATAGCATGCCTATTTTATAAGCCGGCATATGATTAAAGTCCTCTCAGAGATTCCTACTATAATTTCGTAGCAAAGGCTAACTGGCAGAAAGTCTGATACACTACTGTCTGAATGGACCAGAAGGCAACAATCCATTGGATTTTACATACAATAAACCTTGACTTTAAGCAAGTTGTGATCGGCTATATGCATCCTCACTGCCCCTATCACTCCATGTAAGCTCAAAGATATTGAGATTTACGAACCAAATTTTCCATTCACTAGGCTAACTAGTAGAACAACATCACATCGTATCTTAAGAAGAAGAAAGTTTATAAGACGACCAAGAACAAGAAGGTTGTGGTCTAGTACACCCAGGGTGTGGCTTAGTGGTGAATGAAGTGGGTTGAGCACCATGAGTTCTCAAGTTCGATTCCCAACAGAGACAAAACACAAGGTGATTTCTTCCTATATGTTCTAGTCTTGGTGGACAGAGTTACCTTACACATATTGCTAGTGGAAGATAGCAGGTATCCTATGGAATCAGTCGGGAATTAAAGCCACCCCGGACACCACAATTATAAATACAACCAAGAACAACATAGAACATAACAATAAAGAAATACTGATAAATTGATGGTTTGTCCATGGTTTCACCCTATATAGAGTTGAATGAGACTAACCAATAGCCCACCCATGACAATACAATAACATTAAATTAGATCACTTCACCTCAATACCTTCTAATTTATCATTCTCCAACCCTTATTTTCTATTTCAGTAAAAAGATCAAAACTTTTCACAAGAAACACATATCATTTAACTATCTTCAAAATCAGCAAATGTCAACTGTATCTTGCAAATCTGATTTCATAAATGGGAAACCAGGAAAAAAAAATCCACCAATCAATTGAAAACACACAAGAATCTGCTAAGAAAAGTAAGGATCGAATTCAAGAACTAACCTTTGTTGATTTTCTCAGAAATTGAAATGCAGTGAAGAAGAAAGCAAAGAATAGGACGATGAGAAGAGTAAGATAAATTGGATGGATGAGAGGAGAGTCGAATAAATACAGAAAAAAGAATGGTGGAGTATATGAATTTGTATGGCTGACGTTAATGGAGAAGAGAAAGAGAGAAGAAGGTCAAAATAGTGTCACCGATAATTTCGTATCA
Source organism: Solanum pinnatisectum (assembly GCA_035578085.1). Classification (NCBI taxonomy): domain Eukaryota; kingdom Viridiplantae; phylum Streptophyta; class Magnoliopsida; order Solanales; family Solanaceae; genus Solanum; species Solanum pinnatisectum. The sequence goes on along the minus strand of CM069076.1, from coordinate 40,280,243 downwards.
CAACACACCCTACTATTTCAACTCCAAATTTGTCTATATCAATTTCCCACATATTTCAATAATAATAAGATATACTATATGAATTTCCCACATATTTCAATAATAATAATTATATACCCCTTAACTTTATTATTTAAAGTTGATATAACCTCGTTACAAAAGTTGTGCACATATACCTCTACCGTTACAAAATGATTCACTTATACCCGACAAAATTGACTTACATATACCCGTACTGTTACGAAAATGAAAAAATAAATTTATTTTTTAAGTTTTTTTTAAAAAAAAATTATGTATTTTATTTTTTCACACATAATTATTTTTTGACTTCTTTAATTATTATTATTTGAGTTTTTTAGTATTATTTTATTTTTTCATTCATTCGTTAGTGTAAAAATAAGAGAAATAAAAAGAAAAAAATGTGAATGAAAAAAGATTAAAAAGCTTTAAAAAAAAGTATGGCTATATTGTAATTTAGTTTTATATAGGTAAAAAAATATTTGGGGCATCTATGATAAATTTTACAAGAAAACAAGTGGAAAAAATAAATTTGACTATCAAAATAATAAATTCAAATTAGTCAATGAATAAAAATAGTCAAAAGAAAAAAATGTGTGAGAAGGATCAAATATACCCCAAGATGAATTATCTTTTTTTCAATTAAAAAATTGAAACAAATTTAAAATTATTTTTTTTTCACTTTCATTAGAGGAAAATGGTATATGTGGATCATTTGTGTAATAATAGGGTATACATGAGTCACTTTCATAACAAGGGATATATTAACTCTAAATAACAATATTGTAGGCATATCAGAAACTTTTCCCTAATAATAATTTGTCCCTTTTAAAATAATGAATTGTTTTTTCTACAACTTTGATTTCATCCTTTATATTTTTTCTTTTAGTAAATAAAAGATTCTACTATATCAAAAGGAATTGTGTATACATAGGTTTGGTATGAAGGAAATCGTTTTTCACAAAAAGTAATTTTTTAGAAAACGTTATCTTAAAAAATATGTGAGTTTTGCTATTTATTTTAGTGTTTAGTATGTTGCGCCGTAATTTTCCTATCTGTAGAAAATTACTCTTTTGAAATGTTCTAAGTATAAAATAATTTAAGAAAAAATACTTAGAAAAGAGTCGCCACTTAATTTTTTAAAGAAATTAAGAAAACTTATAATTTTTCAAAGATTTAAACAGAAAAAATCATTTGAAATACCAAAGAGGGTTCGGGGTTCAATTTACACTTCGAGAAGGGTTTAGGCATTCGAAGTGTCCGCTAACACGCGGTTTACCTGCGACTTGACTAACATAATTCATTAATTGTAATTTATATAAAAAAGGAATAATAATTTCCAACGTGATTAATGTTTAGAAAAAAAACACATTTATTTCGTTTTTATTTATTTATTTATTTTTAAGAGAAAGGAACTAAAAATGAAATATTCGAATTAAATTGTATGTGAAATAAATTTTAACAAAACTAGATTTATTAGGATTTACTTAATTTATTTTTGGAATAATAATTTAAACTAATTCAATAGGTTAGAGCATGGGAATCATTCCTTTAAATTGATTGACTAACCTTTTTTGCAAAAATGGCTATATATATATATATATAGATTATTATTATCACTTTTAAGTAATAAAAAAAAAAAAAGTTCTGACCAACCTACTTGAAAAATAAATGACCACTAAAACATTGGAACATATTAAAACTAAACCGGCACAAAGGAAATAATTCGTCTTTGGGGAATTTAATTAAGTTAGTTAATAATTCTACAATTAGAGTTAAGGAACAAACAATAAACAATCGCAAATAAATAATTAAAGAGTAAGAGAGAAATTAAATTTGGGCCTTTTGGGCCTATTTCGTCGAGATTTTTTGGACTTTTGCCCAATCCCCTTTTTGGTATACACTGACTGTATATCAGTGTATATCAGCATGTATATCAACATTTTTCTTGTATTTCTCGCTCCCGAACACCTGTATTTCGCCCCTGCACAGTATTTTCACGTTTTGACCCTGTATATCAATATTTTCTCCATGTATATCAGTGTATACTGATGTATACAGCCCTGTTTTGGGCTTCTGGATTAATTTCCAGCAAATGAGTGATCTCCGAGACCTTTTACGGGTGTATAGGGGCTGACTCGATGAAAAGTATTTTTTGTCTTTATGACCCTCTCGAAATGCGAAAGGAGGAAGGAGTTCGTGAGAACTCAGAGGCATGCAAAGAAAGATAAGATGAGAAAGATTAATATTTCTTAATATCACATGGAAAGAGATCAAAACTAAATATTACTACAAATTCAAGGAATTTGACCTTCCAAATTATTAGCAAACACTTATTAGCATTAAAACGATGATACTCAACTAGCCCACATTAATTAAGATCATGTAATCATATGGGAGCTTTGGAAATAATTACGTCGTGAAAACAATCAGAAAATGATCATATGTCCAGATCATCAAGCCAACATGTTATCATACTAGTTATATATAAAGGCCAACAACATAGTAAAAACAAAATAATTTAGCCAATATCAACATGCCAATCATAATGATTTACTTAATCTCAAGCTTAGATATAAAATGTGAATGCAGTCATGGTACAGTCAAGGTCTGTTTCACGAAACCAAACACTTCAATATTTGCAAATTTGAGGTCTCTACAATACAATTACTTTCCAACATTAAGCTTGTACATAAGGGAAAAATAAAGAGAGTTTTAACAACAAGATAAGATAGGCTATTTGGTTGTTTGTGTATTTCATTTTTTATCTTTTTATTTTCAACTTGATTGACATTGAGAAAGGGGGTTGAGACAGCCATCCTTAGTATCGACCAGATTTATGCATCACTAGTATATTGAAATTCTGAACCAAAGAAGCACCAAACAAAGGACGCGTATTGACGCCAGATGAATGAAACTACATGAACCAAAACACTGCCAGCATGAATAAATTAGCCGTGACATGGATTACAATAATTCGGAATAGCTAAATCATGCTTTCAATTTAATATGGAGACAAATTCTACTAAAACTAAACAGGGAGTAGGCTAAGTAATTAAGAATCATAACGAACAAAAGAAAGATCGTGCTCAAAAGAAAAGAGATAAGCTAGATCATGCTCGTGACTATGGTACCGAGAGAGTTGAACTAAGCAGGAATGGAAGGATGCAAAATCAACAACCGAGAACTGTACCTCGATACCCTTTACAAATTAAGTTAATATTGAGACAACGATAAGTCCCAATACACAAAGAAACAGACAAGATTACGCTTGTATGATACAGAACATGCCAAACAATATTAATATTGCAACTCAAAAAATATCTTTATTGAGCTAGAAAAGAATGATTTAAGCAAAGTAAAGGCAGATTGAGCGTAATTTCGAATGGCCTCATGCCGAAGACGGCCCAACTGATTTTGTTGCTCTCATTTTAGCAGTCAATCATTAAGATTTTCCAAATATCACATGTTTAACATCATATAAATTAAACTTGCAATATATGAACCTAAGACAATAGATGAGGCAATAAGCACAAGGCAATGATAGAATAGCTTTTATTAGATACAAAGATCAACATTAGAAAGGAGTTCACTTTCTTGAGACGAAACATTTTAAACTAAAATAGTGAGTAACTAGCTGATTTTGAAGAACATGAAAACAATATTTATCCTATCGAACATTATATTACAGATTACTCTCTTCATGATGTAAATTAGGTAAGAAACAAAATTCCACTAAACCTAAAGATTAGGACATAAATCATGTGCGAAATGAGAGGCTATATCCCAAAGGTAAACTAACATATCAAATAGTACACCAGAAAATGAATAGAAGGTGGAAATCAACACGAGGCATAGGCGAAACAGATTCTATGAAACGGGAGACTAAGATCCAAAATAAGAACTGACTTCGGCACAGTAAAAGACACAACAAATGAACTCAAACCATAGTATCTCTTATATGAGAAAATCACAAACAACATACCAACACCGGCCCTTTAAACACCAAAATAAAAACTAATCAAATGGAGATTCACACACTAAAATGGAATCATACGTACGAAAGAGATAAAAGCTAACAATAATAACAAATTAATCAATACGTCGAGAATACGCAAGAATTTAAATAAGACGATAAAAGTTTACCTTTTCCGGGGCAGCGAAACAGCAACAAACGAGCTAGCAACAACAAGCTTTCACCACCAAAATACGACTCCGACGGACAAAGCAAAAACAAGCAAGGACAAGGACTAAACAAAAACCTAAGACTCTCGTTTTTATGATACTGAGAACTATCCAAAATATCAGTGCAACAATAGAATTGGTAAGTTTTGTGTTTTTATTTCTATGCTCGCTGATTCCTCAAGTTGTATTTTTTCTAAAGAAAAATCTTCCAACCCCCTTCCAAATGAGAAGAAGAGATGTATATATAGGGGAAATTTTAGGGTTGATTGGAAGGGAAAAGGGTAGAACCCGGATCCGAATTCGACCCTAAATTCAAATTTCTTCCCCAAGGGATGGGGAAAAGCTGTCAATTGAGATTTTCAATTGAAATCCCCCAAAATCCGCATGAAAAGATGGGGGTGGGTGCTTGACAGGCGGCGGTTGCAGGGAAAGGCTGTGGGAGCTGTTGACGTTTGTAAATCGTCAAAGATTATGGGCGTTGTTCACGTGTTGTTGCAGAGGAGAAGAAGAAGAAGCTAAAGGGGGTCGGTGGATTTTTCTGCTGGGTCGTTGGTTGCTGCTATGTATATTGTTTTGGGTTTCAAAGAAGAAGAAGACAATGTGCAGGGGTGGGGTCGTATGGTATTGTTGTTGTTGTATGTTGTATTGTATGTGGGAATTGAAATGTGGGGCGGTGGGGATGGGCCTGGGAATTGAGGGTGGGCCGTCTGGATTGCTGTTGATTATATTAAATTGGGCCATTTGGAAAATGGCCCAAATAGGAAAGGGGTTAAGTTTTTTATTTATTTATTTTTAAATATTGGATTTAATTTAGATGAATCAACATTAATTAATTATCGAACTTCTTAATCTTAACAAAATAAAAATAATTAAATCGATCATAAAATAATTAGTTTAATTACAAACTAATGCACTCGAAATTAACTTAACAAAATATCTAACTAAAATGTAAAATCTTTTGTGATGATTTTCCAATATTTATAAAATACGTGATTGTAAAAAAAATACACACATTCATTATTAAAATTATTAAATTTATAAAAATATTTTGAAAGTACTTTGGATTTTATAAAATTCATTAATTCAAAATTACGACCCTTACTACTAATAAAGTATTAAAAATATAAAATCTTTTCGAGATGATTTTTGAATACTCGTAAAAATGCATTAATAAAACATATATATTATAAAAAGTAACAAAACTATTTAAAATAATTTGCAAACAATGTTTATTTTATTTTTTTATATATATATATATATATATATATATATATATATATATATATATATACATATTTTTATTTATTTTTTTTTGGAAATTTTGTAAAATAATTATTTTAAATCATTTGAAATTGAAGAACCTCGATAATTAATTTATATTGTGGAGGGTCAAAATTGGGTGTCAACAGCTGTCCCTCGTTTTACTCGGATTGATGCAAGAAATTTGAGGAAAATAAAATTGACCAATCCAATTTTGCCCAACCACATCTTCATCCTTTCGAACAGGCTTTTGGCACGAATTTTAGGAATTATGGCTGAACTTTGCAACTTCGTTTACTACATATCTCAGGCTATATGAGAATTCATGTCACTTGTAGTTCACACGCTTGATTTGACGCACGATCTTGAAAGAGTTCAAAAGTTATTCCGACATCGGATTATGAGGAGATCGGAATGCTCGAGAATAAGATTTAAGTGCGAATGTTGGAATACAACCGAGTTTCAACATTGATTCTGCCTACATATCCCTCAACTTAGGGAATCAGGCTATTTATAGTTCGACTCTATCGGTTGAAAAGGAAATTTATTATGCAAAATAACATTTGGTTCCAGGCGAGTGACAAATAAGTCGAGTATGGAAAGGAGGCTTGCAACCTCTTAGCCATGAATGCGGAGCTCTTCACATCCATAAGTAAGAACACACACGGACATAATTTCCAAGGCTCTTGGTGCATTGTCACTTAGATTGGAAAGCTGCTTCCGGTAGAGACCAAAATTTTCGGATGCGAAAGAGAAATTGACAAACCCAAAGATAAACTCACATGCCTTCTGATAGGGGTGTGGTTTGATTGTGGTGGAAGTTGCTCCTCTGCTCGCGTCCTAAGAGTTTGGTGTTCTTCTTTGGACTATGTCCCAGTTCGCTGCTAAGAAAAAGTTCCAAGTTGTGCTGCATCCTTTTTTGATGTCCTCCGCACCTGTGGTTTGATTTGAGAATTCATCCTCTTGGATGCTCTCGACAAAGATTGAGATAAAACTCATTAGTGTAAAATATGATTCAAATGGAGAGATAACGTCTTTTACCATGTTGACATTTAGTTGCTCTCCTTGAATATTTAACGTCAACTTCATCGGGTTTGACGTACAGCAAATAAAGCTTGTATCTTATATTTGCAATATGATTCTTCAATGTACTCTTCTTTTGATATGAAGTAATAAGAAATAGATTGATGTAATATGTTGATAGTTCTCTTGATACCGTTCTTGTAAATGAAAATAATAATGATGATTCTTCATTAGTAAGATGACGGTAATCCATTGGTAAGATGATGCTGATCCATTGCTAGGATAGTGCTGCTGCATGATATTATGATGATGATGTTTCATCGATAGGATGATGATGTTGATAAAGAAGATCCATCGGTAGGATAATGTTGATTCATCGGTAGGATAATGATAACGAAGATCCTTCTGTAGGATGAGGATATTCCGTTGATAGAATGCCAATGATGTTCCTCTGGGTGATGGTATTATTTCGTTTTGATAATACTCCATGAATGACTCTCCGCGATGCATGACTCTTCTTCTTCCGAGATGCATGACTTTTCTCTCGCAATGCATGAATTTCTTTCCGCAATGCATGAATCTTCTCTCCGCGATGCATGAATTTTCTCGCAATGCATGACCTTTCAGCAATGCATGAATTCTCCCGCGATGCATGACTTTTCCGCAATGCATGAATATTCTCCGTGATGCATGAGTTTTTTCGCGATGCATGAATTTTCCGCAATGTATGAATATTCTCCGCGATGCGTGAGTTCTCAATGCATGAATATCTTTTCGCAATGCATAAATTTTTCGCGATGCATGAATTTTCTCAATGCATGAATATCTTTTCGCAATACATGAATTTTTTGCGATGCATGAATTTTCTCAATGCATGAATATCTTTTCGCAATGCATGCAATTTTCACGCTGCATGAATTTTCTCAATGTATGAATATCTTTTCACAATGCATGAAATTTTCGTGATGCATGAATTTTTCTCAATGCATGAATTTTCGCGATGCATGAATTTTTCGCGATGCATCAATTTTCTCAATGCATGATTATCTTTTCACAATGCATGAATTTTTCGCGATGCATGAATTTTCTCAATGCATGAATATCTTTTCGCAATGCATGAAATTTTCGCGATGCATGAATTTTTCTCAATGCATGAATTTTCGTGATGTATGAATTTTCGCGATGCATGAATTTTCTGCAATGCATGAATATTCTCCGCGATGCATGAGTTCTCAATGCATGAATTTTCGCGATGCATGAATTTTCTCAATGCATGATTATCTTTTCGCAATGCATGGATTTTTCGCGATGCATGAATTTTCTCAATGCATGAATATCTTTTCGCAATGCATGAAATTTTCACGATGCATGAATTTCTTTTCTGCAATGCATGAAAACAATGATGATGCCTCCCGATACGGAACGAAGATGATACTTCACTGAACAATTTTGGTGATCTTCTAGGTATCTCGTAGTGGTGACATTGCCTTTTTGACAATAAAATAATCCTCGGAGTATTGGTATCATCTCTTTTGACAATACGATATATATAACCTTCAAGGTAAGAGTATTATCATATCTGATAATATAATGCAGATAAATGTCTTCCAAGTATCTTGGTAGCTGAAAAATAACAATATTGCTCTCTTTTTCGTTTGTTCCGTCTCTGACCGTAGTAGCATGTTCGTTATAGATTTCGCCTTGCTGGGAATTGAATAATAATATTTTTATTCTCAATTCTTTGGTATAAGAAACGTAAAATATTTCTTGCATCCACAGGAAAATTGTTAGTTTTGGGGAGATCCTCGCCTTCTAACTTCTCCATATTCATTGAATGGAAGAATGTGCTGATTTTGAGGTAAACCTATAGACCTGCATCCACAGAAAAATTGTTAGTTTAAAAATGAACTGATCTGTGTCGATCTTTTCGGACGTCTGATCCTTGTCTAGCTATCTCCGATTGATTGCTTTTCCTCTCGCTATCTCCGATTGATTGCTCTGATCTCCCGCTTTTTTTATAGATAAGACAAAACATTTTATGCAAAATAATTGAAACATGAAAGGAAAGCTTTAAGGAAAATAGATTTTCGAAATTATTATTTGGAAAAGGTCACTGTCAAGTGTCATGTCACGTCAAGCTTAGTGAATGTCTTTGAAGTTGATGCCTCGAGCTTATCTGATTATTTGCTGGGAAGTATTCGAAGCTGTTCTAAACTGTCGATGAGCCTTATTGAAATTTTGAGGTCATCCTCAAAATTTCTAGCAAATCAAAGTAACTCTTGACTTGAGTGATATTTTTCGAGAATTTTTGAGTTCCTCTCAAAAATTCTGTCCCAGTTTCTATTGTAAAGAGAAATAGAAACCTTACGGGAAATATGACCGAGCCCTTGTGGCGCCTACGTATCCCGTTAAGGCAGGAATCAGGTCAAACGTAGTTCCCCCTTCTGAGGATTAACAGAAAATAAGAATGATTACAAAGAAACCGACCGAGGCCGACATAGGCCGCCTACGTATCTCATTCTTGAGAATTCAGGTAGAACGTAGTTCAAATACGAAGAAAGTATTAAAAAGGGATGAATGGGTGACCGAGGCCGACATAGGCCGCCTACGTATCTCATTCTTGAGAATTCAAGTCAGACGTAGTTCATTACAAAAGGGATAAAGTTCTAACAAAGCGATCACAAACAAGTGGAGCGATTACAAGGAAATGACATAAATACAAACTAAGACTTCACACATAATATCTCTTGACAACATCTGAGTTGATTGGCTTTGGCCATTCCGTTCCATCCATCTCCGACAGGATCAAAGCACCTCCAGGTAACACTTTACGAACCATGTATGGGCCTTGCCAATTTGGTGCAAATTTCCCTCTATATTCATCCTGGTGAGGAAAAATACGTTTGAGAACCAACTGACCAACCTCAAATGTTCTGGCACTTACTTTCTTCTGAAAAGCTCGAATCATTCTCTGTCGATACAATTGACCATGACAAACAGCAACCATTCTTTTTTCATCAATCAAGGTCAACTGGTCCATCCTCCTGCGAATCCAATCAGTATCATTCAACTCAGCCTCCTGGATGATTCTCAATGAAGGTATTTCAACTTCTGCAGGTATAACTGCTTCCATTCCATATACCAATAAATATGGAGTGACCCCAATTGATGTTCTGACAGTCGTTCTGTAACCCAACAAAGCATATGGCAGCATATCATGCCAACCTCTACGATTATCAATCATTTTTCTCAAAATCTTCTTTATGTTCTTGTTGGCGGCTTCTACAGCTCCATTCATTTGGGGACGATAGGCGGTTGAGTTCCGGTAAGTAATCTTGAATTGTTCACATATCTCTCTCATCAAGTGACTGTTGAGATTTGCTCCATTATCAGTAATGATGGATTCTGGCACTCCAAACCTACATATAAGGTTGTTGCGAACAAAATCAGCCACAACTTTCTTAGTCACAGATTTATACGAAGCCGCTTCCACCCATTTGGTGAAGTAGTCAATGGCGACTAAAATGAATCTATGTCCATTGGAGGCGGCTGGCTCTATTGGACCAATGACGTCCATTCCCCAAGCTACAAACGGCCAAGGCGAACTCATAGCATTGAGTTTGTGAGGCGACACTCGAATCAAATCACCATGTACTTGACATTTATGACATTTTTGTACAAACTTGCAACAATCGTGCTCCATAGTCATCCAAAAATAACCGGCTCGGAGGATCTTTTTCGCTAAAGCGAGTCCATTCATGTGAGTACCACAACCTCCCGCATGTATCTGTTCCAGAAGTTTCGCAGCTTCACTAGCATCAACACATCTGAGAAGACCTAAATCTGGAGTCCTCCTATAAAAGGATTTCCCCACTTACAAAGAAATTGAGGGCCATACGGCGTATCGACTTCTTCTGGTTTAAAGTTGCATTCTCAGGATAGGCCCCGGTCTCTAAATACTTCTTGATGTCAAAATACCAAGGCAAACCATCTGGTTCTGCTTTGACATGTGAACAATGAACAGGCTGCTCTTTTACCTCGATATCCAAAGGATCAATGTAACCTGTATCTGGATGTTTAATCATTGAGGCAATGGTGGCAAGAGCGTCGGCCAACTCATTCTGTATCCTGGGGGTGTGTCTAAACTCAATTCTGCGGAACCTTTTGCATAACTTCTGTATATACTGAACGTATGGCGTGATTTTTGGGTTTTTCACGGTCCATTCTCCTTGAACTTGGTGAATTAGCAAATCTGAATCTCCAATAACCAATAACTCATGAACGTTCATATCGATTGCCATCTTCAGACCAAGGATGCAAGCTTCATACTCCGCCATGTTGTTCGTGCAGTCAAATCGGAGTTTAGCCGCCATAGGATAGTGCTGACCGATTTCTGATACTAAGACCGCTCCGATACCTTTCCCTTGATGATTTGCCGCTCCATCAAAGAATACTCTCCAACCAGGGTATGCTTCAGAAATATCTTCACCCACAAATGCAACCTCTTCACTGGGAAAATAAGTCTTGAGTGGTTCATACTCCTCATCGACCGGATTCTCCGCAAGATGATCAGCTAAAGCTTGTGTTTTTATCGCCGAGTCACATACGATGTCAAATTGACTCAAAAACATTTGCCATTTAGCCAATTTCGTCGGCATTGCATACGGAAAATATACTTCAACGGATCCATCCCGAAATAAGGTATGGTATAAGAAGACAAATAATGTCGCAACTTCCGAGCAATCCAAGTCAAAGCACAACATGTTCTTCCAAAAGAGTGTAACGGCTTCATATGGAGTGAATTTCTTGCTCAAATAATAAATGGCTCGTTCTTTTTCCCGCCGTCATGTTGGCCAAGCACGCATCCAAATGCATTATCCGAGATGCATAATTATAACAATGGACTCCTTCTCGTGGAGGAACTAACACCTGGATTGGACAAATAATTTTTGATAGCATCAAAGCGATCGACATTCTCGGTCAAAGCATCTTTTTTCAACAACTTGAAGATTGGCTCACACACCACGGTGGATTGAGCTATAAATCGACTGATGTAGTTTAGCCTTCCCAGAAAACTCATTACCTCCTTCTTAGTCTTCGGAGGAGGTAATTCCTGGATTGCTTTAATCTTGGCAGGATCAAGCTCAATGCCCCTCCTACTAACTATAAATCCCAACAGCTTGCCGGCTGGTACTCCAAAAGCACATTTGGCAGGATTTAACTTCAAATTGTACCGACGCAGGCGATCAAAGAACTTTCTCAAGTGAGCCAAGTGATCCGAACTCTCGCGGGACTTGATTATGACATCATCTACATACACCTCAATCTCCTTATGAATCATATCATGGAAGATAGTTGTCATAGCCCTCATATAAGTAGCACCTGCATTCTTGAGACCAAAAGGCATTACCCGATAATGATATACACCCCAGGGTGTGATGAAAGCTGTCTTTTCTTCTTCATCCATCGGGATCCGTGATAGCGCATAACAATCCACAAAATCTCATGCTTTGCACAATTATCGATGAGAATGTGAATGTTTGGTAATGGAAAATTATCTTTTGGGCTAGCTTTAAGATCTGTAGTCAACACAAATTCCGATCTTTCCATCTTTCAACAACATTGGCTAACCAAGTTGGATATTGCGTCACTTCCACTACTTAAGACTCGATCTGTTTGGTAATCTCCTCTTTGATTTTCAAACTCAATTCCGGCTTGAACTTCCGAGTCTTCTGCTTTACTGGACTAAAATTTGAATTAATCGGCAACTTGTGAGACACCATATTCGTACTCAACCCCGGCATATCTTTATAAGACCAGGCGAATACATCAATGTACTCTCTGAGCAAATGAACCAGGTCCCTTCTTTGAGTTTCGGTCAAATAGACACTGATCCTGACTTCCTTGACACATTCCTCGTCTCCGAGATTCACAATCTCAGTTTTTTCAAGATTTGGCTTGTGTTGATTCTCAAATTGTCGAAATTCTTTAGCTATACGTTCTAGTACCTCATTTTCTTCTTCATGTTCTTCGCATTCATCATCACCTGCTTCATTTTGTTCATTTCGCTCGTGACATGACATGACATTGGCAGGTTTTAAATTAATATTACTGAAATCATAAACAAACAAAATTAGAAAAAAGTATAAACCGATAAGTAAATAAATTTTCGACAAAAGAGACTTTCATTTAAATTGAAAGACAAACACGCTTTTAAAGCATCACAAGAAAATTTAAAAACTTCAAATAAGTAAAAACTGCATAAAGGGTGGGTCTCGGGCCTCTTCCGGACTACCACCGATTTAAAGAAACAAATAAAAGCACATGTCCTTTCTACCCAGTAGAGCGGGAAATCAAGAGTGGTGTGGAAGTCCAATTTTTCAACTGCTCTGCAGGTTCTGCATCACGGATGCCCGATGTCCCAGCCTTTTCTTCGACGACCGCATCAATCTCTTTAAAAAGGCCATAGATTCCTTCCTCGAGACCATCATCATCGACATATTCTGAATGACCGGGCAATGCTTGATCAACGCTTTTGTTCTTTATCTCTGCTTCATCATCTGTGGGGACATACCCCAAACCAAATTTTGGAATTTTGATAGTTTGACAATTCGAAAGTGCTTCCCAATCTAAACGGTTCGAAACCACTCCAGAGCATCACAGCAGCAATTATCTTGTACACAGAAGGCATCGGGGGCTCTGAGGCCAAGTCATCACCGCTAGCATTTACCAGCTCTACCGTGTAAAAGTCGCAACCTTGAGAGATATTATCAACGATTGGCGCATACCCGTTTGAATGGCTCCCTTCACCATAAATGACCAATTCCTGGTCCTTCCAAACAAATTTCATTAGTTGGTGAAGGACCATATGGATAAACGGTCTTTCCAAAAGCAAGTTGTAACTGGTATTGATATCCAACACCTGAAACTCTACCTTAAATTCCGCAGGACCTATCTGAACATCCAAATTTACCGCACCCAATGTATCTCTTTGCACTCCATCAAAAGCCCTCACATTGACTTGGCTTTCCCAAGTCAAATTTCAACTGCCTCAGAGTCGATAGTGGGCAAATATTGAGACCGGATCCGTCATCGATCAAGACGCGATTTATTATCTTATCTCGACACATCACGGTGACATGCAGAGCTTTGTTGTGCATCCTGCCTTCAAAGGGTAGCTCTTCATCACAGAAACTGATTCGATGTCCTCGCACAACTTGGTTTATCATTGCCGCCAGAGTATCACTATTAGTACCACGTAAGTGTCATCCAAAGCTTTCATCAAAGCCTATGCATTTGCGAACTCATCAACAAAGCCATATACAGAGATCCGGCGGTGTCTTCTCCAGATGCTCACAATCGAGTAATCTTTCGGCTGCATTTTTCTTCAAAACTCTTGATTGGCCTTTTAGATCGCTTCTTTCTGGATAGTTCTTGGATCTAGTCATACCCAGGTATTCGATCACAAACGAGTTTCGTGGCACGAATCACGAATTCTTTCTTCTCTTTGATACTCAACGAAGCCACAGCCCTTTCCAGGTTATCAGGAGCGATCGAAACTATTTCCTTTGCCACGAACCGATCATCATCTGTCTCTATCATGTTGATAGTGACGCCTCCATGATTCGGCAAAGGATTACTATTGACATTAGGCTCGACTGTATGGAGAGAGACTACTTTCTAGTTAATCAGATCTTGGATTTTGTGCTTCAAGTTGATACAGTCCTCGGTATCATGTCCAACATTGTTGGAGTGATACTCACACCTCTGATCAGGTCTATACAACTTTGGTGGTGTCAAGTTTGGGCCCCGATGAATATAGCTCGCGCGTAATATCCGCGAACGGCTTTGTTCGGCTTCACGAAGTGGAGTAAAAATCTGGGGCGCGCTTCTTCTCTCCCAGGCGGAGGGATCGTAATTGCCTTGTTGAGGAGGCATTTGACGATAATTTGGAGCGTTTGGGCGAAGGATTGATATCTAGGATATGCATTGGTTTGATAATTTGGTTGTGGAGCTTGGTAGTTCGGGGTATTTTGCAAAGTGGAGGGGAGGAGTTTGTAATTGGCTTGAACGTTGTGGGGTGACATTTCGGTAGTGATAAGATGGAGTTTAAGGAGTTTGGTAGATAGGAGGAGTACTTTGATAATTGGGAAGAGGGTATAAACTGGTATGAACTCGTGAAGGTCTATGACGACCTTGGTATGATAAGGATTTTCTTGGGTCTTCTTCCCTCGAAAGATATAAGACACATCTTCTCTTCAACAAACCCAAGATTAACACGAGCAATCTTTCCTCGTTTAATCCATCCTCGATAGTCTCACTTACCTTGACTATCTCAAATAACTTTGCTCCAACGGATAATATAATACTCGCTCTTGAACCCACACAAACACTTCAACAATTTCTTTCCTTTCTCCATCTATACGCAAATTCTCTGTAGCTTTCGTTTGACTTCTGCTTTATATTTTCTAAAGAATAAAGATCAGGAACGATCTCCACATTGTAAGCGAATCGTTCGATAAAATCTTTAGCCAAAGCATTCCAGGTGAACCATTCCAAAGCCTCTCCGCTAAGACTTCTAAAAGCCGCATCAATAAAGTTTCATCCCTTCCAACTCCTGATCAGGGCCCTCAAATGTGCCGAGGGTTCCTCCAAGACATCAAACTTGGCAAGAATCCTTTCGGAAGGAAAAAGTTCGGATGAATGCAAAAGTCTTCATAAAACAAACCGGCGACTTCAGAATACAACTCCTTCATGGCTTTACGAATTTCTTCCTTCATGTCCCTCTTCTTTCTACCTCCACTCTCTCTCCCGTTCTTCATAATGGTCGAGCTCAGTAACATTAGGTTCATGCTCTTTGGTGACCGGAATTTGGAAAATGGCTTTATTGGGTTGAGGTGGAGCATTGGAGGGACTTTGGGCTTTTTGAGTGGCTTGGTAGTTTTGGGGAAATTTTGGGGTTGGTGTGTTGATTTTGGTGTCGGAAGGAAGTTCATGGGTTGTTAATGTGTTGGGTTTGAGGGGGCGGTTTGAAGGTTAGCATTTTGGGTAGGAAGTGGCATTTGGAAGTTGGTATTATGAGGGGTGCGATAGGAGGCGGAGGCATACCGGGGTTTTGAGTGGTTGGGTCGATGATTGATGGGTTATGAGCGGGGTGGAGGATGGGTTCTAAGCAAATTAGTGGAGGACTTCCATCTGCTGGAGTATTGAATGCAAAATTTGAATTGGGCAAATCTTGCATTCTTTGCATTTCAACCCGCATCGCATCAATCGCATAATTAACTCATTAAGCCACGACAACATCTGTTAAGCTAGTATCTTCAATGTTATCACTCATTGTTGATTTGCCCTTCCGAGAACTTTGACTGGGGAAGGAATCGGCAGGCCCTTTTGATCTTGTGAAATAAGGGTGTTCGGCCAGCTTATCGATTCTAACTAGAAGACAACTCAAAGGCAAATATGTTAGTTTTGATTCATGACAAATAATACAAAATATCACACAGAGGGCACATAAACACATAAGAGCTGCTTTGTTTGAGAACATGTTAACCCACGAATATTGTAGACTTATTTTTTGAACAAGCAGGAATTTGCTCGTTTTCTTTTAGAGGCTAATAGTCTTAGAAAGGTTAAATTGCGTTGAGCTAAGGTCTTCTCGCTGCATGTCTCGGCATCTGTTGATCTGAACTCGATATTTCCTTGTAAAATGAAGAGGGGAAAAGAGAATTCTAAAAGATAGGGGCCGGGCCTTGAAAGGCTGCCTACGTATCTCCCAAGGAGAATTCAGGCCCTACGTAGTTCGAATAGAAAGGGAATTCTCGTTTTCATTCATTCATTTCTTAATGATTACAAGGAAAGTGAAAAACAGACAATAAAGCTCCTAAAGATAAAATGTGCCTCCATCCCATGTCGTTCCTTTTTCACCTGTCGTATTACCCACGGGGGTAAACTCATATGCTTCAAGGGCAATTCTCATTCTCTTCTTTCCTCCGTCCCTTGAAAGGAGGCTTATAGACAATTTCCTCCCCAGTATCTTCTTCAGTAACTCTAGGGTGAGTGTCTTCGGGGCCACTATTGACTTCTTGATTGAAGAAAAAGCATTTTTCGTGTATTTTTTGGAGCCTCTTGGTTATATCTTTGTTGAAGACATCATGTTCCTTCCGCATAGCAGTCGTCTCTTCATTCATGATAGCATATCTTGCCATCTTAACCGCTAACTCCTCGTCTAGTGTTGCATTTGCGACTTGTGCAACCGCAGTGGCAATCTCTACGGCTATTCTCTTTTCTCTGGTTTCTTGGATCTCTTGTTTGAGCCTATTCAGTTTCATCCTCAAATCTTCCTCAGTCTGCTTCATCTTGATATTTTTTCCCTTTTCCATCTTAGCAGCAATTTCACCTTTCCTGAGATGATAGAGTAATGTCTTAGGATTTGGTAGTAGGATTTTATTTTTGGCTGAGAAACTCAAGACTCAGGAGATTTTGGTCGGACATTTTGGGGTAGTGACTTCCATTCAATATCGTAGCGATATCTTGGGAAATTTTGACAAGGAGTAGGTTGAAAATGTTCTCATTCAAAGCAACGTATCACATAAGCAGTTAAAACACACAAGTGGCTAACGCGCGTCCTAAACAAGCAGGGGGCCCTTTTGTGCCAAGGGTAGGCCTAGCGTATTTGAAAGATGTATGTGTAGAATTGGACCATTTTGTTACCCCAAAGCAGGTTTCGCATATAAAAATGATGTTCAAAAGGCAAAAATAAATAGGGGAAATAGGGAACAAACAGGAAATACAAAAGGAAAGGCCCACGCAGGGATCATTCGAAAAGAGTACCAAAATATAGGATAGTCAAGCCTACGCAGGGGAAAACAACAACAAATACATATAGGAAAACCCACGCAGGGTTGAAGTCCACTAAGATGTCCCCGATGGTCCTGCTTCTGATTTGCTCCTCTTATTCTGTACTATGAGATGCTGAAATCTATACTGGATCATTAGCAAGTATCCTTCGCTTCGACGACCTTTCTCTTCCCAATCTTCGCGACACATCCCATTTTTCTTATCTTCAATCCATAAATTGAGCTCTCCCAGATCGCTTCTTAAGCTTTCTAATTCTTGAGTTACGCTCTCAAGGGCATATTTATCCTCCTCTTGCTTTCAAAGGAATTCATTGTGCATTTTCTGAGCTTCTTTTTTCACCTCTCTTAATTTTATCAAAGCTTTGGACTCTTTGTCCTCCACACTGCGATAAATATTTGGAACTGGGAAGGAGATACCTTGTATATTGTCTTTCAACCATGCTTTGTAGGTTTTATCATACCCTGCATTAAATCGGTCCACGGCGATGGTTTTTTCATCCATTCGTACTGCTTTTTTCCATTCTCTCAGCATTTTTGAAGCCTCATGCACTCGATCGTCCCCGATGTCGAACACATAGATACGGTAGTATGCATTTGGGGGGTAGTTTGTATTCTTCCGTGCGTAGGGCGGATACCTCGAATACTGGTACGAGTTGTCTGTGGCCCCGCACTATGACATCTTTTGAGATGAAGCGATCGAACATCCACTGAATGTCATCTTCTCTTAGTTCGGAGAAAATCTGAGCCCATCTCCCTCTAGTCTTCCTATTTTCTAAATCTGCCCAAAACAGCACATCATTCAAACCCTTAAGAGAATTATTATTATCGAGGGTATGTAGCTGTTGAGTCCCACGTCCCTTTGCTAAATGGCTTAGTATCCACCATTGGAGAAGGAGATTACAACCTTGAAAGTAGCGGTGTCCTTCCTTACATCTTCCCATAGCACGATACATATCAGACAGGATGACAGGCGCAATGGGATAATACTTCACTTGCCCTTGGTTCAGGTGCCCATGGAAAAGAGTGTGTGCAAGCATTATTACCCGGGTGTTGATGCTGAGACTCGGGCCTTGGGGAAAAACCATAGTACCTAATAACGCGATGGTGAATGCCAAAGGTCTGATCCCGTCCCATTCTTTGAAGGTGACCCTGAACTCTTGGTTGTAATTTGAGTAAAAGCTCGCATGCCCAAATCTAGTATAGAGATTCATAAAAGAAATACTAGAACCAGTCCTTTCTCAATCCGAGCCAATTTATAATATCTTCGAGAGTAGGCTTGTTAGGAATTAAGATGCTTTCCTGTTTTCTCACCCTTCTTTCAAGTCCTGTGCCAACTGTGTCTATTCCGTCTCAAATTTCTTCAATGGTCGGGGTGATTTCCATGGTTCCAAACCGAAATACCATTCTCTCGTTATCCTAATAACCCGTGAGGACTTCGACCAGCTCGGGCCACCCAACCATGTTAATAAGTTCTATTAGGGCCCCCACATATTTGTTGAGGTCCCTTTTGTGAAACACATTGAGGTCATTGTACCACATCTTGAGGAGAACTGGGGCCTCCACTACCATGTCGAACTTCGGAAATCAATCCATACCTACAAAATAAAGCACGGTTAAGATTCCCTCCCCCCAAATAAGCAACAAATGGGCTTCCACACATACATCTTTCAAATGTCAAATAATATGATATGTCGTTAGGTCGTAGACCTTGGACATGTTTTTGGCGGTTTTACTAATGGACTTAATACGCCTTGGGTATTAAGCCGTCTTAGGCTAATGCTTAAATTTGGATTTGGTTTCGCTCTACTCTAGGTTGACTAGAATTGTTTTAAAATGACGGTTACCCGAGTCGGACAAACAACGGGGTGAAGCTAATAAACGACGTTAGATGACCATAAGCCAACTATTCGTTCATCACTTTCAAAGAATTTGATTTGTGTTTTTCTGAAGGACAGTCGTGGTAAGCCACGTAGCCGTCTTTTTCCTAATGCAATCTATTTGCCGTTTGGCGGAATCGAATGCCATGAAATGCAACAAATTATAGAGAATTAAACACATTAAGCACAAATAAGCAATTCAACAATTAATTACAATTAGTCAAATAGTCAAATATTATGGTTAGAACTTAATTAATTCCCCAGCAGAGTCATCATTTCTGTTGCGCCGTAATTTTTCTATCTGTAGAAAATTACTCTTTTGAAATGTTCTAAGTATAAAATAATTGAAGAAAAAATACTTAGAAAAGAGTCGTCATTTCTGTTGCGCCGTAATTTTCCTACTTAGAAAAGAGTCGCCACTTAATTTTTTAAAGAAATTAAGAAAACTTATAATTTTTCAAAGATTTAAACAGAAAAAAAGCATTTGAAATACCAAAGAGGGTTCGGGGTTCAATTTACACTTAGAGAAGGGTTTAGGCATGACTAACATAATTGATTAATTGTAATTTATATAAAAAGGAATAATAATTTACAACGTGATTAACGTTTAGAGAAAAAAACACATTTATTTCGTTTTTATTTATTTATTTATTTTTTAAGAGAAAGGGACTAAAAATGAAATATTCGAATTAAATTGTATGTGAAATAAATTTTAACAAAACTAGATTTATTAGGATTTACTTAATTTATTTTGGAATAATAACTTAAACTAATTCAATAAGTTAGAGCATGGGAATCATTCTTTAAATTGATTGACTAACCTTTTTTGCAAAAATGGCTATATATTTTTGCAAAAAAGGTTAGTCAATCAATTTAAAGGAATGATTCCCATGCTCTAACCTATTGAATTAGTTTAAATTATTATTCCAAAAATAAATTAAGTAAATCCTAATAAATCTAGTTTTGTTAAAATTTATTTCACATACAATTTAATTCGAATATTTCATTTTTAGTTCCTTTCTCTTAAAAATAAATAAATAAATAAAAACGAAATAAATGTGTTTTTTTTTTCTAAACATTAATCACGTTGGAAATTATTATTCCTTTTTTATATAAATTACAATTAATGAATTATGTTAGTCGAATGCCTAAGTGTAAATTGAACTATTTCAAATGCTTTTAAATCTTTGAAAAATTATAAGTTTTCTTAATTTCTTTAAAAATTTAAGTGGCGACTCTTTTCTAAGTATTTTTTCTTAAATTATTTTATACTTAGAACATTTCAAAAGAGAAATTTTCTACAGATAGGAAAATTACGGCACAACATAGTAAATAAGTAAAATAAATATTAACCCAATGATACTTATATGTTGTTTAGCAATAACAATGAATGCAAGATGGTATGGGGAGTTGAGATTCGGGGATGATCAATGCCGAAAGGGTCAAATTTTGGGGAATTAGGTGGGTGTGAAGGAGACAATAAATTTGGAACTTATATTCCTTTTTTTTTATTAAAGAAGTCATTTTTTTTATTTTTAAGAAATATTATTTCTTAGAGAAAATGTTTTCAAACATTTCGACCAATCAAATATAGAAAAGTTTCAAAATATTTGATCATAAATACAAATTAGAGTTGTCTTTGAATTTTTTATAAGTAACTTAAAGTGAAAAAAGTGTTTTGCTGTTTGAATTCCTAAAAGTTCCAAAATTCAACTATAAATTGAATTTTGGATTGTTATATTTTTTTTTTGGCCAAATGTATTTGTGAACTTCGTAACTAAGGGGGGAGAGGGGGAGGGGATCATGGCCCCTTAAGACCCATTTGATTATATTAAAATTAAGACATCTAAATCTGAAAACATATCTAAATGGTTAAAATATCGTCTCTACATTTGAATACAAATGATTAAGATAAAAACAAAATTCAACATTTGAACATGCATAATGTATTTATTTGTAAACATAAAAGTATACAATCCGAATAAAAATAAATTAAATAGTACTCCCTCCATCCAACAATAATTGTCTACTATACTATTTTGAAATGTCTAATAATACTTATTAATTTTATAAAATCAATGGATAATTTTACACTTAAGGGTGTCACGCTTAATATTTATACATTTCCTTATATATATATATATATATACACACACATAATGTCCACTGAGATCATCGGGTGGCATGACACCCCTTCTGATCTATATAGATTAGCCTCTTATTGACGAAAATAATTATGACGATGATTGTAATGACAAAAGTGGTTAGCAATGGTAGCAGGTAATTTGTGGATAAAGTGGTGATTAGTATTATCCGCACAAAAACATTTATAAATAATATTAAAAACCTATTTAAATAAATATTTAAATTTTAATAAAAATAAATACACTCAATGACATGAGATCTAAACTATTTAAATTGAGACTTTCATTAAATATAAATAAATGAGAGTTGATGCCAAAATAAACTTGCATATCTTAATTATACATGTCAACCATAGAGAACCAGGATTGTCATTAAGATTATTCTGTCAAGAAAAGTAAAATTGAGTCACGGAAAAAAAAAATAGCCGCTGAGAAAAATATAAGTTCCTAGAAAAGATCTAAGGAAATATTAGAAAAGTATGGTTGGAGTATGTCATCCTACACAGGAATGTTCACAAAAAAATTTAAAAATCGAATCAAATAAAAAATTGAGTCTCACAGAAAAAAATAATTTTTTTTTAATTTTAATTCTTAGATTTTGAAATTCATAAACTTTTATTTGATTTTGATTTTTAAGTGAAAAATAAAAAAAATTGAACCAAATTAATTATATAAATATCTATTTAAAAATTATAATTACGTACGCACACAAGTGTGTCTTATATAATTTTTTTTGAATATTATTATACATATTAATCTTTTGATTCTTAATCCGTAATTTAAGTGTTTGTCTTTATAATAATCTAAATCATTGTCTTCACTTTCAAGTTTGATTTGTAATTTTGTTTTGATTAAAATTTCAACAATTTATTTCACATTCAAAACAACTTTAATTGAGTTATTTAATTATTCATCATTGTTTAATTTCAATTATCGTTAAAATATCTCAGTATATCATAACCAGATTTATATCTTTTTGCACAATAGAAATTGGTTGCAAGAAATTTTATTATGACCTTAAAAATGACTAATTTTTTAGATAATGCATGCTATTTTTTTATTGTTTTTGGATATATATATATGGATGAGTTGAAGCCCTCACAGTAGTCCAGCATTTGTGGTAAGAAACCATGCTGAGATAAAAAGAGGAAAAGCTCGAATGGTGATAAATTATAAAGAGCTAAATTATATATATATATATAATGGCTTTTTCTTGATTTCTTTCCCATTTTTCTAAAGGATTTTCTCCATAAGATTTTTGTAGGTTTTCTTTAATCTAGTCTAGATTTAAGGCATTTGCACGAGATTTTCCTTAAATTTTCTAAGTACTTTCTCTTATAGTGTCCATTTTCTTTTCCAAGAATATATGGATTTTGTTTTCTTGGAACTTTGATGAAATTTCCACAAGGAATTTTAAGACTTATCATATATATTGTTTGATGATAGTCTTTTATATATATATATATATAACTTGATTAAACATATATTAGTTTTTTTTAAAAAGAAAATCTCTCTTCATTTTAATTTATTTTTTTCAGTTAAAAACATATTCTTTTTAATAAATTTTTAATTTTGATTTTCTTACGTGAGGTTAAGATCTCAAAATGTAATAACATTTTAATACATTATACATATCGTTAGTTTAAGAACACAAAGTTTAAAAGTTATATTTATTTCCTTAAACTTTGTATCAGATCAAAATCGAATAATTGATTTTTTAATGATATACTACATTATAATCAATCTAATATGTGCTTGAAAGTATATTATTATTATTATTATTATTATTATTATTATTATTATTATTATTATTATTATTATTATTATTATTCGCAGAAAAATCAAATTAATCAAAGTGATTAAAAACCTACTTTATTGATTTAGTTTGATTTGCACATTTTAAAAAAGGGAAAATTGTATAAAACAATAAACTATTAATTCAAATTAAATGTTATAACCACAGTTTCATTTAATTGTATTCCGTAGCAAACAGTTGTCATTTGCCTCTCTCCCCAGCGAATCTCGCTTGCCACTCTCCCTCACCTCTCTCACTTTATACAAACACAAATGTAAATTGCATTTGTGTTTGTATAAAGCGAGAGAAAACTGTATACACAAATACAAATACATATATTTTCGTCCTATACACTTATAATTATATAAATACAGATCTTCCCCTACTAGTTCTCTTTTCCCTTTCTCTCTTTCTCGCTTTATACAAACAAATTATACAAATTACAATGTATAATTTGTGTTGTATAAAGAGAGAGATTTGATATACAAATGTTTTATTTCGATTCAATTGTATACAAATTCAAATTTTATGCAGATATACAAACACAATCATTGATACATATACATAGTAGTTACATATATATAGTATTTTATCTAACCGATATATATATACAATTGTTGCACTTTATACAAACAAGAGGCTGACAGCGATTTATACAAAGCTGATGCTCCATAGCAAACATAAAATTTGCTATGAAGCACAATTATACAAATTATATCTATAGCATACAAATAAGATTTTTATGTTTGCTAAACCTAAAATTTACTCTTTTAAAAAAATCCATTTACTTTGATTTCATCTTAAAAGAAAATCGAACGAGAAATGAAGTGGGCCCTGGTGAGAAATAAAGTGGGCCCTGATGAGAGAAAAAAACGCAAGAGATGATTGGCGTGGAGGAAAATATCCCAAAATATCCTTCTCAGCAAAACATGTTTTTAAAACGAAATTATCTAATCTTAAAAATGACTTTTCCAAAGTGGGAAAATAAGTTGCATAACTAATTATCTAATCTTCAAAAAAAGATACAATTTTTATATTGGTTGGAAAATTACATTGTTTAGTTAGACCGTAAAAAAGTACACTATATTGACTCTTGGCTTCAATTGACATCCCTTGATTGGATAATTACACTGTTTAGTTAGATAGTAAAAAGGGTACATTATATTGATTCTTGGCTCCTATGTACACAACTTTACATCTTTATATTTTGACATTTCTTAATAAAAATTATGACTTTGCCGCTATACACTAAATCACTTTTTGTTTAAGATGGTTCCGCCCAGGCAGAATGATAATAAGGGTAAAAATAGGGAGTACTTTTGTAGATGAAGTATTTGTGGATATAATTTCTTTTTTTATTTAATGCAACGTATAAATTACATTTTATAACTCTCCGTAATTAATATATGTGAACATTTTGAAGTTGTAAGTATATGTGATATGAGAAAGTTACTTCCTCATAAATGGTTCACTTTTATTCAAGTGACAGATTCCTAACTTAGTAAGAAAAAGTACGAACTATTCAACAGACTTGAAATTACTTTGTGTTATGACAAATTTGTTATTAAAATAAGAGTTGTTTTTCAGTTCATTAATTTTACTTTAACTTCTTACATTTTTTGATGGACGAAAACATAAATAAAAATGCCTAGTTAAGGAATATCATTTATGAGCTAAACGTACAAAAAAGATCATTTATTTCATTTACTCTCTCTTTCACCAATTCTTTTATTGGCTCAAATATTATTCTTCCTATCGTATATTTCTGGACAATTATTTTCGTTCAGCCCCTAACTTTCAATTACTAGTGTACATATTTGAAAGAGTTGTGAATCTTAACAATTTACGCTAGAGTCAGATCGAAATCGTTTTTAAAATAATATCTTGTTATATATGCCACAATGTTAGTTTGTGATAATTGACTTACTATTTTTAATTTTTGTCCGATATCAATACTGTAGTATTTTTTCCTAATAGTATTAACTAGTATTATTTCATCATTTGGCATTTCCTTTCTTATTAGTTGTGATTTGTGAAGAAGGCACAAAGAGGGACTGCTACAGTACCCATGAATGTTGGATATATATCCAATTAGCAATTAGCCAATCAATTTAATATTTGTCCCTTGAGGAACATTGTATAAAAAAAGATCTTATTTAAGATTTGGCCCTAATTACTGATAATGGAAACAAACAACAATAGGACATCATAAACCATGCAAGGGGCATTTGATTTTTTTGTTCACCAAACGACGTTTTGTTTTAATAGGTTTAACTGTCTGTCAGAGAGTGGCACGGTCAGAAAGGAAAATACTTGTGTTTTACATTGATGTTAGAGCCAAATAATACAAGTTGTTCTATCGGCAAAGGTTTATAAAACCACACAAATTTACCATATATATGGTAATTGGTAACAATGGTATTACATGGCTAATATATACTCACTCCGTCTAACAATAGTTGTCCACTATACTATTTTGAGATGTCCAATAATATTTGTCCACTTTATGAAATCAATGAATAATTTTATACTTTGTTCCTAATTTACATTTATCATTAATTATAGTCATTTACTATCTTTGTTCACTTTTAATTAATTGTCATAGTTTCATTTTTTTAGAGTCAAAATATAAAAATTTTGACTAACATTTTACAATGTATTTTTTCATCATATTGATATGCAAAAAAAAATGCAATTTATAATATTTTTCGTATAGTTTTTGAATATCTATTTTTTTTTTAATATCGAATTAATGTAATCTAATTTAACTTTGAAAATTGGTCAAATTGACTTTCGAAAAGTGCAACATGACAAATAAAAGTGGATGGAGGGAGTACATATTACATTTTTCAAGACATTGTATTTAATTAATACTCCCTCTGTTCCTATTTATATGTCACCATTTTTTTATTTCACGTGCCTTAAGAAATTAAGTAAGTTTATTCTACCCTTATTTAGTTTTTTTTTTTAAGTCAACTTTTTAATCAATGAATATGAATTAATTTATTTTGATTAATTAATTTGACCAATGAACATGAATTATTCACTTAGTTTTTCTATGTTGGTCAAATGTATATTTTCAAGGCTAAAAACTCACAAGGGTAAAATAGGAAGAATATTGTAATTTATACATTGATTTTATGAGATGGACCAACTATCTATAGTAAGGATGACATATAAAAAGGAACGGAGGAAGTATATTCAAAGGGTGATATAGTAAATTACCCTTTTATTTATAATTTATTAATAAATGTGCAAAGCCAATAGTGGACACAACTATTATTGGACAGAGAAAGTATATAATTAATTATTGTTCAATATCGGTTGACTATTACAATAAGGATGAGGAAAAATTGTAAGTTATTTCTAGACCAACGGATAAATTTAGTTGTAAACTATGAGGCACGTGACTCGTAATCTTTTCACAAAATGAGATAACATAATCTTTTATCTCCCAATCATACATCTTCCATCCCTTATTCCTATATAGAGATATTCAGTAAATATACATTTACGACTTCTACTTAAAAATTTATCACTCATTCTCTGTTACTTGTGTGCATGACACAGTAAGTCAGGGTTAGACTAGAGTACTTAGGTCGAGGATCAAGTTCTGAGGCGGGGTTGTTGTTGGGTTAGGCGCCAGGGTTGAATTTTAGAAAAAAAATATAGATTCTTTTTTATTAATTTTAGCGCATTTTCTTGAGGAAAATAAAATTGATGGATGTCTGTCAATTTTATTTAAAATAATTTAAAATGTTTTAATAATGATACAATGAGTCATTTTCCCCTTGATTATTTGGATCGACTCAGTCCATCGGTTTTCTTTGGTCGATATATTTTTGCCTTTGTTTTTAATAGAGTAAGAAAAAATCTTAATAATTTTTTTAAGAAAATATTTTCGTCGATGGTCTTAACTTTCTTGCTCATTGAGCCCATCCCTCCTCCATTAAAATTTACTAGAGTGGATAATTTGGAAATTTTACACAAATCCATAGTGTTAAAAGCTAATTACATCATATTTCTATTTTTTTTCTAAATTACAAAAATCTCTTAAATTTGGTGGAATCCGGATACATCCCAAAACGCCCTGATACACTGCGTTCGGTTTCGGATACATCATTAATGTCTCAATACACCGCATCTTGATTTAGGATACATCACATAAAATGATGTATCCGAAAATAAAAGAGAGTAGGGGTTTTTGTAATTTTTTCAAATGGTAGGAAATTTTAGAGAACATGTAAAATAAGTTGTGTACTTAGATAATTTTTTCTAAATTGAATCCAATATGCTCAACTCGTTCAAGAATAACCCGCCCATTTATTAGCTCAACTCGTTTCAACCCATTAAAGATGGAGTTGTAATGTAGCTGAAATTGACTCATGAGAAATTTTTCAAAATATATTTTAAAAATCGATATGTTATATCGTCATAATAAAGAAAAAAATAGTTTTATTCTAAAAACTTATAAAAGAACAAATAAAACAATTAAAACTTAGAGGAAAAAAATTACATTATTAGACATACATTCATGTCATATATATAATTCTACATATTCTTTCAAATAATTATGTATATTCCTATTAATTAAGAAGTTTTTACCATATTTTAAGTTAGATACATTGAGATACATCATTCTTTAAAATTAGCCTAAAATAGAGCCCTTAATTATCTATCCACTAAATTCTCTCCATAATTTATGCATTCACTCCAAATCAACCTACTCTCTCTCTCCTAATTAAATTTCACTTCCCACATTTTATTCACCATTCTCTCTCACATTATCTTATTCGCTTGA
Source organism: Solanum pinnatisectum (assembly GCA_035578085.1). Taxonomy (NCBI): domain Eukaryota; kingdom Viridiplantae; phylum Streptophyta; class Magnoliopsida; order Solanales; family Solanaceae; genus Solanum; species Solanum pinnatisectum. Next base: position 40,252,284 of record CM069076.1, on the reverse strand, counting down.
GCCTACCTCCATTACTCACTTTCACCATGGAGAAAGAGTCTAGCACTACTTTTGTTCTCTCTTGTCACTAAGTTGTGACATAAATTCGTCTATATACACATGAAAAGGTAATGATGTGATTATAAATTTTATTTATATATGAAATAAATGGTTAGTAGATATAAATGTTGGTTGTTTTAATAAAATATAAATTTGTGGATCAATTTTTATATATAAAAAATCTCAAATCATGATATGAAATTCTCAAATCGTGATTTTTGAAGAATATGGGATACCATCCTCATGATATGAAATCATGAGATGGAATCAACCAGAAATCACATGTCCAAATGCTGATTTCATCTCACGATTTCATACCGTGATATTTGGAAAATGACAAGAAAATTGCAGTCCTAAGTATTTTCTACAATTCTCTACCGTGGACCGCGATTTTTTATGTTACTAAAGACAAGTCGGAGGATATTCTAAAGTTTGCAGAAAGATCAACGATTATGGATGTTTTTCGTTAAAAAATAATTGTTTGTGGGAAAAATAAGTGGAGAATTATATATGTATCCGACACATTATTGATATATCTGGCATATTATTGATGCATCAAATAAATTATTGAGTTAAGATTATATATATCTAGTTTTATTAGTGTATCTAATTAAGTATATGTTTATCTAATAAAATATATCATGTATCTGAAAAAAGAATTTATGGATCTATTGTAGTGTATATGTTTCTGAGTCTAGACATAATGTATCTAGTTTTATCAGTTTATTGGACTAAGAAAATATGTATCTAACATAATATATACTTGTATCTGAGTAAGAGTTCTTGTATATGACAATACAAGTTGCTAGCATGTATCTGTCACATTATTATTATTATTATTTATCCATGTATCTAATTATGTGTACATATATTTGATAAAATATATGCATGTATCTGAATCAGATTTCATAAATATGATAAAGTGTACATGTTTATGAGTTAAAAAGTCTAAACTTTGTTGAATCGCCAAAAAAAAAAGGATTCTAATTATTTTGACTTTTGTAGGGGTTGTGATATGTCATATCCTCTAAAGTTGTTACAAATGTGTTTTTCTCCTTAATAATGGCTTTCAGTTATATCCTGTAATTAGACACACTAATTAGTATGTATATACCTTACATGTATCACGAATATATGTATCTGCAAGAGGTAGATACACGTATCTGAGAACCAAAATATGGTAAATATTATATTACAAACTAGTGTGAATCTAAATAATTAACTCCTAAATTAGTGAGATTTGTGTATGTTAACCCTAAAACTTAAAAGGAATTGAGCGGGTTGAGTTATAATCTGCATGAGTTAATATCTCAAATGGTTACTTAACTTTGAATAGTTCACTTAGAAAGTCACTCAACTTTAAGTTGTTCACTTAGAAAGTCACTCAACTTTGTTTTATAACTCAAAAGTCACTCAATTATTGGTGTTTCACTTAGAAAGTCACCCAACTATTGATATTTCACTTAGAAAGTCACCCAATCAATTTAAATAATTTTTTATTAACTTTTATTTTAAACTATTTTTTTAAAGAAATATTAAGATATCTATTTTAATTATCTTATTAATCCGCTTCAATTATTTAATTATAATTTTGTGAAAAAACGTACAACAATTGACCCAAAAAATACTTTTCAGATCTAGTAATTGTATGACTAGTATTAAATATGTTAAAAAATCATAAAAAAAAAGTTTAGGTTGGAATTGATAAAGAAGTAATTAAAAATTAACGCACAGTAGCAATGTTTTACTATTTTTTAAAAATTTTTTAGGTAAAAACAAAAATTATATTTCAACAAAATCTAATAAAAAAATATAAATAAACATCTTATTATTATTTTAAAAAATAGTTTAATTATTTTTTTGTATTTTTACAAGATTTAATAAAAATGTTATTTAAATAGATTGAGTGACTTTCTAAGTGAAATATCAATAGTTGGGTGACTTTTTAAGTGAAACACCAATAGTTGAGTGACTTTTCGAGTAAACAACTCAAAGTTGAGTGACTTTCTAAGTGAACTATTCAAAGTTGAGTGACCGTATGAGATATTAACTCTAATCAGCATTTTAGTCCAGTCCAACTCATTTAAGCCCAAGTAACTTTTTTTCTGCAAAACTTTCAAAACTATAGTTTAAACTTAATTAGAGATTTATAGTTATAGTTTGCTTAAATTACGAATTATAGCTACATATTTGGAAGGAGAGAAGTGAGGAAGACTAGTAGATGGAGGAGAAATGCGAGTGAGACCTGAGAGAGAGAGGAGAAAGGCGAGAGAGGTTAAATAATGTTGTATTCGTTGTATCACGAATACAATTGATACAACTGATTTGTATCAAAATGAATATAATTGTATAAAAATAATTGTATTCAGCTACATATTAGATGAAGAGAGACAAGAGAGATTGGGAGAGGGAGGAGAGATGCAAGTGAAATCGAGAGAGGGAGGAGAGAGGATGAATACATGTTGTATTTGTTGTATCACGGATACAACTGATACAAAATACAAATATAGTCGTTTGAATACAATTGATATAAAATACAAATCTCTCACCTATATTTGATTGAACATAATTGATACATAATGCATTTGACAGAGAGGATGAGTGTACATTGCGTTGTATCAAGTTTTATCACAAATACAGTTGATATAGAATACAAATACATTTGATACATAATATAAAAATGTAATTGTCATATTAGGTAAAAAAAAATTTGGACGACAGTTGTTTGGGATGAAGAGAGAGGGGCGAGAGAGAGAATGAAAGAGGGCAGTGGAAGGAGAGAGGCAAGGGAGAGAGGAGAGATAAATTTGCTATAAAACCCTACATAGCTACGAATTATAATTATTTTAAATTGTTAGAGAGTCATCGTAAATACATATAACATGTTTGTCTTGTTATATAATTTTCTTCTTTTTTATTAACTCAGCTCAATTTGATCCGCCAAAAATTAAACCAGTTCAACCCACCTATTTTATACCTCTAGCATTTACTAAAAACAAAATATTGAGGAGCAACGAGAGAAGTGGGAACCACATTTGGAATATTAAAAAATATGATGTTTCCAAATTGGTGTTAGTTTACAGGTAAGGCATGCAGCCACAATACTCATTTGTTTCATGACCAATCACTTTTGTGAAAGTGCTGAACAACTTGATGATTACTTTACTCCATTGCAGGCTGTCATTTTATTAGTTTATGAACACTTGTTTTTGGGTGGTCCATGTCCACTTGACCACATTTTAAAAATCTGTACATACATTGTACTGATTTTGACCAACTTTCAACTGTCGAAATCAGCCTAGGGGAGGATAATGTAAGAGCTAGATAATTGCAAATCTGATCCCAAAGTTGAATGAGCAACGGTTTATTATGTTTCATTTGATCATAAAAGTTATTAATTTTCTTTCGGAATTATTTTATCCATGAAAATTTCAAATTCAACTTAAAATTATATTTTAGATTTGAAAAATAACTTATAGCATGTTATTTAATTCATTTTTCATTTTTGAAGTTGTATACAGTTACATTCAGATATGAACGTTATTCCAAAAAAATTACAAAAAATATAGTCAAACACAATACTATCTTCAACTCTAATTCCATAATTTTCAAAAAAAGGGAAAATATTTGAAACCTATGGCAAACACCTACTTAAAACATCACTAGATTATTGTTATTTTTGTATTATTTTTTAAAAACAACTTAGAAGTTAGAACTTTTCTTGAATGTGTAGGCATTATGAGCCCGTCAATGTTGGGCCTGTAATTATAGATGGCAAACGCCAAACAGGGCTAAGAAATTGGATTAAATTAGGGGAAACTACACAAATGAGCCATAAAATTCAAAATAATTACAAGTTCATATCCAAACCCAAAGTATTTTTTGAAATACTCATTCTCTCATAAATAATTACAGCCCATACCCCATTCATTAAGACTGATAATTTTCGCTTAACTGATACTCATATACTGTAATGGTATTTTTAAAGCTGATAATTTCGCTTAACTTGATACTAAATCAATAAATAAATAAATAAATAAATAAATAAATAAATAAATATATATATATATATATATATATATATATATATATATATTGTATTGATATCATTAAGGTTTTTTGTTCATATATACCTTAATAATACCACAACAATATACATATACTCTTATAGTATCATTGACTAATGAGTAATTTCTAAACAAGAAACCTTAATGATACCAATACAGTATATATATGATACTGATTTAGTATCAGTTAAGGGAAATTAGTTGAAGGGTATATAGTGCAATTACTTAGTAGGTATGAATGTATATGGGTATATGTTTATAATTATTTTGCTTTCATGAGGTATTTGCTTAGTTTTCCTTAAATTAACGTTGTTGTGACTCCTTTTGAAACTAAGATTGGATTGAATTTTGAACTAAAGTTATCTAAATCAGGCTCTTTTTAAATTTAATTCTGTACAAGCTATTTTTTTTTTCTTGTAACAAATCACTAAACGAAAAACGAACAAACAATGGAAGTACAGCAAAAGTTTCTATATTTATTCACTATTATATATGCACCACAAATTTAACTTATATATATCATATTAAAGGAGAGGCAGACATAGTACTACTTTAGAATCTGTATAGGTTAAAAAAACACTAAATTGGTATATATATAAATAGTACTAATAGATTCCCAAGCAATAATACATTACTTTCGAATGTAGGTCGTTTACTCGTTACATGTTACAAAACTACAAAGACTCAGTCCTTAAAAATATAAACAAAACTTGCTGAAGGGCAACCAGAATTAAGGGTGTATTCGAGGAAATATTTTCTCACGTTCATTGGTCAAAAAATTTGAAAAATATTTTCTTTACATTTTAGAGGGGAAAAAGATTCGAAATATATCCGAACTTCAACCATAATTGTTGTAACAATCTCAAACTTTGGGTAGGACCTATTACCCTGCACTATTTAATAGTGTATTTTAAAAATATATAGGTCAAGATTGTATGTAATACATACCAAAAACAAGAAAATAAGTAAGAAAATCACTTATTTTCCTAGAAAATATTGTTTTAAGAAAATGTTTTCCATAGTAAATATTTACGTGAAACACATTGGATAACGGTTTTGTCCTTTTTAATCTTTTTCCTGACATATACTCATGCTTCAAGAAAAACTTGAAAGACACAAGACAATAAAATATGATCATGAAGATTATAGAACCCTTGGACAAGCAATGCTTTTCTTGATTTTCTAGTTTGGGAATATTTGAATGAAAATTCTTGCATTGCTAAGTAGGCAAAGGCATTTTGGTTCTGTCCCTCAACTTTAATCAAACACAACTGTGTTTTCCTCCTCTTTAAATCCCAAGCCAAATTTCATATTGTATTCATTAAAAAATAACAAAATTCTTAATCAACTTTTTCCTTGTTGATCATGGCTGACTCAAATTATGTTGATAGGGAGAAGCAAAAGCAAGCAGACAATGATATCAAGGACATGATCTCTTCTCTGACTAAACGTCTAGCCGGCCTCCAACGCGTGCACAAGGCAACATCAGGAGGAGACTCAGGCCAGAATCTTCAAGGTGATGATGAAGATGATCATGGCACCAGAATCATCACTCTAGCTGGAACCAATGTGGGAGCCAGCATGCGCGGTGAGATGGATGAGAAAGCTGGGATCGAAGGCGTTTCACCAGGGGAACATGACGCCTTAAAAACATATGTGAACAGCAATTTCCAGTCCATCAACAATTCCATCATGATGGGTGGTAGCTATTGTACTAATGACCCTGGTGTTCATTTGGACATCACTGATCATGTGGATGAACAAGTCGCAAAACCACAAGGACATAAAAACAAGAAAGGCAAGAAAAGTGACCATCACTATGAACATTCAGAATAGACTTATATTCATAATCAAGAAGCTGCTAAAAAATTTCAAACCAATACTCTATATATGAATAAACACCATAGCTTAGTTGAGTTCTGTGTGTTTCCTTCTATTTTCGTTGTCTCTTTGTCTCTTGGCATGGAATTCCTGACAAGAACAGTGGCGATTACGGCCATTCGACTAGAGATCTAGTATTGATGCCTGTCCTGATATATCAGAAAAGCAAATGTTACATTTGTATTATCTTAAATAATCACAACATCTTCTGCTGTTTTCTCATATTGGTCTCCTTTGGCTGCATTTGATTCATAATATTGACAGTTTTGATAAGCCCTTTCCTTGAAGAACAAATGAAAGATAAAGGTGCAGTTTTTTTATTACAAAATCTAAGGTTCACAACGAAAACTCGGAATACATATTGAAATACTTGTAGATACAGTTGACATCAAGGGATCCTGGGTTCAGAATTGGTTTCTAGATCTTTGAAGGGTAGCTCCTTCTCTTTTTTCTCTTCAGTTTCATGGACAACTTTTTGCATTTCTCTGTTCTTGCCCCAGAGCAGAAAATATAAACCAGCAATTACGATAGCCGATCCTATTACACTGATCATGATTTGTTTACCAGGAAATTAGTCAGTGATAAGCTGGTGATTATTTGGAAATAAGTTAAATAGGGAATTGAGAAGCTTTAAACTGTTGTAATCACCTTCCAAGATGGAGTTGTTCGTGGAGGATGGGAACGTCGAATATGGCTGCCATAACTTGGACAAGAGGACTGAATGCTGCAGTGAAGACAGGACCCCTCTTCTTGACGCACCATGACATTCCCACAAAGCACATTCCTGAACCTATTAATCCCTGGCTTGGGAAAATTCATTGTTGTCAAGTAGAAACCAAAACAAGATAAATTAATCAGTGGTAAAGTAAACTCTTTTGTTAACTTAAGAAGTTTTAAACTAAGATAATAATGAGATAGTTAAGTCTCCATTTTGTGTTTAAAAGTCATCCCACGACGATCTTCATTCTTATACAACATAGAAGGGGCTTCTCTACTTTTTGTCTCGTACGTTCCCTTAACAAACTAAAGGAGAGGACATTTTTTGGTTCATAGAAAGACTTGGCTTTTCTTTTATCTGCACATAGGAACCAATGAAAGAAATACTAGTATCTGAAGTCCAAGGAACTCTAATTCGATGTTGATTGTCACAACTCACAAGTCATTCAGAATTTCTAACGAATCGGTGAAAATTCTCTTAAACTTCTTAATTTTCAAGGACATACAGTAATTAATAACTCTATCTGTGGTGCATCATATCTTTGTAAATAAATTGGTTGAACTGCAAAGACAGAGAGAAAAAGAAAAAGACAATGAGAGGATAGTCTAGTTCTGCTACTTAGGAAGATGAGAACAGGTGTTAAGTGCACTTACAGCATACAGGATACTCAGCATATCTATCTTTTCCTTTGGAACCCAAATGGATAGTCTTCTGTCCGTGGAAAAAGTCAAGACAGCTGACTGTATCGCGCTAAAGAAGGTCATGATAACAGTGCTAGAGTACTTGCATGGATATTTCTTTCCAATAAACGTTTGGAGAAGGAACCACGAAGACCACAAAAGTGTCCCAGCAAACAAGGCCAGAGAACCAAGGATCCATCTTTCCTTTATTTTCGAGGAACTAATGTCTCCTTCCGTAGATGAAGATACAGATTGTTGGTCTGAAAAATGAACCAAAGGCATGCCTTTGTAGAAAGTCAGTAAGAAGGCACCTCCAACGCATACTAGTGTACCAAGTGCTTTGGCTATTCCACTTCCATGTTTGATGTTGATAGTCTCCAACCTGCATCATTTTCATACATAATGGAGTTAAATTATCATTTGTAGAATAAGAAAACAGAACAGTTTAAGGGTATTTGTTAAGTAGAATGAGAAAACCATAGCTTTCGTACCCAAAAGGTAATGCCATAAGGAATGTGATCACAGGAACCATGTTGAGAAAGGCACATGAGAAAGTTGCAGATGTGTATTCCATGCCAAGAAGGAATAAGTATTGCGTAACAGAGGCCCTACAAAAATGATGTAACGTATGGTGAAAAATCTTTTAGAAGAAAACATAGCCATGCAAAGTGCCAATAACTTTAGAATATTATAGAGATTATTCTGACTTACCCAACAATGGCACTCAAAAAAAGGTTACACAAGATTTGAGGGGTAAGTTTTGGTCTCGTGTTCCTGCAAGAGGCAATAAGTTGCATGTTTAGAGGAGGCAAAAGTTTTCCATATATTAGATATGTAAATGTTTCTTTAGAGACGATATTCATACTTTTCCAGAAAGAAAGCAACTGGGGCTAAAAAAATGGTTGAAATGGCCTGCCGATAAGTTATGAAGGCCAAATGACTCATCCCATCCATTATAATCTTCTTGAGAAGTATGTTACTAATGGCAAAAGCAAAATCGATTGCCAACATAATAAAAATAGGGTAGCATTCCACATAGCTCTTCATCTGAGTATTTCCCTTTCTGTCAACACTTTTAACTTCCTTCTCCTAATCTGCCTCTTAATTGAGTTATCGTCCCGTGCTTTTAAACGTGAAGATGAGATAAGACATTTAAAGTTCCACATGAACTTTAGTGGAGTAAAAAAGTGCACACGGCGGAGGGATTAATTCCTGCAATCACATCAATGCTTTTATTCTACCAGAAAAAGTTGACTTTTAGTTTAAACATTATATACTCTCATCATTTTCCTATTCTTTGTTTGAAAGATAACACTATTTCCTTCCTTATGACTAATCCTTTGCATCATAGCCAACCAGATTAACAAATTCATTGGTCTATGAATTAATTTATGTTAAGAACATTTAACATGTGAGTCAACCCACTAATCTAGGCAAAATTTCCATTTTGATATATAGAAGATAGTGTAGCAAGCATCTTATGGGTGGGGGTCAAATAGAAATGATTCCCTTTCTTGCAGCATAGTATAACATGTAATGCATTTCTTATGTCTTGGTAGCCTCAGCATCTAATGCTGCTTTTAGAACTTGTATTCAAGCATCTTCAGAGTACAAAAAGGGGACACAGAATAATTTCATCATATTCATATAATAACACCTTGGCTGTTCACTATTTCAAAATTCTTTAGCTAGAGAGCATACTACACCTGATGGGACCAGGTATTTTCCTTACCACACGAAACTCACTCGAAATTGACTGAATAAAAGCTCGCATACTTTGAATAACATTGTTAAAGAAATAAGTTAACTTGAGTATTACTCGCGATACCCTATTACAGACTTGTTAAAACTATTTTAGAAAGCAAATCAAGATCAAGGAGAGTGAGACTCCACAGCATAATTTCCATGTGTTATACATGCACCTTGTGACAAAGCAGGGTGTATGATCTGAAAGGACTGGAACTATGTTTAACTTTTCACCTTCATAAGGGTCCATTCATGTGGACCAAGAAAGCATTCCATATAAAATGCTTCAAGGATTTTTCCACATGAAAGAGCTAAAAGGGCGGATCAAATCTCTACTTTCTTGTACAGTTTAAAAGTGTCAAAGAAAGAAATATCCACTTTGTTTGCAAGATATGAGGGTCACCAACAGAGGAGAATAGCTACATTGGTTATAAGTCACACCAGTGCTTTTAACCAGTAACATCACATTGATCTTTTCACTGGAAAGTAGGGGTGGGGGTGGGGTGGACAATAGACATGCTTTCGTGTCCGTTATTTTAATCCTTATTCTTTTGTTCTATATCTAAGGTATTGAGCTGGAATCCTTCATCTCCTTTAGCAACAGTGAGCCACACAATTATTTCCTAACAACTGTTCATGCATTAAGAGGCATGGAACCAGTAAAAAGAACCCTGCTAAGTGTTAATTGCCTCTATTGGCATACTCATGTTATATGTGATGAGATTCTCGATTTCCATTTTTGTTCCATATCCCAGATATCAGATTTTCTGGATGCTCATATTCCACATTGTAAGCATAACATTTTATACAGAAATCAAATTTCATCGCTGCTCTTATTTGAGGCAGCTTCTTTCCTATCCACACAGATACTCTTCTGCAACATGCAACTTATTGTGTAAGCACGAAGCGAATCATCATAACAGAGATTCTTGTTTTTTAGGTCCATCTATTTGGTAAGAGCCATATGGCTACTCTTAAGTCTAACCTTAATTTAGGCCTACAGTCATGGAGTAGTAACTCTGTTCATTAGAAACCATAAGTCCATTCTTTTTGCAAACATTACATACATATAGAAGGACCTTCTAAGAATATACAGGTCTTAATGAGTAAGTACTGAAAATCAGATTATCGAGTCTATGGAGAAACTAAAATGTTCCTGCCAATATATAATCCACACATAATTGTGAAATGACTGTTCCTTAATAAAAACAAACGTATTTAAGTTCTTTTTCCAAAGAAGTACCGCTCTGATCGCCCAACGAGTCATTTACTTTTTCATCCAGATAAGTAAGTTAATTGATCAAAATCAAGAATAACCAAATGATTATAACTATTGCACAAGATATCCACAAGTCTCAGCACTATCAGACAAACCAGCCAAGCAGTGGAAAGAAAAGAAATAAAAGCTGTGAGCCAACTATATGATATATACTATTTGCACAAGTTGATGGACTTTCCCTACCTAAAAGCAAGCACCAAAATATTGCAGCTGCAATGGATCAGATGCCACAGTGGCAGTGGCATCTCTGTGCGATGTTCGTTATAATTTTTTCCTTCAACTATCATGTATTTGTAGCCCAACAGCCTACTAATCCAGATTCACTCTACGTAGACCCACAAAGGGGAACAGAGTGCTTCCTAACGAAAGGTACTCCATTTCCATGCTCGAACCAACCAAAGACTACTAATTAACAACGGAGAAATTCCAACTATTGCACCCACTCTTTGCTGGTAATGTACATTATGATTGCTTCTTGTTGAAACATATTAATGGGTTTACGTGAATATGATCTCGTCTAGATTCACCAAAAGTCAAAAGATATATCAACAAAAAAATTTTGGCATTATTTGAATCAACAGTATAAGCCAAGTGTCCAGCAGTGGAACAGAATAAACTGTTATCTAGTGCTACTTATGCCACAGTGAACCCCAATACTTCTTAGTGCTTAAAATTTTGATCATTCAATTCTTACCTTTCTATTTTTGTCTGGATTTGAGTAATTTGACCCTTCTGATATTTTCCAACAGAACTAGACTAGAAACCTGAGTTAATGCAGCAATATTGTCTTAAGGTAATCTACATGCTAACTTAACCATATAATCACTAGTTCAGGACGTCCGAAATGTATTTTGTGCAGAACATGCTATATTAAGTTATCTCGATCTTCACACTACAAAAACTGAAACAAGTGCTAGAAAGAAGAGACATTAGGATATCATCAAGAAAAAATATCACCTGTTTCTTGGACCAAATCATGTTTTGACAAAACAAAAATTGAAACAAAGGCATTTACAGAGACGGCCAAAAAAAAAAACTAGCGTAAACATATTGCACCAGCTTAGGCCTATATGGATTAGCAATTACTGCCCAGAAAGGAAGAGTATGTTTAGCAGTGCTCAAGGAGTCCTGGTAATTCAGTTAACTAGACATACTAATACAAATTGGATATGAACAACAGGGAGAAAATGTGCTTTTTTGTGGGATTTTAATCATAAAATATGATCTCTTTTCTTCATTTTATTTAGTTTCCATTTAGTATCATGTGTACCAAAAAGTCATGCAAGCTCAAGGCAAATGAAACTTTAACAATGGCCAGAAGCATATGGATACAATGCTACCCATCAGTCATATATTTAGACAGCAATATACTGGGGTGTAAGGATTAACAAATGCTATTTCAAAAATATTATTAAGGAAAATTCTTAGCTTTTCTCAGCATTCAGTGTTTCTTCTTGACTACCCTAATCACATCTCTGCCGAATTCAAATTGATAAACATACTCCACACAAATCGATTCATCCTCTTGCACGGACTTGTACATCATTTTCGATAGAAAAACGGATGAGGTACTCAAGCCCTATCCAAGAAGGCTCTGTAATACAGATCTGCTTCCATGCTTCAATTAGTATGACTGAAGAAGCTCAGGAAGCCTTTTGATCCAACACTCCACACATCTCACGAAATTTTTTACATCTCACATAAGATTTTGGATCAACCCCCCTCGGTGCTGTTGGGAAATAAAACTATGAAAAAGAGCAAAGGAATCTAACAGAGTCATCAAAAAACTGATCAGAAAATGAAATCAAAATCATGAGCAAAGGGGCAACTCAAATATCCAAAGATGAATCCAACATATAGCTAGGAGAACATTGTCTAACTGAAATTTAAATGTTATCCAGAATCCTTCATCATAAAGTAATATCAAAATGCAAAACTATTTTTTCTACTCTTGTCTAGCTTCAACTTTCTTCTTCTGCCAGAGGCGGTCCATTGCGCTGTCAGCATCACCCTGCAAAGATGAAACAAAAAGATTGAACTTATTTTTAACATCAGCTGAATGACATGCATAAATGTTGGTTAAATGGCCTGTTGAAATACTAAAAACAAACTTGAATGCAAAAAGGACAGATTAAAATTAGACATCCCAATCTATCTGGATTGCTAGGAAAAGCAAGAACCTAAACTTCCCCGGATACCTAGTGATACTTCCATCAAATAGAGGAAACAGCAGTAAGATGTCTTCTTCATTATTTTCATGACATGCAAGAGGTAGAGGTTCTTACTTGAGAAGACTATGACCTAAGCTTTTTGACTTTAATTTGGAAACATCAACTTCTAAGCAGGTTTATCAAATTTTATGCTGGTGTTAACAACAGTACCTTGATATCATTTCATTTATGGTATGTCTCCCACCTCTACTTCTTGGATTATCAAAAATAGAAGTGATGAACAAACCTACATTACAGACTAATCTTGTTTTCTTTGGGCAACTCAAATACTAAATGATGATTCGCCAAGATGGTATCACTAACAGAGGTACATTTTTAAGTGAAATCTCAAAAAAGCAGCTACCGCATACATTATCTATTGAGTTTACCAAAGGAATTACCAATACTAAAGAGAACCATAAATTAACCGGGATCAATGGCAAAAGTTAAACAGGTAGTGTTATATTTGAAGGAAAAAAGTACCTGAGCACGGATGAAACCACAGAGAGCAAAAGTTGTGAAACTCCCAGTGTAGATACCCCTATCATCCAAATGACCAACATTAAGTTGAACAGAAGCATGATCCTTTGAAGTGATCAGCCTATTTGTAGCAGAACTGCAATTGTGGGCATATGTTAGCTAAATCAAAACATGCAGTTATACAAACACAAGTAAAATCAACATGACACCACAAAACTCAAGAATCAGGCATACCATTTCCTGGGGATGTAAAGATCCATGTTTTGTCCCTCATCGTTCTGCATCTTGGCTGGTGGTTCTTAAGTACCGAAATAAAGCTCTAACAACCTTTTTTTTTTTCACAACAAAACTAAATCAGTATTAAGAAAGAAAGAAAACTGGAACCTTTCTAGATTTGAAACCAAATATTAGTCACTATTCTTCTTCATTCCATGATTCAACACATTCATCAAAAGTAAAAGCCCTCTCCATCACCAAGAACAACCCTTTTCCCAACAAAGAGAGTTGAGTATAACAAAAAACCCTAGAACATTCTTTTATATTAGATTAACGAGTTTGGCCATGAAAATTTACGGAATTCAAACAGCAAACAGGAAGTTTCACTTTTTTCACTCCAAATTACTCATAAAAGTCAAAAACAAATCCAATCATTATTTCTTTCACATTTCACAATAAAATATGGCCAAACACTCACATATTTAGATTAAGAAGCAACAAGTGTGAGAATTCTCCATACACAAAGCAGAAAGCAAACAACCGATAAGCGGCGTACCTGAGAGAGTTAAAGGGAGAGGTCTTCAATGGAGGCAAAGTGTGAAGAAGCGACGCAAAGCCTCCATTTAAACAGATGAGAAATTTTATCTAACCCTAGTTGCTCTGAGTATACCTTGTGGGCTTATTTAGTCTACTAGGCCCAATAACATTTTCTAGCGGTCCAGCCAATTTTTGAGGGTGAAAAAACTAGGTCCAAAACCTAAGTGATGGAAAATAAAAGGAGAAATCATGCGGATAAATAAATATATACTAATTAATTTAGCTAACATAACTATAGTTTGCATTATTACCATTAGTGACTTACTTTTAGCTATAATTATGTGGCTCACACTTTAGTTTGTTAAGCGTGTAGTTTTCGGTTAAGCAGTCTATATACAAACACTACTTTCTCTTTCTCTCCATAATCCTTTTCCATTATTTTCTGTTTAAATTACTCAACATAAATTGATTTCAAAATTAGAAAATTCATATTCTTTCCCTCTCAAATCCTGCTTCCAGATTTTTAGGGCAAATCTTATGTTGTTTCAATTACTTTGTTTTTTTTTTTTTTTTTTTTTTGACAAATTCATTCTTATTCTTTTGATTTGTATTTGTATGTGATTGCGATTTCTTGTGGATTTTCAGTCTTATCGTTAGATACAATTTGTTTAACTTTTGTATAATGTAATTTGTATAATATAATTTGTATAACTTTTTAAAGTTTAGATATTTGTGTTTGTATAAATTCCAATGAATTTTTGAGTTTTATCATATTTGTATAATTTCGAAATTTGTATTACTCCAAAAAATAAATTCAATTTTATATAGAGTTGCACTCATATTTGTATAAATTCGTAATTGTATATAGTTATTCTAAATATTTCTATATTTTATATATAGAAAATATATAAGTACAAAAGTCTACCAACAAATATATAAGTACAAAAGTCTACCAACAAAATTATACTTCTACAAAATATATATGTACAAATCAATTAACATGATTGTATATTTCTCCCCATGCAAATCCAATACTTAATTCAACAAATTGTCTACTTATTTGTATATTTTAATACGTATACAAATTTTATAAACTTTTGACTTGTCTACCAATAAAATTATACTTACACAAAATAGTTTACCAACAAAATTATACATTCAGAGATAACTCGGTTATACAAACATACAAATCACTTCTTCATTACTAGATCAAGTCAAATATAATTGAAAACAATTATTCGACAAAAAAAATACAATTATCAATAGATTCATAATCAATTGAAAGTAATTTATACAAAAATAAATACAAATCACTAATACTAACCAGTTTATGTAAGTATAGACGAAAAAGCCTTATTATACAATTATTGACATCACTTCTTCAATACTCGCTCAATTCAAATACAATTGAAAACAATAATTCGATCAAACCTCCAATTATCAATGTATTCATAATCAATCGATAATAATTATTAAAAAATACAAATCAAATTGATACTTATTAGTTTATACAAATACGGACGAAGATAGTCAATTATACGTTGTAGATATCTCTTCTTCTTCACTCGTTCAATTCAAATACAATTGAAAACAAAACTCATCTAAAAGTAATTAATCTGATTGATTGAGAACAGGGGGAAAAGAGGACAAAATTTATTGTATCATATACCTTTTGTATAATGAATCAAAAATCAATTGATTTTTTAATTACACTCATCGATATAATGAACCCAGAAAGAAATGTGTTGTTGGTATGGAGGAAGTCATATTTGGTATGAAATTCTAATGAGGCGTAAGTCTCGAGACGCGACATGTAAGTTCCATGGATCTACGAGGAGTACATCTCATATATTCAATTTTATAATTTTATTACGAAGAAAATAAGCAAAAGTAAAACTTTTAATGATTTTACTAATAAATTTTAATGAATAACCAATAATAGAGAGAAAAATATTGTAATTATTATTTAAAAAAGTATTAATAACTAATATTATAGGGAAAATATTATATTATAATTACTATTTGAGAAAGGTAACAACTAACAACACAAAACATAATAATAGCTCACGAGCACAAACACACTATCAGTTTAGGACTTCGCTTGTCAAAAATAGTATAGTATAAAGATCGTCTCCACAGAGACTGGTACAAATAATAATTCAATTAAATCTTGCTAACTATTATGCAGGTGATCAAAAGAAAGGAGTTGGTTGTGGTTATGAACCACTTTTATAGACTAAATGATAATTAAAAATAATTTGTAACTATGAAGTTTAGTATCAATAATAAAAGATAGGGGTACAAGACGAAACAAATGCATAATGATAGTTGGGATTTGACCACATTCATTTATCACATCTAAAGTTTTATCGATTCTCTCGAATTCAATAACTTATTAGAGTATCCTTAAGCCTTGAATTTTTCTTCCGAGTAAATCTCAAGTTAAAGAATAAACCAATTATACCCCAGTGATTCTAATATGCAAAAACATGTTAATGATTGTTCTTTAGGAAGTAACCTCCTTCGACTATTTTTCCTTAAGATTTAATCAATAATTATCAACAAACTCATTTGATTACTTTAGAGAAAATATATTGATTCAATCAAACAAAACTATGCAACAATATTCACCAAGATATTCTTCTTTCAATTAAATTAAATAATGAATAGGGTCACAGTTCTATTCAAACTTCCATAACAAATTCAAGCATAAGAATGAAAAATCAAAATCCCAACAAATTCATCAATACAACATGTTTGTCAAATACCCTCTAAGAATCTACTCCATGGTGGAGAATAAGTTTACTAGAACAAAGATGAATAAAAGACATAGCAATCAAACTTTGAATCCCAACTTTCGTTTTGGATTCGAGTAGTGTACCGCGTGTTCCACCTTCTCTTCTTTGTAACCTAGCGTTTCTCTTTATTTTTTTTTCTTGATCCTTTTGCCCTGGGGCAAGCTCCAACATCATATAGCATAGGGTTTCCTTTGAAATTCCAAAAACACCCTTCCTTTAATGATTTTATGCCTCTACGTCGCGCAGGCGCGCCACTGGAAGCCTAAGCGCGCGATCGGTGCGCGAAGAGGCAACAACTTCTTTAATGTTTCTGCGCGGGTGCGCCACTGGACACTTGAGCGCGCAACCACCACGTGGGTGGGCAATAACTTAGCAGATGCACATTTTTGTTCTTTTTCTTTCTTTAGCATTCTTGTTGGCCTTTCTCACTAATCATGTTCAACACTTGAATTTGCACACCTACACATATGAAGCATAGACAATTAATTGTAAAGTTCACACTCAAAAATTGTCTAAATTCATCTCATTTAATTACCCATCAAATATCCCCACACTTGAGCTTTTGCTCGTCCCGAGCAAATTAGAACAACTTGACCCATGTTGACATTCATGAGTAGGATTCCTCCCTGCACAAAAATCACACATTATTGATTGTGTCATTTGAGCCTGGGCTAGAGTCAACTGTTTCACATCCTTTATAATCATTGCAATCTGTGCCTGCAAGGTATTGTAAGTATCAACTTGGTGCACCCCTGGAGTCTTCTTCCTTTCGGAATTCTCTACAAACCACTGATTAGCATCCTCTGCAAGTTCATTTAGGATTTCAATTGCTTCTTCGGGTATCTTTTTCATGATTGGTCCTTCCCACTGCATTATTTAATATTCTCCATGATGCAGGTGATAACCCCTCCCAGAAATTTGTCAACTGCAACCATGGTTCTATTCCATTATGTGGACACTTCCTCAACAATTCCTTAAATCTTTCTCTTTCTTCAAACACTGTTTCTGATTCTAGTTGATTGAAATTGTTGATCTCCTTCCTTATTTTAGCTGTTTTTCATGTGAGAAATACTTATCAAGAAACTTTGTCGTCATTTCATCCCAGGTGCGGATTGATCAAGAAGGTAAACTTCGTAGCCAGATCTTAGCATCATCCTTCAAGGAGAAGGAAATTCCCTTAAGTATATAACATCATTTGATGCTTCATTGTAGTGAAAAGTGTTCATGATTTCATCGAAATCCATCAGATGACTGGTTGGATCCTCATTCTGCCTTTCTCTAAAAACACAATTATTTTGTATTGCTTGGAGAACACTGTGCTTGATCTCAAAGTTATTTGCTGCAACAGGAGGACATCTTCCACTGGACTGCATCCCATTGTAATTTGGCTTAGCATAGTCTCCTAGCATTCTCCCCGTCCTTCCGTTATTTTGTTCCATTTGGTCTTTCACTTCAGCAGGAAGGCAATGGATTCTTCGATTAATAATCCTAGGATGTTTAGCATCATCTTCAATCCAAGTGCGCGATTTAGATTATCAAGATTGAGTGGGTCATTCAAACCCCTATTACTGGCATTTATATCACCCATTGCATTAAGCCTCTAAGACTGCCCGGAAACCCTTTCGGCAAGTTCCTTCTTAAGCAAGCGTAAAGTTTTTTCCAACTCTGAATTGTATTCGATAACTTCTTTTGAGGAAGATCGTGTCATACACCAAAGTTGTGGTTAATTCATGTTGCCTGCAATACTGGAAACTTGAGGTGTTAACTAAAAAAATAAAATAAAATAAAATAAAACAAAACCAGAATTAATACACAAAACTCAATTGAAAACTACTTGTTGTCAATTCGCGACAATGACGCCAAAATTTGACGAGCACAAACACACTATAAGTTTAGCGATTAGTCAAAGATAGTATAGTATAAAGATTGTCTCCACAGGGATTGGTACAAATAATAATTCAATCAAATCTTGCTAACTATTATTCAGGTGATCAAAAGAAAGGAGTTGGTTGTGGTTATGAACCACTTTAATAGACTAAATGATAATTAAAAATAATTTGTAACTATGAAGTTGAATATAAATAATAAAAGATAGGGTACAAGACGAAACAAGTGCATAATGATAGTTGGGATTTGACCACATTCATTTATCACATCTAAAGTTCTATCGATTCTCTCGAATTCAATAACTTATTAGAGTATCCTTAAGCCTTGAATTTTTCTTCCGAGTAAATCTCAAGTTAAAGAATAAACCAATTATACCCTAGTGATTCTAATATGCAAAAACATGTTAATGTTGTTCTTAAGGATGTAACCTCCTTCGACTATTTTTCCTTAAGATTTAATCAATAATTATCAACAAACTCATTCGATTACTTTAGAGAAAATATATTGATTCAATCAAACAAAACTATGCAACAATAGTCACCAAGATATTCTTCTTTCAATTAAATTAAATAATGAATAGGGTCGCAATTCAATTTAAACTTCCATAACAAGTTCAAGCATAAGAATGAAAGATCAAAATCCCAACAAATTCATCAATACAACATGTTTGCCAAATACCCTCTAAGAATCTACTCCATGGTGGAGAATAAGTTTACTAAGAACAAAGATGAAAAAAAGACATAGCAATCAAACTTTGAATCCCAACTTTCGTTTTGGATTCGAGTAGTGTACCGCGTGTTCCACCTCCTCTTTTTTGTAACCTAGCGTTTCTTTTTGCTTTTTATCTCGATCCTTTTGCCCAGGGGCAAGCTCCAACATCATATAACATAGTGCCCTTCGAAATTCCAAAAACACTCTTCCTTTAATGATTTCACGCCTCTACGCCGCGCAGGTGCGCCACCGGAAGCCCAAGCGCGCGATCGACGTGCTGAGAGGCAACAACTTCTTTAATGTTTCTGCGCGGGTGCGCCACTGGACACTTGAGCGCGCGACCATTGCGCAGGCGGGCAATAGCTTAGCAGATGCACATTTTTGTTCTTTTTCTTTCTTTAGCATTCTTGTTGGCCTTTCTCACTAATCATGTTCAACACTTGAATTTGCACACCTACACATATGAAACATAGACAATTAATTGCAAAGTCCATATTCAAAACTTGTCTAAAGTCATCTCAGTTAATTACCCATTCAATAGACAAAATAAAATCATCATTAATCTTCACATTTATTAGTCCTTCCCACCCGCAAGTAATATTTGCACTGATTATTGTTTATATGGTTTAAAGAAGAAGGAGGAGGATAAAAAGTGTAAGAGTAATGACAAAAAATGAATAAAGTTGTCTAAGAAATATAGTGCTATGAAAGCTTTATCTTGTCTATTTTAGACACAATTATCTAAAAAATTATTTCTAGCAATGCATATTCTATGAGGGTTTGTTTATCCTTTTTAGAAAAAAATCACTACAACGTGAAAAATAATAATATATAAATATCATTACACCAATGATTTAAAATAAAAATGATTTTAAAAATAAAAAAATGCTCGGGACGTACATTTTTATGCTCGCATCTTACATCCCAAATTGTAGGACTTGCGCACTATAGATTCTACACCTTCAATTTGCACTTTGGAGCCTTTTCTATACACTTTGCCTTGCGACTCACCTCGAAAACGTTTTTAAAAACACTATCCTAGATACATTATTTGGCCCGTCCAAATATATGTATCTCGCAACATGTTAAGCAGATACATCTAATTATGTGTGTCTAACTAAGGAATGTAATTGGAACACAGTAACTTAGGATCAAATCATGCACATAACGACTTTAGAGGATCTGTTGTATCACTAGTATAAAAAAATTCAAAATTCTTTTGATTTTTTTCGAGTGTGATTTAGGGGGTGATTAAGTAGGTAGATGTATTACAACATAAAGGGTCTATTTTAGGCTAATTTTAAGAACTGGTGTATCTCACTCCAAATTTCGTACAAAATTACTAAATTATGTGATAATAGGTGATAATTTAAAAGTATGAGTTGAATTAGTAGATATAGTATGGATGCATGTCTAATTAGATAGTCTTTTCTGAATAAAACAATCAAATGGACCAAATTAAAGAGTGTAAAAAATGTGTAATTTTCTATCTTTAACGTGTCCTTTGTATATGCTATGTAAGAATAAATTAAAGTCTCTTAATGGTATGTTAACTAACTTATTTTCTAAAAAGTAAGTGTTTTATTCATGCATTATGCAAATCATTAAGAAATATTTTTTATGGCAGAATCTAAGGTCTAGGTGATCTTAGTACCAAGGGTGGTACAAATCTGAGCGTTCTTGTATTCACTTTAATTAATACAAATTGGGAATTGGGTTTCCAGTAAATATTGCCTTGTGTTGTTCTTATTTCTGTTTTGTTGTCTTTCATACTGTGTTGCCCAAGAATGCTTAATACCGTAGTCTCAATTATTTCTACCTAAATTCGAGTTAAAGCCAAATTGCCTAAAATTGGCTCATTGTTGGGAAAATTGAAGTCAACAAGAGTGTTGGTTGTCGTACAAGGATAAGCCTCACATTGATTAGTGTTTGAAAATCAGCCTTGTATCAATTTCTGCCAAAATAAAATTCATCAATTTCATTCTTGAGAATGCAATCTTTAAATAGTTGCTCCCACTTATCAATTTTCTTGTTAAATGTAGTGTCACGACCCAAAGTATACTCTAGGTGTAACATGACATATAGAATTCTAAAATGCTCTACAAAAGTCACTTAGCATACATCATACAAGATAATAGAAACAAAGATTTAAAAAGAAGCATTCTCAAATAAAAAAGCTTGACAAAGAGAAAGTCTAACATAGTCTCAACAAGCATCTAATTCATAAGTGGTTGGGACATAACTCATGTACGTATAATGTCTGAAAACTGAAATAAAGGAAAGTTATAAAAGTGTCTTGATCCTCGGAACATGAGAACTCACTAATCTTCAAATCAACAAGGAAGATCAACTAGCCACAAGTATGTGAAGTGGGAGCGTCGAACTCTACATTAGTGAAACAATGTAGGCACAAGTATGCAGTAGTACATCAAATGTACTAAGTATGACAACACTACATAAACGATATGAAATCATGATAAAAGGACTTATCATGGCATGCAATGACCAAGCTAAAGCATAAGATAAGATGTTTTGAAAACACAAGTTATAATCATGGTCAATGCAAACTTATCATATTAAAACGCTTTGTGAGATACTTTGAAAGTAACTTAGTTCATTATTGTGGGATGTTTACATTAATTGACATAGACCATGTGAGCTAAAACAGGGAATTCGGTATCTATCCCACACCAAAAAGAGATGTCCTACTCTCCAAGGTAAGGACTATAAACTTCTAGCTTATGTGGATCCATTAGTGAAGACATCCTACGGGGGCACGTAGTTAGGGACAAAACGATTGCTACTAGAGACCCGACCTCTACTAACGAGAGAGCCTCCATCTCAATATCCACTCGGTGCTAAGTAAAATCCCACAGAATAGTCATTAATCATATTTATTTCATCATCCATGGAAAGGCACAATTAAACTACCAATCCAAGCTAAAGTCATTTAAAATAAGTCTTTAAATCTTGATTATGAGAAAACCTTTCACAATCTCATTTATAATTTCATCTAAAAGCATCCTCGAGTCATTTACATCAATTTCATAAAAGCAGGCATATGTTTAAAAATTCATAGATCATAGTTCATAAGCTTCATCTTGTGTCCATAGTCAAAATGGTTCATATGAATTCAACTCAAAATCATGTAAATACTTTAATTCATGCATTAGAAGATAGAAAACAACTAATTGAATCATAATTGAGAAGAACCCATGGAAATTGAATAAAACCCTAACTTTGACTTGAGAATTGAGCTAGTAGAATTGGAATCTTCGGGGACCAATGGAGAAAAGGGGTTCATAGGTGAATACTAACATACCTTAGTGATCAAGGTCCAAAAGCTATGGTAAATTGGAAACTTTGAAGTAAAACCCTAGCTTTTTCTTCCTTTCCTTGAGAGAGAAATTTGGGGGAAGAACTTGGAAGGAATTTGAGATTTAGGAGAATGATTTTAGAATGGGTAGTTTTAGGACTTAAAGTACTTATATAGGACTTAGAATAGGGGTCAAAATGACATAACTTAGGCGCATAAGAAAAGACTAAAATGATCCTAACTTAAAAGTTGACGGACCCCTTCACGGAGGCCTTCATGGTCCGTGAGGATGATCATGAACATGAGGGAAATTGGGATTTTTTGTAATCGATCACCACAGCCCTACCTTCCACGGATCGTTCAGGCGTCCGTGAAGGGTCAAGCTTTCCTGAGCCTTAGAGGTATCTGGTTCAGGACTGGGCTAACAAGTCATGAACCTCTTCATGGTCTGTGAACCTATTCGTAAATTCATCTTAAATTTTGTAAGTCAAACTTACCAAATTCTAGGGTGTTATATGTAGGGAGTGAAAAATTGAATATGAATGCTCAGATATCGAGGAATACCAACAAGTTTATGGATTATCAAAAAATATTATGGCAAGCATACTTATCAAATAGGGGTAATCTCAATTAATCATTTTAAGTACAATATTAACTTAATTGCTTCCTTATTAATTGCGGCAAGTCCAGTTTTTTTCTTCAAGTTTTGACACCAGAACAACAATAAATTTCTTCTATTAAGACTTAAGTCACATGTGCATACTTATATTCATTCACTTTAATTTCACTTGTATTCATTTGTTTCCCTATATCAATTGTTATCTGTGTGTTATCACTTGTATTTATACATTCTAATTTCACTTACACTTATTATCTAATGTATTAATTATTATGAGTTTGTATCATTTATTTTTAAGGGTTTAATTTGAGAAAATGATTTTTGAAAGAAAATATAGTGACATTTTATTGTTGAGCAGTGTATTAGTATATCACTTATATTTTATGAGTTACATTTGTATCATCATCAGAGAGTACTCCAACCATCGCCATAGATTCAAATCTCAATTCTAGATACAAGCCAAAAATTGGGTAGGATGATCAATGGAATGGCCCAGAATTTAAGATTTGGGTATAATTCGGATATGTAGGGTCATTATTAATTGTTTGTTATATTTTATTATTGTTTTAGACCAAGAACAAGCTACAACATTACAAAAAGAGAAGACTCAGGTTCAATAGAGCTTCCAAAACTTGATTCTAGGTAGGTGATGATTGTTATTTTTCGTTTATGTTATATATGCTTGTTAACTATGTCGTTAGTAATGCATGTATGATATATGATTAGAGAAATTCGAAAGACATGATGTGAAATAAAAGATGTTGTCAATTACATGTAATGAATGTGTTACGTGATGTACATGTATAATTGTGATATATTGTGATTGTGATTGTGTTGTGTGTTCATGATTGAGATCAGATGCCACATCGGTACATATTATTATTGAAATAGGTACCACGCCGACACACTAACATCTAGAATGGATACCACATTGGTACAATAGAAACGGGTACCATGATGTTTGCGTAATCAAGACACAACTTCCAATTCAAGTGTCTACGATCGTACAATAGTAATATAACCCAATCGACTGGGTTGGGGTTGAGTCCCAAGGGAGCGGTTTCTGAGAATTAAGAGTTAAGCGTGAATATGCTAGAGTTAACCATAGCTAAAAACATTATCGAGTAAAAACATAATAAATTAAGGGGTCAACACGAATGTCAGTTATCAATGGGGGGTTTGTATTCAATTAATGAACAAAAACAGCGAAAATAAGAAGATGCGAATTAGGGAGACGGGATTTTTGGGATGTGATAGAAATATGGGATAAACTACACAATCGAGTAAATAATATTGATAGTCAATTGCTGAACATTTGTAACTAGGCTAGACTTTAGTGGAGGTAAATTCTCTCTTGAGCAACTTACCCCGAATCAACTCGGTTTCTCTGGAACACCGAGTTGCCACTTTTAAGCACAACCTCCACCTTAGCCCATTCACTCTCTCGAGCTAAATGTGTGGTAAAAGGCCTAGGATTCACTCTCTCGAGCTGAACCCACGACGACCCAATAACCACCGGCTATCGATTTAGTAGTCTTAGTTTTAAAACCTCTCACTCGAGCAGGCCAAAAACACTAAGATGAAATCGTATTTGCAATTACAATCCTATTAAGTTCAAACACAACTACTAAACGAAATCACATTTAAACAACAAATAGACTAACAATAAGCAATACCCAACAGGAAATTTAACCCATATTCACAAAATCACACCCCAAGAATTGGGGTTTTAGCTAGACATAGAAAAAAGGAAGAAAATGATACCAAATCGAAGTAACATCAACCGGTATGATTTATATTCACTTCAATCGAGTCTAAGATGAAGAATCTTCAACACCCACTTCCAATTTCTAGGAATTAGAAGTCTTCAAATCTTCAAAAGCTAAGCAAAATGTTCTCTACTTGAAAACTTAGAAAATAAAATGTTGTCTCTGAAATTGCCTTCTAAGATAAATATTCAAACTAGTATTTATAGTTGTAAAAAAAATGTGTTGCGAAGGATCACTCGGCATAGTTAGTCAGGATCGGCGATGCACTCGGCGATCCGCCATTTGGTTTGCTTTATCGTCTTTCAGCATCTTCGCGTTCTGGATCATTGGGCTATATAGTACTGCTTCGCGAAACTGCTCGGCGACGCGCCGACTGCTCTCTTTCATCTCCAACTTGATCTTTTCCTTCAAGGCTCAGCACACTGGAACTTTGGGCGAAGTTAAGGCCATTCGACGATTCACCTAATGCATTAGGCGATCCTCAGGTTGTCTTTTCTTCTTTCTTTTCAGCTGCCTTGTTCCTTTATGCCCAATAGTGTCCATGCTTTGTCTCTAATTCCAAATACTTGAAACTCAAGAATTTTCATCTGTTATTGAGACAAAATATGCATTTGAGGACACTAAATCTATAAAAATTGAGCCCTAAATGAGTCCAAATTGTAGACTCATCATACCATATTAGTACACTAATTTTGGAAATGGGTACCACACATGTACATGAGCAGTTTGTATGTGTGAGTTCTATGGGAGAACTAGGTTGACTTGTTATGTTGTTATGATTCATGTTGTCTATGCATATCAACTCGGGGTAAGGATTGGGAATCCATGCTATGTTGTCCTTATAATTGTAATTGTGTATTATTTTCTTACTGAGTTGTGGTTGCCTGTTCATATTTTATATATTGAAACTAGTCGATGATCCTACTAGTACACTGTAGTTGTGTACTGATACTACACTTGCTCTTTTTTATTGAGTACATGACATATGCAGACGGCTGTTTTGCGACCACAACATCGAGACCTCCGTTATTTGAATCCAAGGGTTAGTTACTTTCTTCGGGCTACTATGGATTCCTCATTACTTTATTAGTCTATTGTTCAATCTCAAACATCCTAGACTTGTTAGATATTTTGATACTATGGCTTTCATATTTGGAGAGTTCATTCTGCAATAATTTTATTGAATGATTGAATTTATGGGAACTCGATCTTTTAATTATTTTCTTAATGTTTCATATCAGGACTTTGCTTCTTAAATGATTTGATGGATTAAGTTTGGATTGGTAGTTGGTTCTCTCATCAGAAGGTTAGTGTGGGTGCCACTCACAATGGATCAGGGTCATGACATGATTAATGGTGTAGTATATATTGATTAGTTTTAGTTGTGGATTTTCATTTGCAAGTTATTACATATTTCACCTTTGGGTAAATGTGCGTATATTTGAAGTTCAGTTACATTTTTCAATTTTTTTGTGCAAGAATTAGTTATAAGTTCTTTGATCATCGCTTAATGCTACAATTTCACTTTCATTTGCTCACATTGTTGATAATATTTATTGTTTTCACAGAAGGAAAAAGTATGGAAGACGCAATGACTGAGTGTAGCTTGTTTGTCACTTGCTCTAAGATGGAGAAAATTAAAGTTAGTGGGAACCTAACGGAAAGTTCATGTCCATGATGTTTTATCTTGTTAAAGAATTGTTTGAAGTTTATATTTGTACAAGTTGTAATAGACTTACGAACGGAAAAATTGAGATACTTTATTTCTTTTGTAATTAAGTATCAAATTTATATACAAATTGATTATTTTAAATTTTTTAAGATATATTTTATGCGAATGGTTGAATGCATTTGAATAAAGTATTGGTATTCGGTTCTTATTTTTGATGATCGAATCCTTCAACGATGGGATTAACAAATAACTAGATAGAAATTATCAAGAGAAATTGATAAGTAGCGAAGGAAAATCCGTCGCTAAAAGGAAATTTAATGATAAAATTTTTTGCCGTCACTGAAGAATCTTTAACGACCGAATTTATAATTTGGTCGACAAATTTTTAAGGACAAGACTTTTAGCAATCGATGACAATTAAAAAAAAATCAGTCGTTATAGACTTTCAACGACTGGATATTCTCTCATTTTAGGATAACTTTTCTTGTCGTGACATTATGTTCGGTAGTTCTAACTCTTCTTTGTGTGAAAATTTTGTAAATATTAGAATAATTTGAGATCAATCTCATGGGAGAACTCACTTTTTTTCTTTAAACAATAAATCAAGGAGTCGACTAGTGATATCTGATAACATTCAACTACACTTCATCCAATTCTAATTGTAAGCGATCGCAATCTAGTATAAACCCAACGAAGAGTTGAGGTCGATCTCATAAGGAAGGATACGGTAGAGAATTCAATTACGAAGTAAAGGAAGTGTTCTAATAAATTGTAGAAGTAGACATTATCGAAACAATTAAAGTAAATTACAGGGGTTGACAATTAATGTCAAATGGGGGGAATTAGATTGAGCAATTAACAACTACAAAAACAAGGGAGTAATCAAGTAGAGAGGGATCCTTGGGATGTGATCAATTAAATGTCAATTTCGCTATATGGGTAATTATCATTTACTAAAAGACGTTGAATCTTAGTGGGTAGACTAGACTTTAGATGTAATAGCCATCTCTCGATCAACTATCACGATTCAAGCGAGTTCCCTCAAACCTCGACAAGCATAATAATTAAGAATATCCCAAAACCTCAATTAATCTACTCTCTCGAGCTAGATTGGTAGGATTTAGTTAAGACTCATAATCCAATCACTACAATCATCAATTGATAGTTTTAATTCTAAAACCTCTTTCTCAAGCAAGCCTAAAATGTTAAACTAGAATTGTATTTGCAGCTACAAATAATGAATTAAAATTCAACTATCAATCAAACCCACTTCAAATCAACAATTTAATCAGTAAATACTAACACCCATAAGCTAATTGTAACATTTAATCACATAATCACACCCCTAAAAAATAGAGGTTTTAGCCACACATTATAAAAAGCAATAAAATATTACCAACTATGTTCTCCATCAGCTGGGTAACAAATTGCAAGTCTTCATAATGCTTGAAATCAACTTGAAATCAAAACTCAACTAAAAATTCTACTAAAAAAATACTAAAAACAATGTTCAGAGTGCTTTAGATAAAAAAAACCCAGAGTTAGAATGTGTGGGAACCTCTTTTCTCTTTTTAAAATTCAATTTATACGTTCCCAGATTTTTGGCTTCGGGGCCATTTGGCAGAATAAGTAGAGGGTCACTGACCTGGTTGACAATGCGCCAAATGCTTCTGTCCCTCGCCTTTTTGGCTTGAGTCTGCACCCTTTCTACGCTATAACTTTAGGCGTTCGAAGTCGGGCTCGCCAACCTGGTTGGCAATGCGCCAAGTGTCCCTTCTTCTCACCTTTTTGGCTTGCATTTTCACCAGTCATCCTATAACTTTAGGCGGGCTGAATCTCCTTCGCGATTCAATCGGCGCGTCACCGACTTGTACATCTCACCACCGAATTGCCTTTGTCCAAAGGCTGGCCTGTTGTGATTTTTGGCAAGCTGAAGAGCCACTCGGCGACTCGCCGAGTGGCTTTAGCGATCATCAGTCCTTCTTTTCTTCAGCTTTTTCTCTCCTTTTTGCTCGGTAGTGTCCTATCCTTACTCTTTTTCCTTTCTTGCTGCAATTTTGCCTTAAAACATCAGTTTAGAGCATAGAATAGGCATTGAGGACACTAAGACTCTAGATCTTAAGCCCTAAATGAGTCGAAATTCCCGACTCATCAATACCCCCAACTTAATCTCTTGCTTGTCCTTAAGTAAAACACAAGATCAATTAGTTCAACAGGGCTAGATACAAATAGTGTTACTCAAGACTCAACATGAATGCACATGAGGTTCAATATGTCCACACAATGTTCAATTGTGCACTACAAGTTTCAAACTCTGACTAGCCATCATCAAATAGACTTCAAGCTCACAATGCTTGCTTCAAATGTGAATTCAAGCTCAACAAAAGTATTCGAATGCCCTCACATCAATAATGATTCCATGCTCACACACAGCTCATCAAAATTTCAGAATTTAGGAATCAAAGATAACTCTCACACTCTCAAAGATTAACACATGCATGATTCTACCCATAAGCTTGCCCGTATTTTCCAATCAACATGATATTAAGCTTAATAAAGATCACAAAGGTCATTCAAGGCTTGTAACGGGGTTGAGGGTAATAGTATGATCATTTTGGCTTAGTGACTTCTACCTTCATGAAGCATGGCCTGCATTTCACTTTTCCTCCTTTTCTTTCACTCTTTTTTATTTTCACAATCACCCTATGCTCTTTTAAGCACGATTCATTGGACACCCCATTTCGTTTATCCATTGCACAAACTTTATTTCAATATTCTCTTTCTTTTTCAATCTTTTTCTTCTTTTGCTTTTCTTTCTCTCTCTTTTTTTACATGGAGGGTTCCATCTTTTTAAACACAATCTATCAAGGGCAAATTTTTACAAACTTCTTGAGTTTCCTCCCTTCTTTACCACACCCCCAAATTAGGCTTTTGGCCTAAGTTGGCTATTCAAAAGGACCAATGCTTCATGAAGATTTTAGGTGGGAAGGGAAAAGGTCAAATGTGTTTAAGTTTCATTCAAAGAAAAGGATAGGCTCAAACAGTGTCAAGCAAGGTTCACACTCTCACAAAGTGGTCACAAAGAGGTATAATAGCAATTTTGGTTCACTCTTTACAACTTGTGCCTAAGATCATCTCTATCATTCGCCTATATTAATCAATTGGAAAAAGGGGGCAAGTTCTACGTGTTATCACACACACATCTCAAGATAACCTCACCATACATGGTATTTAACACACTCATCAAATAAGACTCTACAATTTTAGCTCGCGTGCAACGATCATCACAAGATTCATTTCAACAACCGGCCAGTCACAATGAGATGCTAAGAGTTCACATATGACTTATGCAACTCAAATTTGCCTCATATGAATCGCACACACATATTGTTCAATCAAGAGCACTATTCAAGTCATCGATATTGATCACAATCGACACTCAAATTTGTGAGAGAACAACCACATTCACAAACATTACCAACACATTCACATTAAAACCAATAGTTACAAATAAAGTCAAGCATTCATAACAAGTAACAATATCCATAAAACTGCCCAAAAGAGATAGTTATGAATATACCTCACCTTACAAAACAAACCTAACATTTTCCTCAGTGCAAAAATAAAAGTAAAGACAGAACTAAAAAGAAATGATCACTGAATGAAAGGAGTAGGGTAAGAAGAACTCTTCACTTTATGCCCAATCGCAGATAGCTGCTTGAGACTACCTAATCATTCAGCGAACTGCTGAACTGAAGCTAGCTCGCCAAAATTTCCAGAGCGTTGACCCTCTGGTTAGGACCAAACGACAGGTTAAATCGGGATCACTAAACCATTCGGCAAACCTCCGAACAGTCTTACAGCATGCCGAAATTTCCAGAATGGTGGTCCTCTAGTCTGGATTAAAAGGTGGACTGAATCGAGCTAGCTAAACCACTCGGCGAACCGCCAAACCACTATGCGAACCGCCAAAAGGGTCCTATCATCGCTTAATCGCCAGTCCCTACACATGAAGCAAACGTTATTAAAAAACAACTAAAACTTGGGTTGTCTCCCAAGAAGCGCCTTATTTAAGTTGTGGCATGACGTGAAAATGCTCTCACTCATCTTCCAAATACACCACTTCAATTACCGATATTTCCTGACATTTTCCAAAATAGAGCTTCAGACGCTGCTCATTTACTTTGAATATCGGTCCTTCTTTACCTTCAACTTCAATTGCTCCATTTATGAACACTCGAGTTACTTTGAATGAGCCAGACCACTTCGATTTGAGTTTACCCGGGAAAATTATCAAACGAAAATTATAGAGCAAAACAAAATCACCCACTCGGAACTCTCGTTGAAGAATTTTAGCGTCATGCTACTTCTTTATTTTCTCCTTATAAAGGGCTGGAATTTCATAAGCTTTCAACCGAAACTCCTCCAATTCATGGTTTATTGACTCTCCCTTTCGAAGCATTCCCCCAATTTAAATTTAATGCCTTCAAATCCCATAATGCTTTGTGTTCAAGCTCGATTGATAGGTGACACGACTTTCCAAATACCAGTTGGTATGGAGACATGCCGATTGGCATCTTAAAAGCTGTGAGGTATGCCCAAAGGGCATTATCCAACTTTCGAGACCAATCAGTCCGATTTGTATTAACTATTTTTACCAGAATACCCTTGATTTCTCGATTTGACACTTCAACTTGGCCACTTGTCTGTGGATGAAAGGGCATTGCAACTTTATGCTTGACTCTGTATTTTCCCAACAATGTGGTAAAAAATCGGTTGCAAAAATGAGACCCTCCATCACTGTTAATAGCACGTGGAGTCCCAAACCTTGTGAAAATGTATCGCTTCAAGAACTGCACCACACTCTTTCCTTCATTATTGGGCAAAGCTACAACCTCTACCCACTTTGAGATGTAATCAACCGCTACCAATATATACTTGTTTCTAAAGGAGCTCACAAACGGTCCCATGAAGTCGATTCCCCACACATCAAACAGTTCGACCTCCAGGATGGGGTTAAGAGGCAACTCATGCCTTCTTGATACTCTTCATTACTTTTGGCATTGTATACATTGTTTAACAAAACCCTGAGTATCTTGGTATAGTGATGGCCAATAATAGCCACTTTGAAGCACTTTGGCGGCTGTTTGCACCCCACTATGATGACCACCTACAGGCGAAGCGTGGCAAGCATTGAGAATTACATTAACTTCCTTTTTTGGTACGTATCTTCGAATTATATGATCTGCGCATTCTCTAAATAGATATGGTTCATCCCAGAAGTACTCTTTACATTAAACAAGAACCTCTTTTATTGGTAGAAGTTCAGGCCCTTGGGTATTATCCTACACACTACATAGTTAGCGAAGTCGGCATACCAAGGTGAGTTGCCTTGGGTTACCCTCATCACTATTTCATCGAGAAATTCAGCCACAATGTCCCTCTCATTGCCACTCGGTGAGTTGCCGAGTGGCTTTGGCAATCATCAGTCCTTCTTTTCTTCAACTTTTTCAGCTTTTTTGCTCCTTTTCGCCCGGCAGTGTCTTGCCTTGGTTTTTTTTCCTTTCTTGCTGCAATTTAGCCTTAAAACATCAGTTTAGAGCATAAAATAGGCATTGAAGACACTAAGACTCTAGATATTAAGCCTTAAATGAGTTGAAATCCCCGACTCATCAGTATCTTCATCCGTTAGAGTAAATATATAAAGAAGCTTATAAATAAATTTGGTATAAAAAAATAAGGCCTTTGAAACTCTTATGAGTCTATCGACTTGTCTTGAAACTGATGCACTAAGAAATGATGTGGATGATAAAAAAACTATCATGATATAATTGAATATTTACTGTAGCACCTCAAAAATTGGTAAGTTTAATTGGAAAGAAAAAGTTGCATGTTGGCTACTAATGCAGATTCCACGAGCCTATCTACAGGTTGTACAAGTGGGTTTTAGAAGTAGTCTGAAAAGTTGGTAAATTTTGAGTTTCTGAACTTTTCCTATGAACTAACAGGACGGTCCATAGAAGGTTATATGACCCATAGGAAGTGGTCCGTAGAAGAGGCTCCAAACTTGGTGGATTATTTTGGAAAATGGGTTCCTACGGCCTGTAGAAAGTTGTACGGATTGAAAAAGGGAATCGTGGAAGTTGATGATTTTAGTATCTCGTTCTACAGATTACCAGTACGACACATAAAAATTCCTATGGACCCGTAGGTTAGTCCGTAGAGTCTTTCCTATATAGTTTTTAATTAAGGGTGTTTTGGTCATTTTCTACCCTTTTTAATCCTTAAACTATGTTATTTTGATCCTATAACTGATTTTACCCTTCAAAATCTACTCATTCTATCTCATTCACTCAAAACCCCAAAATCCCTCAAGTTCATCTTCTCCAAATTCTCTCCCAAGGACCTTAAGAAATTTCTAAGGTTTCATCAAGCTTTCAGGTCTCCTCTTTCAAGCTAAAGGTTAGATTTTTTCGAATGTATGATGGACTTCATCAATGAATTCTTTCATCCATTGAGTCCCAAGATTTCTCTATTTTTCCTCAATGATTCCAACCCCAATTTCTAGGGTTTTGCATATTTCTTCACGGATTCAATTGCTTATGATTAATTTCATCCTATTTGATCTTATTAAGCATGATTTGATCTAAATTTCATGTTTTCAATGAATTGCCTATGAACCCACGACCTAAACCTATTTTATGATTATGAATTATGTTTAGAGATTATGCATGCATCATAAAATTGAGGAATTTATGAAGTAAGGATGCTTTAGATGAAGCATCTAAGGATGCTTTAGATGAAGTATCAATATGTTTTTATGAAAAATTTGCTTCTAAATTGAAGTATTTTCAAGATGAAAGATGATCATGATTTTAATGTTTTAGATAAGTGTCCTTATGAATATGTTATGAAATCATGATTTTGAAAGTAGCTATTGATGTTATAAAGTTATGATTGGATTGGTATACTAGATTCTTACCTTTTTCAAGTATTATGATATGATATGATTATGCTAATATTCTATTGGGAGTTTACTTAACACCAAAAGGACTTTGAGATAGATGCTCATCCGTTAGTAGAGGTCATGTCTTTTAGCAGCAATCTTCTTATCCCTTAATTACGTGCCTTTATAAGACTAAGTCTTAAATAACTCTAGCTAGTGGATCCATCTAAACTCATGAATATGGTCCTTATCTTGGCAAGTAGGGCAATCTCTTTTCGGTGTAGAAAAGACACCAAATTTCATACTATAACTCACATGGTCTATTTCAGTTATTAGTAAACCTCCTACAAACAATTATGTTTTTTTCTCAAAGGTTTATGTTTCAACTTATGAAAAGGGTTCTATAAAAACATGCATTGACCTTGTCTTATGACTTATGATTTTAGCTTATCATGTTTGATATCTTGTACTTGGTCATGCATTTACACGTTTTCCATATTTATTATGTTTATGTTTGTCTTTATGCATTTTTCTCATACTCGATACATTTCATGTATTGACGTATATCATCTCTTGTATTTATATTATATTATAATATAGGATCTGATGTTCTTCTACACACTCGAGGCTAGTGGATTGATTCAACTGAGTTGCTTTGGTGCGTCCTCATGATTTGAGGGCAATACCACATATGATATCTTTTATTTCAGTCTTTTCAATTTCAAACTTACTTCATGAGCTAAGGTCTTGTCCTAGTCACGTACGATGATATTATAGGCTTATTATCAGACATAGTATATTTTCCAATTATGAGTTGTACTCTGTTGGTATTGAAGTGTTGATGTGAGACTTATATTCTTGTTTTACTTTATTCTTAGTATATGTTTATTTCAAGTGACTTGTTTAGGATTTCTTGGGACTCTATTCGCCACATCACGTCTAGAAGTAGCTTGGGTCGTGACATTTACTTTACTTGATTGCAAGTTGACCAGACATTACGTACAACATATACAAATGTGCAAGATCCAATCCACACCAAAGAAATCTCATCTCACTGCAGTCAAAAAAATCATTTGTTATCTCTTTAACTCATTTGAATTGATACTTTAGCACCCTCACTCATCAAATTTTGATTTAATTAATTACTCATATGCTGATATTGTAGGTGACAAAAATGATCAAATTCTAGGACAATTATTGATTTTCTAGCACAATAAAAAGCAAACTTTTGTAGCTTTATCTACTATAAAATTTGAATATCTAGCAGTTGTAAGTTATGGTATTCAACTGTTATGGATGATGCAAACTACGATTTATCTTATGGAGTTGTTTCTATATTTTGTGATAATACTAGTGCCATTAGTTTATCTAAATATATTATACATCATTCTAGAGCAAAGCATATAGATATCAAGCATCATTTTATTAGAGATCAAGTTAAAAATGAATATTTTGTACTTGAATCCGTAGATTCTAAAAATTAATTAGTTTATATTTTTACTAAGTTTTTATTAGAAGAAAGATTTTGTTTCCTTTGAAACAATCTTAATCTTATCACGTTTAAATCAAATTGATTTTGCGTATTTATTCTTTTTCCTTTTAATTATATTGTCTTTTTTCTTTAAATTCTTGTAATACTGGTATTTGACCCTTTAATTAAGACTCTCTTCTATCCTTTACTTTTTTGCATGACTTTTCATCTCCTATTTTTTCAATCATTCACTCTACCTTTTCTCCTTTTTTTGTTCATAAAACTCTTTCATAAATCCTTCATCCTTCTTCTTATTTATTCCTCTTCTCTTTCTCCTTATTCTTCCATTTTTCGTCATGACTAGAAAAAACTTTATGGGGTCTCTAGAAAATGTTGGTGATTGTTCCTCCGAAATTATCGATCGGAACATTCTTTCTCTCTCCTTTGATTCTTTAAAGGACATATCCGACATTGCCTCATCTTCCTTAAGAAAGAAACCCCTCTCTATGAAGAAGTTGCGCTCTGATGTATCTAGATCTCTCTCTCCAAAAGTCATGCAAAGGTTCTGGAGTGTCGAGCAAAAAAAGAGGTATGGAACCTATAAAAATCGGTCCGTTGTTCCTGGTCGAGTTACCAATCTAGGTCAACTGAAAGACTCTCACTTTTCTGTAAGTAATTTTCTCAAGACTCAAAAGTTGTTTCTATTCTTTAGCCTCTGTGGAGTTAAATCTTATGAGAAACTTGTTTGTTTGTTTTATGTTAATCTCTATATCTCTAAAGATAATCGTGAGATGAAAATTTTGAATATGAAAGTTGTATTATTGCGCATGAATGTCTATTTGAAGATGGGTTTGATATTAAAAATTCTGATGTTGTCTCTTATATGAATGGTATCTAGCATAAGGATTTTGAAGTATTCCTAGAAGTCAGCAAAACAACTGTTGCAAAATCAAGATTCGATCTCTAGATTTTGGCCCTCTATTTTTTCCTTTGAGAATCGTATTTTGGCTCACATTATAGCCACCACTTTGGTTTCCTGAAAGGGTTCTCTAAGCAACATTTTGATTCGAAATATATTTATTCTCTACTGCCTTTTTAAGAAGTATAAGATAACTTGAACTATCTGATTTAAGGAATACATGATGGAAAGTATCAAGGATTTGAATGTGTCTATATCATTGCCCTATGATCTCTTCATTTTTTAGATTCTAGTGCACTCATTGGTCGATATTTCTAGTTCAAACCTGTTGAAGTCTCTGCAATGTATGATATTCACATTTTCTAAATATGTCTTAGTCGGTAAAAAAATAGCACAAGAAGGCCTGAGTGATAGCAAAGATCGAATCCGTCAAGGTGACCTAGATTTCTACTCACTCAGTTGCTCAGTTACTCAAGGACACAAAGGACATCAAGGTCTGATTATTTGCTGCAGAAAATGAAATGGAGGTGCTATAAGAAACTGTAGATAAGATTCTTCACATGCATAAGGACACCATAGACATGGGAAAACTTTGGATTGCCACGGATGAGTTGAAACTAGAAGGGGTCTCCACTGTGAACAAGCTGATTAAACAAGTGGACTCCCCCAAGACAATTTCTATCTAAACTTTCTATTCCGACTTCTCAATTAATGTGAAACGTTCCTATAAGCACGCCGCCCACCTGTTGACAGGGCGAATCAAAGTTATTTTCTGGTCAACTGTCCATCCAATCAAGTGCAAAAAACACAGTAGAATTACACAAGACACACTGCTAGTGTGCTTCCTGCTCGCAAGGAAAGAAAGAAGAACTTCACCATATTCTCAAGAATTAATATCATATTTATGATTATCTTTTATACACATTTTTTTATATGTATATATATATATATAACATTATACATAAGTCTTGAAATTATATTATATACATTTGAACATGGTTGAAAGAACGAGAAAATTCTCAAAAGGTTGTCTCTCTCTGTATTTCTATTGCACTAATATTGTAATATTGAGACTTCTTAAATTGTTTGATTTTAGGACAAAAACAGCAAAATAGTTAACTCCAATTCCCCAAGCAGCCGGGAAAGCCTCTGAAACCCTTTCCCCTTGCAAACAAAATTCTCTGCGATCTCCTGCAACTCCCCTTGCCCCTTCTCGTTCTTCTTTCTTCCTTCCCCTCGGTGAATTCATAACTTTAACCCAAATTCAACACCATTTTTTCTTTTTTTTATTGAATTCGTTGTTTGTAATTTGGAATTTCTCTCGGTTTTCCTTTTTCTGTGTCTTTTTCAATTCAAATATGTGACATCTATCTATGCATGCATAGATGATTCACTGCGGTTGTCAATTTCCAGAAAAGCTCGGCAAATATCTATTTCAATGGGGGCCTTAACATGTAGCAGCCGAAAACGTGGTGATGATTTTTTCACCTCGAATTACAAAACCCCACTTTCGGTTTCCTCTAACGTTGACCACATATCCAAAAAACCTAGGCTTTCTCCATCTATGAACCAAATCCAGGATCACCCTTGTCCCAGAAAATCAATTGCTGCAAGAATTTTCAAATACCCATCTAATATAACTCCCATAAAAAGAGAAATTCATGCTCCTTGTAGACGATTAAGAAGTGGGTCCAACTTAAATTCTAACAAAATGGGGAATTTTCTAACTCAACAGTATGATAGAGCTAAAAGAAGTGCATTTGAAACGCTGAGGTACGTGAAAAAAGATGAAGAAGTGATAAACATTGATGATGACGAAATTTGTGAAGAGGGTGTGTCTGAGGATTCAAGTGTTAAGGAATTGGGAACTGGGGTTGATGCAAAAACGGGTCTTGCTAGTGGGTCGGGTCAGAGATGGAAGGAGAGTAATGGGGTTGTTGAAATCATGGATAATCCTGATGGTGTTAAGGATGTGGATAGGAACTTTCAGGTTTTGAGTCCTTCAGTTGTAACAGTGTCGGATGGTGTGAATTTGAAGGTGGAGAATGCAGAAAAGATGCTGGATACATTATCTTTGAGTAGCAAGTTTGATTCTGCTTATTCTTCATCTTCAGTTCCTCCATATAAGAAATTGCTGGGTTTAGCTGAGAAAAGAAACGGTAATTTAAAGAGACTGCAGTTTGATATAGGGTATACTGAGAAGGTTCTTGAGACGCAACATTTGTTAAGGCCTCAGAAGAATGAAGAGTATGTTAAGGAGGTAATAATAGCTGGAGCCTTTATTATAATGTCTTTTGCATGCATTTATAGGCCTCGTTTAATTTGCAATTATATGAAAAAAAAAAAAATCAAGCCGGGTATAAAATCATTAGCTTACGTGTTATTTGTGGTTTATTAACTTGCAGGATGTGATTACAGAACCCTTTGTGCTCCTTGATGAGGAGGAAGAGGCTGAAGTTTCTCGTGCTTTATCTAATTCTTGCAGGTATAATTTATTTAAACTTCCATTTGTTTTCAGACTTGTCCAATTATCAATTTTGCACTTTCTTTGTATGTTTTTAACGGACTTATTTCGCAGGAGGAAGGTTTTGGTGAAACATGAAAACTCCAATATAGATATTACTGGAGAGATATTACAGTGTTTGAGTCCTGGGGCATGGTTGAACGATGAGGTAATACTTTATGTCAGTTACTGAGCTTGTAGTGGTTATAGAAAATGCTGGAATGGTGTAAGGGAATGAGGACGTTTTCTTCTTTTGCAGGTCATTAATGTGTATCTTGAGTTACTAAAAGAGAGAGAAAGAAGGGAGCCCAAAAAGTTCTTGAAATGTCATTTCTTTAACACATTCTTTTACAAGAAGGTCAGTTCTATGCCTTCGAAATCAAATTTGCGTTTCAAAGTTATTCAGTTGCTTGCTAGGTTGCGGTATATGCTGTGTGTTCAAGGATAGAGTATATCAGCCATTCTAGGTTTGTATCACTTATCGTCTGCATGAATTTTCATGACGAGGAGTGATTTTATTTCCTTCATCTTTTTATTTTTCCTTCTCATTTCACATTTCTTTAATTTGGAGTTTGTTTGTCCAAATTGTTATAAGCATCAGACTAGCTAGCCCGACCATCACAGTTATAAAAATAAATAAATAAATTGAGTATGGATTTACACAGCACACACACTCATAAAGTTACTCACCATGTTTCCCCAGTCTGCCCGTTACTTTATACTCAAAAAAGAAAAACAGCACTTTTATCGCAGATACCCGATAGATTGGCATGCTTGCTCATTAATCTTTTCAAGCCTTTATGATGAAATGTTTTTCTTTTATTTGATGAAGTAAAAAGCTTCTTAGTAGCCATCAAGGAGATGCTAAAGATTACTACGTTTGAGATTATAAAAAATATTGAGTTGGGACTCCTAAATATAGGTGGCTATCCTAAGACCAGAGAGCTAACAAAATGCAAAAAATGTCAGGGGATATATTGTTCCAGCTGCATAAATTCAAAAGACTTCTAGCTTTAGTAGACTAGTCTGGCATTGATAAACCATCAAAGCATCTTCTTCTCCTTTCTGCCTTAAATTCTAGCAAATGCAAGGTGGAATCATCCTCCATATGCTTCTGATGCATTCCAGCTTTCCAGCTACTCCAACATTCAAAAGCCTCTTTGGAGGACTGTGGCAGGACCCAACTGAGTCCAAAAATGGAGAGAAGCATACTCCACATATTAGTTGAAACTGTCCCTGCAGGAAAAACTGATTTTTGGTTTCTATAGCCTTATAACACATAAAATATCTATTCAGAATCTGGATGCTTCTTTTGCTGAGGATGTCCTGAATTAGTTAGGCGTCATGCAGGGCAGTCCAGTTGAAACATGTGATATTTAGTGGCAGTTTTGTCTTCCATATTAATTTCCAAGGCCAGCAGGTCACCATTTCATTTTGTGCTAAAAAAGAAGCATATCCATCTTTGACAGAATTGTTCCCATTCCTGGTTAAAACCCCATCTTAGCCTGTCTTCTGACTGGGAATGTATAGTTTAGCTCTCCGGTTTAGAGAAAACGTTGAGGAGTTCTTCATATTCCAGTCATGTATTCTCTTGAAAGTTCGTTCCAGGTGTTTCCTTCTCTTTTTTTGGGATGAAAGAGTATGTATCTAGAGATCTGAAACAGCTTAGGAATTCATCCTTTAGCTTACATCTGCTTAGCCATTTGTCTGTCCAGAATTTGATGTGCATTCCATTGCCTAGAGCAAAGTGGGAGTTTTGTGAGAATTTCCCCCACATTTTGCATATGCACTTCCAGGGGCCAACCCCATATGGAGCTTTAGATAATTTAGTACACCAGTGATTCTGGACACTGTGAGAAATATAGGAAAAGAATATTATTGAATTGTTGTTGTTTCTACATTATTACATTGAGACCCTATTTATAAACACTAGAATACAATCCTTTACCAAATAAGATACTATTTACTATTCCTATTCCTATTTGTATTCATATTCTTATTCTAAATAGGATTGTATAAACCTATTCCTATTCTAATAGGATTGTGTAAACCAATTCCTATTCTAATAGGATTGTATAAACCTATTCATATTCTAACACTTCCCCTCAAGCTAGTGCATACAATTCATGTACCTAGCTTGTTACATATGTAATTAATACGAGGACCAATGAGGGGCTTGGTGAGATATCTGCAAGTTGATCAGTCGACTTCACAAAATTGACAGTCAATCTCAATGTGCTTGTCTTCTCATTAAATACTGGATTTGATGCATAATGCCGATAAAACACAGAGTGATTTACAATGTTGAACTTCCCAAACCAAACTTGCAAAGACTATTTCAGACCATAGAGTGACTCACATATTCGACATACAAGGCTACTAAACTCCCCCTGAGCAACAAAGTGCTCAAAATCTAGTATAAAGTATATGGATCATATTGGAATCAATAGATGAGTTGATATTAAACAAGTCACCCAAAAAATCGGCCGGAACATGCTCATGTGCCGGAGTATTAGATTTGATGGCTAAAGTGGTTACAGTTTAAGAAATAAAATTATATGGGTAGGGTCGGAATGATGTCACGACCCAACTAGAACATAGGAATTATATAGGATAGTTTGAATTGATGGAACGACCCTATTGAAAAAGAGAAATAATATGGGTAGGTCGGAATGATGGCACGACCCTACTGGAAAAGAAAAATTGTATGGGTAGGGTTGGAATGATGGCACAACCCTATGCAAATCAGATTTGAGGAGTCACCGAAAAGACGAATGGAACTATGCAAATCAAATCTGAGGAGTCACTGAAAAGACACATGATGCTATGCAACTTAGATATGAGAAAATAGTTCGAAAAAATCCACGGTACTACACAAATTAAATATGAAAAGTAGTCCGGAGAGATGCACGGTGCTACACAAATAAGATATGCAAAAAAAGGTAGTCAGCAGAAGGATGGCATGGTGCTACACAAATTAAATATGAAAAAGTAGTCACCGGAATGATGGCACGGTGCTACACAAATTAAATATGAAAAAATAGTCACCGGAATGATGGCACGGTGCTACACAAATTAGATATAAGAAAGTAGTCACCAGAATGATGGCACGGTGCTACACAAATTAGATATGAGAAAATAGTCACCGGAAAGATACACGGTGACCCAGCTTTTGCTAACATAATCGTTGACCGGACGGGCGACATATATGGATAATAGCCGCCCGCCGGCAGCGGAAGCTCTTTGATTGTTTACCAAGATCGGAAAGGCTCTGATACCATGTGAGAAATATAGGAAAATAATATTATTGAATTGTTGTTTCTACATTATTACGTTGAGACCCTATTTATAGACACTAGAATACAATCCTTTACCAAATAGGATACTATTTATTATTCCTATTCCTATTTGTATTCATATTCTTATTCTAAATAGGATTGTATAAACCTATTCCTATTTTAATAGGATTGTGTAAACCAATTCCTATTCTAATAGGATTGTATAAACCTATTCATATTCTAACAGACACCATGTTTAGCATTTAAGACTTCCTTCCAAAGGGCTTGCTCTTCTTGTGTGTACCTCCATAGCCACTTCATTAGGAGAGCTTTGTTGTGCATTTCCAGATTTTTATACCCAGCCTTCCTTGAGTTGTAGTCATTGTGACTTTGGACCACTTCACTACGTGAAATTTATTCCCTTGCTGTTACCTTGTCATAGGAAAGATCTTATGATTTTGTCAATATGTTTCAGGACCTTGCTTGACATAGAAAATTGGGACATGTTATATGTATGGATGTTGTCCAGGGCATTTTTGACTAGTGTAAGTGTTCCCCACATTGAAAGAAATTGTATTTGCCAAGTTTCAAGCCTCTTCTCACAATTCTCAATCATCCCTTCAGATGTCAGTAACTTTGTATTTAGCACCTAATGGAAGCCCTAGGTAAGTTGTAGGTAGTGAACCAGTATTGCAGCATAAGATTCCTGTCAACTCCTCCAGAATTGGCATCTCATTTACAGTATGACACTCTTTAGCATGTTGATATGTAAGCCTTGCAAGGCTTCAAATACAAGCAGTGTAAGATTGAGATATAACATTTGGGACTTAATCTTCCTTTTAAACTTTACTCCCCTGATGACCTTTTGAACATATTTAGCACCTTCTTGGTGCTGTTGTGGATACTTAGAGATGATGAAGATGCTGCTTGGAATGAACTAAGTTTTTTATAACTGAAAATTTTATGAGGGCTAATGGTGCGAAGTTCAGAACTCGGTGGATGATGTCCCTCCTCACGCGGACCCTTCTCCACTTAGATACCAGACTTCTGTTTGAACTTGTGACATGCAATTGGAATGTACTAACAAGTGCCTGCTCTAAAATAAAATCTCATTTGTGTATCAATAACCATGTTTCCCTTTTACCTTGGCCTCAAAGAGAAGAAACCTTTGCAGGGTTTGTCCTCTTTATGATAGATTCCTTATCTGATCTGCAAGGATCATGATTACCAATTATTTCATCACCAGCTATTTCTGGTCATGATGTGTTAATGAATATCTGATAGTTGCTATGCTGATCTCTGTAGAGAACCTTGTTTCTAATGCTGATTTGAATTTCTGAGTAATGCATGATCTGATTTGAGTTTCTGAGTACTGCATGATCTGATGGTTGACACACTGGTTTTCTCAGTCAAGTTGGTCTTGGAATTTTCTTGTTAATAGTCCCTATAAGATATCCTTTTTATACAACATCATTGCATCTTACTTATCATCCCCTAAGTGAAATCTGTGTGTAAAATTCTTATATAAAGTTTCTTACAAACAGAAGGTTATACCTGCTAATTGTTCTTGTGGACATTTTCTGCAATTTCAGTTAATCAGTGGCAAGGGAGGCTATAACTATCAATCTGTGAAAAGATGGACATCCCAAAGGAAGCTGGGGTACTGCCTCTTTGAATGTGATAAAGTAAGAGTTTTCATCATTCATCTCTCTTTTTTTACTTTATTTTGTTGTCTATTGTATATTGATTGATATGTCCTAATTTACTTAGATTTTTGTCCCTATCCACAAACAAGTACATTGGTGCTTAGCTGTCATCAACAAGAAGGAAGAAAAGTTCCAATATCTTGATTCACTTGGAGGAAGAGATCAGCAAGTACTGAAAGTGCTGGTGTGTTTTGCATCTGCTTACCAGGAATTAGTTTTTCAAGAGAATGCATATGAGACATTTTGTTTTCAGTTCTTATCCCATTTACTTCCTTTCTGACTGTACCGTGTCAATAATTCATAATAGGTTCTATGCAGTCTGCTACGTAGTATCATTACTTAAATTGAAGCTTGAGTATGCAGAAAAAACATTACCACCTGCATTAAGCCTTTTAATATGTTAGTAGTGATGATGATGGAATTTGCTGGTTAATAGTAGATGGAAATAGATGAGATGTTTTAATCTTGTTTATGTTGCCTCCTAACCATATGGCGTTGCTCTGCGTTGAATTGTTGTTCATCTCCATTGGTGTCACATGATCCAATTGGTTAGGCTTTTTACAAGACTGGTTTAGTATAGATAGGATATCCTCTTCCTTTGTCACTATTTACTTTAATTTGTTCTTTTTGTTCTACTGTTCCATTTTGTTGTATTTTCCTTCCTGTCTTAATTCTTCCCAGCTTGGATGTAATATACTGTCAGTTGTACTTGGGTGTGAGCTTATACCTAATTCCTGTTGGAATTTGGTAGTGTCTAAAGAGTTTCT
This sequence comes from Solanum pinnatisectum, assembly GCA_035578085.1. Classification (NCBI taxonomy): domain Eukaryota; kingdom Viridiplantae; phylum Streptophyta; class Magnoliopsida; order Solanales; family Solanaceae; genus Solanum; species Solanum pinnatisectum. Next base: position 40,208,069 of record CM069076.1, on the reverse strand, counting down.
TGAAAAGAAAATGAGAGATTGTGCAAAAAGGTTGAGGGGTGGGCCCTGTTCTTCCGGGTTTCAAACTGTGCAGTGGGCAGCATCAATGCATCATCTCTTGGGGATTTCTTGGTTTCAGCTGTATTATATATATATATATATATAGGCTATTGTTCACTCCAGAATACACATTTAGTCCCTAGTTGAGACTTACCATAGTCTAGTGGACTAAAATGCCAGAAGATAATGTGATTTTCTTACTATGATACCATGGCGTTATGTCCTGCTTAATCTGGTAGCGACACTACTTGCAGAAAACTAAATGAATGAAAAAGAAGATATAAAAAGCAAAATTCAAGAGCTCTTTTTAACACTGGTTGATGCAATTAGTGTTTGAAAAAAAACGAATCTCATGTTTATTGAGTTTTCTTTTAGATTGAAGGATGTCATGATCTGGGAAATTGGAAAATACATGTGCAGGCTAGGTACTTCATTGACGAGGTGAAGGACAAGAATGGGAAAGATATTGATATTAACTCATGGAAGCTAGAGTTTGTTGAGGACCTCCCAGAGCAAGAGAATGGGTACGTAGTACGTGAATATCTTTTCTTAATTGATAAAGACGTAATACTTCAATCTTGTTGGTCTAACAAGTTCTACTGACATGCTGGAGGCTAGTTAAGTCTTAATTGTACGTGCTTTGCACGTGTGTATTGTGTTGATTAATAATAAATGTATATAAAAAAGAACAAATTGCTGTGTACGTTATATTATTAAAGTGTACTTAAAGAGAAACATGATGTATATATACTAATAAAGATGCACAAACAAAGATATGTATACTAATAGACCTCTGAAGATCAAAACCAAAAACCTCTTAACCTTTCTTTGCCTTAACATGAAGTAATACCATTTGTGGCTTGAATCATTGTGTCATGAAACAACAAATCTAGGGAAAAATAAGAAAATAATTAGATCATTAATTGCACATGAATCAATTATGTGTAACCTTAACATATTTAAATTCTAACAGATTATATGATCTAAAAAGAACAGAATTTGAAAAGAGAAAAGTACTATCGAGTATAGTGTCTTAAACTCATCAGTGCAATTATTTTATAGACAGCTACATTTCTTAAATCTAATATGATTTTATTTGCCTCCAAAATTTGAAGATAGTATTTAATACTAACTCTATTTCTTAAAAAATGAATAAAAGGAAATAATTAGATATTTATGATTTTTCCCGTTAGTAGTGTTGTTTATGTATGACGCTAGCTTCACTTTATATTCTATTATACATACTTAAGAAAATTGCCAATCAAGTTATAGGAATATAAGCCCTAACTTGGATAGAAAGTAACTGAAAGCTTATTTTTTAATTTTTTTTTTTTTGTACCTCTAAATGATTGAAATTCTATTGCATGTATGATGGCAAATTGTGACTTCAAAAGCTTGTTTATTAGGTTTAGAACATATTAGCTTGAATAGCGTGCATTTTTTAAATTGAAGTACTATTATTTTAGGTTAAAACATTCAATTCTTTTAACTAACCTCTTTCTTTGATATTTTAATTTTTTTGTTTATTTATTTTGTTTAACATAATTTAAGTAAGATTTATGTAAGACAAAAATATTGATTTTAAAGTTTTAAATGTTAGGACTTTTAATACAAGTTCAAATATGGAATGATTTAAGAAACTCTTATAAATGATAGTGAATCTCTATCTTTTGGAGAAAAGTTAGAAGCCCTTACTTTGGGACCAAGTCATTTTTCTCTATAAATAAAAAGGTTCTCTTCATTGTAAATCATACCTCAAGGGAAATAAGAACTACTCTCTTCTCTATTCAAACAGTAGTTGGGAGTTGTTTGATGTGAGGTATAAGGTATAATAATCTCGGAATAAAATGCGGGATCATTTTATCTTGTGTTTGGTTGGAGGTATTAGGTAATCGTTGGATTATTTATCCCACCATTTATACCATAGTGATGAATAAGTTATACCATATACATGGTGAAGTAACTTATTTCAGGATAACTTATCTCGGGATAGTTAATCTCCAGATAACTTGCTTCCCACCAAACGACCCCTTAGTATTAGAATAGTACTCTACTTTTAGACAATTGTCATATGGAACACATGGACATTATCTAGTCAGAATTGCAAAAACAATTTCAACCCGTGTTAAATTTGAAAAACCAAACATAAGAAAACTAGATTAAACTAGTACCAATGATTTCTTCTTCTTTTTCTAGCAAGCAAAAAAACTAGTACCACTGTTTTCTTCTTCTTCTTCCTTTTTTTCTAGCAAGCAAATAAACAACAACAACATACCCAATGAAATCCGCCAGAGCTGAGTTTTCCAACTGTGTTTTCTATCTATTTGAGATTCACTTTTGCCAAAGGGTATACTCATATATTTGGGCTAGAATACAAAGATTTTTCCTCTCGTGGCTAAAATAAAATGTCTGCCTTTTTCTATCTATGGCCATCGTTCACCATTGGCCTCTTGATCAGTTGGATACTAAGAATGTTTTTCTCCACGGTAGTCTTGAGGAAGAACTCTATGGAGTAGCCATCGGGGATGTTGTATTAGAAAGGCATCAAGGAGATGCAAATTACATACACAAAAACATGGTTAACTTATGAGAACCAAAACACCTATTTAATCAGGGAGTTAACCACAGGCAAAAAAGAATGATCGCTATGCCATATTGAGGGAACTAATGAAATCTAAGAGGGGTAATATATCATTTACAGGGGTTTAGTTGCTCCAATGGAAGAGATTAATAAGGCAAAAGGATTTCAAACTGCTAGTTGGAGTTGAGACACCATCAAAACATCTGAGATTCCTTTCCTTCCAAATACACCAAAAAATACATGATGGAATCATCTGCCAGGTCTTCTTGATGGGGCTATCACCTTCTCTAAGACTCCAACTTCCAACTACTTCTTTGACACTTCGCGGGAGAATCCAGTTGATACCAGCAATTGAAATAAATATATTCCAAAGAGCTGCTGCCACTGGACAGTGCAGAAACAAATGATTCACTGATTCCAGGCTATTGAGGCACATGAAGCATCTGTTTACTAGCTGAAGTTTCCTCCTATTTAGATTGTCCAGGGTTAGGATAGCATTCTTGAGGGTAGTCCAGGTGAAACACTTAATTTTAGGGGGTAGTCTAATCTTCCAAATCAGTTTCCATGGCCATTGGTCTATCATGTCATTTGAAGAGCACAACTTATGGTATCCTTCCTTCACTGTGTATATTCCTTTTTCAGAGTTACCCCATTTTAAGCTATCAGGCAAGTGAGGGGTCATTGAGGCTCCTTTCGGAGTTCTGAAAAAATCAAAGAGCTCATTAAGCTCCCTTTCTTGAAAATTCCTTCTAAAGCGAGGTGCCCATATTCCACCTTCTCTGTTTTGAGCCATTGAAGAGTATGTGCCAGAGGAGCCTCAGTAAATAGGAGGGTGGGATACATTGAGAGGTTGATTGTTAAGCCACCTGTCTTTCCAAAATTTAACTTAGTTACCATTTCCAATCCTGAAGGACAGCTTAAAAAGGAGTCTAATATAATGTCTATAAATAGGGTCTCAATGTAATAATGTAGATACACAATTTTCATAATATTCTTCTCCAATATTTCTCACGAGTAATAACCTAAATCGTAGCATTTTACCTGGAACAAGCATATATAAGAAATATACAGTTTGTAAATCATCAACAATAGCTTGTTTCAATCAACTTAGCAAATTCATGTATGAAAACTATATTCAAGTTGTTTAAATAATCACATCGTTAGGATCTTTATACAACATTAGTTTTTCTTACAAGGTGCACCAGGTCTAATGATCTGACGTTAGATAATGGCGAACTGGCAAAGTTAACTTCTTGAAATAGTTTATTCATAATACCTCATATATTCGTTTTCTTCTTATGTCAACTTCAAATCCAACAATATATAATAACTCAAAGTAGCATAAATGCAAGAGTAATCAGTATGTAAGCTCATGGTAAAAGCAATTTTGTACATTTTCAAATATTTGATGATACCATTGTTTGTCCGTGTGCAAGAAAAATAAATTTCTGGATAAATCATTTCAATGCAAAAGACAAATCTAAAACATGCTATAGTTGAAAATCAATCCAACCTTGCTTCCAAGGATTATGTCGCAAAAATTTTAATAATCTTAAATCACACCATAATGTTTAGATGCTATTTATCCCAAAAACTCATGAAGTCTAAATATTTCTAGACATAATACCATCTCTTCAATAGACCACCACCACTACTGCTTCAACCAAAATTTTCTATCTTAAGAAGATGATATCAACAATCTTTACAAACAGGCTATGATGTGGAACTTCAAATTAACAAGAAAGTTATTATCCCCTAGTTTTAATACCAAAATTAGCCTTTTAGGTTGTTTCCCCAAAGTTCAAACTCCTAAAAGAAATTCCAGATTTTATTTAATCCTAAATCCCAGTTATTATGATTACTTCTCCCAACCAGAGGATGAATTCACAGTGAATATATATGTCAAGAACTTGCTTGTAAAAGTCATGAATGGACGAAAGTGATTGGGTCTCCAAAATAGTGATCGTCTCTGCAATCTTCCTCTTATCTTCCCTTCTCTCTCATGTGTATCTTATACCTCTTGTTTTTTTTCTTCTGAAAATCACTCTTGCTGGACAGACAGCTTGGTTGAAACCAGCAGCGCTACTTTTATTCTTTGCTGATTGAATTGGAGCACTTTGAGAGACTTCGGGACTTCGGGTATTGTAGGCATATTAGGGTTGAGGCAGTAAAGCGTGCTATAAGTGGAAGGAGCATGAGAAAAGCAACCGGACCAGATGAGATTCCGATGGAGTTTTGGAAGAGCATGGATAGAGATGGAGTTTTTCATACAACTAAGATGCCCGAGAAATGGAGGTGGAGTACAATGGTTTTATTGTACAAGAAGAAGGGTGATATACAAAATTGCAACAACTCTAGGGGTATTAAGTTAACTCACACTATGAAAGTTTGGGAGAGAGTGGTGGAGATGAGAGAGAGGAGTGCATCTATTTTCGAGAATTAGTTTGGATTCATGCCAAGGCAAGCGACAACAAAAGCTATCCAACCTGTAAGGAGACTTGATGGAAACATATCGAGAAAAGAATGACTTCTATATGGTGTGCATTGACATTGAGAAGGCCTATGATAAAATTTTGAGGGAAGTCTTGTGGCGATTCCCGGAGGCAAGTGGTGTATCTATGGCCTATGAAGCGTGGGTAAAAATCATGGGAGGAGACTCGGAGCACTTCCTGTGGAGATGGGGTTACACTAGGGGTCAACCCTTGGTTAGTTTCTATTTGCCTTGGTGATGGATGTATAGACTCGAGGCATTCAAGATGTTGTGCTGTGGTGTATGTTATTTGCGGATGACAATAGTTTTGAATGATGAGACACGCAGTGGAGTGTATTCTAAGAGGTGTGGAGGCAGACTTTGAAGACTAAAGGGTTCAGGCTTAGCAAGATTTAGATAGAATATGTGGAGAGCAAATTTAATGATGCGATGCATGAGGTAGGCGTGGAAGTGAGGCTTGACACACAAGATACCCAAGAGGGACAAACTCAAGTATCTTGGGTCTATGATCCAGGGTAGTGGGGACATCGACGATGATATCACACACTGTATTGGTGTGGCGTGGATGAAGTGAAGGCTTGCCTCTGAAGTCTTGTGTGATAAAAAGGTACCTCGAGAGCTACTGCATAGGAGAGGGGGTTTTACCATGTGCACACCCAAAGATTAGCGGCTGTGGGTTTCCTTATTATAAAAAAAAGGTACCACTGAAACTCAAAGGTAAGTTTTAGAAAGTGGTAGTTAGACCAACATTGTTGTATGGGATGGAGTGTTGGCCAGTCAAGAACTCCCATGTCCAGAAGATGCATGTTGTGGAGATGAGGATGTTGAGGTGGATGTGTGGTCATACTAGGAACGATAAGATTAGAAATAAGAATATCCGAGATAAGGTGGGTGTGGCCTCTGTCGTGGACAAGATTAGGGAAGCAATACATAGATGGTTTGGACATGTGAAGAGGAGATACATAAACTCGCTAATGAGAAGGTGTGAGAGGTTGGTTATAGAGGGTATGAGGAGAGACAGAGGTAGGAGTATTTATGAGAGGTGATAAGGCAGTACATGACCCTAGATTGGAGGGTGTGTAGGACACGTATTAGGGTAGAAGGGTAGTAGGAAGTGTAGTGTTGTCTTTCTTAGGGTGGCTAATTGTTTATGATTGTCCTTATAATAATAATCTATCCTAGTATGTTGTTTATGGTATTTTAACTATCACATCATTATATTGTTGTTTTTGGCTACTTTTGCATTGTTCCTTGTTATTTGCTATTTTCTCTTTATTGTCTTCTTCTTTTTATACCAGGATTTGTTGCACTTGAGCCGAGGGTCTTTCGGAAACGGCCTCTCTACCTCCACGAGGTAGTGGTAAGGCATGCGTGCTTTATACCCTCCCAAGACCTCACTCGTGGGATTATTGTGGGATTTCACTGGGTATGTTGTTGTTGCTATGTTGTTGTTGCAGTAATGAACTCAATTTGAATGTAACAATAACCAACTTCTCAACTATTATAATAAGACTAGGGTTCAATTACAAATCTAGTAACGAAATGCAAAAACTCAATTAGCAAAAGCCCAAACAGAAATATAGAAATATTGAACGTAAGAACTAGGGATTGATAGAGCTAGAAGGGATCGAGAAGCTTAGACTTATAGAATGGAGATAAGAGGAATCAGACTCTTTACTCAACAATTTGCTTCAATTGGGCTGTTTTGGTATATCTGGTCTCGGCCCATTCATAACAATATCACCGACTCCAATAAGAACCCTGTCCTCAAGGTTCGAGTAAGCATGAGCATCCACTGGTACAGTTAGATTGGTAAGCAACAACGAAGCAACTTGGTTGGCAGCCTGCAGTATTATAGACATGGTTGCATCAGTCTTGCTCAGCAGCTGATTAAAATGGCAGAGATGTGTACTAATGTGAGATGTATCCAAAAGAGCAATTCACCTAATGATATCGCCCAAACTTGTCGAAAGACCAATACACCTAATGATATCACCCAAACTTGTCGAAGCACTATTGGCAGCCACATTAAGGATCTTTATCATATTTTCTAGCAGCACTTCACTAAGATGGCTAATAGGAGCTGTAATGCCCTTGTCATTACATTCTTCCTTAGCATTAATCCATTTTCTATCAAATGAAATATTCCCATAAGTGACCAAAATGTAGGTAGTAGTGTCAGATAATGGGATGCTGAGAATTTCATCAAGGTTACTGTTAGGATCAAAAGGAGGTCCAAGAGCACTTGAAATATGGTAAAGATGATACTTCATAACACGCTCAAACTCGTCGAATCTAGAATTATTCACCTCGAAGTACTGAGCAATAGTTGTAAAAACTCTCCTTCCACCAAATCTCTCCACTAGAACTAAGACATGATGTAATCTATGGCGTGCAGTCGACTCTACTATCTCTATGACTTCTTAAAGTGTGTAACTAGCTGAGTGCAGAACCTTCACCTTATATACACTCCTTCATACTTTACCTCCCATACCTGTAAAATGCCAACAATAGCAGTGATATAGCGAAGATGCAAGGCTGATGTTTGCTGGAAGTTGGCCAAGAAAACATCATGTATAATAGCATAATATTCAGTGAAGACTAGTGAATATGCAATTAAAAAACATATCAGTTTCAAAAAAAAAAAAATGCAGTTAAAAGACATGTTAATGCAGTGCAATTATTGACAACAGAGAACCCCTTGAACCAGTAGGACGTTACACTCCTTAGTTGTCCGGGATCCCACACTCTGCTCATACGATTTGAATACGCAAATAAGAGAAACGTGTCAGTACATCCCAACAATAGTAGTTCCTTCACGTTCTCTTTATAACCTGTAAGAGCCATAACCCAAAATATATGCCTGGATCCCATACACAAAGATCCACTGTAGTTAACAGAATGGTTACAATAAGCATAAGAAAATTAGCAGCAGGATCAAATGGAAATTGACTCAATATATTGACCATTAAATCCCCCAATAGATTTTCCATTTTCAGCGGCAGAAAGCAATCCCACAGAATGCATAGCACTTTTCGATATGGCACTCTTATTCTCCAAAAAATATTTATCAAGAAATAAATCTTCCGTACCCACTCTAAAGGTCTCTATATCAGTTTTCCATTTAGGAGGGCCACTACCAAGAGAGTCAAGAAATACATACCTCGTTGGCATAGCTTGTTTGAGATGTTCATTCACCATCATAATTTCACGACCAACAAGAGGAACTAACAGTGGTACCCCAGTCGCAATTGGATATACTATGTCATTAATTCGCAAATGCGTATTCGACATCATAGTTCCCTTCTTAGAAAAAAGAACCAGAGTACCAGATGCATCCCTTTGAGGAGATGTGTCAAACAAGGCTACATTATCTAGTGAATTTTCCTCCACATTATTAGATCCTTTCGTATCATTTAACACCGAAGTAGGGACCTTGGTTTGCATATTAACATATTCGCAGAATCTATCGTTAGGTTCAGGAATGTCAGAGCTTACAATTGTGTGTAAAATTTTATCGAACACCTGACATTTTGTAATGAAAGAAGGTTCCTGTACCAAACCTGCTCCGACTGATTTTGCATTCCCAATTTGAGGAGTTCCCAGGCGTTCAAGAGTCACAATCTCAGCATTACTTCCAGTAAGCAATGCCAAGGAATCCACATTGGTATACTTCTCAGGCAATTTCTCGAGCATATGGTCTGCCTTCGTGTTCCCACTTGTGAAGGCATCTTCCAAGTCAAATGATTGTGTAACATGACTTAGATCTACATCTGCAGAGGCAGAGGTTGTCGGAGGAACAAATGTAGCATAGCGCACATAGTCAAAATAGGCTCGTGAAGTATCTGCCATACTCACCGAAGCTGTGAAGGTTCGTTGGGGAAATCACATAAGCAATTTTTCCGTAAAATGCTTCCAATCAAAGAATTGCTTGTTACGATGCAACCAAGTAAACCAAATAAGAGCTTTACCATCAAGGTAGAAGTAAGGAAGAGGTAGCCAGTCCTTCTTGGAGAAGCCAAGGCAGGCGAAATACTGCTCTGCCTGAAGAATCCAACCCACTCAATTTGAATGTAACAATAACCAACTTCTCAACTATTATAATAAGACTAGGGTTCAATTACAAATCTAGTAATGAAATGCAAAAACTCAATTAGCAAAAGCCCAAACAGAAATATAGAAATATTGAATGTAAGAACTAGGGATTGATAGAGCTAGAAGGGAGATGAGAAGCTTCCCTGGAATGTGCTATTTATTAACCTGGATCCCACACATAACCCCTTAATATTGTATCGGGCTGTTTTGGTATATCTGGTCTCGGCCCATTCATAACAGTTGCTGACTGGCTTTTCTCTTTTGATTTTTTATTTAAGTAGTTGTTTCTCTCTTTTAATTTCTAAGTTTCTAGTTATTATTGTTGTTAAGGATCTGAGTTATAACTTAGGACGTAAGTTCTTGTTTCTCTCTTTTAATTTCTAATTTAAATACACTAACATTGGAAGGCAAATGGATGGGAACTTTAATTTTTGTGCTTTTAAAGCTGTAGTGACTGCAAAGAGAAGCTGATCAAATGAAACATCAAACTATATTAAGTTTTGTTAAACGATTGGGAAGGTCTAATTAATTGACCCTAAATTTGTTACAATAGCGTGCCCAATCTATTTTTTAGCTTGTTTGGGTTACAAGAAATATGAATCAACTTTGTATACTATTGGTGCTTGATTTTCTACTGACTGACTTCTGTGGATGAAGTTTGTTGGCTAATCATACTGATAAAAGCTGTCACTATGTACAGGTTTGACTGTGGTATGTTCATGCTCAAGTATGCTGATTTCTACAGCAGAGATATAGGACTCTGTTTCAGTCAGGTAAAACAATGTACTGGAATACTCTTTTTGCAGCTCTGGATGAAAATTGAAAATGATGAGGCTAACAGTTCAAAACCGGGTTTTGAGTAGGAAGGGGAACATGTGTGTGTGTGTACATACATATATGTATTGCATATGTACAAACACAACACACATGCAATATATATGCGTGCGTATATGTTTTGGGGGTGGGTGGTTTGGTTATTATACCAAAATATTTCCACTTTAGGTTTCTGATGTTAAGAATATGACTTTGGATCTTCCTGTGCTATGTTAGAATGCCAATAACTCTCCAAGAGCTGTGTATAATTCACTGGTTCTCTTTCTCTCTCTCTCTCTCTGAAAACTCTCACTTTGTTTCCGTGTTCACCGATTTCTTGGCCATGAACAACTTCCTTGTTTGCCCATTCTTTCCTACATGTTAATACGTCTTTTGGGTTATAAAGAACTCCATCTCTACCATTGAGATGAAAATGGTTGTAATTTCTTTCTTAAGCAAGTGCTAGTTCCAAGCAGCTGGCTTGTCCTAACTTTTAGAAGCTTAGTTTTCCTACTGCTCACCTTGTTCTTTGTGATAGAAGTGTTTTCTTGTTTTCCCTTGTGGACAATGAGTTTTGTTTTTGCTAATATGTTTTTAAGATACCTAGGGACCTGGGTGGTGGTGGCTGATGTAGTAGTCCTTGTGACTGATTGTTTGCAAGAAAACATGCTTATTGAAACTATAGATAATGTTGCCCTTTCCTCGTAGGAGCACATGCCATATTTCAGGTCGAGGACTGTCAAGGAGATCTTAAGGTTGAAAGCTGAGTAAAAAACCTGAACATGCTCTTTGCTGCAATTTCAAATATCCCGTGTGAGCAACAGAGTGGACTATGGAGTTTGTTGGAATGATTGATGCATTGCTAACAATTTCCTGAAGGCCTTGTCTGATTTGTATATTTGGTGGTTTGACTGTCTAATGAAGACATGATTTTGTAGGTTGAGGTTTGAAGGGCTTTAGTTTCTGTTCTTAATTGTTTCCTTTTTAGGTAGGTCTTTAGAATTCTCAGATATAGCATCCAGCTGTCTTTTGGAGAAAGCTTAGAACAATTGAGGAATTCCTTACTGACCGTTTAACTTTCTCTACTCATGAAGATGGACTGGAAAGCAAGCTCAAAGTTGTAATGTATGAAATTGGTTCTTTCTTCAGTAAAGAGGAAGTTCAAGATTTCTGTTGTTTGATCTGTTTAAGTATGCATAGGCATGTGTTGCACACGTTGGGGTTACATTCTCATCACCAGGAAAGGTTTATTCAGTTTATATTTCGTATTGTCAAGCTTGCATCTTGGTTGGGTTCAATTTATTTCTCATTACAAAAGTCAGAAGTAGAGAGCTCTCTTTTTTGAAATGTTTATGTTTTTTCTTTCCTTGAATCCAAGGATTTTTCAACGTTAAGTCTGATCAAATAATATCATCCCTTTTGCGATGAATAATTGGTCACGGACTGGGCATATTAGCAGCGAGTGGGATGAGTGGAACTGATGAACTAGCTTGAATATTTGCTGAAACACAATGAAGTATCATATAGCAGTTAAAGTGAAACTGATGAACATGCTTGATTGCTGAAACACAAGGAAAAATTCTAAATGTTTTGGATATAAGAACAACAAACAGTAAACGCTAAAGTCAGAACAGACACTAACAACTGTTTTATACACAAAGTGTATCAATTCCATTGTCGATTCTAAGGGTTTTCTTTTCAGCTGCAACCACTTGAGCACTGAGCAATGCAGTATTAGCTGGATTACGACATTCCTGATAAGTGATAACACAGTAACATATACAGACTACTGTCCATGGTGCCAATTTAGAACTCTGTACCGTTCCTTCACCAGAGAATCCGGAGAGACTTCTTGAACTGTAACTGGAGCAGCATGGTACAAAAGCAATGTTAAAACACCTGTTGTTTCGTTTGGCAAAAGCTCAGAAGAGGCCACCATTTTTTCCTCTTCAAGTAAATTTGCTCAATGGAACTTCTTGATGGTTTGTGTACACATTTGGCACAAGAGGAATAAGATATTTCTTGAAATAATTACAAAAGAGAGAAGTAAAAAGAAAGTAGAAATAGGTGCCCCTCTGATTGTTTCCATGTAACTTGTAGCCTAGCGTGGTCCCCTCTTTCGACTCAGTATTTCCTGCTCTTTCAATCGATGCTGGAACCTGGCAAGGCGAGCCTGGAGGCTGACCAGACTTGCTGCTTTCCGTGATAGCACAAAGCTAAGCTGTGTGACATAATTGTCGATGAGACTACCAGGTTGATCGACTTCAGCCAACAGTTTCATTTCCTGGTAGTGGAAGGCAAAATGTATTAATCATCTCAAGCGCATCACTGACGGTCTCATATATTTCTTCCCAACATAATTTATTTATTTTTTAATTGCTTTTGTTTATAGGAAAAAGATGGTATAATAGAAGTTCAACAGTACAATGATCACTGAAAATATCATCACTAGACAAACAGAAAAAGAAAGTAAAGATGGACAAAAATTTGAAGCCGTGCACTTTCCAGATAAATGTCACAGAATCACTGAATTTCTAGTTGTGACAAATAAAGCAAAATAAGTGATGAATTCTCCTACTGCCCTCTCAGATCTGATCTAATGAACCATAGCACATAAAAACACAGGAAGATAGTAGGAAGAAAAATGACTGAGAAAAGGTTTTAATCAAAAAAAGGTGAAGTACATTTCATGCTTTCAAGCAAGCATAAAAATCTTATAGACATGGGATCACCCATGATTTGTGTTGCTTCACAGATAAAAGCATCTAAACTCTTGGATGAATGGGCATTTCATCTAAAATAAATACCAAAAGAGATTCAAGAATTAAGATGACTAGGGGAAATAACACAGTTGATAACTACCACGCATGTCACAGAAATAGAGGAAATTTCCTGGCAATGCACCAACAAATATTCCTAGGTTTTGAAAGGAGGTAAGTTTAAGAATGTTATTGGAGATTTTGCATACTTCACGAACAATCTCCATTGTATCTTCAATTTCTTTTCTATGGGAAGCTATCAGGGCCTCTTCTTCCTTCACACAGAAAGAAAGAAAATTAGCACATGCCAATGGGGAGTTCATGACAGTTTTTCAAGTAGAGAAACAAATACTGCCCCTCCTCAACAACCAAAAAAAACAAAAAGGAAAAGAAAGCATAAAAAACAATGCAAAAGATAATAAATGCAAAGGGTAACAAAACGAAGGCAGAGTGTGTGCTAACCTCCAGTATCTCATTGATATTGTCATCACGAGGGGGTAAATTAAGCTCATTTTGTCTTGTTCCAATACTTTTTATGTTGGAGCTATTTGTACTTTGTTGTTTGTAACTTGTAGATAATGAGTCTGCGCTTGAAACATCAATTCTTGACCCATTTCCTGGCCTTTCTGGCTTTTCGGGTTTCTCATCTCTAGTAACTTTCCTCCGAGGTGGAGATACTTTCTGCACCTTGTCTTCTGTATCAGCTGAACTTTGCATGTTTGGTGTTGGGTACATTTTCTGACCAGCTGGAAAACGATAGCTATTCTTCACCTCAAACGTGTCCCTCTCCAGACCAGCAGAATTTGTCCCACTTTCTTCCCACCCAGTGAAGGTGTGAGTTGAAGCAAAACTAAAGGTTTGGTTGCACTCACTAGAGGGATTGTAAGATGTACTTTCTCTCTCCAACCTTCTACTTACTTTTGACTCTTGAGGTTGCTCACTATCATCTTCTTCCTCAGTGGAAGCAACCAAAGTTGGTGCAGAAGAAGGTTCCTTCATCATCGGGAGTATTATGCCTGCATTCTGATCCTTTTTCGTCTTTCCACTTTTAGATAGACTTTTAACCCTGTTGATCAAATGTCAATTGGCTGCAATACATAATAAACGAAAACAAACATTCAACTCATACAATAAAAGCGACGGTACCTGTCTGCATATCTTAATGTATTGAGTGTGTTCACATGATCCAGCATTAGGAGAAATGCAAGAAATCATAACAGTTCTTGAGTTGCCAACGAAGGAGTCACGAAGCACATCAGTAAGTTTGCTCCCACGGAATGGAATATGGATCTGGTCATTGTCAAGAGCACGAATACACTCTTTAAGAGCCAACAAGCTCTTGTTAATTTCTGCTCCCTCAATCCTGGAAACAAATGAAAATGTAGGTTCAATATAGTACTTTAGCAGACCAGCATCAGGGCATGTAATCTGCAAGTGATTTGGCCTCTTTTTCCCTGTTTTGGAACAACTGTTGGTAGGATAGGTATTTTTGAGCTATTTGACTAATTGGAGGGCATTTTTGTGCCAAAAAACACAATGGAGGGTAAATCTGACCTATTTTGAATAGTTCAAGGGCATCTTTCGCCCTTTTCCCTAAAAAAATCTTAAATACTTTACTGTTTAAAGTCTTTACTTAAAGCATCATACTTCATGGTGTCCTTGCTTGCAGTAATAATGAAAAAACACAGGCTTGGTCTTCAGGACATCAACTTCTATTTATTCCACACTAAAAAGAAATGCCGAGCATCCAGATGTGTGTCCCATGAAAACTTACCTTGTTTGACGGTCATTATCAGTCGTGTCTGCACCTCTCTCACTTCCAGCAAGATCAATAAAGGAAATCTTCCCGATCACTTTGCCACCCTTAGAATCATTTCCATCATTATTTCGCTTGGAGTCCTTCACCTCATTGTGTTTCTTGACAACCAGCTGTAATATTGCGTGTGATCTTGATGATTCCTCATTTGCACCAGTGGAACCTGTACTCCTAGCAGCGTTTCCCCTCACGATATATTCTTTCACAATCTGCACATCTGAAACTTCAAATTCTTGGAGTCCAACAATGCAAACCTGTTGTCGGCCATCTTCCCTCATACAGAGTTTCCTGCGTAAAAGTAATGGAGTTAATTTGGTAAAACGTTGATAAAAGAAAAAAAAAGTGAGACATGAGGCTATAAATTCATGAAACAAACTATGTGAAGATTTCACATTATCTACAAGTTGGATGGCCCAGACAAAAAAGAATGCAATATGTGCATACACTGTGCTCTTAGTTTTTTAATTTCATACGGCACGAAAATAAAGTAAGAGATGCCCCAATCTCATGAGTCATGACTCCATATTGTATAACAGAGACCTACTGAAAGGCTCTAGGTTAGAAAACAAGAAACACAGAAATAATTAATCCAAAGTTTTTAGATTTATATCTCAGGCATGACATCTAGTCAGTACTCTCTCTCTCTCTCTCTCACACACACAAAAAATATATATATGTTCATATGCATGCTTTTTTGATAAGTAATAGGTTGCATATTGACATCCCACATAGAAGGATAAGAGAAATAGACGTCCCATATAGGATAAGGATACTAGCTTTCTATCACTGAGAAGATCGAACAGTTTACCACCATATATTTCAAAAAAACTAAGCCACAACTTGAATTTCTGGCTACGATACACTGGCTGATGCAACAATCTCATAAGATCTTCCGAAGCTCTAAGAGGCAAAGGTTGCATTGTGTACGTCTTACCACTCCCTGACATCAAAAAAAGAAAGGAAAAGGACATACATGAATTTGAAGATAACCAATTACGCATATGCTGAGAGTAACAGAAAACAAACCAATAGCAGCAAGAAGAAATACAGATTCAATAGTTACAGGCTTATAGAAACTTCCATTAATAGACACTCATAAAGAGAAACCAAAGTAAACATAAAATATACAATGGCTTAGTGTCTATCATGTGGTCCATTTCTGACCATGGAAGAAGGAAGTGGAAGCTGCAATATTCCCATGCTTACATATTATCCTATGATGCCAGAAATATTAAAGAAGGGTCGCCAACGATTATTCCTTCAACTCCAGAAGGAAAAACATTCCAAAGGATTTCCCCTCGTGCATTCAATAACTCACTGTTCTAATGAGCATCTTTTGACCAAGCAGGTCAAACAAGACCAGACCTAAATATATTTTGCACCTACCAGTTAAGAATTTAAAGGTCCATTTCATAAATTTGCACTGGTCATACAAACAAGATTAGATAAATGAGATCACGTCATAACTCGAAATTGGAAAAATCTCAACATGATTTTTAAGAGCTCCTTCATCTTGGATCTCATTTGCCAAGCTTGTTTCCCTTCTACAAATTCTCCCAAAACTTAAATACCAAACACAGAGAACTATACAACAAATCTAGCAGCAATTATCTAAAGGCAAGGAGATAACTGAGCACCCTATATTAACTACCAGAAAAATGAATGAGTACCTTATATTAAAAAAAAATGAAACAAACATGTGAAGAAATACAGACACACCTGTCTGGCCATAAGCAAAACATGTTGCTTTTGTGCGCTGAAATATAATAGGAATAATTGGTTGCACAGTAACCCCATAAACCTGCAAAGTATTGCATAAGGCACAACCATGATAGGAAACTGGAACCTAACACATTACGTTGGAAATGTTTTATATGTCAAAGAATGGAAAACACCAATCCTTGCAAAGCAAAAAACTCAAGGCAGTCTAAATCATTTTTGACATGATTGCGGACAAGCACATAAATCAATTGTCTTTGGGATTAGTATTTCCATTTGTCTGATGAAATAATACCTCATCATTTGTAACATGTTCATCTAGGACAGCATCAAAACAGAACTCATGCTTCTCCACATAAGCTGTCAAATCCACCTTCCATAATGAAACCAAAACTCAGTTCCTCAAAGACTTAAAAGGTCAAATAAGCCACCGAAAAGCATCATCAGCCCTCCATAGCGTATGATGCAAGTGCCAAAAATCTGTAACTACAAATGACAAACCTTAAGCTTGGGTTCATGAACAATGAGAGAAGCGTTGTCAGATACAGTGACAATGTCATCCTCTTTCCGAGCAATCTCCTTCTTATTTACAGGTCTTTTACGCACCTATCCACACAACAATTGTCAGCTTTAGAAAATTTTAAAAAGGAAACGACCTGATATCATATAAATGACAATGTACCGTACATGGCAAGGGTAAGAACAGCATTCGAAATTTAAGGAGCGGTAAAAGAACATTTAGTAGTATTACCAGATACTACCTACTTCCCAAATCTAGTCTATATCAGTTTTTTTTCTATGACCGTGGTGTCTGGGCCAGCTTTCGCGCACCTCGACTAATTCCACGGGATACATGTCACCTCCCACCGGCAATATGTACTAGGTAACTCTGTCCACCAAGGCTAGAACAGATGGGAAGAATCACCTAGTGTTTTTTGTCTCCACAAAGTTTTTGAACTTGAGACCTCAGGGTTCTCAACCACTTCATTGACTACTAGGCCACACCCTTGGGTGCTTCTATATCAGTTTGAATTGCAGAATAAAGAACACATTTCCTTATAAAGAAAGAGGGTCATGAACCACACATTAAGCTATAGTACATGCAGAACTGACATACCACTACTTTAATCTTTGCCACGTTGTTTTCCCTTGCATTGTTTTTTTTATCAACTGGCGGAAATCCAGCTGCAGCTTCAGTGTCTGGAGATGGCTTTTGCTGCTGACTGGTAGGAGCATCAAAGTCACCATCAAAGGAGTAGTTTACTGCCGGCATAAAATGTGATGGCTCAAATGGTTCAGAATTAACATGCTATAATGAAAATAAAGCAAACTTTAGTACTAAAGTTTTGGGGTGGCCCAGTGGTTTGAGCTTAACAATGTGCTTTTTATGATTTCATTTTAAAATGCTTAAACAATGTATAAGCTTTGGGGTGGCCCAGTGGTTTGAGCTTGGGACTTCCATGTTGGAGGTCTCAAGTTCGAAACCCCTTGCCAGCGAAAGCAAGGATAAAAGCTCTGTATCATCCATAGAATGCAGATCCAGAAGCCCAGCGCCAAAGTCTCCTCTGAACACAGGAGAATAATAACCTTCGGATACTCCAATCCCTCCAGGACTCTGTGTAGTTGGAGTACATGGCTCGGAAGCAGATTCACCATTAAAGTTGAGGTTTCTCATTAATTTGAGAAGCCTCTGCTTCTCCTCCATAGATTGCGCTCCATATCCCTTTAAACAATATCCCAAGCCTCCCCCATTACTAACAAACTTAATGAGAAACATTTATACAAACTAAGAATGCCACAATAAGGCCACATGGTCATGTTCAAATGAAAGGAACAAGGGGTGGCGATGGAAAGCATAAATGCCTGTGATAAACTCCTCAATACGGTGTGACTGACAGTAACCAAACATTTCAATTAAGGCCAATGGAGTTTACTAGGATGCAATGCTCCTCCTTTGAGTAAAAATAAAAACTGAGAAATTACCTAAACCACAGTGTCCAGGAATGTGGGAAGATAGTCAACAATTTTTTATCCTCATTAATCACATTGGTAGTCAGCAGGAGGTATAAACCAACTGGAAGGACCAATGGGACCAGAGTAGAAAAAAGAATAACGTCATGCCTCATATAAATCCTCAATAACCATTTTTGCACCATTGAAGCTAGGATAAATCAAACTAAAACTACAAAGAAGTGAATCACAAGTTTCTCAGTTCCTTACTAAGCTCTAAAGTCTAAATTCAAGTAAAATGTACACTATCAAAATTAAGATTTACCTGCATAAGCAGGTTAGGAAGGAGACGTTGATTGACACCCGTAGAAGCCAGGGGAGAGGCCAGATGTTGTAACCCAGCAGACTGAAGCCATCGCGCCATGACAGCATCACCCCCGTCACCAGTGGTACCAGCATTGCCTGGGTGATCATACACAGCAGTAGCTGCCGGTTTGCTCTGCTGTGTGTGGCCACCCATGTGGCGCTGCGATCGCCTTTGAGGAGCCAATTTTAAGATCTTCTATGCAACACTTCAACAACAGCACAAAGAGACCAAAACATAAAAAAAAAAAAAAAAATAATAAAAAATACTAAAGCTTCTATTAAACAACAACTACAAAATCATCTCACATCTACAATCTCATAACTATAATTAAGTAAGTCCATTTTTCTCCATTTTTTTTCATTTTTTTCTTTTTCTAGCAACCAAAAAAAAAAAAAAGAAAAAGAAAAAGAAAAAAAAAGAATCAATAAAGAAAAAAGGAAAAAAAAAGAGAAAAAAAAAAAAAAAACGTCGTAAAAAAGAAACGAATCACGTCAAAAATAATTCAGTTCAAATTCAGTATGAAAATTTTGAAAGAAAGTCGATAGATTTCGATCTTTAAATCTTAAAATTACTAAACGCAATACAATACAATAAAAATAAACAAAAAATCAAAAAAAAAATTGAAAAAAAAAAAGAAAAAAAAATTAAAAAAAATAAATATAAACAAATAATAGATAGATAACAAAATATAGAACTGAAAAACAAGAGTTGAATTGGATTATGAAAATGAAAAAAAAAAAAAAAAAAATAAAAAAAAGAAAAAAAACAAAGAAAACAAACGGATTGATTTTTATTTTTTTTTTGGAAGGGATGATGGGATGCTTTTTTTTTTTTTTTTATTTTTATTTAATTAATAATTCAAAAGAAGAAATATATATATATATATATATATATAATATATATATATAAATTATAAACAAATTGATTTAAAGCGTGATCATTCATATTATAAATAATTCAATTATAATTTATTAATATTTTCTGAGTAGAGCCGAGCTTAAACAAAAGTAAAACTGGTAAATCTGGTGCTGACAGGAAATTTTTGGAAAGAAAGTGAAAGTTAAAATAAAATATAAAAATATGTAACAAAATAATATAATATTTTTTTTTTTTTTTGTTAAAAAAAATTAAAAATAACTTCATATTAAGGAGTTCATATACTACTTATCTAAGTGGGGTGATTAGTGCTTTTTAATCACCTATAAAGCATCAATAGTGCTTAATAAATCTCACCAAATGCTATATTTGCACCTATCTATCTGCATATCACCTTTTTACATATTTTTTTTTTAATTTTTAGGGGAATATTTTTTTTTTTTAAAAAAAAAAAACTATCATCATCTAATTTATTCTTTCTTGAATATAAGATTTTAGATTTTGATTTTTGAGTTTCCATCTTTAACCTATTAACTTTTGTAAATAAAAAAAATAGTGAGAATATCATATTAAATGATAGGTTAAAAATAAAATATAATTTATATAATTGAGGAAAACAAAATCACTAAATATTCATAGTATCATTACTTTCTCCGTTTCAATTATGTGATATGCATTTTTTACTTGGTCCAAGAAAATTATGTTTTTGTTATACTAAATAGTACTATAATTTTTTTAATGCTATGTTATCTTTTTCCTATTATTTTCTATGTCCTGTTAAACTGCTACACTTATTCTTCTTTTCTCTTTTGGCAATTGACGGGACATTTTATTAATCATCAAATAATATCTACAAACCTGAGCTAACCAACATCCTGGCTGCTCATTACTCTTTACTTATAGTAGCCTATGACACCTAAAAAACAATATTCCTATAGAAAACAAATAATTTCAAACAGTTTTCTATTGCCTCTCACTTTTATGCACATATTTGTCTATATAGTATGACGTAAGGCTCTTTTGTCTTGGTAGCACGCTAGAATTAATATCCTGGCAATTCTCCGATCACACTAAAGTCTAAACCTCATATATCAGTGCTGCAAAGCAGACTTTTATGAGAGCATTTTGTGCTACTTTTGATTTGTTGTTATAGACTTATAGTACCTTTAGTTCCATTCTTGGTCCAAAGGGAGGATCTGTCATTGCCATCTCAGTGCTCCTTGCCAAATATGTTAAGAGTATTCACATTAAAAAAAACAGATGGTGCAAGGATTCATTGGAAAAGAGAATGTACATTTATGGTCCACTATTCTGCCCCATTTGAATAGAATATCTTTGGGCTTCATCATTCCCTAAAGAACATAGAGGAAGATGGATTATTTTTAACTCTAGAGTTCAGTTATGTACATGCAATAATACTTGATCAAATATACAATCATAGTTATAAAGCAAGTAAACACCTGATAAAAAAATAAGTCACAAGTGATCAAAGTTATAATAAATCACTGATATGTATATGTGTAAATAGGTATATTTACACATTACCATCTTTCTAACATATCATAACCCATAATCCAATGAACACTTGAGAATATAAGTGGAATGTTCATTAATATGAGTATAAATGTGAATCCTTCCTTAACATATATTCTTTATCAACACTAGACCTTAATTAACTAGCATATTAATTATTAATCACTGAACATATAATCACCAATCAATATAGAATCATTAACACGCTTGTTAAAATACAAGCAAGTCAATAGAATCATGGAAATCATATCAATCTTGACCTTGCAGTTGTATAATCTTTGCATTTTGCCAAAAATCAGTAACATTCTCTCAAGTATCACAAGTCACGAACACTCTCAACTGTACACACATTTTAAAGGGTCTTAATTTTTCTCATCTAGTTATGAATTGCAGGGACCCTAGGCGTCCAAGTATTGTACCGTCATGGTACGCGATCTAACCACTGTTCGTCCGTAAGCTCACCAGACTTGAACCACTCATTATCAGAATAGTAAGTGTATTCTTATTGTATCCACATAACTCAATATTCTAACTAGGGGTGTACAAAATCGAACCGAAAATCGAATCAAACCGCAAATCGAGTCAAACCGAAAAAAGACTCGACTAGTGGTTTGGTTTGACGTGGTTTGGTATTGAAAAAAAAAACCCGACTATATTTGAGTTGGTTTGGTTTTAACTAAAAAAAAAACAACCCGAGACCAAACCAACCCGACATTATATATGTAATTTTAAAATTTTATTTTATACATAAAAATATTTACTTTGATATAATTTTAAAATATTTCTTATACTATTTCATAGTTTTTATCTTTTAATATATTATTTCAAGTTTAAAACTTAGAATTCGGAATGGTCCAATAAATATTATACTTCATAGATGTTGATAATTATAATAAAACTTAAATAAAAATCAAATTAATACTAATGCAAAAAGAAAATCAATTCAACACTAAGAATGACAATAATATTGAATATTTGTTCTTTAGTTTTACATTGGTTTAGACAATTAAAATACATAATCTAATTTTAATTTTCCTTAAATATTTAGTAATGATTTAAACTTATTAAACTTAATTTAGCATGATTTAGTACTTTTAAATTATGGTCATTTTCATTATGACTTTGCAATATTTATTTTATATGATGATTTCATTATTATTTTTTATTGAATATTTTAGTGTCATCAGTACTCATCTCATATTTTTGTGTTATTTTCTTAAGAAACACCTTAGATAATTGTATTTTGGTTGGACTAAAGAAATATTTGGAGCACAAGTTAATTATATGTTTGTATGCAACTTTACCGGAAAAATTCAAAAATCTGAAATAATCTGAGGTTTATTAGTTTGGTTTGATTTATAAATTTAAAATTCAACACAATGGTTTGGTTTGGTATTTGAAAAACCCGAACCAACCCTAGGTTGAAAAATTTGAAAAAATCCGAATTTTATTAGTTTGGTTTGGTTTATAAATTTAAAATTTTTACACAAATGGTTTGATTTGATATTTGAAAAACCCGAACCAACCCGGTCATGTACACCCCTAATTCTAACCTCTCTCAAGATAACACAATAAGTACAGAATAATTACAAGTTCATAGTTCATAACATCATTGAAATTTCAATAATTTACATGCTTATTCATAAAGCAACACTTAATTCAAGCATAAATAAAAACTAACTATATCTTAAGACCAATCAACATGAAACACAACTCACATTACATATCAACAATTAACCAAAGTCTAACTCCAAGTAAATCGTAACCTGCCTCGATCAAAGAACTAGAAGAAAACAAGCTCAATTGTCAGAGTCTTCCATGTTCTCACCACCTCAGAATGCTCAAATTCTAAGACAAATAAACTACAATGACACTTTAATAACATATTTCCTCAAAAAGACGCCTAAAGTGTTCAAACCACCTAAGTCTAATTTTTTTCTAAGGTCTAATTATTTATTTAAAGGTTATTTCGTCAAACTGAAGGTTTCCATGATCATACAAATCTCATTTATAGAGAGTTTCAGCCCTAAACCTCTTTTGAGTAATTCATATATATGCTTAAAGAACCCATTTTTTGGAGGGGGTTTCTAGGGTTCCCAATATCATAGTTTCAGAATTCTATGCTTAGAGATAGAATTTAACGATTTGGAAACAAAATTCATTCATAGTTATATCTCCTCGACATGTTGTCCCGCCAAAATAATAACCCTAGGGTTCAACCCATAAAGTCTTATCAAGAATATATCCTCTGATTCCGTGAAAAAAAAATTGAATTATAAAAGAAAGTGATGAAATGAAAGCACTTACCACAAGAGGAAGTTATTTCGAGAATTTTCTAGTCGAGTGTTCTAAGTTATGATCAAGATTGGATAGAAAAATGACTTAAAATACAAGACACTATTTTCGGAATAAAAACTTTTGCTATGGCAAAGATCTGCAAAAATTCACTGTCTTCGCTTTTTATCAAGTTCTTTCAAAATTGAATTACTTAAGGAAGTACATATGGTTGTAAAGAATAGGGACATAGAAAAAAAAAATCAAACTCAACAGAGAGAATGACATAGGTACGACAAAATGGCTAGTGATTGATAATATATTGCGCCTATAGTCCAACTCAGATACTTCGTGTAAGTGGTGCTAAAAATTACTTAGTTATACGGTTGTTCCTGTTGTGTTGTTAGATTAAATACAATGTTTGTTTTGATTGTTACTTAAATTCTATTGTATTGTATTGTTTAAACTCATCGTTAGGTAACGATGAAAAATTTCATTTTATGTGACGATCAATTTAGTGTGATTGCAAAGCACAGGAGAAATCCATCACCAGAGTGATGGAGGTGTCAAGCCATTTTAGTGAGGCTACTGGATTGGTGGAAAATATGGATAAATCTAGCTTATATTGTGCAGGAATAAATGATGAAATAGAACAGAAGTTTCTGAGATTGACAGGGTTCTCGAAAGGAACACTACCAATCAGATATCTATCGGGGTTTACCATTCAAAGAAGTGGAGCAAAATTGATTGTCAAGTACTTGTGGAGAAGATAACCAACAGAGTAACCACAGGCTATTCTAAAACACTGTCTTATGCAGGAAGACTTCAGATCATCATAGCAGTCTTATTTTCTATATATAATTATTGGGGAGCAGTGTTTATACTACCGCATGCAACATATATATTCTTAAAAAGGTGGACAAGATATGTAGAGATTACTTATGGGGAATCACAACTGATAAAATGAAGATTGCTTTGGTTTGTTGGGACAAAGTGTGTACCCCTAAGAAGTATGGGGGATTGAGCATTAAGAGCAGCAAACAATGGAATATGGCCTCTGTGGGTTTGGCAACTTGCTCGGAGAAGGACATCTTATGTGTGCATGGAATATATATGAATAATGACATTTGGGAGCATCAGGTCCCGGCAGATTGTAGTTAGTATTGGAGGAAGATTATCGGACTCAAAAGAGACGTGATACACTGATTTTCCAATGGAGTATACATATCGACTGCGAATGGTGAGTATTCAGTCACTAAAAGCTACAATGCATTGATAGGAAGACGTGAGAAAATGCAAGAGGCGAACCTAGTCTGAAATTCTACTATGATGTCTAGACATAGGTTCATAGTGTGGCTGGCCTATCAAAACAGATTACTTACTAAAGAAAGACTCCAAAAGCTGAACATGCTAATTGGAGATGACCTATGTGTGGATGAACAGGTGGAAACGCAACAACATTTATTTGTTGAATGTGCATGGACTAGACAAGTATAACAAACATTGTTCAGATGGTCAGGAATTCCATTCCCAGTCCAACATACTTTGCAATGGCCAAAAAGGAGGAATTTGAAAAAGTTTCACAAGAAGGTGGCAGCTGCAATCTTAGGAGCGGTGATAAATCATATATGGAAAGCTAGGGTTGGAAGCAATTCAAGAATTTGTGGATCCAAGCTGTAGAGGTGAGGAACCAAATAAAAATGGAAGTGCATGAAAGAATAGGATGCCAAAAGAGAACAAAAAGAGCTTATAGTTGTAGGGATATAATACAGTAGCTAGAAGGATAGAACTGAGGCAATGTATAGTTACGTACTGAGGCACTAGCAGTCCAATAACCTTCCTGGAAGGGGGTTGGATCTAGTGTGCTCTTTAGATTGTTATTTCTTTGTTTGTTAATGTAATATATATACAGTTTATTACAAAAAAAATTGGTGTGATCGCATCATTACCTTAATATTTCTTCTCATTTTGCCTTTTTTTAAAATTATTATTTAATAATCATTTTTCATCTTTTATCCTACCTTTAATTTGCACAGTAGTTCTACCCCGTACCCTACTTTTTTTAGGTCTGTCATTCATATTATGGATTTTTTTACATTATGTAACGACGAAAAATGACACTATCTGTCCAAACATTATATATATTTATTAAATCAATATGATACGATATAATACAACACGATACAATATAATACGATACATTATGATACAATAAGTAATCATCATCTAAATAAAAGTGTAAATCTGTTTTAATTGAAAGTGAAACTCTTTCACATAATTACATCTAAAAAAAAGTCCACACCAAGCATCATCGATGAAAATCTCAGTTTAGTTGTGAATTAAAAAAGTCCACTTAAATTAATAGTCAAATAAAAAGTAACTGCCAAATAGTGTCCACAAAAATTAGTGGTCGTATCATTTTTAACCATCCATAGTTGAAAAAAAGTAACTATAAAATCCCCATAATATTATCACAATACTTTCAATCCAAACACAAAAAACTTTTGGTCTTTCTGGCAAAAGATTTGAATTGTTTGGATTCATTTCCAACAATTCAAATCT
This sequence comes from Solanum pinnatisectum, assembly GCA_035578085.1. Lineage (NCBI taxonomy): Eukaryota > Viridiplantae > Streptophyta > Magnoliopsida > Solanales > Solanaceae > Solanum > Solanum pinnatisectum. The sequence goes on along the minus strand of CM069076.1, from coordinate 40,182,194 downwards.
TTTGATCTTTCTTAGTAGCAATTCATCAAAAATAATGGCAGCAACACAGACCATGATTTTTGCCCTTGATGACACTGACCACAGCTTCTACGCCTTAGAATGGACACTTGATCATTTTTTTGGTGAATCCGATTCTCTTTTTAAGCTCATCATTGTTCACGTTAAAACCACTCCAACTTCCGTCGTAGGTCTCGCCGGACCAGGTACGGATTTAAGATTTAAATTTGATTATTTCAAAACTTTGAGTTTAATTTTACACATTACACTTTAAAACTCTAGGTTCAATATGTACCATTTTTTGAAATTTTAGAGTTTTTTCATATCTATATATGTATGTATATAGTACTATTTTTCAGGAGATAAAAGAACTCATAGTTGAGTGACTTTCTGATAAAAGAGTCTATTATTGAGTGATCATTTGACATATTATCTAAATTTTTCATGTTGTGTAGGAACAAGTGACGTGCTTGTAGTGGTAGAAAACGATATTAAAAAGACAGCTCAGAGAGTTTGCGAGAAGGCAAAACAACTATGCGAAGCTAAAGGGGTGATCAGTGGGGTAGAATTTGATGTTGCTGAAGGAGATGCTAGAAATGTGTTGTGTGATGCTGTTGACAAGCATCACGCCGCTATTTTGGTCATGGGAAGCCATGGTTACGGAGCTTTCAAAAGGTAACATTATACCTCTTCTGCTTCATTTTAACTTTACACAGAATTTTTGAAAATAAAAAGAATTTTGAATTTTGTGATTGAAATTTTTTACTTACATTTTTGACAGGGCTGTTTTGGGTAGCGTAAGTGACTACTGCTCCCATCATGCTCGTTGCTCCGTGATGATTGTGAAGAAGCCAAAGGCAAAGAACTGAAAATTTTGATTAATAAAGGAAATTTTGGAGGGAGATTAATTAGACCAAATCAGGGAAGGGGGCATATATCCAATTCTCTATAGCTATACTATAAATTTGTAATCAATAGAATATGTAGCTAGCATATAATTGAAAAAAAATAATCATATCTTTCTAGCTTCATAAAATTAGTCATTAGCAATTTATAGGCATACCCTCTTTTTTTCTTTCTCCCTGTTTTTCTTTACTTACACCACATGCATGGTGTTTTTTGTTGATCCTTTTTGCAATTTTGACTCAATGGAAATGAAATTCTCCATTCAAATTGATATGGATTAATTGATTCTTCCTACATTCTTGAGAATTATGTATATGTTCAAAAACGCCTTTAACGTATTGGAAATGGTTCACAAATGTCTTCCTTCCACGTATTGAGTTAAAAATGCATGTCCTTAAAGATATAGAAATAGTTCAAACATGTCCTCGTTCCATCTATTGGATCAAAAATGTCCTTGACTTATTAGAAATGACTCAGACAAGCAAGAATTTTTCAAAAAAAATAAAATATGTATATCAAAAGAAAAATAAATAATTGTCAAAGTACAGTAAAAAAAAATATTATTCACATAACTAATTAGAATTAGGAAAAAATTATTGAGTTATTTCTAATATGTTTAAGGGAATCTTTTATCAAATAGTTAGAAGGAAGGGTAAATTTGAACCATTCTAATAGGTTCAGGGTATTTTTTATTCAATATGTGGGAGTAGGACATTTTTGAACTATTTTAATTACATTAAAGATATTTTTGATCTAATAGGTGGAAGAAAGGGCAAATTGATTCAATAAGTGGAAGAAGGACATTTCTAAACTATTTCTAATACGTGAAGGGTATATTTGAACCTTTTCGCATATATTTTTTGTTTCTTTAATTCTTCAAACATTATGACTAGTTCTTCTTGAATCAAGTGGGGTATCATATTAAAACTGACGAATTAAAAGGTGATGGCAAACGAGATCGTCAGCTACATTGCATCAACCAAATCACCTAAAGTACATCGGAGGTGGTCGTGTATAAGGCTTGGGTGTTTCGTCGGTTCAAATCGATTTAGAAAATTTGATTTTTGATTTGGTAAAAATGTTAATTCAAACTAAATTGAAATAAATTTTATTTGGTTTGATGCTTCTAATTTTGGTTTGATTTAATTTTTTAATTTGTGAGATTGTGTTGGCTATATTGTTGTTGTTGAACAAATTCACTTCCTTTGCATAAAGTTTCAAACAAATTCACCTCCTTCGTATGAAAATGAGACTACACTTGGACTGTTCGGTGTAGGGCTGAGCATAAAATACCGAAAATTGAATTATCAAACGAATAAATTTTTTTGGTAATTTGATATTCAAGTCAACATTGGGTTCATCTCCATAAAGGTCTGTTTGATTGTCAATCGAATTTGATTCATCTCCGTTTCACTTGAATTTATGTGCTTGTTTATTCTTAGCTAAATTTTGGGCTTTTGAGTACTTCTAGTTTTAGATTGGGTATGATGATTTCATGTGGTTTTCTTATGATGCGAATGTTGTTGAACCATGAAAAGGGGTTCAATTCAATCTCGCCGGAAATCCCAAAAGTCAGGTATGGAGAGGGTAGAGTGTAGGCAGACATTACCCCTACCTCTAAGGGCTGTTTTCCAAAGTGTAGTTGGTTGTCCTCGTCGTCATACGCATCAGGGCTGGTTATTGAGGAAAAGATGCCTATATTGGTGATGACGTTCTGTCTGAAAAAGGTATTTTGTTTCTGAAATATCCTATTGAACGTGGCATAGTAAGAATGGAGAAACTCTGGCATCACACATTTTACAATGAACTTCGTGTTGCTCCCAAGGAGCATCCCATTCTTCTATCCGAGGCACCACTTATCCCCAAGACAAATAGAGAGAAAATGACTCAAAACATCTATGAGACATCCAATGTTCCAATCATGTATGTCGCAAGACAGGCCGTTCTTTCTCTCTTTGCTAATGGTCATTCAACTGGTAAGAAGAAGATTGGAATGCCTGATTCTCTAATCTTTTAGTCAGTCATACTGATTCGTTTGTTGTTTTTCAACGAGGTATTATTCTTGATTCTGGTGATGGTATGACCCACATTGTCCCTATCTATGAGGGACATGTACTTCCCCATGCTATCTCATGGATACCTTTTGGTGGTTGTGATCTTACACAGTATCTCATCAAGATTCTCATGAAGGGTCCTTACATATTTAACAATTGCAGAAGTGATACGCCTTCGTCATATGAAGGAGACGATTGCTTATGTTGCACTGGATGTTGAACAGGAGATTGACAAGGCAAAAAATTGCTCAAAATAATTTGAGAAGGGCTATGAGCTTCCTGATGGAAAAGTCATAAATATTAGTGCTGAGACATTCTGTTGCCCTAGTCCTCCTCAAGCCATCATTTGGTGGAATCAAAGCGACAGGAATTCATGAAAAAACCTACAACTCAATCATGAGATGCGATGTTGATATTAGGAAAGAGTTATTTGCAAATATTGTGCTTAGTGACGACTCAACTATGTTTCCTGGCATAGCGTATGAGCAAGGAAATCAATGCTCTTTCTCCGAGCCACATAAAGATCGAGGTGGTTGCACCACCTAAGAGGAAGTACAATACCTGGATAGGATGACTAATTCTAGCTTCTCTTACTACTTTCCAAAAAGTTAGTTTCTCTTTTGGTTTCTTTTACTAATCGATCAGTCATTCAATTGATAAATAATTTGTTGTAATTGTGAGTGTCTTGTTGAATACCTTCTACTTGTTGTGCAGATGTGGATATCGAATGCCGAGTATGATGAATGTGGTCCTGTGTTAGCTCACAGGATGCGCATTGTGGTTTGAACTTAAATACACTCCCTAGTTAAATTCAAGCAAATGAATGTATTTCAATTTCTGGTTTTGGTATGAAAAGGGGAAATTCTCTGTTTTTTCTACTTGGCTTGTAATTGCATTTTTTTATTTAGCATTCATTATGTTATAAAAGGCTTACCTAAGTTATTCAATTTGCAAGAGCTGATATGAAAGAATGACATTATATATTGTTTGAAAGTAACTAATGTGCAACCTCTTCAGATACCAGAGAGGACTCAATTAGAGCCTGAGTGCCTGACAATGTATTTGGCGAGCGAATTTTGGATTTGAATATGATGGTCTCGAATTCTGAATTATACCATAACCTAGTCGGTCTATTGGGTTCGATATCTGCTAGTATTTGATTTATTTCGTGAAATTTTTGTTCTTATTCAATGGTCTAAGCCAAAGTTACTACGGATGAAGCCATAACTTATGTACTACATATGCCTCTGTGTCTTCAACTTTTGTGTGATTCGGAACCATTTTATCTGCGAAATAAATTTTAAATTAATCGCCTTTTTCTAATGTTCGAGTTTGTTATTTACAAGCTTTTAGAACTAAGATAAGATGTGAAAACTCACAAGAATAACATGGAACATATAACTATTAGGTGCTTCTATTACTCCTAACTTATAGCCCCCTCTAAACTAAGAGAAACCTATTCAATATGAAACAAAATATTTGGGGTAATAGAGACACGTGGAAGATATGAAACTCGCAAAATGTTAATAGTTTAGGAGGGACTTTTAACTAGTCAATCAAATTATTTTCATGTGCATGGACATGGTGATTTATGTGGTTCTCCTAAAGTTGTATCAACATGTGATATTTCATTAGGGGTATTTCACTATGAGCCCATGGTAGTTCAGGATATTTGTGTGAGCACCCAATAATTTAGATATGTAACTCGCAAAGTAACATATTCAGTTTTATAGCAAAATACATTCAATACCAGTATCTCCTTATTTCAAGCATCTAAACCCTTTGAAAATCTCACCAATTTAAATTGAGAAAAGAAAATGAAATACACAAACCTGGCTCAAATTTATACAAACTTTTACCTCTTTTGAGTTAGCCAAATCAGTAATTTTTCCATAAAGGAAAAAAACAGAAAGAAAGAATTGGTCAAATGCAGTAATGATAATTTTGATTTGAAAATTGAGTTTTATTTGCATTTACAATTACACTTTCAATAGTGCTTACTAAATTAATTGGGAAAAGGGTCAAAAATACCCCTCAACTTTGGTTTATTAGTTGACTATATTCTTACTATTAAAATAAAGTTATTCATATCCTCGCCGCTACTAATTTCACCATTTATACCCATCAATTGACGAAAATCTCCAAATTGACTCAAATTAACCAATTTTTACTTAAATTATCCAATTTTAACTTCACCTGACCCACTCAATAATATAACCCATTTTTGTTCTATCTTCATCTTTAAACTTGTGTTCCTTTTCAAAAAAAATAAAATCATCTAACACAGCCCTAACAATTTCGAAAATAATGTAATAATGACTATAAATGTAAGAACACAAGAACACAACAATGATTAAATACAGGTAATTGGAGCATTATTTTTCAGTCAGATCTAAAAAATTGTCAGAATTACTGGAGCTTGGAGCTTTTATTCGCCGTTGCTGATTTCCTCCGGTCTACCGGAGTTAGGATTTCACGGTGGTGGCTAGACACTATTAGCGATGTGGGTCTGGATGAGAGAGCAGAGAGCAGAGTCAGTTTTCCATGTATGACCAGTTCTTGGAATCGGAGAGGAAGACCTAGCTCTATCGATAAAAATAAAATAAAAAGGTCACCAGACTGAAGTTAGAGATACAGTTCATGTTTCAAGTAATTAAAATGAAATTTTTAGTTGGGAATGGAAGTATCAGGGATATTAATATATACCAAAAACTATACTAAATTATTAGTACTAAAAAAAGGACACTAACCTCTTTGGAAACTTCTTTTGCCTCCTTTGAAGATCTCGCATAGTTCACAAGGAACCAACCACCAACATTGAACTTTATATCAAGAAGGTATGGGAAAAATTATAAATTGATGAATAGTAATGCCTATGTATCAACCTATGTCAGCTTAAGAACATTATTGGAATTTTCCAGAAGAACTTAAAGCTACGGAATCCACAAGTTTAAAGATTAAGATGAAGATGAACAAGAATGAAGATAGAACAAAAATGGATTATATTATTGGATGGGTCGGGTCGGGTTGAAATTGGGTAATTTATGTAAAATTGGTTAATTTGAGTCAATTTGGGGATTTCCGTCAATTGAAGGGTATAAATGGTGAAATTAGTAACGGCAAGGGTATAAATAACTTTGTTTTAACGATAGGGGTATAGTTAACTAATTAACTAAAGTTTATGGGTATTTTTGACCCTTTTCCCAAATTAATTTGCATTGGATTCATCTCCATAAAGGTACTTTGTATTTCTTATTGTTTTTGTTTGAAATTTAGGTTTGATAGATTTCATGTTCTGCCTATATAGGTAAAGTTTCTTAGATACGTGTGTATATATAACTTGTTGAATCTCCTTTGTATAAAGAAATCTATAAGGAGAAGTGGAAAATTTGTGCAGACTGATCTGATCTTATGAAATATATCCAATTTTATTAACTTTGTATTTGTACCAGTGATGTCTCATCTAGATTCTACTTGCAACATGAATATTTGATATCCTTACAAGATGGCTGATGGGATGGATATTCTTCATACACTGGTTATTGACAACGGAACTCGAATGACCAAGGTTAGTTAGAAATAAAGTGGCTGCAATTTCAGCTCCATGTTTGGTGTTAATTGTGTCCTTCATTTCTTTAGGCTGGCTTTTCTGGGGATGATTCTCCAAGAGTTGTTATCAGAAGTATAGTTGGTTGTCCTCGTCATTCCAGAATGGAACTAAAGAATACCGATGTTGGTGATGAAGATCTGGTATTAAGGGGTCTTTTGGTTCTGAAATATCCCATTGAGCAGGGCATTGTAAGAAACTGGAATGATATGGAGAAGCTCTGGCATCACACATTTTACAATGAACTTGGTGTCGCGCTCCTAAGGAGCATCCTGTTCTTCTGACTGAGGCACCATTTAACCCCAAGATAAACTGAGAGAGCATGACTCGAATCATGTTTGAGACATTCAATGTTCCAGCCATGTATGTTGCAAGCCAGACCGTTCTTTCGCTGTTAGCTAATCGTCGTACAAGTGGTAAATAACAGATTTTAATGCCAATATAGGTTGGTTCTATACTATTTTATTCAGTCACAGTAATTTTGTTTATTGATTTTTCAATAAGGTATTATGCTTTATTTTGGTTATTCTGTGACCCACATTGTCCCTGTCTATGAAGGACATGTACGTCTCTATTCTATCTCATGGTTAGATCTTGGTGGTCATGATCTTACATGGTATCTCGTCAGTCAAGTTTGTCAAGGATGGTCTTTATGTATTTAACGGTTGGAAAAGAGATATAGTTATATTTCGTGATATGAAGGAGACTATTGCTTATGTTGCACTGGATTATGAGCAGGAGATTGAAAAGACAAAAAAATTCTCAAAATCAATTGAGAAGGGCTATAAGCTTCCTGACGGAGAAGTCATTAATCTTGGTGCTAAGACATTTCGCTGCCATGAAGTCCTCTTTCAACCATCATTGGTTGGAATGAAAGCGACGGGAATTCATGACAAAGCCTAAAACTCAATCATAAGATGCGATATTGATATTAGGAAAGATTTATTTGCAAACATTGTGCTTACTGGTGGCTCAACTTGTTAAATTTGACAAGATTCAAAGATGAATTAATATGAAGATTTGGTAGTTAGGAAGATAATTCTTCATTGGTACAAAAGTCAAGATAGCACCTTTTGTAGGTGAAATTTAGGTGAATCATAAAATGGTTTCACAATGTAAATCTTGACATTTTGATACATTGTGATGTCATGGATGACATCAATACGAAGAATTCACTCCTATAAATAGGTAGCTCATAATTCATTTGTAACACACCTCTCATTTGCCTTCTCATCTTGAAAGACATTTGATCTTCTTTCTCTCTTGTAGTATTTCACTTGTACTCTTTTGGAGTGAAATAAATATTGGTTGGTTGTGTCCGAGGAGTAGGCAAAAGAAAACAAAAGTTTGCAGAACCTTGTTAATTCATGGTGTTCTTTTTATTGTTGTCTTATTTAATATTTCTTAGCTACCTTTAGATATAGCAGTTATGATTTCATCACTCTCTATATAATCGACTTCCGCAATAATTGGTATCAGAGCCAAAGTATTATCTGAGTATGCTCTGTGGTTGCAGCACAGTTTGAACTTCCACATTAGAAAAAAAAATTACTTTGGTCTTTGCATTGTTAGTTAGTAAATAGTATTTGTAGCAAAAATGGGAGACAAGGAAAATGATGAGTCCACATCGAGTGTCAATAATACGTTATCATTGACATCTTCACTTATGACAAGAATTGTGTCAAATGTGAAATTTGCAGTTGAAATTTTTGACCGGTCAGGACATTTCAGAATGTGGCAAGGCGAAGCCCTTGATGTTCTTTTTCAACAAGGACTAGATATTGCCATAGAAGAAAAGAAATCAGATAGTGTGGGAGAATAAGATTGGAAGATTATCAACCGTGTTGTTTGCGGTACCATTCGATCTTACCTTGCAAGAGAACAAAAGTATTCATACACAAAAGAAATATCTGCAAATAAATTATGGAATTCATTGGAGGAGAATTTCTTGAAGAAAAACAGTCAAAATAAACTTTACATGAAAAGAAGATTTTTACACTTCATTTATATTCCTGGTAGCACAATGAGTGATCATATCACCAGCTTTAATAAGTTGGCGACAGATTTGCGGAATATGAATGTGACTTTTACGGATGGAGATATGGCCTTAATGTTGTTAAGTTCACTTTCCGATGAGTTCAAGCATCTTGAAACTACTCTACTGCATGGGAATAATGAAGTATCTCTCAAAGAAGTTTGTTCTGTTTTATATAGTTATGAACAAAGAAAGAGAGAAAAACAAAAGGGTGGAGAAGTAGAAGCTCTGATTATGAGAGTTCGTTCTCAAAATCATGTGAGAACGAAGAATGGGAGATCCAAGTCAAGATCCAGACTCAACAAAGATGAATGTGCCTTTTGCCGTGAAAAAGGGCACTGGAAGAAAGACTACCCAAAGTTGAAAAGCAAGGCCAAAACAAATAATGGGAAGGCTGTCATGGATTCAAATGTGGCTGATTGTGATGACTCTGATTACTTATTAGTTACAACAGATCCATCCAAATCATCTGATGTATGGTTGATGAACTTAGCTTGTAGCTGTCATATGTGTCCCAATCGGGACTAGTTTGTTGATTTACAAGAAGGAGAATGTGGACTTATTAACACCGCAAACAATAACCCTCTTATTAAATATGGTGTTGGTTCAATCCGATTAAGGAACCATGATGTATTAAGAAGAACATTAACAAATGTTCGATATGTACCGGATTTGAAGAAAACTCTCATTTATGTAGGAGCCTTAGAGTCAAAGGGATTCAAAGTCATTGCAAATAATGGCGTAATGAGAATATGCTCCGGTGCACTAGTGGTAATGAAGGCAATTTGAAGAAATAATAACATGTACCACTATCAAGGTAGTTTAGTTATTGGGACAACGGCAACAACTTTCAATGACGACAAGGAGGCAAAAATGACAAGGCTGTGGCATATGCGCTTGGGACATGCTGGAGGAAAATCCTTGAAAACTTTATCAGATCAAGGATTGCTAAAAGGAGTAAAAACTTGCAACTTGGAGTTTTGTGAGCATTATGTCAAGGGAAAGCAAACAAGGGTTAAATTTGAAACAGTTATCTATAATACTAAAGATATTTTGGATTATGTTCATTCAGATGTTTGGGGTGCTTCCAAAACACCTTCATTAGGTGGGAAACAGTATTTTGTAACCTTTGTTGATGACTTTTTCCGAAGACTGTGGGTGTATACGATGAAAACAAAAGATGAAGTATTGAGAATTTTTCTCAACTGGAAGGCGATAATAGAAACTCAAAGTGGAAGAAAAATCAAGTGTATTCACACAGACAATGGTGGAGAATACAAAAATGATCTTTTTCAGAAAATTTGTGAGGAAAATGGCATCGTTGGACATTTCACCGTCAGAAATACACCGCAACATAATAGAGTGGTAGAACACATGAACCAAACTTTACTGGAGAAGGTTTGGTGTATGCTGTCCAATGCTGGCTTGGCCAAAGAATTTTGGGCTGAGGCAATAACATATGCATGCCACCTCATTAATCGTCTACAATCTACTGTTATAGGTGGGAAGACACCATTAGAAAAATGGTATGGAAAACCTGTTGAAGATTATGGTTCTTTATATGTATTTGGCTCATTTGCATATTATCATGTAAGAGAGTCAAAATTGGACCCAAGAGCAAAGAAAGCTTTATTTATGGGGATTACTTCTGGAGTTAAAGGATATCGTTTATGGTGTCCAGAAACAAGAAAAATTATTTTCAACAGGGATGTTACCTTTGATGAATCTGCCTTGACAAAGAAGGTAACAGTTGAAGAAGTCAAACAAACTGATGGTGCTTGAAAGCAGGTGGAGTTTAAGGGAAAAATAATTTTCCCAACATTGGGATCAAACGAGGAAACAACAGAAGATTTTCCTCTGGAAGAAGAGCCAATCGAAGGGGAGGTTCCATCTCAAGAACCTCAACCACAACTTGAATCAATAGCAACCGACAAGCCAAAAAAGACAATAAGAAAACCTACTCGACTCATAGATATGGTGGCTTGTGCGGACTCAATTGCAGTTGATGATATTCCTACCACTTATAAAGACGCAGTCCAAGGTTCAGAAGAAGATAAGTGGAGGATTGCCATGGATGAAGAAATGTAGTCCATTCATCAGAATCATATATGGAAATTGGCCAATTTCTCGAAGGACAAGAAAGCAATTGGGTGTAAATGGGTATTTGCAAAGAAAGAAGGATTTCCTAACCAAGAAGATGTTCGCTACAAAGTAAGATTGGCAGCCAAAGGATATACTCAAAAGGAGGAAATTGATTATAATGAGGTATTTTATCCAGTTGTGAAACACTCTTCCATTAGAGTTTTGTTGTCTTTGGTAGCACAGTTTAATTTGGAACTAGTTCAGTTGGATGTAAAAACTGCATTTTTACATGGAGACTTGGAAGAGGAAATCTAATGACTCAGCCAGAAGGATTCAAAGTTGATGGAAAAGAAAATATGGTGTGCAAACTTGAAAAATCATTGTATAGATTGAAACAATCTTCTAGACAATGGTACAAACGATTTGAAAAGTTTATGTTGCAGCAAAGGTACATAAGAAGCAAATACGATCATTGTGTGTATTTGCATAAGCTTGAAGATGATTCCTTTATATATCTTCTCCTATATGTTAATGATATGTTAATAGCTTCTAAAAGTCGAGAGGAAATTGAGAAGCTAAAGATTCAACTAAGAAAGGAGTTTGAGATGAAGGATTTGGGTGAGGCAAAGAAGATTCTTAGCATGGAGATAAAAAGAGATAGACATTCAAAGAAAATCTATTTATCTCAGAAAGAATATTTGAAGAGGGTACTAAATGATTTGGCATGAATGAGAAAACGAAGTCGGTTAGCACTCCGCTTGCTCCTTATTTTAAGCTTAGTGATGCTATGTCGCCAAAGAATGAAGCTGCACAAGAATATATGTCAAGAGTACCATATGTGAATAATGTTGGTAGCTTGATGCATGCAATGGTTTGCACAAGGCCAGATATTTCACATGTCGTTGGAGTTGTAAGCAGGTACATGCATAATCCTGGGAAGGATCATTGGCAGGCTGTAAAATGGATTCTACGGTATATTCATAATACTGTAGATGTTGGCTTGGTTTTTCGAGCAGAAAGATAGTTAATATCTTGTTGGATATTATGACTCAGATTATGCAGGTGATTTGGACAAACGAAGATCAACTACTGGTTATGTTTTCACTATTGCAAATGCACCAGTTAGTTAGAAGTCTACTTTGCAGTCCACAGTTGCTTTGTCTACCACTGAGGCAGAGTATATGGAAATTACAGAGACTGCGAAGGAGGCAATTTGGCTTCAAGGATTGCTTAGAGAGCTTGGTATTGGACAAAAAGGAATCACAATATTTTGTGATAGTCAAAGTGTTATTCAATTAGCAAAGAACCAAGTTCATCATGCAAGGACGAATCACATTGACGTCCAATATCATTTCATACGAGACATCATAGAAGAAGGTGGAGTCACAGTGCAGAAAATTCATACTACAGATAATCCTGCCAATATGCTGACAAAAGTGGTGACTGCAGTCAAGTTTCAACATTGTTGAACATTGAAGATTGAGGTTGAAGACACAATCAAAAGTTGTTGAGAGAAAGTTGAAAATGGAGAATGTTCCCAAGGTGGAGATTTGTTAAATTTGACAAGATTCAAAGATGAATTAATGTGAAGATTTAGTAGTTAGGAAGATAATTCTTCATTGGTACAAAAGTCAAGATAGCACCTTTTGTAGGTGAAATTTAGGTGAACCATAAAATGGTTTCACAATGTAAATCTTGACATTTTGACACATTGTGATGTCATGGATGACATCAATACGAAGAATTTGCTCCTATAAATAGGTAGCTCCTAATTCATTTGTAACGCACCTCTCACTTGCCTTCTCATCTTAAAAGACATTTGATCTTCTTTCTCTCTTGTAGTATTTCACTTGCACTCTTTTGGAGTGAAATAAATATTGGTTGGTTGTGTCCGAGGAGTAGGCAAAAGAAAACAAAAGTTTGCGAAACCTCGTTAATTCCTGGTGTTCTTTTTATTGTGTATTAGCTACCTTTAGATATAGTTATGATTTCATCACTCTCTATATAATCAGCTTTCGCAACACAACTATGTTCCCTGGCATAGCAGAACGTATGAGCAAGGAAATCACTACGCTTGCTCCGAGCCACACTAAAATCAAGGTGATTGCACCACCTGAGAGGAAGTATAGCACCTGGATAGGAGGCTCAGTTTTAGCCTCCCTCAGTACTTTTGATGAAGTTAGTTTCTTTTTGCTTTATCAGTCATTTAATTAACTATGTCTCATTCCCAACTTCTACTTGGTTTGCAGATGTGTATAGTGAAGGCTGAGTATGATGAAATGGGTCCTTATATTATCAACAGGGTGTGCTTCTAAGAGTAGTTTGATAACTTAAAACCTGTCTAGTTAAATTCCAGGAAAGGAATGTTATTTCAGCAGAGATATATTTCTTTGTTTGATGTGATATTCAACTCGAGAGCAGTATGATATTTTAAACTTTTAGCTGCTCTGTATCAACGTGCTCATTTAACTTTTCTCGGGTTTAATATATTTCAAGTGATTTGGTTAGTAAGCCATGAAAATAGTAGATCCTCTGCGACTTATATCTGTTTTGTTTCCTAATTCAGCAAAATATCGGAAGGCGGCATAATTCATTGGCCCCTGACCGTTCAGGGAACATACAGTCTGATTTTTGTAACAATTAATTGTGAAGAAATTGAAACATCTGCAATCCGTTTCCCTTGCTTCTAACATGCTTTAAGGAAGCTTCTTAAAGATTTACTTGTCTCAGGAAACCAACTCTCAATCTCTTGGTCGCAGCTTGGGATTTCATACCCCTGATATTCCAATTTAAAAGCTTAATCATTAAACAAGATTGGAAGTGTTAGTTTGTGAAGATCTCTTTTGGTTTCTTGTCACTGAAGACTTTTCCTTTGCTAGATATTTCTTGCTTATCAATGTTCTCTTCTTGTGCATCCTGAAATATCTCAATCTCCAAACGCTTGACGTTTTCATCAGTTGTATCCTGGTCTATTTCTTATTTGGAAGTTTCTGCCTCATCACTTGACGTTTCCTCAGCCCACTCATCTACAGTTGGAGCCTTACCCTTTTTGAGTATGTTCCTTCTCCCTCACTTCGTTTTGTCCTTTGAATACTCTTCTTAGTGCTAATTCTTAGATTTGGAAGTTGTTTTTGGAACAACTCTTGTGTGCTGAAACTTCTTTTTTTGGGAGTCAGTCATAATTGTTCTGTTACTTCTACCCTTTTTCATTGGTATTATAATTTAGACTTTGTTTATTTCCTTCCATGTAGCTAATCTCTTTAGTTGTTGGGATTTGTACACCTCTCCTGCACAAAAACAAGTAGACTTAAGTATGAGAAAACATTTAACGAGTTACAAGGGAAGGACTTAAATTTGGCAAATACAAGGGCTAGTAATCGTGTGAAATACAAGACAACCTAGTGCTCGTATCTCCGAATCCTAAGCAACCTAGAAATTTTCTGGATGCAAAATCTGAGCAAAATGTTAAATGGCATGCATTAGCCATGAGATAGTGCAGCAAGTAGAAATTTTTAGTAGTGAAAATTCGCCGCAACATGGAGGAGATGATGATCGGTTATAACCTTTAGGAATACTAGTAGGAGTTTTGATGCTGCAATAGCAACTAAATATGGTAGTAAATTTGACAATCACTAGGGATCGCTCGAATGAGCTTCCCAAGACGAAAAATATTGTCGATTTTTCTAAGATTGTGCTCCATTTCACGAATGCTGATATTGAATTGTTATGTATGAATACACTTCTAAAAGTTTATAAAGATGTGACTTGTTTGACAATTGTTAAGTGGGGGGAGGGGGGGGGGGGGGGGTTCTATATGTGTTTATGGAAACTTGGCACAAATGAATTTCCTTATTAGATATGATCTTGTAAATCACAAACTCTCTTTCTTGTCTACTGATTATACCAAACAATTATAATTTCATATTTTTAATTAATTAAGCACCTATGTAATGAAATTGGGCCTTGAATTTCATAATATTTGAAATAATTGGTTTTCTAGAATTCACAATGTTTTTCAAGTTATTTTAAAATAGTTTTGTCACTTTTTATGATTTTTAAATAATGTGTATACTTTTACATAAATATGTATATAATTAGTACTAAAGAGGACCTTATTTCTTTTTATCGGGAGCACATACACAAATGAAATTCCTTTCTTGTACGATACAAAATGAATTTCACTCAATTACATTACCCTTAGAGAATACGAATATACAAAAATCGTCTCAAAAATTTTTTTGTTTCACTCAAATATTTTGTTAAGTTAGTATTAGTTAGTTACTAGATTATACAAATTAATTAGTTTATAAATAAATTAATTATTTCATTTCGTTAACATGAAGAAACTAGTTAATAAATTTTAGTTAAATTCTAGCCAATTTACTAAATTAACTCAATATGACTACGTTCTTAATTACAATTGGCCATAATTGAAACTCATATGGCCATATCCTAATTTAAAATCTAACCTCTTTTTTTTTATTATTATATAAATCATTTTAAACTGAACTTTCAACATTCACAGTAGGATATTCCAACGTTCACAATATTGTTTAAGGCATCTCGGTGATCACGGCGAACAACCAGACCTTCGTCGTTTTCTACCCTCACCCTTACCCTTTTGGGGCTTAAAGTCCACATTCAACTCTTTCCATTTTTAACTTCCTGTTTCAAGTTTCTACTCATCAGCGAACAACAAATAGCCAAATATCATCAGTTTTTCCCCTTCTTGTTTCTTCGATTTGTCTATGTGGAGCGATTAGATCCCTCAAAGGCCAAAAACTTCAAAGTAAGCTTGGCAAAAGGTTACATTCACAACTTCGAAAGCTTATTATTTCCACTCAATTTTGTTATTTCAAAGGATTTCGATCTGATTTATTTGATTATTGTTTAACAACTTAAAATTTAGAAAAATCCTTACTGGGCTTTCATCAAACTTTGAAACTAGTGATGGGTTTTGAAAATTTCAAGGTTTTGAATATTTAAGCTATGTTACATCTGATTTCTTTTTCTGCTGGTGGTACAAGCAACGAGGCCAAGAACAGTACCCCTTACCCTTTTTACGTATGTTCAAAAATTTACAAAAGTTTCACTAGAAGAATAAAGAGAATTTGTGAAGTAATTGTCCTTCCCGTTTTGTTCTAGAAAACTTCATGTGCAGTTGAAAATGAAGCCATAGTGAAAAGCAAATTACTTATTGAGCTAGACTGAATAGTTTTTCGCTTCTATGCATGTTTGTATTATGGTCGTTTTCTATGATAAGTTCTTCAATAAGTTCTTCTGTTACACTTTATATGCTACGTTCAAAACTCTTATCTGCCTGTTGTTATTTTAGCCAATAATTTGTTTTTGAAATCTGTGACTATATTAAGAAAACTGTGATATTGATCAGCTATGAAAGATTTTTGCGGCCTTTGGGACCCCAAAGACTTCACAGTGGCATGATATGGTCTACTTGCCGGATTATGTCGAGTACCAATATTCCTAGACAGCCATTCAAAACACTATTTCCAACGGCTACTGATGATTGTCTGGATCTTCTGTCAAAGATGTTTACTACCATCCAAAAGCTAGGATCTCAAACAGAAAATATTGGGGTGGGGGGAAGGGGGGTAGAGGGGGTGGGGGTAGGGGGTAGGAGGAGGGTGGGGGGTAGGTGGGTGCTAGGAGGGGGTGGAGGGTGGGGTGGTAGGGGGAACGGGGGGTAGGGGGAAGGGGGATAGCGGTGGTAGGGGGTAGGGGGAAGAGGGTAGTGATTCACATCTATATAGAATACGAGATGCATGAGAGAGTGATGAACGAGATGGTAGAGAGGCGAGGAAGGCAAGCGAGATTTGCTATGTATCCAGATACATATGGGGGGGCGGGGGGTTGGGGGGGAAGGGGGAGTGATTCATATCTATATAGAATACCAGATAGATGAGAGAGTGATGAATGAGATGGTAAAGAGGCGAGGAAGGCAAGTGAGATTTGATATGTATCCAGATACATGTGTGTGGGGAGGGGAGGGAGTGATTCACATCTATATAGAATACCAAATACATGAGAGAGTAATGAACGAGATGGTAGAGAGGCGAGGAAGGCAAGCGAGATTTGCTATGAATCCAGATGCATGAGGAGGGAGGGGGAAAGGGGAGAGAGGGAGAGGGGAGAGGGATTCACATCTATATAGAAAATACCAGATACATGAGAGAGTGATGAACGAGATGGTAGAGAGGCGTGGAAGGCAAGCGAAATTCGCTATGTATCCAGATACATGTGAATCTACTTGGATACAATGTGTCTAGAATAAATTATACATATATTTGACCTCATGTATCCAAGATATATTTATAATGTACTTAGTTTGTACTTATGAGGCACGATAACACTTTATTTGATTGATTGTTACGTACTCCCTTCATTTCATATTAATTAAATTTTTGAGGTGTTTTACACTCTTTAAGAAAAGTATATTAAGACATAAATTGAACATAATTTTCTATTTTTACTCTTATTAATTATTGTCAAATTTATTGAAGTCATTACATTGAAAATCCAAATGAAGGGTAAAATTGGAAAATGAAAAATGCCTCAAAAATTTAATTAATATGGAATGGAAGGAGTATTGTTTTATAACTTATCATATTATGTTGTATTGATTATGTTATATTGTATTGTTTTAATAAATATAATATTTGGATAGATTGTATGATAAACCTAAAATATAAGTAAGTTACATGATAGATCTATTAATTATTAAAAGATAAAAATATAATTATTAAATAATAAATAAAATAATAAAATAATAAAAATAACTACACATGACACAAAATAGATCTTACACAAAACTAGCAAGATACAATAAAATTTAAATAACAATCAAAACAAATATTATTTAAATTAAAAAGGCTGGAACATATTTATTCAGAATCTTCATCAACATAACCCTTTCTCTCCTCTTCTCGCGGGCTCTCGTTTCTCAGGTTCGTTCCAAACAAAGTGAAACCTCTCTTTCTTTTATAACTTTTTGGTTCCATTTATTATGTTGATTTTACTTCTTAAAATGATAGGAAATTCAAGCCCTTATCTCAAAATGCTTTTCTGATTGTGATAATCGTGATGAATAATATGCCTAAATTATCTTCTTTTACGTGTCCCCGTAATGTAATTTCTAGATTTTCTTTGTTGCTAATTAGGTGAAATTGAAATTTGAAGCAAAAAATTGGGTATCTGTTCTGTAGTTATTGGGTTTACTTTCGTTTGAAGCTATCTGTTGGATATATTTCGGCTTACAATGCAATGCAATTCAAACCTTATTAATGTTGTCACAAATAATAATAATAGGCGTTCATTTACGTTTCTGTGTGCTATAATATCGACTAATTGGTTGGCTATCTTGGTGATCAGGGTGAATTTGAATTGTATGTTGGTGGCTCATCAAGCTTTACAAGGTGTGTGGGCTCTCTGTTTTATTGTTTTTGTCTTTGCATTTTATGATGGTTTGCAAATGCTTGACCAGCAGCAACAACATACTGGTGTAATCCCACAAGTGTGGTCGGTCTGGAGAGGGTAGAACGTATGCATACCTTACTTCTACCTTTGTATGAGAGAAAGGTCGTTTATGCTAAACCCATCAATCATAATCTCAATATCTCTTCGAAATGCTTCTAGTATTGTGATGTTGACGACTAATATGTGTAAAAGTGCCTCTCTAATGTTTCTGTGTATATCATTACAAGTGATTGGTTTCGCTATTTTGTTGGTCAGGTGAAATTGAATTGCGAAACAAGATTCAAAATGACTGTTGGCATTATGTATTCTTGTGCAATGGGTTTTGGTTTTAAAGCTTAATTTTCATCTTTTTTGGATCATAGTTGAAGTTGAGATAAGAATGGATGGTAACAAAGATGAGGCCTTAAGATGCATCAGTACTGCTAAGGAGGCAATTGTGTCAGGCAATAAGAAGAAAGCGCTTAAGTATATTGGAATTGCATGGCACCTTGACAGTAAACTAGATGTCAATGATCTTTTGGTTGCTTGTGAAAAACTTGATGCCTCAACTTATGATCACCCTAGTGAGATTGGAGATGTTTCGACTGAGAAACATGTCAAATCTGATGAGGAGAGGAACTATACTGAAGAACACGTGCATTTGGTTACAAAAATTAAGAGCATAAAGGACTATTATGCAATTATGGGTCTAGAAAAGAGCTGTTCAGTTGAGGAGATAAGGAAGGCATACCGGAAGCTCTCCTTGAAAGTTCATCCTGACAAAAACAAGGCCCCGGGATCTGAAGAGGCCTTTAAGAAAGTATCCAAGGCATTTAAGTGTTTGAGTGATGATGACTCAAGAAGGCACTATGATGAGACGGGTTTGGTGGAGGAATTTGAGTTTGATCAGCAGCATAATCTTAGACATCGAAGGAGAAGAATGGACCACGACTTTTTTGAAGATGATTTTGATGATGATGAGATTATAAGGGCATTTTTTGGTCAGTCTGAAATGTTTAGGACCTCTTATGTCTACAGGTCAAGGACCAACGTCTGCCACCAGAGGGAGAATTTAGGTTCCTCTGGGCCTAACTTAATTCTCCTCCTTCAAATGTTACCATTTTTTATCATCTTTTTACTTGCTTATTTTCCTTTCTCGCCTCAGTACTATTCCTTGCAGAGGAACTACTCTTATCAGTTTAAGAAGATGACAGATAAATATGGTGTAGAATTTTTCGTTAAATCAGCAGAATTCGATAAGAATTATCCTCTTGGTAGTCCTGCTCGGGAGAACATTGAAGACAATGTTGTTAGAGATCACAAAAGTACGCTTGGTCGTTACTGTCATATAGAACTCCAGAGGCGACAATGGAACAGGAATTACCCAACACCTCGTTGTGACAGGCTTCAAAACTTTGGAGTAACTTAAGGTCAGCCTCGTTTCTTCTGTCTCTTTCCACTCTTCTCTCTGCTGAAGAAGCTTTTTTCCGCTTTGATCAATGCTAATGATTTTATAAACATGAGTATTATGCTATGTGAACTTCTGTGTCATCTTTAGAAGCTAAATTATTCAACATCCAGTGGGTTAATGCACTGTTCTAGTGATCGAGTCATGCCTATACATCCCAATTCTTGTAAATTGCTTTTAAACCTTCACAGGTTATAAAATAATGCATCAATAACAGGAAGACATATCTCTCATTCTGATAGTAAAAAAGACTTTAAAATGGAAGAGTGAGAGACAGATGAAATCTAGCTTCCATCGCTTCCCTATTTCTCGCAACTACAACAGTACTTTCATCCAGAATTCTCTCTTCTACTCTCTCTCTCTCTACACACACACATTATATTATATATACATATAATATACAGCCAATGAAATGACCAACTTCTAGATCATCAAAGGTTGATTCCATCTCCAGAAACTCATTGTGTGAGGAAATGTAATGGGGAAGATCCGTGAAGTTTGGATTTATATCTTGTTTATTATTCAGATTTTATCTTCTTGAGTTTCTCTGGAGTGATTCTATTCTGATTTCTCTTACAACACTAAATGGAGCATTCCGAAGGAAGTGGATTCCAACTCGACCATGGGATGTGAATATGGTCAAGAATAAATTATGGACAATTGCACCTAAGTGTGTGGACAAATGGTCGATGACGTAGGTTTAAAACCATGAGTCTCAGATTCAAATCTCAAAGGCAAAAACACTAGGTGATTCCTTCTGATTTGTGTATGTCTTTGTGGATAGAGTTTACCCGATACCTATGAATTATGATAGATGGGAAGTAGCAAGTATTCTGTGGAATTAGTCAAGGTGCGCTCAAATTGGCCTGGACACCACAATTATAAAAAACATCATGTACAATTTAGCGATTGAGATGAGTAAGGACATGTCAACTTATTCTCTCTTCAGTGATTGCAATTATTCAACCTACCCTTTCTCCTTGTGAAGATAAGATAATATGGGAATGTTGTTTGTTTTTACTCCCTTAGTCCCATCTTAAGTTTCACTTCGTTTGTGTGAAAATAATGTCATTTGTAATGGAACCATCATCCGTTGCATCTCAAATTTGTTGAATGTTAGATTTTGGTTTGCATGAAAATATTGCCTTTTTGGAAGAGATACCATCCATTGCAACTCAACCTTCTTGAATGTTAGTGCAGAAGTGCTTTTAAAGTCTTTTTTTCCCTGCTGATGGAAGGCTAAGTGCATTCTATTGCATCCTCTATTATCTATTGTGACACTGTTGGGCAGTAAGAAATATAATGCTGAAAGTATGATGGGACTGGGATGTGCTAGTGTTGAATGTTGTTTTACAGGATTTGTTTTCTCTCTCTCTTCTAACTTTTGGTTCATAACTACTGTTTTGTGTGGGTGGGGCTCTTTGCCTAAGTTTCGAAAATCTGCTTATTTTGAAAAGTGTTGTTCGATAAAGTACTTATGGAGAGTAGTAGTTTGTGTTTGACTAATTTGGAAAGCGCCTTTGTCAATATTAGAGCAACAATTTGTGCTTGACCAAGATTCAGAAAGTGCTTCGGGGAAGAAGCTACTTTTTCTGAAAAGCACTTCTTTTTTTCTAAAAACTTAAGCACCTCAACTCTAAAAAATAAGCATTTTTGGCTTCGCAGAAGTTTGGGCAGACATGCTATTAGATTATTAATAAACTTTTATCCTTGTTGGTTGACCGCTGACATGGTACAGGAATTGGAAGAATAGGGAGATGGAGAGAGAGGTTATATTCTGGGACCTGGGTGTTGGGGTTCTAGTTAATTTGAATGCTTGAAAAAAAATGAAAGCTTCTGACTGAAGAAAAGCTGTAATGGTGTATTTTGTTAAGAAAGCTAAAGAGTGAAATTGTTTGCTTGCAGTGCTTATAACTGCAACATCGTATTTATTCATTGGATGAGTTTGAAAATTTTATGTAACATCTGTTATTAGATTATCTTGATTTCACCTTCAGATTATGCAAGTTGCGCTGACAGCTTCTTTTTTTATCTAACGACTTTGGTATTTTGATAAATGTTATTACTTTTTATGCTGGCTTGCCTCCATAGGCTGTGGTTCTTATGGTATATATGCATATTTCATCTCAGCTCTAGTAATTTCTTTCCTATTTACCTTCGAGTAATGTCCTCCACATGTACATGGATAATCGTTGAATCGTGTGTAAGGTGGCCTATTCTTCAAAGTACCATTTTCTGATATGGCTAGTAATTAGTTGTTTGTTTGCTCTACTTGTATTGCAGGTCTGTCGACTGTGCCATAGCTATAAGGTGGTGGTAATTGAAGACTTGTAGTATGCTGTGAAGGAATAGGCTCTTCTGCTTGGTTGATCAAGTATGAACAGCCATCTTTTATAGTCCAGTTATACTTTTCACTTGATAGCATGTCATAGCGCGATTGAAACAACATCAACGAGGCTGCCAGCATAGGGAATTATTCAGGGGTCGCAATATATAGCTTCACATTCAGAACTGTGCTCGGAACACTGTCCATAGAGCACCATATTTCAGGCCATTATGATGTAGGGCTTTGGGAGGGGGGAGAACAAGTGTTTTTGGGCGAACCAAGTAATCATTGTTAGAAAGCTTGTCATTGTGTACGTGTTTTGCATATGTGTATTCATTCTATCAATGTTTGACAAGCATCCCACGATCTTTCAAGTGCTATATTAATCATGTTTATATCATAAGAAAGTTTATTCCTGATGTTTCTGTTACCAATTACATTAAGTTATGTTGTTCAAAGATGGACAAATGTTTTCCTTCAGAAGCCCGTTTAACCCTATTAATTTTGAGAAAATTAAGTAAAGTGTACGAGTTAATTAATAATAGATATATATTCATATATAAAGTTATTTTAGGTACATTATGTTATTAAGTATAACAGATAAATAAATGAAACACGAAAGTAGTTCAAATATAATATGAAATTTATGCATATAGTAGGTAAATAAATATATATGATATAAATAGATAGATTGTTTCTAATTTATAGTTTTTACTTTTATTTAATTAAAAAAATGTACATGAACATTTTCGTGCTATGACTTCCCGTCAATTTTGTACAAAACCTTTATAGAACCCTCCCTCCGTAGGAAATTGGTGAAGCAGTATGTAAAGTCTCATCATTTTTGGCCATATTTTGTACATTTAGAAAACATTTTACAAAAATTAAGTAATTTTCTCAGTTTTTTCATATTAAATTATTTCTATTTTTATTTTAAAATTAATTTTACTAATCGACTAAATACTTTAATTAAAAAATATTTCATTTTTCAACTCCCAATCACTTGGCCAAATAACTCTAAGGTAAAATAGTGCGGTGGGAAATAGCATAGTCAAAGTGGACAGACACTACAGTTGCTAAAGTAAGTGTGATATTTTCAACTCTTTCTTTGAGACCAATGCAACATGCCCATGTTCAATCCCACACCTTTTCTTTCATTCTACATTGCCACTATTTTTTGGACTTCTTTAAATTTCGTATTAAGTCAAAACTAAATAAAATTGTATTTAGCATAAATACACTGAATTATTTTTTGAATTTTTGTAAGTGAAAATAACTTTTTTTTTTTAAAAAAAAAAGTAAAATAATACTCAATGCCAATCTATCACTAAACTCTAGAAAACAACTAGTTATATTTCTTCTTCTTTCTAATTATGAAGAGAGTAATGAGACAGCTCCCTCCGAGCGCAGCCGTGGCCGACAGAGACGGCTTGACTAGCCGGCGGCTACCATCTACCAGTCCACTTTTCTGAGTCCTTGATTGTGATGCAAATTTACTATAATATCGTTGAATATATACACCCATAGGCCATAATAAAACAATGTATTCCCTCCGTTTAGTTGACCCTTATTCTTAAAATATACTTTACTTTTTATTTATCACTTTTAACATATTAAGAAAATATAATAATTTTTTTTTCATATTTTACCCTCTACATTAAATACTTATTTTTCAAATCATTTTTCAAGACATTATTTAATAGGGAATAGTTTGATATAATACATATATCATTAATTATTTTTTTAATGAATATGTGAAGTCAAACTGTAACAAATATAAGTGAATAGAACGAATAAATAAGAGAAACAAGAAAATGAAACACCTCAACTACTCTCATGAATAGAGAAAATGGCCAAAAGTCCCCCAAGCTATTATCAAATTTTCAACTACACACTTTTTCTTCACCGGGTCCTATCACCCCATCAACCTTTTAAAAGTGAATTATCTACCCCCTACAAACTCAAGCCCAGATTTGTATTAGGTGGTATTCAACACGTGCTGCCACGTAATTTTACCCTTTTTTTCATATAAAAAATATTAACTTTTCTTTTATAATTTACTTTTTTTATTTTATATTTTCATCTTCTCTTTTTCTCTTTCTTTTCCATTCCTCCATTTTTTATTCTTTGAACCTTCTGCAGATTTGACGAAAGGATGCCATGACCATCGAAACTTCAACCTTCACTGCACACCAGGAAATCTCGTTTTCTAAAGCTAGAGACAAACAAAAAACTCTATCACTAAATATTGCTTCTTCTTCCACTATTATAATATTTCTCAAAGATCGATTCTTCAAAAAATCACCGGTAAACGATACTTGCTTGCCGGGATAAAGGTACCAAACTTGCGGAGGGACTAGTATTGATTTAGATTTAACAATGTTGATATGAGAAATTCGATTGATGTTTACAACAATTTCAATAAATGGGTTTTCTTCATTAAAGGGTTTGTTACCCAATGATGAATTCTTCTCCATTAATTGAATCTATTACTTAGTGAACTCCTCCATTAATGACTAGTCTAAAGTTAGATTCTTCTAACTTTCAATTTCAATTTTGATTTGGATTTTGAGCTACCAACAAATTTTCAAAGTGATGAAAAGTAGAGAAATAATGAAAAGTATGTGATTTGGTGATGAGAATTGACTTAGTGATGAAAATATGATGAGGGGCGGTGACCTGGTGGTCTTGGTGAGCCACCACCGAATGTCTAGTATGGATCTGATGATGAAGATTGAAGGGAAGAGATAAAAAAGGTAAATAATAAATAAAAAGGAAACATACTTTTTTAAAAAAAAATAGAATATTAATATGAAATAAATTAAATATTTATAAAGTTAATATTTTAACTATCTTTTTATCTCTCACTATTCCAAAGAAAGTGAACTACGCCTCTTTGCCACATCAGCCTTTAGGGAGCAAATAACTTCATTTTAAAATAGTTTAGGGGTGTAATAGAACTCTCGTAAAATATGAGTGTGTAGTTGAAAATCCGACTATAAGTTGAATAAACTCTCATGGCCCTATTTTGTTTTTGACAGTTATACCCCCTAAAATATCCAGTGTACTACATTTTATTGAAGATTTTGTCAGTAATTTCTAAATGTATGGTAGCGATATTATATAGTATACATGTGTGGTTGTTTTCGAAAAAACCCTTGCTTTATTGCATTTAGACTTATTTAATACTCCCTCTTCTCCCATTTCATGTAAAGATATTTGACCTTAGCCACAATAGAGTTTTTTATATAAAAAAAAAAAAAAACTTTCTCAGTTTTAATTGAATTGGTCTATTTTTTCTTTTTAGCGCGTTTAAAAAATGAATGGTTTCTACGTAATATGATAAGACAATAAAATTAAAAAATATTTTGGTATATTTATCATATTTTTAATTTAATATTATAAGATTAAAAAAAGTTTTTTATTTATTTACACCTTGTTTGGATGGTTGATATTCATTGTAGTGTATTGTATTATTAGTCTAAATACAATATTTGTTTTGATTGTTGCTTAAAATTTATTGTATCATATCGTCTAAATTCATCGTTAGGTAACAACGAGAAAACCCATTTTGTGTAACAACTAATTTTATTGATTGCGTCGTTAGCTTAATATTTTCTTTTTATTTTGTCTTTATATATTAAATAATAACTCTATTTTATCATTTACCCTACTTTTTCATAGTACCTCCACCTAGTACCTTACAATTTCTCATAAATTTATTGACATTATATAACGATCGAGAATGAACGATATAATCTATTCAAACGTTGTATTCATTAAAACAATATAATGTGAATACAATATAATACATTATGAAACAATACATAACAATCATCCAAACAAAGTGTAAAACTCCCTATTAAGTTAAAATAAATCAAACAAATTAAAAACATGAAAAATAATTTAAAACTTATGATCTAAAACAAATATATGAATGCACTTATAAATCATCTCATTAATAAAAAAATTATTTGTTTTATAACATACGAAAGTATGAAGAAAAAAAAAGGAGAATAATGGAACAAAACATCTCTAAACTAATAAAATAAAATAGAAACAAATACATATGATTGATGCCACTGACTACAAATAACTTGTTCGGAATTGAAAAGCAGCCGATTTTCCATACATGAAAATATTCTACGTCCGTACAATAAATACTACAGAGCCACCGGTAGCCTTCACTATTTACCTATACAGTTGAAAATAAAAGACAACTACAATAATAGATCTAGCCAAAGTAGTGTTTAATTTCAGTCGCCGGAATCATCATCGCCGCCGAAGATGGAAAAACGGTTATAAAGAAGGAACAATGTGAGTGCGAGAAAAAGAGCAACGCCAACAGGGGACCCACTTACACGATGAATGGAGTTCGGTTCACCGGTGGAGAAAATGGTGTTGATGAATGAGCCAGTGTCGGAGGAGAGGAATTGGATAGTGAGTAGGAGGATAATAGGGAGTAAGAGAAGACCTATTGGGGTAAGAAGATCGGAGATGAAAGCAGTAATTGCTTCGCCATTTTCACCGACGATTGTTGGGATTAAGAGGACAGCAACTACAACTACGGCTAAGAGAATGCCGTGTGGGGGTCCATGCCGTTGTTCTTCTATCATGGTTGTTAAAAAATTTTGAATGAGGGAATGTGGGTTTGAGAAGTGGTGTTGTTGGTTTTTGCTTTTGGTTTGGTGTAGTGTAGTGTGGTGTTTACCTACTATCTTTAGCTTTTTGTTTATACTACCTCCGTCCATTTTATACGTATCATATTGATATGCAAAAAATTATAATTTATAGTATTTTTAGTATAATTTTAAATATCTAAAATTTTTTGTTTAAAATATCAATGTAATGTAATCTAATTTAATTTTAAAAATTAGTCACACTGACTTTCAAAAAAACATAATATGATAATTAATAGTGGACGGAGGGAGTACTTCGTCATTTCGATTTCAAATTTATATGACTCACTTTTCTTTTTATTTACTATTTTCTCCGTTCATATTTAATTATTCATGTTTAGTTTGACACACATTTAAAAAATAGTACTTAAATAGAGGAGTAGATTTTGTATACCATCCCTAATAATTATAAGTACTCTAAATATTGAAAAGTTAATATTTAGAAGCAAAGACAAAATAGATTAAAAAAAAAAAAATTATCTCGTAAATTAAACAACATTATCTTAAATCATTAATTTCAAAAGTTTATCCTTTTTTCTGGAACTTCATGTCAATTAAACAACATTATAGAAATTAAAAGGAAGGAAGTGGCTTGTTTTAATGGGTTTATAGCTTTTCGTTTTATAAAGCTTACTTTTAGTTTATTTTTATTTTTTAAACTTGAATTATATTTTGTTCAAACATTATAAAAATACTTTAAAAGGAGTAGTTTTGATTTAAATATAAGGCAATTTAAACATGGTTGTGCTTTTTAGTTGGTGTTTACGCTTCTCTTCTTTTTTGGTAAAAGGGGAATTAATGAGTAGATGGGACCTTTTTGGTCCTCTACTTTAATTAACATGCACCTACGCGCTTGTTCTTAGATCTCGTTTTTGTAGCTCGATAATGTTGACAATTGAGAATTGACCCAAACAATTACTCATAAATGGGTTGGAATTTAGTGACGGAGTCAAAAATAATTTTATTAAGAATATTCAAAAATAATGGTGTAAAAATTAAAAAGATAAATTTTAACATGTATGAGCTTGTTGCATATTTATTGTATTTGATATTAAACTAAATGTATCTGAAAACTTTATAAAGTATGTATTATAATCACTATATCATATATCAAGTATATATCCAGTGTGTATCATAAACTATAGTAGATATTTGTAAAAAATTGATCAGTTACCAAAACATACATGTTGGATACATATAAGATACATGTTTGTTACATTACAAATTCATGAAATATATTAGATGCATGAATTATGTATCAGTTTCAATATATAATGATAGCAATGTCTAAATCATCTCCTTCATGAGCACCACCAA
Organism: Solanum pinnatisectum; assembly: GCA_035578085.1. Taxonomy (NCBI): domain Eukaryota; kingdom Viridiplantae; phylum Streptophyta; class Magnoliopsida; order Solanales; family Solanaceae; genus Solanum; species Solanum pinnatisectum. The sequence continues at coordinate 40,154,250 of CM069076.1, read as the reverse complement.
CAACAACCTCAGAAGATGACTCACAGTAAATATATTATTATGGTGAATTGATTTACTAGTAGTGTGTTGTACCATTATTAACTATCCTCTTGGTTGAAGATTTTTCAACCATCAAAGTAGTTTAACAAAGTCTTATTCAATGCACTTTGAAGAAAAATAACTTAGTATAACTGTTCATTTAGAAGAAAAAGCCCATTGAAAACTCAGAAAATCAAATACATTGACTTAAATAATGGAGAAAATCAATTACATACTTCAAAATTATTATGTGTAGAAAGGGTGGTGAGAAACCGAAGAAAAACGTGAGAGGGAGAAGGAGGAGAGAGATTAGATTGATGAATGTGGAAGGGGAAGGAGGAGAGAGATTGGAATGATGAATGTGGGAGAAAAAAATGGATTGACTGCGAGTTAGAGGCGTAATTTAGGAATGTGATTAGGTGGGTAGATAAATAGGAACTCAATTTTAAGCTATTTTAAAAGAATGATGTATCACAATGTATCTCACTCCAAACCTGATACAAAATTAGTAAATAGTATGAATTTGTAAATATAAATTAAATTAGTGTATCTATGCTTGTTTGTTTGATTATACAGTTTTTCTATTTTTAAAAGAATGAATTGGCCCAAAGTTTCACCCTTCTAATGAAATAAATGTGTTTGAAAAAACTGGCCCAATTTTATTTCTATCAAAGTGTTTAGCAGAAGTTTTGGGCCTAACAACTAGCCCATTGCAGATTACAAAAATCAGCCCCAAACAAATACAAGATATGAGGATCTGTGTATTATCATATACAAGGTATACCTTTTACTCTCTACATATATAAATATTCACATGTTATTTTACTTCCTATTCATCATACTCATTGTATGCACAAATTATATATATACATACACACTACTTTTCCTTAACACATATTATAAATTGCTATTATGTATACCGTATTTTGTACATATTGTTATCGTACATTTATTTCACCTATACTATCTTATTTTTATATATCTTAATTATATACACATAAATAAAATCATAAGCTCTCGTGTGTTTTAAACAACATATGTATACTTTACTTTATGATATGTGTTATCACCCTACTTTTGTTTGACTAAATATGGCGCGAGTAGGATTGAATCTGTTATTAAGTGGATTAAACTTGTTATGAGTCTGAGTTGCTTTAGCTAAGCTTGCGATAACTCTTTGATTCTCATCTCTCATTATCATTGAATACACCTGATTCATAGTGGTAAATGACTCATTTAAAGAATATGACTTTTTACTTATTAGGACTCATTCAGACCCATGAGAAATTGGTTTAACTTTTGTCATTGTAGATACATAGCATATACCTTAGATCCTTCACAGTTACAACTAGATGTTGGGATCATCAATCCAAACTCATCTTTCAACTTAGAGTAATAGTTGAAACTGATTGAGTTCCCTGAGAACATGTTGCATTTTCTTGATGAATATCGTATGATCTTAATATTCTCATGGATTTTTCTTATGAATACTGTTTCTCAAGGTTTAGGTCCAAATTCAGGGAAATTAGTAGATCACTATTTGCCAATAACGATTTTATATATTTTTATAAATATAACGGCATAAATTTAGAGAATTATAAAATAATATGTTTCAAAAAATTGGTTGAGAATCAAACAAACTTTAATAAGGAGAATAAAGCGATTGGTGACATCACTACAAAAAGACGAAAGTATTGCGACAGTTTCACAAAACCAACCACAAATACAAATATTACGATGGTTTTTTATACGCCATATTAATTATTTCAAAGGCAACGGTTAGGACTTAAAATACGACGCTTAAACCGCCACTATGTTATCTAAATTTTTAAATTTTGCTTAGTATAAACTTTTTAAGACATAAAGTTCTAAAATTGAACTTATAATTTGTAAGTAACTTGTGCCTTGTGATATAAGTTTAGTAGTTATGTATGAGACACAAGTTATACCAAGTCATACGTTCAATGTATGATCTTCTTAAGATATAATGTTCTTATTAGAGGATGTAATACATGTATTAGTTTTTGAGCTTTTGATATTATTTAATTCTTTGTTTGATAAATTTTTAGTCTTTCATTATACATTTTATTTAGTATTATATTAGATGATGTATAACTACTACATAACAAATCATTACATTAACAATACATAAGATATTAATACATGGATAAATACAGAACTACCACTAAACACCAAATCAAATTGTGAATAGGAAAAAATCTCATCATAATTAATCCAACAATACTAATACATCTTATTTGGAACTATTTTTATACACTCAACTAAATGACCTCTTAAGGATAAAGATTTGGATTATTGCCAATTTAATAGCACTAAACTTATGTTGGAAATCTCATTTTTCCAACAACTTATGCCCAAAGTAAAACATTCTCTTAAAAGGTTTGGACAGCAAAATTAAGTCATTATTAAGGAGCAACAAAGATAAAATTAAATACTATCAATTTAAGAGGGAAAAATTAAAAGACATAATAACACTTTAATATAGTTCATAAAGTTTCTTTACATAATTTATCCAAGGTTTTTAATACTTACCTAACACCAAAGGAGGAGCTTAAGGGCCCTAGAGAACTGTCATGGGCCACAACCCCCTCTTGACCTCCAACCAAATGATACATCTTGATGAGACAAATCCAACACAACAAGAATCGTCTCAAAATTCAATTCATAACTTTGAGAAATCGCAAATTACAAGCACAATCACTAGAGCAAAATCTCAAGATTAAAGTGTCGACAAGTTTTAAAATATTTTTCAATCAAATTATATTGCGATTCATGATGTATTACCTTTCGGGTATGATAGATCATTATTAAATATACCTCTCCACTAATTTGCAGAAGATTTTGTCTTGCATTTTGAGAAAAATCAATCGGTAAAGTTTGACGATATTTTGATTTGTCAAATAAAGATAATATGTTATTGTATATGATTGTATAAATACATCTTATAACTTTGTATAATAATATATATTGGATGTATTATTTAGTATATCAAGTTTTTAAATTTTTTGGTAAGAAAATATATGAAAATTTTGTATATTAATTTTTACCTAACGTATATTATTGTATATCGAATTATATTTTAGGTTAAACATTTGTAATATAAACTTTAATGATTTTTACATAGGAGCGATAGCAAAGTCAACCCGAATAGACGCACAATCATTATAATATAGCAAAAGTGCCAATTATATGCTCTCGAACCCTCATTTTGATTGTTTTTCAAAAATGTTGAGTCGTATACTCTTCTTCTTCTTCCACGAAGAGTCAGACAAAACCGAGCTTGGATGAAAGTATTCTGAAGCCAAATGCTTTTGGATGGGTAGTTGAATAGGGGGGATAAATCCTTTTTTCTCCTTTATATTGAATGTAGCTACAAAGCCGAAAGCCTTTTAGTCAACAAGTACGGATTTTTAGACGGGCATCTTAGAATAAGAAAGGATTGTTCCTGATCCGGAATTTGCAACACAACATAAGTAGAAGCATGCTATGCTAGCATAGAATAGTTGTACCGAGTGAAAACTTCTTTTCTTAGGATGAACAGTATAAAGATCTTCTTTGTCGATAACAAGCCTTTCCTTTCTTCATAAAGGAAGAGAATCGGAAAGCTTTGATGCGAGGTTAACTTCTCTAGAGAAGCAAAACTAAAGCTGATAGAATAGATGGTTCAACTACCTACCTTTTTCTTTTTCATTACATCTATGGTTGAGTCTCGTGGAATGAAAACACCTGTACTATTAAAAAGAATTATATTTTTATGATATAAGTTAGATGTAGGTTAGAAACAACCACCATGACCTATCAGAAGTTTGAATTTAAGTTATTTCACTTTTCAACCCTTGAAGTATTAGAACTAACAAGTGTTATGAAATGAAAAAATTAAAATTGTGAGGGACAAACTTAAGAGATAGAGATTCACCTTGTGCAAGTCAACTTGTTGACTCCAAATTTGAGGGAGTACGATTTTGAAAGTGACAAAATGTGAATGTCGTTATCAATTGTGAATCCTTCTAACTTGGAACGAACTAATATATTTGGTGTATATGTGTATATGCAGTATGAGATTATACTTATTTATAAAGACTCAAGCAAAATTATTGTTCCACCAACTTGAGAAAAATACAATTACGCATTACTAATTTTTTTGATCATCTTGAAAATTTTGCCTATGATCTGATCGAGACCGGCTCAAAGATAATATTCATAGTGCCATGTACAGAGAGCAAATAGTCAAGATATAAATCTTGAATTATATTATTATACATACTATTCATTTTTCTATAAGTATGATTATATATTCTCAAATCGTGTCTCAAATAAAAGGTATTTCATGAGACAAAAATAGGATATAGGAAGAAGAAAAATAGAGGATCACTAAATGAAGTCATTAATCACAGAGGTAAAGGCGTAGTTGAGGATGACAGATTGATCCCTTTTTACTGAAAAAATTGGAAATGCTCCATGTAATTAATGAATTAAAAACATATTAATATTGAAATGGTTCCACTCTTTTCTACATGCTAAGAGGAAAAAGGCCATAATTACTGTTATTAGAGTACACTTGTCAATTTCCATTAAACCTACTCTCAACCTATATAAATATATCTTCATTCTCACACGGTATAACCTCACCCTAATCTCTCTTCCTTTATTATCTTTCCTTATTTTTCTCCATCCAAACATAAAGTTGAAATTTTTACTCAAAATCTCGACGGAGCTGAAAAACGTGGGAACATTGAGTCCAAAAGATTACTAAATAGTGTGAATATGCCATACTTCAAAATATAAACGGTTTTCAAGTTCAACATTTCATTTTTAGTTCATTATTTTTCATTGGATGATAATGAGTATTTATTGAAGCTTCTTTGCGAGAATTGTAATGAAACAGCCGAAGAACAATGCACATATTTAGACCAGGTGATGTACAACAACAACAAAGAGTACAATCACGTCATCACTGTAATATACTTTATGTTAAATAATATTCATATTTGTTTTACTGTTGTTTCATACTTTTTTTATTTTTAGTGTTAGGGTTGTGACAAAATTGAAACCGTCAAACTTATTCCTGGACCGAGAAGAAAATTTATTGCTGCTAACTCAGGAATTTATGTCCCTCTTATGATTTTTGAGTGCGTTGGACTGATTGCCCATGAATATATCTTTAATGGTGGTTAAATACTTGGTAAGCCTGCAATTATTCATAAAAAAATTTAAAATGCAAATAATTAATTTTAATGATATTGATAATTTTTTAATTGTCGAAGTACTCTGATGATTCTGATAAATTAACATTGTTGTTGAAGTTATAATTTTGTTTCGGACAGATTTGTGGGGAATGTTCTGAACTATGGCGATTCCCCACTAATGCTTTTGAACGCAAAGGGGCGCTTTGTGATGGCTGATTAGTAGTGTTTTTTTTTTTCACGTTTCTATTTCTATTTAAGAATTAATATTTTTATAGTGTTTAAATTTCTATTCCCGTTTTTAAATTTCCTAATGTTTAAGTTTCGATTACCCTTTTAAGAATTTTGAGTCTATATGTTTAAGTTTTTACTGCTATTTTGAGATTTCTATGTTTTTCCGTAATGAGAATGCTACATTTTCCTAATATCTAAGTTTCAAGTTATATGTTAGGAGAAAAAAAATTTCACATCATAAGGGGTCAGATTGGGTTTCTAAGAAGGAATAAGGGGTCTGATTGGGCCCCCTAAGAGGGGTAAGGAATCGGATTGGATCTCTAAAAAGGAATGAGGGGTTTGATTGGGCCCTTAAAACTTAAGAGGAGTAAGGAATCGGATTGAGCCTCTAGAAATGAATAAGGAAAAATTACATAAGTGAAGGTCTTTTACTTAATAATTACCACTTTTAAGTATACTTTTAATTTATTACCATTTTTGTCAATTTTTAGCAATAGTTACTTAAAACAATTTTAAAACAAATTTGTTCCTTTTCATGTAATTTTTAAACTAAGCAAAAAAGTGTTGCCCATTCACTCATATCCTCTCTCTCTCTTTTCTTTCTACTCTTCTGTCCGAAAATTTTAGGGTATTGTTGTTCTTTCTTCTCCATTTCATTAGCTCATATCCTCTCTCTTTTCTTTCTACTGTTCTATCTGAAAATTTTAGGGTATTGTTGTTCTTTCTTCCCCATTTTTCAGCATAGAATTCTAATGGAAGAAGGTAAATGAAAATCGCCTAGAAGAAGTCCGTGGATACATAGTGATGGTGGTACTTCGAATCAGAAAGTTTATAGAAGAAGTTGAATGAGGGGTCAAGTTTCATCTCCTACTACTAAGGATGAAGTTAATGACCGTCCCAATTTTAGTTTGGAAATCTCACAAGTATCGGGTGAGCAGAACAAGGGTGAGTAGAACAAGGAGGAGCAGAACAAAGGTAAAAAACGAGTTAAAGAGGTTAACAATGTGAAGAAATAAAAAAAAAAAGATGCATTGATTTGGCATCTACGTCGAAGAAAATCGTGGATTGTGATGATGATTTTGAGGATTTACCTCCTCAATTTCAGTCAAAAAAAATGAAAAATAAAGATGGGCCAGAGAAGAAGAAGTCAGTGAAGGATGCAAAAACATGAAATCGATTCCCCAAAAATGTCATTCTACCAGAGAGTAGATATCCGGTATGTGGTAGTATTTTGAATCTATTTCTATGTGTTTTTCTTAGCTAGTTGTTGTTTTAGGAATGATCTTTCTATTTCTATCTGATCTTTTCTCCCGCACTCGAATGTTTTGTTCCAATGGATAAAGTGGAAATGTAGGTTTAAATTGCTTTGGAATTGGTTTTTCGATAGAAAATAGAGCTTTAAGTGTATGACAACTAGATCATTGTTTAGGTTGCTTGTGTTGAAGTTGATAAGTTCTGGGTCTAGATTTGGAACCAGAAGTGGTCATTGGTGTAATTCATCTTTAATTCAACTGATTACTACCTTACTTTGATACATAGTATGTGAAGTTCATCTTTAATTCAACTTTAGTATGTAGTAACACATTTTTAATTCATGTTGTGTAGTATTGATACATATGCAGGATCATAAATTCTGGAAGTACCCGGATGTTGTGTATATTACGAGTAGGTGGTCATCTTACACTAATCATAGTGTCATCGACCAAATCAAACTATCTTTATCTGATAAACAACTTGAGTTGTTCAGGAATACATGTTTTGGTTACTTTCTTGACCTTCCAAAAGCGAGCACACAACTACAAGTTATTCATTGCCTTATAAATAGAGAGTTAAAACACACACCAGATGATGTGTTTGCTATTGAAATAAATAACAAAAAGTTGTTTTTTGGTCTTAGAGAATTTGGAATAGTTACCGGCTTAAATTGTGTTAGTGATGGCACTCCTATCAATGTTCCCAATTCTAAATGTAGTTTGTTGAGTAGTTATTTTCTGGAAAAAATCACTCTTCCAAAGAGTCATCTACGTGCGCTGTTTCTAGCTAAAAAATTCATAGATGATGACTCAGCTGTTTCATTGGCTGTTCTCTTCTTCATTAATTATTTTTTATTTTCATATGAGGACAACGAATACCAAATTAGTAATAGAGATTTTTACCTTGTGGAAAGTGGACAATTCAATTCATATCCATGGGGTTTAGATGTCTACAAAAAGTTGTCTGATTCTGTGAGACATGAGCTTAAGTCAACCCATAAATACTATAGATTGGGTGGCTTGCCTCTTGCTCTTCAAATTTGGATATTTGAGTGTTGTTCAAAAGTTGATGATGATATAGCTATTCGGGTTGCTAACTCAATTCCAAGAATCTTGAATTGGAAGACAATTGCCGAAAGTCCATGGCAAAAATATATTGAGAAATGTCTCTTCATGCCTACAAAAAATAAGGTATTTGTACAAAGTTAATACATTTTATGGCATTGTTTAGTTCAACTCAAGTTACTATATCTATTTTTATTTTGTTTATTTGGTTTTTCAGTTTGAGAACATAGTGGCTAGTGAAGATGAAGTATCTAAATTCAGGCTTCCTGAACCTCGTGATTACAATGCTGAAATTTTGAAATTGGAGCCTAAAGGATCAAGTCATGGTCTAGACATGTTGACTAATGAAGTTATAAAATTGAGAAAAGAACTTGTAAAGGTATATACAAACTTGACTCTAGACTTTTTTTTTCAAAACTTTTATATTTTAATGTTTGCGTTATGGTTTAATATCTACTAGGTGAATGAAAATAACAAAGCACTTGAAGAGAAGATTGATATAGGATTTAATCAAATCAAAGAATTTGTGGTGAATTCTAACAAACAATTATTGGAGGATATTTCTTTGTTACTTGCTAAGAGTGGTGGTAGCAGCTCTGTTATCCGAGAAGTTAGGGAACCATCTAAGAAGCAGGTTGACGAGACGTTTTCGGGTGGATTAGATTTCAATGGAGTTTTGTTTATATTTTCAATACATTTCTGATATAGTCATAATATACTTTTAATATATAGTGTATTATATTCTTGTTTTCTTGTCCAGTAACTTCTTCCAGTTCATGAAGAAGTCACAGGAACTCAATATTTCATTTTCTAGTTCATCTTTTTGATCTCTCGGTGGATTACAAAATTGATGTCATGTCACAATTTTAATATGTTTTTCTTATGATATGTGTTAATTACATACATCATTCTCTCCCTATGTTAATGCATCTGTAAATGAATTAAGAGGGCACGATGCTCGTGTTATGAGATCAAATCAAAATGAAGAATCTCAAGTGCTTAAAACTTCAGTTAGATTTGCTGACGTTGAAAATTTCAAAATAGTATCAAGTAAAATAGGTAATGAAGGGTTTTATACAAATATATTACATATTTCATATATTTTAATTCAACTCTCTTATTTTAAATGTTTTTGTTAGGTACAGAGGAAGATGTTGCAGGAATTGCCATTGAAAAAGTTTTGTCAGAGGTTGTTGCTGATATAAATGGTATTAATTTTCTTAACTTCAAATAAACTTCTTTCATTTTATTTTAATAACATTATTAAAATATTTATTTTGCTTACAAGAGGCTGCTGATGTGAATACAGTTGGGGTGCAACCTGATGGTAATGTAGTCAACAAAGCCAACATAAATAAGTGTTGCATCTGTTGATTGTAAATTAATCAATATGTCTATTGTATGCAGACGCAACAGAGGATTGTCAAAAACCATTGCATACTCTTGATGATTTTATTTTTCTTGATGAAGATCTCTCTTAGATCAATAGGACTGAAAAATCTTATCTAAAGAAAAGAGCCCCTGCTGATCAAAACAAAAAGAAAGTGACACCGAAGAAACGCGGCAGAAAGAAAAATTCAGGAAAGTTAATAACATCTCCCTACACAACATTTCAAATCTGGAGGAACTTTATGTGTAACACGTCAGTTTTTTGAGACAAAACATCCTTTTTCATATGCAACTAGAGGAGATAATGAATCAGATTTGATCGATTCATTCACTAAGTGGCTTTATATGGGTACAAAGAAGAGGTAATTCATTTTGAAGTTTGTTGGTTAATTTGTAACTATTGAATAACTTACATAATTCATAATAGAACAAGTTTAATTCAATCTATAGAACACTCTCGTTACCTCTAATTCATAATTTCTTAATTCACTCTTCTTTAGTTTCCTTAGTTACCTCTTTTTTATTTGTTGCTGTCCCGTTTCTGAGTATTTATGTTTTATTTTTTTTTATGTTTTGATAGGGGAAAGAAACCTTATACAGATGCTCTTAATGTTATCAGTCCAACATTTGAATTAGGTATTTATAATGTAGCAGAAAGACACTGATTTTTCAAATTGGCACATTCTGGACAAGAATGGTGTGATGAGGTCTGTTGTATAAAGTTTAGTTGGACGTCAATATTTGTTATTCATAACACTTGCCATTCTAGGAGTCATACTACCTCTACTGTTGAATTTCCTGAATGATTTGTCTAGTGAGCACCTTTGTGTTCCTTTCCTTGGGTTGAAAAATTCTGTAATTTCTCTCTTGCCATATGAAGTAGATTATTGCTACTGTTTGTGTCATTTTATACACTTAAGTTTCTATTGCTTTACTTGTAGCATGCATTGCAGCCTACTCCAGTTCTTCAGTTCATCCTGTGCTAGCTGCTCCTATTGATGGATAGCTAGTACAATAATTTATGCAAAATCACATTAGACTGAATAGGTGCTGATGTGTTTCAGATTCTGTATTACATAGTGAGCAAATTGAATCTTGAGGTTAATTGAATGTTTGTTTCTTGAGACTATTTCTTTTTTACATTTCAATTCTAATTTTTTGCAGCATATTGATGTCATTTTCTATTATCTAAGAAAGAAAGAAAAATATGAACCCACTAGTAATGTTAAGTTTACGACTACTGATTGTGTGTTCAAGACAAAGATGACTACTTCTTTCTTTCAACTTTGTGATGCTCATGAGAATAAGAAGAGCTATAAAGTAAAAGATTCTGATGATATTGCCCGGTATATATATGGACGTCATTTGTTGGCAAGTACTTCGTGGGATAAAGTGGATTATATTCTTTCTCCACTAAACATTAAAGAGGGTTGTCATTGGATTTTTGTTGTGTTTGATATTGGGCAAAGGTCTTTGGAGGTATATGATTCATTTCCGGCAAGGGATGGGGTGAATTTTGAGGTTAAAAATATTGTTGAGATGCTTTCAATTGTTTTACCATATTACTTGAGCGTGGTCAAGTTCTATGATAAGCGTCCTGAATTGAAGGCAACACCAAAATACAGTGGGATAGATGAGTTCGAGAAAGTTGAGTTTCATTTCATAACTAAGGAGTTCCCAGACAACAAGATGACTCGCTGTAAGTATTATCAAATAGGTATTCTTTTTTGTATTAAGTAGATATTTTGATAATAATTTTATATTGAATTTTTTAGGGACTGTGGAGTTTTCGTTGCTCCATTTGCGGAGTTTGTAAGTAATGGCCAACATATTCTAAATCAACAAGTAAAGACAGACATTCTCCGAAAGAGATTTGGAGCTATATTATGGGAATATGCAAGAAGGAAGCAAGCGAGTGACCTTCAAAGTGAAGACGAAAGACCAGATAGATAAAGAAATGATATAGTTATATTAGTTAGTATGACTATGAAAACTATATGGTGTAAAAACAGTTTGTAGTTAGTATGGCTATGAAAAACTATATTGGTCTATTATTAACTTTTTGATTGCTTAGCTTTTATTGAGCAAATGTGTGTTGGCATGCGATGGTACTTGCTTGCACGAAAGATGTTTATTTTTTTGTATTTCGGTATTTGCGGATCTCGTAATTAGGTGTAGATTATACTAATTCATACTTGGGTGTTTCAACAGAGATTCAACAGCATAAGAAAACTAAGCATTGAGGTAATCAATAGTTAAAATAAGAGATGCAGTTCCAACTAAACATTCAACTATATCATATCACATCTAACTATAAACATGGAAACATTCGACTAAACTGAACAACATGAGATTGCACAAGCATTCCACTAAACTGAATAACACGAGATTGCGGAACTAAGGGAAACAACCATATAAACAGACATGATCCAAATTCGTATAGTAAATCAATGAGCTTCTAAAACAGAATGCTAAAACAAATTTTATTTCTTATTCTTATTCTTGATCATAAGGCCTAACATTTTTGCAAGTATTCCTGTTGTGATCTTGTTGTCCACAGTTGTTGCATGTAATTTTCTCTTTCTTGAATCCATCTTCTCTCAGTTGTGTATGTCTTTTATTTTTTGGCCTTCCCGGAGGTCTCTTTCCATGAGGTGGAAGTACAACCTCTTCAAGAACATGTGTTGGTGTGTTCCATGTGCTTTCATCTGGCAGGGGATCTATTTGAAACTGATATGTCAGTAGTAAATTTTTTCTTGTATAGTAATCAGAGCAATATTTCTCATAACCAGTGTGTTTTATTGTTAAAACAGCCAAAGCATGCGGATATGGCAACTCATCCAATTGAAATCTCCCACATGTGCATGTACGTTGGTGAAGACATACTGTGAATTGTGTAATGCCATCAAGTACCGTATAGACATATTTATTTGTCTCTACAACCTATGAAAAGAACAAAATATAATCAAGAGAGATGTTAGATATGAATCAGAAGAAAAAATATTAGCAAAAATAGTTATAGATCAAGCTTACCCTTAATTTTTCTGATGCAGTTTTATTGCGCCGCAATATATTTTCATACTTTTTCCCAAGGTGAAAACCAGAAAATGTCGCCTTTGATCTGTTATTGTTATTCCATTTCTGGACAAGCTGTCTCATGAATTCCAAGAGGTGCAAGACTGTAAGAGTTTTGGCATGTCTTATTCTTGAATTGACTGATTCTGCTATATTTGATGTCATCATCCAAGTTCTATTTACTTCAGCATGCACACGCGACCATTTGTTGTATCCAATGTTCAGCAAGTAATCTTTGATCCTCTTATCTATCTTCTCAACTATTGTCATACTTTAATTAAATTCTGTCATGGTGTATGTTTTTGCCATAGAGTAGAACAACTCAGTTACCCTTTGCTAACTTTTTCTGAAATTTTTCATTATGTTTTGCAGTAAGTGCCACATACACGCAAAATGAGGTACTTCATCATAGACTCTCGAAGCTGCCTTAATAACGCTTGCATGCCTATCGGAAACGATACACATCTCTAATCTTTGACCGAATGCGTCTCTAAATTGCTCAAAAAATCACCTCCAAGATGCATCATTCTCTGAATCGACAATGGCATAAGCAAGTGGCAGTATACTCCCTGCACCATGTACAATCTGTTTAATACAATTTTAATACATTTTTACTGTAATTATAATTCATTTTTAATTCATAGTTCAGAAATTCAATATAGAAAATACTAGTATCATATTCGAAAGTCTCACCTGCTGCATCTAAGGTATTAGCGGTTAGTAGTGTCCCTTTGTATGCTCCTTTTAAGAAAGTTCCATCAACAACTACAATTGGTCTACAATATTCCCATCCTTTTATTGAGGTGAACAAAGCTACAAACGCATATAGAAAATGGTCATCCTCTGATTTGTGCAGTCTTATATGAGAACCAGGGTAAGTTGCCTCTAGTATGTGAAAGTAGCTTGGCAACTTTGCATATGATTGAATTGGATCACCCCGGACTAATTCAAGAGTTGCTTCTTTAGCTCTCCAAGCTTGCATATATGTGAGTCGCACATCATATTCAGCTAACATGTCACGTTGTATATATTTTGGTGTGTAAATAATATCAGGTTCAGCACATTTACCCACAATAATACTCCCAACAACACTCTTAGTTGCTTGCCTTTCCGATAATGAATTATGTAGCAACAAATATGTGTGTTCGCTTTCAAATTCTCTAATCTTGAACATTTGAGATTTGTTCAAGCTTGAAGCTCGTAAACTCCAACTACAGTTTTCTCCTAGGCACTGTATCGAATAGCTGTTGAAAAAAAATTAATATACAATCAAACTCCTTATAGACGTCATAGTTACTAACATAACATAAAACAACTATAAGATAAAATATTATAACACAAAATGCAATCTAGACTTTCTACTTTATACTTAAAGAGATGGTACATATAATTCGTTGACTTGGAAAACGTTTTTAAGCACAAAAAAATGACAAACATAAAAAAAAAATTACAACTCATAAATCAATTAATCTAATCAATCTGAATGAACACTAATTTTCATCAAAAATAGCATATTGTCAAGTGTATAGATGATATGGTGGCCGAAGCTACATAGAATTTCAGAAAGCCCTAGAAATTATTTATTTGCGTCCACATACTTACTTTTCAGTGTAGCAGATTCTCTAACTTGATTCGCGAATTTAGTAAGTGATCTTATCTTAATTAGTTTGAAAAGATAAGAGAAAGTAAATGATTCAAAAAGAACTCAAGGAATTCACTAACTTATTTAAGAAAAAATATAAAACAAAAAAGACGCTCTTGTACAACAATAAGTAAATCAAACGAGTGATCTTGATTCATTAACATTGGTATCCACGGTTCAAAGTGAATTATGATCACTTGCACAATCAATCAAATATCAAGAAGTCAACAATCACATAATAAATATAAAATTGAAATTCAAAAGTAAATTATCATCGAGTTAAGCCCATGTGAACAAGTAAGGGATCGAATCAAAATCGTTAAATTTTTTTTATCAATCTTTTTAATTTTCTGTACCAAAATCGATCAGTTTCTAGTTCTTCAATCAGAACACTCTGATCATAAATAGCGTGTCATTGCCTGATCCCCTCTCATCATTAATTGAAATTTCAAATAGTTTCCATTATTCTCAATCTATTAGCAAATTAACCCACTATGAAATATCTACTTAAGATAATAACGAACATCTAACATATTGAACAAATGACTCAAAACGGAAGAGTTGGTGGCTAGGATATGCCATTTTAAAAAAAATTAGTTAGTCTATATAAGTTTTGTACTTACATTAATTACTTTTGTTTTTTTGGTAAGAATTAGTTGTTATAAAATAAGCTTATTCATCACCTTCTACTTTCATGTTTTTCTTTTGTTCTTGCTTTAATACAAAAATGGTGACGAACGATCGAAAATACATTGTATTTATATGTCTAAGACGATCAACTATGGATGTGACATTGTCAACCACATCCTAAAAGTAAAACAAACTTGTAGTGATATTTTTTCATTGTATAGATGTTGTTTAGTTTCTCATAATTAATTTATTTTTCACATTCAGTGCAAGGAAAGAGCCCAGACTATAACAATAATTTTTTGTTATGAAAGGGTTTTGACTATGGGTGGAGTTTATACTCCGCTTATGCTCTTTGAATGTACTAATGGACTAGTCTCGAAATGATACAAATTCAATGGCAGTTGGAGCTTTACTACGGTAAATGTCTCCATCAATTTCATTATAATTAAGTATTTCATTTTCACTATATTAATTTTAATAGATATTGTTTTTATGTATGATTTGACTGAGGTCATCATGAACGTGAACCTTGATAACAATTACTTCTATGAAAATTTTGCTTACTATGAAAACCGGCCTACTATCAAAAATAGCAAGGATAAATTCACTCTTTACCAAGAATATTGATCCTACGGGATATATGTTTTAGGATCTTTGCAAAAAATAAAGTTTATTGTGCCAAAATGTTAAATGATACTTAATACTCATGTATGCCTAGAATAATTTTATTTTGGTGTTGAATAGTAATACTCTCCCTTTGAATAGTAGTATGGCTCCCTTTAACATCTTGTTGATTCTAATATTTCAAGGGCTGAAAAACTAGACAATTGATATTCAAACTCCTGATTGATCATGGTGGCAGATTTCAATTTGAGAATTGATAGTGTTTTACATTCATCTAAAATATTAGTTGTGCAAGATTGCAACTGTGTTTCACGTGTCCTTTAGCGCTATACATAGACGCAACTTGATATGCAAATACCTAAAAAGTTGGAGCATGAATTTTCACATTTTTCAAGTATTTTATCATCCAACAATTTCAATTTCTCCAAGTTTACTAGATTCTAAATACAAAAAATTATTGATCCCTATGCAATCATTGATACTTAGATCCTTGATTACATGAGCGGATCTACCTGAAGGTTAGGGTTCACTCTTCTCAATTGAAAAATTACATTATTTATATAAAATTAAATTTTATTTTCATAAATATATATATTAAAATAAACTATTTTTGAATAGCCTAGTTTAGTGACTAAGAAAAACTTCATTAATTTTGGACCCAATGTGGAACTTTACATCATCATCATCATCATCAATAATTTCCTTTTTATTTCACCTTCTCAATTTTCATCTGTTAAAATTTATTAGGCACATTATTTTATTTTTTATTTTATTCTTATTATATCTATTGTTCAGTTTGTTTTTACATAACTATCTTTTTATGTACTAGTTCAAAAAAACTTTTTTAAAAAAGAAAAAATTACGCGAGTTGGCAAACATTACTAGGTAAAATCAATGAGTGTATAGTTTAATTTATTTACTATGTGTGACTACAGTTTCAGTATTTTGTCATTAATAATGGGCCCCACGATCTCCTTGTATACCAAATCAACAAAATTTTCCTCCGCCTTTGTATATGATTTTAACAAACTCAATTTTATTTTTCCTCTCCCCATTCCCTATTTTCTCCTAAAATCACTCTTACACTTCTAATTTAAAATTCAAATTTCACTCTCTCCCTCCTAATCGTGTTTTCACTTTTGCAGATAACCGCCTAAATCGTGTCTCAACCTTTTTTTTTTTCATTTTTTCCTTTATATATGTATTATGCTTGTTAGTTTTTGGATAATGTTTTCTCAAAAGTCTCTCATCACTCATCAGATTATCAATTTTTCAAAAACAAAATGGATGATGAAATTCCATCTAAGAGGATTACGAGAGGTATGTCATTGCATGTTTAAGTTGTTGATAATCGATCTTTGTTTTCACTCGATTTAGCATAAGATTTTGAAGTCAGTGTAAGGTCTATTCTAAAATCTAGACAAATTCTAGAGAGAAAAAACTATTGAGGAGTTGAGATCTAAAAAAAATTACCCAATTGCACTGCAATAAGTTATCAACAATGTCAAGCCAAGCGTCGTTAAAATTGTTGAAGGAGGAAACAAAAGGAAAGCTAAACGAGGTTGTGTCTGGTTCATCAGATTAGGACAAATCCGAAGAACATCAGGTATTTTTATAAAACATAATTGTATATAGTGATTTGTATATTGTGGTAGTTATATACAAAATTGCTTGAGGTATATGTATATTTAAGTATTATATTCATATACATATACTCATATGCATATAATCATATACATATAAAGTTTTTATAGTTAAATAAAAACTATTTGTGCTTAGTAATGAATGAAGGGAAGGTCTTCGAGCTTTCTCCGCCAGCGGCTAATATAACTATAAACTTTATATGTATATGAGTATGTATATGAATATAATACTTAAATATACAAAAATATACATATTCCTCAAACAACTTTGTAGTCTCCACTTGTTATGTTGTTTTTATAAAGATTTTGAATGTAAGTTCAAAGTATTATTACTAATGCACTATTTGGTCCATTATTTGTTCTAAATGTTTCAACCACGTAATAAAAAAATATTAATAAAAATAGTAGTGGACTTTATTATATATTTTAAAAATTATCTATTTATAGGATAAGTAAATTTAAATAATAATTAAATAATATTTGTTAATAAAAATTAAAACTCATATATCTATACATAGGATAAGTAAATTTAAATAATAATTAAATTAATATTTGTTAATAAAAATTAAAACTCGTTTATCTATGTAGTTAATAAAATAAAAATAAGATAGAAGTGAAACTAAAATATACACAAACACGAACATATGAACCCACAAGAATGAGAAAATATAAAAATATTTTCCTCATACTAAACACATATGTACATCTTCGATTTAGTGTATGTAAAATAAGAAGAGAGATAG
This sequence comes from Solanum pinnatisectum, assembly GCA_035578085.1. Classification (NCBI taxonomy): domain Eukaryota; kingdom Viridiplantae; phylum Streptophyta; class Magnoliopsida; order Solanales; family Solanaceae; genus Solanum; species Solanum pinnatisectum. Next base: position 40,136,730 of record CM069076.1, on the reverse strand, counting down.
GCTTTCAGCCATTTGGATACGGACAAATACAATATGGGGTTTATATTAAAAAAAAATTATCCTGAAAAATTTAAATGAATTGTGGGTGATAAATTTCGTGAATTTGTGTATGTGTGTAAATGATAATATAATATATTATTTTTATAGAAGTTAAGTTTGAAAAAAAATGAAAGAAGTTAAAAAATAAAATAAATAATGAGATATAAAAGAGAGTTGATCCGATGGTAAGCACCCCTCACTATCAATCTCAAGGTTGTGAGTTTGAATCACAAAATGTCGAAACTCCTAGGGGGAAGGGTTAAAAAATAAAGAGATGGGGTGATATGGAAAAGAAGTTATTTGTATATCTGAAAAGTGGAAAAGTATCGTAATTGCCATAAATAATTGTTCAGTTTTTTCCACTATTTTAGGTTTTTGTTAGGTGGTTTCGTAGCAATTTTAATACATTTTTGTGGCCCACAAAAACTAAACCTTTGGTGGCGACTTGTGTTGTTGCCACAGAAAAGTATCAGCCACTTGGTATAGCCAACGATCCATGGGTCGTCACGACAAGTTATTTGTGGCAATATCTTGACATTCTGTGGCGATTTGTGTCGCCACAAAAAGATTCTTTTCTTGTAGTGATCTTAGAGTTCCTTAAATGTATATTTCGTGCTATAGTTTTGATTATCAAGCATTTTCTATTTTTATTTTTCGTTAATTATCTCTTTCTATGTTATGGCTTGTGTTCAACTTTATTGACTACAAATTTGCTTGAGATAACCATTATATATTTTGTAAACTTGGAACTAATTTTACAGGTTTTTAGTTGTCTGGGACCTATTTTGACTGCTCATTGGTCAGGAAGTTCTTTTTGTGTTTGATGATTTCGTATTATAAGATAGGTATTGATTCTATTTAAAGTGATTACTGGTAAATTTCATATGTGTGTCAATATTTTTCCTAATGGATACTCCGGTGCACCAGATTTTGCTTCTTGGTTAGTCTACACACTGTGAAATTGATTTTCTTCAACTCATTTTGACATCTAGATTTACTTTTATACTACATCAATTGTGCATTTTTTTGGTCCGCTACTAATGGTTCTTTATTTTTAGTTGGTACCGGTACTTGAAAGATTATAATTTGAGAATTGGATTCTAGGGAGAGGATTGCTAACAAAAGTTTCAAGATTTGAGATCTTAGGCAATGTTCAGTGGCTTTACAGGTTTGTGTGGAACTTGTTGATTCTATTCACATTTGTTTATCATGTATGGATGGCTTATAAGTCTCATAGTTACTAAATTATTATCTGAAATAACAATCATACATCTATAAATGGCAAGTGGTACTCTGCATTAGTCTAAGTTTCTTAAAAATAATACTAATAATAATAATAATAATAATAATAATAATAATAATAATAATAATTTTTTTAAAAAAATTCTCAGTAAGTTCTTTTTTATATAGTTATATCTTTCATGCTATTTCTAAAATAAATAGTTATATTTTCATAACATTTTGGCAACTCTATTATTGAATCTCTCAAAACGATTTCATGACACTTACTCCAGGTGACGGGCCAAGAAAATTACCGGATGGATCTTACCAACGTAGATCATGCGAGTCCTCATAGAGTATTACTTCTACAATATGATATGGTTATTTCACTTCGAATGGATATTAAATATTAGCATTCCTTAATATTTTAAGAATCTTATTATGTAATTTTGAAATGCTTATGTTATTTATATATGATGATTGATTTGTTTCACTAATCTTTCTCATATGTTTGTGTCAATACTATTGTTTTTTGAGAATGGATTGTGTCAATACTATTGTAAAGCAAATAAATAAGCTTTGAGCACCAGACAGAAGTAGAAATGGAATGAAAATATAAGAACGTAAAAATGGAGTAACAGTTGATGCATGAAACACACAATATGACGGTTTAAAATTGCCATTTAGAGCCATGTTCACATTTAAATTGCGGCGGTCGAAAACCGTCGTAACATAAAATTATCTACTCTATACAGAGTACTTATAGCGGTTAATAAGCATTTAGCGGCGGTTAAAACTGCCGCAATACCCTGAAACCGTTATTACTCCGATATTTTGTAGCATAAACTTTGCAATTTGCACCTGTGTAAGATACAAAATACTTTATCAGCAATATTAATTAGTGACATAGAACTCAAATTTTGAGTAATTCCGTAAATTGTTAATTCTTAAACGGATATATTTTCAAGTTCATGTTTTGAACCAATCTTTTGGCTTAAATTTGATGATCTCAAAAGACACTAAGATGCACCTTTGGACCATCCATGACTATGACTTCAAAGGGTGATGCTTCACACTTTGGGATAGTTTGATAGAATGTATTATTGAATGTGATATATTAGTAATGTTGAAATAATTTATAATGAATTATTTGGTTCTGAATATTAAAAATATTTCTATCTTTAATTATATGCTTATTTATGAATTATTAATATCATGATTTGCTATATATTAGTTATAAATCACATAATACTAAATAAGGTATATATAAACTAATATGTATTAGTTTTTCGTACATCCTACCAAACGCTTAGTTGCCAATTCATACAGACTAGTCTAAGAATAATACGTAGTTTTCCTTCATAAACAATATCATTGTGACATTTCTGACTTGTTATCAACGGATAAACCTTGTAAATATGGATATATCTACCTTGAAATTTCAAAAAAAAAAAAACTTTTTTGCCCCTCCTTTTTCGAGTAAAGTGGTCACTTTGAAATGTTTCTTTATGCATTTTAAAGTATTTATGATCTAAATTATAACTAAAAACATATTTATTTTCTATAGTCTTCGAAGCAATCCTCTATATTGGAAAAAGAGAATTATTTTCAATATTTGCCCTATAATTGAGCTTAGAGTCTATACACCTTCTCTCCTAGGGTGTCACATAAGATCTTGTTTTATTTGCAAAAGAAACGTGTGAGTTTGAACAAAATAAAAAAATATTTTAAAAAAGGTCCAGAAAGTCAAAACCATGCCTCTGAAAAACAATGTTACCCTCTCCCACCCGCTTTCTTGTTTAGTCAATTTCAAAAAGAATTACAAGTGTTTATATTTAATAATAATTTAATTTTAAAATATTTATTTTATTTTTAATGAGATTATTTATAGCTATACAAATATTTATGATTTATTTTAGGTCACAAGTTTTCAATTTTTTTTTTCTTAAACTTCATACTTAATCAAACTTCATCATATAAATTGCGACAAAGGAATACTAATATTATAGACTAATAATATATTTTCCCGTGACTGACAAAAACTTCTGTACTTTCCCTATTCCCATCTTTATTGGGACCTTCCTCAGAGTTGATTTATTGATTGTTTTTTTTCTCTCCTTTCGTTTATCATTCTTATAATATAGATTATTGATCAAAAACAATTATATTGGTTTTTATTGGTGTAATAAATAAGTAGCATGAAGGTATAATTTAATAAGTTTGACACCTTTTGATTAGAGATTTATCTACATATTAGAAACATATCTTGTTTGTAAGTTCAACAAAATTAAAGCATAAATTTGTAACAATCAACTTACAACTTTTTAGCTATAAATATATTTGATTTAATCAAAGATAAAAGATTATTTTATCGTTAATATCTTTTGTAATCTCTAAAATACGAGCCTCAAAGAAAAGCCTCCTTCCCAATTTTATTTTGTCATTCATCCTTTTCCATGATAACATCTGCATATTTTATCACTACTCTTTTTTACCAAATGTACATATCAATGGTAAATTACAGGTTTAAGCACTTTTATTCAATACATAATTAATTATATGTACAAATCTATTCATATTCAAAAATGTTACTCAAACAATTATGAGTTACTTTCAATTAATTAAATTAAACGGGATATATATATATATATATATAATGAATGATGTACTGCAAAAGAAGATAAGTGTCAATCAGAATGTCATTTTCTTAGGAATATTGGATGTGAACTATTATTATCTGGACCATATAAACACATATTAATATCTCAATCCTTTTCTAATATCCAAAATTCTTGGCTGAGTTGATGTCTCAACAAATCTAAAGGATTAAAAGGGTAATTATAGTGTACCAAATTATGCTATTAATGAATCAACAAGAGAATTATTGATTGATAATTTATCGTTAATTATTACCATTACTTTTACTATGATGAAAAGGAAAGGAGGAGAGTTTAGTAGAAAAAAGAACTTTTTCCTTTTGTTGGGGGTATTATATTTATATTATTTTATTTTTGTTAGAAGTGGATAAAAAGGGACTAACCAATGCAACAGAAGTCAAGTCTTTTTCATGACACCTTGGCTTGTCTATCATAAATGGAATTTTCCTATCAAACAAATTCACATAATGCATTCTTTGCCATTCTCACACCAAACATTTTGATCTTATGCCCCACAAGGATTTATTAGTACTTCTACAAAGAAAAACTATATATAAGTTTCTCTACTAGTTAGAATTAGTGGTGTCAAATAAACGATTAAATTTGGACAGATTAAAATAAATTATGCTAATAAATTGATTTGTTCAAAAGTTATTTGGGCTAAAATGAATTAAAAAACTTGTCATAATTCAACCTGTTCCATTCTTACAAAATTTTAATTTGTTTGTTTATAATTTATTTAACCACTTCATAAAACCCTTCTTTATTATATGACACAATAAAAAATATCGATTTAAAAGAATCTTGACAAAAAATTCATGAGTTAATTTGGGCTATCAATCGTGATATTAGATAGGTCAAAATGAGTTAAGCTAATATTGACACGAACAACTTAGATTAAATGGGTTAGACAAACCATGTTTCATCAATTAATTATACCCCTAAGGAACCAATCCAAAAATGAGAACATAAATATTTGAGGAACTTTCAAAAATGAATATAATGTAGGCTTAATTGAAGATCTATAACTATAATTTGTTTAATTACGATTTATAATTACATGTCAAAGGAGGAGAGATACAAAAGAGATTTATAAGAGAAAAGAGATAGTCTAGAGAGATGATGAATACATGTTGTATTTATTGCATCAAATTGTATCAGTGAATACAATTGTATCAAGTGTATCTATTTTTAGTGTATTCATTCTGAATAAGTGTATTTGTAATTGCATTTGTTCCTTGTGCATTCACTTTGTATCAAGTATATTAACGAATACAATTGTTTCAAGGGACACAATTGTATCTAGTGTATTTGTTCCTCGTGTTTTCACTTAGCGTCAATGTATTTAAGTGTATCTGCAACTCGTAGAGATTTATATCAATATATTCAATTATATTTTGTCTTTATTATACATCTATGATGTCTTGTATACTTTTTCAGAATACAATTGATACAATATTGTATCTCTCCCTCGTTTTAGCATAAGAATCAGAGCATGAAAGCAAAAGAGGAGTAGAAGTTTCCTCCATCTCTCACCTAATTTCTATAAGTAATAACACATTTAAACACCAAAGTCCTTTGTTGCTTAATTATTGGATCTCATGAATTATGGCGAGAGATAGAGAGGGAGGGGACAAGAAAGGGAGAGAAGGGAGTGAAGGAGGAGAGAGGTGATCAGCGAGAGAGGCGAGCGAGAGTGGGAGAAAGGCGACTAAGAGAAAGGAGAGAGAAAAGAGGTAAGCGAGACTTTGAGAGAGAAGAGATTTGCTATATATTTTAAATATAATTATATAATATAATTTTTTAGTTATAGCTATGTTTAGTAAATATACATATTTTTTCTAAATATTTTGGGTGGTGATGCGTTTACAGCGATATTATGGATTTCTTATAACAAGATTCCAATGCTTAAAAGAGAACATATTAAGTGGGTCAATCTAAATATAAAATCATCGAATTTATCTATTCTAATAGAATACTAATTTTTTTTAATCATATTAAAGTAACTGAATCATAAGAAGTTACCCACTATAACAATATGGCCACTTTGATTTGATGTATAAATTTGTTCGTTGAATATATAGAATATTAGTGATCCTACATTATGAATCATGTTCTTAGTTATTTATCTGATACTAAAATTTAATAGTTTATAATAATTCTCTGTCTATAACATATTTGGAAAAACTAGTCCTGTTGCAATTACAGAATTGAAAATCTTGATTTTCTTCCTTTAAAGCGGTACACAAATCCGAATCGAAATATTGAAAACATGTAAGCCATAGATTTAATACAACATTTTCTTTTTTAACGTAAAAAAAATGAATAGATAGTATTGTAGTATTTCTTGGGGAGCTTTTCAATTTTAGATAAAAAAATAATGTTTTTTTTCCTCTTTCTGAGAGAGTCAAGGAATTGAGGAAGTAGGACAGTAGATATATATGATAGGTGAGAAGGTTCCAACAAGGTCACGTGAAATATTTTTAATAGTATATGATTTCTGAGGAGTCAAAGATTCTAAAATCCAGAGTAATTTTCATGTGGCTCTTCTTTCATTAATATTATTTTTATTCTTATTATTATTTTTTTCGTTAATCTGCTATTTATATTAGAGCCGGACTAAATTAATCACACAACAAAAGACCTTATTCGGAGAAAACCGCTCCATATCAAAAAAATTTTATATATTCAATACTCAAACTTCAAACCTCTAATTAAAAATAAGTAATTACATCCACTACATCACACTGAAATTATTATCATTATTATGTGACCACATATATATGACACCTTTTTACATCCTAATATTGGGAATAACAATTGGGGCACAACTTTTTTTGGCAGTTGTTGATGAGAAAGATGTCAAAGTTTTTATTTTCTTGGCAATGAAGTTTTAGTTTCCCAGTCAAAAATTTACAATTATCTTTTTCCTCTTTGTTTTCATACTTTTGCTTTTAGGAAACATTCTGTAAAGCATGTGTTATAATGTCATAATTTGCGCATGAGAAGAGTCCACAATTTACAAAGGATTATATCACTATGTCACTAAAGCACTTTCTTCTTCCACTTCTACTTTAATTTGTTGGATGGACATAATAAAAAAGATTTATTCCTTAATTGAGAGAGTTATGAAGAGCTTGTTTTCAATTAAATTTCACATATAACCTTGCAAATCTTACATACTTTGTGCACATTATAATATTAATTGATATTGATAAAGTATTAGAGAGAAGCTAAAGGTGTAAACAAATTATTGCGGGAAAAATGACTTATTTTTTGGTTTTTATTATACGTTTTTTTTTTAATGTAATGCATTCTCAAAAAAGCATCTTCTTTGTTTTTCTCTTTTTTGATTGATGCGTGTGGAAATCGACACATACGAAAAATATCACTACTCTGTCTCATATTAATAAGGATGCCCTATTCATAATTCACTTTCTTTTATACATGTTTTAAAAAAAATTATAAATAAAAGATAATTTTTTTATTGATTTATCAAAAGAATTTGGAACTTTACAAACCAAATTACTGTAAAGTAATTATTGTAATGGCAAGGATAATAATATGGACTACTAATAATATGTGACAGAAGGAATATCTCAATTAGTTAATTATCCAAATTTTCACCATTTTGGTTCATTCTCCATGTCCATATAATTCACTCTTTCGTTTTCCTTTTCCTTAATTAAACGATTGGAGTATTTCACTCCTGCTACATGATCGAAATCTACTTAAACTTAATTAATTAAATAAAACAATAAATTAATTAATTTGTATTGAATTTAGGCAGGGAAAAAAAAGGAAGAGGAAATGGACACGTAAGCGTCTAACAGCGCAAATATTTAGAAGGCGACAAAGTTCACACTAGACAGAATGCCACGCCACAGAAGCAGTAAAGAAGATAAATAAGTACCCAAAATAACAAAAAGGGCCAATATTTTATTAATTAAATGACTATATAACCAAAAAAAAAAAGGGGGGAAGCTTTAAAATAATTAAATGACCATATCAACACCTTTTTCCACCAATAATTTTCCACATATTAAAGTTAAAGAACTCCACCGTCTTCTACAGGTGCACCATGATAAAAAGCCACTAATAAAACAAAACGTTTATATTATCACTTAGAATTGAAAGAGACAATAACAGAATAAAGCACTCCTTAATGTAGAATTAAACAATAATCACGCTTAGCAATGTCCAATTATTTCATCAAAAGGGAATCTTGCAATCTGTTCAATTAATTACCACGGAGGACTGTGGTGTGATTGATAAAATTCCTCTGAGTTTTGGTTTCGAAAAGGGAAAAACCCCTCTCCTAATAGACCTGATCTAAAACGAATCTGAATAATCAAATCAATTAGTAGATGGTTATACCGAAAAACTCCTAGACACCAACACCAAATTAATTGGCATTAACTATATGAATCAATCCACAAAATTCAAGTTACCTTGTTCGTTAGTACTCAGTAAAGACAATAACAACCTCAAACATTTGTCCTTTATTTCTGTAATGTAAAACTTTCCCTCCATTAATGGGGGCAACGGCCATATCTGTCTGTAGCATAGGGTCCCCTAAAAGACACAGAATTTGGCAACAATCACGAGCAAAGAATACAGAAAAAGCCACTCTACTACACTTATCTGTAAACAGTATTTCTTCTTCTTCTTCATGAGGCCAAAATGTCACATAATTCAATGGCTTCTCTATCGTCTTCCACTCCTCCAGTATTTTCATATGATGATGATAAACTAGACCTCCAGTCGGTACGCAAAGTCGTTGCTGTTATAAATCAGCACATAACTGCATTGCTTGCAGATACAAAATCTTGGAAATCCTTGAAATTGAAATGCAGTTCCAAGCTTGATGTTTGTAGTAATAGAGGGTATCTCGAGTTTTCGGAGCAGTCGATATTGTCGAATCTTTATTGGGGGATAGAGAGTATAGAAGCAGCACTTCAAGCAAAATGGAGTCAAGAGAGAACCTCAAGGCTGCAGAATTCAGAGAATATGCTTCAAGTGCCAGCTTCACTTGATGAACATGGAGAAACAGCAGGAATTCCAAACAGTTATTTGACAGGCTACTCATACTTTTACCTCTCTGTTGTTAGAAAGCTCCAAGGGGATGAGTGGCAGGTTGCTATGCATTTTCTTCAAGCTCTTGCGGTTTCTCCTAGGCTTCTTCACGCTGAAATTGCTACCGAGCTCTGCAGACAGTTATCAGTCTTATGCTTTGAGAAGGAACCATATTCCAAAGATGAGAATGAAGTCTATGCTATGATGGTAAAGATGGCCAGGAGATACAAAGCTTGGCTTATGTATTATCAAATTATGTCTTCTGGAGAAGACGGTTCTCTGACGAACGGTGAGTCCAGCAGCGTCACTTCAACTCAACATGAATTACAACAGATAATGTAAGTTTCCTAGACTATGCTACAGATAAGCAGTCGATATAAGCCAGAATTTAAAGTGCACACTACATTTAGCAATTTCAGTAATAAACATTTCTGATAAGAACACGCCTTGGCGAAGCTTTAATACTTGAGAAAATTTCAGTGGAAGTGAATAATATCTGGTGAAGACAATAAAAGACCTATGACCAAGTATGATTAGTTTTTAGCAATTTATGAGTCCAAGCTTTAAAACTGACATTTTAGAAGCACTGGATTGGAACATTTCAGTAAAAGCTCATTCTCATCCAAATTATGTCTGTTTAACAGGAGTAAATCTACAGATTCATGTAAGCATGAAAACAAGCAGTGCAGCTCTTCAAATGTAAGTATAACTGATCCTCTTGGATAAGTCTGAGCACGATACCAAAAATGAAAATAGAACAGAATTTCTACAGACACTGTAGTAATGGTCAAGATAAGGGTAAACAACAAAATGTACTGGGGTCTCAAATTCAAAACTTGCATCAGTGTTTTCTCACCTTTCTCTATGTTTAGTCAGCCTAAGGTCCTAATTCTCCTGATAATTGTTTCAGTTTGTATGACTTTCAAATTAATAGAACATGAATGCAGTTTGAGAAGGTGCATCCTTTTAATGCCCAAAATGATGCTAAGAATGAGGAAGAGAAGACAATTATCACATCCAACGAGTGCACAAAGGAAAAACAGGTAGCTATTACTGAACTAAGGAGTGGCGTAGCAGAAACACCCAAGAACTCAACCACCAAATGCCTCAAAGATATATTGCTTGATTCAGAGTCGGAGACATTTGATTTCAGTGACAACAGTTCTGCAAGTGAAAATTTTCATGAGGTAATATCTTGATAAAGACAGCCATGAAAAAGATGAGTTGAATTGAATAGCCCTTTGAAAACTAAGCACTCACAGAAGCATGCACACAATCTCATCATCTTTTTGATTCAGGAATATGCAGAAGACATGGAAATCACTTCAAAATGGAGCCGAGAAAATCAGCAAACAGAGGCTTTTTATCAGTTCAGTCCCCACTCACCTGTTTTAAGATTTAGCCTGATACCTGAGTAGGTCTGATATTCACATTAACTCAACTATAACTCAATGAATACAGGAACCAGAAATCTTCTCGCTCCTCACTGTTTTTGGAAAGCTTGGTTTGTAAATCGCAAGTTTCTGGACTAAGACACAATAAAGGAAGCAGAGTAGAAATCACTAAATCGCTCTCCAGAAGATTCTCCGGTTCGTTTAGTCATACTGATTTATCAGCAGAAGGAATCAGAGGCCTCAAAACGCACATACATTTGAGTGGTAACAATGAAGCAGCAACAATGCAACAGGGCTTACAGATGATTGATAGTAGATCCGATGGATTTCCGATGTCCATGACTTTGCGTGATTATCAGCTCTGCAAAACACAGCACCCAAGGATTTCTTCACGGCAAAAGAACAGGTGCAAGAAGACCTTAAAAGAAATATCTGAATATGCTGAAGAAAATTCTCAAGCAGAACAAGCAGCACTACTTGAGAAAATAATTTCAAAGTTATGTTTCTCAGAAGAGTTTGGGGATTATAAAGACTACACAGTTGACCTTACAACAATATATGAACTACTGAACAACAAAACAGGACTCAAGTATTCTTTGCTAAAAGACATAATTATTGATCAACTTTTGAGGGCTATATCAACATCCAGAGAAGAACATGTGATACGAGAATCGGTATCAGTCCTATCAATTATTATTTCAAGGAACAGATCACTTGTTGATGACGTGAAGAGGAAAGGGTTACAATTGAATCATTTGGCAACTGCTCTTAAGAAAAATGTTCATGAAGCGGCTATACTAATTTACTTAATAAATCCATCTCCTGCAGAAATCAAGACATTAGAACTTTTACCATGTCTTGTGGATGTGGTGTGTGCTTCAAACAATTACAAATGTAGCCTAAGAACACTGTGGATAACACCTCCAGCAGCGTCATTGATGATTATGGAAGCACTAGTCACGGCATTCGACTATACATCGAGTGAAACACAGTTAGCTGTTATCAGCTCACCCGAAGTACTCTCAGGGCTCTTGGATGTCTCAAGAAACAACAACCTGGAAGAGATTATTGCTCTGGCAGCTGTTCTTATCAGATGTATGCAATTCGATGGTCAATGCAGAAAACACATAAACCATTCTGCTCCACTGGCCCCATTTATCTCTCTTTTGAGAAGCAACCATGAGCGTGCAACGTCAGTTGCATTGGAGTTTTTTCATGAACTGCTGAGGATTCCAAGGTATGAAACTATCTACCTATTCACCATTATCTTTATTCTCTGCTGGGAAGATAATGACATTGATGATTGATCACGATAAGAACTCTCAAAGAAAATGAAAACTGGAAGGTAATCATCAGCATGGGAGTGGGGATAATGGCGACGTAATATTAAGCTAAGATTTTGTTCTTAGAATCAAATCAGTGACACCTTTACCGGGGTTTTAATTCACCATAATTTGTTATCTTGTGAAAGAATCCAATGAATCAAATTATTATCTCATCGAAAATGTACCCTAATTGAACAAAGTGACCATAAACAATATCTTCTTCCTTATACAGCATACTTCTCAGAAGTAAATTACTGCTTACTTTATACCTTAAAAATATGATCAAGAAGATTTCAGGACATATTCAATCTATTTCGCATCAGGTCATCAGCCATTGAGGTGCTGCAGAAAATACAACAAGACGGAAGCAACAACAATATGTGTGCATTATTGCTTCTCATCCAAAAGTCACAACCACAGTACAAAATTTTGGCAGCAAATTTGTTGCTTCAGTTAGACATGCTGGTAAGCATATTGAAGTGTTGTCTTTCAAAGCATCTGGAAAAAAATGTGTGAAAGAATAAAAGAACGAGCAGGTTTCCGTAACTAAACACCTGAAATACAACAGCATATGTTGAGCTTAGAATCTCCCAACATATAGGGATATCACAAATTCATGATATTGGACACCGAAATACACAAGAAAAACAAAAAACAAAAACAAATTACATTTTATAGCTTAAGAAAGTTACCACGAAACACTACACAGCAGAAAACCTGGAAATGTTTATTGTCTTTTATTCTTTCTACAACCATAAAGTCACAATTTACCTATAGCTGGTTGCATCCCTATATAACTAAGGTTATACCAATCCATATATCTTTTACATTTACTTACAAACCAAAAGGTGTCACCATGAACCTTTGATGATGTCAAATTTTCAGGAAGAAACACCAGGTAAATTTGTATATTGTGAAGAGGCTATGGAAGCTCTACTCAAGTCAGTGTCATGTGAAGAGAATTCTGCAACACAGGCTCTATCAGCATTCATCCTATCCAACCTTGGTGGAACCTGCTCTTGGTCAGGAGAACCCTACACAATACCATGGTTGCTTAAAAAGGCTGGTTTGACTTCATTGCCACACAAGAACATGATAAAGAACGTTGACTTTTCGGATAAATGTCTACAGGTAATTTGTTCTTTCAAGATCCAATTTAGCCTGGTGCCCTCTATTCTCTAATATTACCCAGTATTCTCTCCATTTCAATTTGTTTGTCTGGTTATGCATTTATGCACCCAGATCTACCATTCATTACCATGCAAAAATAATAATTTTAATCTTTATTTATTCTTCTTCATGAAGAAGTTTATACTGTTTATATTTGCTTAGAGGCACTAAGGTCCACACTGAACTTGGCTACCATGTATTTTTTTTTACAAATCCTTGAGCCGAGGGTCTACCGGAAACAACCTCTCTACCTCCCTTGGTAGGGGTAAGGGTAAGATCTGCGTACACTCTACCCACCCCAAACCCCATTTGTGGGATTACTGCACCCATGAGTTGTTTACTTGTTCTAAAGACTCCATGAACTAACAGGACATTGGCATAGAGACATGGTGTAGCAAAGTAGCGAGGCGCTTCTTAAAGTTTGGAAATCCTCTATTCCATGCTTTAGAGAAAGGACTTAAGAGCAAATCAAGAAGTACCTCCCGAGATTATCTTGCTGCTATTGCATGGCTGGGGTCTGAAATCACGAAAGCCCCTGATGATTTGAGATATGCAGCCTGTGAGATCTTACTTAGTAGAATTGAGCAATTTGTTCATCCAGGACTGGAGCTTGAAGAAAGGCTACTAGGATGTCTTTGTATCTTTTATTATACTTCCGGAAGAGGTAAATGTCTAAATATGCACTAATCACCAAATGCATTAGTTGACTTGCTTTCACTTCAAATATGTGCCTGAAATGGGAAACTCTTACAGGAATGAAAAAGCTAGTCAACTTTTCAGAAGGAGTTAGAGAGTCACTAAGACGCCTTTCCAATATGAGTTGGATGGCAGAAGAATTACTTAAGGTTGCTGACTATATCCAGCCAAACAAATGGGTAGGTAGACATCAGTTTTCTTTCTTATATGTTGTGGCTGTATGTGATGTTAACAGCACCCTAATGCAACCACTTGTACCAGTCATCTCTACCTGATCATCGCATCTAAGACAAGTGAATGTATAGAACTTGCATCACAAACAAGTAAACTATAACTTCTTATCAATTAGCCACATCCTTGGAAGAACTGTAACAAGGTTGGCAACTATATCAGTTAACAAGTTGAAATAAATTCCATAGTGTCAAAGAGACTACTAGGACCTTTTCCTGCATAGGAACCGAAATTTGGCCTTTAACACTAAAATGTAGAACAAGGATTACACAAAACTTCAACAGGCAGAGAGGAATTAACAAATATGATTGGTAGATCACTGAGTCAACACCAGAAATGGAGGTGTCGTGTTGTCATGATGCATGCATGAGAAATAATTACTCCCTCCTTCCCAATTTACGTTACACTATTTCACTGAGCACGAAGTTTAAGAAAGAAATGAAGACTTTAGAAGCTTGTGGTCTAAAACAAGTCATGGACATCATTTCAGTAAGGGTAAAGTGAGAATTTTAAAGTTATTTGTTTCTAATTATAGAAATGTGACATTTTTCTGGGACAATCCAAAAAGGAAAGTGTGTTACATAAATTGGGACATAGGGAGTAGTATATATACAATTCTTCATTTCTAACTCAGTTTTTCTTCCCAATGGTAAGAGCAGAGAATATCTTGTGTTCACACACAGATTCTTGAAATGAGTAGTAACCATAGTGGAGCAGTAACATCGCTCACCTACTATAATGGAGAGCTTTACAGTGGACATGCAGATGGTTCAATCAAGGTTAGCCACTATTATGTGCTTCATACTTCTTGGCTCTAAGTTTAAGGTTCACATTAACAAAGAGGATAATGACCTCTTGTTAAGTCGTATTCTGGGATGATGAGTTGTGCCTAGATATATGTCTGTAGAGTGCTCATTTGTGTTAGATTTGTAATATAACAAATCTGATGGTTTTACATCATAGGCATGGGACATCAAAGGACAAGAAGCAACACTTGTTAGGGACGTGAGGGGGCATAAAAAGGCTGTGACATGCTTTTCAATTTCTGAATCAGGGAATTGCCTGTTGAGTGGTTCTGCTGACAAAACAATAAAGGTAACCAGTAACCAATCAAATTTTATGTTAAATGTGATTGAAGTCCATGCTAAAAATGCATTTATTGGATGAGTTTTTCTTTTTTCGCAGATCTGGCAAATGTTTGAAAGAAAGCTTGAATGTATAGAGACTATACTGACGAAAGATCCAATTCAAAATATCACCACACATGGAGAACTTATTTTTGCAGTTACCCAGAGCCACAAAATGAAGGTAGATATAAATGATCATCACATTCAGACAAAAGAACCTAAGTCAAGTTTAGAAACGATTTTTAAGATGCTACATTACATTACCAAGACTTGTTCTATTATAGGTGTTTGATGGATCACGGAAGGCTAGTAAATATTTCAAGAATAAATCCATAAGGTGTGGAACATTGATAAATGGAAAGCTGTATATAGGCTGCACAGACTCAAGCATACAGGTCAGATTAAAGATCTTGTTTCAAAGTCATGTAGTACAACTCATTCAGCAATTGAGTTACAGATATATAATTACTAAATACAGGAGTTAGCTATACCAAACAGCAGGCAGCAAGAGATCAAAGCACCATCAAGGAGTTGGAGTATGAAACACAAGGCTGTGAACTCATTAGTTGTATATAAGGACTGGTTATACAGTGCAAGTTCAACAATTGAAGCTTCACATATAAAGGTAACAAATCCAACTTGTTGATGTGGAGCAAGTACCTTTTCATTGACACCCCCACTGATGCAGGACTGGAAGAAAAACAAGAAACCCCAAATATCAATGTCAACAGAAAAGGGAGCCAATGTGTTGGCAATGGAAGTAGTGGAGGACTTCATATATTTAATTTGCAGTGCATCGATGAGCAACATCCAGGTACTGGCGTATCTTACATAGAAACTAAGATTTAAGTTTGATAATTCTAGAAAACCACGTTCCCAACAGAAAAAATGAAGCTCTATCTACTTGATGAAAATCAACTTGGGACAGTATATGATCCAATAATGAGTACTAAATAAATGCTCATTACTCACTCACTTACACGAAACTTACCATGTTAAGTAATGCTTCATCTCTAAGCAACCTGCTGCATACTAACTGATGAATACATGACGCAACCAGATTTGGCTGAGAGGAACACAGCACAAAGTTGGAAGATTATCAGCAGGAAGCAAGATAACAAGTCTTCTAACGGCAAATGACATAATTATATGTGGTACAGAAACAGGAATGATTAAGGTTTGTCTATTTCAACTTCTGCTCAAAAAACGAAGAATTATTATAAGGCAAATGGAACTTTTGACAGTCCACATTGCAAAACAAACATGTTTATCATGTAATACACACCTTCCTATATGGAGTGTCAAAACTTCCACTACCTTTTTGGTATCCTCCCTTCAAAATTCTTTGATGAAGAAGAGCGCAATCTTTATTTGTTTTTTTCCAAACATAATGGTACTAACTCATTGCTTTGACTTCTAATGTTAAAAATGGCAGGGTTGGATCCCCCTGTAGTGGTACATTACAGGTACAGAATAAGTGTAGCAAAAACGATAGTTTCAAGTTAGTGATTTTCACCCTGTACAGAAGGAGGAAGCAGTCTGATTCCATATGATGTAGAGAGAACAACCATACAAATGAGTGCAGTGTAATTATATCATTCTACTTCAAATAATTCTACATGCTAAATCAATCTTAGATGAAAGCTATGCCTGTTTTGCTTCTTTTTTTTTTAACTTAAAAAGGGAATTACCTTAATTCTTGCTGCACGACAATAGAAGTAAAACCTGCAACAACTGAATATTTTATTAAAAAATTTCTCACAAAATATCTATACAAGTTAATTCACAGCCATGGAAGTAATTAAAGCAAAAAAAAATTGACCCCTAAAGAGCTTTTGATCATGACAAGAGAGAGTCAAGAAACTGAGACTCCAGCAGCTTTTCTCTGGTCCTTTCCAAGTGTCCCTTCAACAGCAAGAGTTCATTCACGTTATGACATGCTTCAACATTGAATGAATCACACATACCACTCGACTCAGAGGATGAACATTGCGTTTCAACATTGAATGAATCCCAAATACCATTCGACCCAGATGGGATTCCTGAGTATGAACAATGCCTTTCAAGATTGTATGAATCACACATACCATTCTGCCCAGAGGATGAACAAGGCCTTTCAAGATTGAATGAATCACACATACCGTTCTTCCCAGATGATGAACAAGGCCTTTCAAGATTGAATGAATCGCACATACCATTATGCCCAGAGGATGAACAAGGCCTTTCAAGATTGAATGAATCCCACATACCATTCTGCCCAGAAGATGAACAAGGCCTTTCAAGATTGAATGAATCCCAAATACCATTCGACTCACAATGCGTTTCAAGATTGAATGAATCCAAAATACCATTCGACTCACAATGCGTTTCAAGATTGAATGAATCCCAAATACCATTCGACTCAGAATGCGTTTCAACATTGAATGAATCCAAAATACTATTCGACTCACAAAGCGTTTCAACGTCCCCACAAGTGTAGGGTTTTCCTGAGGAAGAGAAAACAAGAATGGCAACTTTAGCACCAGTCTTGGATTCAAGTTGCACAGCTTTCTTGAAAAGTCCTTTGCGTCTCTTCGAAAATGCCACCATTCTTGCAGATTCTTTTGTGATTTTCTTTATTTCGATTTTCTGTTTTCCGTTACCCATCGTTCTTCTTCCTTTCTCTCCGACTAACTTGCAGACTTAATTGTAAGTGTTCTGTACTACGCTTCAATGTGCATGTATATATTAACAAAAAGAAATATATCTAAAATGGGTTAGAAGCATGCGTATAAAAAAGAGTTGTGCCTGAAAATCAAATCAAAAAAAATGTTATTGGATTATTAGACTAACAGATTTTTATTGGTTTTATAAAAAAATTATTGGGTTATCGATTTGTTATTGGGTTTTAGTATAGGGTAAACCGATAACTCATTAAGATGATAGTAATTTATTATTTTACTCTTTATAATATATTAAACGGAAAATGGTTAAAACTATCCTTAAATTATCCGAAATAGCTTAAATATATCCTTAAATTATATTTCAGCTCAAAAATACCCTTCCTGTCAAACTATTGGGCCACACCTACCCTTCTAGTTAACGAAAGTATCCGTGTGTGTGTTAAATGCCACATGGACGCCCCATGGATGCCACATGTGCATGCCAAACAGACCTCACCTCCACATAGACGACTATGGAAAAGGGTCAAAACTATTCAAAATAGCTTAAATATACCCTTAAGCTATAATTCGGCTCAAAAATGCCATTCCCGTCTAACTATTGGACCACACTTGCCCTTCGGTTTAACAAAAATATCTATGTGTGTGCTAAAATGCCACATGGACTCCACCTGTGCACGCCAAACACACCCCACCTCCACATAGACGACTTAAAGCCCCAATTTCACTTTTTCCCCTTATTTCATCATTTCCTTATTTGGGTATATCTATATGAATATACAATATACATTGACTCAAGTCAGTCTTGATCCATTTTATTTCGATGCTAATATGTTGTACTTTGAAGATCACAACTTAAACAAAATTCAAATGAATTTTGCTATCTAATTCTTAAATCATCTATTATATTGAATGTTTCTTTAACTTTCCATAAAATCTAAAACTTCCTTAACAATCATTTAGAGCATCTTCTGGATTAGGGACCACAAAAGCTCAAAACTTGAACAAAAATAGGGTAATTGGTAAAAAAAAATTAAATTAAAAAATCTATAAAGACTTACTAGGTCTTCGTTGATGTAGTAGCAATCGAAGGTGTCATCCCAGTTGTTCGTCAAGTTTTCCTCATTAGCAAAATCACCGACGTTGATGTGGCGGAGCTCGGTCACCACTGCTAGGGAAGCTGTCGTAGTTGTCTTCCTTGTGCCGGAGTTCCGGTAATAAGTATATTAGGTCTCTTACGACAGCTGCTATTTTGCGCCATGCCCGTGAGTTGAATCAACAAGAAAGCTTCACCAAGATTTGTTTAAACAAAATTAATTTATTAAGAGAAATTAAAATAATAAATTAGTGTTAATTGATTAATTAAAATGAGTGTGTTTATATTATACCTTAGATCGTTTCTTTTATTGTATTTGAAATGGTCATCAACTTGCAATTTCTCTACTTCATTCAGTTACGTATACAAGTTTCCACAAATATTTTTTCTTTTTTTTGGTTCAATATATACTTTTCAGGATGAAATGAGGGGAAAAGAGTGAAATTAAGGCTTTAAGTCATCTATGTGGAGGTGGGGTGTGTTTGGCGCGCACATGTGGAGTCCATGTGGCATTTTAGCACACACATGAATGCTTCCGTTATATAGAAGGGCAATTGTGGTCTAATAGTTAGACGGAAAGGGCATTTTTGAGCCAAAATATAGTTTAAGGGTATATTTAAGCTATTTCGAATAGTTTAAGGATAGTTTTGACTATTTTCCGTAGTCGTCTATGTGGAGGTGCGGTCTGTTTTGGCATGCATATGTGGCATTTAACACACACATGGATACTTCTGTTAACTAGAAGGGTAGGTGTGGCCCAATAGTTTGACGGTTCGAATAGTTTAAGGGTAGTTTTGACCCTTTTCCGTATATTAAATATTAATAATAAATATAACTAGACACTAATCCGTACTTTACACTACAATGTACACACTTCAGAATATTTCTACTTCTCAAATTTTTCATAGTATGTTTTAATTGTAACATGTAATTGTAGCTTTCGTACTACATCTACTCTTATTGATGCAATTTCTCATTATATTTCTTGTTTCACTATATCAAAGCATTTATAGTTGTTTGTTTGTTTCACTGTATTGCGGCAAATTGTTAAAGAAGTGAGAAGTCATATATTAATTTTATGTGTATTTTCTTATTGGTAAATCGAAAATCGAACTGTTAATGACCAAAAATCGATTAACCGAAAAGTGATAAAGAATATCTTATTGATTTGTTATTGATTTTAGGTATTTAATAATTGAAAATCGATAAACCAAATCAATAATACATAAAATCGAACCGAACCGAACCGACCGATACACCCTACTATCATAAACAATTGGAATGTTTACTCATATTTTCAAAATAATAATGGAGCTACATTAAACCAACCTTTTAGCATGGTTATATTAGAGTAAGTAATTCATTCATTCCAATTCCACATATTGCGTTGTTCTAAAACCTACAGTTTAGTGTCAAGTAATAAAATAGTGATTTATTTTTTTCTATATATACTATGCAAAATTCAACAAATTTGGCTCACACTATTGAGTATTGAGTCAAATTTGAAAATCTGGTATTTTGTGGCCCTAAAAATTAAACTAGATTTATTTTCATTTTTCCATTTAACATAAAAGAACTTATATAATCCGTTGTTAAATTAATAAAACATGCACATAAAATAGAGACAAAATTAAAGTGAGTAGAATTGAGTATATATTTTTTGTTCCTGCTTTTTTCTTTGTTATTGTTTCTTTATTGGGCTTGAATTTTCACCTCAAGCTTATTCTAGACCACTGGCGGATCCATATGAAAAAATTATATTATTTCTATATGGTTAAAAAAAGGGAAAATTTTCAAAACAAAAATATTTTGGCATCTAATAGGGCCCCTTGTTAACACTTTCAATATTTATTTAAAATGTTAATATTTTGGTTTGTTACAATGCTGACTGTATTTATTTAATTTGAAAGAATACAAACTTTTAATAACAGTATGGAGAGAATCATGGGAGAAAATACTTCAAAAAAAGATAAAAATATTTCCCTTAGTTTTTGTTCCTTACTTGTTTGAACTTTTTATATAATTTTATTTGAAATGTATTTGCCCTTTTGGTTAATTTTTTTTTAATGTGCCATTTTAATTTTTTGAAGGAAAAAAGTTGTCCATTTGGCTCCGGATTCGTGAAAAACATTTGAGTTAGTTAGTTATAGAAACACACACATTGAACTTTTTCATGTGTATTTATTATTAAAAAAAAAACACTTTAAGCCACAATATCCACATATGTATATTTGTGGACATTTTACTAATTGACGAAAAAAATTCACTACTATTAGACTTTAAAAAGTAGCGCCACAAAAATCATTCAACGCTATAAAGCTTATCATAGTATGGCGAATAAGTTTTTGATGCTTAGAATAGCTTTATCATGTAATTTATATCTTTAGATTAATTTATTTAAAACTTAGTGTTCGATCATAAAAATATGATTTGAACATGTGATTCAAGTTTGGAAAACAATTAATAGCTTATTATTAACTCACTTTTAAAATAGTAGTACATTCAAATATGAATATTATTCCACATATTATAAAAAGTGTAATTAAAGATAATTCCAACTTCAAAAATTCAAATAAAAATGAAAATATTTGAAATAAATTGGGGCCTTAAATAAAAAATATTAAAGCATAATTAATTGTTTTTCTTATTATATTATTATTATTATTATTAATGAATTATTTTTAATTTTTATAACTAAATATAAATTGTATTTACAATTTAAATAAATTATAAATATATATAAATTAATAATATTAGGGTGATGCACAACTTGGCAAGCGTAATTAATTGCTCTTCGTCGTCCAAATATTTCTGTCATTTGTCTTTTCTACTAACCTAAGAATATTGACTATCTATCTGTCCTTTTATTCCTCTAATGCTCCCCACGTGTTTTGGCATCCACATGAATAGATTTATGCGCCCAATAGTCATCTGTTCTCCTTTCTAGATTGTTGCTTTAATGTTTCTAGAAAAAAAATCACCTTCCTTCGTGCCCTAATCTGCAAGAACAACAAAGGTACATTTTCGTTTTCCCCCTCTTCGATCTGCAAATCGTTCCTTTGCTTTGGACAAAAACGACGTCTTACTGTTTCTCTCTATTTGTTGGGTTCGGCCAATGTGGTAAAATATGCTTTCCCCTACGCTTTGTTGTCTTCGCCAATTTTCTGGCCAATTTTACCAAATTTGATCGTCTGAGAAGAAAGCAAGTTGGCTGAAGAAGAAGGAAAGAAAATGGGGGAGGGGTCAGCTTGAACATGGGGGTGGGAGGTGAAATAGAATTTAAGGAGAATTCAAAATTAAAGTAATTAAAAAAAAAGAAGCATAAAGTAAGGCCTTATTTCTTGTCAATAGATTAAAACGTCTAAATGTAAATGATTAATATCTTGTCAATAGATCTGAACGCAGAATGATTAAGATTTTTTGTTATTAAATAAATGACTATATTGTTTTCTAACAATTACTTTTATTATTACAATTTTTATTAATATGTAAACACAATAAATATTATAATTCAAATAAAATAGTAGTTAAATATTAAATTAACAATATATTAGAAAAAAAATGTCAGTCTTTGATAAATGTTAAAAGATGTTTAAATTATAAATTAATACTTTAACTTTGATAAAAATAAAATGGAACTACATGAGCTATATATAAAAATTATAATAATAAAAGTAATTGTTAGAAAACAATATAGTCATTTTTTTAATTTCAAAAACACATATTTATGAAGTTGTTTTGCACTTTAGTCAAATAAAAATTTTACAATAATTTTTTATCAATTCTTGGTAGTGTAAGAACAAAGATGAAAAGTATAAGGAAAATAATTTGGATAATTAATAAAGTTGGAGAATAAGAGAAGCTTGAATATTTTTTTGAAGACAAAAATATGGAGCACAATTTTTTTTCCTGAAAATAAAAGTGTCTTTAAAAGGGTCTGGATGAAAATAAGACAGATTTGATCCATTCAGACACAATAAGAATTTTTTTTAGTAAAAAAACAAACGCATGACCTCATGTCTAAACCATTTAGATTCAGACCTTCATTAAGTGCAAACAAATGAGACATAAGAGAGAGAAAAAATAAAGAAAAAAAGGATAAAGAAAATATTAAAATGAAAAAAAATATATTTTCAATTAAATAAACACGTGTAACGTAATGATTGGTGCGTGATAACACCTACTTTTTAAAATTTGGGGCAGATAAAAAATGATGTAATAATATCAATTCAAAATTATTCAGGGGGGTAGTAAAATACTCTCATAGTTAATGTGTCTTTTTAAAAATTCAGAACAACTTCAAGTGTTACTTTATATTTTATCTCTACAAATTACAATAACATACTCTATTATAATCCCAAAAGTAGAGTATGAGAAAAGCAACGTGACTTACCCTTCCTTGAGAAGGAAGCTCTTTAAGGTCTTTAGGATTAGAAATTAATGACTTAAAAATTAAAAAAGAAGAAGAAGAAGTTTTAACACTTTTGCCCTTCATATGATATGCCTTATAACACATTATCTCCATCTTTGTGTTTGATTTCCCCCCTAAACTCAAAAAATTAGTTAACTTTAGTAGACGTTAACAACAAGGAGCGTACTTCGTTCATTTCAGCTTGTGGATAAAGTTTATGAAAATATATGACATCTTATGCTTATCCCTATCAGAGAGTCTCAACATTCTCTTCTTCACCTGAGACTATACATACATAGAAAACAAGTGATTAGGTTGTTCTTCTTCTTTTTTGTGAAGAGATGGAGACAGAATGTACATGGATGGTTCGCTCATCCTTAAAGGGAAAGAATAGTTGCACCATAAACCTTAATGACAAGATGATCTTGTTAGAATTTAATAGATTGGGAAACGTAAATAAACTAACATGAAATCCTATTAATTATTCAGGATCGTAGAACTATATGATTTTCACATGAACAATAATTTTAGACAAGAAAATTTACCTGAATCCATGATAGCCTTCTTGACTTCTTATGCGGAGTTATTTCTCCTCTTTCTTTGTTCTTGAGAAAACATTTCTCTCTCTTTCCTTACTTTACAGAATAATTTTTTTATGAAGAAAAAGCGTTGTTCTCATCTAGAGAGAGGACCCTTTGATAGAGTTTGAGCGGTTATTCTACACTTATCATCAACGTGTAGAAGTTAAGAGAAGTGGGGAGTTATATTACAAAATAACTTCCTTTTCATCCAATAAGAATTTAACATATTATTTTATTTTTATTTAATTATTAAACCACATAATTAGTGGCCAAACGTGAGCCATAACTTTCATTCTCTCACTTGACACACATAACATTATTCACTTATAATGATTTAATAAATATTTCAATTGTCATGTGCACTGTTAATGTCAAATCCAACTTTAGTTGTTGCAATTGAGCAAAATAACTAATATGAGTCATGACGTTCATACATCATCTATTTAATATAGTTCCTTCCATTTACTATAATATTAGCCTATTACCCAATACAACCTTTAGAAATATGTAATGGATCCAACAATAATGCTTAGTATATCTTTAATTAAGTCAAAACCTATTATTATTATTTTCAACATTATGTATACAAGAGAAAATAGGTAACAACATAAACATTTATATATAATTGAGTTCAAAGTGTCAATTGCATAAAACATAATAAGTCTTTCACATAAAGTCATTCAATGCTATCAATAATGTCAATCCTTTCAGCATGTTCAACAAATGTTTTGGGCGGTAATCCTTTCGTTAAAGGATCAACAATCATAAGCTTGACGCTAATATGTCCAATTGTAACTCTATGTTACTAGACTTCTTCTTTAACTAAATAGTATTTCAATTTTATATGCTTAGCACCCTTTGAATACTTATCGTTTTTAGAGAAAAAAAATGATGTAGTATTATCACAATAAATTTTCAACGACTTGGAAATATTGTCGACTAGTCCAAGTCTTGAAATAAAGTTTCGCATCTAATTAACCTGAACGGTGACCTTAAAGCAGCCACAAACTCAGCTTCCATAGTGGATGCAACTATAACAGATTGCTTCACACTCTTTCATGATATTGCTCCTCCAGCTAGCAGGAACAAATATCCAAATGTGAATTGTCTTGTATCCATACAACCAGCATAATCTGAATCTGAATATCCAATCACATCAAGATGATCAGATCTTCTATAAGTGAGCATATGATCTTTAGTTCCTTGCAAGTACCATAACCAGCCTTTCAGTGATCTATCCTTGAATTACTTTGATATTGGCCTAGCATTCCAACAGCAAAATTGATGTCTGGTCTCGTACATATTTGGGCATACATTAGACTCCAAACTATTGATGCATAAGAAATATCATTCATTTGCTTACATTCTAATTCATTCTTTGGACATTGATTGAGACTAAATTTATCTCTTTTCTGAATTAGAACAAAACTTGATGAACATTTTTCCATTCTAAATCTCTCTAACACTTTATTAATATAGGTTTTTTGAGACAATCCCAATAATCCTTGTGATCTATTTCAAAATATTTTTGTCCCAATCTATAGGATGCCTCTATCATATCTTTTATTTCAATATTTTTAGAGAGATATCTCTTGGTATCGTGCAACAAACCAAGATCATTAGTAGCAAGCAATATGTCATCAACATACAGGACTAACAAAATAAACTTACTCCCACTGACCTTCAAATATATACACCAATCAATGATGTTTTCCTTAAATTCAAAGGTGACAATAATTACGTTGAACTTAAGATACCATTGTCAGAAAGCTTGTTTAAGCACATATGTTGACTTTTTTAGATTACACACCTTGTATTCCTTTCCTTTAATAGAAAATCCCTCAGGTTGATTCATATAAACTTCCATCTTTAAATTTCCATTTAGAAACATTGTTTTCACATCTATTTCATGTAGCTCTAAGTCATAATGAGCTACTAAATCCATTATAATTCTGAGTGAATATTTTTTAGAGACGGATGAAAATGTCTCTTTATAGTTGATGTCATCTTTTTGAGTAAAACATTTGGCAACAAGTCTGACATTTTGACGTTTGATGTTGCTAGTTGAGTCGCGTTTGGTCTTAAAGATCCATTTACATCCATTGCAACCTTCTGGTAATACAACAAGGTTCCAAACTTCATTATGTTCCATAGATTTCAACTTATCTTTCATAGCATTTATCTATCTATCAAAATTATTACTTTCAATGACTTGTGAAAATGAAACTGGATCATTATCAATTTTCAAGTCAATTTATGACTCGTATAAATATACCAAATAGTCATAAGAAATAACATATCTCTTTTGTCTTTGAGATTTTCTTAATGCTATTTCTTGTTGTACATCTATTGCAGGTTCATCAATTATCACTTCATTGAGACTAACATGAGCATTGATTTGTTGTTCTTGTTGATTGTTATGTTGTACAACAAATTCTGGAACAACAACTTTAAAAGAAGTAAAAGGTAGAGGAACTCTCACCCTAACTTCTTTAATTTTCACGTTACGTGGTCGTCACTCCTACTAACTTCACCATTCTCAATGAACCTACCATTTCCAATTTCAACTATTCTTGTTATGTGATTAGTATAGTAAAATCTATACCCTTTTGATTTTTATGGATAACCAATGAAGAAACCACTGATTGTTCTTGAATCCGTTTTTTTTTTGTGGGTTATAAACTCTAACTTATGTCGGGCAATCCCAAACATGTAGGTACCTTAAACTAGGCTTCCTACTCGTCCATAGTTCAAAAGGAGTCTTTGGAACTGTTTTACTAGGAACCCTATTAAGTAAAGACAGTCCTTAAAGCATACATCCACAATGAAAGAGGTAATGATGAATTACTAAACATACTCCTAACCATGTCCATTAATGTACGATTATCTGCTACACCATTTTGTTGTGGTGTTTCAGGCATTGTGTATTGAGCACATATTCCATGCTTTTTAGGGAACTTAGCAAATGGACCTAGGTGTTTTCCAGTGTCATCATATCTTCCATAATATTCACTACCTCTATTCGACCTGATTATTTTCATATTTCTGTCTAGTTATCTTTCAACCTCTGTAATAAAGACCTCTAAGGCATTTATCTCTTGAGATTTTTCATGCAACAAATAGACATACACATAACATAAATAATCGTCAATAAAAGTGATAAAATATTTTTCTTTACCGAAAGATACGGTATCAAACGGACCACATATATTAGTGTGTATAATTTCAAGAAGCTGTGTGTTTCTTGTGGATCTTTCTTTGTGTGTCTTGTTTGTTTTCCTTTAATACAATTCACACAAATGTTAAGGTGTGTAAAATCCAAATTTGAAAGGATTTCATTCTTAACTAATTTTTTCAATCTTTCTTTAGATATGTGACCTAAACATTTGTGCCACAAGAAAACAGATTGTTCATTCGCCAAACTTCGTTTGGTTCCAATATTATGATGCAAAGTTAAGAGTGTTTCGACAAATAGATTATCGAGATTCAGTTTGTATAAGTTATCACAAAGAGTACTAGTACCAATGAGATAATTATGTTTAAATAAACTAAACCATCCATTACCAAAATTAAAAGAGTATCCAGTCTTATCTAACTCAGACAAAGATACTAAATTTCTCGAAAGAGAAGGTACGTAACAAGTTTCAAGTAAATCTAAGTAACACAGAATTTCAAGGATCAAACGGTAAGTCTCGATAGCTTTAACTAGAGCCTTCACGCTATTCCCCATATACACATATCTTTTATTCTGGCTTATGGTTTGTGTTGTAAGGTATTCCAACATCGTATTAGAAATATGAACAGTACAACCAGAGTCAATCCACCAAGTATTATAAGAAACTTTAGTTAAATTTGATTCGATACATGTAAAAGCACTAGGCTTACCTTTCTTCTCGAGCCAAGCTTAAATTTCAGGCAATCTTTCTGTAAGTGTTTAGATTTTCCACAGAAATGACACTTATCATTCTTGTGTTCCTTCTTACGTACTTGAGAGGAGGACTCATTAACATTATGGTGCCTCTGTTTTTCCTTAACATGTTACTTTCCTTCGTTCCAGCTCCTTAATGACTTACAAAGTTAATGAAGTGGTTTTCTTGATTCTTCAGTCTTGTTTCCTTCTGAACTAGCATTCCATGCAATTCATGTACATTCCATTTGTATTTCATGGTGTTATAGTTCATTTGGAAAGGTCCATACTCAAACAGTAATGAGTTGATGATAAACTTTACAAAAAAATTTGCTTTCATTTTCATTCTTAAAGATTTAAGTCTTGCTGCTATGTTTGTTATTTCAATGGCATGCTCATGCATGGTACGTGAACCATCAAACTTTATGATGGTCAAAGTACCCATTAGTGTCCCAACAAAAGACTTATCAGCAGTTTGAGAGGATTCTTCCACAAGTTTTAGAAAATCTTTTACATTTTCAATTTTGGACAGAGTAGTCTTAATGTTGCCCGCAATATTCATTTGCATAAATATTTGGCCTAATCTGTTAGACCAATTCCAATGCTTATAATAGGACCTTTCTTCAGCACTGCTAGTTTCAGTAATAGCAGTTGGCTTCTCAGCGTAAAGTGCAACATCAAGATCTAAAATTTTGAGATGGAATTTGATATGTTCGCACCAATCTGAGAAGTTAAGACCGTTAAAGGTCGTAACAGAGGCAGAGTGCAAATGAAAAACAAATGTTGCAAATATAACATGCTCATTTGTTAATACTTTGAGTTATAAGTTTAAACATATTATCATATTTGAAATTGATTCATGTACTTGAATGTATATTGATGTCCTTCTTTGGGCAAAACATCATAATACAATTTTATACAATTTTAGACATGATGATATTTAAAAGTAAATTTTAACATAATTCAATAATTTTTAATGTATCAATTAATAATATTTATTATCTTTGGATAAATAAATAAAATTAATGACACCTCTAAATTATCTTCTTAATGTTCAATAGTTATAAGAACAAGCAATCAACCTTTGTATGATCCATAAATATCTTATAACTAAAACTGCAATTTACCCATAAGTGTTATATCGATTATAAGCATCAAGATTTATGAATAATTGAATTTAAGTATTAATCATTATTTTGAAATTATATATTCATAAGATTTGACCGCTTTGAAGATTAACAAATCTCACACGTAATCTCAAAATAAATAAATAAATAAATCTAAAATAATGATTTATATTAAATCTTAGTCGCTGCATAATATTGATTTAACTCGTCGAAAAGTACTACTCCCGTAATAATAAACAAAATATCATAACTATAATATGAAAGGAAAATTTTAAAAGTATATGGAAATTTTCACTTATTGCTGGTCAAACATGCATTTAATATAATCATATATTTTTTATTATTTAATTATATCACAAATTCACTTTATGCATTCACTAAAGAATCAAATTATACCGTACATATGTGAATGAACAAAAAGTGCAATCTTTTATTGATTCTAATTAAGGAATTCAATTTTTATTGAATGTCTAATACCACTAAAAGTTTCAACTTTAATTTTACAGTTAACAAGACTTCATGAATTAGCAGTAAAGAATTCATTGACAACCAAATCAACCATATTTTTCAACCAAGAAAAAATTAGTCATGATGGAAAAATCATTAATTTCTAAATATGGCTCTGATACTACATGTTAGGATTTAACAGATTGAGAAACGTAAACAATCTAACATGAATATCCTATCAATTATTTAGGATCGTAGAGTTATATGATTTTCACATAAACAATAATTTTAGACAAGAAAACTTACCCAAATTCATGGTAGCCTTCTTGAATTCTTATGCGGAATTATTTCTCCTCTTTCTTTGTTCTTGAGAAAATATTTCTCTCTCTTTCCTTAATTTACAAAACAATTTCTAATGGAGAAAAAGCATTGTTCTCATACTGGCATAGAGATGACCCTTTTATAGAGTTTGAGTGATTATTCTTACTTACCATCAACGTTTAGAAGTTAAGAGAAGCAGGGAGTCATATTAAAAATAACTTCCTTTTCATCCAAAAAGAATTTAGCATATTATTTTATTTTTATTTAATTATTAAACCACATAATTAACGATCAAACGTGGGTCATAACTTTTAGATCTTCTCCAGGATGCTGTGAAATGAGAGTGATAGTAAATGTGATGAAATCGGCTAATCGAGCAAATATTTTAGCGGATGAATCTCAATAATTGGGAGCCATCATCAAAAAGTCGTGATTGCACACGACTTTTTTCAAGCTAAATTTTGGAAATTTATCCAAGTTGATGTTGACACCCAATTTTGGACCTCCACAATATATATTAATCATCGAGCTTCTTAAATTCCAAAGGATTTGAAATAATTTAGTTATTATAAAGTTCAAAATATTTTTCAAGTTACTTTGAATCAATTCTATCATTTTTATAATTTTTAAGTAATATATATGTTTTATATAATTTTGTATATAATTAGTATATTTTATAAGCATTTCGAAAATCATCTCAAAAAGAGTTTAATTTTAGTAAGTATTTTATAAACTTAGTTTAGTCTAAATTATGTTTATAATTTTGAATCATTAGTTTACAATTAAATTAATTATTCTATTTTGTTAAGATTAAGAAGCTCGTTAATTAATTAATATTATTTCATCTTATTTAAGGTTTAGCCGAATTTGCTAATTTAACTCAATATGACTATTTATTAAACTCCAAGATCTAACCCATTTTTGCCAACATCTTAAACACATCAAAAGACCAAGTTTGGGCCTCACTTCCAATTTCCAGTAGCCCAATTTAGTTTTCCCTGCAATCCAATTCCTGCCAATAGCCAGCCCACTATATTTCTCAAATCCACTACAAAAAAAAAAAAAAAACCCAAGCCCAATTTCAGTCCCACTTTTCAGCATTACACGCAGTAGCAGACAACCGAAGCCTTAGGCGTCTTCTCCTTCATCAAAAGAAACCCAGAAGCGTACACACAACATGTACCAAACGACCTAGCATTTTCTTCTCCAGACGCGTGAACGACGCGAGCAACGGCTCTAGACGACGTCAATATTCCGTCAAATACACGAAAAGCAGTAGCAGCGATAGACGGAAGGCAGTGAGGAGCACAGGAATAGTACACTGCAAATTTTGTCTTCTTCCACCATTCCCTCTTAACAGTACTATCACAGCAGCAAAAGCACTGTTGTAGCCGCGTCCCCCGTCCTTGGGACTACGAGATCATGCCGCGTAGCACCCCGAGGACGAGGGGATCGATCCTAGATGTCCACCTCGCCTTTAATCCATTCAAATCGTGGGAATCGTTGGGAATATTCGAATTTTTGGATAGAATTTTGAATTTGAATTCCAAAATGGGCCCTTGTTTATTTGAAATTTTCAGCCTTTTTTCTCCCATTCCGAACCCTAGTTCTTGTCTATAAATACTCTCTTCTCCATTCATTGTAGGGTTGGTGATTATTCACTAAGAAAGGAACAGAAAAAATAGGCTAGCAAGAAATAGAGAAATATAAATATATAAGAGGTATAGCCGAAACAGAGAGGGAAATCATTATTCAATCCAAGCTTCACCCCTCTGTTCGTTCTCTAGAAATTTTTGAATTTTTAAGTAGCTGTTGATGGAATAGAAACCTCAGTTCGGCTCATTCTTGTCTTAGCTCGCTGCCCTCAAAAAGGTAAAAATTCTTCCAATCTCGATTTACTTTAGTTTAATATGCCGATCATTTTCGGAAAATGAATTTAGTTGTAATTATTCTCTTTAGCGAATTCCATTCGGTCATTTTGTTAGTCCAATAACTTGTATTATGTCTACTGTTTCAGATGATTATGAATATTTCTGTTGTTCTCATTTCTATTATGAATTCCAAGTACCTCGATTTGTACTCGTCTCTTATGTTGTTATGATCTTGTCTTAGTATTCATATACTTTAAGATTTCATTCGTTGTTTACAAGAATGTCCATATATTTTGGAATATGCTTAAATATGAGTTTGTTCTGTGATGTTGGTAACAGTTTGATGACTTGCTTTCCGTGGTTAATATCTCGATTACTCCTCATACTCGTAATTCTTTATTTGTCTAGCTTTGGTTTCTTCTTCTTTCCAGCATGTTTCTAGTTGTTAAGTGTTGTATAGGATTAGAGTCTATTTGCTTGCTTCATTACCCCCTGCTCCTTTTTCTTGCTTCTATAGGTTTAATTCAAATGCTTTTGGGTGTTAAAGTGTTAAGAAAATGATAAGGTGCTATGATTCTAAGGATCTTTTCTTAGAATATTTTTTGTCTCAGGTTTATAATATCATTTTAACTTAGATCAGTAGCTTGTGTTGTTTTGGATAGATATCGCTTTCGAATTTAATTAGAATGCTTCATTGTTGTTGGGGTTACTGTTTCTTCTAAATGCATCTTTTTCCTTAAATTGTTAGAATTTGTTTAGTACAGCCGTTCACTGATTCATTTGTGTTTAGTTCCTGCAAATTGCGTCTTTGAAGGGGAAAAGAAGATTAGATTAATTAGCCTTAATTTGGGAGCATGAGGGTATTATATGGTTAATGTTTGAGTGTTAAAATGCATTATTATTACACCATCAGTGTGCTTGTTTCCATTATATTTTAATTTAAATTTATTTGCAAGTTTCATCGTGATGAACATACATGTTAATCCTTCTTTCTTTTCCTTTTGTTTCATGTGATTTCGAGCGAATTCATCGAACTCCATTACCTCCTTCTTTTCATTTCGAGTGGGCCGTGGAGGCCCAATCGCTCCTTATTCGAGTCAGACTTTGCATTCTATTTTCCCTCTTTCGGGAAAGATTGATAACGGGTTTCGAAAAGCAAAATAACAGCTGTAATGAGGCAAATTGTGAATTTCAAAGTCCAAAAATGGGCAGTATATGTGATGTATATAGTTGTATACGCTGATATACATAGAGAATACCAATGTACAGGTCCAAAAATCGAAATACAGGTTGTAGAAGCTAAAATGGGCTGTATACATTTGGTATACAACTCAATATACAGGAAAACGGGCTAATATACAGTTCATATGCAACGACATATGTTCAGTGTATACAGGATTTGCAGGAATTAAAATGGGTCCAACATAAATGGAGGCGGGCTGAGGCCCATTTTATGCCATTAGCGCATTTTAACTTAAGACAAGTGGGCCAAAAGGCCAATTTAATCAGATTTGGGCCAAAGCCCAAGTTTAAGCCCAAGTTTACCTATTTCCTTTTCCTCTCTTATTATTTGTTGTATTATTTGACTAACTTTGTTTATCTTATGTTTTAACTAAATTAAATTCCCAAAGATAGTTGTTTCATTTTTTATATTCATATTCAAATCGAAATATTTACATTTTTATACTTAGCTTTATTTTTCTTAATCTTATCTCTTGAATTGCTTCCCTTTAGAATGATCCCCCTTTAGTTTATTTCCCCTTAAAATATAACAATTAGTTAAAAATAATAATAATAAATAAATAAGTAAATAAAAAATGAGTCCTTTTACTTAGTTAATTTTTTTTAAAAAAATAGTTGAAATTATTTTTAGTCAAATCATAGGTCAATCGCAAGTTAGCGGATATTTCGAGGGCCTAATACCTTCTCGGAATATACATTGAACTTCGAACTCTCTTTATTTTTCAATTGATTTTATTTGTTTGAGTCTTTTGAAAACCTTGAGTTTTTCTTGATTTTTTACTAAAAATTAAGTGGCAACTCTATTCTTTTGGAAATTCAATTTCTCCTAAACCATAAGTTTAATTGATTTTTCGAAAACCTAATCATTTTTATTTTATTTATATTTTCGATTAAAAATGAAATGACGACTCTTCTGGGGAGTTAATTAATTTCTAACCATAGGATTTGACTTATTTGACTAATTGTTATTAATTATTGAATTGTTTATTTGCGTTTAATGTGTTTAAACTTTTATAAATGTCATTGCATTCATGATATTTTCCAATATGTATGTATAGTATATTAAAGGACGGTTTTGCGGAGCTGCAGTCGGACTTTTTTATACTCAACCCTTTTTTGGAATGATCGACAATTTATTGGTTCGTTATGTATCCAATGGTTGTCGTGAATTCTAGCCTAAGTTGTCCACTTGGGTTCCCGGTTCAAAGCCACTCTTAGTCAACTAGCGTAGAGCGAAATCAAATCCCAACATTTTAGCGCATTTTGAACTAAGTTGACCCATTCTCCCACCTTGTGTTTATTTGGCCCATTTACCAATAAAAGAAAATCATGCTTATGTGTTAATTGAAGGATGTGTATGTCATTTTTAAACAAATCAATTGTCTATGGGGGTCGGGGTAACTTATCTTTGTCTATTTTTCTTGTAGGATGAATTCAACACATGAGCCTTTGAGAACCCAAATGGTGACCATACCGGATCCTTACCTCCAAGTCTGGCGGAAGTTTATGAACAACGAAGACAAGCGAAAAGTTCAAAGATACATAGGCAATCTCCCGCCACTGATGGAAATAGTGGCTTGGCCCTGGTTTAATTGGGACAGTGGTAAAGTTTTGGGACAGCGACAATATGGTTTTTCGATTCAGGGAAGTGGAAATGACGCCGACTATTGAAGAAGTCCTGCCAAGTTATGAGAGTGTCGACATGTGCAACAAGAGGAAGCGTCAACTCGATATAGATTTTCTTTTCCCTAATACATGGGATTTTGCCAAAATCAAAGAGAAATTGTCACTCGTCAAAGCTGATTGGATGGACAGGCTGCCGGGGCCAAACATTCCACTTTGAAAGCTTTACTACCGATTCGGACGTGCAAGAGCCTATGAAAAGTTTAAAGAAGAGTTTGTCTTAGAAGAAAAATGGAAGGAGACACGTCCTCTTGCTTTCGCAATATGCCTTCTTGGGACGATGGTATTTCCTCAGGAACCAAACTACACTATCAATCCAAGCGTAGTAATGGTCACTCATGCTATCTTTTATGGAGTGGACTACGGGTCGGCAACCAAGTACTACACTTTGGCACCCATGATTTTGGCCGACATTTACAGGGCTTTGGACAAGTATCAGAACGGAGATCGTTCCTGATCGTTATTCCTTAGAAAAAATGAAGAAGAAATCAAATGAAAGTTATAGAGAATTTGCATACAGATGGAGAAAGGAGGCAGCTAGAGTTCGGCCTCCTATGTCTGAGAAGGAAATTGTTGAAGTATTTGTGTGGGTTCAAGAGCCCGAATATTATGATAGAATCATGTTGCTCGTTGGAGCAAAGTTTGCTGAGATAGTCAAAGTAGGCGAGACTATCGAAGACGGATTAAGAACAGGGAAGATTGCCCGTGTTGCTGCCTCCCCCGGATCTTCGGGTTTGTTGAAGAAGAAAAGAGAAGATGTATCTTCTATTTCTTATGAAGGGAAGAAGATCCCAAGGAAATCCTCATCATACCAAGGTCGTTCTCGACCTTCACAGAGTTCGTACCCGGCTTGTTATGCACAGGCCGATTACCAAAATACCCCTCCTCCTAGTTATCAAAACACTCCTCCTCCTAGCTACCAAACTTCCCCTCCTATCTACCAAACTCCCCCTCCAATTTACCACTCCACCTCATCAGTACCAAAATGTCTCCTCCAATTGTGCCAACGTTCAGGCAAATTACTAAACTCCTCCTATATACCAAACCCCAGCTCCACTTTACCAAAATACCCCCCCTCCCGAACTACCCAGCTCCACAGCCAAATTACCAAACCAACTCGTATCCCAGATATCAAGCCCCTCGTCTAAACGCTCCAAATTATCGTCAAATATCGCCTCCTCAACAAGGCAATTACGATCCCCCTCATCCTAGATTTGAGAAGGAGCCTGCTAGAACTTTCACTCCGCTCATTGAAAGCCGAACAAAGCTGTTCGAGCGATTAACTGCGGCAGGATACATTCATCAAGTGGGGCCTAAATCGGTCAACGTTAGCTCAAAGTTTTACAGACCTGATCAGAGGTGCGCATATCACTCCAACAGTGTCGGACACGATACCGAGGACTGTATCAACCTAAAACACAAGATCCAAGACCTGATCGACCAGAAAATGGTCTCTCTCTAGACAGTTGCGCCCAATGTCAATAGTAATCCTTTGCCAAATCATGGAGGCGTCACTATCAACATGATAAAGACGAATGACGATTGGTGCGTAACAAAGACGATAGTTCCGATCGCTCCTGATAACCTGGAAAGGGATGTGGCTTTGTTGAGCATTAGAGAGAAGAAATAGTTTGTGATTCTGACACCCAAAAAGGCTGTTGCC
This sequence comes from Solanum pinnatisectum, assembly GCA_035578085.1. Taxonomy (NCBI): domain Eukaryota; kingdom Viridiplantae; phylum Streptophyta; class Magnoliopsida; order Solanales; family Solanaceae; genus Solanum; species Solanum pinnatisectum. The sequence continues at coordinate 40,100,785 of CM069076.1, read as the reverse complement.
TTGGTGCCACGAGAAACTCCTGACCGACCAAAGTTTGTGATTGAAATGGCTGTTACCCAAGGTATGACCAGATCCGGCAGATGTTACACACCAGAAGAGTTATCCTAGGGGGTGCAGAAGAAAGAGCAATCTAAAAGGCCGATTAGGTAAGCTGAAGCCGAGGAGTTCTGGAGGAAAAGTGCAGCCAAAAAATGATTCAATCGTGAAGCATTTGGAGAAGACGCCGGCTCAAATTTCTGTATGGGCCTTATAGATGAGTTCGCAGATGCATAGACAGGCTCTGATGAGGGCTTTGGATGACACTTATGTTCCCGTGGGCACCAACAGTAATGATCTAGCAGCCATGATAAACCAGGTTATTCATAGACATCAAATCAGCTTTTGTGACAAAGAGCTGCCCTTTGAAGGCAGAATGTACAACAAAGCTTTGCACATCACCTGTATGTATCGAGACAAGATAATAAATCACGTCTTGGTCGATGATGGATCCGGTTTTAATATTTGCCCACTATCGACGCTGAGGCAGCTCAAACTGACCTAGGAAAACTTTATCAGAACCAAGTCAATGTGAGAGCTTTTGATGGAGTGCAAAGAGACACATTGGGTGCGGTTAACTTAGATATTTATGTGGGTCCTGCGAAATTTAATGTCGAGTTCCAGGTGTTGGATATCAACACCAGTTACAATTTGCTTTTAGGATGACCATTCATCCATATGGCTAGGGTTGTGTCCTCTACCCTTCACCAACTAATGAAATTCATTTGGAAGGACTAGGAATTGGTCATTTATGGTGAAGAGAGTCATTCCAACGGGTATGCACCGATTGTCGACGATGTCTCTCGAGGTTGTGATTTCTACACGGTGGAGCTGGTAAATGCCACCGGTGATGACTTGGCTCCATAGCCTCCTATGCCTCCTATGTACAAAATGATTGCTAATATTATGCTGAGAAGTGGTTTCGAACCAAGTTTCAGATTCGGGAAGCACTTTCAAAGAATTATCGAGCCTGTCCAAATTCCCGCCAAAGGAGCAAAGTTTAGTTTGGGGTATGTCCCCACAGATGATGAAGCAGAAATGAAGAATAAAAATGCTGATCAAGCATTGGCCAGGCCAATCCCTCATCTATACCAGTCGTTCCTCGTGCAAGGATATGTTGATAATGATGGTCTCGGGGAAGGAATTTGGGGCCTTTTTGAGGAGATTGATACAGTCATCGAGGAAGAGGCTGAGACATCGGGCATCCGTGATGCAGAACCTGAGGGGCAATTGCAAAATTGGATCTACACACCACTCCTAATTTCTCGTGCAGCTTGGTAGAAAAGACATGTGCTCATGCTTGTTTTTAAAATCGGTGGTAGTCCGAAAGAGGCCCGAGACCCACATTTTATGCATTTTTACTTATTTGAAGTTTTTTAAATTCCCATGTGATGTTTAAAAAAGGCAAAATGACCCTCAACTATGGCCATAGTTCGTGCTTGTTTTTCAATTTAAATAAAAGCCTCTTTTATCAAAAAATTGTTTAATTATCTGTCTATATTTTACTGTCCTAATTTTGTTTGTTTATGATTTCAGTAATATCAATTTAAAACCTGCTAATGTCATGTCATGTCACGTGCCAAATGAACAAAATGAGGCAGGTAATGATGAATGCGAGGTGTATGAGGATGAAAATGAGGTACCCGAATATGTTGCCGAAGAGTTTCGGCAATTTGAGAATCAACACAAGTCAAATCTTGAAGAAACTGAGACTGTGAATCTCGGGGATGAGGAATGTGTCAAAGAAGTAAGAATCAATGTCCATCTATCTAAAGCTCAAAGAAGGGATCTAATTCGCTTGCTTGGGGAATACATTGATGTATTTGCCTGGTCTTACAAGGATATTCCGGGGCTAAGTACGAATATGGTATCTCATAAGTTACCGAGTAATCCAGATTTCAGTCCAGTAAAACAAAAGACTCGAAAGGTCAAGCCTGAGTTGAGTTTATAGATAAAAAAGGAGATTACCAAACATATCAAGTCTCAAGTAGTGGAAGTGACACAATATCCGACTTGGTTAGCCAACGTTGTTCCGGTTGTGAAGAAAGACATAAAAATCAGAATTTGTGTCGACTATAGAGATCTCAACAAGGCTAGCCTAAAGGATAATTTTTCATTCCTAAATATTCACATTATCATTGATAATTGTGCTAAGCATGAGATGCAGTCGTTTGTGGATTGTTATGCAGGCTATCACCGGATCTTGATGGATGAGGAAGACGCGGAAAAGACAACTTTCATCTCACCCTGGGGTGTATATCATTATCGGGTGATGCCTTTTGGTCTCAAGAACATGGATGCCACTTATATGAGGGCTATGACAACTATCTTTCATGATATGATTCATAAAGAGATCGAGGTATATGTAGATGATGTCATAATCAAGTCCCGCAAGAATTCAGATCACTTGGCTCATTTGAGAAAATTCTTTGATTGCCTACATCGATACAATTTGAAGTTAAATCCTGCCAAATGTGCTTTTGGAGTGCCAGCCGAAAAGTTGTTGGGATTCATATTTAGCAGAAGAGGCATTGAACTTGATCCTTCCAGGATCAAAGTGATTCAAGAGTTACCTCCTTCGAAGACCAAGAAAGAGGTGATGAGTTTTCTAGGAATGTTGAACTACATTAGTCGATTTATAGCTCAATCCACCGTAGTGTGTAAGTCAATCTTTAAGTTGTTGAAAAAAGATGCCCTGACCAAGTGGACCAGAGAATGTCAAACTGCTTTTGATACCACCAAGAATTATTTATCCAATCCGCCGGTGTTGGTCCATCCTCGAAAAAGAAGTCCTTTATTGCTATATCTATTTGTCTTAGATAATGCGTTTGGATGCGTACTTGGTCAACATGACGAAACTAGGAAGAAGGAGAGAGTCATTCATTACTTGAGCAAGAAATTCACTCCATATGAAGCCCGTTACACTCTTTTGGAGAGAACATATTGTGCTTTGACTTGTATTTCTCAGAAGTTGAGACATCATTTGTCTTCTTATACCATATACCTTATTTCTAGGATGGACCTATTGAAGTATATTTTCCAGAAAGCAATGCCGACCGGGAAGTTGGCTAAATGGCAATGCTTTTGAGTGAATTTGATATTGTATATGTGACTCAGAAGGCGATAAAAGTGCAAGCCGTGGCTGATCATCTTGCAAAAAATCCAGTTGATGAAGAGTATGAACCACTTAAGACTTATTTTCTCGATGAAGAAGTTGCATTTGTGGGTGAAGATATTTCTGAAGCATACCCTGGTTGGAGGGTATTCTTTCATGGAGCGGTGAATCACCAAGGGAAAGGTATCAGAGCGGTCTTAGTGTCAGAAACTGGCCAACACTATCCTATGGCGGCTAAACTTCGATTTGATTGCATGAATAACATGACTGAATATGAGGCTTGTATTATTGGGCTGAAGATGGCAATTGATATGAGCGTTCATGAGTTGTTAGTTATTGGAGATTCAGCTTTGCTAATTCACCAAGTTCAAGGAGAATGGGTCGTGAAGAACCAAAGATCACACCATACGTGCAGTATATACAGAAGTTGTGCAAAAGATTCTGCAAGTTTGCGTTCAGACACACTCCCAGGACACAGAATGAGTTGGCTGATGCTCTTGCCACCATCGCATCAATGATTAAACATCCAGATACAAGTTATATTGATCTAGTGGATATAGACGTAAAAGAGTAACATATCCATTGTTCACATGTAAAAGTAGAACCAGATGGTTTGCCTTGGTATTTTGACATCAAAAAGTATTTAGAGACTAAAACTTATCCTGAGAATGCAACGTTCAACCAAAAGAAGTTGATACGTCATATGGCCCTCAATTTTTTTACAAGTGGGGAAATCCTTTATAGGAGAACTCCAGATCTAGGTTTTCTCGGATGTGTTGATGCTAGTGAAGTTGCAAAGCTTCTGGAAGAGATACATGTCGGAGTTTGCGGTACTTACATGAATGGGCTCACTTTGGCGAGGAAGATCCTCCGGGCCGGTTAATTCTGGATGACTATGGAGCATGATTGTTGCAAGTTTGTGCAGAAATGTCATAAATGTCAAGTGCATGGCAATTTGATTCGAATCCCGCCTCACGAACTCAATCTTGTGAGTTTGCCTTGGCCTTTCATAGCTTGGGGCATGAATGTCATTGGTCCAATAGAGCCAGTCGCCTCTAACGGACATAGATTCATTTTGGTTGCCATTGACTAATTCATCAAATAGGTGGAAGCAGCTTCATATAAGTCAGTGACAAAAAAGATTGTAGCTGATTTCGTTCGCAACAATTTGATATCTAGGTTTGGAGTACCAGAATCCATCATTACTGACAATGGAGCGAATCTCAATAGCCATTTGATAAGAGAAATATGTGAACAATTCAAGATCATTCACCGAAATTCGACCGCTTATCGCCCCCAAATGAATGAAGCTGTAGAAGCTGCCAACAAGAACATAAAAAAGATTTTAAGGAAAATGATTGATAATCGCAGAGGTTGGCATGAAGTGCTGTCGTATGCTTTGTTGGGTTACCGAACGACTGTCAGAACATCAGTTGGAGCTACTCCGTATATGCTAGTATATGGAACAGAAGTAGTTATACCTGCCGAAGTTGAAATACCTTCATTGAGGATCATCCAAGAAGCTGAATTAAGTGATGCTAAATGGGTTCCCAAGCTGATTGATCAGTTAACAATGATTGATAAGAAGAGAATGGTTGTTGTTTGTCATGGTCAACTATATCGACAAAGAATGATCCGTGCTTTTAGCAACAAAGTAAGAGCCAGAATGTTCGAGGTTGGTCAGTTGGTTCTCAAACGTATTTTCCCTCACCAGGATGAATATAAAGGGACATTTACACAAATTGGCAAGGACCTTACATGGTTCGAAAAGTGTTTTCCGCAGGTGCCTTGGTCTTGTCAGAGATGGACGGCACTGAATGGCCGAAATCGATCAACTCAGATGCTGTCAAGAGATATTATGTGTAAAGTTCCCGCGTGTATTTCCGTTATTTCCTTGTAATTCTTCCATTTGCTTGTAATCGCTTTGTTTAGAATTTTATCCCTCTTATAATGAACTACGTCCGACCTGAATTCTCAAGAATGAGATACGTAGGCGGCCTATGTTAGCCTCAGTCACCCCTTTATTCCCTTTTAATATTTTCTTGTATCTGAACTACGTTTGACTTGAATTCTCAAGAATGGGATACGTAGGCGGCCTATGTCGGCCTCGATCGGTTTCTTCGTAATTTTCTTATTTTTTGTTAATCCTCGAGAGGGGGAACTACATTTGACCTGATTCCTGCCTCAACGGGATACGTAGGCGCCACAACGGCTCGATCATACCTCTCAAAAGATTTCTATTTTTCTTTACAATAGAAACTGGGACAGAATTTTTGAGAGTAACTCAAAAATTTTCAAGAAAATGATCTCTCCTACATAGTCGAGACCAAAGCGACATCAATATTTGTAACTGGGATAGAAATTTTTGAGGATGATCTCAAAAATTTCAATAAGGTTCATCAAAAGTTTAGAACAACTTTGAATACTTCCCCGCAAATAATCAGATATACCTCGAAGCATCAACTTCAAAGATATTCGTTAAGCTTGACATGATGTGGCACCTGGCAGTGACCTTTCCAAATATTAATTTTTGAAAATTTAGTTTTCTTAAAAAATTTCTTTCCTGTTCTAATTGTTTTGCATAAAAATATTTTGTCCTATCTATCAAGAAACGGGAAATCAGAAAATTCAATCGGAGATAGTCAAACACGGAGCAGGCAACTGAAGAAATCGACACAGATCAGTTCATTTTAAACTAACAATTTTTCTGTGAATTCAGGAAAAGTTTTATGCTTCGTATACCAAAGAATTGGGAATGTGAGTGGTATTATTTTTTTCAAATTCTCAGCAAAGCGAGGGTCGTAACGAACATAGCAACTATGTTCGGATATGGAACAAACGAAAACCATGAAGAGAGCAATAGTATTATTTTCCAGCAACTAAAGATACCTAGAAGACGTTTGTCTGTATTATATTATCAGATATGATAATATTCTTACCTTGAAAGTTATTTATATTGTATCGTCGAACGAGACGATACCACTACCCAAAGAGTCATTTATATCGTATTGTCAAATGAGATGATACCACTACTCCGTAGGTCATTTTTATTTATATTGTCAATTGAGGCGATACCACCATCCAAAGTATACCCAGAAGATCACCTATGTTGCTCAATGAAGTATTGTCTTTGTTCGGTATTAGGGAGGCATAGTCAAAAAATTCATGCATTGCAGGAGACGATTCATGCATTGCACGAAGAGATTCATGCATTGCAAGAGAATATTCATGCATTGAAAGAGAAAGAAGTGATGCATCGCGCAATAAAAATCATGCATAGCAAGAGAAAATAAGCATGCATAGCAAAAGAAAGAAGTCATGCATTGTGAAAGAAAAATCATGCATAGCAAGAGAATGAGATCATGCATAGAAAGAGAAAGAAGTCATACATTGCGCAAGAAAATCATGCATAACAAAAGAAAGAAGTCATGCATTGCAAGAGAAGGAAACTATGCATCACGAGAAAATCAACATCAGTTGCATTATTTTCATTTGCAAGAACAATATCAAGAAAACTATCAACATACTACATCAGCCTATTTTATTACTACGACATCAAAGAAAGAGTACATTGAACATTATATTGTAAATAGGAGGCACAAGGTTTATTTGCTTTATATCAAATCCGATGAAGTTGACGTCAAATGTTCAAGGAGAGAAATTAAGTGTCGACACGGTAAAAGACACTCCCTCCCCATTTGAATCGCATTTTTATGCTAATGAGTTTTATCTTAGTCTTTGTTGAGAGCACCCGAGAGGATGAATTCTCAAAACAAACCACAGGTGCGGATGACATAAAAAAGGATGTAGCACAACGTGAAACTTTTTCTTAGCAGCGAACTGGGACATAGTCCAAAGAGGAGTGCCAAACTTTTAGGACGCGAGCAAAGGAGCGACTTCCACCACAATCAAACCACACCCCCATCATAAGGTGTGTGGGATTTTCTTTAGGTTCCCCGGTTTTAGTTTCGCATCCGGAAATTTTGGTCTCCACTGGAAGCAGCTTTCCAATCCAAGTGACAATACGCCAAGAGCTTTGGAAATTATGCCCATATAAATTCTTAATTATGGGCGTGAAACGTGCCCACATTCATGGCTAAGAGGTTTCAAGTCCCCTTTTCATACTTGACTTATTTTGTCACTCTTCCCAACCAAAGGTGATCTCTCGCATAATAGATTTCCTTTTCAACCAATCGAGTCGAACTACAAGTGGCCTGAATTCTCATATAGCCTGAGATATGTAGGAAACCCATTTTCGGGGTTTGGCCATAATTCTTAAAGTCCATAACCAAATCCCTTTTCCTAAAGGATGAAGATGTGGTCGGTCAAAATGGGATTTGTCAATTTCATTTGCCTCGGATTTCTTTCATTAATCCAAGTCAAATGAGGGATAGTTGTTGACACCCAATTTTGGACCTCCACAATATATATTAATCATCAAGCTTCTTAAATTCCAAAGGATTTGAAATAATTAGTTATTATAAAGTTCAAAATATTTTTCAAGTTACTTTGAATCAATTCTATCATTTTTATAATTTTTAATTAATATATATGTTTTATATAATTTTGTATATAATTCGTATATTTTATAAGCATTTTGAAAATCATCTCAAAAAGAGTTTAATTTTAGTAAGTATTTTATAAACTTAGTTTAGTCTTAATTATGTTTATAATTTTGAATCATTAGTTTACAATTAAATTAATTATTTAATTTTGTTAAGATTAAGAAGCTCATTAATTAATTAATATTATTTTATTTAGCCGAATTTGCTAATTTAACTCAATTTGACTATTTCTTAAACTCCAAGATCTAACCCATTTTTGCCAACATCTTAAACACATCAAAAGACAAAGTTTGGGCCTCACTTCCAATTTCCAGTAGCCCAATTCAGTTTTCCCTGCAATCCAATTTCTACCAATAGCCAGCCCACTATATTTCTCAAATCCACTACAAAAAAAAAAAACAAACCCAAGCCCAATTTCAGTCCCACTTTTTAGCATTACATGTAGTAGCAGACAACCGATGCCTTAGGCGTCATCTCCTTCATCGCAAGAAACCCAGAAGTGTACACACAACATGTACTAAACGACCTAGCATTTTCTTCTCTAGACGTGTGAACGACGCAAGCAACGGCTCTAGACGACGTCAATTTTACGTCAAATACACGGAAAGCAGTAGCGGCGATAGACGAAAGGCAATGAGGAGCACATGAATAGTACATTGCAAATTTTGTCTTCTTCCTCCCGTCCCTCTCAACAGTACTATAATAGCAGCAAAAGCACTGCTGTAGCCGCGTCCCCCGTCCTTGGGATTGCGAGATCATGCCGCGTAGCACCCCGAGGACGAGGGGATCGATCCTAGACGTCCACCTCGCCTTTAATCCGTTCAAATCGTGGGAATCGTTAGGAATATTTGGATTTTTGGATAGAATTTCGAATTTGAATTCCAAAATGGCCCCTTGATTATCCAAAAATTTCAGCCCTTTTTCCCCCATTCCGAACCCTAGTTCTTGTCTATAAATACTCTTTTCTCCATTCATTGTAGGGTTGGTGATTATTCACTAGGAAAGGAACCAAAAAAATAGGCTAGCAAGAAATAGAGAAATATAGATATATAAGAGGTATAGCCGAAACAGAAAGGGAAATCATTATTCAATCCAAGCTTCACCCCTCTGTTCGTTCTCTGGAAATTTTTGAATTTTTAAGTCGTTATTGATGGAATAGAAACCTCCGTTTGGCTCGTTTTTGTCTCAGCTCACTGCCCTCAAAAAGGTAAAAATTCTTCCAATCTCGATTTACTTTAGTTTAATTTGTCAATCATTTTCGCAAAATGAATTTAGTTGTAATTATTCTCTTTAGCGAATTCCATTCGGTCATTTTGTTAGTCCAATAACTTGTATTATGTCTACTGTTTCAGATGATTATGAATATTTCTGTTGTTCTCATTTCTATTATGAATTCCAAGTGCCTCAATTTGTACTCGTCTCTTATGTTGTTATGATCTCGTCTTAGTATTCATATACTTTAAGATTTCATTCGTTGTTTAGAAGAATGTCCATATATTTTGGAATATGCTTAAATATGAGTTTGTTCTGTGATGTTCAGAATTGGTTTGATGACTTGCTTTCCATGGTTAATATCTCGATTGCTCCTCATACTCGTAATTCTTTATTTGTCTAGCTTTGGTTTCTTCTTCTTTCCAGCACGTTGCTAGTTGTTAAGTGTTGTATATGATTAGAGTCTATTTGCTTGCTTCATTACCCCCTGCTCCTTTTTCTTGCTTCTATAGGTTTAATTCAAATGCTTTTGGGTGTTAAAGTGTTAAGAAAATGATAAGGTGCTATGATTCTAAGGTTCTTTTCTTAGAATACTTTTTGTCTCAGGTTTATGATATCATTTTAACTTCGATCAGTAGCTTGTGTTGTTTTGGATAGATATCGCTTTCGAATTTAATTACAATGCTTCATTGTTGTTGGGGTTACTGTTTCTTCTAAATGCATCTTTTTCCTTAAATTGTTAGAATTTGTTTAGTACAGCTGTTCACTGATTCATTTGTGCTTAGTTCCTACAAATTGCGTCTTTGAAGGGGAAAAGAAGATTAGATTAATTCGCTTTAACTTGGGAGCATGAGGGTATTATATGGTTAATGTTTGAGTGTTAAAATGCATTATTATTACACCATCAGTGTGCTTGTTTCCATTATCGATTAATTTAAATTTATTTGCAAGTTTCATCGTTATGAACATGAATGTTAATCCTTCTTTCTTTTCCTTTTGTTTCATGTGATTTCGAGCGAATTCATCGAACTCCATTACCTCCTTCTTTTCATTTCGAGTGGGCCGTGGAGGCCCAATCGCTCCTTCTTCGAGTCAGACTTTGTATTCTATTTTCCCTCTTTCGGGAAAGACTGATAACGGGTTCCGAAAAGTGAAATAACAGCTGTAATGAGGCAAATTGCGAATTTCAAAGTCCAAAAATGGGCAGTATACGTGCTGTATACGCTGATATACATAGAGAATACCGATGTACAGGTCCAAAATTCAAAATACAGGTTGCAGAAGCTAAAATGGGTTGTATGCATTTGGTATACAACTCAATATACAGGAAAACGGGCTAATATACAGTCCATATGCAGCGACATATGTTCAGTGTATACAGGGATTTGCAGGAATTAATATGTGTCGCGCATAAATGGAGGAGGGCTGAGGCCCATTTTATGCCATTATCCCATTTTAAACTTAAGACAGGTGGGCCAAAAGGCCAATTTAATCGGATTTGGGCCAAAGCCCAAGTTTAAGCCCAACTTTACCTATTTCCTTTTCCTCTCTTATTATTTATTGTATTATTTGACTAACTTTGTTTATCTTATGGCTTAACTTACTTAAATTCCCAAAGATAGTTGTTTCATTTTTTCTATACATATTCAAATTGAAATATTTACATTTTTATACTTAGCTTTATTTTTCTTAATCTTATCTCTTGAATTGCTTCCCTTTAGAATGATCCCCCTTTAGTTTATTTCCCCTTAAAAAATAACAATTAGTTAATAAATAAATAAATAAATAAGTAAATAAAAAATGAGTCCTTTTGCTTAGATTATTTTTTTTAAAAAAATAGTTGAAATTATTTTTAGTCAAATCATCGGTCAACCGCAAGTTAGTGGACATTCCGAGGGCCTAACACCTTCTCGGAATGTACATTGAACTTCGAACCCTCTTTATTTTTCAATTGATTTTATCTGTTTGAGTCTTTTGAAAACCTTGAGTTTTTCTTGATTTTTTACTAAAAAATTAAGTGGTGACTCTGTTCTTTTGGAAATTCAATTTCTCCTAAACCATAAGTTTAATCGATTTTTTGCAAACCTAGTCATTTTTCTTTTATTTATATTTTCGAATAAAACAGTTGATTGTGAATTTTCAAGATGGTAGTGTTAGTGTCTCCATTTATTTCTACAATCAAAAGTGTGATTATGCAATTCCATATATGCATTTACATCGAGTGGAAACAAAGAGGGAAGTATTGAATATTGAACAACTTAGTATTTTTTTTACATAACTATTAGAGTTATTATGGGATTTATATTTTCTAACAATATCTCCTTCTCATTGAAGAAATCTCTAAAAGCTTATTTTTTTTGCATTTGATGGATATCTTATCTTACTCTTGTTTTCAATACAAGTGATTTTAATTGTAACCTAATTGAATTTGGTGTTAAAGGAGAAAGAAGAATAAGGTGACTTGTGCTTTTGATTCAAGATTTTACTAGTCTTCAATTGATATTTGACTTTTGTATAATCCACTATTATATATAGAATAAGTCATTATCTCAGGGCCTTATATGTTTGGAAAAATGTGAAGATAATTATATAAATTAAAAAAAATCCACCGACCAACCTCTATCTTTTATTTCTTTTTTTTGTAAGAAGAAGAGACACTAGTCTAAATGATCCAACAACACACATCAATTGCTTCACTTATTATTCCTTTTCTATTTATGTCTAATATCCTGCATTCTTTCATTTCCTTCACCTAATGAATGTAATTCACTTTAAGTAAGTGATATGAAGTTATGCCCATATTCATGATTCGAAGCAAAGAATCAAATTTCAAATTAAAATTCACCTGAAATAAATATTTCCATCAAATTATAATAATTAATTAATTATAATTAACCAATATATTGAACACAAATATGCATCCTTTAAAAATATTTAATTATAAATATTAGTATTAAAAATGTGTGTTATTTACACATAACGCGGTAAATATCTCTCACACCATGAGAGCACTTATAGATATGTAGTGGCCAATGACGTCGTAACAAGAAAACAAAAGAAAAATACTCCAACATGAAAGGGAATCATAGCCCCAAGCCAAGACAACTTCCTCACCTCCAGAAGGGCCTCTGACCACGCCATAATTGTGCAAGAGTACATCTCTTACTTCAAGGAAATGAAAGGGAAATACCCTAATATGATCTTGAAGATAGACTTGACTTTGAATCTTAGCACCCAAAAAGCATGTTTGTACAAATGATCTAGGCATGTATTCGGAGTTTCCCTGGGGTTGGTAAGGCGAAATGAGGCCACCCTAGCCCATTGAGAAACTTGGTATTTTTCATTAGAAAGGAAAGATTTTAGCAATCCTCAACAAGGAAGGGGTCTCATCGCACATCCAATTCATGAACAGAGGATTCATAACAGACATGATAAAGCTTTTCACCGATTGAAGTGGTCATTCATCAAAGACACCCTTCACTTCTTTAATTTTCCCCCTAGGTTGTTCACCATCATCATGTCTTGCATCACAACCAGCTCTATCTCCATTTTTCTTAATATGGGAAAATGACTACTTCCTATGCTCAAGAGGCATTAGACAGGGTGATCCCATGTCACCCTATCTATTCATTCTCTACATGGAGAGGTTGTCCAGAGATATTGACCTTATAATCAAAAAGGAAAATGGACCACCAAAGGCCTCAAAATCACTCATTTCTTCTTTGCTGACGTCCTCACTCTCTTCTCCAAACCTGACATTAGGAACTGTGCCACCATAACTGACACCTTGAAGAAATTCATGGCCTCTTCTAGCCAGCAAATCAATTATACCAAGTCCAAGTTCATCCTCTCAAATACTGCACCATTGATAACAAAACTTTGTGCTCCAACCTCCTACATCGTTTCTAGTGATAATTTTGAAAAATATTTAGGAATCTTATCTTTCACAAAAGACCCACCAATAGTAACTTCCAGTTTATTATCAACAACATGAGCAAGAAGTTGGTGGGCTGGAAAATCAAGTTCTTAAATATGGCGAGGAGGATTGTCCTCACAAAATCGAGTCTTAGCAGTATTTCCTCCCATGTCATGCAATACATCAAGCTACCTACCAAGGTCACAAATTCAATTAACAGTGTCCAAAGGAATTTCATCTAGGGGACATCGCCTAGAGGAAAATTCATCTTGTCAATTGGGACACTATCACCATTAGCAAAAGAAATGGAGGACTTGGACTGCAGAAACATGAAGTGAGAAACAGTACATTTCATGCAAGCTTAACATGGAGAGCTTTCAAGTGTAGGGACAACCTTTGGAGCAAAGTTCTAACCTCCACGTACCGCAATTTCGACACTGATCCCCACCAAAAAGGAGTAGTCTTATGTAGTTGGAAGAACATTCAATGGGTTGGAGGGACTGTAGAACTGCAACATACTGGTGTGTTCACAAGGGGGATAAAGGTTTTTTCCTTAAAGACAATGGATCCCCAATCTGAAGGCCATCGGGTAGATCATTCATGATTCCTTTACTTTGAAAGAGGGAAATCTCAAAAATAGTGATCTCTACAAAAATGGTACTTAGAACTTCAGCCACATATCCTTCTACCTTACTAAGGACCTCCAAAACATCATCAAGGATTATTGCTTCACACATCATAATCCTAATCTGGGTGCCTCAAATTCTTGACACAAAGCACATACCACTATATCAACAACAAGATTTTAGCTATCCACCACCCCAGTTGATACACTTTGACTGGATCTGGTCAACTAAAGCCCCAAATAAAATCAAAACCTTCATCTGGCTTTTTGACAGACTCTCGACCAACTACTCTCTCCACCAAAAAGTCTAGACATCAGCCACATATGTCATCTCTATAATGACCCCAAGGAAGATATCAATCTTCTTTAATATCCAAAACTCGATCCTCCTTTCGGAGAAAATCACTTGCAACCCTACCATCAGTCCTAATTTTTGTAGTTCCAACACCACCAGCTGGGTTGAGCTTTGGAATAGATTCAAGAACAAGCAATTCAACTCCATAATTGGTTGGGGAACGCTCATTCCCTTTTGCATACCAAACATTTGGCTAACTAGGAACAATAACCAATTCAACAATAAGAGATATCTGATTAATGTTAACAATGTGATTAGCCAAGCCACTGAGTACCATTTTATGGTTGGCCAAAAGGTTACGACCAAGAATGCAAAAATAAACATTCTTGTCAAGTGGGAACCACCAAATGTGGGCACCTACAAGCTCAACATCGATGGGTCCGTTAAGACGAATCTTGGACTGGGGACCTAGGAGGAATTTTCAGAGACCACATAGGCCATTGGACACTAGGCTTCGTTGAATGCAACCCCACACAAATCCCATTATGGCAGAACTGCAAGCTCTAAACATAAGACTTCAATTGATAGTTGATCACAACCTAACTCTGTTGGAAATCAACACTGACTCCACTGATGTTATTCATATGATTGAGAAGCACATTATGGGAGCTACTTTTGCTAGAAAAACTACATCTAATGATTTTATTATCTAGGGCTGGGATGTGGTCCAACTGACTATTACCTAAACTTTGCACGCTTCTTAAATAATGAATAAAAAATAAAAAATAAAAAAATATTAAAGTATATTTAATTACTTTTCATATTTTATTATTATTATTAGTAATAAATTATTGTTAATGAATTACTTTTATTTTTTATAACTAAAAATAAATTTTATTTACAATTTGATTTCATAATTTTAATTTTTTAATTTTAAAAATACTATATCATTATTATACCACATTTATTAGTATCTTTAAGTTCGATTTTGATATAGTAAATCGATAAACATAATTTGTTCGACTTATATATATATTCTTATAATAGATAATTATGATTTTAATTTTTTAAGAAACATTTTAATTATATTATACAAATACTTATAATTTTTTTTTTTAAAAAAAAGAACAAACAATCCTCTTTGCTAATTAATTACATAAAAAGACATTTCAATTTAAATAAAATGGTTAAAATTTTAATAAATAAATAATTGTTTATATTAATGCTAATTTATAATAATATACATAAATTGTAAATATAAATATACATTTCGATATTCATAAATCATAATACATGGTATTTGATATTATTATGAATATCAAACCCAAATTCATTTAAATGCATTTTAATATCTACCAAATACTCTATCATATTAAAATTAAAATATTAATAATTTCAATATAATAATTCGATATTTACCGTACCAAAGTATAGCGTGACAGTAAGAAGGCCCATTGGAAAGTATTTGGGGAATCCCGTTGGCGGCCGGGGCATATTGAAGGCGGTATATTGACTAAAACGCGTGTTGTCCAAGACCACAAACGTAACGTGCTTATATTCTGCTCTGTTTTGGCAACTGCAAATATATAAAACAGAGAAAACCGTCATATATAAAAACCTCCATAGATTTTTCTCTGCCCATAAACACAAAGCCTTTCAAAATGGCAGAGAATAACACTATGGAATCGGTGAGGAAATGGGTTGTCGAACACAAACTTCGAACAGTTGGTAAATCATTTGTGCTTTTGAATCTTGATTGTTGATATGGTTTATCTATGTGAATCAACAAATATTCTTTCTTTGATTTTTGATGTTGGGTTTTTGTTTTTGGTTGAAGGGTGTTTGTGGCTTAGTGGAATAGCGGGTTCAATTGCTTACAATTGGTCTCAACCCCATATGAAAACCAGCGTTAAGATCATTCATGCCAGGTAATTTCTTTTCTTTAATCCCCAATTTCTGTTTGATTGCGGAAGGGATTGACGACTACAAACATAAGTTTTTATTTTTATTTTTACGATCGGGTTTATGTGTTACCCGATTCATAGATTGGTTCTACTTGTAATCTATTCAATTTTGAGCTAGGGTTCTTTAGCAGGACCTAGTGATATTAATTGTTGGATTTGCTTGCTCTGTCTTTTGCTCTATGTTTGAGTTTGGATTGTGGGTTGAACCAAAGTTGCTCGGACTTGGTTTCGGATTTTGCAAAATCTAATTTTTAAGATTTAGGGCTACTGGATACGGGAGCTGGAATCCGGGTATGGATACTTCTAGAATGCTCACACACACATAGGCTTGGACGTTTTTCAGATCTTCATATTCATAAGCAGTTTTTCAACTTAAGTGTTCAGGGTTTGTTTATTGGAAAAGGGGAAGTGAGTTTGGGGGTGGGGGACTTGACAGGACATTTGATCCCCTTTTCCTTTCATCGTAATCCTCCGAATTCGGTTTAGAAAGGGTATTTACTCTTTTTATTTCAACTCAAATGTTGTACAAAAATCATGCTGACTATTTGGATTTCAAAGGCGGTGTTCATTTGGTTAAAGATGCCCAGAATTTATGAAACCAACCTTATCGGGAGACACTATCATAGATTCTCATAGGAGGTTGTCTTAACCTTTTCCCCAATCTCGTGAAAATCATTGTGTCTTAATCGCAAAACTTGCCGAGGGGTAGCACTGGTGTTTTGCTTCACAACTGCTTTTCATCAAACAGCAAGAAAGATTTATTTTTTTCAATTTTGCAATAAAGCTGTCTTTTCTTGGTTTTCGATTGGGGAAACATTTCTGTTTCAGAAAATTCATTTTTTTGGTTGCTACTCTTCTCATTTTTGAAGCTGACATCAATATCTCCCATTCACTTTGACAAGATCACCACGGGAAAAAGGGGGAGTTGCTAATATAGTTCTTGCGTTTTTGTCCATGCTTTAGACATTCTTCTAATTGGACAAGCTCTTATTACAAGGTTCCATGAAAATACTTACCTGAATACTTCAAGTACGTGCCGTGCCTGTTTATTGTAATATGTTGATATGGATGACCTTGCGTTAAGTTTGAATGCCCTGACTGTTCCATTTTTCATTGTATTATGTTGATATGGATGATCTCCTTGTGTTATGTTCGAATGCCCTTGCTGTTCTACTTTTATTTTGTTGTGAATTGTGATTGTTCTAGTTCATGTATTGATGCTCGTTAAATGAGATTTATGGTTATAATGTTGAATACGAGAAACCTAGTAGGATACTAGGATATGCATGTGTTCCTAGTATTGAGAAAACATCCTACTTTGACAGGTCTTGAATTCTCTATTTTTAAGATTCTTGCAATTTGTACATCTTGCCTGGTTATCCTCTTATAAGAGTAGAGTCTGGTGCACTCTACAGTGTGATGCCTGTGGTCTTGAAAAAGGGACAGTTAAATGCTCTGTCTTAACTAGAACTGCCTTATTATTATTATTATTATTATTATTTTTTGAGCTTTCATCAGGAGTCACTGATGTTTTTGTTGGTAATCAGGCTGCACGCACAGGCGCTCACACTTGCTGCATTAGCAGGGGCTGCAGTCGTCGAGTACTATGACCATAGCTCAGGAGCTAAAGCAGAACGTGTTGCCAAGTTCCTCCAACCGCATGCCCATTCTCACAAGGAGTGAATCACTAATTCAATGAATAAAAACCAAACTGATTAGGCACAGCTTTGTATGGAAGAGTTTTACTATATCAAATTTTAGTACTGCGTTTCCTCCTTAGGATATGTGATTAATGTGGGCATGCTGCTACGCCAGCACTCGCCCCTTCCTTTTTCTTATTGTGGCTATAGTTATAAGTTTCTTGGCTAAGATGAGACATCATTCCCTATTCATTTTGATTTTTCTGTGCTTTACTTACAGATAATGATAATGATTCATCTAAAGATAAAAAATGTTACCCGATGGATATATGTATTATAGTAAGGATCTTAAGAAAATTCAATAAACTCAAAAGTTGGCTTCAAAATAAGAATTACAGTCAATTTCTTCATCAGCTCTCCATAAAATAGTCACGCTCCAAATCTACATAAACATACTATTGCACTCAATAACAGCAAAACTTCACAACTAATTCCAAACATTCAGAAATGAAGAAGTAAACGAAGTACAAAAATAGAGTAGAAACAACACTTTATAACAAAACCAGAAATACATTGTAAGACTTGGTCATAATACATTAGGGATCTAAACATTTTAAAAAGAATCTTTTAATCTACATAGACTATAGTAAAGAAAGCTAAGGTTAGCTTAAATAGGTAGAAAGGAAGATTAATTAAAAGCCATTAAGTAGTTGAGTCTTTCTCACACAAAGTAACAACTTTAGAACTATTCAAAGCTATTCCATGACTCATTCCTTTTTACAACCCACATTTCGGATCTCTTATTACACCCATCGATCCATAATCCAAAACTGAAAAACAAAAAATTTAAAAATTGTCCAGCATGGGAGCTGAACATCTTGAGAAAACTAGTGTAAAAAAACACATGATGATGAGCAAGAAGGCGTTATCTTCTTCCATCGTTAATTACGTTCTTGGAGAGCAGCGACTCATCTGTTTATTCATCGGAATCATTGTTTCAGTTTCCGCTCTCAGTGTGATTAATCTCTCCCCGCGTACCATCAGCACTGCTTCTGTTTCCCTTGATCATGTCTCATCAACTCCTATTCCTCGAAGAATAACGTATGAGTTGGTTGATCATGATCAATCTAACAGCCACGTTAATGCAGGCATGTAAATAACGTATTATATTTATTTTTCATCAAATATATATCGAGTCTGAATAGTGTTAAGAAAATGGACTTTTATAAGTTTATTAAGTGTTTTGCAGGTGGAAAGGTGCCGTTGGGATTGAAGAGGAAGAATTTGAGAGTATTGGTAACGGGTGGAGCAGGGTTTGTGGGGAGCCATTTGGTGGATAGGTTGATAGAGAGAGGGGACAGTGTGATTGTCGTTGATAATTTTTTTACTGGTCAGAAACAGAACTTGTTGCACCATCTCAATAACCCTAAGTTCGAGTTGGTTAGACATGATGTGGTGGAGCCTATCTTGCTTGAAGTTGATCACATTTATCATTTGGCGTGCCCTGCTTCTCCTGTTCATTACAAGTATAATCCCGTCAAGACCATTATATCCTTTTACTACTAATTATAACTTGTTTCCATGTGATCTTTTGAGTGAACTTAAAAAAAGTTATTTATGTATATTTTGGAGAATTTATTTTTGGTAAGTTTCCTTGATTTAAGTAGAAAGAAATCACAAAACAAATGTGATGGGAACATTGAACATGTTGGGGCTGGCAAAAAGAGTGGGAGCTCGATTTCTGATAACTAGCACAAGTGAAGTGTATGGTGATCCTTTGCAGCATCCTCAAGTTGAAACTTATTGGGGCAATGTTAATCCCATTGGTTAGTCAATTCCTTCATCCATATTTTATTATTCTTGTAATCGAGATTGTAATTATAGTTTGTTCACATGTCAATGGACCATGTAACTAAGTAATTCAATTTTTTTTTAAAACTTTTTGGGTAGGGAAAATGGAGATGGGAGATGGAATTACGAGGTAAAAATTAAAACTCATCAACAAAGTGAAAGTTCAGATAGTCAACCAACTACGTTATAAGATTCTAAATCATTCTTTTCTCATCTTGTTATCTTAGTCAATTGGGCTGACAAAATGGTTCGAAAAAACAAGTAACCGTCCAATCCAACCCATAAAATGCAAGTTTGATATAACTGATTATTTAAAAATGGATCAAATATGGTTATTATCTCGTAAAATATGCATGATATTCAGATGAATAAAATAGATATCCATATTATCAATAATATTCATATTTCTCTGCTTGTTATTGTTCATGAGTTCTTGTTTTCTAGATGTCTAAGCTTATTTTGACTTTTAAGTTGTATTCTTACTTGACTATTCCTGTAACCATGGATAGTCAAAACTATCCGTTGGTTAACCCATTTTTAATCTGTATTCAGTATGGACGAGTCAAATATTTTATTCATTATTCAAACGTTTTCGATCCATCCATATTCGATCTGATCCTCTCGTTTGCCAATTTTATGACTTATCTAACGGTACTAGACTTGGTTTGATGATTGAGCAGGTGTCCGGAGTTGTTATGATGAAGGAAAGCGAACAGCTGAGACTCTAGCCATGGATTACCATAGAGGACTTAACGTTGAGGTTTACTACTAATTTAAAAGCATAATTGAACATTTTTGTTTTCAAATTAATGTCAATTACCTTCCTTGCATATATAACAAAATAAAAACTTCAAGGTTTAATTCAAATATGAACAATTTATTATTTAAGAACATATATTGTTGTTTTTTTCCAGGTTAGAATTGCTAGGATTTTTAACACATATGGACCGCGTATGTGCATAGATGATGGTCGCGTTGTGAGCAATTTCGTTGCACAGGTATGTGTTACTTCATCATTCCATATATAAATCAAAAACAGACAATTTTTTCAGACAATGAACAAATTTGTCTGTCCATCTAAAAGAAAATTTTCATTAATAAATCACGAAGGAGGTCGATGAACGACTAATAGATATGTCATGTGGATTTGTTAATTTAGTGTGCTATATAAATTAGAAATATATATTTGCAGGCATTGAGAAAGCAACCATTAACTGTTTATGGAGATGGGAAGCAAACTCGAAGCTTCCAATATGTTTCTGATTTGGTAAATTCCACATATATTTCCTTGTCAAATTTGTGATCTTTCTTAATTTTTTGAGGGCTCTAATGCTTTGATATTATAATTACTAATTAATAAACAGGTAGAAGGATTGATGAGGTTGATGGAAGGGAATCATGTAGGTCCTTTCAATCTTGGCAACCCTGGTGAATTTACCATGCTTGAACTAGCTAAGGTATTAGTACTAATTAAATATTTATATCTCAATGTTCTTTTGGATATGTGCTTCATCATTAATAAGTGTGTAAACATTAAACAATTGATCCCTTCTAAAATAGACATGAAAATAGTTTAGGAAGTAACTATAGATGCAAGTATGTTTGTGTACTAGTATTAATTTACATATTGTGCTTAGTTTGTTAGAGACAACCTACTTTAGTTACATAATTATATTCTTAATACATTTTTTATATGTGGATCTGATCCTTTTTTCATTGCTAAGCATGTGTATATTCTTTTTATTTTTCTTTTATAATCATAAATCGTGGTGAGATTCAACTCGAGATCTTAGTCTGCTTTGATACATATCATAATAAGAAATGAACATATTAAGTCTAACATCAACCCCAAAGAAGCACGAAAAGGTGAGACTTGTCAAGACCAGACCAAGTCCCCCATCCCACAACTACTCATGTGAGACTCAACACTTATGCACCTGTCAACTAAAGAGTGAGCAATATATAACATGTGTGTCTAAAATCGAGTAAATCAAGAATTGAGATGAGTTTGACTCTGATATTATATTGAAGTGTGTGGCATCTTAAGCGACTAGAGATATTATAGCTTAATTAAATTCTCCTCAATAAGTACTCTTAAATATTAGCCCTACAATAAAAGGTTGAGAGATGTATCATGAACTAATATAATTTATTTGCAGGTAGTACAAGAAACAATAGATCCAAATGCAAAGATAGAATTTAAGCCAAACACAGAAGATGATCCCCACAAAAGGAAGCCTGACATTTCAAAAGCAAAACAACTTTTAGGATGGGAACCAACAGTCTCCCTTCGCCAAGGATTACCTCGCATGGTTGATGACTTTCGACGACGCATATTTGGCGATGATAAGCTCGATTCTGGTTTATAGTAAATAGTACTATACTATTATACGTTTTCCATAATTTGGTTATGGATGAAAGAAACATGACAAGTTGAAGATGAATACGTACAATTACTTATATAGGGTTATATTGACTATACTTTTCTTTCTTTTTTCATTAATAATTATTTCGGAATAAGGTTCTCCGCTAAAAGAGGATAATTGAATTGGAAGGTGTTTTTTATTTGTGTATTAGAGGATATTTGATTTGGAGTGTGTTGTTTTTGCGTATTAGAGGATAATTGAATTGAAAGGTGTGTCTTTTGTGTATTAGTTAAATCAAGAACAATAAGTTTGAACTTCGATGAGCAATTAAGCATATAGTGAGACTTTTTGTGTTTGATGAATTTTTTTTAAAATTTGCACCATTGTGATCCTGAGACATATGAGTTCTTCTATGGTCCATAGTTGGAACACCTCTTACTTAAGGGCGAAGGTTTGACACATTAGAAATTTTAGTCGTTTCTCCGTACCTTAGGACAACTTTTATCTCCTCTACTCACTCACATCAGGATAATACTATTCAGAGTATTTCTAAATTATTCTAAGGTTATCAATGAATTCTTAACACGATTCTACTCTACGATGATAAAATTTTCACGAAAACCCCTCTCAAAGAACTAGTTGTAAAAAGTTTTGGAGTTCCTCATCAATATTCAGTCGTTCTTCAATTAATTTTAAGTAATTAAGGTATGCAAGACTTGCTCTATTTTGTGTGAAAACATTATTGTTCTTTTATACATTGCATTTCTTCATACTTGTGTAATTTTCTTTCATGAGACATGTTAGTGCTTAAGCTATGAAATGTTATGTATTTCATTCCAAATGTCATGAACTTAGATTTCCATTATATTCCTATTCTATGAATTTCATTGTTCTTACCAAGAAAACATGATAAACTATATGAATTGCGAATTTTCTTCAAAAGTAAGAACGTTATGATTTTACGATAGGATGTACATGATGATGAAATATAAACCATGATTATGAACCCTTGAGCTAATTTTTATCACATAAATATTTTGGAAGAACTATTGTTAACCAAGAAGGTGTGAGTTCTTAAGACAAGCGCCTAAAACTACTGATATCTTATGTAAATGATTAAGCATTGATTTTATTCGAAAGTCGGTTTTTCTTGATTCTCCTCGCATTTCATTCAGTATGCTTTGGGTGGTCTTTTTCCCTTCATGTATTTCCTTATGTTTCATTCTATGTTACAGTATTACATATAAGTACTATATCACATGTCCTCACATCCCCTTTTTAGGGACATTGCATTTTACAATGCAGGTTCAAACACCAGAATGACCAGGCTACATGCTAAATGTTGCATACACAATTTTTGATGAACCCCACTTGATTCTTATGACATGGGTTGAACTAACAAATGAGCGGGTTAATAACCCGCCCAAACTTAAACAGAGTGAGAAGGTTGAGTTTGATTTTGCCACCCCTAGCTACTTGTATGGAAGTTTAATCATTTAAAGAGAAGTCGGTAACATACATGATACACTTGTAATCAAGAGTGAAGAGTTTTGAGAAGATATAATGGTGAAACAACTAGTGACATCTTTACTGGACACTCCTTATTACCAATTATTTCAGCTGAAATAAACGCAACTAAGATGAGTCAGCCTGATATTTTCATTGTTTAGGCCGTTATTCTTCTCATACTACTTCATCTTTAGATCCGGCTGATATTGCAGGGATGCCTGTAAAACCATTCAATCAACCAGGTCACTAATACCTAATTACTTGAGTTAAGGAGATGAATTAGCACAAAAATCTAGCAGTTATAATTCTTCACATTACATATTTGGCACATAAAGCTTCGATGCTATGCACTAGACATTAATTTAGCAGATACATGACCAAGTGTTTGATAATTATTTTAGCACCACTCAACAATTAGTCTTATAAGTTGAGTTAGTCCAAACTCGGGTTTTTCAAGCAAATTGTTTGTAATGTAAACCAGTAGGCTGTGTAGTCTTCATATGACTAACAACCTTAGTCATAGACCAAGAAGAAAAGAGTATTTTAAGAATATCAACACAGATTTGTCTTCCAAAGTTTGAAATGATGCAGAGAGATGAGACGATATAAGGTGGTTCAAATTTTCTGCCGCTGGCTCAATATTTCTGATGGAACTCATTTTAACATCCACCCCAACTAATGAATTACACAAGGTACAACACCATTCCAACAAGGCAAAGAAAATGAGAGGTAGAAAGAAAAATGTCACAAGCAAGGAAAGTAAAATATTGCAGAACATAAAGTTCCGAAAACTCCAAATAATGTTTTGTTTTCTCCTCCACCTGACAAAAATTGTTCCCAGCAACTGCCTGCCTTCCCACATCTGACACTGTCTTATGCTGTTTCACTACTTCAGTAACTGACTATTTCGATTCACTTAGATGGGGCACGGTGGAACATCAAGAGTAATGCCAGCTTGGATTTGACCCCAACCAATAAGACGCCAGTGCTTCTCGATTCTCCGGCTTAGAGCAATTTTTTCGCCTTTGCTGGTACACACTGGGGACGTCAATTGCAGTTTTGCAAATACATTTTTAACAGCTACAACACGAGCCCCAGTTGACATAGACCCTATATTTAACATAAGGATTTCTCCCTTTGCCAACTTTGAAACCTTACCCTGCCTTTCTGTGTCCTTTGTCCTCACACCCAAAAGACGACGGAGCAAAAAGAAATTCACCTGCATTACAAAGGAGTAACGGTACATTCAATGAAGGATTTGCGAGCACATGGCCTTAGAAAATTAAATGGATCTAACAAGTGAGCCTACTTAGCTATAACAACAACATACCCAGTGTAGTCCCACAACGTGGAGTCTGGGTAGGGCCTACTTAACTATAAATTAACTCACAAACAATAGATTAAGAAAAGGAAATGGCAACTGTGTACAACAGATAACGGAGTATAAAACTTGTGTAACATTTTTATTACCTAAAAAACAGTTAATAGGAGATATCTAGCAGTCACATTTTAACTGTCCTATTCTGGATTGATTTGAACAAGTCATTTACCTCTAATTCGACGAAAACTTCAGGAAGCGACCCAACCTCCCCGAGAACTTGTCCCACCAATCGATCAGCACGTGTCAGTGTTGGATCCATGGTTGTTCCAACTCCAATAAGGCCTCCAGGCACGGCAAATTGTAGTTCATTTTGCTCGGCAAACAGTGACACGATTCTTGAATATATGGGGGTACATTTAATATTGCCACTTTCATCCTTGACAACAATACCTGGACGAACCTCGATCAATTGATTTACCTTCAACACACCCTGCTCAAAAAATTGAACTGCTGACACCAAGTATGTAAATGCTGCTACGAGATTTTCTTAAATGTACAGGTAAGAATAAACACCCCACTACGGTAAATGATAAAAACAAGACTGGTCTGTCAGGTCAAATCACAAAGCTCTATGACCACGGAGATGTTGTGAGCATAGCGGATTCACTAGTTAAAAGGAAATAAGCAACATACCTTTAAAATACTGCCACCAGCAACGCCACCTCTGATCTCATCAACTTCAAAACCAGGTTTATTAACGTCAAATGACCGAATAACGATCATATTTGGTGGTGAAGTGAAATCCCTCACAGGAATCGGAATTCTTTTCACAATATATTCACAAACAACATCAATGTTATACTTCAGTTGAGCAGAGATTGGTACAACTGGGGCACCATCTGCTACAGTTCCCTGAACATGGTGTTGAAGTACAGTATCATTATATAGCTTCCTGGATCAAGCACAAAAACAGTGCAAGGCTCCAATACCATATACCACTAACCTGAATAAATTTCTGAATAGCTTCATGCTGATTGATGGCAACATTTTCCTGAACAAGATCAACCTTATTTTGAAGAATTATTATGTGTTGGAGTCTCATAATTTCGACTGCAGCTAAATGTTCAGAAGTCTGAGGCTGGGGACAGCTCTCATTGGCGGCAATTAGAAGTAATGCTCCATCCATAATGGCTGCTCCATTAAGCATGGTAGCCATGAGAATATCATGACCCTGCAGCAAAAGACACAGAATAAACACATACTCGTTCCAAAAAAAATCAATAGCTTACAGACAATTTTATCATACAACAAACCTAAACAGCTAATAAAATAACAAACGTAGGGGAAAGTTTTATGCCTGGATAATATCAATCAACAACTTCCTTATCAAAAAAAAAAAATGTATGCTTGCAAACTACCCGTGAAGAAAAACAGAAAGTAAATTACTGACAAAAAAGATGCAATATAAACTGCATGCAGAATAGATGCTCAGCCATCTTCACCGTAATTGCGTGAAAGCATCCAATGGTGATTTAAAACGGAAAAAATTGAAGAAAACAAAATGCAGCCAATGGTAATTTTGTTTTATTTTTGTTTTTGAAACTGTTTAACTTTGTATTCCTCAGCATAAAGGGTATGTTGGCCACCTCCAAAAACATGGCTGCAAAAGAACTAAACAATAAGAGAAAGGCACTTACAGTTCTCCTAGGAAATCTACTATCTTTACTTCATCATCTACAATTTGTTCTTTACACCAAAAACGATAAGAGATACAATACAATTCCATTTAATTTAAGCAGCCAATGGTAATTTAAAACATACAAATAGATTCCTCTTCTATGAAAAGTACCTTTTACTTAATGATATAAATGCCATTCCCTTGCACCCTTACGCCTAAAGAGTACAGTATCTAAACATAGACAAGTGAGGATAAACTGACAAATCACACAGGCTCAGATATTGGAAAGCAAAACCATCAAATAGACGCAGAAGTTCTCAGTCAACGGAATAATATGATAAGCACCTAAAACTCGAAGGGTCCAAAATGTTTAGCTATAGCTAAGAAGATATTCTATGGAATATTTCCACTTGTATACAGCAAAGGTTAGTCACCTTGTATATCAACTCCAAAATGCAAACAAGATTACACAGTAGATAGATTGGCATATGAAATACTTACAGGACAATCAACAAAGGACACGTGTCTCAGCAATTTCATCTTGCAGCTCTCAAAACCAGGGACATCACATATGGGGCTGTCTTCTTTTCCACTTCCATATGCCCTGAAAGGAATTTTGTTTAACTTACTATAAATCAGATGAAACAAAAGTACACTTTTCTCTAAATTTCAAAAGCTTACTTATAGCACATGGGTCTAGGGCAGCGCTCTTCTTCACATTTGTAAATCTTGGCATTAGCATATCCAAGCTTGATGGTAATGTTACGCTCTAGCTCATTCTTAAAACGGACAGTCTGCAGAATTTAGGGGAATAATTAATGGCTACTTTCAAGGATAATAGTGTAAAGCCACCCAAAGCAACATCTTCTCAGCTTTACAATTATTGTGAAATATTATTCTTATTGTAAGTACTATTTTTAGTTCTACGATTCATGCATAGACATAGTAATAGACCAATATTATGGAAGCAGACTGCACAAGGAAACTTAAATAGAAACAAAGACTTGATGGGATCATGTGTGAGCTTTTAAGACTCAAAAGAGAGAGAGAGAGAGAGAGAGAGAGAGGCTCTCCATTCTCTCTAGAAACCAGTCCACCCATCAGCCTTTTATCTATTGGCAGACACTTTGGGTGCAATATTGATTAGTCCAATTCCATTTCCATTAGGGATGGTGTACTAGAGAGGTGTGTAAGGAAACTCTCCAACTAGAAAAGGTAATATCTCTCTTTACGTAGTAGACTGATTCTCATAACAGAGTTCTGGACTCATTGCCTACATACACCATGTCTCTGTTTCAATGTCGGGTTCCGTAATTGAAAGAATTGACGAACTGTGCAGAGATCACTTATGGCAAGGTAACAAGGAGATCAGTCAAACGAAACACGAATACAAGAAACAGGGTGGTTTGGGGATTCGAGATTTGAAGAGCCACAACAAGAGTCAAGAGTCCAAATAATTTGTTGTTTTTCGAGAAGGAAATGTGCATGTATATTTGAATAAAAACAGAACATTGGTTGAACTGGGAACCATAACTAAAAATGTGCAGAATAGAACACTGTTATAAATCCTAGGTGGAACCTAAAACATCTAGAATTGTAACAGTATCTTCTGTATAGAACTGATTACACCAAAAACAAAACAATAAAAGCAAAATACAATTCAACTTGATCTTTTGCAGCAAGCTGCCACTGTCCTCAAAACATCAGGAATTCCTTCCTTTCCGGATTGTCCACCATATGCATGTTTGGGACAGTTCTCCATCTATCTCTGTCCCTTGTTTGGGCTCTTGCTTCATCCCAACATAAAAGAACTTCAATAATCTTGTCACGAATTATCTAAGAATGCATCTTAGATCGATAAAGACCTTCCATAGCTGATTTGTTATATTGCAATGTAGGAATAGATGGCTAACTATCTGTGCTTCTTCTCAACATAAGTATCACCTTGAACAAAGTGAAATTCTCTCTTGACGAGATTGTCATGAGTCAAAACAGCCTCCTTTGTTTAGTAACCAACAGGCTACTCTATGGAATCTTAAATTTTTTCATGTATGCTTCCATGGCCAATTAGCAATTTGGTGGTTAGATAGATTCATCATTTTGTATGCTACATTCACCATATAAACACCACTTTTGTGACCTTGCCACCACAATTTATCACTTTCATTCTGTAGTCCTTTAAATTTTCCAATTGCTTGTAAAATTCAGCCACTCTGGTCACCTCCCAATCATTTAGCATTCTACTAAATACTATATCCCAATCTTGAGGAGTCCGTACTTCTGCTGATGTTGCACTAGACAGAAGATATCAGGGAAAAGCGCCTCAAAAAACTCATCCCCTAGCCAATTATTTTCCAGAATAGTATATCGTGTCCATTGGATACTTCAATTGATGTTTGGTTGTTCATATCAGACCAGAGTGCACTCATGGATCTCCATAAACTGACCGCATAGGCTGCATTAACTTCCCCTCAACATTTTGCTTTAATCACACTCATAATATTTGAGGTTCTTGAGAATACCTCATTTACCATTTTATCCTGAGTGTCTTGTTTTGCACCTTCAGATTCCAAATTCCTAGTCCACCATGAGGTTTACCAACTATCAGGGATATTTGTTTGACGAAATGAAAAGCTCTTTTCTCTTTGTTTCCTTGCCTTTGAACAATCCCTACTGGAATGGGAAATAAGGACATCATCTAGACAACTTGTTTTCACACTTCTCACCAACATTGTTCCAATAGCCTTGGACTAAGATTTTGCACCCAATGGCGTGCCTAGATAAACAGTAGGTAAATTACCTATTGTTCCTCCCATAAGCAGTGCAAATGCCCCCATGTCATTTACTTCATTGATAGGGATAAGATGGCTCTTCCTCCAATTGATGTGCACACATGATCTGAGATGCCTTCAAGTAGGACCAGAATAACTCTTAAGAACCTTAGTTGTTGTTCTTTTGCATCACAAAAGATTAAAGAGTCATCAACAAATTGGAGATCGTAACCTCCAAGCAGCTACAGCCATTCTTGGCCACCTTAAAACCCTTGACCTATCCATTTAATTTTCTTGTCTTAACCATGTAGTTGAGCCCTTCCATAGCTAATATGAACAAAAAGGGAGACAGGATTTCCAGTCTCAAAACCTCTATGAGCAAGGAAAAATCATTTCGGGAGATCCATTTATGGTAGTGGAGAACCTGACAGTAAAAATGCAATGTTTGGCCAGTTAATCCATTTCTACCGAAACCCTATTATTTGCCATATTTTTTAGTAGGGAGCTCCAATAACATGGTCATATGCCATGTTAATATCTAATTTACATAAATTTCCTGGTTTCTTTTGCTTGAAACTAGAGTCCACAGCTTCATTAGTTATCAAAACAATATCCATTACTTGTCTCCTTTTGGTAAAAGCCATTGTTGCGAGTCCACTATCTTAGCCATCACCCTCTTTAGTCTTTCCATCAACACCTTTGAAATCACCTTGTATATACTACCAATCAAACTAACAGGCGTAAAATCTCCCAATATTTTTTCTCGTCTTCTTAGGAATGAGTGCTACAAATGGATTGTGAGGTTCAGTTGTGAGGAATTTTATTGTCTCTTAAGTTTGGCATGTTGAACCATTGAGTCACAAAATCTACTCTCCCTCCTCTCCGGTTGAGTATCTAAAAGCATATTACAGACTTATGGGAAGTATTCTTGGTAAATTCACACCTAGCAATTCACAATGGGCAAAATTAAATTCTTCCATGTTTCATGGCTTGGCCATTCACCCCTAAAGAATCTTTTCTTATCAGCTCTTCTAATCAATTGACTACTATAGCTAAATATTGAAAACTTGACATTTTCCTCCATTTGTTGCAAATCCTTAACTTACTACCTCAACCCAAACAGACCAATTTCCGTGGAAAGGCTCCTCCAAAGGTACATTCACAGTGAAGAGCTTCTACTCTTTGCTCACTAACCCGATCACCAACCCATACTAGCCTTGAAAATCCAATTGGAAGAACATGGCACCACACAAGATTAAATGATTCTCTTAGTTAGTTCATGTTAGTTAGTTCATGTGAGAAATATAGGAAAAGATTATTCTTGAATTGTTGTCTCTATATTATTAGAGAGACCCTATTTA
Source organism: Solanum pinnatisectum (assembly GCA_035578085.1). NCBI lineage: Eukaryota > Viridiplantae > Streptophyta > Magnoliopsida > Solanales > Solanaceae > Solanum > Solanum pinnatisectum. The sequence continues at coordinate 40,070,560 of CM069076.1, read as the reverse complement.
TAGATACTACAATAGACTCCTTTTCCAACTAGGACACTACAATACAATCCTTTTCTAAGTAGGACGCTATATACTATTCTTATTCCTATTACTATTCCTATTCCTATTCTAAGTAGGATTGTATATACCTATTACTATTCTAACACTGCAAATTCAATGCCTAGCTATAGACCATTGCCTATTTGGTGGGTCATTTGGAGGGAAAGGAACTATAGGTTTCTGAGAAAGAAGAAGATTTTGTACCTATCATGAAGAACAATCGTATATTCTTGCTTAGCCACGGGTGCAACATGACCCCATTAGATGTATATGATGGATTGTCCATTATTGACTTTATTAGAGTTCGGAGCCAAAAGGGTCACTTTTTCTTTCAAAATGCATAAAGGGTCATTGATTTTTTTAACCAAATTGGACATCTCGCTGCTGGGCTTGCTTAATTTTAACGCCGAAAATTACATCTTTCTCGTTGCTGGGTCAGCGATTTAGCTGGAATTTTTTTTTTTTTTACTTAATATCGCAGCATGGGCAGCGATTTTTAAATTAAAAAAAATTGGTTGAATCACTGTAGGGTCAGAGATTTCTGTCCAAATTATTTTTTAAAAATCACTGCAGGGGCAGCGATTTTAGTTTATTTAGTTTAATTTTTTTTTTATGACAAGGGAAACCCGCAGCTGCTACCTTTGAGTGCACACAGGGTAAAACCCCCGCTCCTAAATTTGTTGTTTTTTTTAAAAAATTTGGCATGCTTTCACGTGAACTGAAAGTTCACATGTATCATAAAAACAAAACTTAAACATCACATGTATTGATTTACAAAAAAAAGAGTTCACATGTTGAACATAATTTCCTTATTTATATAAACATTGTTCATTGTTCAAGTACCTCACTACAAACTTTTCTTATACTAATTTTCTTCCTGTCTATTAAATTTTAATTTTTCTAGAGAAGTCTTCACTTTGTGAGGTAAAGTTTGATTTAGTTTATTTTAAAATTAAAGAATTAGCTATTAATTATTATTGTATCAGTGTGCCCTTGGGCTCTTTGACAATAATCAATAATTTTTTTTTATCTATTGCAAGAGGCCATGGCATTTTACTTTGAAGTAATGCGACAACAAGGTTATTTCTTTTGACAAAGTGATCAACAAGAGCTTTGAACGTCATGCGAACTATGGCAATCACAAGAAGCCCCCAAACTTTTTTTCACAATACAATAATAATTAATAGCTAATTCTTAAATTTTAAAATAAAATAAATCAAACTATATGTTATGGATGCGTTGGAAGTAAGTAATTTAAGTATCTAATTATATTTTTAGTTGCTTTATTTATTAAAATAGAATAGGGTTTATGTTTCATTGTTTCATAAGGATTAGGTCGAGTATAGTTATTAGTTATTAGTTAATTCTAAAAAAAAAAAAAATAGTTATTAGTTTGGAATAGGATTTAGGTCTCCTACTTTCATAAGAATTAGGCTTCCTATTGATGTAATAAGACTCCAATTTAAAGGGGCTTTTGATGAATTAATAGATAAGTCATAATTAAGCAAAAAACAAGAGATCGGAGTTCTCTCTTCCATTGAACTCTAAGGTTTCAATCTCCTTTTAAAGAGCTAAAAATATATACAAAAATAGGTCGATCTAGGAATTTGAACAAAGGCAAGGGAAAGTCGAAGTCAATTGATTTAGATTTTCCTGTTCATCGTCCTGTGACTCGATCCTTCTCTAAGAATCCTAACAATTTGGTATCAGTGCCTAACACAATGGGCGATGAGATCAGTTCCAGATTTCGCGATGAGAACAATTCCAGGTTTCAGGAAGAACGTGTGATAACAGAAACACTAATGGACTCTAAACTTGCAGCGATGGAACAACGTCTCGATGAAAGAATTGTCCAAGCTATTCAAGAACAATTTTCTAGCTTGGGAATTGGCTCTACAAAACCAATAGTCCATGGGACAGAATCCAGTAATGCCCCGACAACAAGTAGATCAACAAATTCGGCTCCTAGAGGCAATAGAGGCAATACGCTGCCTATTCAACCGGATCATAATCATCAAATTAGTGGTAATTTTAATTTGACAATACCAAGGTATGCAAGGATGGATTTTCCTACTTATGATGGCACCAACGACCCACTAATTTGGGCACATCGTTGTGAGCAATTTTTTGAAAATCAACATACAGCAGATGCAGAAAAGGTTGGAGTGGTTGGGTTTCACCTGTTGGGAGAAGCACAATTATGGTATTATCAGCTTAAACGAGCGAAGGGGCCAATGAGTTGGGAAGACTTTCAAGCGATTTAAACCTCTGAAAGTAGCAATCCAGTGGGCGAATCGGTCACACTTCGACAAACTAGTACGGTTGAACTTTATCAACGTCAGTTTCAAGAAAATCTTGCTAGGGCTTATGAGCTTATTCCAAAGCACTTGCATGTCGCAATATTTATGGCGGGGTTAAATGATTCAATCAAAATGGATGTGCAGTTGCTCAAACCACCTTACTTATCAATAGCCATGAGTGTATCAAGGGCGTTTAGAGCATAAACAACAACTGCAAAAAAGGCAGCAGTCCCAAACAAATCTGGGCAGCACAACAAACTTGGCAAAGTCTGCTACTAGTTTAGTTGATTCATTTACCTTGACTAATACCCAGACCAGCAACCAGACCCCTTTGGTCAAGCGATTAACTCGTGCAGAAATGGCAGAGAGAAGAGCTAAGGGATTATGCTATAATTGTGACGAACCATATTCAACCATTCACCAGTGCAAACGACTTTTCTGGCTGAAATTGGATGATTCAGCCGACAATATTCCAGAAGTTCTGGATGATTGCCGTGAAATTCGAGCTTGAGGACAAGCTCTCTCAACGTGAGAGGGGGGTAATGTTATGGATGCATTGGAAGTCAGTAATTTAAGTATCTAATTATATTTTTAGTTGCTTTATTTATTAAAATAGAATAGGGTTTATGTTTCATAGTTTCCTAAGGATTAGGTTAAGTTATAGTTATTAGTTTGGAATAGGATTTAGGTCTCCTACTTTCATAACAATTAGGTTTCCTATTGATGTAATAAGACTCCTATTTAAAGGGGTTTTTGATGAATTAATCGATAAGTCATAATTAAGCAAAAAGCAAGAGATCGGAGTTCTCTCTTCCATTGAACTCTAAGGTTTCAGTCTCCCTTTGAAGAGCTGAAAATATATACAAAAATAGGTCGATCTAGGAATTCGAACAAAGGCAAGGGAAAGTCGAAGTCAATTGATTTAGATTTTCCTATTCATCATCCTGTGACTCGATCCTTCTCTAAGAATCCTAACACTATACCTACAAATTGAAGACTTCGAAAATTAGTATAAGAAACGTTTGAAGTTAGGTACTTGAACAATGAACAATGTTGAATATAAACAAGGAAATTATGTTCAACACGTGAACTCTTCTTTTTTATAATCAATACATGTGATGTTTAAGTTTTGTTTTTATGATACATGTAAAATTTCCTTTCACGTGAAAACATGCCAAAAAAACATTAACGAAGCAGCAATTTAAAAATGAAAAATAAATAAACAAATAAACTAAAAGCGCTGCCCCAGCAACGATTTTTTTTTTTTAAAAAAAGGTAAAAATCGCTGCCCCTACGCAAGAAAGATGTAATTTTTGACGCCTCTCACGGCGTTAAAAGTAAGGATCTCGCGGGGCAGCGAGATGTCCGATTTGGTTAAAAAAATCAATGACCCTTAATTCATTTTGAAAGAGAAAAGTGGTCATTTTGGCTCCGGACTCGACTTTATTAGCTCTTACACGATTTGTAATGACAACATCCTTTTTTTGGCTGTAACTCTTTAGGGTGATGCTACTTCTATAAATAAAAGTTACACTTTACCCATCAACAAAATATAACTAAAGACTTGATAATCACCATGTCAAAGCAATCATTAAGAGGTACCTAATTACAAACACATTAATATCATCAAGGACCTCAAAAGTTGATAACTTTAGGGAACTTCTAATAAAGGCTCCATAAGCTATATGGTATACTTCACCATGCTATCTAGGGGAAATACTGCAAGGAGTTTATTATTTTTCACCATAAGAGAACAAAAAGAAAATGAGAAACTCTGGAAAAGAAGCTTCTTTCAAAAAATTGACCAACTACACAATTGTAGAAACGAAACACTAATAGTTTTTTTTTTTTTAACCGAGAAATCCATCCGTGACCCGCCCTTTGGACCAATCACAACCTTCTAAACTCGGTGGATAAAATGAAACACTAATAGTTGGTGGTCAATGTATGGTTATACTCATAATGGATTATCTACAATAAAGGTGCAATACGAAACTGTGGTGATATTTTAGTAAGATCAGCGTATGATTTGTAATCAAGTAAGAAGAAGTAGATTAAAAGAGGCACTGACATCCAACAAGAATCTTATGAACTAAAAGAACAAACCTTGTACACTTCAATTAAATGCCATTATAAGTCAGAAATAACAATGTACCTGCACACCAGATATAGCTTTTACAACTGTTGACTTTCCGTGAGCCACATGGCCAATGGTACCTGGCAAATGAAATTAAATTCAGCACCATCTCTAGTAACGTGTAAAAATGCTTGTCCAGAAAAAGAAAGTTAGAGAGACAAAAATCAGAATATTTCACTCCAATATACAGAATACGGAAGAACAAAGAAGCTTAAGGTTAAACAGACAGTTTACCAATGTTGATCGTAGCCTGACGAGAAATCACTTCGGGAGAAAGTGGATGCAGCTGTGTTACATCCAACTTGCTCAGGTCCTGCTCCATCAGTCCTTTTCGAGACATTTTGGCTGTTCTTTGATAGTTCAGAGGTCAGCAATTCGTGAGTCTGTAATTTGGAACAGAAGATAGGGAACATCATCAACAAAATTGCAGGTGACTTACGAGAGATAACCAAGCAGTCTAATAACAAACACAAGGTATAGAATCACAAATAAGATAACTTCATTAAGAATAATTGTTTTGCTAGACTGAGAAGAATATCATTCCTTTCTTATTCCTCATTTTAATCACTCATAGAAAGGTTTGTTTCTATATTTTACGGTAGAAATAGTAGAGCCGAAGGAGTGTTGGGTTCTGGCATTCGGGATTTGGAAATACACAACAAAAACCTACTGATTAAGTGGCATTGGAGGAACAAGAATGAAGAGGAAACTTTATGGAGAAAGATCATCGAAGCAAAGCATGGAGGAGAAAGATACATGTGTACCAGTATCAGTTCTTTTTCCATGGTATGGGACCATAGAAATACATTAGTAGGCAATATGAATTCAGTAGCACGATTCATATCAAAATAAGAAATAGAAAACAAACATTATTCCGGGTGTATAAATGGGCTGGAAATAATAGCTTGAAGGAGGATTACCCTGTCCTATTTCAGAATTGCAAGTACTCCTGGAATGTTCATTTCAGAAGGAATTGCAAGGATTTGGAGATAAATAGCATGCAGGAATTTCTGATAATATTGCCGGCACTCAGATTCAGATGAATGAAGCAGATTATATTTGGGGGGGGAGGAGAGACGGGACAATTGACAGTAAAGGAATGTTATGGGAGGATATCTATATGCAAAATATGATTGAAAATTGGCCCTGAAGCTGAAACCAAGATCCATACAAAAGTAGCATGCCTTAATTGGATAGCTATCAGGGGAGCTTCTCACACTCAAGACAGTTGAATAGAAATGGTATTGCATTGCGCAGTACATATTTTATATATATATGACAGAAAGTGTACACCACGTATTTTGCACTATCCAGTAATGAAGTGTGTATGGGTTATGTGCTTGTTTAGAGTCACTTGGGCAATGTCCTGCAACCTCAAAGAGGCTTATGCAGGCAGTAGCTAATGGTTCATGCCTGCATAATTAGGACCATTTGTAAGCAGACAAAATAGTGTTGATAGTTCTCACATATCTCTAGATCTTTTCGAAAGATAGATGATCTCCCAATCTTTTTGCTTGGTTATTAACTGAATAGTGTAGATAGTTCTCATATATTTTTGGATCTTCTAAGCTCCTTAAATTTTAGTTGGAGATATGTGATTTTGTACAAGAGCTAACTCCTTTTTTTTTTAATGACAAGGGAAACTCGCAGCTGCTACCCTTTGGGTGCGCACAGGGTAACACCCCGCTCTTATGCAATAGCTCGCTAACCACATAGAAGAGGTAACCCGCACTAGGCAAACCCGGTGCAACGAGCTTGACCCAGAAGGCAAACCCTTTGCTTTTGCTGGCAAGGGGTTTCAAACTTGAGACCTCCGACATGGTAGTCTCAAGCCCAAACCACTGGGCCACTCCGAAGGGTGAGCTAACTCCTTTTTTTTCAACATTTACGTCTTCTGGATGCTTACTGAATCAAAACCTACTTACTTAATCCAAATATGTGTGTGTGTGTGTGTGTATATAGCAGAAACTTCTTTCAAAAGTAGTAGAAGATAGAACCTTATCGACTAAACAGTAATCAAACGAACACATTCCAATTGGAGAGGAATTAATAATATTTTCCAATATATCAAATTGGTAATACGATGTATTTTAAGAGTCGATAGAGCTTGTTATAAATTTGTCAAACATGTCCAATTGATAAGAGACAGCATGGCAGTGCAACAAACAAAAATGCCAGAAACTACATTGTTGCAACACATATTAGGGAAAATTTCTGTTTTCTTTCAGTCCAAATAAGAGAACAAAAACACCACTCAAAATGAGAATTACTTAAAGGTACTAGAAAATTCCCCATCCTACATTTACTCTCTCATTTTGTTTGCGCCTCCACTCGGAATAAAAGTAGTCAATAGGCGCAAGCAAGCATGGCAATTCACAAATATAAGCCCCTTCTAGCCAGCACGTGGTGGATAAGGTGGGCATCCCAAGCAACTCTACCTCCTTTCCATCATCCGATGCAATATTTCAAACAAAAGCACAAACTATTTGCAATTGTGAACACGAAACTCTATGTTTGAAATAGAAATGCAATATCGTCACAAGATCAAAGCAAGGACTACCATTGATGATTCATCTATTAGAGCTTCTTTGCTACCTAATTCACATCCGGAAAAAAAATGGTGGAAATCCACATGCTTTCCAATTAGCATAGCCAGCCAGAACAAATAACTGACAAACAAATTTAACAGATTTCAATAAGCGAGAGAGCATAACTTCAGATTAAAACACTCACAAAACCCTAATCGCAAAAATATCATCGCCAAATACTTTATCGTTACACAAACTAATCCCATTAGAGTTCCGTAATCAAATGAAAACTAGAATACATTTATAACAGCAAATATAAGCAAATGAATAAGAAAAATCACAGTGAAATTAAGACAACAAAATAGAAATCGATTGGAAAATAAAATCTTTGTAGGAGACTACAAGCTCAGCGGCAACGCCGTCATCGGATAAAGGACGGTGGACTCACCGGAGTAGAGTGGAAACGGTGCGGGACAGCCGTCGGAGTGCAAATGAGAGAGAATGCGTGATGTGTAATTTTGGCTGATAATATTTACTTTGATACCACCAATTTCTTACAAATTAAATTACAAAAAGATCCATTACTTTCTAATATTTCATAGGTTTACTACGTTGATTATCAGATTCAACACTCAAAAACCAAATAATATCAAATGACTTGGGTGAACGTTTACTTCGAGAGAAGTGTGTGTTATGGACTTTTGCTTGGTAAAAAAAAATTGTATTAAGTTATTTCTGGAATTTAGGGTCTGTTCAATCATGTGAGATGGAATCATGATACGAAATTATATGGGATGAAGTTTCGTTGAAACATGCAACTTGAATTTTTAAGTTATACTCATATACGTGCCCGCACGATGCAGGATAATATTAAAGAAAATAATTACATTATATTTATGTTTGAATATATAGTATACACTTGTCTACATGAAAAAAAATCATTTAAAAATGGGAAAAGGACAAATATATCCCTGAACTATCGCAAATGATATGCAAATACCCTTCGTCATACTTTTGGGACACTGGTGCCCCTGCCATCCAAAAATTAGAGCATATATGCTCTTCACTCTAACGGAAGACTAAATAGGGACACGTGGCACAATCTTATCCGTCGATCCAATATTTAATAAATGTCGGTCGGTGGATAAGATTATGACACGTGTATGTCCGTTAGTATAAAGGGTATATATGCTCTAGTTTTTGGACAGCAGGGGCACCAATATCCCAAAAATATGACGGAGGATATCTGCATACCATTTACGATAGTTCAGGGTTATATTTGTTTTTTTTCCCTTTAAAAAATTGATGTCTAGTTTTCTTCTTAATAAAACTAGCTTCAAACAGATTATTGAATCTGATCAATATGTAATTGTAAAAAAAGGGTATTTTGTGAGGAAAAGATATGTTCGTGATGAGATGTTCAAACTGAATGAAATGAATAAACTTTTTGTTGGTGTATATGCATTTTATTATTAAAATAAAATATTAAGTGCATATGTTAGTGGGTACAAATTGTGATTAGAGATGACTATTAGTTCTTGTAACTCTCATGGTCATTAAATTCTTGTAACTCATATGACCATGAGTTTCTTATAACTTATGTAACATCGTCTATTACATTTATCTAACCATATTACTACCCCTCATTCTATCCATTGATTATAGACTTCTTCAATTATAAGTACTGGTGGATCTTCCTTTGTGTTAGGATGAGATGAAATATGTGAAATGCGGAAAAATATTGTAGTATGTAGTAGTGAAAGAGAGAGTTTAGACAAAAAAAATATTCTAAGAGCCCGTTTGGATTGGTTTAAAAAAGTTAGTTTTTAAGATAAAAATAAAAAGTCAAACTAAAATGACTTTTAAGTAAAAAAATAAAAAGTAGAGGGAGACCTACTTTTGGTTTTTGACTTAGTTTAAGTCATTTTTTACCTTGCCTAACACTTTCTATGTTATTTTAAGTTACTTTTGACTTATTTTAAGTTGTTTTTTATATTTGCCAAACACTTCTAGAAGTCAAAATTTGACTTAAAAGTAAGTTTGACTAACTTTTATAATTCAATCCAAACACCTTCTAAGTCTTCAACTATATTCACTATATAAAAGAGAGTATATGTTGAAGGAAGATGTTCTAATGTGGAGCTTCGGACTTTTCTACTAATCTGGAGTTGTTTGAGTTGTATGATATTGTTGGGTTGTTGTATCCTACAAGGGACAAGTTAAGAGATAGGGAAAAGGCATAAATTCACCCCCAAACTTGTCTCGAAAAGTCAGTTACACGCTTAAACTAATATGGTGACCTATTACACACCTCTGCTACTAAAATAGTGAATTTTTTTACCCCCTAAGACGTGTAGCACCACTCTGACAATGGGAGGTGTATCATACTTGCGCCACATCAATGCCATGTCACTGCCACATCAGATGTCATGTCAAATTTTGACTAAAATTCTCCATATCATTCAATCTTTTCTTCTTCAATGAACACCGCCATGAAGGCACTACCATTGCCGCCATATTACTAACAAATCTATATATTTCACCATGGAAATCAAAATAGGCACCATAAATTTCACCACCTACAATCAAATCCACCATTGAAATCATACTATCATCATTATCCCTATAAAAATTAGAAAGATAGATCCATAACAAAATTTGACACCCATAAACAAACTCATCATCAAAATTACATCATCACCATCAAAAGATACAAACCCACCACCAAATATCACTACCACCATTGTCAATATCGATTTTTTCTTCTCCACCACCTTCAATTCCCGCTTCTTTGTCACCCCACGCCAACAAATCCATCATTATATTTTATTTTTTAAACTTAATCATCAATTTTATCAACCACCAACAAAGCCGAAGAGAAAAATCAAATATAATGAAAATGGTGAAATCGAATAAGCATTAAAATAGGATATGATGGGATATGATGGGATATGATAGGGGGAGAGGATTTTGGTGGAGGTATAGTGGGGTGAATGGAAATTGGGTATGAAAAAATATAAAGAAGAAGGAAGAAGAAGAAGAAGAGAAATTGGGTGGGGGGGGGTGGGGTGATAGTAAAAGAAGATTTTAATTTATTTTTTTTACTTTATTTACTGTCAAACGCGCTTTTTATTTTTTTATTTTTTTATTTTTGCCACGTTAGTTTTAGGGGGTAAAAAAAATTATTTTTAAATAGTAAAGGTGTATAATTGGTCGTTATGATAGTTTAAGCGTGTAACTGACTTTTCGTGACAAGTTCAAGGGTGAATTTATGTCTTTTCCCTAAGAGATATATTGTTGGATCGGTGTAGATTATACCGCAATGTGCTTGAATCTCCTTTAAGAGAGCGAGATATTCGTGCCTCATTCTAAAGATTTGCTTATTCATTTTTGCTAATTTTGTTTCAATGATATTTTATTATATTTGTGGTATATTACACAAATACTTTATTTCAGGGAAATGAAGAAATGAAAGTTGGAAGTAATTCTATTTTAATTTGAGTGAGATTGATCATTTACTAAAAGAGTATCTATAGGGAAAGTTGTTGAAAGACTATGGCTGAATCATTTGAGATGCTTAATTGTTAGGTCAGCTTCTTAGATGTAATTAACTTTAGACATGTATTGATGCCATAATGCCATCCAATAGAGAAGAGTATTAGTTAAATTTTTTTAAAGAAATGATTTAATCAATTTGAATGAATTGTTCCCCAAATCTGGTTGATCCAAACTTCATCTATGAATAACTACTTTTAGAATAAGATCATATGAATGTTTCTAAAACCAACACTTGGGAAGGCTAACTAACAACACAATATATAGAATTATATATAAAGTCTATGCTGCCTCACCCAACATATCACCAAATACTAGTACTGTCACGATCCAAACTGTCGTGATTGACACCCACACAATTCTTCCGGTGGGAGAACCATTACTACAACCATACAAATAAATTTATGAAAACTAAGACATTTAAAGATACAGAAGCACTATTAAATGACTATAAAAATGGAGTTCTCATAAACTCCAAGGTTTTAACAAACAACTAACCAAACTAATGCGAAAGTACAACCCCTAGAACCTAAAAGTCAATGTACCAAAACTCTACTAACGACAAGTCTAAGAACAAGGGGTACAACCCCGAAACTAAACAGACACCTTGAACAAATAGTCTAAGTCCGAACAGAATGGACTTAAACAAGAAAGATCCATGTCAACTCGAAAGAAATGGCTCACCCTTGAATCCGATCACGCTCAATAGTCACCTAGCTGAGGTCTATCAATAACCGCATGAAGATGCCCTGTACTCAACAAAGAACAAGCAAGTGCAGTATCAATACATAACCACAGTGTACTGGTAGGATCACGCGGCTATCCCAATAAGTGTAACATATATTAGTCAATATAATAATATAATCACATGCACATATCGAACATATTCAATATCATCAACATATACGAACAATGAACAACTTCACGATTTTCACGTATCACAGTTATATTAATTGAGAGCAATATACCGTCTTTCAATATCAATCATCATTAGATATGACCGAACTCATCAGAAATAGATACACAATACAATTCAATGGTCCTCTCACGAAACCCAATTCAATGGTCCTCTCATGGAACCCACACCCAAATAGTTAGCATACCGGAACGTGGTACTCGATCCAATGATTATGCTGGAACATGACAAACCATTCCATAATTATGCCGGAATGTGGCAATCGATCCAAGTTAGTTATGCTGGAACGTGGCAATCGATCCAAGTTAGTTATGCCGAAAGGTGGCAACCGATCCATTCAACACACCACAATCACAATCACAAGTATATCCTTAAGATCATACAATCAAGTCATGATTTCATGGTAACCATCATTCATCTATCTCATTTACAACAAGTGTGATCAATAATGCAACATTCATATACATACATGTATTATAATGAAGCAAGAACAAACATACATCACACAATCATAGAATCACAACCATCACCTACCTCGAAACAAGCTTGAAACCCTAAGAAACTTGATCCTTCCCTTTCTGGATTCGTTCTGCTTGTTCTTGGTCTACAAATAATCAATATAATACGAAAATTAATAAACAATCACTAATTACCCGAATTACTAACAATTCTATGAACCCTAGATCAAATCCATGATCCCAATTATCCCGATTAGGGTTGTTTCCACCATAAAATCTATAGCAAAATCCCCCTCCATCAATATTCACCCATTTTATTTCGTTATACGGATCGAAAAACTGATTCAAGGAGTGAAAAACTTACATTTAGCCTCAAGAATGGTTAAAAATGAGTAGGAGTCGCCTGATTTTTGTTCCTTAGCTTAAAAAATCAAAAAGTGCCAAATAAGGTCGTTTAGGGGTTTATTTACGACTTTAAGTCTCGTCTGGCCTGCCACAGCGGCCACCATCCCGCTACAACGACCCCGACAGAGCGGCAAAACCCCCCGCCAAGGCGGCTTGCATGAACCAGTGAGCTATTTTAATAATTCCAAGACCCTCATTTCACAACACACCTCAAACCAACGACACTCAGAAAATCCCCTCCATGCTAAGATCAATTCCGGGAGTTCTACTCGCCCAAATTCAATTCTGTAAAGTCGTATGGGCTCCTTAACGTCTTAGCTATCCACTCATGTAATCAAATTCATTAATAGATCTCTTATTTGTTACCAGATTTCCATAGACCCCACTAACTCCAATTTCATCCAAATCTGGACTAGGCTAGGAAATCTTAAGTTACTACGAAAAAGTTTTCTGGCCCCAATTCTTTCCCCATTGGCTTTTCCATAATGACGAAAATTAGGTCGTTACAATAGATACCAATTTACCCATCACTCGTCCCCGAGTGATCAACTAGGAAAGACTGGCTAAAGTAAGGGTAGAGTAGTATCTGAATAGTTGAATTACTGGGGCGACTTGTATCGCATGCCCTTCTTACCAAATCTCATTACCCCTAAAGGTTTCACATCTCCAATCTCAAATCAACCAATTGAATACCTACACATCCTCCCTTACACTGCCTCAATGAAGTTATCTAAACACTCGAGTGATAAATATTGTTGTATGTAAACTTAACTAATCAATAAAACGATTCTCAACAATCACCAAAGTTGATCGTACACACATCTACCACATGTTATCAAGGATCTTGACACAAACATCAGGACGAATCCTTTCCCACACAACCATGATAAAATTCTAAATCAAAACTCGACCCAATTAGAGGTGAACCTGAACCCACCAACACACAATCATAATACCCAAACAATCATAGTTCTTATCATAATCTCCATTTCACAACCCAATTTCCCATGAGTTTAAGTTATAAAAATTTGATCTTTAGACATCAAATATTCATCGAAAGATATGCCCAAGCATACAAACCCTCTAACAACACTATCGAAATGCTAGAATTAGTAATTGTAGAATACCTCTTAAGAATAGTAGAATTGGACCCAATGATCCCCACATTCAACCATACATAATCGATACATGACCTTGACAACTAGAGGAATATTAAGATTGCCGGACAACCACAAATATGCATGGTAGCTCTTCTATAAATTTTCATAAGAAAGGTGGTACACGTAGAACCACGAAAATACTTTAACAACTCCAAGACAACACCAAGTATGTCATTCGAAATAACCAAATCTTCCCAATCTTCCCACTCAACCAAGAGAACATCGCAGGATTTGGTACCCCTGATCCACCACTAGGGATCCACCCACAAAAGTGAAAACACACTAGAGCATAGCTAGTAAATCATACTCATAATACTAACAACCATCATACACACTCCGATCATTTACCTTACTATAAACCAACACTTTTAAAAATGAAACATTTCTTAGGTACTTAACAACCAATAGTAGTAAACTTATGACTCAACCCAGGTGTAAGTCCTTTCAAAAGCTCAATACCGGATATAATTGATCATTTTTCACCTTGACAATTCATACCTTGACAAAATACATCACCACGAATGTAGACTCATAGTGAAAAATTTGAATTGTAATGTCCACCACATAACAACTTTCTTTATCAACATTAGCTTGTACCTTGAAGATTTTTATGAATTCATGGATCTCCGTTAATCATTGATCGCATCTCCATCGATCTTACAATATATTGAGCTAAAATTTCAATCATACTCATTACTAGACCCAAAAACAAAACCAAGCATTTATCATCACACTCAAGCTAATGTCTGCATACTCCTTTCTCAAGTCTTTTTCAATAGTTTTTAACCAATCCGACAGACTTGTGACACTATTACCATAGACATAGCAATACAATTGAAATTACGCATCTCTAAATCCAATTATCTACCCCACTAAAGATATCTCTTTAGCCTTTGCAATCAAATAAATTATTCTTACTCTAGCCTCTCTCTAAATGTGTACTACATCCCACTATATTAGAAAACCACGACCTTAGATACTCACAAGTCGTACTTACTATACAAAATTCGTTTTACCAACAATCTTATTATATAGTTCATCCCATCACAATCCATCACGAACTCATGCCACCATTACACTCGGTTAGCCCTAGCTATCACTATGAACTCAACCTTTTCATCAACACGACACCTCAAACTCAGGTATACTCATCAAATTCAAAGGACTAACCCAATTTATACGCACTTTCTTACTAAAATACTTTAATTTCCTTAACCTAAGTATACTCATTGGGACCTTTCTTATCCATATGCTTGTCATTCCGGTATCAATCCACTCTTTTATGGCTTAAGATAAAATCACCAGTTCTCATACTACCCTCCTTCTTCTTAACAAACAAGACAGGAGCACCCCACGGGGAAGCACTAGGATGGATGAAACCTTTATCAAGAAGCCCTTGGATTTAAGCTTTAAGCTTTCTCAATTCTGACACCATCGGAATAGACTCAATTGAGGGAGACTCAACCTCAACACCCCAAACATGAACTAAATAAGCCAAACAACCTTGTCTTACCAGTTTCCTATCCCAAATGGAGGATATGATATTAGCTAGCTTAGGCTTGTACACTCCTTCCCACTCTAATCTTTCCCTACCGGGGATCTCTAGAGTTACTGACTTAGTATTACAACTAAGCACAGTATAATAGGGGGAACAACCAAGTCATGCCTAAGATTATATCAAGTCAGTCATATCCTGCATAACCAAATCAACCAAGTCTGAAAATCCCTAAACACAATAGGACAAACACGATATACAAAGGTGATTATGACTAACTCTTCAACTGGGGTAGAAACATAGATGGGGGCATCAAATATATCACAAACCACATCAAATCTCAAGGCAATTTAACTAACACATACGAATAAGTAGAACCCAGATCACACAAAATAATACCCATCTGAGCACAGATAAGAGTAGCACTAGTTACCACTGCATCATACACCTCAAAATTGGTCTTGCCTAAAAAAGCATATAACTGAGCCATGTCGTCTTGATGGGCAACCTCTTCGCCTGGCAGCATTACTCCTCTACCTGATTCACCATTTCTCGGCTCCACTGCCTCGTTGATTTCCTCCTCATATGCCGAGGTTCTCCATAATTTTAACACATATTATAACTTATATTTGATTGTTGAACACTGAATTAGATCGCGGGGGTTAGTTCGGGTACGATTCGGGGTCCATAATTGTGATTAAGGAAAAACAGATGAGACTAGGCAGAGATTCTGTCTTGCCCTGTCCCGTTTTGGCGGGAGGAATCCCACACTGGCGATCTCACCTTGGCAGCAAAATCTCGCCCCAGCGGCCATAACGGAAACAGAATCCCTGCCAACAATTTTTCTGGGTTTCTTTTCTTTCCCAATTTCCCCCAAAGGTTTCCAGCTATAACACAGGCTTTTTTAGAGTACTCAATCCCCTTAGCTAGGATAATCGTTGCCTATCCAGAGTCAACCTAACGATACACGCTCCAAAATTCCTTTACATTACTTCAACACTACAACACACATATCCCCATGATATACCCAAACTGTCACACGGTTATCAGTTGGTAGCAACGCACGTCCAGATTTCTCGCTTACGAACCACATCGTAATTTATCTAGACCTTTACACCTAATCTCGTGATAACTTTCTTTTCACAACAAGTTTCACGACACTCAAGCAGTTACAACTTCCAGACAAGTCCAAATTCCTTACTTAGTTCGTTCCATAGATGACTATTACAGATCAACTATGCCTTATACGACTTCTTAGGCCAGATACCAATTGGAACCTTCTCAATTCCAATTAACTTGCTTGTGTCCCTCCAGCCGTGACTACGACGTCTAGTTCACTTCGTTGAGATACCAATTGGAATCGACAGATACCAATTGGAATCGACAGATACCAATTGGAATAGGGAGATACCAATTGGACTCAACTCATACTACAAGCGATAATAATAGCTAGCGAGCCCCACAAAACTGTTAATTTCAATCATAGAATTTGGTCGAACCCAATTCTTAACTGCCTCAATCTTTAAGTGATGGTAACCAGACATTAAATCAATCTTAGATAAAACTGATGCACCTTGCAATTGGTCAGAAAGGTCATCTATCCGAGGCAATGAATAGTTGTTCCGAATGGTAACCCTATTCCACTATCAGTAATTTATACGCATCCCCTCTTACTAGTGATGGTGTTACCACTTTTGTTGCTTTAGTTCGGACTATAGAGTGAAGAAGGAAAGAATCAATTTGTATCACCTAGATATATATTGGATTCAAGTCATAGCACGAAGGAGTAGAAAGAAGTGAGCTTTTCCTAAAGTTCTATAGCCTCTCGAAGAAAAGTAAGGACGTCATCATATTGTTCCGCAAGACTCTACTAGACTCGTTTTGGTACAATGAGATCAACAAACCTAGGGCTCTGATACAAACTTTGTTACGACCCAAACCGTCATGATTGACACCCACACAAACCTTCCGGTGGGAGAACCATTACTACAACCCATACAAACAAATTTTATAAAAACTAAGGCATTTAAAGATACAGAAGCAGGTTTAAATGACTATAAAAATGGAGTCCCCATAAACTCCAAGGTTTTAACAAACAACTAACCAAACTAATGCGGAAGAACAACCCCTAGAACCTAAAAGTCAATGTACCAAAACTCTACTAACGACAAGTCTAATAACAAGGGATACAACCCCGAAACTAAAAAAACACTTTGAACAAATAGTCTCAGTCCGAACAGAGTAGACTTAAACAAGTAAGATCCATGACAGCTCGAAAGTAATGACTCACCTTTGAATCCGGTCACGCTCAATAGTTACCTAGTTGAGGTTTATCAATAGCCGCCTGAAGATGCCCTGTACTCAACAAAGAACAAGCAAGTGCAGTATCAGTACACAACCAAAGTGTACTGGTAGGATCATGCGGTTATCCCAATAAGTGTAGCATACATTAGTCAATACAACAATATAATCACATGCACATATCAAACATATACAATATCATCAACATATACGAACTATGAACAACTTCACGATTCTCACGTATCATAGTTATATTAATTTAGAGCAACATACCGTTTTCCAATATCAATCATCATTAGATATGAATGAACTCATCACAAGTAGATACACAACACAATTCAATGGTCCTCTCACGGAACCTAATTCAATGGTCCTTTCAGTTAGCATACCGGAACATGGTACCTGATCAATTGATTATGCCAAAACATGGTAATTAATCCCATAATTATGTCAAACGTGGTAATCGATCCAAGTTAATTATGCAGGAATGTGGCAACAGATCCAAGTTAGTTTTGCCGGAACGTGACAACCGATCCATTTAATACACCACAATCACAATCACAAGTATATCCTCAAGATCATACAATGAAGTCATGATTTCATGGTAACCATCATTCGTCTATCTCATTTACAACAAGTGTGATCAATAATGCAATATTCATATATATACATGTATCATAATGAAGCAAAAACAAACATACATCACACAATCATAGAATTACAACCATCACCTACCTCGAAATAAGCTTGAAACCTTAAGAAACTTGATCCTTTCCTTTTCAGATTTGTTTCGCTTGTTCTTGGTCTTCAAATAATTAATATAATACGGGAATCAATAAACAATCACTAATTACTTGAATTACTAATAATTCTATGAACCCTAGATCAAACCCATGATCCAAATTATCCCAATTAGGGTTGTTTCCACCATAGAATCTATAACAAAATCCTCCCCAATAAATATTCACCCATTATATTACGTTCTACGGATTAAAAAATGAATTCGGGGAGTGAAAAGCTTATCTTTAGCCTCAAAAATGGTGAAAAACGAGTATGAGTCACCTGAGGTTTGTTCCTTAGCTTAAAAAATCAATAAGTGCTAAATAAGGTCGTTTAGGGGTTTATTTACGACTTTAAGTCGCTTCTGGCCTGCCACAATAGCCACCTCCCTGCGGCCCCGCTAGAGCGGCAAAACCCCCCGCCAAGGTGGCTTGCATGAACCACCTCAAACCAACAACACTAAAAAAATCCCCTCCACGCTAAGATTGATTTCGGGAGTTCTACTAGCCCAAATTTAATTCTGTAAAGTTGTACGAGTTCCTTAAAATCTTAGCTATCCACTCATGTAATCAAATTCATTAATAGATCTCTCATTTGTTACTAGATTTCCCTAGACCCCACTGACTCCTATTTCGTCGAAATCTGGACTAGGCTAGGAAATCTCAAGTTACTATGAAAAAGTTTTCTAGCCTCAATTCTTTCCCCATTGGCTTTTCTATAACGAAGGAAAATAGATCGTTACATGATATGCCCCGAGCTACCCCGAGATGTGGACACGGGACCTAGGATCACAAGTGACCCCAAGCTAACCCTGCTGGCATAATCATGAGCATACTAAAGATAAACTGAGAAATAAAACTATTGCGGAAGCTAATAATAAGTAAATATGAAAAGATGGGGAATACCCATATACTAAAACTAAATATCAAATCTAAGAGTTTAATACAATAGAACATCAAACTCAAATACTAAGTTAGATCTAACTATATCTGAAAATAGCCTCTAAATTACTAGAAGTGTTGGGACATGCCCCAGCTAAGTCTAGCAAAACTGAAACTAAAAGATTGAAATAATGAAAAGATAACATGACTGTTGTCCTCGAAGAATGAGGACTCACCACTGATGCTGCTGAACTGGAGATCAAGAACCAATCTAAACGTGATCTGGATGCTGAGAATCTGAACCTACATCACAAGAAGATATAGCCAGAGTATGCCTCAGTACTTAAAAGGTACTGAGCATGCAGGATAGAGTAAAGCTGAAATAACATCATAACTGAATAGGGCAATAAAGCAATAATATAATCTGAACATGATAGAGATACTAAACTAATTGAATGCAATGACCAATTTATAACATACTAAGACTGACTATTGACTGTACTGAAATGTGGTCAATGAATGAAATCTGACTGAACTATGGGAGCTACTAATAACCGATAATAAAATCACACGAGCTAAATATAGAGTCCAATGTATACGCCCCATCAAAAGGACCTAATATACTCTGCCAGAGGTATAGAGGCATGCTGGCGTGATCACTAAAATGATGCCCATAGAGGGGACTTACAACCTACGTGGCTCGTAGTTTTGGGACTATATGGGTGACTGACCTTAGTCCAACTCGGTATTATGCTACTCCCAATGGATTAAGTGATTAACACATTATGGCTGAATTACTGTAATATACTGGATGGCTCAAACTAACATATAAACTGATAATACGCAATAATATACTGATAATGACACATTCAAAACTAAGGCATGCATATCTGAAATAACTTAAATATCTGACCTAGCATGTGTAATTCAAGAACTAAGGAACTACATAGCTAGGGTTCTGAAATTCATGCAAAAAATGAAGAAATACCATGATAATCTGATTTGGAACATGTAAATAACTAATTCATGATAATCTGCTAAAGTTCTAGAAACCCTAAGTCTAGTTAATAATAGGGAATCAAGAATTTGACTAAAATCTAGGGACTTAATGGGCGAAAGGAACCCACTAGTGAAATCCCACATACCTGGTGACGAATTCCACGGAGAAATCCTTCGATTTCAGGACTGAAACTGGAGGAAGTTTGTTGGATTTTTGAACAAGGGTTGGTCGCCTCTTTGTCTTCTTACGCTTCTAATTTTTCTAAGTTTTGATTAATGATTTTGACTAAGGTAAGTTCGAGTTATGTTTCTAGGCTTAAACTTACTCAAACCTCATAATTTAGGGTCTAAACGACATAGTTTAAGGGCCAAACGAACAAGAAAAAACCAAAAGACCCCTAACTTAAAAGTTGTCGGAGTCACTGACGGAGCTGACTGACGGGCCGTGAGTCGACTGACGGTCTTTACTGGTCGACCGTTGTTCGCGACTGAGGACTGAAAGTTGACTGGCCCATCGACGGAGCTGACTAACCGGCCGTGAGTCAATTAACGGTCCGCACTGATCGACCGTTGTTCGCAATTGAAGACTGAAAGTTGACTGGCCCTTCGATGGAGCTGACTGACGGGCCGTCAATCGACTGACGGACCATCAATCGACTGACGGTCTGTACTGGTAGACTGTCGTTCGGGACTGAAGACTGAAAGTTGACTGGCCCATTGACGGAGCTGACTAACGAGCCGTCAGTCGACTGACAGTCCGTAGTTGGCTTCCATCGTGGCACTTGCAACTTCTGAAAATCTGGAATTTTTTTCCTTTCTCAAATCTGGGGTGTTACATTACAAGTACTCCCTCAAGATTTTCCTCTATATATACCCTTTATTGATGACAATCTCATCAAATCAAGTCAAAACATACACTTAATTTCCTTATAATCTGTAATCCTCAAATTTAATTATTATCTTTTTAGTGATTTCTAAACTTTTTCAATTCTCTTGTTTGAATTTTCGACTTTGCCAATACCTTGTTATTTCATAGAAAATTTGTATGCAATTGAAATTAAAATAAAGTTTTTGAGGTTTGAGCTAAAATTATCCCTTATCTGTAGGAGTAGGTTCATTTTGGTCTTTCAAATATAACCTAAGCATTTTAATTCCCTAACTTTGCTAAAGTGAAGCGCATTGACTCTTTCTTGATTGATGCACATTTTATTTCTTCATGTCTTCTTCCATTCTTAGGATTGATATAGTAGTAGATATTTATTTCAGAAGACAATACTTTGGAAATTAGAACGCAATAGTCTGTCCCACTCGAAAATAGTAACCATTTTTCTTTAATAACAAAATGGCCTTAAGGTGCGACAACACAACCTAGCAAAGCTGAAAGAATTTGTCCAATGAGTTTTATATTTTACAAGTCATATGGGTGTCACACGAGTTTAGCATCGTTAATTACTTTTATGTCAAGAAGATCAAAAGTTCTCCACTTTAGCGAAGTCAGGATATTAACAATGTTCAGTCTATATTTGAAGAACTAAAATGAACCTACGTATACTCCCATAGATAAGGGATAGTTTTAGCACAAAACTCGAAAGTTGTTTAAGGCATAGTGAACTACATAGAACACTGAAGAATTTTTCGACCAGGTTAGAGGTGCCTTATAGTAGTATGTATTTACTAATTAACACATTGGACCATATTCACATATGCATGCTCAAGAAAAATTAAAAAAAGGTCAAAATATGAATGCTATTGAATATTAGAGGAAATTGTAGTTATATAGCTATGTAGGGTGACCACCACCCAAAAAAAATTGAAATCTAATATAGCAATGAACTGTACGCAAAGTTATATTTGATCAAATAGCTAATTCTCTCAACACAGACAAAACAACCAAATTGCCTCTTCTGACTTCAATTTACTTCATTCATTCATACATACATGCTAAAGAAATATTAGCCGCCACTTTCATAACAAGCGGATTAGGATATTGAAATTTCAGCCACTAAATTTACCATTACTTTTCCTATAAATTGATCTTAATATACACACCTAAATTAGTACAACAATAGCTTACTTAATTAGCTATATCACACATAAGAAGTTGTCATGGCCTCATCAATTTTTTTTTTATTTTCATTTTGGCTGCATTAATTGCAACCCCCGTTGTAGTAGCCCAATTAGGAGGACTTCTGGGTGGCCTTCTTGGCCCAATAAATGTAGATGGGGTTCTATTTTGTAGCCTTAACGGCAAAATAGATGTCCTCAATGGAGCCACCACCCCAATTTTCCCTAGTAAGTTCCTTATTTTGTAAGTACAAGTGCGTAAGTATACACATGTAAGAATTAAGTCGTTAGTGTTGAAGTGTGTGATCATCTTAGCTTAACTCCTCACATGTGGACCTGATTCCTTTTCATGAAAATTATTTTTAATATCTTAAGCATGCATGCTTTGATCCAAAAAAAATTTAGGAGTAAATATCTTTAAAGGTCACTCAATTAATGAGAATTATCTAGAAAAGTCACTCAACTTTGAAATTTTCTTCTATAAAATCACCCAACTAAATTTATCATTAAAAAAATATATGACATGACAAAATAAATCAGATTTTTATGCCATGTTGACATGGACCCCACAGATAAAACAAAATTAAAGAAAACTCATATCTTAATAAACCTAGTC
The DNA here is from genome assembly GCA_035578085.1 of Solanum pinnatisectum. Taxonomy (NCBI): domain Eukaryota; kingdom Viridiplantae; phylum Streptophyta; class Magnoliopsida; order Solanales; family Solanaceae; genus Solanum; species Solanum pinnatisectum. Next base: position 40,047,926 of record CM069076.1, on the reverse strand, counting down.
TATCAACAATTTCATAATTGTCGAAATTATAAATCTAGAAATTTATAGGTTTGCAATATTCTTCTCAAATTTATTTAATTTTTGTGAAAATAATAATAAATTAACCTCCAAAAATCGATTTACATTTTTTGAATTTTGGTGTTTAATAAATTGACCTTCAATCAAAGATCGATTATAATTAAAAGTATGTGATTGTGTATAGGAACTTGATTTCTTTTTTAAAATGAATAATCAAATAGACCACATTTTACCTCTATTCAAATAAAAAAAAAAATTAAAAAATGACAAATAAACAAACTAAACGGCACAAAAAAAACGGTAGTGATTTTTTTCTCCATACAACTTACTTACTCGTCTAGGCAGATACATCTATCGCCAGTGATTTTAATTAAATTCAGACTCAATTTTGATATAATTAAATTCATGCAACTTTCTTTATTAGTGTGCAGTGATTTTAATTTTATGCATGGGATTCATATTTATATGACGCAAAATTAATATATTTCATCATGTTAATGTCTATTTAATGTTAAAGTTGGTTGTGTGATTTTATAAGAAAAGTTTAGGTTAAGTGATTTTATAAGAGAAAATCATTAAGTTGAATGACTCTATTGATACAAAACAAAGTTGAATTACTTTATTGATACAAAACAAAGTTGAATGACTTTATAACATAATTACTCATAGTTCAATGACCTTTTGAGATATTTATTCCAAATTTTAGTAACATATAAGTATATGGTTAAAACATTGCAGATGCATCGGTGCAATTGCTGTGTGGAGCAGGAAAGGTAGTATCAAGTACAACAACAAATGGATCAGGAGCGTTTTCACTGGTGTTGAATCATGTACAAAATATATTATCATCATTGTTGTCTAACTGCAACATAGTGGTTACAACTCCGCTCTCAACATGTAACGCTAGCTTACCATCCATTGGGGTCTTGCAATCACCTTTGCAGATTGTTGGGAGAACCGCTGGTGGACTTGTCAATTTAGCTACTGGTGTTTTTCAACTTATTCCCCAACTCAATTAATTAGTTACCCAAAAATGGTACTCGTTTACGTGTTGTTTAATTAATTAATGTTTCCTAGTGATGCATCAGCTAGTTAACTTTGTTGCTGGTTGCATAAATAAGGATTGTTGTTTGGGTCCACTGTAATTGTTTGAATGTTGGAGTGTTTATCATTATACAAGTGCAAATAATATTTGCAGTTAAGTGTAGTATCATATATATTGAAGAAATCTACTTGTATTGTTTGGGTTTTTATTTTCTTTATATTCTTTGAAATAGAATCCACACAAGAAAAATCACTTGTCGTTTGTTGGTTATTAGTGTAGAAATATCACTACTTTTTCTTGTTTGTCCTTCATCTTTTATACATGTGTAATGCTTTTCTTGGGTATTAATTTGTAAAATCTTAAATTTCCTACAAGGTACGGAGAATGTGAAGCCTAAGCTACACTACACTTTGATGGTGAGGCAACTATACTCAAGGTCATTCCCTATTGATAACAGCCATGCCATGAAAGTGTTTTATATATATCCATATAAATGGAATTTTTTTATTAATAGGAGGGTTCAAACCCACAAATTAGTTTGAAAAGTATTTTTACAATCTTTTTTTACTGTTGAGTTGTCAATTAAATTTATTAGGGGTTTATAAGTTAATATACACATTTATTTATTTAATTTTCTAATACAAATATAGGGTCTATGAAAAAGCTAGTAGGTTCGTTTCAACCCACAAACCTCCACTTAGTTCCACCTCTGCAAATAGCTCGCATGTATCTTTTTTCTCTAAAGGAAGTGAAAAAATTAATTTAAAATTTTTTTATTAAAAATAAATCATCCACATATGGATATATTTGATGTATTTCATATAATTTTCATTTACTCAATAATAATAATGTCACGACCCGAGCCTACATCCTGGGCGGGACTAGCATTCGAGAACCATTACTGGTCCCAAGCGAACCCTTGGCCTAACTTAACTATTAGTAGGAGACTTAATTGACAAGAAAGCAATCTCAAAAGATAACTCATGCAATAACTTAAAGAAATATTAAACTTAGCCAAAATGGCAACTCAAGTCTTAACATAATATAATGATAATGGAAAGACTAAAGAACTATAACTATTCGTCTATGAAGCCTCTAAAAAAATGAGGGATGTCGGGACAAGACCCCCGATCATCCTAACAACTGACTAAAAAAGCAATAAAAGGGGACCCTTCGGAAAGCAAGGAGGCTCACCAACTGACTATGAGATGCTCAACTAGATCAATGAGGCGCTGGATGCTGATCTTGATCACCTGTATCTGCATCATAAACAGATGCAGGCCAAATGACATCAGTACATTGAATGTACGAGCATACGAGGGGAAAACTAAACATGACATAAGCTTGAAATTCTGAAAAGAACACTTACCTTAGCTTTACTCAACTCATGGATACTCAACTCATAAATACTCAACTCAAATGCAAAATAAACAACAATAAGATGCAGTTGATATAAAGCATTTAAAATGATACAACAACTCAATTTACTCATATAATAAAGTAATATAATTCCGTAGGAGTTTCTCTAACCGATAACCATCACAATGAGCTAATGTGATGATACAATGTCTCACCCACGCTGCTAGAATTGTCCGATAACTTATCGTGTTATAGAACGCCTCAACTATGTGGATCCACTAGTCTATGCTAAAAAACATTAAGGTGTCATCTAAAAAGTATGACCCTTTCTACCCATAATGGCTACATGGTTTATGGAGACTTGAACGATTATGAACTCGTCCCCATATCGGTGCTCAATACTACTCCCCAAATATACTCAACTCATATGTTTTAAAACAAAACTCTTTATTTAATTTGAGGTAATTACTCAAAAACTAGCTTAAAATCTCTCTTGGAAACCGGTGTTTCCTTTCTTGTTTAAATGTGAAAACATTTTACCTCTTGGGAATACTTAGTTCCCGTATAATCTTTTGAAGAAATGAACTTAACTCTTACTCTTTACTCAACTCAAAACTCAAGCCTTAAAACAAAGTTAAAACGTTTGTAAAAGACTTTTGGAAGACTCTATGAACTTCTCTTGACTTGACTCTTACTTTCCTTGAATTGAATTATGGATTCAAGGCTTATGATCTCATGTTAATGGATGATTTCATGATGTTTAGACGTACCTTATAGTGTAGAAATCAACTAGAAAACTTAGGTATGTTGCTAGGGAATTCAAACGAAAAGAAGTGGGAAAAGGTAGAGGACCTGACGTCCCTGGAGCTTTGAGTGGCGCCCCGCGCTAGAGGCAAAACATCAGAAATTGGGTTGGGGCGCATTGTCTAGCGCGGCGCCCCAAAGCCCAAACTTCAGAGGTTCCTTTAGGGCGCTCTGAGTGGCACGGCGCCCCAGCCCCCTCCCCAGGTCGAGACGAATTTTCTTGCTTGTTTTTCAACTCTAAACCCTCTAGATTCAATTGGTTCTTTTCCCAAACACTTAGATTCGACTACATAACCAAAATATGTAAGAATCTACTCAAAACAACACCTAATTTCATGAATCAAACTCAAGAAACTCCTCAACAACTTCAACAACAAGAACCCATAAAAACTTAAACAAATTTTATCAAGAACTCATAATCTTTTCTTTCAAGAACACTATTACGTTGAATTGAATCATGATTGGTGCGTCGGTGAACTAACCCAACGCTATGTGATCTCACATACCTCGTAGGGATCACCCCTTGGCGAAATTTATAAGCAATTCTTCAAGAACTTGGTGATTCCTTGCTTCTTCTTCTCTTTTTTCCTCTTCTTTTCTCTCCTCTCAAAACCCTAACTTAGTTTCATTTGCATACACTGAATCCCAACAGTTGAGACCCCTCTTAATTACCAAAAACTAATTTAATTAATAGGGTAGTGAAAAGACTATAATACCCTTCTAAAATCTGATTTTGACTTCCCTTATCTGGACAACCCAACTTCAAATGGGCATATCTCCCTCATGCGAACTTGAAAATGAGCAAACTCGGCGGCGTTGGAAAGATAATTCAAACATATTTCCTACGGTATCTTGTAGAGCACCTAACTCACCCTGAGCTAGGAGTTATGGTCATTTGAAGTTGACCAAAAACTCATACTTAGCTTAATTTGTCAAACTTTCCAAATTTGATTATTTCCAAAAACGGTTTCTTCCAAATTCTAGTTCTTTCCAATAGCGAGATTTTACAAATAAATCTAATTAACTATATCGTGTAATTACTACCTTAGTATTGCATCAAATTCAATTACACAATAAATCTTCAAACAAACCCTTAATTATAGTTAATTAAAATTAAAAAATTCTTCAATTTTGAAATCTTAAAATTAATTATTTTGATGTAGTATTTGATTTGTTATAAACATTGAAATGTGAGTAGGTTTTTCCTATTATCAATTCTGAATTTTATCTGACAACTTTCGTCATTCAAAATATCCTTTGCATAATATTTTTCCTAGATATTCTATTTTTCGGGACTATAATTAACTATTTGAATTTTATGGAGAAAGTGATAAAGCAATGTAGTGAATGTGCTTTTTGTTTTTTTTGCAATCATTAGTTTCTTCACCTCCTGAAATTCAAGAACTAAAATAGCCATAGCAAGCTTTGTTTGGAGCTTGGGTGTGTTTGATCACAAGAAAGAAAAAAGAGTCAAAATGAATGATCAAAATAGAATTGAGGATTATCAACACTTGTCCAAAACCTCTTGCATCTTATTGAATTTGAATGTAATATTTAGAAAAAATTATCAAAAATTATATATATATTAGTTTAGATGATTAATGTTGTGGATTAGTTAAGTTTAATAACTTTTTAAAAGGAAAATTTTCACATATAGTCACTAAAAAATAGCTTAATTATGTTTCATACCTATAGTTTGTTAATTATGTTTCGTAGCTACATGTTATAGGGAGGAGAGTGGTGATCGAGATTGGGAGAGGGAGGAGAGAGGCGAGTGAGAGAGGGCAGAGAGTGGAGAGAAGTGAATTGTATATGTATATCTATCTGTCAAAATAATTGTATATGTAATTGGTATACATATGTATTTGTATATCTGGCGAGCGAGAATGGGAGAGGGAGGAGAGACGAGAGCGAGAGAGGACAAAGAGTGGAGAGAGGCGAACTATATATGTATATCAGCTAGATAATTATATATATGTAACTACTATGTATATGTATCAATCAATGTTTTAAAAAACACTGTCGGGACTTGCCCTGGGGCGGGGCTCTAGCAAAACGCCTCGAGACTCAACTGTGAGACTTAGTTATGTAAGACTTACGCCCTAAGCGCCCGACTGTATGCCTTAAGCACGCCCCCAACGCCCAACTCTCGGGGCTCGCCTAAGAGATGTTACACAAATTATGTGTTAAAATTTTTAGTTAACATTGTTGACCCTCATAATTCTTGAATAAATGAATGATACTTAATAATTTTTTAATCTATAGAGATAAGAAGATTGAGAACCTTTACTATTTTGTAACATTGTGAAGGTAATTATTTAGAATGTAACATTTCTTTTAAAAATACATAGCACAATTTTACTTTTTCACTTATCATTGGTCTTCATGGTTTTGTCATATCTCTAAAAATTGTCACATTTTATTTAGCTATTTGAAAGTAATTTTATTTTTATTGACGATAGAGTTATCTTTTTAGTATAATAGTAGTAAGTTTATTGATTATTTTCTTTTAGGGGGGTAAATTGTATAGTATTATAATAAAAAATATTTTTAGAAATAATGATTCGTTTATTATTAGAAAGTTGAGATATTAGATTATTTATACTATTATAATCATGATAGAAGTTTTATTTTCATAAGTATTGCTTTTCATCCTTAGACAAATGGTCAAGTAGAGCGCACCATTCAGACCATGAAGGATATGTTGAGGGCTTGTGTGATTGATTTCAAAGGTAATTAGGATGATCACCTACCTCTTATCGAATTTGCTTACAACAATAATTACCACTCTAGCATCCAAATGGCCCCTTATGAAGCTCTTTATAGGAGAAGATGTAGATCTCCTATTAGATGGTTTGAAGTTGGTGAAGCTGCGTTAATTGGACCAGACTTAGTTCATCAAGCTATGGAGAAAGTGAAAGTGATTCAAGAGAGGTTGAAAACAACGCAGAGTCGTCAGAAATCCTACACTGATGTTAGGAGAAAGGAGTTAGAGTTCGAAGTAGATGATTGAGTTTACTTGAAAGTTTCACCCATGAAGGGTGTTATGAGATTTGGTAAGAAAGAGAAGCTTAGTACCTGGTATATTGGTCCTTACCGAATATCCAAAAGGGTTGGTAATGTAGCTTATGAGTTGGAGCTACCACAAGAGATAGCACTGGTTCATCCGGTATTTCGAATTTCCATGTTGAAGAAGTGCATGAGAGATCCTTCACTTATAATACCAACTTAAGATATTGGTATCAAGGATAACTTATCTTTTGAAGAGATTCCGATTCGGATTCTAGATCGCCAAGTTTGCAAGTTGAGAACTAAAGAAGTAGCATCAGTCAAAGTTCTTTGGAGGAATCAGTTTGTTGAGGAAGCTACTTGAGAATATAAGGAAGATATGAAGACGAGATATCCACATCTCTTTAAAACCAGGAAAATTTCAAACCAAGGTACTAATTATTTTCTTAGTACTCTTTAATTTATAAGTTAGCATGTTGTAATTGTATTGCTTGTTAGGTGTTTGAGCTGAATGTTACATGTTACACCCTTAGCCTGGTAAGAGTAATCTCATTCAAGGACAAATGTTTCCAAGAGGGAGATATTGTAACATCTCGCTATTTGAAAGAACTAGAAATAAGTTAAAATTTGGAAATAGTCATTTTTTGAAAGAATATAAAATCTGGAAAATTTGTTAAGTGCGTTAAGTTGAGTTTTTGGTCAACTTCAAAATACCATAACTCCTAGCTCAGGATGAGTTAGGTATATTTTCAGATATCGTAGGAAATATCTTGAAATAATATTTCCAACGCCACCAATTTTATGCAATTCTGAGTTTGTATGAGTGAGATATGCCCATTTGAAGTTGGGTTGTTCGAATAAGGAAAGTCTAATCCGGATTATTGAAGGGCATTATGGTCATTTTCATACCCAATTAAGTTAATTCGTTTTTAGCAATTAAATTGGGGTCTAAACTAAATTGGTTCAATTTAGACAATTGGAAATTTACGCTAGGGTTTTTGGAGAAAGAAGAAAAGAGGAGAAAGAGCAAAGTTCGTCGTTCTTGAAGGTTTAGCTTGTGGATTTCGACAAGGGTTGATCCATAAAGAGGTATGTGAGACTCTCATAGTATTGGGTTCATTCACCCACGCGCCAATTATGTTTATTTCAGTGAAATTCGTTCTAGAAAGTTGAAAGTTGATGAATCTTGAATGGTGTTCTTGAATGTGGCCTTCGTTCTTGAGTTAAGTTGAGATTAAGGAGTTCCTTAAGGTTATCATGTTGTTTCTTTAAGTTGTTTGAGTTAGAATCTTGTGTACATATATTGGGTATTTGAATCTAAAGAGGGATTGAGAAAAAGAATCGGAATTAGGTGAATTGAGGTTAGAAAACGAGGAAGAAAAATCAGACAAGGAACAGGTACTTGTTCCTTCTGTGTGAAAATTTTCTCTCCGCATCGCGAAGAGGTCGCAGACTCCTCTGTTTCAAAAATAAATTTCACGATCAAATATTTAAGTGCATCTCCACGTGGCGGACTTGCTTCCAGACAGTGATTATTGATCTTTTCTCATGAATACCTATCTAAACACTCATAAACATCATGAGATCTTTCATATCACAAATCACAATTCTTGAATTCATAATTCAATTCAAGGAAAGTTAATAGTCAAGTCAAGAGAATTAAGCGTCAAGTCAAGAGAAGTTAAGAGTCAAGTCAAGATAAGTTAAGAGCCAAGTCAAGAGAAGTTCATAGAGTCTTCCAAAAGTCTTTTATAAATGTTTTAACTTTATTTTAAGACTTGAGTTTTGAGTTGAGTAAAGAGTAAAGTTTGAAGGTTATTTCTTCAAAAGAGTATATCGGACTATGTATTCCCAAAGAGTAATGTGTTTTCACATTTAAAGAAGAAAGGAAACCTTGATTTTCAAAAGAGCCTTTGAGCTAGTTTTAAGTTAAAGAGTAAATGTTTTCACATTTAAAGAAGAAAGGAAACCTTGATTTCCAAAAGAGTCTTTGAGCTAGTTTTCAGTTAAAGAGTAAATGTTTTCACATTTGAGCAAGAAAGGGAGCATCGATTCCAAGAGAGCTTTTAAGCTAAGTTTTGAGTAATTATCTCAAACCAAAGAAAGAAGTTATGTTTTTAAACATATGAGCTAAGTATTTTGGGAGTAGTATTGAGCACCGATATGGAGACGAGTTTGAGTTCAGATAACCATGTCTCCATAAACCATGTAGTCATCATGGGTAGTAAAGGATCATACTTTTAGATGAATCTTTAAGTGCTTTTTAGCATAGACTAATGGATCCACTTAGTTAAAAATTATATATGACGGCAAAGTATAGGACAGTTCTAGCAGTGTGAGCAAGACATTGTAACACCACTTAGGCTCATAGTGGTGTTTGTCGGTTAAAGAAACTCCCACATAAACTATATTACTTTATTATATAAGTAAAGTTTAGTTTGTTATTGCATTTTCTTTAATAAACTAAGTTGTTTTCTATTATTTTAAAAGTTTTCTATATATTGCATGTGTTTTATTGCTTTATATTGAGTTAAGTTGTTCATGAGTTGAGTAAAACCAAGGTAAGTGTTTCTTTCAGATTTTTTTCAAGCCTATGTTATGTTTAGCATTCCAACTCTCATACTCGTACATTTAATGTACTGATGCCAGTTGGCCTGCATGGTTGTATGATGCAGACACAGGTAACCAGGGTCAGCATCCAACACATCGTTGATCCAGTGAGCACTCAGAGTCAGTTGGTGAGCCTCCTAGCTTTTCGGAGGATCCTTTTTATTCCTTTCAGTATTTTAGTTCATTAGGATGATGTGGGTCTTGTCCCTACGTCCATCTCTGTTGTTTAGAGGCTTCATAGACAGAGTTAATTGATGTTAGTTCATGAGTCTTTACTTTTTCTTTTCAGTTAAGTTGAGACTTGAGTTGCCACTTTGGCAGTGAATGTAATTTATTACATTCTAAGTTATTTATTGAGCAGTTCAATTATTCTTTCGAAGTATATTTATCTTGAGTAAAGTCTTCCACTGAGTAAGTAAGTCAGGCCAAGGGTTCGCTTGGGACCAGCAATGATTCTCGAGTGCCAGCCACGTTCGGGGTGTAGGCTCGGGGCGTGACATTATTCATGTATAAAAAGTTGTATTAGTTTTACTATGTTTGCTAGAAGTTTTGTATTAGGTATAAAAATCAATATAACTTATACCATGTTTGGTTGGTAGGATTTAAAATGTTGTATAAAAGTTATTTATGTATAATTTTATACGGTGTTTGATTGCATTTTTTTGTATTCCTACATAATTAATACCAACATAACTATGTATAAGTTATGCGGGGTAGAATATGAAATAAGTTATGTGGATATTAGTTATACATGTATTAAAATAGCAAATTACACATTTACCCTAACAAAATTATTTTAAATCTTTTTTATTGAGAACTTTACTATTTCCCTGACATGTGTTTTTTTTTTTTAATTTCGTTTTATATACGTATAATTTTTATGTATTTATGCAAATGTAAATATTTTATTAGTATTAAGAATTGGATTGAATATATTTTGACAGCACATATGTTAATCAAATATTAGGACTATATATTATTCAATGTATTCCACATATTTAATTAGCATGTATTATTATTTTTTAAATAATATATATTAATTTACAATAAATTCATTATTTAATAATTCATGTATTGTAATTTCTACATAACTAATATAACTACGTAACTTGTCACGACCCAGACTGTCGTGAGTGGCAGCCACAATAACCCTCTGGTGGGAGAACCATTAATACTAATTAGCTAACCAAGAACTACACATCTTAATAAAAAACTAAGGCATTTAAGTTACGGAAACAAGTTAAATGCTAAGAAAGAAAGATAGGGAGTTCCATAAACTCCAACAAAAGTCGAACAACTAAACAAATGTGGAATAACACCTAGAACTTGAAAGTCAACGTACCAAAACTCTAACAAGATCCATAAGTCTAAACAAAAAGGTGGGTACAACCCAAACTAATGTACTTATAACTAACTAGAAAGTCTAAGTCCGGAATGTGGACTTAAACCAAAGAGAATTCATGGCAGCCCGGAAGAACTGGCTCACCCTTGAATTCGAACGATCACTGATCTTCTAAGCGAGGTTTGTCAATAGCCGCCTGAAGATGTCTTGTACTCAACAAAGAAAGAGCAAGTGCAGTATCAGTACACAACCACATATCTCACGACTATCCCACTAAGTGAAACATACATAAGTAAATACAACATTATAAACATGCAAATACCGAACATGTATAATATTGATTATCACATTCTCAACAATATACATTTACAACAAGTCATTGGTCCTCTCATGGAACCCAAACTCAAACAGTTAGTGTATTGGTACGTGGTACCCGATTCAATGTTTATACCGAAATGTGGCAACCGATCCAATATTTATGTCGAAACGTGGCAATCGATCCAAGTTAGTGTGTCGGAACGCAACGCCCGATCCATTCAACAAGCCACAATCACAATCACAATCACAAGTATATTCTCAATAATCATACAATCATGAAGTGATTCAAGGCATGTAGTCATTTGTTCATACTTATTTACAATTAATGTGATCATTAATGCAACATCCGCATACATATATGCATCATAATGAAGCAAGAACAAATATATATCACACATCATGAAATCACAACCATCACCTACCTCGAAACAAACTAGAATCCCCTAAGAAACTTGATTCTTTCCTTTCGGGATTCATTCCGCTTGTTCTTGGTCTACAAACAATTAATATAATATGGAAATCAATAAACAATAACTAATTACCCTAATTACTGACAATTCTATCAACCCTAGATCAAACCCTTGATCCCAATATCCCAATTAGGCCTGTTTCCACCATAAATTCTAGATCAAAACCCTCCCTCATCGATAATTACCTATTAGATTACATTCTACGAATCAAAAAACTAATTCGAAAAGTTAAAACCTTACCTTTAGCCTCAAGAATGGTGGAAAACTGTCAAAAAGTCTCCTAGGTTCGTTCCTTAGCTCTCAGGTTCGAAAATTACAGAATAAAATATTTTTGGGATTTATTTTCGACTTTAAGTCGCGTTTGTCCCGCCACAGCAATACCCACCCCACTACAGCGGCCCCGCCTTGGCGGGAAAATCTCGCATCAGCGGCTTGCACGGAACCAGTGAGCAAAATTAATAATTCCAAGACCCCATTTCACAACACACCTTCAACCAACAACACTTAGAAACTACCTGTTCACGCCAAGATCAGTTTCGGGAGTTCTACTCACCAGAATTCAATTCCGTAAAGTCGTACAAATTCTTTAGCATCTTAGCTATCTACTCATGTAATCAAAATCATAATTAAATCACCCTATTGCTACCAGATTTCCCTAGACCTTACTGACTCCGATTTCGTCCAAATCTGGACTAGGTTGGGAAATCCCAAGTTACTATGAAAAAGTTTTCTGGCCCAAAAATTTTCCCCGTTGGCTTTTCTATAATGATGGAAATCGATTGTTACATAACTAATATCCGCATAACGATTAAACCCAACATAATTAATACCTACATGACTGAATCCTACATAACTAAATCTGAATAACTCTAACTAATAACCAAACGACCCTTAGTGCACAATTGTCAGTTATCCACCACCTTCCTTATAATTGAGCAACAATTGTCAGTCTTTAAATAATTGCCACTAAGGCTACATTATTTTCCTTTACAAATTGACAACCTATAACTCCTCCTAGTTATAGTACCTTATTTCTCCTTGTTTGGTATATTTTTAATGCGATTAGTTATACACTTTATTATGTATTAAGGTATGTATTATTAATATTATAATTTTTCTAGATATTAGTAATGTAAGAGACCTTAATGCATATATTAACATGGTTAGAGACTCCATTGCTTCTAAAAAACTTTTTTACATGTTTTTCACTATAATTGTGAAGGATATCTTTGTAAATAAATTTTTTTATGCAATGCAGACTATTTTTAATACACCAAATCAAACAATGCATAAGAAATCATTTATTTATTATCAATACAAGTATTACTAATACAAGTATTATTAATGTAATCATTATGTTAATACACTCTATTTAACATTATTCTTATACAACTCCATCGAACGACATCCAAGTGATTATATTTATATTTTTGGTATCCCTGATATTCCATCACAAATTTAGACACATTGAGTTGGATAGGCTCAATACCAGTGAATTAAAAATACATTCAGTAGAGACAAAATGATGATAGATCCCCTCTGATTGACTTATGTAGCACATCATTTCTCTCTAGTTTCCTTTCATCCATCATTTCTATCTTCACTAGCACCTCTACTTTTTTGCTTATTGTAATTTTGACAGTCGTGTGGTTTCCCAACCAACAATATTTTAGTATAAATACAAGGATTTTTGGTTATACGAAACATTTTACCATTTGGATCCTGAACTTGAATTATATTCTTATATTTATTTTGTTTAAAAAAGAATGCTCTAGTTTGACTTGAAATAAAATTTAAGAAAATAAAAATAATAATCAATCTTGTAGTTCTAAATCAAATTTGTGTTCAATGTATTAAAATGTTCTTTAATCTTGTAGTCTTAAACATGTTACATGTCACGTGATAAACTGTAATTAAAATATTGCCAAAGGGGAAAATGATCCTTCTTTTTGAAATGAAGGGAGTAACTGACAATGGTGTGGTAGAGTTTATTTTAATTAGGATCCTGGGATAAGAAATCCTATCTACATTAGTGAGTCCAGAGTCAAAAGAGTCACTTTTTTCTTTTAAAATGCATAAAGGGCCACTAAAATATTTCGTAAATCAAAACGGACAACTCGCTACCCTAGTAGTGAGATCCTTTTTTGTAATAATTTACATAACATGGACAAAATTTTATATCTATTAACAACAACGAATTAATAATTGAATCTTGTGAAACGGTTGCTCCAAGTCCGACTTTGAATCTTAAGGAATCAAAGTTTATGATTCACAAACTAAATCTCTAATTGTTTGTTGATGTTCTCAAAAAAGAAAGAATTTTTTCTGTTCTTTTCGTCACTCTCCTGAAGTGTAAAAGAAAAAACTTAATTTAAAAGGGAGAACATATTAACGTTGGAACAATTACTATGTAACTATTCCCACCCCTTTTTAAATTAGTATTTATCTTCTTCTTTTTTTTACTCAAAAACAATCTTGGGTTGGATCAGGTCAAATCGAATCGGGTCGGTCCACATAGGCGACCTACAACCCAAAACTTACATCTCCCACTTCGCACATGGTGGACAATACCCAAGCCAACACAACATCAACTTAACACACAAATGATACGACAAATAGTTCGTGCGACCTGTAAGCATCAAGAGCTTACCTTTAAGGTTTTGCAAGCCCTACATAGGAATTCAATCACATGTGGAAAGAATTCATTACTATTATAAGAACATCATTACTCACAATACCCTAGACTTCATTCACTACTTCAATAGTTACTTATTTGATTCCGCATCCTCTTAAAAAGGTTAACTCGAGTTCATGTTTAACTTTATACACACAATTACACTTTATATGTTTAGTGCAATAGTCGGCTTGTGTGAACAAGTTTATTATTCAATAAATCGTATTTCCTTTTTACTCGAATCTATCTGTTCCAATTCAAATGCTTTCCTCGACATGTGTTGCATTTCCGAATCATTCATGGATATTAGTAACATGTTAAAGTAGCAACATTGATTGGAACTTGAAGAAACAGAAAAAGGTCAAAGGGTATTTCATTGAAAAGACATTTTAACTTTTCAAGATCTCACACAATGAAGAAGCAGGAAACCATTCTTTCATTGACCCATTGATCGCTTGATACACGTGGTATGAAACACGTGCTATGATGTTTCACCTTATATTGGTGTATATGTCTCATTCTTTTGATTATCCAGCATTGTACAGACCTCGGTCTAAACACCTCAAGATGTTTAGCCCTAGTTTCTCCTTTTTAATGATCCTTAAACTCATTTTCTTAGTGAAACATTTGTCTGCTCATAAAACAAGTCATAATGTGGTGGTGAAACTCATCTCTTCATGTTCCTCGACGTAAAAGGTAATTGCTCATGTGAGAGCCAATCTCGCGACTTGTTCGACACACTTTATTTCTTACAAAATATCACATGCATACTACATTTGAACATAAATTCAATAGTATTATATAGAAGAGAATATTATAACAATCAAATCATTTTACAATACTGAAATATCATCATATCCTACGCAAATCTAGAGCCTTAACATGTTTTTCAAACAAGTCGCTAGAGATGACCTTCGTAAAAGGATCAATTATCATTTCACGTGTAGGAATGTATTGCAAAGTTATTTCTCCACTTGCCACTACGTCTATAACAAAGTTATATTTGATGTCAATGTGTTTGGTCTTGTTGTGATACTTAGGATCCTTTGTATATGTAATAGCCGCTTGACTATCACAATAAAGAATCATGAAACCCGTAGAATTCTTTGCAATATTCAAATGCTCAAAGAATCTCTATAACCAAACAACTTCTTGTACTGCAGACACACAAGCCAAGAATTCAGATTTCATGGTTGAAAGAGTTGTGCAAATTTGCTTCTTACTTTTCCATGAAATAGCACCACCATTTAGTAAGAAAGCATAACCGGATGTTGATTTTTTATCATTTCGGTCATCAGCCCAATCAACATATGTATAACCTCTTATGAATAAATCAGATCCACTATAACAAAGTGTATGATCTGTAGTTCCCTTCAAGTATTGGAATATTCTCATTACTGCTTTCCAATGATCTCTTCGAGGATTGGACTGATACCTGCTAACTAGACTCACAGCATAACAAATGTCTGGGCGAGTACACATCATAGCATACATCAAACTCCCGACAGCACTAGAATAAGCAACTCGAGACATGTCTTC
Organism: Solanum pinnatisectum; assembly: GCA_035578085.1. Lineage (NCBI taxonomy): Eukaryota > Viridiplantae > Streptophyta > Magnoliopsida > Solanales > Solanaceae > Solanum > Solanum pinnatisectum. The sequence goes on along the minus strand of CM069076.1, from coordinate 40,032,738 downwards.
CTTTTCTTTTTCAGTCTTTGGACACATTTAAAGTTTCACCCCTTGCTACAGGAGTATCCATGGATTTGCAACTATTCATTCGAAAACGTTTTAATATTTTATTTATATAAGTTTCTCGAGATAAACTCAAAAATTTCTTGGAATGATCTCTTTGGATTTTAACACCCAATATATAGTCTGTTTCACCCATATCTTTCATATCAAATGATTTTGAAAGCCATGGCTTGACAGTTTTCACATGCTCCAAATTATTTCCAACTAATAAAATATCATCTACGTAAAGAGAAAGAATTACAAAATTTTTATTGGTCTTTTTCACATAGATGCAATTATCTTCATCAATCATGGTGAAATCAAATGATATCACCTCCTTGTGAAATCTCAGGTACCACTGCCTTGAAGATTGCTATAGGCCATAAATTGATCTTTTCAATCTACAAACTTTCTTTTCTTGGCCTTTAACAACAAAACCTACAGATTGTTCCATGTAGATTTCCTCGTTTAATTTTCCATTGAGAAAAGCAGTCTTCACATCTATTTGGTGTAATTCTAGATCTAAAAGTGCAACAATAGCTAAAAGTAATCGTATGGAGGTAAACTTCACAACTGGTGAAAAAGTTTCCTCATAGTCTACTCCAACTTCTTGAGTAAAATCTTTTATCATGAATCGTGCTTTGTGTCTTTCTATCGACCCATTCGATTCATGTTTAAATTTGAGATTCATTTATTCCCAATAGCTTTACGTTCCTTAGGAAGGTCAACTAGATCCCAGACTTTATTGATTTTCATGGACTCTAATCTTCTTTCTTCACTTTTAACCATTCATCTCTTTTAGGGCTCAATAAGGCCTCATTCACAGAATTAGGTTCATCCAATTCTGTAGGAGATACCAAGAAAACATAATCCTCAATCTCATAAGATCGTTTAGGTACACCTTTTCTTGTACTCTTGCGTATTTGAAGTTCAGATTCTTCTACAGAATTTTGGGATTCATAACTCCCACTTGGACGAGGAATTATTTCTTGATCCATTGAATTATCAAGTATGTCTGGCAACATTACCTGATCTTCTGAATTCAACATTTCGTAGAGAGACTCACTTTATCTATTTCACCCTTTTTGGGAAATTATTTTCCCAAAATCTGACAATATCTTGTGATACAATTTCAGTCATACTTCCATCCTCATGTTCATCGATGAATACACACCCTTTGGAGCGTTCAGAGTACCTTATAAAGATACATTTCTTTTCTTTTGGACTCAGTTTATCAAATTCACCATAGTGATCTTTAATATATGTTGTACAATCCCACTATCGTAGATCATTTAGGTTTCTTTTATGACCAGTCCAAAGTTCATAAGGAGGGAAAGAAACTGATTTAGAAGGCACTTTGTTCAATATGTAAGTCACAGTCTATAATGCATCTCCCTAGAAAGAGATAGACAAATTTGCCTGCGCCATCATTGATCTTGTCATGTCTAATAATGTTCAATTCCTTCTTTCAGCTACAACATTTTGTTGAGGTGTATAAGGAGCAGTTAACTATCTGATAATACAATTTTCAGTACATAATTCTTCAAATTGTTTTAACAAATATTCATGTCCTCGGTCAGTTCGTAAAGCTTTTATGCTTTTATCTAATTGATTTTCAACTTCATTCATATATCTTTTAAAGCACTCAAGTGCTTCAGATTTATGAGAAATCAAATAGACGTAACCAAAGTGCGTGAAATCATCAATAAATGTAATGAAGTATGTAGCACCAGACCTTGCCCTAACATTCATTGGACCACAAATATCAGAATGAATTAATTGAAGTAGGAACTCAGCTTTTTTAGCCTTCCCAAATGGTTTACGCGTAATCTTTCCAGCAAGACAATTTTCACAAGTTGACATATCAATTTTGATTAAAGAACCTAAATGTCCTTCTTTTGCCAACCTATTCATTCGATCTTGCCCTATGTGCCCTAATCTTGCATGCCATGTAATAACATCACTGTCATTGTTACTTGAATAACATGTCATTACACAACGGTCAACATATAGTCATAAGTTGAAGGATTACAATCTAATACGATGAAATGGTCATAACAAAGTTCAAAAACATATAAAACATTATCTAGAGTTATTCTAACACCATTACGACTAAAAAATAAATCAAAACCAACAATAGAACAAACATAAATACTAAGTTTCGTCGAATCTCTGGAGCATATAGGACGTCATGCAACATCAAAGAACATTCACCACGCAAGTCCACTTTGCAAGTGCCTATCCCTTAATTTCTAGTTTCACATTATTTCCCACGTAGATCCACCTTGATTTAGATGAAACTTGACGAAACTCCACAACTGCTTCTCGATCTCGACTCATGTGGTTGGTGGATCCTGAGTCTACAATCCATAAAGGATAAGATTCAATTAGTAAAGAAGTGCTAGAAACATATATAGCACTTAAAGATGCGTTCATAAATGCTACCTTTTTCGGCTCAGTACATTCACGAGAAAAATGCCCCAGCACTTGGCAATTGTAGCACTTCATTTTGCTCTTGTCTCTCTTCTTGAAAAAACATTTTCCTTTCTTGGAATTTGGCTTCTTATTTTTCTTAGAGGGTCCTTCTCGAGTCTCTTTGTCTTTCTCATTTCTTTTCCAGTTCTTTTTGCACTTGAAGCCTGAAGATTTTATACCACCTGACTTTGCCACAAAGGCGTTAGAAGCAGCTTTAGCAGCACCAAGGCGCTCATCTTTAAGTTCAACGTGGCTGGCAACATCAAAAAAGGTTTTGATGTTATCATTGTGGGTCAAGTTTACCTTCAAATGTTCCCAATTACTGGGAAGAGACCGAATCACTGCTTGGACTTGTTGCTCATCCGAAAGAACATGTCCAACACTCTTAAGTTGAGCTATTATGTTTGACATCACCCTTAGGTGTTGTTTGACATTTTGTTCATGACGTTTCTTATAAGTGTCAAATTTGATTAATTGTCGGAGGCGGGTTACAAATGTACCCCCATACATTCCTCTCAGATGTGTCCACATAGCATGAGCAGTAGGGAATTCCTCTCATTCATGTATGAGGTCATCAACCATAAAACTAACTATTATTTCCATGTGCAGTGGAGTTAGCTTTTTTCCAAGCTTTGTAAGCTTCAAGATCCCTTCTGTGTTGTGCAGAATTACCCTCTTCTGGTTGATTCAAAATATGATTTATACATTCCAGAGCATTTTGTTCTTCTAGTACATGCCATATTTTATGACTCCAGATGTCGTAATTATAACTGTTAACTTTTGTACCTTTGTTTAAGTCAGCAATGATACTTTTTGATGCCATGTCTGTTTTGAGATATAATAAGGCACGAATTTTTAATCAATTCTCATAAAGGTTTCATATCTAATGTAAAATCAAAAAGACACGTAAGCATCCAATCATCATCTACAAACTAAATATTTAACCAAAATTTGAAACTAACTTCTTAATGTGTATACTAATATATTGAAGACTTTTAATAACAAGGATTTTTTAAGTCTAAATAACATAAATAGAGAAAAAACAAACTACATAATTCATATATTGAAAACAAATAAGTAATAACAAATTACTAGTTTTTTTTTAAAGACTAAAGTCCCCCCAACAAGTTTTCAAGGCAACAAATATACATCTTAAAAGGCTGACTGAGACAAATGTCATGATAAACATCGGTCAATCTACTATCTCAAGGTTCACGAAGAGCATCTATTAAGTAAGATAAGGCTCTCCAATCTGAAATTTCCTTATAATCAGCCAGTTCAACTCATTTTATTTCAAAAAAGTGAATATAATCATGTGCTGAAATATTAGGGGACATCTTCAAAGACTCAAACTCTTTAAATTTCTACTCTCTTTCCCTTCGAATGGCCCTTTGATTCCTTATCAGATTTTGTATCGCCCTTGGGACACATCTGTATGACTTCATGACCTCGAAAACATGTCCTATGGCGACTTGTTCTTCTACCCTGTCCCTTTGCTCTACTTTGAGAACTCCCACTTGGAGTAATTTGAGCTTATTCCCGTTCAGCCATATCTGAAATGGGAACAAAATGGAAATATGGTTAATATCATTTAATGTGACAATGAATGTCATAAATTTCTCGTAGAAGACAAAAAAAATTGTTTAAGAAACATAAAGATAAAACAAATTTTCAAGACCAATTTTAATACACAGATCTAGTCAAAACAATTGAACACTACTCTTTATTAAATAAAGAAGATAACTCATGGCCATAAAAAAATTAAATTTTAAAAGGCCATAAAAAATTATATGGACCTAAAAAAGTTGTTGTAATGTCCAAAAAAAAATCATATTTATATATTATTCCTTTCAAGTAATAAAATAAAAGGTACAACAACTAGTAATGGGACCACATATTTTATTTTATTTTATTTATATTAAACGAAAGACAAAACAGTACTACTATCTTAAAAGGAAAAACTAAATGTTTTCTAAAAAAAAATAGCAATGACAAGTCTTCCATTTATATAAATATATAGTATGTAATATAAAGCGCTAGATGCTCTTTTCAATAACCAATCAAAAAGATGCTTTATTTTGTCATTATTAAAAAAATAAAAAGATATCAACATCTTTTCAAAGAAGAAAAACATGAAAAGTACTTTCACAAGTCCATCTTTCTTTTCATCCTACGTATGTAACAAGTTCTTTTACAAATACAATTCTCTATTTAAGAAACTTTTTTTGAGACAAAATAAAAATCACTTTTACAAGACCCAAAAATAAACATAATATCATAACTTTTTTTATTATAAATAAAAAAAGAGACATGCCAACACCATCTTTATCTAAGAAAAACCTTGCCTCACTTTCTTTCGGTATGGAAATACCGCTTTCACTATATTCTAAAAAAAAAATTCAGAGAACTTTACTCATCTTCCTTAAAAATTCTTTCGATCCATAATCTCAATAAAGATGAACAATAAAGACATCAAATAAACAATATCTATGAATTCTACTTCTCTATCAACAACATGGAGAAAAAAAAATTGAATTTGCACTGTTCAAACAATATTTTTTATTCAAAATCAAAAGTACAATATTGGGTTCAAATATCCAATTTATTTATGTTTTCCTATGCTTTCTAACAAGTGAGTAACATATATTGTATCCTTTATTTCAAGATTTTTTTTTTTGAATATGACAATTGTTAACAACTATCAGTAGTGACAAACTACAATAAACAATATTCAAAACAAAAGAACAAACATACATGGCTCTGATACCAATGTAATAATTTACGTAATAGAAACAAAATTGTGTACCTGTTAACAACAGCGGATTCATAATTGAATCTTGTGAAACAGTTGCTTCAAGTCCGAATTTGAGTCTTAAGGAATCAACGTTTATAATTCACAAGCTAATGCAATAATTGTTTGTTGATGTTCTCAAAAAAGAAAGAAATTTTTTCCTCTTTTTGTTTTCTATTCTTTTCTTCACTCTCCTAAAGCGTAAAAGTAAAAAACTTAATTGAAAAAGGAGAACATATTAACGTTGGATCAGTTACTATGTAACTGTTCCCACTCCTTTGAAAATTAGTATTTATCTTCTTCTTTTTTTATTCATAAAAAATAATCTTGGGTTGGATCGGGTCAAATTGAATTGGATCGGGTCAGATCGGTCCATATGGGTGACCACAACTCAAAACTTACATTTTTATTTTAACACCGTTAACGACGTCGGAAATTCTCCCTTTCTCGCTTGTAGTCAACGAGATGTTAATTAATTAACTTTTTTTTATTGAAAAACTCTGTCCCTGCAGCGATTTCCTTGAATTATTTTTATTTTTTTAAAACTTGCTTCCCCTCCAGTGATGATTAGTTCGTTATTTTTTTTTTAATTTTTACATGTGACATTTATCTTAACACACACATATCTACTCATTGTTAATATATTGTCTGGCTGACATAACCCTATTAACATACTCATACTAATGAGTAATCATTAAATTTTGATTACTCCCTTGGGTTCTTTACAAAGCCCATTCCTCCAATTATTTGTTGTCAATATAATTTATCTCCAACTATGAGTAACTTGCTTCAGAGCTGAAGAATGTCACAATTCTTTTTTTTAAAAGGGCGGAATGACCTGGGAGACTCCTGTACTTGGTTCCGTTTGTCACGTAGATCCTTTTACTCATGACTTTGCCAGATGAATCCTCGAACCCACTGAAACACAATATTTTAAACCCTTTTGGCTTCGCGTGCACTTCAAACACACAATAAAAATAACACTTCATCATTCACATTAGATTTTTAATGACAAATCATTTATTTTAAAATTTTTAATTTCTTTTTCTTTTTCACTATGTTACTCCCTCACTACTCTATCCTTGACTAACTCCCTCCATTTTTTACACCAAAAACACCATTGCAATCTTACATCCTTACCTGAAACATTGTCTTAAATAACTATAATTCGCCATTCCTCTCTAAATTTTCATCGTTAACAACTTTCTGTCATATTTTTTACCAACGTCTCTGTCCACCACTTGAACAACAATGAATTTGTTTCCTCCATTATTGCAGATGAACCACACTAAAGTATATGAATATTCTCTAACACTGACGAACCACACTAAAATATCTTAATATGCTCTAACATCTTCATATAATTTTACACAATACACTTCACCTAATTTTACAAAGACATACGACAATCACTCTTCACTCTCCAAAATCACCGGATCTTTGTCACTTTACCACCTGTAAATTACCCCTCCCCTGTTTTCTCAATAGGTTCTATCCATATAATTTTATCTCACAAACACTGAAACAATTACATCTGAAAAAGGATTCCTGAAAGAGAGAGAAATGAGAATTGGGCTATGGAAGAATATGTGGTGGGAGAACGGGTGGGTAGTAAGAGAAAAGAAATTGGGGAAAAAAACAAAGAGAGTGACATATTTTACATTTATTTATTTTTTTATTTTTTTATTCGTTTTTTCTTTTTCTTTTAATTATTTTTAGTCCAAAATTTTATGTCTACACTCCTTTAACGCGTGAAATCACGTGCTTGTTCCAGCTCAACTATTAAGTTGCCATGTAGACTAGGTCAATGGTCAGAGGGGTTTAAAATGCTCTATTCCAGTGGGTTCGAGGGTTCAATTGTCAAAGTCATGAGTAGAAGAGTCTATGTGACAAACATAGCCAAGTATAGGGGCCTCCCAAGTCATTCCGCAAAAAAAAAATAGTGAAATTGTCTGATGCACCCTCATAGTTGTATGAGTTTGTATTATGAACCCTCTTACTTCATATTTTGTCAACTAGACCCTTAAACTTATTAAAAAATAATATTTGAAATTCCTCTGACCATTGACCAAACCTATGTGGCATAAATATTGCTGAGTTAGAAAATGTGTAAATGCACACGCTTCCAAACGCGTCAATACACTATTTTCTATTTAAAAACTTTTTTTTTTTTGGAAAACAATATTTTTTTAATTAAAAAAATATTTTTTAATTGCTGAGTAGGATTTGTGTTTATGAACTTCTAGTTGAAATTTCAAGTCAAATAAAGAAAAATTTCATCTATTTGACATGAATTTGGTGCTCAAATTGTGAGCATATATGGAGATTGAAAAACATGGCTATTTAAAAATTAATTTCTTACGTTTCATTGAAAAATGACATGGAATTACACATGTAAGAAGTTGGATTACATACACATTGATATGATGAGAAAATGGTTTAAAATATTGTGTTTTAACGAGTTTAAGAGTTTAGTTGACAAAGTCTTAAGTAGGAGGGTTCAGAATACAAACACATACAAGTACAAGGGTCCATCAAACCATTTCGCCAAAAAAATTTAATGAACTCGCTACCCCTGTAGTGAGTTTTTTTTTAAAAAAAAAAAAATTCAAGAAAATCGTTGTCGGGTAACGATTTTGCAATAAAAATTAAATTAATCAATTAACATCTCGCCGATTGGACAGTGAAAAAGGGCGAATTTTTTGGATGTTTTTAATGGTGTTAAAATAAAAAAGGATCAATTGTCCGTTTTGGTGTTAAAAATATGCAAAATTAACAAACTAGTCACAATCTTTAACATAATTATTAAAAACATCTACACTTTAAAATAATTATTAAAAATGTCAATATGTCAATATTTTAGAAAATAAATTGTATCCTAATATAATTAATTATCTTTCCTTTTATTTCTCAAATAAGACCCACATTGTGCCCTTTTTTCTACTCCACTGTGCGGTAAAAAATAAAAAAAGATACCCCCGTTACCCACTTACCCATCTTTCTAGGTTTTACCCCAAATCACTTTTTCTCTCTCTTCCCCTGTTTAGCATTGTTATCTACTTTCCTTGTTCAAGAAAATCAACTTTTCTAATTTTCTACACTTTGTTTAAGAAATCTCACAATTAATTCAAAAGATTTTTCACCCATTGATAAAGGTAAATTCGAAGTCAACAACATTTTGTGAGATCTCTTGTGATTTTGTTTTCATATTCACCAAGTAATTTGTATCTGGCGCACGTTAGTGTGCACTAACCACGACAGAGAAATCGAGAGGAAGGAATAAGTAGTTCACAACTCACGATATTACGAGGATGAAGTTTACAAAACCCCAACTCCAAACAAAATTAGCTAAGGGAAGTGGAAGTGGAACTGGGCAAGCCAAAACTCTGGTGGAAGGCAATGGACTAATAACATAGGCAACAACATCAATATCAACTCAGAGAAAGCTTGAGCTAAATGGGCTAATCTATTCTCTACAAATCGATTAGCAACGAAAGGTATGAACCTCAAATATACTTCCCCAATAATCATTGATGGAGAGAAAATAGTGGAAATTTTGGAGGAGGATGTGGCTAGAGATAATGAAAAATGGGCTCCTTCAATTGTTATATATGTGGTAGGTACTGCACCATCAATAGGAGCCATGGAGAGATTCATACTGGAACAGGGTACCTTCACTAATAAACCTGTAATACTATATCATAAGGATGGTTACTTTGTGGTGAGATTTGCCAATGAGGGAGAAAGGGATATGGTACTATGTTCAGGGCCTCACTATCTGATGCGAAGGCCAGTTATAATGAAACCATGGGTGCCTGAATTTAATTTCAAGGAAGAGATACTGACTACCATTCCATTGTGGGTTAAACTTCCAAACCTTCCTCTTAACTGTTGGAATGAAGTGGTACTGAGTAAAATTGGAAGCATCCTAGGGAAACCATTGTATGCAGATGAATGTACATCCCAGGTGAATAGGATTTCATTTGCTAGAATATTAGTAGAAGTGGATATCAAAGGTGATTAAGATGCACGATCAAAGTTTAAGTATGGTTTGAATGGAAGCCTATATTCTGCCAGAAGTGTCTCCAAGTAGGACATTCATATGTAGAAAAGCCATATACGCAGGTACTAAAGAAAGGATTGACTCAAGATAAGAAAAAAGAATGGGTTCCTGGTAATAATAGAGATAAAGAACAGAACAATGATATAGGGCAGGATACAGTACAAATGATGGAAGGGATGATGCAACAACAAAAGAAGGGAATGCAAGAGCAGGGAGACTGGCAAATAGTAAGGCACAAGAGTACCAAACGAAGAGATAAACAGGTTGTAATACTAATGATTCGGAGGTAGCAATAAAACCCCTTTTATTTCTATGATAGTAACATGGAATGTGAAAGGCTTCAACCAAGAGGTTAAACACAAAGAGTTGAGGCTGTTTATTAAAAGGAATAAAGTTAATCTTATAGCAATTTATGAACATAGAGTTAGAGATGAGAGAGAAAGTATTATCGTCAGGAAGAACATGGCTGGATGGAACTTGTGCACAAATGACAGTAATAATGTGAGAGGGAGGATATGGGTGATATGGAATCCAAATGAAGTTACTTTTACAAGAAAGGAAGATGCAGTTCAATATATACACGGGCTGGTGATGATCAAGCAAAGCAACATTCAATTTAGTCTATGGCCTTAATAGCCACTAGACTACCAATTAAACAACTAAATAACAACATCAATGAACCTTGGTTGATTGAGATAGAGATAAGGGATTTAATACACGGACAAATGGACATGTGTATAGTCGAATTGATAAGGTAATAGCTAATGTAGCATGGATGGATATAATGCCAACACAAGCCATGGCCATGGAACCATTATTTTCAGATCATTCACCATTGGGGTTGATAGTGAGAATTCCGCTTTCTACAATTGTTTAGTTAAGCACCAAAAATTCAAGAAAAGAATTTGAAAGAGACATGCAAAACAACATAATCAAATCACAATGTTACAAAGAAGAGATGGCAACCATTAGAGGAAGAAGTGAAATAAGCGGGGAAGTTGTGGGATTTTACCAAAACTGATGTATTCAAGACTTAACAATCAAACTTATTCAACCTTTCACCACAGATGATGTCAAGGCAGCATTGGATAGTATTGGGGACTATAAAGCCCAAGGAGATGACGGATTCAATGGATTTCTTTAAAAAAGCTTGGATAGACATTAAGGAGGAGGTAACTGTAGCTATCTTAAATTTTTTTCAAACAAATAACATGTGTCACTCTTATCCTTAAAACACAACACCTTGTATAAAATCATTTCCAAAATGCTCACAAAGATCTAGAAGTCGGTGATTTTGTACCTGGTAGAATGTTGCATGATAATGTGATAATGAGTCATAAATTGGTCAAAGGATATGGCAGGAAAGGTGTGTCACCAAGGTGCATGTTTAAAATTGATATGCAGAAGGCATATGATTCCTTGGAATGGCAATTTTTGGAGGAGGTTCTAGTAGGAATGCAGATTCCACAGAAGTTTGTAGGTTGGGTAATGATTTGTGTAAGGATAGTGTTATACTCAATCATGATTAATGGGTGTCTGAGTCCAGCATTTCAAGCAAAGAGAGGGGTGAGGCAAGGGGATCCCCTGTCACCATATCTTTTTGCTCTAGCTATGAACTATTTAACTAGGTTACTAAAGGCTCTGAAAGACAAACCAACTTTTAAGTACCATCCTAGATGTCACAAACAACACATTGTACAGTTAAGCTTTGCTGATGATCTCCTGTTGTTTAGTAGAGGTGATATTGATTCCACCACCTTAGTAAGAGTTGTGTTTATTTTGGAGGAGTGTCAGAGGAAATACAACAAAAAATATTGCAGCACACAGGTTTTAGTAAAGGAGATCTGCCATTTAGATATCTTAGGGTACCTTTGAGTTCAAAGAAAATATCTATAAGTCAATGTCAACCCCTCATAGACAAGATAATGGGCAGAATCACTACATGGACAACTAAATTTCTATCTTATGTAGGAAGACTTCAGTTGGTGAATAGTGTCCTCTCAGCCATGCAAGGATTTTGGTCACAAATATTTCTAATGCCTAAGAAAGTCCTAAAAAAATAGAATCCATGTTCATGAGGTTTCTATGGAATGGAGACAAAGAAGGTAAAGGGAAAGCACTCATTGCCTGGGAGACATTGTGTCTTAACATCATAGACATGTATGTATGGAACATATTCTAAAGAATATGTGGAATCTCCGCAAAAGAAAGATAAATTATGGATTGTATGGGTTCATACCTTTTATTTGAAGGTAGGGATCAAGCGGTTATCAAGCAAGCATCATGGATGGTGAAGAAAATACTAAAAGCAGGAAAATGGTTAACAGAAAGGGCAGTAATCGAGATCATGGAGGAAACAAACTCAAAGATCAAGAAAATGTAGGGAGTATAATAAGGTTCCATGGAGAGATTGACTTGCAACAATCTTGGTAGTCCTAAATGGGTGTTTGCACTATATGTGGCTATACATAGAAGGTTGTACAAAGGATATTAGCATTTGGGGAATTATAGAGATGATGAGACATATCAACATTTGTTCTTCTCCAAAACAAATATGGCACAAAATGCTCCATTATAAGAGTTTGTGAAGGTTGGAATGAAGAATCGAATGGGCCATGGTATGGTAAAAGGAAGTCTATAATATACTACATATGGCAGGAGAGGAATCTCCGAATTTTTCAACAAAAGGAAAGGACCAAAGGCATGATCAGTAGATTAATTACACAAGAGATCCATCATAGAGCTAGTATGATTCCTAGATTAATAGGGTATATGCAGAATCTTAATTTTTACCCCTAGCCTAGATTATAATTAGTTTGTTTTGAGTTTTAGTAGAAATCTAAGAATGGAACATGTCCATAAGAAGAAGAAGAAGAAGAAGAAGGTTGCAAAATTGTATTCATGCTAGAATTGTATTCATATTGATTTTTATTTGTCAATTGTTTTTCTTTTACTCAACATTTGTATTTTTATTAAGAACATTGTATTTCTTTTTTAGTTTGTAGTCATTCAAATAGGCATGTCAAATGGATTTGTATTTTTTAAGCATAGATGTATCCTTTTTTTTTTTTACAGTCAGTTTGTATTTTTTTTAGAATATTGTATCCTTCCTCAACAGATTGTATTATTTTCACTATATATGCTATTTTTTTTTCCAGAATCTTGTATCCGTATTTCTTTCATAGTCAATTTGTATATTTTTTTATAAGAATATTGTATCATTCCTCAACAGATTGTATTATTTCCACCATGTATGCTATTTTTTTTCTAGAATCTTGTATCCCTTCATAAATCATATTCATATGTAATGATTATATTGGGATACAATTAGTAATATTTTTGTATTACAAATAAAAGAAAAATATATTTGGCAGTCATGTAATACAATGTTGATCACTAGTATACAATTTATAGTTTTCACTATGAAAGTAAAATATCAATTTTAATTTGAATGATAAAGTGAGCACATAAAATGTAAAAATATTGGTATTGAATGAGAAAAGAGATTTCTTTGAAATTATAACAGATGAGAATTTTAAGTGATATGTTTCTTTGTTTAAATATTAACTTCCCTGATTTTCTCCTTTCTGTTATTAAATAATTGTATTCATGCAAATCAACAAATAAAAAATACATAAATCAGATACATAACAAACTAAAATATTGATATTTTAAATAAATATTGAAAGTGTGGCTAAGAGGTCCTATTAAATGTCAAAATATTGATGTTTTGAAAATTTTCCCAAAAAATATTTCAATCTCCCTTTATGCATTTTGGAAGAAAAAAATGACCATTTTGACTCCAAACTCCTACATTAGTGATGCAGCATTTAAAGGATCGCCTAGCTAGTCCATTCCAATGTGACAAACTTCACCTATATATAAAAGGAATGATTTTCAATATTTAGCAAGAAAAGGGCCTGATATATCCAACTTTATTATTTAGAGTTGATACATTTCTTGTTATAAAAGTGATTCACATATACTTCTACGATTATGAAATTGACTCATATATATATCTTTACCGTTACAAAAGTGGCTCACATATATATACTCCTACCGTTATAAAAGTGTAAAATTAATTTCAAATTAATTTTTTAAAAAAATAATCATGTATTTGATCTTCTTCAAACTTAAATTGTTTTTTGACTTCTTTAATTATTATTATTTGAGTTTCTTATTCTTGTTTCATTTTTTCTTTTATTCTTTAGGGTGTGTTTGGTATGAAGGAAAATGTTTTCCTGGAAAACAAGTAGCTTTTTGACTTATTTTCTCATGTTTGGTTGGTGAGTAGAAAATATTTTCTGGAAAAGATTTTTAGTGTTTGATTTATGAATGAAAAATGTTTTTAAGAAATATCTTTTAATTTTACTAGAGTAGAAATAATTTTTGAAATTATAAATATTTTTTAAAAACAAGCTTAATTTTTTTCGGGGTGGGGGGTAGGGGTGAAAAAATAAAAAATTGAAGTTGAAAATATTTTTTAAAAAACAAACTTAAATTTGTTTTGGGGGTGAGGGGGGGCGGTAGGGGTTGGGTGTGGGGGTCAAGGGTAGGGGTGAAAAAATGAAATTTTAAAGGTGAAAATATTTTTTAAAAACAAACTTAAATTTTTTTTGGGGGGTGGGGGGCTGGTAGGGGGTGGATGGGTGGGTTGATTGAGGGTAGGGGTGAAAAAAATGAAATTTTGAAGTTGAAAATATTTTTTAAAAACAAACTCAAATTTTTTTTGGGGGTTGTCGAGGATCGGAGTGAAAAAATAAAATTTTGAAGTTGAAAATATTTTTTAAAGACAAACTAAAACTTTTTTTTTGAAGGTGGTGGGGGGGGGGTTAAAATATTAAAAAAAATTGAAACTAGAAATATCTTTTAAAAACAATTTTTAATATTTTTTTTGGGAGTGGAGGTGGGGTGGTGGTAGGGCGCTGGGGGTAGGGGTGAGGGTGGGGTAAAAAAATTGAAGTTAAAAATATTTTTTAAAAACAATCTTTAAAATTATTATTTTTGGGGGGTGGTTGTGGGGCTTGTTTGAGGGTAGGGACAAAATAAATTGATTTTTTTAACAAAAAAAAAAATCTAATTTGAAGTTGGAAGAGAGTTTTGAAAAATGTTTTCCTTAAGTTTTGAAGGAAAGTCATTTTCCTTAAATTCATATAATCAAATTAAACATGAGAAAATTGAAAAACATTTCCGAAAAATGTTTTCCTTCATACCAAACACACCCTTAATGTAAAAATAAGAGGAAAAAAATGTGAATGGAAAAAGAGAAAAAAGTAACAATTTTTCTTAATTTTTTTTCCGGCTATATTATTTATGGAATTAATGATGTTAACATGTTACTTGTTAGTTGTGCTTGCTTATTTTAAAATTTGTCCTTTATATGTTTTTTATTTTATTTTGATAGATTAAGTTAAAAAGATATAACTCAATTCATAATGTGCACAAAATTTATTTAAAGTATATCTTAATATTTAAATTTTTTTAATTAGATTTATTATTATTAAGTGATGGTGGGTATTGAAAAAGTTGAAAACTCCACTGATAAGTTTGAGAAAACTTGAAGAACAATAAATGGGTCTTATGAATTTGTAAAATTAATTCAAATTTGTGTTGTGGCTAGTAGGATTTGTATTTATGAACTTCTAGTTGAAATTTCAACTCAAATAAAGAAAAATTTCATCTACTTGACATAAATTTGGTGCTCAAATTGTGAGCATATATGGAGATTGAAAAACATGGCTATTTAAAAATTTTGAGAAGTTATATATTTGGTTTTTTTTTTCTAAATATTTAATTTCTTACATGTCATTGGGAAAATGACATGAAATTACACATGTAAGAGATTGGATTACACACACAGTGATGTGATGAAAAAATGGTTTACAATATTTGTGTTTTAATGAGTTTAAGGGTTTAGCTGACAAAATGTTAAGTAGGAGGGTTCAGAATTCAAACGCATACAAGTATAACGGGTCCATCAGATCATTTCGCCAAAAAAATTTAATGAACTCGATGCCCCTGAAGCGAGTTTTTTTTTAAAATAAAAAAAATTCAAGTAAATCGCTGCCAAACAACGATTTTACAATAAAAATAAATTAATCAATTAACATCTAGCTAATTGAGCACTGAGAAAGGGTGATTTTTTTGGATGTTGTTAACGGTGTTAAAATAAAAAAGGATCAGTTGTCCATTTTGGTGATAAAAATATTTCGATGTTCCTAATGCATTTTGGAAGAAAAAAATAACCCTTTTGGCTCCAGAGTCCTACATTAGTGATGCACCATTTAAAGGATCACCTAGGTAGTCCATTCTAATATGATAAACTTCATCTATAAAAGGAATGATTTGCAATATTTAACAGGAAAAGGGCCTAATATATCCAACTTTATTATTTAGAGTGGATACATTTCTTGTTATAAAAGTGATTCACATATACTTCTACGATTACAAAATTGACTCATATATATATCTTTACTGTTACAAAAGCAACTCACATATATATACTCCTACCGTTATAAAAGTGATAAAATTAATTTCAAATTATTTAAAAAAAAAAAAAATCATGTATTTGATCTTCTTCAAACTTAAATTGCTTTTTGACTTCTTCGATTATTATTATTTGAGTTTCATTTTTTCTTTTATTCTTTAGTGTAAAAGTAAAAGAAAAAAATGTGGATGGAAAAAGAGAAAAAAGTAAGAATTTTTTTAAATTTTTTTTCCGGCTATATTATGTATGGAATTAATGATGTTAACATGTTACTTGTTAGTTGTGCTTGCTTATTTTAAAATTTGTTCTTCATATGTTTTTTATTTTATTTTGATAGATTAAGTTAAAAAGACATAACTCAATTCATAATGTGCACAAAATTTATTTAAAGTATATCTTAATATTTAAAAAAGTAATTATTAAGTTCTGTTTGTTTGTTATAACATAACTATAATTAATGTAACTATAAATGTTATGGTTGGTTGCACAACCAGGAGCGAATTTAAGTATAAAAAAATGGGTCACTGGAACCCGTGGTAATCCAACAAAATTCGATATATTATTTATATAATTCTTAAAATATAGTAAATATTAAATAAAGGAACTCATGATAAAAAATGACTGAATAGTTCATTGGTTCTAGTGTTGGTTTTTGATTGTGAGGTTTGAGGGTTCAATTCCCATAGAGGATCTCTTTTTAAAAATTAATTAAAAAGCATCATTGTTTGTTATTTTTTAAAACAAAATAATTTAAAAGCTTGAGAGCTCTTAAATTTTTTTGAAAATTTATCATTTCTTTTATAAAGTGTACTTTTTAAATTTGTTGAGATGCAAAATTGCATATAATATTTTTTTATATAAATGGTTTCTTTTAATGATTCTTTTTTCATTCCATAATTCATATAGCCAATGCATTTAGTTTTTTTCTTGTAACATAGTATTCGAGATGTATCAAATTTTTAATAATTTTTTTCTTTAATATTACTTTTTCCCCGCAAATCGTATTTAATAGTTAGTTTATGAAAATCCTATAATTTATTGTTGCTAAAATAGATGAGGCCCTTAAATTTTAAAGCCTAAAGTGGTTGTCTTTTTCTTAAAGGAACAGAGCACCCCTTACAATGATGCAATGCACCCGTCTTTTTGAAATCCTGAATTCTCTTCCGGCCGGGCATAACATACCACGAAGCTGAAAATGTCTTTGGAATGGTCCAAGATAGTATGCTTTGCGGCAGCTCTGTGCCACGTTCGATGATCAGTCATTACTTTCTTTCCTCTTTACATTACTTTAATTTTGGTATGAATTCTTCAAGCCATACAATTGTTATTTGAATTATAAGCAACTAGAACTTAAGAAAAAAATTTCCCCGACTTTTTTTAATAACTATATTGTGAATATTATTACCATACAGTCCATTCTTTTTCCTCCAAGAGCGAATAAGTCAAATATGAAGGAGTTTTTCCACCACAAAAAGGCAACTCTAAGTTAGCAGAAAGTCAGGTAAACCCTAACAATATCCTTAAACCAAAAAGAAATGTTGGAAGTATTATTAGACTAAAAAGTGTAAAAATATATTTTTGAATCATTTTTCATAGGTTAGAGATAATTTTTTTAATCCTTTTTCCCATAGTAATAAAGATCATAGGAAAATGAAGAAGAAAAAAAAAATGGAAAGGGGTGGTGTGAAATCCTGTGCCATAAACAAACAGTAGCAGACATGGTAGCAGGATCTTGTGAGTTATCCTCAACTGATAAGTTGGCAATGACTGGTTGCTTTCCACTATTTATCTACTCTTGCTGTTCGTAAGCTCTAACGAATGTGAAATAGACATAACGAGCAGAAAAACCCACGCACCCCTTCCTCATTCAATGCTTTGATAAAATTAACTTCTTGGAATTAGTGGCAAAGTCAAAATTTTACTGAGGGAGTTTGAAATATAAAACGTAAACCCACAAGAGATTAAAGAGTTTCAACATCTGTTATATATATATATATATATATAAATAGTATAATTTTCTATCAAATGAAGTTTGAATTAATCCTCTCGATTCTTGCTAGCTCTGCCCTGTGTGGGGCAACCAAAAAGTTTTATTTCCTGGACTACTCTTCCCCAACCAAAAAGTTTTATTTCCTGGACTACTCTTCCTCTTCTCATTTCCACATGCATTTACAAGTAGGGTATATATGTAACTAAATTATTTTGTTCTGTTTTCTTTCTATTTTTTTTTTCTTGAAAGAAGTAAAAAGGTGTTTTCTTTTTCCATTATAGCCACTGATATAGTTAGGTCTTAACTAACAAATTTAAAACATAGAAAAGTAAATATATGGGGAAAAACATATCTACTAGAGTATCAAATGAACATGTTGAGTTCAATTTAAACGAATTAAAATGAATTAATTTAATAGGAGTTAACTATTAAAAATATATGGGCTAAAATGGAATGAGTCAAAATGGATTAATTTATGAATTATTGCCTAACATATTCAACTCTAATCAAGATTTCATATATTTATTTTCTTATAATTTTTTAATTACCTAATAAATTAATTTTACTTTATTATGATTATATATAACATATGAAACAACAAATGTTCTTTAAGGTATGTTAACAAAGTTTTTCATGGATTAATCTAGACTATATTAAGTAATTTAAAATAGGCTGAGTTAATAAATGAATAAGTAATATTTTCATGGGTATTTCGACACTCGTAGTACAACAAATAATAATGTGTGTGTATATATATATATATATATATATATATATATATTAGAGGGGGATCAATTTTCCAAGATAAGAGAATACACTTTGTACAGCATAATAATGTAAATAGAAAATGAACCTCATAAAGCTTTAGTGAAACGATGTATGCAGGTATGTCATGCACAATCATGGATGTACTTTGTTTGGTGAGCCTCAACTCTCAAATATTGTCTAACCATGATTCAATCTTGACTATAGCAACAAACTTTTATATTTCTTCTCCTATAAATCTTTTGAAGTTTTTATACCTCCCTTAAAACACACTCTTAATCATTAAGGGCTCGCTTGAAGTAAATAATAAGGGATAACTAATTACAGAATTAATTTTAGGATGAGTTTTATAACATATTTGATTGGGAGAAATCACCAGATGGGATAATATTTTTAAAATAGTTAATCTCGAGATAACTTGTTTCCGATCAAACAAGTCTGAGTATTTGTCTAAACTATTCTTCACTTTTTTTTAAAATGTCTCACTTAATTAACACTCTACGGTGAGGGAAAAAGAAGTTATAAAGAAGGGGGAAAACATTGAGGTGTGGTTGTTGGGGCATTGGGGCCTAAGGGCATCTCCAACCCAAACACCAAATTTTACATCAAATTTGGTGTCGGCACTATTTTTTGTGTAATCAGCTTCAATCCACTGCACCAAATTTTACATCAAAAAGAAATATTTTTCTCTCTTTTCATTATTATATTATTATTTCTTATTTCATTTATATTTTCTTATTTCATAAAACAAATTCTTTCTAAAACATTCACCATATATAACTCATATTATTTCCTTTTATAATTGTTTAATATAAAATTATTTTGTACCATAATTTTTTAAATAATATAAATTGCTAGCAAATATTATACATTATACATAATAATGGATAATACAAATAAAAGTGAAATCATTAATGAAATACAATTAAATAAACATTACATAATCGAAAAAATTATTTTAAATTCTACATAAATATTCAACTTTCAAGATCACTACGGTGCTCCCATCAATGCTCTATTAATGCATTACGTAGTTCAAAATGAGCTTCTTTATCCTTTATTTTTTTATATCGAGCTAGAAATTGTTGAAATTGATAATTTTCATTTATTGTCATTTCTACGGTCGGAGTTGGACCTTCCGAAGCTAAATTTTATATCTAAACTTAATATTATAAAAATATTACATAAAAAATAATTAAATATACAAGAGATTTAATTAAAACATATAATTTATATAATGTTTAATTAAAAATTTGTATAATGAAATAATATTATAATATTCAAAAAGTGAATTGGTGTGATGAATAGTGTTGCACCAAATTTGGTGCAACACTATTCACACACCAAATTTGATGTAAAAATTGGTGTGGGTTGGAGCTCAAAACACCAAATTTACTCCAAATATAAGATTTGGTATAAAATTTGGTGTTGAGTTGGAGATGGTCTAAGGCATATAGTCTGACCTGTCCCATGTCCTGCAGCTAAATAGATCTTTGGGTTTTGGGAGTAAAGATTTTAGCATTCAATGTTTGTGTAGAAAATATTGGGTATCTCACATCAATACCAAACACTTTAAAGAGGGCCACAAAATATTTAACCAAGTGATGTGTTGTCTCTTTATGTACAGTATTGGTGGGTGCTAAAAAAGTACAGGTCCCTTTTGGAGTGGAGTTTATTAGATAGATCATATCATGTATATTGTCCTGCTCCAACAACATCACTATTTTCTCCAACAGCCTTTTTTCCATTGTCTTTATGCACTTGGGGTCCCTCCTTTGCAATCATATACCTTTCATCTATCATAACTTCATTATCTCTTCTTCTATTATTTATATATTGCTTCAAATAAAAATGTAGATGTCATTTCATATTTTGACATTTTAAGTTAGTAGAGTATCAATAATACTACATGTTGATTAGGAAAGGGCTAAAGAAACTTTCTGTTTATGTGTTGGTATGAATTAACAGGTAATGGGGTTAAGCTTTTACATAAATAATGTTTTAGACAACAATAAATTTGATGAAAATTCATGTTGTTTGTCTTACAAAAATTATGTTCTTCTCCACATCCAGTCTCTTGAAAAAAGTACATATATTGATATGATTTGACTAATTGGTCTACATATGAGAAAACTAATATTAGTAACTACTTGTGAATGTTATTGTATTATGGGTACTAGAAGAAATAATCTTCTATTTATGAAGGTCCAAAACTTCTCCAAAAAAAGGATAGAAAAGTCATTTTCCACCAAGAAATCTTTTGTACCAAGAAAACCTTTTGAATTAAAACACAATTGGGTAAAATCCAATTAAGTTGGGAAAAATTCAAGGTAAACCCTAACAAAGTCTTAATTTCCACTTAAAAATCAAACCAAAACCACTTCTCTCATTGGTTAAATTGCAATTTTGGAATCCAATTTCCAATGGAGTGAGAGGTTTTGATAAGGCAAGTTGATGATGGATCTAAGATGCAGAAACAAGTCTTTTTTATTATTTTAAAAAAATAAATCTTTCACAGCTAGTGACAAGGAACAGAGAGACTTAAAGTGAATGCAAACACTAATGCTAGGTAGACAAGCTTACATTGGGTGTTTTGTTCATTTGTTACTTTGATTTAGACCTTTTGGCATGTGTCCTATCTACCAAGCATGTGCTTATATTTTGACCCAAAGCTTGAGTCTTTGATTCCACAAAACCTTTCTTTTCTAATAATTCTCAACACCCTTTTATTTTAACAATGATATGATGTGTCTATGAATCCTTGCACATGAGTTAGTGACATGATACTTAGCAACTCATTATTAATGGATTTTCTTGACTTTTGGCAAGCTAAAAGGGTGGCACACAAACTAGTGAGACTCCTAGATGGAGACAACTTAGGGGGAAAAGGGTTCCACAATACACAATCCAAATATCTATAGATTGTGATTTTGTATAAAAATTTCTACCACAAAAGCCATGCATTAAAGTAAGGGATCACTCCAACCATCCCCATCAAGATCCTAAACTTGCTCTTTGCACACATGCAACTAGTTACAATCATTTCTCTCTTCTTTTTCTCTTCTTTTAACTACAAGAAAAAAAAAATGCAGATTACCTCAACTGTCTAGAGGAAAAGAACCATATATAAAATTTGTTTAAATTCACGTATAGAAAGGTATTGAGATACATATTGACTAAAAATTAGAAGAGAGGGATGAGCCATATTTGATCCCTAATGTGGTAAAAAGTAAAATAACTTGCTTCTCTAAAGGTCTTCTTCTTAGTCCCAACCCTGCATATAAATCAAAACTCTACCACAATTTGAATTCCAACCAAGTATCTTTCGACACACTACCTACCACCACAAGGTCACCAAAATCAATAAAAACAAAGGTTAATTTTAGCCATATTAATAACAATTTCTTTCCATTCAAAAAGTTGCACCTTTGAGGCTAAGGTAGCATCAACAAAAATAGCAATTATTTCCATTCAAAAAAGAGTGCTATAAGCAATTTGCCATGAACAACAAACATGTAGTAAATGATTGGATTGGATCATTCTAAAATATTTCCCAATAATAGAACAAAGAAAGTACACACTCATCATTTGTGAGTTACCGCCACTCCACCTCCTGAAATAAACTACATGCATTTTCATTCAACCAATTATTCAGTTTTACAATAGACATAAAAAGAAGTGGTATCCTATTTACTCCACAAAAGCAAAACAATTAACAAAAGATCAACATCAACCTCAATAGCAGGAGAAAAAAGGGGTAGTTTACCAAAAGAGATAAGCATGGATCACACTTGACAAATAAACAGAGCTTTCAAACAAGAACAATGTAAAATTTCTGTAGTAGTATCAGTAGCTAATTGAACTTGGTAAATAAAAGTAGTAGAAGAGAGGAAAAAGAGAGCCCTTTTGTTTTAGCCTCTGGCAGTCAGCAAAGAAGGAATAGCTGCCAAATTAGGAGTAGTAGCATTCTTATTTGATGCACCTCTTTTCCCATTTGATGATGATGTCTTGCTGAAAGCTCTCATTGGACTTGCAAATGCCCATCCCCAAGAACTTCTGTTCCTTCCATGTACAAGCTGCTGTGGTTGTTGTTGTTGTTGTCCCACAGGAGCTATGCTGGATTTCCCATTCATATTTTCCTCAGATGAAACCCAATGAGAAGAAGATGATGAAGATGATGATGAAGAAGTTATCATAAAACCACTGAATAGTCCACCACATCTAACTCTTTCTTTGATACAATCTTGCCCTGCTGCTGCTGCACCACTGTTTCTGTGATGAATTTTAGACTTGTTGTTGCCTTCTCTTTGAGACTCAACTCTTCTCAAAGTACAATCTCCAAAACCAGTTGAGATTCTTTCAAAGAAATCACCTGAAAAGCTTCTGCTTCCACAGCCAACAGATCTAGATCTAGATACTTTTCTATCAACTGCAGGACTACTCTCATTTTCATTCTCCTCCACCACAACAAACTCTTCTTCTTTCTTCTTTGACCTCATAGAACCATTCCCAACTGAAGGAAAAGTCATGTTTCTTTCAGTTTTCTTGGAATGCTGCTGCTTAGAAGAAGATGAGTAATAGAAAAATGACCAGAAACTTCTCCTGTGAGGAGTATTATAGTCTTCTTCTTCTTCATTCAAGAAATGCATACCATTTCTAGGAGTTGTTGTAGACTTGCTTCTCTTCATAGTAGCAATAACACTACCATTATTGTTACCACCATCTTTTTTCTTCTTGTTATAATGGCTACTCAACAGAAAAGGAATTCTTGATTTCCTCATTTTCCCATAATGATTATTACAAACATTTGTTTGGTTGTTGTTGTTGGTATTGTTTGTTTGGAGTGATGGTAGAGTTGAGGAAGTAGTAGTAGTAGTGGTAGTGGAAGTGGTAGGTACACCAAAATGATCAGATCTAAAAGAAGGTGTAGACAAAGAGGAAGAAGAAGGGAAAATGACAGAAGGAAAAGAGGAAGAAACAAGTTTTCCAAGCTTTTCTTGAAGGCAAAAAGCACAAACCCCACCTGGGGTATTGTTTTTGTAAGGATGATTTGTACATATCATATTACCATCACCCATGTCTTCTTCAATCCCTTCCATCACCATTGCAGCTTAACTAACTCTGTTTCTGCTCTGTTATTTACTACACATTTACTTGTCTTGTTCTTGATGAAAAAACCTACAACTAATAACTTGAAGAAAGGATTAAAAAAGAGAAGAAGTAGGCAAAAATGGTCAAATGGTGGTGTAAATGAAAGCAACGCAGAAAATAGAAGAGAAGTTATGGCATTGAAGGAAGGAAGAAATGGTAGTCCCCAGGAGCACGTGTCAACCTGACTAACTGATATAATTAAAACTGATCAAACAAGACAAGAGGAACCCCTACGACCCATTACTGCTATACATGTACGTATAAAAAAATAATTTTATATATGTATCAACGTATTATACCATTTGGATTCATATCCTGGCCATCAACTACCCAGCTACCGTGTGGCCCTATCGAGTCGTTTGGTGTGAAGGATAACTTAAAATAGTTTTGAGATTAAATTATAATGCCATTTAATTTGTTGTTTGGTTAGCAAGTCTGAAATAATTTATTTCGAAACTAATAATTAACTTATCTCGGGATTAATAATTAATGTTGGAATAAGTTATCCTTTCCCATGGGTGGTATAGTAATTTTGGGATAACGTATCCCAAAATAAAATGACTTAATGACAAAAATGTCTCTTTAAACATTTTTTATACATTACTTTTCACATCCATGAAGGGTATCTTTGTAAACTTATATGTTGTTCTTAAGATTTATTATTTTGAATACAACAAATCAAACACTCAATAAAAAATTATCTTAGCATAACTTATCCCCATAATAACTTATCCAATCATGATTAATTTCATCTTAAATATTCATGGCAAATTATATTTGGACGAAGTTTTTGGTAAAGTTTAACTATGTGTTTGGCCTCAAATTTTTCTAAAAATATTTGATTATTTCAAAAAATATGATTTATACTCATAAGTTCTAAAAGTTGTTTAAAATACCCATAAATTTATATTATCATTTTATAATAAATATGTTCCGTTAAAAAATAACCTTATAATATAAGTAATTGATTACAATCAACAATAACAAAGTAACAATATAGGCAAGACAATACGCTAATCGTATACTCAAACTTGTCACTGATTAAGTTATTGTTATAACTCATTAAACACAAATTGTTCTTTTTTCTCAATTTATCACTCAAACTTTTTCGGAGGAGGTAGCAACAAATATTATTTGGACTTAAGAAATAATGAGTATTTTTTATAAAATATAAAAGTTTGGGATAATTTTAAAGTTTTTAAAAATTCTTAAATAGTAGAACTTAGCCCATGTACTAGTTTTTTCTAATACTTAGAAACTTGGGATTCTTGGCGAATATATTTGCCAAGTTATATGACCAAACACCACTTTTCAAATTTTTTCCCATGTTTTTCCCAAGTATTATTGGGGTCAAACGGGTCCTAACATTATTCATCTTCTGGGGAGACTAATGGATAAATATAGAGAAAACGAAAAAACTTATGTATGGTATTCATTAACCTTAAGAAGGTCTACAATAAAGTTCAGTCCTATGTATGATAAGAATAATACAGGAAATTTGACGCACTTTCCAATCGAGATGGGGTTGCATTAGAGATTAGCGCTTAGTCAATTTCTATTTGCATAGGTGATGGATGAATTCATATCACATATTTATGGCAGGTGTGCTGGTGTATGTTATTTGCATATACTATTTGATTGAGAAGACTCGCATTAGAATTAACAATAGGTTGGAAGCGTGAAGATACACTCTGAAGCCTAAAAAAATCAAGTTGAGTAGGATTAAAACAGAGTATTTGAAATGTAAATTCAGTTATATGATGAATGAGTCATGCGTGAAAGTGAAGATTAATATGTAAATTGTTTTCAAGAGAAAGATTTGAATATCTTGGGTCTTTGATCCAAAGAAAATGATAAGATTGACGATAATATTGTACATTGTATTTATGTGATATAAATAAAGTATAGGCTTGCATGCGGAGTCTTGTCTGATAATAATGTAACACCAAAATTTAGAGATAAGTTCTATAGATTGGTGCTTAGACCATTTTTGTTGTAAGAGGCAGAGTGTTAGCCAATTAAGAATTTATATGTTTTAAATATGCAAGTGGCGAAAATAAGGATGTCGAGATGGATGCATGGACATACTAGTTAGGAACGATAGAATTGGGATGAGAATATTCAAGACAAAATGTGAGTGGTCTCTATTATGGACAAGATGAGAAAAGGGCAACTGAGGTGGTTTTGACATGTAAAAAGGAGAAGTGCAAATCCTGAGTAAGGAGGTGTGAGAGATTGATTATATTGGAGATAAAGGAGTAACAAATGTAGGCCGAAGAAGTACGAGACATGATTAAATTAGACATGACGTATTTTCAACTGATTATGGACATGACATTAGATAGGAATGTGTGAACGTCTGTTACGACCCGATTTCGAAAACTAAGATTTCGAAACCATTTTCGTAACTTTGGCAATTTATGTTAATTTTTGGAAAAAACAATTTGGAAGTCGCCACTTAATTTTTTAGGAAAAATTAAGAAAACTATTTTTAAAAAAGGGGGGTTTTTGAAAGAAAGCATTTTAAATAAAAACAGAGTCGGGTAAGGGTTCAAATAATCCTCTAAGGAAGGGTTTAAGCATCTTAGAGAATCCGCTCCAATATAATAATGTGTCACGTTGAAGGAAGTGACGCTTCAATAATAGTTTAACGTGTCACGTTGAAGGAAGTGACGCTCCAATAATAATACCCTATGATAAAGAACAAACCTCAAAATAGGGAGTATGGTTATAACATGGTAATTTGATAAGCTTCTCGTAGTTTGTGAAGCCAGCAACATCTCTGGTTGTCAAGACTTTTAAATGTGTCAAGAAGATCTGGCAACCATGGAGAATGAGAGAATCTGGAAGAACGATTTTGAGAACTTATAACGTTGAAAGGAGGCGCTAAAGTCTGATTAGGGATTTCACATGAGGTGGATCCCTACTTTAAAAAGATTTCTTGCAAAGAGAAAACTCGCTTGACACAGAATATCTTTGAAACATGAGGTTGAATAGAGATTTTGAGAACTTTGAACTATTTCAAAAAGTTACCCATGTTTCCAGTCCAAGGGTACTTAACTGAAATAATTTGCAAAAAATGAAGAATGACTGATTCAAAAACATGCCACAGTTTCCTCTAAGGTCTGTAATTTGAAATAGTAGGAAGACTGAAACCTTATATAGGATTGCCTACGTATCTTACTGGAACAAGAAATCAGGTATGACGTAGTTCGAATCTGACACTTAAAAGAATTCTTGGAGAGAGAAAAAAATGAAATTTGCCCTAAAAGAGGCAAAAGATTTGAAATAACGGAAGACAAATTTCATCAACACAAAATAGAGAATAAGATTCAGCTTGCTGGACTGAATCCTCAGTGTCGGGAATCCTTCATAATGATATTTTGAAAAAGGTTATCTCCGGTCATTTTTCTAGTAAATATCTTATTTGATCATTCAAAGCTTCAGAAGATCTTTTGAAAGTTTGCCTTCAATTCCGGTAATGATACCTGCAAAACTCAGTCGTGAGTAAGTAACAAAATAAAATTATCAAAGTAAATGATATAACAAAAGATAAGTTAAGGATGAAGTTTTCCAGCTTATATTGGTCTAGATAACATCTTATGGTCATCGCCATTGTGCCAAGCCATTTCATCCGTAGAATTGAGAATGTCTAAGTCACAATAAATTGGAAGGAAAAAAATTTACAAGATGAATAAGAGTAGAAATCATCTGAGTTATGATGAGGCCACTGTGGGTCTAATGATGTCTTGTAACTTTGTAGTTCCTGCATTCAAAGAAAAATTCTTAGTTTTGAGAGACTGATTCATGTTGGATTTGCCTTGCCATCCTGATGCACCTTTGCCTTCTGGATTATAGGCTTGTCTAGTCTTGAAATGTCCCTTGGTGGAATTTTTGAGGACCTCCTAAAAAATTCTGCCCCAATTTAAAACATAATATAACTTGGATTTTTCTGTAATCTTTAGTTTAATTTTTGAGTGAATCTCAACAATTTTGCCCTAATTGCAACTCTGAAGTGATCCTTGATTCTGACTTGTTGGAAAAATTCCTCTTCTAACGAATTTTGAGATTCTCTCAAATTCTGCCCCAGTTTTCATTATAAAGGGATATTCAAAATTTGCGGGGAATATGATCGAGCCGGTGTAGCGCCTACGTATTCTGCTAAGTAGGAATCATGTCGAACGTAGTTCCAACCTTAAGGATTAACGGGAATAGAAAAATTTTAACTAAGAAAATGACCGAGGCCGACATAGGCTGCCTATATATCTTATTCTTGAGAATTCAGGTCGAACGTAGTTCAAGTACAAGGAAATATTTAAAAGGGATAAAGGGTTGACCGAAGCCGACATTAGCCGCCTACGTATCTCATTTTTGAAAATTCAGGTCAGACGTAGTTCATATTTGATGAAAGACGCTTATAAATCAAATCAAAACAAATGATTACAAAGGAAACAAAGCGATGAAAAAGCGATTACAGGAAAATGAAACAACAAACTCAAAATGCAAGACTAAAATATGCCAAAAGTGTGACTTCCAGGAAACTTGCTTCTTCTTTGCAACTGGTTATGCCAACAACTACTCCTTATGCTTGGGTAGTGGATTGGTGTTCACATTCTCTAAAGCATGTGCAAGTATTGCCACCTCGTTGTCAATCAGATCTTGAATTTTGTGTTTCAGAGTGATACATTTCTCAGTATCATGTCCAATAACTCCTAAATGATAAGCACAACACTTATTTGGGTCATACCACTCTGCTGAAGTATTCACAGTCTTGGCTTCCACTGGATGGAGTATTCATGCCTCTTTCAAACTCTTAAAAAGTTGATTTCGCATCTCACACAATAGAGTGAAGACTCGAGGAGGCTTTTTCTCAAAATTGGGACGAGGTGCATTGTTTCGAGGATTTTGTATTGGTCATGGAGAATGAAATGTTGCTTGATTGTTGCAAACATAGTATTGTGAATTAGGATAGCCTAGAGGTGGTTGACGGTTATATGAGGTAGCTCATCAAGTCGTTAACATCATAATTTCTTTCTCCTTTTTCTTTCCAAAGGAACCAGTTTGATAGGCCCTATTAGCAAACTGAGATGAGGTGTAACTTGTGTTATTATGCCAGTCTTTAGACCGTCTTCAATCATTTCTCCAGCTTTGATAACTCCGACGAATGGCATATTCTCGAAATCATTCAGTCGACTTTGATTTTATCTTTGTAATAGAGATTCTATTAAGAGCGATCTCAACATGAAACTTATAGTGATCCACAAAAGTATTCGCTAGATCATCCCAAGTACTCCATTTGGTCACATCTTGCTTAGAGTACCACTCAAAGGCTTTTCCAGTCAGACTTTGATTGAATAACTTGATTCTTATCTCTTTGTTGTTTCCAACACTAATCAACTTTTCACAAGAAATTTTCAAGTGAAAGAAAGAATTTCCTGATCCACTAAACTTCTCAAACTTTGGAATCTTGTAACCGGGTAGCAACTCAACTTCGAGGAATGTACACAACTTTTCGTATCTAACACTCTGGCTACTATCGAACCCACGAAAACCTCTCATAACATCCTCTAAGCTTTTCATCTTCCTATTTATCGTTTCAACGTCAATTGATTTTGCATCATTTTCAATTTCAACATAGTGATTAACATCTTAGCGGTGAAACTCCTGAGCCTTGGTAACAGGTGGAGCAGTGACATAAGTGTACACTGGCTGAGCATGATGTGTTACCATTGGAGCTTTTGGAGGAGCAAATGTGTGTGTAAAATGATCTCATTGATTGAGCTCACTCAAAGTCGGAAACAAAGGTGGCATGGGCCCTTTTTGGCGAACATCAGGTGGTAGGTTGTGAGAAGCAGCTTGGTATTGAGCTACCAGGAGATTCAGTTCACCAATTTGTTGTTCTAGACGAACAATGACTTCCATGGGTGATTTTGTTGCTACCGAGGAACTAGGATAGGCCGCGATAGATGAAGTGGGGATTATTTCGGACGAAGCAACCGTGTTGATAGTGAAATCCATTTTTGAACTAGTCCTCTTAGTAGTCCAAGTAAGAAATGAAGAATCTGTAGAAATTTCCTTGACCTTAGACCATGTAAAATATGGATGTTCTGCCAGCGGGTACTTTGGTAAAGTGAGCAAATTTGATTACCAACATAAATCAGTCTCTTCTTCTAAAAACAACTCAAAAAGATAAGAGAGTTAGTCCATTAATCATAATAATCAACCAAAATAACATATAAAACAAATATTTGTTTTGCTTCAAACAAATTAGTCCAAATTTGAAGAACAAAAGACTCTAAAAGGGTAACCAAATAGGAAAACTTTGATCGTTCTGCTAACTAAAATTTTAATGAAAGAAAGGAATTTTAACAAAACAAACTATATAATTTGAGTAAAGATTCAAATGTACCTTTTGGAAGGTTCAATTGAAAAGCCCTTTCGAGAAATAAGGACTTAAGACTTGAAACTGACGGAATATTTAGTAACACCGGCTAAGTAGGTGTGAAAAATAAATTTCAAGAAACAATGAGGTCAATGTGAATTTGAATGATGACCTAATAATTTTTTAAAGCACTGTTGAACCTAGAACTTGAGTGATTTTGAAAGTATTTTGATAATGGGGTCAAAAAGTATTTTGCAAGGCATGAAAATTGAGTTTATATGCCAGACAAGGTCTTGAGACTTTGGAATAGAATAATGGACCAACCATGTTTGAAGCAAAACATATGTATAGAACACATAAGTCAAACAAGCACCAATGAAACAAAATTTGTAACATTTAACAAACAAACAATATATAACGCCTCCTAACGTGTGGCCTTTTGAGCCAAAGGTAGGCCTAACATTTGAAGGATGTGTATATCGTTTGTAAAATGTTCCATTGCCCCAAAATATTTATACAAACCTTATGAATAAAACAAATGGGGATACATAATAGAGGAGAGGGAAATAAATATCAGTCCTACGCAGAGGTACAATGGTAAACTAAACTGCGCTTCCATATAAAATCTTCATTCCCGAACTTCTAGATGCTTTTGAATTTCTGTTGGATGAGGAGGAAATTCCTTCGACTTAAACAAAGAAACTAGCTATAAAATAAAAACCTGACCCCCAGGGGATAATGGTACGCACAAATCGACATACATATCCTTCAAATTTAACAAATAGTTGAATGATCGTCTTATATTGACCAGGGGTCAATTAGACATAAGGTGATATTCTAATGGGCCCAACATGCCTTGAGTGTTGAGTCAACTTAGTTCAAAATGCACTAAATTTGGGATTTGGTTTCGCTCTACGCTAGTTGACTAGGAGTGGCTTTTGAAAGACCAAAAACCCAAGCGGACAACTTAGGATGGAACTCACAACAACCATTGGACACATGACGAACCAATAAATTGCCGATCATTCCGAAAAAGGGTCGAGTATAAAAAGTCCGGTTGCGATTATGTAAAAATCGTTCTTAATATACTATACATACATTAAAAAATGTCATGAATGCAATGACAATGAATATTCAAAATTTAAACACATAATTGCATAAGGTAGCAATTAATACAATAATAGTTAGCCAAACGATAAAATCCTTTTGGTTAGAACCTAGATGAATTCCCAGTGAAGTATCCATTCTGTTATGATCTGATTTCGAAAACTAAGGTTTCGAAACCATTTTTGCAACTTTGGCAATTTATGTTAATTTTTGGAAAAAATAATTTGGAAGTTGCCACTTAATTTTTTAGGAAAAATTAAGAAAACAATTTAAAAAAAGGGTTTTTTTTTTAAAGAAAGCATTTTAAATAAAAACAGAGTCGGGTAATGGTTCAAATAATCCTCTAAGGAAGGGTTTAAGCATCTTAGAGAATCCGCTAGCATACGGTTGACCGACGGATTTAAAAGCTTGGCAAATTTTATAAAATAAAAAGAATTACATATAAAAGTTCATGTTTGAAACATAAATAAAAATCTTTCGATACTTGTAAAACTCTCAAAAATAATCCTAACTTGAAACTTTTATCCATAGTTTAGTTCTGAATCATACAATTAATTCAAACTCCTAAACATGGATTAAAGGACCTTGTTTAACAACTACGAAAGGTTATAGAAAATCCTTAAGTCATTCATACAAAGTCCTAAGTTAAATTAAAAGACAACTAATTTATTTTAAGAAACTTAACAATTTCATCCTATTCAAAAATTTGAACTAAATAGTTAGTTCATATTCATAAACATGGATTCAAAGCTTTTCAGTAACTATGAAAGAACATGAGAGGTTCTCAAGTTATTCTATAAGCTTAAATTACCTAACTTAAAATGAATTTTTGGAATTTGAAAATTTTAAAGCAAACAAACAACATAATATGAAATAAAATTTCCTCCAACGATTCATCTAAATTAAGGAAAAAGGATCTTAAAGTTGTTAGCTTTCCCAATCAAATATAATAAAGAAAATATAGCAATGACAAGGCAAAATAAGGGAATAAGGAAAATAAGGAGGCTGTTGAAATTTATTTCAGCCCAAGTCCCAATCCTTCTGGTTGATGTTGCTGCCGCTGTTTAAATTGGACTTTTGAAGGTCCAAAAATTCTCAATTTACAGTCTTTTGAGGCTATTGCAACTCTGTTTCAGCTGGTGCCATTTTCATACTTTCAAGTCCAAGGAA
Source organism: Solanum pinnatisectum (assembly GCA_035578085.1). NCBI lineage: Eukaryota > Viridiplantae > Streptophyta > Magnoliopsida > Solanales > Solanaceae > Solanum > Solanum pinnatisectum. Next base: position 40,000,324 of record CM069076.1, on the reverse strand, counting down.
ATGTTATTCTTTTAGCCATTTAGGCTACTGTTGGTACTGTCTTCTTGGGTGTTTAACCCAATAGTATTAGCTTCCTTTCAATCGGCTTAAAGGAGGTTGACTCAAAGTGAAACGAATGCAAGGATGGGAGTCCCATTAGACTCAAACAAGAAGGTTCATGCACAGAAAAATGGTGAAAACAAAGATAAGCAAAACAATCAAGCGAAAACCAATATGACTTAATGACAAACAAATGATATAATTCAATCCAATATTAGGAGCTCTGTTCAGGAAGTCAAAACAATATATATGGAGCTACAGAAAGATAGGACTAGCTTGATCACATAATTTGACTATATCTACTTGCAAACTCAAAATCCCCGATAAACAAAAAGCATGCAAAAAGTTGTAAAAAAAAGAACAAAAATCTGCTAACTTTTGTCTAATATGATTCAATAGAGATAAACACACACACAAAAAAAAAGAAGGCAAACTCATCACATATATCTCTCAACCAATCCAATCAATAATTAAATTAAGACTAACCTTTTTCATAAACTTAATCAAAACAATAATACTAGATTGTAACTAATTTAATCCAAAGCAACATAGAAAAGGGATTAAACCATAAATCTAGCTGGTGCAAGATAGTTGAACTAAATTGTGGATGGTCAAAATTGGGTGTCAACAAGGTCAGGATAAGGAAGAAATTTTAGTAGGTAGTTGAGTGTTGTCTTAGTATTGTCATATCCATGTAGTCTATGGCTTGGTGATAGTCTAGAGAACATTGTATATCGTAGTATTAACTTATTCATGTACTTTTTATTTTATTTTAAGTATATGTTATTTACTATGTTTAGGTGATCGAATATTGTTGATGTTACAATTCCATGCATATATTGTCCACACTGATTTTCTATTTAGTCGTAAAGTTTTTATTCACTCTCATTTTTTTCCATTACTACTTTGATTTGCTTTTCTTGAGTTAAGAGTCTTCGGAAAATAGTTTTTCTATCAATAAAAAATAGAAATAAAATATATTTTCACTCTATCCTTCACAGACTCTACCACTCTGTGAGATTCCACAAAATATGTTCTTATTATTGTAAATATTGACATATACAAATAGACTAATAATATAAATTATTAATCCTATGTGATACTAAAAAAAATTAATAAAAATATATTTGTAGTTATTTTTAATTAATTTCAATGCTTCAATCCTATTTCATTGATGTATATTACTTAGACTCATATATGGAGTATGTAGGAAGAGTGTATTTTACTAAGAGATTAATTATTATCCACTCATAGTGGACAAGAAAAATACATCGTCAATTTATTTTTAGAAATACTTATTTCTATTAATTTAATTATTATTTTTTTCTCATTGAATGATTAATGATTCTTCTTCTTCTTTCTTTTCTTTTTATTTTTAAAACATGCTTTATAGATCTAAGATTAAGAAGAGAAAACTTAGTCTGAAGCAATGAAAGCACCTATTCAAATACTTTTTCATATTGTCAAGAAGACTTATTCAGTTATGAATAATTTTTTATAAGATTAATTAGTCTAGATTCTAAAAAATAGTAAAAAGTTATCAAATTGTCTCAAATTGCTTCAATGGCTTTAATGGAGAATAAGGGTGAAAATATTGAGGACAAAGAAAACGGAGAAAGAATCATTCTTATTTTAGACAAATCAAATAAAAATTTTGAACAAACTCCTATAATTAATTTAGAGTCCAAGTTACCATATAATACTTATTTTGTTATTTTTATTTAAATATTGATAACATGTGAATATATTAAAAAAAAAATAAGTATTTCTAAAAATGAGTTGATAGTGTAATTTTCTTATCCATTGTGAGTGGATAGTAGTTAATCTCTTTTTACTAATCTCTTTGTTTTTATTTGTTTGTTTTACTTTTTTTCTTTAATTTGTTTTTTAAAATGTTTTTTCTTATCTCATAATTTCTTAATTCTATTTTTTTACGTGATATGTCTAAAGTCATAATATTAAAAAGGCTTTTTTATATATTCTACAATTTTTAATTTTCAAATCATAAAACTCAAAAGTTTTAATTTTCTTATATTTCATTTCAAATCATAATCAGATAAATGAATTGAAACAAATGAAATATTAGTAATCATCAAACTACTATTTTAAGTCATAGTTGGATTTTGTCACGACCTGAGCCTACACCCCGGACATGACACGGCGTACAAGACTCCGAATAGCCTCATACAAGCCTCATAGCATTCATAACATAAGACATAAGAAAATGGTACGAAATTTAAAACATTTAATCCATACAATCAAAAATCTTTATTTAAAACAGCGGAAGTCTAGACATAGTCTCACATGGCCATCTACTCCAATAGAAGGATCTGAGAGTCTAATGCAATAAAAGGACTGAAACAAAAATATAACACTTGTCCTCGGATCCATGAGGACATACCACAAGCTTTGGAGAATAGTCAATCCAAGCTTGAACTAGAAGGAATCACCTCAAACGCCGGAACATACACTTTGTAGAAAAAAGAAGAAGAAATATGGATTAGCACACAAAAATGTACTAAGTATGATAGCCATGCAAAAATCATGCTTAAAAAAGACATTTTGATTGAAAACCATGCTATATGCCAAGTTTAAGAAACATCATGAGCTTTTAGTACAAACACATATGACATAAGCATACTCAACATACAAGTCATTATAACACATTAGAACCATCATCTAAGAAAACCCTAAGTTATACTTGTGCAATGTATGAATGGCATCCCATAATACCTTTCATACTCAATACCACTTTGAGGCCACCATAACATACTTACCATTCTTGTTTCTCATCTTTAGTTAATAATAATAGACAAGGAACATTCACATTTAATAAGTCATGACAAGGAAAACAACTCATAAAAACATTCCAAGTTAAGCATTCATCATTTCATTTAGCATTAAAGTCAACATTCTCATTAGCATGACTATGAGCACATTCATTTCATTAGACATTATGACATTAGAGAAACACACCATAACCCTCTCAAAGCCTACTCATGCAATGCATGAATGGCATCCCATACTACCACCCACACTTCACAAAACTCCTTAAGTAACCATAGTACCTAACTCATATCCTTAATCATAAAACATTTTACATAAAGGAACACACCATGACTACTCTCAAAGCCTACTTGTGCAATGCATGGATGAAGTCCTATACCTTCATCCACACTAAGTAGTGCATTCTTAAGAAGCCATAGTTCATTATCATTCTTTGTGGGGTAAGCCTTAACCGACATAGAACATGTGAGCAAATCATGGAATCCCGATGTTACCCACACCGAATAAGGGATTCCTACTTGCCTAAGGTAGGACCGTTAACATTTAGTGTAGGTAGATCCACTAGCTAATAACCTATGTGGGCACATAGTTATGGGATAGAGAGATTGCTACTGGATAACCCGCCGTAACTCACAGATGAGCATCCATCTCAAGAGATTGCTATTAAATACCCCACCTCAACTCACGAATAAGCATCCACTCGATCCATATCTATTTGGTGCTTAGCATTATTCCTTACAGAGTACTTAACATTCATTGCTTTAGTTCATTATTATGGGATATAAGATTGTTACTAGATACCCCGTCTTAACTCAATGATGAGCATCCATCTCAAACTCAACATTCATTCATTAAGATAGCTCATAGATTCAAAGGAGACAATATCCTTTCATCTAAGAATCCCCATATTGTGAGAAAAGTCCTAACACAACATGTCATTATCATTAATTACTGTACAGTTGAGAATAGCCTTTCAATCAACACATCATCATTAACATAATCATAGAAACTTCATTCATTCTTCATTCATAAGTGTGTGTATGTAAGAATAACCTTTCAACAACTCCACCATTGCATTATAGTCATGATCACATTACTTTCATTGAAATTACAAAGCATATACATAATTCTCATAGTCATGTATAGGTTCTTCATTCATAGCCCTTCAAGAACCCTAGATCAGAATTCATGATTCACATCTTGCATCACTATTCTATACATGGATATTCACATACTTCAATTAGATTAACTACTACATGCATAATTTAATCACAATCCACTCACATCAATCATCACCCACACTTTGAGATCTAATTTGACAAAATAGGGGAATTCATGGATTAATAGGTAATTTATCATAAAAACAGTAGTAATTCATCAAATTGATCATAATATAAGACAATAAACACATTGAAATCGTTTTGAAAGTGAATCCATGCCATAGATTGAAAACCCTAGGTTTTGGAGAATTTCAACTTTGAGAAATAGAGTTTGAAGGGCTTTATGGAAGGAAACTATCCATAAGTCAAGACTACCATACCTTGATTGGAGATCCTTCACGAAATTAAAGAGGAAAGATGAGTTCTTGAGCCCTAGTCTTCTAGTTCTTCATCTTCTTCTTTAATGGTGGTTTCTAGTGAGAGAAATATTGAAGGGAGAGTATTTGGGAATTTGATTTGGGTCTTGTGAGAATGAGTTCGTTTGTTTAGTTTAGGGGTCCAATTAAGTATTTATATATGTCTTAATTAATATTAAATGACCTTAGTTAGTTAGTTAATTAACCCTAATCCCCTTCCCTAAACCCCTACTTAAAAACTAAGGACCAAAAGTAGTGGTGACTCACGAAACCCCCACCCACGGACCGTGGGTGGGTCCATTAGCCATGCTAGAATTTCGTAGATGGGATAGAGAGTTTGGAGGACCAGGGGAGGTCCAGCCTCGACCCACGACCCCCACCTATGGGGCTTGGGTCCACTATGGATCTTGGGTGCCCATCCGTAGGTCCAAGCTATTTTGGCAGCTTTTTTGGGCTGCCTCAAGGACCCTTGATTGGTCCTTGGGGGGTCGTACCTTGACATTTACACCCAAAAACATTTATTTTTAGTTTTGGAGGTTATTTTACGCATCTAATTTTTATGTTAAACCTCAATCAGGCTACTAGTTAACACATTAGGCTCTAGCTTAGTTCATTAGTTTTTTTTTTTCAAAATGTTACATTATCTCCCTCTTGGGAACATTTGTCCTCGAATGAAACTTTAAACACTTTACGGAATTAAAGACTCAAGACTAGTAGCCCATCATGCATGAAACAACATAATAATGCATATTTCAAGGAGGAAACATCAACTCAATCTCAAACATACTCAATGCAACACAAGGAAGTAGGAATTACATCTACAAACCCATTATGCATGAAAACTTCAACATTTCTCATATCCTTGGAGGAATAGGAACCGTACCATCATGAGAAGCTTGCTTGGCTTCTCTTCCTTTTGCGGAGAGTGTTGGGCAATCTCTCATCTTATGACCCTTCTTTCCACACCCAAAGCAACCATCAGTGCCGGCAAGGCACTTACCCAAATGTTGCTTTCCACACTTGGCACATATAGATCTTTCAAAAGAAGAACCGCCTCCATTTCCTCCTTGAGGATTAGGGTTAAACACCCTATCCTTGTTGACCATTGGAGAATCTTGGTTGTAGGACCTCTTTTTAGACTTTGGTTGACCTTGTTCATCGGATCTAGCTCTCTTCATCTCCCTATTCTTTCTCTTCAGTTTGGAATATTCCATTTGTTGAGCATATACCATGAGCCTAGAGATATTCATGTCATCATGGAGCATTGTCGTACGACATTCTTCCTTAACTAGGTCAGACACACCTGTCACATATCTACTCATCTCATCCCTCAGGTTTGACACCAAAGATGAAGCATACTTAGACAATAAGGTAAATTTCAAAGAATATTCTTGAGCATTCATGCTACCTTGCCTAAGATTGATAAACTCCTCCACCTTAGCTTCCCTCTTCTCACAGGGAAAGAACCTATCAAGGAATGCATTCTTAAATACCTCCTAATCGGCCAATTGCTCTTCCATTGAGTAAACCAAACTTGGGCAACATCCTTCAATTGGTAAGCGGCTAGTTTCGCTATTTCTACCGAAGTCACCCTCATAGCATTAACTACCTTATACACTTCCTCCAAAAACTCTTGGGGATCCTCTCCCACTTTGGAACCAAGAAACATCGAAGGATTCATCCTCACAAAATCCCTCAACCTAGAAGTCATAGTGCTCACATTAAGATTCACATAAGTCTCAACACCCCTATTGGCTTGAGCCGTCATAACTTGGGCTTGAGTAGTTACGGCTTCAGCCATTATTAGAAGAGCCGACCTAACTTCCTCATTGGACATGACTAGAGAATCAACCAAAACTTGATTGCCTTAAGGAACTTGGTTACCTTGAGGACCTTGGGGAGGAACTCCCTCATTCACAATCTTCTTTTTCATCCTTCTTGCATTCGCCCTTCTTGTATTCATATCCTATAAACACAAGAAAAGTGTCAGGAAAAGGACTTCTATAGAGCTAAACTTTATGGCACTACTTTAAGAGTAATGAAAGAAGTGTAGTTTCTTAACATCTTATAGCCTCTCATTTATAGATGTGGCACGCTTTACACTATAAACAAGACTCTACTAGACGTGATTTGTGAGACATCAATCCTAAAAACCATCCTAACATCTTGTGCTCTGATATTATGTTTATCACGATCCAAGCCTACACCCCGGACGTGACACGGCGGAAAAGACTTCGAAAAGCCTCATACAAGCCTCATAGCATTCATAACGTAAGACATAAGAAAATGGTATATAATTTAAGACTTTTAATCCATACAATCAAAAATCTTTATTTAAAACAACAGAAGTCTAGATATAGTCTCACATAGCCATCTACTATAATCGAAGTCTTAAAATAGGGTCACAGCCCTTAAAATAGGAAATCTGAAAGTCTAATGCAATAAAAGGACTGAAACAAAAGCATAGCACTTGTCCTCGGATCTATGAGGACATACCACAAGCTTTGGAGAATAGTCAATCCAAGCTTGAACTAGAAGGAATCATCTCAAACGCCGGACCCTACACTTTATAGAAAAATGAAGAATAAATATGGGTTAGCACACAAAAATGTACTAAGTATGATTGCCATGCAAAAAACATGCTTAAAAGGGACATTTTGGTTGAAAATCATGTTATATGCCAAGTTTGAGAAACATCATGAGCTTTTAGTACAAACACATATGACATAAGCATATTCAAAATACACGTCATTATAACACATTAGAACCATCATCTAAGAAAACCCTAAGTTATACTTGTGCAATGTATGAATGACATCCCAAAATACCATTCATACTAAGTACCACTTTGAGGTCACCATAACATACTTACCATTATTCTTTTTCATCTTTAGTTAATAATCATAGACAAGGAACATTCATATTTAATAAGTCATGATAAAGAAAGTAACTCATAATAACACTCCAAGTTAAGCATTCATCATTTCATTTAGCCTCTAAGTCAACATTCTCATTAGCATGACTATGAGCACATTCATTTCATTAGACATTATGACATTAGAGAAACATACCATAGCCCTCTCAAATCCTACTCGTGTAATGCATGAATGGCATCTCATACTACCACCCACACTTCATAGAACTCCTTGAGTAACCATAGTACCTAACTCATATCCTTAATCATAAAACACTTTACATAAATGAACACACCATGACTACTCTCAAAGCCTACTTGTACAATGCATGGATGAAGTCCCATACCCCACCCATACTAAGTAGTGCATTCTTGAGAAGCCATAGTTCATTATCATTATTTGTGGTGGTAAGCCTTAACCGACATAGACCATGTGAGCAAATCATGGAATCTCGGTGTTACCCACACCGAATAAAGGATTCCTACTTTCTTAAGGTAGGACCGTTAACATTTAGGTTAGGTGGATCCACTAGCTAATAACTTATGTGGGCACATAGTTATGAGATAGGGAGATTGCTACTAGATACCCCGCCTTAAATCACGGATGAGCCATCCATCTCAAAAGATTGCTACCAGATACCTCGCCTCAACTCACGGATGAGAATCCATCTCGATCCATATCTACTCGATGCTTAACATTATTCCCACAGAGTACTTAACATTCATTGCTTTAGTTCATTATTATGGGATAAAAGATTGTTATTAGATACCCCGCCTTAACTCACGGATGAGCATCCATCTCAAACCCAACATTCATTCATTAAGATAGCTCATAGATTCAAGGGTGATAATAGCATTTCAACTAATAATCTCCATATTGTGAGAAAAGTCCTTTCACAACATGTTATTATCATTCATTAGTGTACAATAATTGAGAGTAGCCTTTCAATCAACACATCGTCATTAACATAATCATAGAAACTTCATTCATTATTCATTTATGAGTGTGTGTATGTGAGAATAACCTTTCAACACCACCATCATTGCATTATAGTCATGATCACATTACTTTCATTGAAATCACAAAGCATATGCATAATTCTCATAGTCATGTATAGATTCTTCATTCATAGCCCTTCAAGAACCCTAGATCAGAATTCATGATTCACATCATGCATCACTATTATATACATGGATATTCACATACTTCAATTAGATTAACTACTACATGCATAATTTGTTCACAATCTACCCACATCAATTATCACCAACACTTTGAGATCCAATTTGACAAAATAGGGAAATTCATGGATTCATAGGTAATTTATCATAAAAACAGTAGTAATTCATCAAATTGATCATAATATAAGACAATAAACACATTGAAATCGTTTTGAAAGTGAATCCATGCCATAGATTGAAAACTCTAGGTTTTGGAGAATTTCAACTTTGAGAAATAGAGTTTGAAGGGCTTTATGGAAGGAAACTACCCATAAATCAAGTCTAACATACCTTTATTGGAGATCCTTCACGAAATTGGAGAGGAAAGATGAGTTCTTGAGCCTTAGTCTTCTAGTTGTTCTTCTTCTTCAATGGTGGTTTCTAGTGAGAGAAATATTGGAGGGGAGACTATTTGGGAATTTGATTTAGGTCATGTGAGAATGAATTAGTTTGTTTAGTTTAGGGGTCCAATTAAGTATTTATAGGTGTCTTAATTAATATTAAACGACCTTACTTAGTTAGTTAATTAACCCTAATCTCCTTCCTTAAACCCCTACTTAAAAACTAAGGACCAAAAGCAGTGATGACTCACGAAACCCCCTCCCACGGACCATGGGTGGGTCCACAAGTTGTGCTGGCATGTCGTAGATGGGACAAAGAGTTTGGGAGAACCAGGGGAGGTCCAGCCTCGACCTACGACCCACGACCCCACCTATGGGAAGTGGGTCCACCCACGGATCGTCGGTGCCCATTCGTAGGTCCAAGCTGTTTTGGAAGCTTTTTGAGGCTGCCTCAAGGTCCTCCTTAAGGACCCTTGGTTGGTCCTTGGGGGGTCGTACCTTGACGTTTAAACCCAAAAACATTTACTTTTAGTTCCGAAGGTTATTTTACAACTCTATTCTTTACATTAAACCTCAATTAGGCTACTAATTAACACATTAGGCTCTAGCTTAGTGCATTAGTTTTTTTTCGGAATGTTACAGATTTTGTGATGATTAACTGCGTTAACTCCAACAGTGTCTTTAAAGGTATTTTTTGGGGCAAGTTTTAGAACAGGGCATATTAAATATGTTATGTGGCGAAAAAGAAAGACGTAAATTTATAGGACGTAAAAGTGTACATTTCAAGTGTTAAATTTGATTATTTTATTATTTTAAAAGTATTTTTACCATACATCACCTTTTTTTTACCATTAATATAATGATATTTATATTTTATGATGTCATACTTTCATGTTGTACTGATTTTATCTAAAATATACACAATAAAAAAAAAAGTAATTCTTATTGAAGATGACACTAAGAGCATGTTTGGAAAGTCACCCTAGTAGTTGGATTTGGTGTAATTTAGTGTAATTACATTATCTGGCATGTTTGGTTGACCATGTAAATACTTGATCAGCGGGTAATTTGGTATAATTGGCATAGGCAGTGGAAGACCTAGGATTTTTGCTCAGGGGTTTCAAAGCAGAAAGAAGAAGTTCAGGTGGTAATGCAAGTGCGCGGTGAGCGTAGTAGCCCCTCGGCTTGCTCTTTGTACACGAACCATAGATATTTCATTGGTTCATAAAAGTACAGGCTAAACTAATCAAAGATATCGAGGACAAAGATATATTCATAATAATTTTAGTGGATCGACTGTATTACATAAGTTAATTCCCCTAAAAATTAAATGATGAAAAAGGGAGCGACATGGGGAAGAAAGATATTTACCTTATCATGCTAATTTTAACTTACTTTATCATACCGTATTAAGCATTTCTTTCTACTTTTTATCATGCTCCATCTAGCATTCTTAAATTTCTTGTGCTTTTTATACTATTATTTTGTAATGTTTTATTTTATATTTCACTTTTAAAATTTTTAAATTAGCATCCAATCAATCACATATTACAAATCGTCAAGATTCTCTAAAAGTGTGTAAGAATAGAGTTACTAATATTATAATGCATATTCAGAGGATAAATAAATAGCATCATCAATTTTTTAGTTCATATAGTTTAATTTACTAGGTTAGTCATAATTTGTAAAAAAGACAAATAACGAATAAATCAAATAAGTTTAGTTTCCATCTCTCTAAAACAGAATTAAAATATAAAAGAAATTTCATGAATTCTATAAATTAATATTCTTAAAAGGATGTTGACAATATTTAAGTTTCTTCGTTTACCTCTAATTTACCTTTTTTTAAAAATATAAATTATATTTCTATCTCAATTTCAAGTTAAAAATAATTCATCATTTTTTAAAAGAGTTATTCAAGTTAGTATATGAAAAAAGAGTTACGTTAAAACAAAATGAATAATAGATATAAAAAGAATAAAAAATAAAAATAAAAACAATGTGTCTAATAAATTTAAACAAAAACAAATTAAAAAGAAGAAATGGAATAAAAGGAAAAAAATAATGAAAAAGAAGAAGAAAGTCTAAGCCCAAAAGTTCCATTTCCAAAGCATTAAAAGGGGGGGGGGGGGGGGGGAGAATGTTGTCCCTCAATTACATCTAATTTACCTTTTTTAAAAAAATAAATTATACTTCTATCTCAATTTCAAGTTAAAAATAATTCATCATTTTTTCAAAGAGTTATTCAAGTTAGTATATGAAAAAAGAGTTACGTTAAAACAAAATGAATAATAGATATAAAAAGAATAAAAATAAAAAGTAAAAAGAATGTGTCTAATAAATTTAAACAAAAACAAATTAAAAAGAAGAAATGGAATAAAAAGGAAAAAATAATGAAAAAGAAGAAGAAAGTCTAAGCCCAAAAGTTCCATTTTCCAAAACATTAAAAAGAGGGGGAAAAATGTTGTCCATGGGATTCGAACCCATGACCAAGGGGCATTTCTTGAACAATTTATCCACTGAGCCAAGCCTGTACTTTGTTTTTAGGGGGTTCGTTTTAATATATATATATATAATATACATAAAATCAGAATTTGACGTTATATATACAGTGTAATGTTTTGACAATGGGGTTCGAGTGAACCCCCTAGGGTCCACCTAGGTCCGCCCTTGGGCATAGTTAATTACATTCTCTGATTCTCAGGAAAGAGTAGTGAATTGTTGGTAATTACATGGTGTAACTACAAGTTGATTACCTTTTAATTTCTGTTTTTATTTTTTTGTTCTAATTTATTTTTATTTTATATTTTAAATTCTTTTGCCTGGTATGCCTCCGGACAGAGATATAGATTTCTACATTGATTTAGAACCTGGTACCAACCCCATTTCCATCCCCCCGTATCGTATGGCTCCGACAGAATTAAAAGAGCTTAAGGCTCAAATCCAAGAACTTCTTGATAAAGGATTTATTCATCCTAGTTCTACCCTGTGGGGTGCTCCAGTCTTATTTGTTAAGAAAAGGATGGTAGTACGAATATGTGTATAGATTACCGGCAATTGAATAGGATCACCATTCGGAACAAATACCCATTGCCTAGGATATATGATCTTTTTAACCAATTGCAAGATGCATCAATTTTCTCTAAGATTGCTTTAAGGTCTGGCTACAATCAGTTAAAGATTAGGCCTGAGGATGTGCCCAAGACGGCATTTAAGACCCGATATGGGCATTATAAGTTTCTAGTTATGTCGTTTGGGTTAACAAATGCGCCTGTAGCTTTCATGAGTTTGATAAATAGTGTGTTCAAACCATTTCTTGATTCGTTTGTTATAGTCTTTATTGATGATATCTTGATTTATTTGAAAAGTGAGGAAGAGCATGCCGACCATCTTCATATTGTTCTGGGTGTTCTTGGGAAACAAAGATTGTATGCGAAATTTTCAAACTGTGAATTTTGGTTGACTTCGGTTGCATTTTTGGGGCATGTAGTTTCAAAAGAAGGGGTAATGGTAGATCCCTAAAAGATTGAGGCGGTTAAGAAATAGGTTCGGCCTAGCTCTATGATGGAAGTTATGAGTTTTGTGGGGCTCGCTAGTTACTATCATTGATTTGTAAAGAACTTCGCTTCTATTGCCACACATCTGACAAATTTGACCAAAAAGGAGGTATCTTTTAAATGGACTGAAAAATGTGAGAAGAGCTTCCAAAAGCTCAAGACTTTTTTGACCTAAGCATATATTCTAGCACTATCGGTGTAAGGTAAAGATTTTATTATTTATTGCAATTCTTCACATTCTAGTTTGGGTGCGGTGTTGATGCAGGATAAGAATTTCATAGCTTATGCATCGCGGCAGTTAAAGATGCATAAGAGGAATTATCAAACACATGATTTGGAGTTGGCAACGGTAGTGTTTGTTCTTAAGATCTGGCGACATTATCTTTATGGGGTACCTAAGTGTGAGGTGTTTACTGATCATCGATGTTTACAACATGTAGTCACTCAAAAAGATCTGAATTTGAGACAACGTAGGTGGATGGAGTTACTTAAGGATTATGATGTCACCATTTAATACCATCCGGGTAAGGCTAATCTAGTGACAGACGCTTTGAGTCGAAAAGCAGTGAGTATGAGTAGTCTAGCTTGCTTGAGCGTATCCAAACGACCCTTGGCTAAGGAAATTCAGACCTTGGAGTCTAAATTCATACAGTTGGGCATCTCAGAAAAAGATGGGGTGTTAGCTAACATTGAGGTTTAGGTCACGTTCATTGAGGAAATAAAGGCTAAATAATTTGAGGATGAAAATTTGAAAGAGCTTAGAAAGAAGACTGTGATTGGTAAGGCACAAGAGATCACTCCTGATGCGGAACGTGTGCTCAGTTTTAAAGGAAGGATATGTGTCCCTCGAGTTGGTGACTTGATCCAGAATTTGTTGATAAAATCCCATGGTTCGTGATATACCATTCATCCGGGTGTGACCAAGATGTACCGAGATTTGAAACGAATTTATTGGTGGCCGAGCATGACGAAGGACATAGCGTAGTTTATGGCTAAGTGTCAAAATTTCCAACAAGTAAAGTATGAACATCAAAGGCCTGCATGTTTGCTTCAAAGAATGCCAATTCTGGAATGGAAGTGGGAAAGGACAGCCATGGATTTCATGGTTGGTCTTCCCAAGACTTTAGGGAAGTTTGATTCTATTTGGGTAGTGATTGACAGATTGACTAAGTCAGCCTATTTTATTCCATTAAGAATAGATTATAATGCTGAAAAATTGGCTAAGGTGTATGTGAATGAGATAGTGAGGTTGAATGGGGTGCCCATCTCTATCATCTCAGACTGTCGTACACAGTTTACCTCCAAATTTTGAGGGAAATTACATGATGAATTGGGCACACAACTCACTTTTAGTACAAATTTCCATCCACAAACGGACGGACAATCATAAAGGACCATTCAAGTGTTAAAAGACATGTTGAGGGCATGTGTGATTGATTTTGGAGGACATTGGGATAAGTTCTTACCTTTGTGTGAGTTCCCCTATAATAATAGTTATCACTCTAGCATAGATATGACACCGTTTGAGGCATTTTATGGGAGGGCATTAGATCACCCATAGGATGGTTCGAGGCTGGAGATGTGAAACCTTTGGGGGTTGATTTAGTGAAGGATGCTCAAGATAAGGTGAGAAGTATTCAAGCTAAACTTTTAGCAACCCGGAGTAGACAAAAGAAGTATGCACACCATAAGGTAAGAGATATGACTTTTTAGACTGGTGAGAATGTTCTTCTTAAGGTATCACCCATGAAAGAGGTGATGAGATTTGGAAAGAAGGGCAAGCTTAGTCCTCGTTACATTGGTCCCTTTGAGGTTCTCCAATGTGTAGGGCCAGTGGCTTATAGATTGACTTTACCTCCTAACCTCTCGGGAGTTCATCTGGTATTTCATATGTCCATGTTGAAGATATATCATGGTGACGAGGATTACATCATAAAATGGGACTCAGTGGTGTTAGACAAAGACATTTAGTATGTGGAGGAACCGATTGCAATTCTTGATCATGATGTCCGAAAGTTGAGGACCAAAGAGACTAAATCTGTGAAAGTTCAATGGAAGCATCAACCGCAACATTGAATTGAGACTTTCCACCTTGCTTTGGACTTGAATGGATCTACTTCTCCTCTACCAAATTGATCTTCATTAAGAGGGTCAACCCAAGCTATTGCTCTACCTCCTCTCCTTATGTTATGGTAGATTTGAAATCCCTATTGGATTTCTTACTCCAGAAAAAACAAACTAATCAACAATAATGCACACACATGAAAAGGCTTACCCCTCGTCCAGTTGAGGAAGCTACTTGGTAAACTGAGAAAGACATACGAGACAAGTATCCCTAGTTGTTTGTCGATTCATGTACTACTCTACTCTAACTTTAGCCCATTTTCTCCTAGTTTGTCACTAGGCGACGAGTGATGGGTAAATTGGTATCTATTGTAATAACCTATTTTCGGCGTTATAGAAAAGCCAACTAGGAAAAATTTTGGGTCGGAAAACTTTTTGGTAGTAACTTGAAATTTTCCAACCTAGTCCACATTTGGATGAAATTTGAGTCAGTGCAGTCTAGAGAAATCTGGTAACAAATGGGAGATATAATTATGAATTTGATTAAATGAGTACATAGCTAAGACATTAAGGAACTCGTACGACTTTACATAATTGAATTCGGACGAGTGGAACTCCCGAAACTAATCTTAGCGTGAACGGGTATTTTCTGAGTGTCATGGGATGAAGGTATGTTGTGAAATAGGGATTTGGGAATTCTTAAATTTGCTCACTGTTTTCGTGCAAGTTGCTAAAGCAGGATTTTCCCGCCAGGGCGGGGCGGCTGTAGCTGGATGAGGACCGATGTGGCGGGACAGACGTGACTTAAGTCGGAAATAAACCCTAAAAATGTTTTATTCTGCACTTTTCGACTTTGAGAGCTAAGGAACGACCCCAAGTGTTTTCTTGACAGTTGTCCACCATTCTTGAGGCTAAATGTAAGGTTTTTACTCCCCGAATCCATTTTTTGATCCGTAGAACTTAGTTTCTTGGGTGATTATTGTTAGGGAAAGGTTTTGGAACTATCTGGATGGTGGGGAAAAGCCCTAATTTGGATATGGGGATCAAGTGTTTGACCTAGGATTGATATTATTGTTTATAATTCGGGTAATTAGGTGTTGTTTATTGATCCTCGCATTATTATGATTGATTGTAGACCGAGAACAAGCGAAAAGAATTTGGAAGGGAAAGAATCAAGTTTCTTAGGGGATTCAAGTTTTGTTCAAGGTAGGTGATGGTTGTGATTTCATTTTGTGTGATATATATTTATTCTTGCTTCATTATGATGCATGTATGTATGCGAATGTTGCATTATTGATCACACAAATCATAAATGAGGATAGTTGAATGATTGAATGTCATGAATCATGACTTGATTTTATGATTATGAGAATATGCTTGTGATTGTGATTATGGCTTGTTAAATGGATCGGGTGTTACGTTTCGACACACTAACTGGGATTGGTTGCCACGTACTGGCATAAACATTGAAACGAATGTCACAATCCGACACGCTAACTTGGAACGGGTACCACGTACCGATATATTAACAGTTGGGGAGTGGGTTCCATGAGAGGACCATTGACTTGACATAATTGTGTAATTTCAGAATTGTGAACTTGAACGTTATTCGTAATGATATTGATATTGTATATGTTCGGTGTATGCATGTTGTTATTGTGTTATAATGACTTATGTATGTTGCACTTAGTGGGATAGTTGTGTGATCCTACCAGTACACTGTGGTTGTGTACTGATAATTGTTCTTTCTTTGTTGAGTACATGACATCTTCAAGTGGCTATTGACAAACATCGTTTAGAAGAGTAGTGATCGTTATCGAATTCAAGGGTGAGTCAGTTCTTCCGGGCTGCCATGAGTTCTCTTTCGTTTATGTCCCCATTTCGGACTTAGACTAGCGCATTAGGATTTCTTATATTTAATTGGGTTGTACCCATTTTATTAGACTTGTTGAACTTTAGATGTTTTGGTACATTGACTTTCAGGTTCTAGGTATTATTCTGCATTTGTTTTGTTAGACTTTTGTTGGAGTTTATGGGAACTCCCTATTTTCCTTTTCCTTAGCATTTAAACTTGCTTCTGTTTTGGTACATTGACTTTCAGGTTCTAAGTATTATTCTGCATTTGTTTTGCTAGACTTTTGTTGGAGTTTATGGGAACTCCCTATTTTCTTTTTCCTTAGTATTTAAACTTGCTTCTGTATCTTTAAATGCCTTAGTTTTTCGTTAAGTTGCTTAGCTTGGGTTGTAGTAGTGGTTTTCCCACCGGAGAGTTAGTGTGAGTGTCAATCATGACGGTCTGGGTCGTGATATGATGACACTCGTCTTATCCCACCAAAATAAGCCAACCTAAAACCCAAAATGATATGAAGGAAATACGAAAGATAACTATCAATAATATAAATGTGGATAACTTAGTCAATCTCATAAATACCCCTATAACCTTGTTGTCACATGTGCAAGTCTCTAATGTATTACAATTGAATTGAAAAGAAAATACAAGTCTCAAATGTCATTGTTTCTAGAGTAGAACAAGAACATAATAAAGAAGCAAGAGGGCCCTCTAAGATGACAAACAGCTACCTCTCAAGTCTCTACAGTAAAGCCTAAGATAAAATGAAGAAGAAGTGTAATCACGAAGATCCAGACTCGTAACTTGAACATTTGTAGAAGCAAGGGGTGAGTACCAAACAACATGGTACGCAGCAAGCAAACTACTAAACACGAGGTAAAACAAATAGAATACAAGTACTCATTTCATCCCAATCAAACTTTCACAAACTACAACTTGCACAAAGATCGGCCTAACCTAATAGTTCACAGCTCACATAGCAAATAGCAAAATAATAACACTTCAACGAATATAGGCCATCAACACAATCTACTGAATCTATTAACGACAAATTTCACAATATTCACAAGTTCACAGCTAGAAATGATATGCAATGCAATGAAATGTCCTGTAAAGTGAATAAGTGGTGTATGTCTGTCCTTTGATACACATCTACTGAGATTCAGACCGGAACCCATGGGGGACTTATCAGTCCATGCATCTGTCATAGAGTGTGTGGCTCGACCCCTCAATATAGAACATACCATTGAATGTGTGGCCCAACCCCTAAATATAGAATATGTCGAAACCATTTTCCATCGACATTCTCATCTCAATAGATCTCGTCACAGTGTTTCAGACCCAATGCAAAAGGGCATGATATTGTGAGAATATGATGTAATCCATATCAACACCCAATCCATATCAATATAGTCATGTTACAACATCAATAATGAATCAATACAACCATTCAAGTCATTCACACATATCACACGTTAATATATCATCAAGTTGTCTTTGTTTTATTACCCCTTCATCATAAATAAGTTATCAAATATGAACAAGATAAAACCCATCTCCAAATGTCATTACTCCCCAGCACACATAGTAAGAAAATACAAGATTTCATTAACTTCACAAAGGTTAAAAATTTCACTTGCCTTAATTAATCAATCACTCTGGGACTTGAGTTTTCCCCTTTTTTTTAGTCTTCAATTCAACACAATCTAATCAAACAAGTAAACACAATAAGATTTTGAAACTAGTAACACCCATATCAAGCAATTTAAAAAATGGGGTCAAATCAACCCAAAAATCCAACTATGAAAATGAAGGGTAAATCTAGAAATCAGTATGAAAATGTGTTGAATCAAAAAAATTAAAATCCAACAGTGAAAACCATTTCAAAAATTGAGTTGAAATCATCTCAAAACCCCACATTTAAGCAAAACTTAGGATTCTTGAAAAAACTCCAAACTTTGACTCCAAAAAAATTAAAATCCAACAGTGAAAACTATTTCAAAAACTGAGTTGAAATCATCTCAAAATCCCACATTTAAGCAAAATTTAGGGTTCTTGAAAAAACTCCAAACTTTGACTCTTAAAATTCTTATTCTTGATGTTAAAAATCATAATTGGTGAATGAGAATTGAAGACTTATGGTCATAAACACTCACCCAAATGTTTCAACTTGAAAAACTTTCTTAAAATTGTCATATAAGAGTTCTCAAAGCTTAAAAATGAAAAATGGGGGAACTCCAAATTTTGAAAAATATAACATTGTCGGGTTCCAAACCTTAGCGAATACGACGGTCAACGCTTGACCTCACCGCGATTGCGATCTCTAGCCCCACGAATGAGGAGGTTCGCTAGAATGACCATTCATGAATGCGAAGATCTCTCGACCTTCCTCCCGCGATCAAGGTCGGGGTTATGCGAATGCGAAGGCTCAACTTCTTTTCCCTTCGTGAATGTGAGAAAGGTACCACGAATGCAAATGTGAGTAGCTTAGCACAAGACTTTAGCAAAAATCAGCAATCACACAAATCTGTGAAAGGACCTTTGGAATTCGTTTGAAACTTGTTAACACAAACCAATCATGTTAAAGAGTGAATATGAGGGGATATGGACATCAGTCTTAACTCTTAATGTTCGAGAATCAACTGTATATGAATAGACTTTTGCTTAGGCCTTCAAGGAGGAAGAGAGGATGGGACAAGTAAACTCGATGTTCTGGACTCAATGGAATCATTGAAACACGAATTCGGGGTCTTGTTGACCCGAAACCCATGAAAATCACAATAAACTAAAACGCTCAAAAAGACCAAACTGACCTTGGGAGATCTGAAAATTAAATCAATACATCTCTCATGCCTAAAATTATCCCCCATATTCAATGAAACTATCGGAAATTCGATCCGAGTATCCAAACTTCGAATGCTATCTAAAGTCAACTCAAAGGCCAAAATCGCCCAAACTTCCAACTTAAGATCTCAAATCTACAAAACAACTTTGAATCTGAAACTGACAACACTCCTAGACCAAATTCCATATTACGGTACTGATAAACTGACATAATTTCATTTTGAGACTCAAAACTTTGATTGACACCGAGAACCACTTTTAACCAACTTAAGTCTTTCAAAACAAAAAACTTCCATGAATCTCAAACTTTTACTAAAACTTTCAAAACCAACTTCATAAACCAATCAAAAATGACTCAGGGTAACTATCTAAGGGGGTAAAATTATACGAAAATTTTCAAAAATGATCTTCCGATCATTACAAAAGATTTCACAACGCCATGTTTCTAAGATAATTTATCTATTGTTTGTCATTGCTCTTACATTTGTTGTATATCCTTCTACTTCTTTGAAATATATAAACAATAATCACTGTAAATATTAATCAAGAGTGAGAAAGATTCGTAGATGTGGAGATAGAGATAATAATTCCATTTTAAAGATCTCATCTTTGCTATTATTCTTTTGAAACGATTATTTTTTATGTTGTTACCTTTCTCAGTAATTATAATATTTTTCTGATGATTTATTTATAAAATTATTGAAATTTTACTTTTGCATATTGTTTAGTAATAAAATTATAAATTAAATATACATGAAATGTACATTGTATAGATCTCTGAGTCTAACCTCATGTTTAGGGACTTACGTCTCCTTTATGCTGCATAAAATGTTTCATCTCCCATTTTAAATCACTGACTTCAACCTTACTCCAATACTAAAAATTAATAGAAGGACTAACTGCATAAAATATTTCGTCTCCCGTTTTAAAACACTGACTTCAACCTTACTCCAATACTAAAAATTAGCCGTTCTTCTTAGAAGTATGTGCTTGTCTTGTTTTCATTTATATGTTGAGCACATACTGTATCACAGGAGTATTCAAGTAGATACATAAGTAGAGTGTGTGTTTTCAGTATGCATACTTCTTCATTTGTTATCAAAATTCCCAACTAGTTATAATCACACTTAGCTTATGTTCTATGTAGTTGCGTGCATAAAACTTTTTGTAAGCGTCATCTTTTAATATGAGAAATAATAAATTAAATAATATAATATTATATTAATAAAATAATACAATAATAAATAAAACACAATTTACCTAAACTACTATACCTTTTCTAATTAAAAAAATTAACAAAAATATTACAACTTTTTCTCCGTGAGTTTTCTTTTTTTTTTTTTTAAAATGTTTTCAAAATAGCCTCATTAAAAATAATAATGTCATTTCTAATGATGAACACAAAAATCATTAAACAACTTATTATTCAATTGATTTCATAAATTTTAATTAATTAATTTTATTGGTGAGAAAGAAGGTTAAACTAAATATATTAAAAAATGATTTTCTTTAATATAGAACAGAAATCACTAAACAACTTATTGCGTATTTAATCAATTTTATTGGTGAAAAAGAAGGTGAAAGGAAAAAAAAACATTAAAAATAAGCCTAACTTTCATGATGAAGGGTAAAGGTGAACCTAAAAATTAAAATATATCAAAATGACGTTTCTAAATTTGAACTCGGGACCTATCTAGCGGAATTGGCACACATCCACACATTTTTTTGTCAAGGTGTGTCACTTCATATAATATATCTGTGATTTTTATTTTCTTTCATTAAATAAATATATATTTCATAAATTTTTTTGACGAAGTAGTGTACCGTGACACTCTTTAGGTCTTAGTAAATCCGCCTCAGATTCTATGATAATCAATTGCGTTAACTTCAACATTACTCCAATCCTAAAAAAATTGTCGTTATTCTTTGTACTGTAATTGTATGTAAGGAAAGATAAGTAACTTTTTTGAAACTGCGTATTTATAAAAATTCGTGGCAAACATATATTATGTCAAAATATTTATAATTTTATGTGATCTAGTAAAACTCCTTAAAAATACTTAATAAAGGAATAAGTTTATTGTAACCATCCTTTGAATATATTATTAAATTTATTTGAGAAATAATTATAATTAATAATAAGAATAAATTTGAGAATTAAGTGATAAATTATATCTTGATTTTATAAAAATGGACCAATAAAAGTGGATATCTATTTTAAAAGGGTGGATATATAAAATTGAATATCTATTTTAATATAATGAACAAATAAAAATGAATGGAGGACGTAATACTTAAATTTTAATATTACACTTCAACTTCTTTTGCTATTTTCACAAATTGAGATGTTCAAACTTTAAAGTGATTATCTTCTCCAAATATGAATAGTATGTATCAAAAACTATAATTTTGTCAATTAAAGAAGAATATATCAATTTGAACAGATAAATAAAGCAAGTCACAACTCATAAATATTGTAGAGATATAGAGAAAGAAACGAAAGTACAATATTAAATAAGAGAAAAAGAAATTTAATATTTTTATTTATATTTATATAAAGTAAATAGAGAATTCCAACATTTTACTGAATCACTGACACAATACGACAAGGCAATAAAAAAATGGAATTACATACTGTGAAGGACGTCTATAGTTAGAGGTGAAAGCATAATTAAGGCATTAATTAATTAATTATTCCCTTCGTTCCTTTTATATGTATATATATATATATATATAAAATCTTTCCTATAAATAATTGGTTTATAATACAAGTCATTTTATAAAATAAATACATAAATTATAATATTCTTTCTATTTTACCCTTATAAGTTATTAGCTTTGAAAATATACATTTGACTAACATGGAAAAACTAAATGAATAATTCATGTTCATTGATCAAATTAATTAATTAAAATAAATAATTTTATATTCATTGATTGAAAAATTGATTTAAAAATAAATAAATAAGAATAAAATGATAAATTTACGTAATTTTTTAATACACATAAAATAAAAAATGGTGACATATGGAAAGAGTAATTAATTAATTTGTATGTGTGCACACATTTGTTATGAGTATACTTATTAGGTTACAAATTTACATGTGCAGACCTACATACAGCCTTTAACTGAAAAAGAAAAGAGAGAAGAATCTCAGACCTGTCAAATTGTTTCTCCAAAGTCCCAACAAATACTGAATAATGCAGCTCTAGGCTCTAGCTGTAGGCCAAAAGGACACAAGTTTGAACTATATTACCCATATAAAATCATCATTTCAAATCAATTTTAAAATATAATTTAAAATTGTAAATTATATTTTACTTTTTAAATAAAAAAATTTCACGCAAAAATTTGTATTTTGTAAAAAAATAATTCTATTATTTTAAATTTTACAAAAAATATATATTATTCAGCGTGAAGAGAGTGTTTGTATCATGTGAAAAAATTATATAAAAAAATAATTAATTACTATTATTGTTGTCTAGTAGATTTTTATCAACTTAAGTGTGTTCAAAAATTTGTAATCGCAAGTATTTATTCATAAAAGACATATAAAGATATGTAATTGCGGATATTTTGACAACTTGTTTGTGAATTATGATTTGTTCATTTGGTAGGATGATTCAAAATTGGAAAAACTAATAATTTAGCTTTCATATCTTGTGGGATTTTTATATTAATTAAAAAGAAAAAATACAACTTACAAAATGCAAATTGTATGTCTAAAGTCCAAACGAATTTCTAATTTTATATCAATTTGGTTTCATTTCATATTTTTGAATCATGATTTTATATAGCATATCCACACGATTCCTTTTCTTCAGATCAAATGGATTGCTAAATGACTATTGCTCCAAATTGTTTAAGTACAATTTTTAAGCTTTGAGGAATCCTTTGATTTACATGCTGGAATAATAATAAAGGAATTATTGTACAACGCATACGACATGGTTTATTATATAGAATTATATAATACGTACGTGGAATCTTAGGTACATGTGGATTATTTAGTTTAAAGACATTTTTTCTTCAAGTAGTTTCATCTATGCACGTATTCTTTCTTAATTTTTGTTATAATTTAGTGCACGTATTTATTTAGTAAAACGCACCAACAGTGGCGGAGCCACCTTAGAGTTAGAGTTAGGGGTTCATCCGAACCCCCTTTAGTGAAAAATTATATTATCTATATATGGTTAAAATAATTTTTAGGTATATATAATATATGTCGAATCCTCTTCGACTACTTTGTGTATTTATTTTTTTAGATTTTGAACCTCTTATTAAAAAATTTGGCTCCACCACTGCGCACCAAGCATTACATTAGTTACTACAATATTTTATGCTTATTTGAGGAATCGCTTTTTATATTGTTTTACCAAAAAATGCATAATTTTATGTTATCATATTAAAAAAAAAAAGTTAAAAAAACGCAAGGTGTAGAAGAAGTGGAGCTACCAATGACTTGACAAAAGGCTTAATAAAATGGGTTTAAACTGTCGGTGTGACTTCAATGAATTCTTTGGTCATGGGAAAAAAATTAATGTTCTGAATGGCACACTAATTTAATTTATTTGAGATTCTATTTGTAAATTGTAATAGTCGTATTTTGATTTATATAAATATATTTAGAGGGTCATGGCTTGTATTGAGCATGAGCTCAACATTTTATATTTTAAAATGGTGAATGCTTTATATTTAAGCTCAAGATTAATGTCAATCTAAAATAAGTTTTAATAACATTGTAATGACATATCCAACTTTAAACGAGCATATCTCAAAATCATATGGCAATATAATGTCATCAACAAACAAGTAAATTTAACGATCAAAGGTTTAAGTAGATTGAGGCTTAGTCTCTTCCATTTAACTAAGTACTCGAGCATTTCTAATATGTCCTAGAGATCCTCAGGTGGGAAAAAATTGTTATATTCATAGTTATATTGATGTATATAAGTTTCATCAACTTTGTTGCAGAGTGAAGAGTTAAATTTCCCCAAAATGATTATTGATAACTTACCTACACTTATCTGATCATCAAACTCGCTTTATTGTATACTTTCCTGAAGAAAAAGTGCATTTGCAACATTTTAACTCAGAAGAACAAGTCATCATTATCTTCATGTGATCATCGGACATTGAACCAAGTTAAAATATTTCAAACACCAAACAAACAATTGCCATAATATGTTTCTGAAGTGGATGAATGAGGTCATAAATCGATATTCAATGTCATATCTATCGATTCATAGATCGCAACACCAGGTATATTTGGTGCAGTTCATAAAAATTGGGGGCACTATAATTAATCCTATCAAACTTTCATGCACATTGAAGGTATGAAAATGACTATAAAAAAAATTGTATGAAAATGACCACAACAAAGAGTTTCTCTATTACTGTTTTTGTGCGGTCGCAACTTTTGATGTGGTGATGCATCCCACCTGATTGGATTGAACATGGGGATGTGCATTTTGTTTGTCTCTTGTAACTAGAAAAATGAATAATGATATGAATGCATTGCTTGCATGGTGAAGCTTTAAGAGCAGAAAGCAGAAATTTCTAACTTGCGCCGGGTGCGTGCTAATTGGTTTGTCACTACTCCACGTTACACGCCTACATCAATGGATCCTTCTTCCTACTTCCAAGGATTTCTGTCTTTTCTACTTTTTATTACTTTAATTTCCATTTTTCTTCTTTAATTAATTTAGTAACTACACACTCCGTCCATAATAATTATCTATTATATTAAAAATAATTGTCCAATAATATTTGTTCAATTAAGAAAATCAATACCTAATTTTTTTTGTGTCTATTTTACTACCCTTACTATTAAATATTACTATATAGTATCATATAACACACTTTTCAAAGTATTAAATTTAATAAAATAAAAAAATAATATCGTAATATTACCTTATTATTTATTATTTTTTAAAAAATGTATAAGTCAATAATGAATAACTATTAATAGACATATGGAGTAATTTTATTTCACCCAAGGACTTTATAGAAGTAGTACGTGCACTTGCAACATATCGTCCACCTTCTAATCTTATCTTGTCCACCTTGCACGGAATTTGAATATAATTATATTTTGAATATAATTATCAGGCACATTTATAAGGTTTATGTCGAAAGTCATATATTAAAGTCTACCTCTATCCCTATTTGTATATGATCCACAATAAGTACTGGAAATTTATGTGAGTCAATATTTTTTGTTCAAATTTAATCTATATATTTTAAAATGACTTAATATTAGTAAATATCTAACTATAAAGTCTATTATTATAATTAGTTATAAAAATTCATAAATTTTAAATTGTAATTTGATCTATCATGATAAAGATAAATTTACAATCATTTTTAAGACCAATAAAGTAATTAAACATATGTAATGCAAGTCTCACTTCATGTTGCTGTAACTACTAGCCAAATTACCACCTAGTTGTGGTCTAGTGGTGAGACTGTTTCACCCTTAATTAGAGGCGACCCTTCATGAGTATGGATAAAATCTTATTGGGAGCGCCACCCTCGAATGAATCTAGTAGTGTCGATTCAAATTTAATCGAAACACCAATGCAAACTCTGAATATCGGATAGAAAATCAAATAAAATATTAGGCAAAGTACTAAAGCATATGTGCTTGGTTAATTACTGTCTTTGACTAGCTAGAATGATGTTCCCTAAGCATGTTTAGTAAAACCAATAAAGAAAAAGAAGACACAAAGAAAGAAATAATGGGAGAAAAGAAAATTCTTTAATTTGTTGGTATGCATGCATGGAATTATTCCTTCTAGTTTAGTTGGGAATCTTATGCACACGTGAAATACAGTGCTCCATGGATGAGTTTTATTTGTCACTATATAGGAAGATGCTTTGCTTCTTAATTATTAATTAATAACGACAATTTCTTAATTAATAAATTATATATCTTCATAACATAATTTCAATACTGAATACTTCCATCAAAATAAAATTTGTTTAGGTCTAGAGAAAATATATAATTATCCACTCAAACTTTAGACCCTTTTTTTGAAGAAGACATCTTAAGCTTGCGAAGGTCCTATTATCCCACGAAATCATTTAAATCGACAATAAATACGCCATTTTGATCCATTTTCACGGCAATGGTAATTTCATACTAGAAAAGCACAAGAATAAAATTGCAGCCCCAAACCAATGAAAAACCAACACATGGCAGTGTTAAACCAAAGTGAAAAGAGGCCCACGTTTCTTATTCCCCAAACCACCATTAATGGCGTTGAGAGCTTTTCTCACCTGCAAAAGTTGGTTCTTCACTACGCGAAGCAAATTTTTTTATCGTATACTCTATCATCAAGTTCTAGCAATCCATCTTAAGGACTTTTATTAGAAAAATCTACTTAACAACAACAAAATACTTGATCTATTTAGCACCTAATTTACCTTTCAGCAAAGAAATTTGACAGATCAAAAGTATCAAAGAATCTACTCGATCGAACAAATTCAGAAAAATGTGAAATTCACTTATAGAACTCAAAGCTAGTCTTGATTTCGGAATTCCCACGAAGCTAAAAAGGATTAATCTAATTTTTAAAGAAAAAAATTGAAATCAAACACCAAAAACACTCAAAAAATAACACACAAAACTTACATAAATATATATCTACAAAGAAATTCAGAAAAAAAAATCTTTTGAAGTGAAGTAAATCGAAAGAACTGGGAAACGGAATTGGGAAAGATGAACATGAATTTTCTAAAAAGGTTTAAGGGTTAAAATGTGAGTGGGTCAGGGTTTTACCCGACCCACTATTAAACAAGTAAGAAAAATAAAAAAATATTATTTTATATGGAGTGAAACTCACGCACTGGTCATGAGACTGCAAATATTGCAAAAGTTAGTGTATTTAAAATTGTTGGAAATGGTTGGATGGGGTAATAGTCTTTTTTTTTTTTTTTTTTTTAACATTTTAGTTTCAATTTTTCACGTGGCATGTTTAAAGCCACAAGATTGAAGGGCAATTTGGTACATTTGACATAACTTTAGTTTAGAACCACAAAATTCAAAAGCCTTCTTTAATTTCTAAAATTTTGTGCCAAGTCAAACCGGGTCACTCTTTGTGAAACGGAGGAAGTACTAGTTTGATGGGGTAATTATGTATTTTTTCTTAAATCTAAGAAAAATTATTATTGTATTGTATATTTAATTACTTCTTCAAATCTCACTTATGAAATTTTACTGGATATGTTGTGTTGTATCGTTGTACTGTACTTTGCTCAAAACCTAGCAATCAATATTTAACAAATTAAACTGTCCTTTAATCGTGTTTCATTAACCTCTATTAAGCTTTTGACTTAATTATAATACATTCTCTCTTATAGTATATATCGAATATTACATATATGTCCTTTCTAATTTAATAATAAGTGTAATAAAAACATTTTACAATTTGGAATTCACAAGTTATCCCTTCTACGTGAACTTCAAGTTTCTTTTTTGTTCTTTTTCCTAGAAAGAGAAAATTAATGCAAAAGCACAAAATTAAATTAACAAAATAGATGCTAAGATGAAAGTCACCAAACATTAGTACAATGTTACTGGTTGGTCGGCTTTTTTCAGTTTCATATAGTTCAAGTTTTGTTAACGTTGTTGATGGTCTGCTACTTCAATTATGTTATTATCCGATTGACTCCACTCAATATATCATGTCCATCAATAGATCCATTATAGCGTTGTACTGGCAAAGTCAATCTAGAATATTCAGTCAGGTATTTTCAATATGAGTATACCGGAAATTGGTCAGCTCTCATCCTCTTGGGATGCAATCTTACCCTTGCTTTACCGTACTCTAGACTCCGCACGTCGGAAGGATGGACTGACCGGACTGATTGGAGTGTTTTCCTCGTCTAAGTTCTTGAATGAATTAAGAAATTCACCTATATATTCATTGTTGTCAACCATCATTGTATATTTTGAGTTCATACTTATAAACTATCGTCTTTACATTATTATATCTTATTTCTTATTTTTGAGCCAAAAATTTGAGATTTTCTAGTTTATAGGATTTCTTTTATTTTAAAAAAGATGTTTATAATACTAATTAAACAAAAAGAATATATTAGTAAGGGTTAGATTAGTCAACTCGTTCGGGAACGAATTTTTGGTTTATTTAAAAATCATCAGATTATAAAATTTTCGATTTTCGAAGTGTTTTTTTATTCTTTTCTTAAAAGTAAAATAAAACATAACTATATCTTCAACTCCAAATATTTGAAATTGAAGGTCAAACGTCTACTTTGTAATGTGGTTTTATTTTCAGTTTAAAGAAAAACAATTTTTCATAAAATTTAAAGTCAATTTTTTAAAAAATTCTGATTCAATGGCTCATTATAAATAAAACAATTTCCCGCTTGTATTCCTTTTATCCATGCTATTAAGTAATATTAAATATATTTTTTCGTATATTAAATACTTGTTGCATTTTAATTTGTTTATCTATTTTTTTTCTTAATCGTTTTTTAAAAGTTTTATTTTTCTTTTGGCAATTCTTTGATTCCGATTTTCTATATGACAATAATATTTATAAGATTAAAGAATATTTGATATCCTCTACCTATTTTTAGTTTATAACCATAATATTTAAGAAAAATTCTTTAGTTTTTTAAATTTCGTGTCAAATTGATGCAAAGATCGAAGAAGTATGTGATTGAAGTAGGAGAAACTATATAATTATACAATCATTCCTACCATATTTACTAATTCTTCCTACAGTTAGAAATAATTACATTTTATCTCACTATTTAATAATTTCATACCAAATGTCAAGTTAGATACACCTAAAGACATGTTTTTTCGCTTTAAATACAATGAAAAGGGAGAAAGTCAAGCGAGATTTGTCAATGTATCTAGATACATATGAATCACATTATACATGTATCTAGTGTAATTCGTATGTATATGGGATATCAGATACGCTAGCATGATATAAGAGTGGTGAGCGAGATGGAAGAGAGACGAGCTGAGCAAGATTCATCTATGTATCCCAATACATGCAAATCTACTTGGATACAATATATTCAAAACAAATTACACCTAATTTTAACCTCATTTACTCCGGATACATATATCTAAATATATTTGAATGCACCAAAATCTGATAAGATTTATAATATTGCAAACTAGCGTGTATCTAAATCATTAGCTCCTAAACCAATAGGATTTATGTAAATTAGCCATTACCTATTAATTAAGCAATGCAAAAGCAATCTCGTGAAGCCCATGATAAGCTGGCCAAGTGACAGGCCTACTGTCAGCCCAAAGACCTGACATCTGAAGTTTGCATGTTAACATGGGCCCTTAGCCCAGTGGTCTGCAGGAGCCATAATTTTTCTACTTTAACGGTTAGATTCGTTGTTTTTTCTAGGAAAAGAAAATAACTTACTATTTGTTGTAAAATGAGCAAACACAATAATACTAAACAAGAAATGGAAGACAAATGCTAATAAGAAGTATAGAGTAGAGAATATTCTTTTATCTCTTTTTGTTGTTATTCACAAGGATGAAGCATACCCTTTTATAGTTAGTAGAAACCACCCATTTACAATGTTAAGCAAATTCGTTAGAAGCTCTTTAAGTGATACATTAAATGGGACATTACGTTAGGTGTAGATTGAAAAGAAACATCCACACATTGAATGGATTTGTAACACTCCCCCTTAGATGTTTATAGACAATGTGTCTCGTTAAAATGTTACTAGGAAAAATCTGATGGGAAAAAATCTAGTGAAGGAAAAAGAGTACACACATCTTGTTATATGCCTTGAGTGCTGCCTCATTAAAAACCTTACCAGGAAAATCCAATGGGACAAAACTTTGGCTAAGGGAAAAAGAGTACAACGCGTATTTTACTCCCCCTGATGAAAAATTTATTTGATATCTTGGAGACGACGCATTCCAATCTTATATCTTAGCTTCTCAAATGTTGACGTTGGCAATGCCTTGGTGAATAAATCTGTAAGATTATCACTTGAACGAATCTGTTGAACATTTATCTCACCATTTTGTTGAAGATCATGTGTGAAAAAGAACTTAGGTGAGATATGCTTTGTTCGGTCTCCTTTGATATATCCTCCCTTTAATTCAGCTATGCAAACATCATTATCTTCATACAATATTGTTGGAGTCTTTGTTTGCACAAAAAGACTGCATAATTGCAAAATGTGTTGAGTTATTGATCTAAACCATACACACTCTCGACTGGCTTCATGAATGGCTATTATCTTTGCATGATTTGAAGAAGTAGCAACTATTGTTTGCTTTATCGAACGCCATGATATAGTTGTACCTCCATACATGTGAATAAATAACCTGTCTGAGATCGGGCTTTATGTGGGTCACACAAATAGCCAGCAGCTGCATAACCGATCAATTCTGACTTGGATGCATTAGAATAAAACAATCCCATATCAATTATTCCTTGAAGATATCTGAATATATGCTTAACACCTTGCCAATGTCTTCTTGTTGGACATGAGATGAATCTAGGCAATAAACTTACTGCGAAGCAAATATCTAGTCGGGTATTATTGGCAAGGTACATTAGTGCCCCAATAGCACTGAGATATGGAGTTTCATCACCAAGAAGCTCTTCATCCTTTTCTTGAGGTCGGAATGGATCTTTATTTATATCAAGAGATCTCATAACCATCGGGGTACTCAATGGGTGTGATTTATCCATGTAAAATCGCTTCAAAACCTTTTCAGTATATGTTGATTGATGGATAAATATTCCATTTTTCAAATGTTCAATTTGAAGGCCCAGACAAAATTTTGTCTTACCAAGATCTTTCATTTCAAATTCTTTCGCCAAACACTCAACAACTTTTGAAAGCTCTTTAGGAGTTCTAATGATGTTCAAATCATCAACATAAACAGATATTATTACAAATTCAAATTTTGACCTTCGTATAAAAATACAAGGACAAATAGGATCATTCTTATACACTTCTTTTAGCAAATATTCG
This sequence comes from Solanum pinnatisectum, assembly GCA_035578085.1. Lineage (NCBI taxonomy): Eukaryota > Viridiplantae > Streptophyta > Magnoliopsida > Solanales > Solanaceae > Solanum > Solanum pinnatisectum. Next base: position 39,969,125 of record CM069076.1, on the reverse strand, counting down.
CTAAGACGATTATACCACATTCGCCCTGATTGTTTCAATCGATATAAGGATTTCTAAAGATTTATTGAACAACTTTCTTTTGAATTTTTATATGCTTCAGGCACTTTGAGTGCTTCAGGGATTTTCATAAAAATATTGTGGTCTAGTGAGCCATACAAATAGGCTGTGACAACGACCATTAGATGTATTTCAAGCTTTTCATGAACTGTCATATTTATCAGATACCTGAAGGTAATTGCATCTACCACAGGAGAATATGTCTCCTTATAGTCAATGTCAGGCCTTTGTAAAAATTCTTGTGCCACAACTTGTGCTTTATATCTTATGACTTTACCATTTTCATTGCGTTTTCGCACAAAAACTCACTTGTACCCAACTGGCTTGACACCTTCAGGCGTTCGGACTATTGGTCCAAAAACTTCACGTTTTTCAAATGAAGTCGATTCTGTTTGAATTGCTTCCTTCCATTTTGATCAATCATTTCTCTGTCTACATTCATTGACAAATCTTGGTTCTAAATCCTCATCTTGTTGCATTATTTCAACTGCAACATTATAGGCAAAAATATTATCCATCACAATATTATTTCGATTTCACCTTTTTCTCATTGAGACATAATTTATTGAGATTTCCTCATTCTCATTATTTTCAGGTGCATAGACCTCCTTAGTGGTGTCATCATTTATTATGTCTCGGAGTTCTTCATGAGCAATTGCCTCCATATTATGATCATTTATTTCTTTCCTTTTTCAAGGATTTTTATCCTTGGAACCAATTGGTCTACCACGTTTTAAGCGTGGTCCAGACTCGTTTGCCTTAGCATTTTATCCTATCGGGACATCAACTCGAACTTGAGCATTAGCAGCTGGGATATATGATTTAGTAACCCGTTGAAGGTTAGTAAATGCATCCGGTAGTTGATTTGCAATATTTTGTAAATAAATCATCTTTTGAACATGTCGCTCATATTGATTTGTTCGAGGATCTAAATGAGACACAGAAAGTAAATTCCAATCTATCTCATTTCCCAATTGCTTCTGTTCTCCCCCTAATGTTGGGTATACTGATTCATCAAAATGAGAATCAGCAAATCTTGCTGTAAATAACTCTCCAGTTCTAGGTTCCAAGTATTTTATAATAGAATGAGATTCATACCCAACATATATCCCCAACCTTCTTTGGGGACCCATTTTTGTGCGTTGTGGTGGAGCAATAGGAACATATACTGCACAATCAAAGATTCTAAGATGGAAAATGTTTGGCTCCTGACCAAAAACCAATTGTAATGGGGAGAGTCATGATAACTGATTGACCTTATGTGCACAAGTGCCGCTGCATGCAAAATAGCATGCCCTCAAATCGAAGCATGCAAATTTGTCCTCATCAACAATGGTCTAACTATCAATTGAAGACGTTTATCAATGACTCTGCTAAATCATTTTGAGTATGAACATGTGCAACAGGATGTTCAACTGTTATTTCAGTGGACAAAAAATAATCATTAAATGCTTGAGATATAAACTCACCAGCATTATCAAGACGAATTCTTTTTATTACATAATCTGGAAATTGTGCTTTTAACCTTATTATTTGAGCCAACAACCTCGCAAAAGCCATATTGCGAGTTGATAATAAGCACACATGAGATCATTTTGTAAATGCATCTATCATGACCATATAATATTTAAATGGTCCACATGCTGGGTGAATATGCCCACATATATCACCATGTATCCGTTCCAGAAATGCAGGGGATTTCACCCCAACCTTAGCCACTGATGGTTTGCTAATCAACTTTCCTTGTGAACAAGCAGCACAAGAGAATTCCTTTGATTGAAGAACATTTTAATTCTTCAAAGTATGCCCGTGTGAATTTTCAATTATTCATGTGCATCATATTATAACCGGGATGGCCCAATCGGTCATGCCAAATGATAAAATCATTAGAACCAGTAAACCTTTTGTTTACCACGGCATGTGATTCACTTGTACCAATATTTGTATGGTACAATCCAGAAGAAAGCGCAGACAATTTTTCATGCACAGTTTTCTTCTCTGCATTTATTATAGTAATATAAAGGTATTCAACCTTTCCTTCATTTGCAGTCTCAACATGTTAGCCATTTTGGCGAATAATCTTGAAACTTAACAAGTTTCTTTGAGACTTACTACAATACAATGCATTATTAATTACCAATAATGTTCCTTCAGGTAGTAATAAGACCACTCTTTCAGAGCCCTAAATCAATTTTGTTCTACAGGATATTGTATTAACATACGCCTTTTTCATTACCAAATGAGAGAAAGCACATATCTCCATTACTCATCTTGGATTCAACTGAAGACTGTGAAATTTTATTTATCTTCATAAAAATAAATATACATAATAAAAAGTACGAAACTTAACAAAACAAATCTTAAGTACATAAACTTTAATGAAGACATTAAAAATACATAATAACATTATTCAATTCCCAGCTCAATTATCAGTCTCAGTTGCGATTCCCAAATAAGTCCTCAACTTCAAGATGAGAAATATCATCGAGCCCATCAAAAGCATCATCTATCAATGCTAAGTTTGCCTCAACATTCTCATCATATTTTTGAGAAGATCTTGCCTGACATCATCTTTGAGAGTCAAATGTAACTTCACCCGGGCATTAGAAGAGGAGGCACCACCTTTATTTCCTTTCCTTTTGAAGGAATTTTGATACAGCCTGACAAAATGCTCAGGTGCCCGACATTCATTTTTCTAGTGACCTTTAAGGCCACAACGATGACAGTGATCGTCCTTTCCTTTAGAAGGATTATTTTGAGAACCCATATTGTTGCTTAAAAGGTCATTATGAGAACATTTTCCATTTTGAGAACATTTTTCCAACAGGACGGGCTTCATGATTTTTCATTAAAAGGTCATTATGTTGCTCAGCCACCAGAAGGCATGAGATTAATTCAGAGTATTTTTTAAAACCCTTTTCACGGTATTGCTGCTGTAATATCATATTGGAGGCATGGAAAGTAGTTAGTGTCTTTTCCAGCATGTCCTCATCTTTTATAACTTCCCCACATAATTTTAATTAGGAAGTGATTCTAAATACAACAGAGTTATTTTCAATTACAGTCTTATAATCTTGAAATCGTAAGTGCATCCACTCATAACGAGCCCTTGGCAATACCGTTGCCTTGAGGTGGTCATACCTCCCTTTCAAACCTATCCACAATCAAATGGATCTTTCACTACTAAGTATTCAACCTTCAGGCTTTCATCAAGATGATGACGAAGGAAAATCATAGCTTTCGCTTTATCCTAACTTGATGCCTTATTTCCTTCGATTATACAATCACCAAGACCCTTAACGGTAAGGTGAATTTTAGCATCAAGTACCCATGACAAATAGTTCTTTCCAGAAATGTCAAGTGCCACAAATTCAAGCTTTGACAAATTCGACATGATGAAAACTATTATAAAATAATTGAGTTAATATTATGATGTTGGTTTCTTTATAATAAATGATAAATTAATGTTCAAATGATAAGGTATAATATGATTATAAAATATATTATATGTTATATACATGCACATTGAATGTCTCAAAAACATATAAACTAATGACGTATTGAAACAATAGATTTAATATGTAATTGTAATTGTAATTGTAATTGTTTTTCAATATTTATTACTAGTTTCAATTGATATTAACGCCAAAATATTTGTAAGAGTTTCAAGTCATATTTAATACAATAATATTCTTCTTTATGACACATCAATATACTTATCATAATGTATGAAAATACTTACGAGTTATTTTAACTAGCATGCTATCATAGTACTTAGTAATTAATTTAGAGTTATAAGTTAGTAGCATATAAATAACATAACAATATAAACCTGAAACATATTGATTATTATGCCTAGTAAAGTATCATAATAATAGCTAAATCAAGTTATATATACAATAACTAAATTATCGATCAAAGATTTATGCAAGTCCTATTAGAGGTGTTATAATCATATAAATGTATACCTGACTCTAAATGAAAATTGATTAACTTTTAGGAAAAAAAAGATAATCACAAATTAAGTATGTCTCAATTGGTTAGAGACTCGTGCTAATAACATGTTGTAAAATGAGAGCCAAACACAATAATACTAAACAAAAAATGGAAGACAAATGCTAATAAGAAGTATAGAGTAGAGAGTATTCTTTTATCTCTTTTTGTTGCTATTCACAAGGGTGAAGCATACCCTTTTATAGTTAGTAGAAATCACTCGTTTACAATGTTAAGCAAATACGTTAGAAGCTCTTTAAGTGATACATTAAATGAGACATTATGCTAGGTGTAGATTGAAAAGAAACATACACACATTGAATGGATTTGTAACACTATTCACCATTTTTATATTTTCTCTCTTAGTTTGTTTCTGTTATAAATCTATTTTATATATTATTATGAATGTGTGTTTATTTTTTTAAGAAAAAATAGAATTATTTACTTAGAGAATAAGATAGTGTTTTTTTCTTATAAACAAAAAGGGTTTTATTTTTATCTTTTTATCTCTTAATTAAAAATAATACTCTCTGTCTCTAAAATTAATGTCTCCAAAGGATTAAGTCTACAGTAGGATAAGTACAGTAGAAAGAAAAAGAGCTATGTATACAAAGATACTATTTCTAAAAGGGAAAAGGGTCAAAAATGCCCTTAAACTATGTGAAAGGAATAAAAATGCTCTTTGTTTATAGTTTGGCTCAAAAATGCCCCTTTCTGTCAATATTTTGGTCCAGAAATGCCCATATAGTTACTAAATGGGTCAAAAATGCCCTTTTCCGAATGAATATTTTTTTTTGGAAAAGGGTAAAAAATGTCCTTAAACTATGCGAAAGGAATTAAAATACCCTTCATTTGTAATTTGGTCCAAACATGCCCTTACCATCAATACTATGGTCCAAAAATACCCTTATTGTTATTTAATGAGGCAAAATGTTCATTTTCCAAATAAAATATATTATTTGTTTTCTTTTTTAATACATTCTTTTTCTAATAATATTTTTAAAAGGAAAAAGGGACAAATATACCCCGAACTATCGAAAATGGTATGTAGATACCCTCCGTCATACTTTTGGGACATTGATGTCCCTGCCGTCTAAAAACTAGAGCATATATACCCTTCATACTAACGGACATACACGTATCATAATCTTATCCACCAATCCGTCATTTAATAAATATCGGATCAACGAATAAGATTGCGCCACGTATCCCTATTTAGTCTTCCGTTAGAGTGAAGGACATGCATGCTCTAGTTTTTGAACGGTAGAGACAATGTTCCAAAATGCTCTAGTCTTCGATAGTTCGGGGGTATATTTGTCCTTTTTCCCTTTTAAAATATTATTAGAAAAAGAATGTATTAAAAAAGAAAACAAATAATATATTTTATTTGGAAAATGAGCATTTTGCCTCATTAAATAACAATAAGGGCATTTTTAGATCATAATATTGACGGTAAGGGCATTTTTGGATCAAACTACAAATGAAGGGCATTTTTATTCCTTTCGCATAGTTTAAGGTCATTTTTGACTCTTTTCCCTTTTTAAAATACAAATCCTCATATCTAAAAAGACGCTAGTTATATTAAAGATATTTTTGTGGTTGCTAGTTTAGACTATAAATAGTTGAAAACAATTTTTTTGAACTTTGATGATATTGAATAATATAAATATTACAAGAATAGTGATTCTCTTAAGAGAGTTAAGGCTAAGACCATTATTACTTGACACCATTTAATAAATTGCTTGCAAGAAGAAAATATTTCTATAGATATATAATTGTCAATTAATTCTTGTATGGTGTCTAACTTCCTATCCTTTATTTTATTGATTTTAATTTAGGATTTCTTTCACTTATTAATTTTGTATCAATTAGTATCAGAGATCAGTATAGGTTTGTTCCCATAAATATAGTCTTGGATGTTGAGAAAAATAAGTCGGAAAAATCAACCCAAAAGAATTTGAATTTTTCTTTGTTTTTGTTTGTTGTTTTTTGACACTCGATTCACTAGCATTATTTGTGTCTAAATTTAAATTATTTGAAATTGATTGATACTATTATTGAGTTTGAAGAACTTGAAGATAAATTTTGAAGATTGAATTTGAAATTGAGCTTCAAAACTATTGGATATTGTTTGCCTAGTAATAAGGAGCAAGAATCTGAAATTTTAGTAAGTTTTAAGAAGATTTGAAGAAAATTAAAAATTTAACATGTTCAAGTTAGTTGAAAATTTGATATGTATAAAATAACAAACTTCTAATATTTTTGCTTGAAGTTGTAACACAATTGATGATAAGAAAATGAAATTAAATGTCTAAACTTAAATCTTACCACTTCATTTGTCAAAGCCTAAAACTTGGATACGTAGTCAGTACTCCCTCAATTCCATATTAACTTAATTTTTGAGGTGTTTCACACCCTCTAAGAAAAGTAGATTAAGATATAAATTGAACCTAGTTTTTCATTTTTATCCTTATTAATTATTGTTAAATTTATGATTAAAATAACTAAATATTAATTAATCACTTATTTCAATACTAACTAATGAAGGATAAAATTAAAAGAACACTCTAAAAATAGTCTTGAAAATTAAACAATTAAGTTAATTTAAAAAATAAAAAATACCTTAAAAATTAACTTAATATGAAATGGAGGGAGTAGTATATATGTCCGAACTTTGTATTGATAATACCCAACTCAAGACTTTTTGTTTGTACTATATTCAATATTTATAATAAATATACTATTCAACCAACTCGAAAACAAGCAAATGATCCTAATGAATTTAAAAATATAAACATTACTTTATTTTTCATTATAAAAGCAATGAATATAAAAATGCACAGACAGAAAGAAAAAAAAAATCCCCACATTGTTTTGGAATTAAATTATGTCATATTTCCACCTTTCACTTTTATTTATTTATTTTGAATTTTGCACTCCTCTTAATTGATATTTAGTATTAGATCTTAAAAATGATTTAAGAAATAAATAATTAATGCTAAGAAAATAATTGTATTTTATCTATATGTTAAAAGTGAGAAATAAAAATAAAAATCTATTTTTAAAATAGTAAAGCAGAGGATTCTATATTCATTCCCTCTCCATTAATACATTATTATTCTGAAATGAAAAAAACTCAAAAACAAGCTGATCTTTATAGGCGTGACTTTGCAGGATCCATCGTTCCACTCTGCAATGACCAAAATAAATTTAGCATCCTTATAATATAATAACAACCGTCGGTTTGGTTTAATTTTTTATTAAAAAATAATTAAATCAATTATGTCGGTTTATTAAATCTACGGAAAAGGCTTAAAAATACCCCTAAACTATTCGAAATAGCTCACATTTACCTTTAAACTATATTCCGGCTCAAAACTACCCTTTCCGTCATACTATTGGGTCAAACATACCCTTCTAACTAACAGAAGTGTGTTAAGTACCATGTGGATGCCACATGGACGCCAAGTAAGCGCCACAATTTCATCCATTTCCACGTAGACTAATAATAAGATTCCTAATCCCTAATTTTTCCCCTCATTTCTCCATTTCAATTTGAAACGATTTCACCCACCCCATTCTCCTCATTATTGCGGGTGTAGTTACATTGTTAGTTCTTAGATATTCTCTCATCCTTCCTCTCTAAATCTGCAAACTTAACACAACTCAGGAAACTGGTGCTTCTTTAGCACCAGGAGAATCAAGGTTCACTGGTGCTTCATTGGTGGTGTTTGCTGACTATATTCGGAGGAAGTTGGAGAATTGCCTAAGCATGCCTAAGTTGGGTGGGTGAAATCGTTTCAAATGGAAATGGAGAAATGAGAGGAAAAATTACAGATTAGGAATCTTATTATTAGTCTACGTGGAAATGGATGAAATCGTGGCACTTACATGGCATCCATGTGGCGTCCACATGGCACTTAACACACTTCTATTAAATAGAAGGGTATGTTTGACCCAATAGTATGACGGGAAGGGTAGTTTTGAGCCGGAATATAGTTTAAGGATAAATGTGAGCTATTTCAGATAGTTGGGGTATTTTTGAGTCTTTTCCGTTAAATCTATAAACCAAATTAAACCTATATATAGTCGATTTTCTCGATTTTGATTTTAGTTGATTCTTTCGATTTTCTTATAATTATGTAGTGATTAAAAAAGAGAATAAGTATATATTTATTTATATGTGTGATAGGCTAGAACTTAAAATATTAAATGATTAGGAATATTCAAAAAGACTTAAAAATTCACATGAATATAAAGTACTTTCTATATATTATTATATATTTATAAGATGAAAGGTCGCAATCAAACTAAATACAAAATAAAATATTTTTAAAAAATGACAAGTGCAAATTTAAAATAATATATCTAAATATCGAAAACTATAAACTAATTTTAAGATATATTAACAAAGTAGATTATAATTAATAATTATTTATATCAGTTTGGTTTAGGATTGGTTTGATTTTTTTTTTCTTTTAATACCAATCAAATCAAGAGTGATCGATTTGTTTTTCCAACACTAAACCAATCAAATCAAATCACAAATCGGCTTTCTTTTTCAATTTAACTTGATTTGTCGATTCGATTTCATTTAACGATTTGACTTATACACCTACCATGAATAAAAATTTGACTTATACACCACAACAATTACAAGATATGTAGTACTAGTAGTTTTTTAGGATGGCTTGATAATATAAAATATTGTGTGCAGTACTGTACTCCAATTTAGAAAAACAACATAATTAGTTACTCACCAGAGGAATCCCCCTAGCAGCTTTTTCAGCAAGGTAGTCACAAGGCATGAAAATTTTTCCATAAATTGTTGCCCACTCATCCAATCTTGAACAAATGTATTTGGATCCAACAGTATCTGCCCAGTATATGATCCCTCCCCTGCCCAACAAGTATCCAGTCAGATTTTTATTACTAACAAAATTTATATACTTTTCTCATTATTCTACTCATGATCATACTTTTCCTGCTAGAGAAAACGCCTCAAAGGATGAGGATTGCCCAAACGAGACTACTAATCTCATTAACCACCAACGTGAAACTTTTTTTCATTCTTTAACAATTTAATCGGATTTAAGACACAGACCTGTAAGGGGGAAAGCCTATGCCCATGACAGAAGCAATGTCAAGATCAGAAGCTTTGACAACAATGCCTTCAGCAAGTAATCTACATGCTTCATTAACTACAGGGAAAAATATCATTTCGACCATGTCCTTCTCCGAGAGCTTCGCCATCTGAGACAAGTACAAAAAGCAATTTACAAGTAATCAAGAGCGTGACAGATCAATAATACATCATGATTTCAATTACTAAGGATCAGTATGAGAAACCTTAGGATCAATGCTGACACCAGAAATTTCTCTTGCCTTCTCAATGTATCTCTTAATGTCTGGATCAGGCTTGGCTTTGCGTCTTTCATCGTACAAGTAGAAACCTTTTCGAGTCGTTTCACCTACAACAAGTGTGTCAATGTCCATTCAAAAGTTTCATGAGTCTCTACTCTCTAAACTATCATTTGCAATACTCCTAACACCTCAAAATAGAGAATTTTATATACCTAATCTTTTATCTTGTTGCATTAGTGGAATAAGCATTGACTTGTAAATTCTCCCGGGCATACTCGATACAAATTGAGCTTCACTAGCCATTGCAATATTGAAACCAACAAGATCAAACAACCTTCATGTAGGAAATCAAATAAATTTGATCACTGTTAGTTATGCGAACAAAATTCTACAGATAATTAAGTACATAGCACATCATGTTTAGGTATATATGTCTTTGGACTGGTTTAACCAAACAATCACTGTAACATATACACATCTATTTAACCAATGAAGTTGCTAGACACTTTACCTGAAAGGACCCATAGCCATTCCAAAGTTAGTGAAGGCGCTATCTATGCAGCATACGTCTGCTCCATGTTCGACAAGCAAAAGAGCAGCTTGGGTGAAAGGAAAGAGCATCCTATTGACAGCAAAACCAGTGCAGTTCCTTACTACTACTGGAGTTTTCTTTATCTTCTTTCCAACATTGAGTAAGTCTACAATTACTTGTGGAGATGTATTTTGGGTGCGAACAATTTCAAGAAGTGGCATCACATGAGCAGGACTGCACCAGATTACAAGTATCAACAAACAGAACAAATGAGGAACATACAAAATTCTAACATGCATCACCTGAAAAAATGAGCTCCAATGATACGATCCGCGTATTTGCTCTTCTCATCAACAATCAAATTCAAGTCAATTGTAGAGGTATTACTAGCAAGTATACAATGTGGAGAGCAGTACTTCTCTACATCCACAAATATTTGCTTCTTTAAAGATAAGTCTTCTGTAACAGCCTGTTACATATTAATAGCAAGGCATTATAAGATAATCAATCAGTCGGCAAACTAGAGTATCTATACGAGAATATAGCTGATACCTCAATAGCCATGTCAATAGCTCTGAAGCTCTCATAATCAAGAGTACCAATGAGTAGGGAGAGAGCTTTTTCAAACTTCTCTCGACTCAATTTTCCTTTATTGACGCGGCTTTGCAAATTTGCTGAGTGATTTAATGCATTAGTCATATTATCAAGAGTAAGTAAAAGTAATAACAGCAAAACAGTGACCTTCCTTACCTTTAATTCTCTCGATCCCAGCCTCGAGGACTTTGTCATTAACTTCTTTCAGGATAACATGATAATTGCTAAGGAGAAATGCAGTTGCAATTCCAAAACCCATTAGTCCACCTCCAATAATTCCAACCCTTTTAACGCGTCGTGGCACTAACCCCAAATCAGTCACCCCTGGAACCTGTTTGTGTTAAGACAGAAAATCAACATCTTTATCACTGTTCTACGAAAACATGAAAATTTCTGCCTAACATAATTTAACTTAACTCACCCTCACGGTTCCACGTTGGGCAAAGAAAATGTGGACTAAGGCCTTGCAAGGGCCTGAACGTATAAGAACTTCGAATGTTTCATACTCCTGAAACAGAAGAGTGTATGATCATTATAGTTGTGACAACGTATTTATTTCATAGGAAGAAAAAGTAGAGGAAGAGATCCAGAATTGAACCTTAATAAGTCCAGCACGTGGACCGGACACTATACCCTCTTCAACAACATCAACGAATGCTAAGGGATGATGGAGATTTGGAGCTATTCTAAGGGCTTGAGCTCTAGCATACTTTAGTATTTCCTTTGCCTCACCAAGAGACTCCATCTTGTCTGTTCTGTAAAGACTGGCAATATTCCAAGGTCTTTTATGCTCCCAAATATCAACTGCCCATTTACGAGCAGTATCTGATAATTGGTTCGATGAAACTATAGCATCAACAAGGCCAAGGTCAAGAGCTTCCTCCCCTTTAACAAGTTTTGCTGTCTACATAGACAATATGAGTGGAAAAAGGGTGTAAGAGACTAAATTTCCATGATGTGATCGATGTCATATGCTGAAATATAAAGGTGAATTGCATCTTACTAGCATCATTTCTAGGGATTTAGCAAGTCCCACAAGACGTGGAAGCCTTTGAGTTCCTGAAATATAACATTAAAGTTCACCACAAAATCAGATTAATTCAAAAAAATAGTTTTAACTTCTTTAACACTGTACATGCTCGTTCGTTATTAACTTAATCACATATGCATTAGCTTATCCTTGTACATATGAGCAATTTGCGGATCCATTAGCAGATAGTACATTGAGAATCCGAACACAATGAGGACATGGAAGAGCAGAAATTAGACTCTATGCTTCAACAAACTGCCTTTTTCTTGTTATTGAAACCACAAGTTCAATTGTTTCAGATATGATATCATATTTGATTAAAATAGCAGCGTCAGTCTATAATTCGACAGATAGACGATTTTAGCTCTTCAGGGAGAACTTTATTTTCTGAAGGCCTTTGTTTTCGGTAGATGCTACAGAGGACTAGTGTCTCGACTAAGGAGTTAAACATTAAACAAAAAGCTTGCATACCTCCAAATCCAGGAATTATACCAAGGTGTAGTTCTGGCAATCCAAGTTTCGCATTTGGAGTGGAAATTCGAGCATGACAACACTAATGATAGAAGCAACATAAACAATTAGCAAAATGCATTCATGTCAACAACAAATAAATTAGGATAGTAGTTTAACATGTACCTACCATTGCAATTTCAAGTCCTCCACCCAAAGCATGACCATCAATCGCCGCTACTAAAGGTTTTTTCGAAACTAGACATCATTAAACAAACATTTCAATTAGCTGCATTCAACTTTGCGCGTAGTTTAGTGTAGAAGGATCTCTAAGTTGGAATAAAAATAGACTACAAGGACATAGGGGCGGATGATCTATAGGGGGACAGGAGGGTGTTCACCCCTAAACAACATGCATAAGGTTAGCTCAGTGGTCCAATACATTCAAAATGCATACCTCAAACTACATTCGATATCGAGTTTAATTTCTAGTGAAAAGATAAAAATGTTAAGGCGTACCTTCGACAGTGTCAGTGAGTATTTCCAGAGATATATAACCAGGGTTTGGTTGTGCCACTGTGATATATAATATAATTGGCACACAAATATCAAATTAGCTAAGGGAAATATGCAACACTAGCACTAATATATATATATATATATATATATATTTAGATGCTAAAATGTTCACCTTTTTCTTGTTGTAAGTCAACAAAGGAAGAGATATTAAAACCACCAGAGAACTTGCCATGACAACCTATCAAGATTAGATATCATATAAATATGTTGGAATTTAATTGATGAATTAATAAAAATAAATATTGTGATTTCATCAAATTAAATTACCAGTCACAACAATTGCCTTCACATCATCTCTCCTAAAAGCTTCCTCAAATGCATCTTTCAAGCTGTACAAAACTAATTAAAAGAATGGTTTCAAAGTCTTGCAATAATGAAGACTGTTTATCAAACTTGTCCAAGAAATATGAAATTTAAGTTTAAAAGACAGTTTTCACTTTTCACTAACAAAACTTCAAATGTACTGATAACTGTTTTCATGTCCAGCACAATTTTAACTTGCAGATCAGACCCTTTTCCAACTTGACTTCAAATACCACGTTTTTCCAAACGCCTAAAACCATTATCAGAAAGTTCATATTTTTGAAGAGTAACATCATCGCGAGTTAGGATCAATTTTGGGCGGTCAGGGTCAAAACTCAATCCAATTCAAATTTGTTTGGGTCAAAATGGGTTAGCTAATAGATTATATAACAGATCAACACTCAATTTAATTCAATTTTAACTAAGCTTAATTGTTTTATTTGTTCTTTTAAACTATTTTAGTACCTAATAAAATTATTTTTTTCTTTTATTATGGCTATAGCCTATATATATAGGGGTAAGCATGGTATGGCATGATACGGTATTTGAAAGTTTCGATACCATAATGTCGGTATTCGGTTTTAAAACATTATACCATTACCATACCAATTTAATTTGGTAAGATTCGATTTCGGTATTTCACGGTATGATAAATCGGTAACCATGATTTGTTCAACTTCGACTAATATATACTCGTACAATAGAGTTTTATGACTTCCACAATTAAAAAAATGTCACAATTGTATCATATATATACTAACATATTACACATGTAGAAATATATATGCAAAATAAAGTACAAACAATTCATTTTGTTAATCGTTTACAATTCAATACATTCAAAATTTTAACTTCTAAACATTCATTTTATACTAATACGAACTAGGTTGCATATTTTTTAGTATTTTAATAATATATATGTTATTTATGTAACTATATACTTCGGTATGGTATTCGGTATTTCGATATGTTATATCTAAATACCAAATACCGTATCGAATATAAAAAAATTAAAAAGTATACCATATACCACACCAAATACATAATATCAAAATCACGGTACTTAAAATTTTGGTATGGTATGATATTTTGGTATATACCATATCATGCTCAACTACCTATATATAACATACCAAATTGAAAAAAAAAATATTTGGATAAGACTTCTCATGAGCCAATTCGGATTACATATCCACCTAATTTTTAATGATTTGGGTTGAAATGAGTTAAGTGAATGAATGGACGGGTCAATAACCGGCCAAACTCAAATAAATTGGGTTTTATTTTGCCACCCCTATTAAAAGGTCAATAAATTATGAGAATTTATCTAATAAAATTATTGCACTTTATTTTTGTCAATAAAATAACTCAACTAAATGTTTTTATCTTTAAAAATTACTTAACTAAATTTCATGATTAAAATAAATTTAATATGAGAAAATTAATTACTGTACTTTTATGCCATATACATATGGACCCCACAATTAAACAAAAAATTTAAAAATCATTATGCTTCTCCTTTTTTTATTTCTCCAAGAATTCTTACGGAAAAAAAAAAAGAGAGAGAGGCTCTTTAGGAAGATTTTTAAATATTTTTCATGCCGAAAGTCTTCTTAAGCAATTGATTCCTGTTTTTGGTGTCATTAGAATGTCATTTCTTGAAAGAGTTAATAATATTTTTCGACTTTCAATCAAATAATTCTATTAGAATGTCATTTTCTTGAAAGAGTTAATAATATTTTTCGATTTTCAATCAAATAATTTTCTTTACATTGAGGAACTATTTAAACTAAGGTTGGATTTAAGCTTAAATGCATTAAATTAGGAGGCGTGACTTTATTAAAGAATAACTCGATTTACAAAATATTTTATGTTAAGCAATGTTCATAGAAAAATTGCACTCCAAAGTGTGTGACACAGATATTCTATCATAATACAAGTGTTAGTTATTGTTTCCATAACCCCCCCCCCCCAAGACAACCTACCCTATTATTTGACACTTTATCTTCTATTTGAAAAATAAATTGAAAATATTTAATCTTTTAACGATATATAATTAGTTACACTTACCATTACTGTATTATGAATGATAATAAAAAAGCATAACAAAAACATTATAGTAATACAAAACTTAGTATTGACTTTGTAGTATTACAACAATGATTAGAGTTGAACATAGCACTTCAAAGGCCATGTACTTGAAATCTAGATCAATACATTTGGTTGGTAATCATGCCACTAAGAAGGAGAAGAAGCATTTTTTTAATTAAATTTGATTATTCATAGGGTTCATAATTACATGACATATCAAATAATTAATTTGTCATGTCAAATTCATTTCAATAATAAATTAAGAAGAAGAAGAAGAAGAAGCAGCAGCATAATGAATTTTTTTTAAAAAAATTATTTATGAAGTTCATTTTTATATGACATATAAAAATTTTCTTTGTCAAAACAAATTTATTTTAATGATAAATTATGAAGGAGAAGAAAGAATCATAAATTTTTAAATTTTGTTTACCTATGGGGTCCATGTTTACATGGCATATAAAATAATTTATTTTATCATGTAAATTTACTTTAATGATAAATGTATCGGGTAGTTATTGAGGATAAAATCTTAAATTAAATGATTGTATTGATATCAACTCAAAAAATTTAGATTTTTTTTATAAATCTTGAGAGGAAAGATTGTAATTAATTATCATACCATCTAAGGAAAGAGAGTTAACAGGAGGGTTAATAATGGTGATGATAGCAACTCCATCAGCTCCAACATCAATACTAGCTCTACCCTTTGACTTCATTTTGCTATCAACAGTGTTAAAGAGTGCTTTAAGAAAAAGTTAGTAAAACATTATTATAAGTAGTTGAGAGAAACAAATTAACCTAACAAACAGTCAATCATAAGGAACATCACATGCAATTCATGTTTAAAAAAATTGTTATGTTTGTTATTAATTTCCTCTCACTTTCTGTTTTCAATACAAAATTCTACCCTAGTAATACGCTAATTGGGGATCATTTTGTTCGCATGATGCTAGTTATTAGTAGGGGCGGCTGAACTGTCTTAATCGAAAAATTATATTGTATATATAGGAATAAATTTGTATTTTATGTATTTAAGGGCTGTTTGGTTACCATATAAAAGACATCTTATTTATGTATAAAAAGTTGCATTAGCTTTACTATGTTTGGTAGAAGTTTTGTATTAGGTATAAAAGTCAACACAACTTATACCATGTTTGGTTGGTAAGAATAAATATTGTATAAAAGTTATTCATGTATTAATTTATACAGTGTTTAATTGTATTTTTTGTATTCCTACATAATTAATACCAACTTAACTTATGAGGGAATCTATGTATAAAGTTATGCAGGATAGAAGGTGAAATAAGTTATGTGGGTATTAGTTATACATGTATTAAAATGATAAATTACATATTTACCCTATTAAATTATTTTATTTTTTTTAATTGGAAACTTTACTGTTTTCTATATACGTTTGCTGTTTTTATTTCTATTTATATATAGACCATTTTCATTTCTTTTAATTTATTTTATTTTTTTTAATTGGAAATTTTACTGTTTTCCTATCTACGTTTGTTGTTTTTATTTCTTTTTATATATAGACCGTTTTCATTTCTTTTTATATACTTACAACTTTTATTTATTTATGCAAATATAAATATTTTTTTAATATTAGAAATTTGATTGTATATTTTTTTACGGTACATATGCTAATCAAATATTAGCATTATATATTATTCAATATATTCCACATTTTATTAGCATGTATTATTATTTTGTAAATAATATATATTAATAATTTACAACAAGTTTAATATTCAATAGTTAATAATTCATGTATTGTAATAATACCTACATAACTAATATTCGCATAACTAATACCCACATAATTAAACCCAACATAACTAAACCCTGCATAACTAATACCTGCATAACTAAATCCTGCATAAGCGAGTTTGAATCTGACTAGCAATATTTTTCAATGTTTTAACTTGAAATCTGCTACAACACTATTTAGCATGTTATGTTTTTCTTTTTTGAACCCTTTCAATAGTAATTTTGGCTTCGTCACGGGTCATTGTAGGATTTTAGTAATGAATAATAAGGAGGAATTGTTATATGGTGAATAATGGGAAATAAAAATGACAAAACTGGAAAAGCATATGCAAAAATAAAAAGTAATACATACAACTAGGAGGAAAAACTAAAACGTATTCATCTTAAAAACTAACAAATTCAAGCATAGTTAAACTATATACAAATAATCTTACTACTAATAATTCGTATTTAAGTCAACCAGGACTCAATCGTCATAGACACTAAGCAATTTAAACCGCATACATTTAATATGCTTTCTAAAGGATCAAGTGTAACCATTCCTCAAATGGAAGTGAAAAATAGGGTCCCAGTAAATGCATCTAACTAAGGCTATATTGATTGAAAATTTTATGAAAAATATCTTTTTTTGATTAAAATTTGAGGCGTGTTAGACACTATTCTTAAGGATATTTTACCCGATATATATAGATATATATGTATATCCCCCAGAATTCAACAAGCTCTTCTAGTAGAAATTAGGAGCCAGAAACTAAGAAAGATTTTATCTAACAAAAAATCCAGCACTAGAATATATTTAAAAAATTATCATTTTTTCCATCTCATGAAAGTAAATCCAAAAAAGCTTATATAGGCAACCAGATGGATCAAAGGGTTCTAACGTTCTGAAAAGATCAAACGTCCCAATATCGAAGAGTAATATAAAGTCTCCAAGACTAATGAAGAATTGACTTAATGAATTGTGAATAAAGGCCTAATAATTAGGGTAATGACAATAAAGAATATGATCCAATTGGCCGAAATAAACGCTAGATTTAAAGGAAAATTAATAGTCAATCAATGATATTCAATAAGAAATGAATCTAGATAATAATATGAATATTTTTTTAGATACTAGAATCATTTTTTCAACAATACTATTGATTACCCTAATAGACATATTGCCTATTATTAATTATGTATTTGAATTTTTTCCTTGCATGTTTAGGAAGCTCATAATTTCTACTGAAAAAATTCATTGTTCTAATATATTTAGAAAAGGATTATGTATTGTCTTTATAGGATTGAAAAACCTTTCTTTTTATATGTTTGAAACTATTTGGAATTTATGTATAGAGATTTTATAGGGGACAAATAAATGAATTAATCACATTTTGGAGGATTGAAAATGAAACGAATTGCAGTACAAATCCACCCATATGAACATGAGTAAAAAAATGAATTGAGTAAAACGATCCAATTTAATCTCCCAAATAAAGCCAAAATTTTCAAGTCTTTAGCTAAGTTAATTGAAATCAACTTTAACAAAAAAAATTCTTACACAGAATGTGAACCCGAAAATGGGTTTCACAACACCATACTTGTCACTTGTTAGTTTCTATCGAAAATAATAATATCAAGCAAAACAAAGTTGCAATAGTGTAAAAATATGTTAATATATTCTTATACATATTTACATGATATTACTTTAAAACTTCAGTAAAAAATAGACATAATATAATGCAGATTAAAATCTTCTCAAAATAATCCAGTAAAAAGTAGATAAACACAAATTGATATATAAAATACTGATTACCTTATTGTTCATCTACTTTGGTCTCAACTTCCCAATGACTTATATACCGAAAAACCATAACCCAGTTGATACCCTCACATGGTCCCTAACACCTCATGGCTTTTTCTCTACAAGTTCTGCTTACAAACATGTCATGGATAATCATAGTATAACCATACAGAAAACTAAGGATTTCAATTAGATCTGGAATCTGAATTGTCCTAACAAAATTAAATATTTTATGTCGCTGTGTAATCATAATCGTCTACATACCTGTCATTATCTTCATTCCATAGGTATTAATATTGAACCTCTTTGTGTCACATGTAGAAGGCCCGAAACCATTACACATGTTTTTTCACATTGCAGCAACGTCCATAGATATTGGGACAATTTAGGTATGTTGAATGAAATCAGGGAGATAGCGGATTCAAATGATGTTGATTGGCTTAATAGTTGCCGTAAAATAAAGAAAATAATTATAAACAACAAGCTAGACTGGAGTCTTGCTTTTTCTTTTATATTTGAAATATATGGCTATCTAGAAACCAAAATTATCATAACAATACTAGAGATAATATCCCCATGTCCACTCCCTACGCGAGAACCATGGAATTTAATTATATATTTAACTGGGAAGGACACAAGGGGAAAAGGTAATACAGAAGATAAGGATGTTGTTAGTTGGGATCCACCGAACTACGAATAGAAATTAAATATAGATGGGTCCTTTAACCACAACACAAAAATAGGGGGAGCAGGGGGTGTTTTGCGTGACACCGCTGGAAATTGGGTAGCTGGTTACAGTGCAAAAATTAATGTAAACTCATCAACCAGTGTTGAACTATCATCTCTATTATAAGGACTTCTTTTAGCTGAAAAATTGCAGGTTCAACACTTGGAGATAGCAACTGACTCACTCGAGGTAATTAAGTTTCTTTAAAACGAAAGAGATACTCATACAAATATTTTAAATGAATGCAGGGATTTGATTAATAGAATGGGGAAACCCCAAATCAGGCATGAGTCTCGAGGAAAAAATAAAGTGGCAGATCTGCTAGTCAAAGAAGGCTAGAAGATGAAACTGGACAAGCTTTTTAAAGAATAGAAAGTTCCCCCTTTGTTTGTTCGGAAGATACTAGAAGCGGAAAAAGCGAATAAGCCTCTATGTAATTTGGATTGTAACCCCATTAGGTGGCCAGATCTTTCGCGCGCTAGCAGTAATGCAACCACCTATATTTGTATTGATGCATAATATTTCGATATAATATCCCCTCTTTTAACCAAAAAAGAAAAAAACTTCCCAATGACTTTTGTATAAACAAAAATTAGCCTCTTGGTCGGTGCATTTCAGTTTCCTTTGTTAAAACTTTAGGTTGTCATCTTCTATCTTATCATAATTTTTTTTCGTTATTATTAATTTTTTATAAGTAGTTGTGTTATATTATTATGTTCATATATAATGTAATTTGTTTTCCTTTATCTTTGTTAAAACTTTAGGTTGTCATCTTCTATTTTATCATAATTTTTTTGTTATTATTAATTTACTATAAGTAGTCGTGTTATATTATTATGTTCATATATAATATAATTTGTTTTCCTTTATCTTATTGATTAGATTGTATTTTCGTGTATCAATACCAACATAACTTTAACTTTTGATATCAATGACAAAATTTTATTCACTGCATTTAATTCAATTCCTTAATTATAGTGTGATGGTGAGTTATTATGTTTCTCTCTAAATACATTTTTTATCTTGAAAAGTTTATGCTATTTTTCTTTTTAAAATATTGCACTTATTATTTATTTATTTTTAATCAAAGATGGGCTCTAAAGCCCTATTATTGAAAATAACAACTATTTACAAGGGTCTGGTCCAAAAGTGACACAGCCCAAAATAAAGCAGAAAAACAATAATTTATTTTTTTATATACATATATTACACGATATACGCGTGCAAAATACGTACACTTGACTACTTATATTAAAAGTGAAAAGGTTCAAAGTGCAAAATTGTATTACCATTTAACCACTACACCAAATTAAAATATTATTAAAAAACTAATTAATTAAATATTACATAGTAAAATTTTATAATATTATTTATACATATAATACATGATATACATGTGCAAAATACGTACACTTGACTACTTATATTAAAAGTGGAAAGGTTCAAAGTGCAAAGTTATATTACCATTTAACCACTACACCAAATCAAAATATTATTAAAAAAACTAATTAATTAAATATTACATAGTAAAATTTATAATATTATTTATTTAAAAAGTAAAAATATCTCATAATAGATTGGGTCTTTTCTGTTACTCATAACATCTCATAATAAATTAGTCTTTTTATCTAGGGAAAAGGGTCTGAAAAATACTTCAACTTTGACCGAAATTGTTGTTACGATACCAAACTTTATAGAGGGCCTTTTACCGCCCTACATTATTTAATA
The DNA here is from genome assembly GCA_035578085.1 of Solanum pinnatisectum. Classification (NCBI taxonomy): domain Eukaryota; kingdom Viridiplantae; phylum Streptophyta; class Magnoliopsida; order Solanales; family Solanaceae; genus Solanum; species Solanum pinnatisectum. The sequence continues at coordinate 39,948,118 of CM069076.1, read as the reverse complement.
GTGTATTTTAAAGGTATATATGCGCAACGTGGACACGTTACTATTTATAATTATGCAATATTTATGATGTTCACGTGGGCACATATATACCTTTAAAATGCACTATTAAATAGTGCATGAGGGTAAAAGGTCATCCATAAAGTTTGGTATCGTAACAACAATTTTGGCCAAAGTTGAAGTATTTTTCAGACTTTTTTCCCTTTTATCTACTACTCATAATATCTCACAATAAATTTAGTCTTTTCTACTACTCCTAATATCTTATTATAAATAGGGAAAAGGGTCAAATATGCCCCTAAACTATGCGAAAATGTCTAGATATACCCCCGTTTGAAGTTTGGCTCATCTGTGCCCTCGCCGTCCAACTTTTCACGCATATATGCCCTTGTAGACGTTAGTTGCTTTGCTGGAAATACCCAACTCATTTTTCTTTTCTTTAAATAACAAATGGAATTGTCACATCCCTTTTAATTACCATGTGTCATTTATCTATATTGAAAAATGAATACACCTCTTTTAAATAGGATTTTCGACCCGTAAATCCTATCTGACCCAAATTTCCTTGGTAGGTATTTCACATAAGCTGACAAATCATATTTGACCCAAATGCCTTTGGTCGATAAGCCCCATCTCCAACCAAACCCATCGCTTTCTCCTAAAAGAAAAACACCATTAAAGGTGAGCTTAGAGCTCTAATCATGAGCAACCTCTAACAACCAGCCACCGAATAGCTTTGACCACCACAAGCTCCAGAACACCACCCCCAAGGTAGCTGACAAAACACCAACCCACACATCTCACTGGTCTGGCAAGACAGCCATCAAACGACCCCAAAACAGCTGCGTTTCAGATGTCAAATGTTATCTTATTTTAGATCTAGTCGGAGGAATTCAAACTCCGGCCACCTTGGGTCGGATATGATTTACGGGTCGAAATTTCTATTTAAAAGATGTGTATTCAGTTTTTAAATATAAATAAATGTCACGTGGTAGTTAAAAGGGGATGTGGTAATTCCATTTGTTATTTAAAGAAATTCAAAATGAGTTGGTTATTTTCAGCAAAGCAACTAAGGGCATATATGCTAGTAAAGTTGGACGACGAGGGCACAGATAAGCCAAACTTCAAACGGGGGGTATATCTAGACATTTTCGCATAGTTTAGGGACATATTTGACCCTTTTCCCTTATAAATAAGTCTTTGTACTATATTTCATTTTGTTTAATGTCCACAGATTCTTGAGTCTTCTTCTCCATCATATTCAATTTCAAATCCTTACCATCTCCGCCTTTTTTCCCCTACCTTTTTAATATTCACGTGTTTGAGTCGAACAAGATCTTGTCACTTCTAACAACATTTGAGTTGATTATGATGTGATTCAGTATATGTATCAATTTAGTTATAATTTTTCATGTTGATAGTTAATTTTAGGAAATATATACTTTTATTATAATTTGTATTTATCTTTAAATCAAAGTATTGTATATGTCATTAAAGAAGCATTAAATTCTCAAGATTTTCTAACCTCAACTTATAATTTTACTTCTTTTTTTTTTTTTTGTATGATTTGATTTATATTTTATAACACGAAGAAAGTCGAATAACATATGTATCATTTTTAAATTTTATCATTTTGTGATATAATTTTTAAAAAAATATTTAAGATAAACATGCAAACATTTATATGTTGGTTGTTGATTAACTGGAAGGAAGAAACTAATGGAGGAGGAGGAGGAGAAGAAGAAAATTGCAGAGGAAAAAATGTGAACTATATGATTTGGAGAAAATATCTTGCATTGCATTATTAGCTGAAGGTTGTTACATTTATACAGAATGAACAATGACTAACTAACTAACTGAATACAACTTATTTATAATAACTAATTACATTTCACTACTCGATCAATTGATAACTAATTAACATCAATTAGTAACTAATTAACTTAACAAAGGCACATTGATGCATTTTCCAAGCTCCTTCACACACTCCCTCAAGCTAGCAGTTATGAAGATTTTCTTCATGCCTAGCTTGGACATAATATGACTATGTAAATTTCTTCTAAGGGCCTTAGTGAACATCTGCGATTTGTTTTGTGGAAGACAAATATGCAGTAGCAATCAGTCCATCTTGTATTTTTTTTCTCTAGTAAAGTGACAGTTAATATCTATGTATTTTGTTCTTCATGAAAAATTGGATTGACAGAAATTTGCAAGGCTGAATTGCTATCAGAAAACAAGGGAACTGGTGTTGCTAAGTCCACTCCAAGTTCTTGAAACAATTCGGTCAACCAAACCACCTCTGCAACTGAAGATGTCATTGCTCTATACTCAGCTTCTGCTGAACTCCTAGAAATAGTCACATGTTTTTTCGACTTCCAAGATATAGGGGATGTACTATAATGCACTAGGTATCCTTTAATCGATCTTCTACTATTCACACACGACCCCTAATCTGCATCACAAAACACTTTAATTGTGCTCCTCTCTCTGATGACATTAATATCCCCAAACCTGTTGACTGTTTGATATACTTTACCACTCTTAGTGTTGCCTCCATATAAGTGGTCTTGGGTGAATGCATGAACTGACTAAGACATTGGACTGCAAAAGCAATGTCTGATTTGGTAGTGGTTAAGTAGAATAGTCTCTCAATCAGTCTTTGATACTCAGTTAGATCCTTTATGAGCCGATCATCATGCATGGATACTGTATATTGATCAAAGATTAGTATAGTGAGTTTTTTATTCATGCCCATAGGTGTTACGGCTGGTTTGACACATGACAATTCCAAATATGATATTAATTCTAGAGCATACTTCCTTTGATGCATCAAAATACCATCTTTATGTCTGGCAAATTCAATTCCAAGGAAGTACTTAAGCTCTCCTAGATCTTAAATCTTGAAGGCTTTGTGCAGTGCCTCTTTAGTCTCTTGGATCATGAATGAATCACTCCCTGTCAACAGTAAGTCATCAACATAGACCAAGACTATAACTATGTTGCTATTCTCCTTCTTGGTGAATAATGAGTAATCTCTAGTACTCGGTTGGAAACTTGTTGACACTAATGTTGAAGTCAATTTAATATTTCATTGTCTTGAAGCCTATTTCAAACCACACAAGGACTTTAACAACTTGCATACCTTCCCACTGTTAGCAGCAGTTATGGGAATACCATTTGGAATAGTCATAAACACTTCTTCATAAAAGTCACCTTGGAGAAAAGCATTGTACACATACATTTGGTATAGAATCCATTGTTCAGAAGTAGCGAGTGATACCATTGTTCTCACAGTAGTCATTTTAACAACTGGTGAGAAAGTTTCTTAGTAATCCAATCCTTCCTTCTGATTATATCCCTTAGCCACTAGCCTTGCCTTCAACTTTTCAATTTATCCATCTGCTTTATACTTAATCTTGTATACCCATTTGTAACCTATGGGTTTTTTTTCCTTTGGGAAGTGTAACTAATTTCTAAGTTTTGTTGTCTTCCAAAGCCTTTATCTCAGCTTGCATTGCCTACACCCACCTCAAATCAGTAGCAGCTTCTGCATAACTATTGGGTACCACCTCTGTTGAGATTTTTGACAAAAAGACTTTGGTACTTTGTTGATAACTGTAACAAACGATTTTCGTCATTATAGAAAAGCTAACGAGGAAAAATTGGGCTGAAAAACTTTTTTGTAGTAACTTAGAATTTCCCAACCTAGTCCAGATTTGGACGAAATCAGAGTCAGTAAGGTCTAGGGAAATATAGTAACAATTGGAAGACCTAATTATGAATTTTATCACATGAGTAGATAGCTAAGACGTTAAGGAACTCGTATGACTTTACGGAATTGAATTCGGGTGAGTAGAACTCTCGAAATTGATCTTAGTGTGAACGGGTAGTTTCTGAGTGTCATTGGTTGAAGGTGTGTTGTGAAATGGGGGTATTGGAATTATTATATTTGCTCACTAGTTCTGTGCAAGCCGCTAAGGCAGGATTTTCCCGCCAAGGCAGGGCCGTTGTAGCGGGGTGAGGACCGCTGTGGCGGGACAGACACGACTTAAGTCGAAAATAAATGCCAAAAACATTTTATTCTGCATTTTTCGACTTTGAGAGCTAGGATACGACCCCAGGTGCTTTCTTGACAGTTTTCCACCATTCTTGAGGCTAAAGGTAAGGTTTTCACTCCCTGAATCTGTTTTTTGATCTGTATAACGCAATCTAATTTGTAATTATCGATGGGGGAGGGTTTTGATCTGAAATTTATTGTGGAAAAAGCCCTAATCTGGGTATTGGGATCATGGGTTTGATCTAGGGTTGATAGTGTTGACTTTATTCCGGGTAATTAAGTCTTGTTTATTGATCATAACATTATATTGATTGTTTGTAGACTAAGAACAAGCGAAAAGGATCTGAAAAGGGAAGAATCAAGTTTCTTAGGGGATTCAAGCTTGTTTGAGGAAGGTGATAGTTGTGATTTCATGTTGTGTGATGTATGTTTGTTCTTGCTTCATTAATAATACGTGTATGTATGCAAATGTTGCATTATTGATCACACTATTTGTAAATGAGGATAGATGAATGATGAATGTCATAAATCATGAATTTGTATGATCTGAGAATATACTTGTGATTGTGATTGTGATTGTGGCTTGTTAAATGGATCGGGTGTTGTATTTTGACACACTAACTTGGATCGGTTGCCACGTTCGGACATAAACATGAGATCGGGTACCACGTACCGGTATGCTAACAGTTTGAGAGTGGATTCCATGAGAGGACCATTGACTTGATATAACTGCAGATCTTGATGAGGATTGTGAAATTGTACGTTGTTGTAAATGATGTTGATATTGTATATATTAGGTGTATGCATGTATTAACTTATGTATGTTGCACTTAGTGGGATAGCCGCGTGATCCTACCAGCACATTGTGGTTGTGTGATAATACTGCACTTTCTCTTTCTTTGTTGAGTACAGGGCATCTTCCGGCGACTATTGACAGACCTCGCTTAGAAGATCAGTGATCGTTTCGAATTCAAGGGTGAGCCAGTTCTTCCGGGCTGCCATGAGTTCTCTTTCTATTTATGTCCATATTTTCGGACTTAGACTAATTCCTTAGATTTCTTATGTTTAGTATGGGGTTGTGCCCCTTCTTGTTTAGACTTATGGTTGAACCTTAGATGTTTTGGTACTTTGACTTTCAGTTTCTAGGCGTTACTTCTGCATTGTTTTGTTAGACTTTTGGAGTTTATGGGAACTCTATTTCCTTTCCTTAGCATTTAAACCTGCTTCCGTATCTTTAAATGCCTTAGTTTTGGTTGAGTTTTTAGTTTGAATTGTAGTAGTGGTTCTCCTATCGAAGGGTTAGTGTGGGTGCCAATCACGACGGTCTGGGTCGTGACAATAACCATGCATAGTTCACTCTTGATGAAATTGAACCTAGATGAGCCAGCTCTGGTCATATATTTTTTATGCCAAATAGAAAGTCTAGAATTCCTAGTGGATCGTCTTAAGGGTAATGCCACAAATTCTAGAGGAAGTTGAGTTGTCTCAGTGAGTTCTTTAGTTTCCTCAAGTATAGGAGGAACTAAAGAATTTTCAGTTTGTATCTAAGGCTGAATAACTGGACTTTCAGTATGTAAAAGTGGTTGAACTATTGAATTCTTCTGAGCAGTCAACTCATCATAGCAAAATAGATCATGTGTGCTCGCACCTCTCTGGTGATATTTCGTACTCCTTTTAAATGGAAAGATAGTCTCCATAAAAGCAACATTCCTACTAATAAAAAATAACATATTCTCAAGGTCATACAACTTATACCCCTTTATGAATAACTATAGCCAACCAAGACAGCTCTAAAAGCTCTAGGTTTGAACTTATCTTTCTAAGTGAGACATGTAGCAAAACAAAGACAACTAATCACTCTCATGTGAAGCAGCGAGGGAACTTTGTTGTATAATAGCTCATAGGGGGGCGTTCGTTCTACAAAATATTAGATGGTATTCTATTCAACACATACACAACAACTTTCACGCACAATCCCCAAAAGTTATCAGGCAAACTACTTTGAAATTTGATTGCTCTAACAGTTTTCAAGATGTGTCTATGTCCCCTTTCCACTATATCATTTTGTTGTGGTGTATATGGATAAGAGAACTCTAATGGACAATAGCACATATTAGGAACAAATCCTTGCAACCATGATTAAAAAACTCAACCCCATTGTCAGATCTCACCATTTTAATCTTTCCATGAAATTGAGTTTTCACTTGAAGAAAAAAATTGCTCAGCAAAGTAAGGACATCAAATTTAAGTCTCATCAAGAAAATCCATGTCCATCTAGAATAGTCATCAATAATAAAAAATAATATCTCATTCCATCATGTGTTTCCAATCTATAGGGTTGTAACGACCTGTTTTCGTCGTTATAGAAAAGCCAACGAGAAAAATTTTGGGCCGGAAAACTTTTTCGTAGTAACTTGAAATTTCCCAACCTAGTCCAGATTTGGACGAAATTGGAGTCAGTAAGGTCTAGGGAAATATGGTAAAAATTGAGTGATCTAATTATGAATTTGATCACATGAGTAGATAACAAAGACGTTAAGGAACCCGTACGACTTTACGAAATTAAATTCGGGTGAGTAGAACTCCCAAAACTGATCTTAGCGTAAATGGGTAGTTTCTGAGTGTCGTTGGTTGAAGGTGTGTTGTGAAATGGGAGTTTGGAATTCTTAAATTGACTCATTGGTTCCGTGTAAACCGCTAAGGCGGGATTATAGTGGGGTGAGTACTGCTGTGGCGGGACAATCATGATTTAAGTCGAAAATAAACCCAAAAATGTTTATTCTGTACTTTTCGACTTTGAGAGCTAGGAGACGGTCCCAGATGCTTTCTTGACGGTTTTTCACCATTCTTAAGGCTAAAGGTAAGGTTTTAACTCCCCGAATCCGTTTTTGATCTATAAAACATAATCTAATGGGTAATTATTGATGGGGGAATGTTTTGATCTGAAATTTATGGTGGAAAAAACCCTAATCTAGGTATGGAGATCATGGCTTTGATCTAGGGTTGATAGGATTGTTGGTAATTCGGTTAATTAGTCATTGTTTATTGATTCCCATGTTATATTAGTTGTTTGTAGACCAAGAACAAGCGGAGAGGATCCGGAAAGGGAAGAATCAAGTTTCTTAGGGGATTCAAGCTTGCTTGAGGTATGTGATGGTTGTGATTTCATGTTGTGTGATGTATGTTTGTTCTTGCTTCATTATAATACATGTATGTATGCAAATGTTGCATTATTGATCACACTAATTGTAAATAGGATATATGAATGATGAATGCCATGAATCATGACTTAATTGTATGATTATGAGAATGTACTTTGTGATTGTGATTGTGATTGTGGCTTGTTGAATGGATCGGGTGTTGCGTTCTGACACACTAACTTAGATCAGTTGCCGCGTTCCGGCATAAATATGGGATCGGTTGCCACGTTCCGACATAAACATTGAATCGGATACCACTTATCGGTATGCTAACAGTTTGTGTTTGGGTTCCATGAGAGGACCATTCACTTGACATAACTGTGTAATTGAGTATTGTGAACTTGATCGTTATTCGTAAATGATATTGATATTGTATATGTTCGGTGTATGCATGTTATTATTATGTTGTTATGGCTTATGTATGCTGCACTTAGTGGGATAGCCACGTGATCCTACCAGTACATTGTGGTTGTGTACTGATACTGCACTTGTTTTTTCTTTGTTGAGTACAGGGCATATTTCGATGGCTATTGACAGACCTCGCTTAAAAGATCAGTGACCGTTTTCGAACTCAAGGGTGAGCTAGTTCTTCCGGATTGCCATGATTTCTCTTTGTTTAAAGTCCACATTTTCGGACTTAGACTTTCTAGTTAGTTATTCCTATGTTAGTTGGGGGTTGTACCCCTTCTTGTTTAGACTTATGGATCTTGTTAGAGTTTTCGTACATTGACTTTCAGGTTCTAGGTATTACTTCCTTAATGTTAGTTTTGATTATTAGACTTTTGTTGGAGTTTATGGGAACTCCTCATTTCTTTCCTTAGCATTTAAACTTGCTTCTGTAACCTTAAATGCTTTAGTAATTGATTAAGTTGGTTAGCTAATTAGTATAAATGGTTTTCCCACCGGAGGGTAGTGTGGGTGCCAATCACGATGGTCTGGGTCATGATAAGGGTCCCCAAACATCCATATGCAACAATTGGAAAATAGAAATAGTCTTGCTAATACTATGTGGAAATGAAAGTCTAGCTTGCCTTACTAGGGGGCAAACTTAACATATATTCATAACAAAAGACTTACAATCACGAAACATAGGTACTTTCCTTAAAACATTCATAGGAATATGACAGAGTCTATGGTGCCAAGTCACTGCATCAGCTCTTGGATGTGCTGTTGCAACCAAGTACTGGTGCTTTTGTTGCACAGTCTCCTGATTGGGAATTTAGGATGTATAGACCTCCTTCTTTCTTACTAATCACCCTCACCTTCCTAGATGTGAGGTCCTGAAAGACGCAATAATTTGGAAAGAAAGTAGTACTATAGTTCAATTATTTTGTCAACACAATAATTTGGAAAGAAAGTAGCACTACAGTTCAATTATTTTGTCATTTTTGACACTGACATCAGATTAAACTTGAAGGTTGGCAGACAAAGCACATTTTCAATAATAGCACTTCCTCTTAAGTGATAATCACCAATATGAGAGACCGTGGCTGAATCACCTGTTGGCAATTGCACTTTCCCTGTATTCCCATTCCCTATTAAACTTGTACTTTGTAAGTGGTTATGATTTCCTAACATGTGATTGGAAGCCCCTGTGTCAACATCCATCTCATAAAAAGTATCATGTTTAGGAAAAACAATACTTGTCATGTTGGCACAACCAGTTGAACTGCCTTCAGGATCTTTAATGCTAGACTTATTAAGCATGTTGATATGTTGTTGATGTTGATGAGGTGTGAATTGTAGCGCTTGGGTGTAGTTGGGAAACATTGTTGGGAATATGATGTGAATTATAGTGTTGTGGCTGAGTGTTACGGAATAGTTGTGGCTGTGAAAAAAAATGAGCAGGGGAAGGCTGCCATTCCTATTGACCTGCATTATCAGTATTATGGAATAATTGTGGTTGGGTATTGCCTAAAACATGACATGTGACTGCATTTGCAAATGACCTTTTGCCTCTGTAGTCTGCAGGATATCCATGTAGCCTGTAACAGTCAATTTTGAGATGCCCAGTGTTGTGGTAATGATCAAACTTTATCAGCTTAAAATAATCAACCTTCAGGTGTCCTTTTATATAATGATCACAATATACATTTGGATTATAAGACTTCTTATGTCTATCTGCATATCCAGATACAGATCTAGAGTTTTGTTTAGTGAACATGGTTGTTAGACACATGTCTTCATGTAGTATATTACTAGATACTGCAACAATTCTCTGACTCTCATCCTGATTTATCATTGCATAAACTTGGTTAACACTAAGAACCTGTTGCATCATCAAAAATTGGCTTCTATCTTGACTATAATGGTCATTCAATCCCATCAAAAACTGAAGAACTCTTTGATATTGCAAATGCTCACTAAATTCTCTTTATTTAGAGCAATTGCAGGAAGGTGGGGGACTGATCGAATCATACTCATCCCACAAGCTTTTGAGCTTATAATAGTAAATAGAGACAGAAAAAACACCTTGAACATATGTGAATATCTCCTTATGTAATTGAAAAGTCCTAGAACCATTGATTTTGTCAAACCTTTCACGCAAATCTTCCCAAATTAAGAATGTATTTGAACAAAAAAAAATACCTCCTAGAAGATCCTTTCCTACACTGCTCATGACGATCCATGAAACAACAATAGCATTACAACGATCCCACAGTCGTGCCAAATCACCTGCAAATTGATCACGCTGGATAGATCCGTCAATAAACCCTAATTTGTTCTTGCCAAACAGAGCTAACTTCATTGCCCTGCTCCACGGTGTGTAATTATCAAATCTTGTAAGCATAATTCTCACAGATAAGGAACCAGGCGTATCAGATGGATGAAGATACAAGGGGTGATGATGATCGATTGTGATTGGAGTGACTGATTCAGTCGTATGAGCTTCATTTAACGAAATCGCCTTTGAAGACAAAAGGAAATAGAAACAATGTCGCCAAAGAAACAAGCTACAAAAAACAACAATAGTGCATCGTTGATTGCTCTAATACCATGTTGATTAACCGGAAGGAAGAACTAATGGAGAACAAGAAGAACAAGAAGAAAATTGCAGAGAGAAAAATGTGAGCTACATGATTTAGGAAAACTATCTTGCATTGCATTATCGTTTTTACATTTATACAGAATGAACAGTGACTAACTAACTAACTGAATACAATTCATTTACAACTAACTAACTGAATACAATTCATTTACAACTAACTAATTACATTTCACTACTCAATCAGTTGGTAACTAATTAACATATGTTAGTAACTAATTAACTTAACTAAGGCACATTGATGCATTTTCCAATATGACAACAAGAAGAAGAAAGTTTAAGAAAAAGGTTAAAATTTCAAAAGTTTTTAACCTCAAAGAAAGAATTTAAATTGAGCGTTCTTCAATTTGCCTCTTAGAAGATGAAGAAATTTTAGATCTATAAAAAGGCATATAACGTATCTAATTGTATCTTTAGAAAAGACTTATATTTAATTAGGAGGGATGAAGGGTCACAACTATCTATGGCCTACACATCATTGTAATAGACAACATTGAATGTAATAAATTCATATGTCCTTTGGTTAGTAATGAGAGATTTTAATGCAATTCTAAAGAGTGAAGATCGATTGAATGGTTATCCTGCTATGAATTCTGAAGTTAGATACTTTGAGCTAATAATGACATAAATAGGCTTGACAGATTTGAGAACAATTAGAAAGTTATGTGGTCAAAACTTCAAAGTTAAAACGCCTAATGACACAAACTCAAAACGAAAGCCTCAAAACCCAAACCAATCATCCTACTGGGGCAAAAATGACCTTTCAAAGCTACTGTGCTGACGGAATTCTCATCCGAGCATATTTTATCAAGAATATTGACTGAAGCCGAACTTTGACTAAATTTCAAAGTTAAAATGCCTAATGACACAAACTCAAAATGAAAGCCTTGAAACCCAAAACATCATCCTACTAGACAAAAAATTGCCTTCTGGAGCTAACCGCGTTGACAAAATTCTCATTCGATAATGTTTATCAAGAATATTGACCTTAGTTGAACTTTGACTAAATTTTTAAGTTAAAACGCCTAATGGCACAAACTCAAAACGACAGATTTCTCATCCGAGCATGTTTTACCAAAAAAATTGACTGAAGTCAAATTTTAACTAAAATTCAAAGTCAAAACGCTTAATAGCATAAGCTTAAAATGAAAGCTTTGAAACCCAAACCAACCATCCTACTAGCTATCATTAATAATCATCCACATCATACTGTGACGTTAAAGTTCACTGATGCTTAAGAAGAACACCATCCTCTTTATATCTTGAGTAGTTCCCATTGTTTGCTTGACTCATTCATCCGAGTTGTATATTTCAAATGCAGTGGATCCAATAATAAAAAATATCTTACCATGAATCTCTGATAGATCACGCTCTCCTAGCATATCAATTAAAGAAGCCATCCTCTTATCATGACTTTCAGTAAATTGTTTCATCACCTTCATTAAACTTTTAAGAATAGTCTCATCATCATCTTTAGTGATTTTTGTTTTTTGCATCTACCTTTTTCGTTGATTTTAGAAAATGATGCTTTAAATTTATTACCTTGTTTCTGAGATTGATGGGTTTCACCTTTTTGAGTTGTGAATGAACTTTGTGCTGCTCTAGTTGATTTATTAGGTTCATCTGGAGTAGTAAATGGACTTTGTGTCAATTAAGTTGATACATTAGACTCCTCCTGAGCAGCTTGATTTTCTCTTGTGCCTAGAGCATCATCTACGTCGACAACAACAATAGGAAATCCCACAAACGTGTCATTAGTAATTTCTTGAGCTTCAGTTCTTTCGATTTCTTCAACAACATCTTTTGGCCCTTGGGCAAATCTTCCCATAACTCTATCCTTACCAAATATCTCTTCCCAATCAGCAAACAATGGCTATTTTTTTAATTTCATTGACTTGGCATTTGAATCAACCTAAGAAAATAAAGAACAAATACATGAAATAACTGATATATTCCAAAGACAAAGATCCATTCACCAGGAGAAAATATAAGTAAGTAACAATTCCCTACTGATTTAAAATATATATAAATCACCTTTATAAAGTCATCTCAAGCTTTTGGATCATCAACTAAGAAACTTCCATCACTATATTGAAATCCTGAACCACTTCGACTCTTTAGTAACAATATGACTACATAACTCTTTTTCAATGCTCTTATTTTAGAATCAACATGTGGTAGACATTTAAATCCACAGTTAGGATGACGAACATTTATTTAGTATTCCAATCCATTAAATATCCATGTCTAAAGGTTCCATTATCTCCTTTCCAACCATTAACACACAATTCTTTTAATCCATCTACTAGCGTAAATTCCTCTTCTAGAGTCCATACCCTTCGAGATGAAGGTGTTGATTTTCTTGCCCTCTTTCTGGACGTGTTAGATGTTGCAGCTATGTAACTAGACATTTCAATCTGTAAAATTATAAATGAAATCACAATTAATACTAAATTACAGTTTACTAATAAATTATTCTAATTATAACAAAATAAATTGTAATACAACTAGATTGATCTGGAAAAAAGATAATGTGAAGACATATATACAAATTAACTACTTATATTCAAAGATATACAGAAATACATTGAGATTCACTTTGTCTATGCAAATAACAATGTGAGACATACAAAAAGATTGACTATTCGTTTTCACAAAATAATTGAAGTTATTACATTTTACAGTGAACGGAAAACCAAAAATAAAAGTGCATGAGCACAACAAAAGTAACCACATAGTTTAAAATTATAAATATTGATTTCCCAATCTTTCATTTCACATAGACTTAGCTAGTTCATCCATCCAAGTGGTCCACTCATCAGATGCTTCAATTGTATTAATATTTTCATGTTCATGTTGATTCTCCATTTGGACTTTCATTTCCACATCTAAGGGGTCAACTTCCATCTCTCTTCGAATAAAATTGTGTATCAAACAACATGCACTAATAATTTTATTATGAACCTTAACCGATATCACGAAAGACTTCTAAGAATTCTCCAACGTCCTTTAATAGACCAAATGCGCCTTCAATAACATTACGCGCCCTAGCATGCTTCATATTAAAGAGATCTTCTCGACATCGAGGTGATAAATTGTCGCTCTGCTAATTCTTTAGCCAATATCTATATCCTCGGTAGGGAGACAGAAAATCATTTTCATTTGTATATCCCCCATTGCATAGATAGTAATTGCCTAAAAATGTAAACAATAATATATTACCTTAAAGTATTATTCTATTTTGATGTAGTATAAGTAGATAAGGGTCTGTGTATTATTTAGCATACCTTGGGGTACTTCAACCCATTTCTTCGTACAACAACATCTTGCAATACGCGACCATCAGCGACCGATCCCTCCCAACCAGGTAATACATAAAAGAAGTTGAGATTTCTATCACAAACCCCTAAGACATTAGTTGCTATATCTCATTTTCGTGTTCTGTATCTTGGCTTATATATTATTTCAACTCTAATGGAAATGTAAGTACCATCCAATGCACCAAATAACCCTATACAATAAATTCTACTCTAAATACTAAAGGACTATTTAAAATAAAATTATTTTCACCATAATATTTCATTTGTTTATAGTAAATCAAATGTTAGATTAAAATTTATCTACCTTAAATCATTTCCATCGATCATCAGTATCATCTTCGAGCACCAGATTAGGTTTAACAAGTAACACTGGAATTAGTTTAAGAATAACTCTTAGACATTCATTAAAGGCTCAACTTACACTCCATTCCAATCTAATATAATCAACTTTGATAGATCTGTTCTTCTCGTGATGAGCCAAAATATTTAAGAACATTGCTAATTTTTCAGTACTCGACATATTTTTACTGTCAGTCAACCCTCCAATATTCTTGGTTAAGGAGACGAAAATGTGAAAGACATTTCTATCCATCCTAAGCTTGTCAATATATACAATATCATTGTCACGAATGAGAACATTTAGATAGGCAAGATTTTAGAAATTCTAGCACTCATACAATATCGAATGACCCATCTATTTCTAGATTGTTTTCTTAATAACGTGCTGTAAATAGCCACAAAAAAAATAAACAAAGACAATATATGAATGCACCACAATCTCCTCAAGGATGGTAAAACATTCAACATCGCATAATTGCTGAGGATCCATAGACACTTATTTTCCATTTAAAAATTGCAACATCATTATCAAATTGAATCCCAAAAGAAAAAAAAAATGTATCAATCAATCATGATACTTAACTAACTATTGCAGGCACATTAAATATGTATAATAGGAAGGTAGTAGATAGTGTCATACTAGAAATGTACAATTTTATAAAAAAAAATTAAAAATAATATTGAAAAACAGGTAAAGTGTTATTTTTGTTTGGCTTTAATAACTAGAATTCACGCTTCAAATACACGTTCTTTTTTTTTTTTTTTTGCATTTTTAAAAGCTAAAAAAACTAAACTTAATGAATCCCTTTTCAGAAAGTACAATTTTTGAACAAACAAAAAAAGATCCACATCAAATTTGGGTGTACTCAAACATCAACTTAACTAGAAAATATTGAGAAGATTTAGAATCTCATTCATCTCTCGCTAGATTAACAAGAGGAAAAAAAGGAAGAGAAGAAGAAGAAGAAAAGAAATAAAAAAAGATAAGTCAAATTTAGAGTTTTAGAACTTTTAACCTCAAAGAAGAACGCCAGATTGAAAGTTTTTTCAATCTATTTGCCTGAAAGATGAAGAGCCATTCTAGATCTACGAAATTTTTTATTTTGTGTGAGGCACACATACTATCAGTTGTGTGAGGCCCTTTTTGGCTGTCATTTGTATATGTGGGACCCATACTGTACTTATTCATTTCCTTACTTTTTCTCTTCCAATTTTAATCATTTCTTTTACTTGCATTTTCTTTTTTGCTTGTAAATTGTAATTTTATTTTGATAAAGAAACTTTGAAACTCACCTGATATATATATATATATATATATATATATATATATATATATATATATAGATACCAAATATACGACGCTTAGATATAATGACTTAAATAAAATAATATTATATAGCAGATGTATAGATAATAATGATTTAAGCAAATAAAGATAAATAAGGACTAAAGCAAATATGTAGTAAATCCTACTCAGTACTCCCTCTCTCTTTTAGAGTTATCATGTTTATTTATGATGTAATACCCTAATTTCCCCATTTTTATATGAATATATATATGAAAAACATTTTTTTTATTTTTTTTTATTTTTTTATTTTACCCCTTTCATCTCTTTCCCTTAATCTTTACTCTTAAAAACTTCATCTTTAGCCACACCCCGGATATTTATCTGGCAACAACTTCGTCCTTTTATCAAGCAGACTATCAAGGCTAAGAATCCTAGGAATTTACAGGCTAATTCATAGTCGTTATTTAAGAAGTTAAGAGACTAACCATATACTAAGGGTAATATTTTAACACATGTACAACAATTTACATTAAACTAACCATTTAGAAAATTAAAACTATCATAAATAAAAGATAACATATTTTTGGGGAAATTTCAGGGAAACAAACATCGTAAAACTTACATGATAAACTAAGAGAGGTTTCCCTTTCGGGAACCCCCGAAGAGCTTTGAAAAACTTGAAAAACTTTAAAACTCAAACACACACTTTTATTATTTCGCAAACTTTAATATACAAGAGAGGATTTTTGGTACATAAAGGAGTATGGAGGGAGGAAAGGATGTTGGAAAGTTTCTCACTCTTAACTTTTTTGCTCTCCGCTCTTTTCCACTCTTTTTTCATTCTACCTTCTCCTCTCGTCACCTCATGTCTTATATAGGACTTTAGAAGAACTAAAAAGACCAAAATGACACTACTATGTGGCCTTAATTATTAATGGCCAACAACTTGATAAGATTCTTTTAATAATGCAAGTCGGGTACACATTGGGCCCCATCGTCACATGCATTATTAATTTCATCTTTTGAGTTATATTACAGACTCAATGGATATAATGGAAACAATAGAACATTTTAGAATATGCCAAGAAAGAGATGATAATTTAGTATATAGGATAAATGAATTAGAAGACATGAATGAAGATAAAATAGACAATCTATCCATAACTAGTTATACGGAATTAATGGATGAAGCAACTAGTTCACATAGTGCTAGTCCGTTGCAAAGAACTACTGCAACCCCAAGTATTAGTTATAATACAGGTAATTTGCCTAGACGGCCATGGATTAGACCTGACCAAGAAATAAAAGATAATATTAGACCAGCAAGAAAAAGAATGCCTATAGAAGAACCTATTAGACTACAAGAAGGAGGAAATAAAGGAAAAATATTAAACATAGCCGAACATGGTCCAAAAATGTGGAATACAGTAATAGACTTATGGAAAGGAATAGTAGTAGCAGATTTTATTAAAAATTATCAAGAAACAGACGCTGAGACTATGTATAGATACTTAGAGACATTTTTAGGAGAATCTTGTAAAGCAGTATGGGAATCATACAAACAGACTTACCCTCAAGAATTTCAAAATTTAATAGAATTAGGACCAAACCCATACAATTTTACAAATAAAATGCATGTGTTATTAACAAGAGAAGACCCTAATAGTGGCTTAGTAGCATTACAAAGAAATGCTGTAATAAAATTAGAACAATTAAGTATAACTAATTGGATACACATAAAGAAGTTTCTAAATGATTATTTTTATTATTGTACTATTACTGGGAATACATTTAATGAAGAACTAGGTAAAAAATTATTTAATAAATTACCAGAAGCTTTAGGAAGAGAAATAGAAGAAAGATGGTACAGAAGAGATGGAGTAGTGTAGAATCCTACACTCTTATGGCCTATAGGACAAAAAATAAATCATATAATGGAAATACTAACAGAAAAATGTACAAATATACAAATTAATACAAAAGCAATTAAAACAAAATGAAATGGGCTTTTGCAAGGCAATGATATACACTAGTATAAATTACATAAGTGAAGGTCTTTTATTTAATAATTACCACTTTTAAGTATACTTTTAATTTATTACCATTTTTGTCAACTTTTAGCAATAGTTACTTAAAACAATTTTAAAACACGCTCATATCCTCTCTCTCTTTAGGGTTTTGTTGTTCTTTCTTCTCCATTCCATTCGCTCATATCCTCTCTCTTTTCTTTCTACTCTTCTGTCCGAAAATTTTAGGGTATTGTTGTTCTTTTTCCCCCATTTTTCAGCATAGAATTCTAATGGAAGAAGGTAAACAAAAATCACCTAGAAGAAGTCCGCGAATACATAGTGATGGTGGTACTTCGAATTAGAAAGTTTATAGAAGAAGTCGAATGAGGGGTCAAGTTTCATCTCCTACTGCTATGGATGATGTTAATGACAGTCCCAATTTTAGTTTGGGAATCTCACAATTCGTATTTGGGTGTTTCAATAGAGATTCAACAGCATAAGAAAACTAAGCATTGTATAAAAACTTGAAAGGGAATATACAAAAATCACTGGGAAAAAGTGTATTTGTCCCTTGGGTTTTGTCTGTTTCTCTTTAAAATATACGAAAATCGGAAATTTTGGCCACCATAGCTCCCAGTTCACAAATGAATCTGTTCACATCATTTGAATCAGCCATTTGGCAAAACTGACTTAGAGCAAAGATTGTCTTCTACTTACTTCCAGCGGTTCTTTTCACCCACGAAAACATTTTCACGTGACTCCTCGAGTTACTCCCCAACTTTCACCTCCTACAACGAAGTTAAGAAAGGATTTAAAAAAGTCATCAAATCATAACAAATCAAACCAACAAACTGCAAAAATGAATAAAACTTGAATTAAAAGTGTATTACACTGTATTAAAGTTGAATTAGAAGAGTGAATTAAGAAAGAATTTAAACAAACAACTAAGGAAACAACGAGAGAGTCTTCTATATATTGAATTAAACTTGAATCTATTATGAATTAACTAGGAAAATCATTCAGAAGAGTGAATTAAGAAAGGATTTAAAAAGGTCATCAAATCATAACAAATCAAACCAACAAACAGCAAAAATGAATAAAACTTGAATTAAAAGTGTATTACACTGTATTAAAGTTGAATTAGAAGAGCGAATTAAAAAAGAATTTAAACAAACAACTAAGGAAACAACGAGAGAGTCTTCTATAGATTGAATTAAACTTGAATCTATTATGAATTAACTAGGAAAATCAATCAGAAGAGTGAATTAAGAAAGAATTTAAAAAAAGTCATCAAATCATAACAAATCAAACCAACAAACTGCAAAAATGAATAAAACTTGAATTAAAAGTGTATTACACTGTATTAAAGTAGAATTAGAAGAGCGAATTTAATTTAATTCAGCCAAATTGTCATATATGGTAAAAAAAATAATGTTGACAAATATAGTAAATATTTTTTAAAAAGTATACACGTAAGTGATTTCCCCTATACACTACCCAAAGTTACGATAAAGAACCAAGTAAGATAAGAAAATATAAAAGGAGAACAACCTATAACCAAAAACCTTATAGACATAAAAACTATTTTTTAAGAAAATCTTCGGCTAGAAAGCCATATTTAAATAGAAATAGACATGTTAGAAAATATAGAAATGATAGAAATTATAAAATAAATTAGAATGTTATACTTGTGGAAGTATAGAACACTTAGCAAATACATGCCCCAAAAGGAATAACATGAAGACTAGAAATTCTCAATTAATAGAAGGTTTTCAAGAAACATTATTAAATGTAGACGAATATATGTCAGACACAGAAAGTATATATTCAGTAGTAAGCATAGATATAGAAGAAATAAATACTCAATCAGACGCATCTGATTCAGAAGATGATAATTTAGTTAATGAAATAGGCATAGAAAGAAATTAATATTTCTTAGACAATATAATAATAGATACTATGATGAATACTTCTCAAGATTGTAACCATGAGTTCGAAAGACTAAAATGAATAGATAGTAATCAATGTAATATATGTAAATGGTATCCTAGTAAAATAAATAGAGCAAAATGCAAAAATTGTTATATGGAAGCCTGTATTAGTTGTATAGAAAATAAGTTAAAACAAAGAGTAAATAAAACTGAAGAACAAGTTCATATAAAAGACCAGGCTACTAATCTAAGACTAATAACCTTAGAAACAAGAATAAAGGAATTAGAACAAAGAATAACTAAATTAGAAAAGGAAAAGAAAAAATAGACGAGGAGAATACACAGTCACAAGGTACAATACATTTAGATCAAATATAAAATGAATTAATGAATGTACAAGAAAATAATACTAGTTTTATATGTAATGAAGATAAAAAGTTTGGAACAATAAAAATACTAGTAAGAATAAAAATAAAAGATGTAGAGATAGAAACTTTAGCCTTAGTAGATACAGGATGCACTAGTTGCCTCCTTAATAAAAAGATACTACCACATAATTTATTATATACTCTAAAAAATTTTGAAGAACCTATACAAGCAATACAAATGGATGGAACATATAATATTTACGACCAGTATATAGAAAAAGCACAAATAAGTTTTATCAATACTTGCAACGAATTCTATAAACCAACATACAATATGTATAAAATATTAGTAAGAGATCTTAATATTAAAACTAACTTAGTATTAGGTTTACAGTTTCTTATACAAAATAACGGAAGTTGTTTATTTTCTAGAGATGGAGTAATGCTGTTTAGAAATACAACATACACTCCGGTACAAATTAATAAAATCCCTACCAAAGAATTGCCTAATAATAAAGACAATAAAATAATGAATAAAATAACAACTCCATGTTGTGACGACTTTGGCAATAAAAGCAGTTGTTCAAAAAACCTATATGAAAAAAAACAAGAAGAAAATTATATAGAAGATACATACATAGAAGACATAGAAAAAGACTGTACCTTAATAAATGTAGAAACAGAATTTTATAATTTTCAAAAAGAAATAAATACTATAGGAAAAATAAAAAATCCTAAAGACATAGAAAATATAATAGCAATATTAGATTAAATGGAAATAATAGGAGAAAAGCCTTTAATACATTGGGGAATTAATAAAATTATGTGTAAATTAGATAAAATAAATCCAGAATACACAATAAAGATAGCAACAATAGAAGCAAATAATGAAGACACTGAAGAATTTACTAAACAGATTAAAGAATTACTTAAATTAGAAGTAATAAGAAGATCCACATCTAGACATAGATCAGCAGCTTTTATGGTTAGAAATCACAGTGAACAAGTGCGAGGAAAAGCACACATGGTAATAAATTACAAAAGGTTAAATGACAATACTAGAACAAATGCATATAAATTACCAAATAAAAATGAATTAATTAATAGAATACAAGGTAAAAAGATATTTAGTAAATTTGACTGTAAATCAGGATATTGGCAGGTAAAAATGCACCCGAAAAACATAGAATGGATAGCCTTCACTTGTCCTAAAGGACATTTTGAGTGGCTAGACATGCCTTTTTGTTTAAAGACAGCTCCACCTATCTTCCAAAGAAAGATGGATGATATGTTCGGAGATTATAAGAATTTTGTATTAGTATATGTAGACGATATTTTAGTATTTTGTAAAAATATACAAGAACATTTAGGACACCTACAGACACTATTTAGATTATTTGTAGAATACGAAATAATAATTAGTAAAAAGAAAATGGAACTATGTAAAACACATATAAATTTCTTAGGAGTAACTTTAGGAGAAGGAAAGGTAAAATTACAACCACATATAGCCAAAAAAGTATTAGATATGCCAGATTAGCTAGATAATACAAAAGAATTACAAAATTTTTTAGGATTAGTCAATTATGCGAGAAATTTTATTCAAGACTTAGAAAAAATAGCAGGTCCATTATATGCAAAGACAGGTAGTAAAGGACAAAAACACTTTAATATAGAAGACATTAAACTAGTTCAACAAATTAAAGAAAAAGTTAAAAATATACCAGACTTACAGATACATTTAGAATCAGATTATTTAATAGTCCAAACAAATGGTAGTAAATTAGGATGGGGAGCCATCTTAAAATCAAGACCAAATAAATATAGTCCAAAAAATGAAGAAAAAATATGTGCCTACCTAAGTGGAAATACAAAGAAAAAGGAAATATGAGTAGTATAGACGCAGAAGTGTTAGCTGTAATATATGGATTAAATAGTTTTAAATTATATATTTTAAACAAAAATGAAGTATTAGTAAGAACAGACTGCGAAACAATTGTTAAATTTCATGAAAAAATAAATAGTAAAGCTAGTAGTAAACGAAGATGGTTAAACTTTATGGATATAATATCTATATAGAATAACATTATTTTCGAATATATTAAAGGAAAAGACAATGATTTAGCAGATAAACTAAGTAGACTACAATTAAAAACTAACTAAATTTTATTTCAGTATGAGACCAAGCATGAGACCAATTGGCCAAACGCCAGAAGACAAAGGCAAGGGCATCGCCCAGCCAAATACATATGCTCAGACATTATTAGGAAGACAAAATTTCAGACAAATGCATAACTTAATGGAGAGAATTTATTTTGGTAAGTATAATTTAATTTCATATCCTAAGTGCAATTTATCATTTAGAGTAGTCCAGACTGTAATTTAGATAAGGCTCAACAATGTTTAATAGATAACTTATGGATTGCATACAATAAAAAAGACACTAAGTATTTTATAACAGCTTCTAATGCTTTATGTCAATACTTTTCAGACAAAAATAAAGATAATATATTTAAATATTATTTAGTTATACATGGTAAAATCAAAGGTATTTTTCAAATTTGGATAGAAGTAATAGATTCTATAAATGGAGTAAAAAACCCGCTTTTTAAAGGTTTTAATAATTTCACTGAAGCTTTAGACTATGCAAGAGGAATTCTTGGGCCAAATTATTATATTCCACCAGCCCTTAGACAAAGCCCAAACCAAATACCTCAATACAATATCCAAAAAGATTCAGAAAAAATAATATTTTGTGATCATTGTATATCCATGACTGAGGATTTCAACAGACTCAATGCCAAAAATGAAATCCTTATTCAAGAAAATATGAGATTAGTGAGACAACTCGAGACATTTCAGAGCAAATACTCGCCAAGAACAGACAATACTATGGAGAAAGAAGACATGAGTTCTCCATCTCTTTTAAAAATGGATGAGACGGGTGTGCATTCCCCTCTGAATGCTAAGAACTCTACTGTATCGGAGCATGATATAGCTAGTCCGGTTCAAACGGTGACCGATAAAAACTTATCAAATCCGTTAATTGCTGTCACTTTGCCAAAAAGTGAAGAAGAGGAGTCTTCTTCCTCACGAAGGAGATTACCTAAATATTTTTAGAAAGACTCTTTAAGAAAAAATGAAGTATTAAAAAAGAGAAAAAATGAAAAATTAGAAAAAATAATCAAACAAACTTTAGAGAAATTTTTTCAAGAAAAAAGCCAAGACAAATATATTATTAAAGACATTTCTAGTCCAAGTAATGGTTCAAAAGACAATATTCACAGTCCTTCTCTATCCGACGAAGAACAGATTAATAATATTGAAGACTCACAAGAACCTCATGAAGATGATGACTCAGGCATGAGTTTTGATACTATTGCATTACATAATTTAGACACTTAATCATTTTATATTTCTTAAACTATTTTATATCACTTCATTCCATATCATATACTACGGATATACTTGAAGCAAAGACAAGGTACTAAAAAGATGAAAAAAGGATACAAAATGTCAAGAATGGCATGGGAATGGCAAAAAGATATGGGCAAGAAAATTCAATAATATGGAGATGAGATAATTGACAAAAGACTTCATCAACAGAAACAAAAGTCACAACATAGACAAGTCACTAAATTGAAAAAAGACAAAGGCACAAAAAATAACGATAAAAAAGCAAGAAGACATGGGCAAAAGAATGGCAAAGTCAAGAATGGCATGTGTCAAGAAAGACAAAAAAGACATGGCAAAAATAAGTCAAGAATGGCATGTGTCAAGAATAAGATAAAAAGATAAAGATGGTGCAAGAAATATTAATACAAAGTCAAAAATATTAGGTGGGGATGCCCACTACGTGTCATGTAATATTAAAAGTATTAGGTGGGGATACCCACTACGTGTTCTGTAAAAATGAGTGTGTTGTCACTTTATCACTACCCTCCAAAAGAGGAAAAAACTGTTGACATAGCACGCGTATATCGAATAATTGAGTCTGTAATATAAGTCAAAAGATGAAATTAATAATGCATGTGACGATGGGGCCCAATGTGTACCCGACTTGCATTATTAAAGTAATCTTATCAAGTTGTCGGCCATAAATAATTAAGGCCACGTAGTAGTGTCATTTTGGTCTTTTTAGTTCTTCTAAAGTCCTATATAAGATATGAGGTGACGAGCGGAGAAAGTAGAATGAAAAAAGAGTGGAAAAGAGCGGAGAGCAAAAAAGTTAAGAGTGAGAAACATTCCAACATCCTTTCCTCCCTCCATACTCCTTTATGTACCAAAAATTCTCTCTTGTATATTAAAGTCTGCGAAATAATAAAAGTGTGTGTTTGAGTTTTAAAGTTTTTCAAGTTTTTCAAAGCTATTCGGGGGTTCTCGAAAGGGAAATCTCTCTCAGTTTATCATGTAAATTTTATGATGTTTGTTTCCCTGAAATTCCCACAAAAATATGTTATCTTTTATTTATGATAGTTTTAATTTTCTAAATGGTTAGTTTAATGTAAATTGTTGTACATGTGTTAAAATATTACCCTTAGTATATGGTTAGTCTCTTAACTTCTTAAATAACGACTATGGATTAGCCTGTAAATTCCTAGGATTCTTGGCCTTGATAGCCCACTTGATAAAAGGACGAAGTTGTTGCCAGATAAATATCTGGGGTGTGGCTAAAGATGAAGTTTTTAAGAGTAAAGGTTAAGGGAAAGAGATGAAAGGGGTAAAAAAAAAAAAACGTTTTTCATATATATATATATATATATATTCATATAAAAATGGGGAAATTAAGGTATTATATCATAAATAAACAATATAACTCTAAAAGAGAGAGGGAGTAATCTGTTTAGTAAATTCTTCAGTGTCTTCATTATTTGCTTCTATTGTTGCTGTCTTTATTGTGTATTCTGGATTTATTTTATCTAATTTACACATAATTTTATTACTTTCCCAATGTATTAAAGGTTTTTCTCCTATTATTTCCATTTCATCTAATATTGCTATTATATTTTCTATGTCTTTAAGATTTTTTATTTTTCCTATAGTATTTATTCCTTTTTGAAAATTATAAAATTCTGTTTCTACATTTATTAAGGTATAGTCATTTTCTATGTCTTCTATGTATGTATCTTCTATATAATTTTCTTCTTGTTTTTCTTCATATAGTTTTTTGAACAACTGTCTTTATTGCCACAGTCGTCACAACATGGAGTTGTTATTTTATTCATTATTTTATTGTCTTTATTATTAGGCAATTCTTTGGTAGGGATTTTATTAATTTGTACTGGAGTATATGTTGTATTTCTAAACAGCATTATTTTATCTCTAGAAAATAAACAACTTCCGTTATTTTGTATAAGAAACTGTAAACCTGAAATGTCTCAAGTTGTCTCACAAGTCTCATATTTTCTTGAATAAGGATTTCATTTTTGGCATTGAGTCTGTTGAAACCCTCAGTCATGGATATACAATGATCACAAAATATTATTTTTTCTGAATCTTTTTGGATATTGTATTGAGGTATTTGGTTTGAGCTTTGTCTAAGGGCTGGTGGAATATAATAATTTGGCCCAAGAATTCCTTTTGCATAGTCTAAAGCTTCAGTGAAATTATTAAAACCTTTAAAAAGCTGGTTTTTTACTCCATTTATAGAATCTATTACTTCTATCCAAGTTTAAAAAATACATTTGATTTTACCATGTATAACTACATAATATTTAAATTTATTATCTTTATTTTTGTCTGAAAAGTATTGACATAAAGCATTAGAAGCTGCTATAAAATACTTAGTGTCTTTTTTATTGTATGCAATCCATAAGTTATCTATTAAACATTGTTGAGCCTTATCTAAATTACAGTCTGGACTACTCTAAATGATAAATTGCACTTAGGATATGAAATTAAATTATACTTACCAAAATAAATTCTCTCTATTAAGTTGTTTGTTGTGCTTAATGGTCTGAAATTTTGTCTTCCTAATAATGTCTGAGCATATGTATCTGGCTGTGCGATGCCCTTGCCTTTGTCTTCTGGCGTTTGACCAGTTGGTCTCATGCTTGGTCTCATATTGAAATAAAATTTAGTTTGTTTTTAATTGTAGTCTACTTAGTTTATCTGCTAAATCATTGTCTTTTTCTTTAATATATTCGAAAATAATGTTATTGTATATAGATATTATATCCATAAAGGTTAACCATCTTCGTTTACTACTAGCTTTACTATTTATTTTATCACGGAATTTAACAATTGCTTCGCAATCTGTTTTTACTAATACTTCATTTTTGTTTAAAATATATAATTTAAAACTATTTAATCCATATATTACAGCTAACACTTCTGCGTCTATACTACTCATATTTCCTTTTTCTTTGTATTGTCCACTTTGTTAGACATATATTTTTTCTTCATTTTTTGGACTATATTTATTTGGTCTTGATTTTAAGATGGCTCCCCATCCTAATTTACTACCATCTGTTTGGACTATTAAATAATCTGATTCTAAATGTATCTGTAAGTCTGGTATATTTTTAACTTTTTCTTTAATTTGTTGAACTAGTTTAATGTCTTCTATATTAAAGTGTTTTTGTTCTTTACTAACCTGTCTTTGCATATAATGGACCTGCTATTTTTTCTAAGTCTTGAATAAAATTTCTCGCATAATTGACTAATCCTAAAAAATTTTGTAATTCTTTTGTATTATCTAGCTAATCTGGCATATCTAATACTTTTTTGGCTATATGTGGTTGTAATTTTACCTTTCCTTCTCCTAAAGTTACTCCTAAGAAATTTATATGTGTTTTACATAGTTCCATTTTCTTTTTACTAATTATTATTCTGTATTCTACAAATAATCTAAATACTGTCTGTAGGTGTCCTAAATGTTCTTGTATATTTTTACTAAATATTAAAATATCGTCTACATATACTAATACAAAATTCTTATAATCTCCGAACATATTATCCATCTTTCTTTTATTTCTCTTCCAAAAGCTCCTGGTAATTTATTAAATAATTTTTTACCTAGTTCTTCATTAAATGTATTCCCACTAATAGTACAATAATAAAAATAATCATTTAGAAACTTCTTTATATGTATCCAATTAGATATACTTAATTGTTCTAATTTTATTACAGTATTTCTTTGTAATGCTACTAAGCCACTATTAGGGTCTTCTTCTGTTAATAACACATGTATTTTATTTGTAAATTGTATGGGTTTGGTCCTAATTCTATTAAATTTTGAAATTCTTGAGGGTAAGTCTGTTTGTATGATTCCCATACTGCTTTACAAGATTCTCCTAAAAATGTCTCTAAGTATCTATACATAGTCTCAGTGTCTGTTTCTTGATAATTTTTAATAAAATCTGCTACTACTATTCCTTTCCATAAGTCTACTACTGTATTCCACATTTGTGGATCATGTGCAGCTATGTTTAATATTTTTCCTTTATTTCCTCCTTCTTGTAGTCTAATAGGTTCTTCTATAGGCATTCTTTTTCCTGCTGGTCTAATATTATCTTTTATTTCTTGGTCAGGTCTAATCCATGGCCGTCTAGGCAAATTACCTGTATTATAACTAATACTTGGGGCTGCAGTAGTTCTTTGGAACGGACTAGCACTATGTGAACTAGTTGCTTCATCCATTAATTCTGTATAACTAGTTATGGATAGATTGTCTATTTTATCTTCATTCATGTCTTCTAATTCATTTATCCTATATGCTAAATTATCATCTCTTTCTTGGCATATTCTAAAATGTTCTATTGTTTCCATTACATTCATTTTACCTTTTTTACGTCCTCTACATTTAAAAACTGTATTGTTATTCTCTTGGTATAGTCTTTTTGCTTCTTCTATAGCTCTTTCTACCTCGTATCCTTCTTGTATTAATTCTATATTCATAAATTCCTCTTATTCTGTATCTATGGTACTTTCAGTTTCATTATCATCTAATTCTTTTTTACTTGTATAATTATAGTCTGTAAACCTAATCGATGTCTCTCCTTTTGAGCTAGTGTACATTAAGTGTTGTTCTGGCACAAATACTTTGGGTTTACTTAATTTGTCTAGATTCCACTCTAATCCTACATATTCTTCTGAGTTTATTCTTATTGGTTTTATTAATTTTATTCCTTTATTACCCATTATTTCTACTACATCATTTACTTGGAGTTTAAATTTTGTGTTACTACTTAAAGTCATTTTTCCTATAAAACATATACACATTAATAAGTTTTTTCCATTATTCATTTCTTCATACCCTTTAGTCTGGATTCCTATTTTAATATGTTTTCCAAATTCTTTTAAATTAATTAAAAAGTTTGGACTAATATAAACAATTCCTCCATTATTTGTCATGTCTACTACGGTTAAGCCAATTATGGATTTCTTTAAATCTGACCATCTATCATCGTATAATACAATTAGAACTTTGGATCCTAAATTCTTTCTAGTTAATCCTTTTATTCCTACAATTATTAATCCCATATGCATTAACATAAGTTTGGGATTTTTAACCGTCTTTATGAAAGCTGGGTTTACTAAATTTAGGTTTGCAAAGTCTTCTCCTATCGCTGATATCTATTCTTCTCTATAGTGTCTGTATAATTGATTATCTTTAGAGAAATGTTTTACATTATATAATGTCTTAGGATTTAATAATTTGAGTTGATTTTGTTGAAAAATCTGCAAATCTCTATCTATATCTATGATTTCATTTAATTCTTGATTTTCTTCTATAGTTGAGTGTCTTTTAAATAATATTCTAGAAATTATATTATTACTTATTCTATTTTCTGAGAAGCTGGGTCTGCTGTTTTGGACTGTTCGCCTATTTGAAAGAAAGTCTATTTTTGAGGTTTTCTAGGTAATTTATGTTTTTCTTTTTTAGGTGTTATTTCTACTTTCTTAAGTAGAGTTATTAATTCGTCTATTTCTGTATTTTTATGAATTTGTTCTAGTTGTTTTTCTTTTAATATTTTATCTATTTTTATGTTTAATTCTACTAGTAAGGCTACTATTGTATTATTTTGTTTAAGGATTACTTTGTCTGTTTGGCTTGAAGGAATATGACTGGAATATCCTATAGGCTCTTGATGGAAGGGGGTTGTAAATTCTAATTTTTTTTTATAATTTATGTCATCTTCGCTCATGAGAGTGAGATTCTTTCAAGTCTTATGATTATTTATTTTAAATGGCTAATTTCAGTATTTATTTTTTCTACTTGTTCTATGATTTTAGTTACTATTTTAGTATTTTAATTTCTAATTCTTTAGGTTTTTCTATTATAGTTTTTACCAGTTTTTCTATTTCTATGTTAGTAGGTATTTTTTCTAAATTAAATTTTGTATTTAGATAATAGATTTTTCTATCTATTTCTAGTTCTTGTGCTTTTAAAAAGTCAAAATTCTTTTCTAATTTATCTAATATTTTATATTGTTTATTTTGTACTACTTCTATTGTCTGTAATAGTTTTATTATAATTTTGTCTCGTTGTTGAATTTTTTCACTAAGATTTATTGTTAAGTCTATTAAAGTATTATATTGCTTATCTTCAGAGTGTAGTATATGTTCTCCTTCAGAAAAATTACACTTTAAAATATTATTTTTGTATAATGATCTGTATTTCTTTTCTGGATGTATTCTTAAGTCTAAATATTCAAGATGTCTTAACGGATATATTTTTCTATCCTAGTGAACTTTTAACTTGACTAATTCTTTTATAGTATTTTATTCTATTAGTAGTATATTTTATATCTAATTTAATGTTATTTATTCCGTTAATAAGATTAGCTTTATGTTCTATCAATGAGTCTATAAGATGTTTGCCTTTTATTAATGAATCTACAAGATATTTATCTTCTATTAATAATTTATTTAACTGTTGTTCTGTCCATTTTAAATAATCTATTAATTCTTTTAGAGTGTTCCTAAGTTCAAATCTATATTGTATTTCTTTGTATAGCCAACTATAAACTAATCTTATTCTATTAATATATTCTAAAGGCATGTATATTATCCAAATTTATTTTTTTCAAGTCTTTTTACGTATCTTCTTATTCTTAGTTTGGAATTTTCAATCTATCGCTCAATATGGTTTAATTCCCTATTAAGATAATTTTGTCGTAATATGATTCTTCTAAGGTTAATTGTCGTCTTATTTCTAATTCTCTGTCTAAAAGGTATGTTTTATCTAATTTTTCTTCTATAAGCCACTGAGTTACTTGTTTATACCTTCTAGCTATGGTTTGCATTAATTATCCTAACAAAATTGCTTATTTTTTTAAGTTTTTATGTATCCAATTTATTCTCATATTACACCAATCTATGTCACTATAGTAATCTTGTATTTCCCACCTTATATTATTTATGAATTCCGGATCTAGTATGTTATCTAAATCTTTAGTAGTCTTAATATTATATTTATTTTCTATCTGTCTCTTCCTTGCTACAACTACTCTTTTTAGATTATATTCTCTATATAAATTCCAGTATATAAATCTTATATTTATAAATGAAGGATGTCTTTTCATCTACAACTATGTTTCCAAAAACTTCTCGCTCTGATACCAAATATATGACGCTTAGATAAAATATAATGACTTAAATAAAATAATATTATATAGCAGATGTATAGATAATAATGATTTAAGCAAATAAAGATAAATAAGGACTAAAGCAAATATGTAGTAAATCCTACTCAGTACTCCCTCTCTCATCTAGTTAAATCATGTGTTTTTACGATTAAATTTCCTAATTTCCCCATTTTTTACGTTTTCCACATTTTTTTTTTAATTTTACCTGTTCATCTCTTCTTCTTAACCTGTGTCTTAACAACTTCATCTTTAACCACACCCCGAATATAAACACTGGCAACAACTTCGTCCTTTTATCAAGCGGACTATAAAGGCTAAGAATCCTAGGAATTTACAGGTTAATCCATAGTCGTCATTAAGAAGTTAAGGAGCTAACCATATACTTAGGGTAATTTTTTAACACATGTATTACAATTTACATTAAACTAACCACTTAAGAAAACTAAAAAGATTAAACTAACAACTTAAAATATAACATATTTTTTAGGGAAATTTCGGGAAATAAGCATCATAAAAACTTACATAATAAATCGAGAGAGGTTTCCCTTTCGGGAACCCCCGAAGAGCTTTGAAAAAACTTCAAAAACTTTAAGACTCAAACACACTTATATTATTTCACAAGCTTTAATATACAAAAGAGGACTTTTGGTACATAGGGGAGTATGTAAGGAGGAAAGGATATTGGGAATTTTCTCACTTGTTTCTTTTTTCCACTCTTTTTTCATTCTACTTTCTCCGCTCGTCACCTCATGTCTTATATAGGACTTTAGAAGAACTAAAAAGACCAAAATGACACTACTACGTGGCCTTAATTATTAATGGCCGACAACTTGATAAGATTCTTTTAATAATGCAAGTCGGGTACACATTAGGCCCCATCGTCACATGCATTATTAATTTCATCTTTTGACTTATATTACAGACTCAATGATTCGACAGACGCGTGCTATGTCAACAGTTTTTCCCTCTTTTGGAGGGTAGTGATAAAGTGACAACACACTCATTTTTACAGAACACGTAGTGGGTATCTCCACCTAATACTTTTAATATTACATGACACGTAGTGGACATCCCCACCTAACATTTTTGACTTTGTATTAATATTTCTTGCACTATCGTTAGCTTTTTATCTTATTCTTGACACATGTCATTCTTGACTTATTTTTGCCATGTCTTTTTTGTCTTTCTTGACACATGCCATTCTTGACTTTGTCATTCTTTTGCCCATGTCTTCTTGCTTTTTTATCTTTATTTTTTGTGACTTTGTCTTTTTTTCATTTAGTGACTTGTCTATGTTGTGACTTTTGTTTCTGTTGATGAAGTCTTTTGTCAATTATCTCATCTCCATATTATTGAATTTTCTTGCCCATATCTTTTTGCCATTCCCATGCCATTCTTGACATTTTGTATCTTTTTTCCATCTTTTTAGTAACTTGTCTTTGCTTCAAGTATATCCGTAGTATATGATATGGAATGAAGTGATATAAAATAGTTTAAGAAATATAAAATGATTAAGTGTCTAAATTATGTAATGTAATAGCATCAAAACTCATGCCTGAGTCATCATCTTCATAAGATTCTTGTGAGTCTTGAATATTATTAATCTGTTCTTCGTCGGATAGAGAAGGACTGTGAATATTGTCTTCTGAATCGTTACTTG
Organism: Solanum pinnatisectum; assembly: GCA_035578085.1. Taxonomy (NCBI): domain Eukaryota; kingdom Viridiplantae; phylum Streptophyta; class Magnoliopsida; order Solanales; family Solanaceae; genus Solanum; species Solanum pinnatisectum. The sequence continues at coordinate 39,916,311 of CM069076.1, read as the reverse complement.
GACTAGGAATGTCTTTAATAATATATTTGTCTTGGCTTTTTTCTTGAAAAAATTTCTCTAAAGTTTGTTTGATTATTTTTTCTAATTTTTCATTTTTTTCTTTTTTAATACTTCATTTTTTCTTAAAGAGTCTTTCTGAAAATATTTAGGTAATCTCCTTTGTGAGGAAGAAGACTCCTCTTCTTCACTTTTTGGCAAAGTGACAGCCATTAACGGATTTGATAAGTCTTTACCGGTCACCGTTTGAATCGGACTAGCTGTATCATGCTCCGATACAGTAGAATTTTTAGCATTCAGAGGGGAATGCACACCAATTTTAAATTATACATTTTAAACAAAAATGAAGTATTAGTAAGAACAGACTGCGAAGCAATTGTTAAATTCTATGAAAAAATAAATAGTAAAGCTAGTAGTAAACGAAGATGGTTAAACTTTATGGATATAATATCTATATACAATAACATTGTTTTCGAATATATTAAAGGAAAAGACAATGATTTAGCAGATAAACTAAGTAGACTACAATTAAAAACTAACTAAATTTTATTTCAGTATGAGACCAAACATGAGACCAACTGGCCAAACGCCAGAAGATAAAGGCAAGGGCATCGCCCAGCTAGATACATATGCTCAGACACTATTAGGAAGACAAAATTTCAGACCATTAAGCACAACAAACAACTTAATGAAGAGAATTTATTTTGGTAAATATAATTTAATTTCATATCCTAATTGTAATTTATCATTTAGAGTAGTTCCAGACTGTAATTTAGATAAGGCTCAACAATGTTTAATAGATAACTTATGGATTGTATGTATGTGTATATATATATATATATATATATTATTTGGGGGAAAATTAAAGTAATATGTAAAAAAAGATTAAATTTATTTTTTTTTTGGATGAATTCAAAGAAATTGAAGATAGTGAAATTTTAAAAAAAATTTGAACTCTCACGAACAAAGTAAAAATTCATGTAATTAATCAATTGAGCTACTAAAATTCGATTGATATTATTTATTACACTTAAATACACAATTTAATTTTAATTATTTAAATTTTAGTCAAAAATTTATTTTTTGAGATTTCAATTTTAATCACTCAATTCTTATTTGTCAAATATATTTTTATTTTTATTTATTCTATAACCACTTAATGTTTTTAATGTTTAATATTAATAATAATGTATTAATGATATCAAGCACTCAATTATCTTTTCTTTTCCATATTGTTAAATTCTTTACTTCTATAACATGTATCGAATAATTATTACCAATATTAATTTTGAGTTTATCGTTCAAGATTTTTAAATTTTTTTTTCTTTATGTATATTGTTTTAAAATGTGAAACGAAATTTTTATAGATTCACTTTTATATTGTGGGTTACAAGAATTAATATAAAAAAAGAGTTAACCAAATAAATTTGTGAAAGCACAAGATAATAGTTGTATGAATATATATTTTTTTACACTGAGATGTAAAACTAAAAAAAAAGAAAAGCTTTAGAAACGTTGGTAAAATAGGGTGCAAAGATAAAATAAAAATGGGTTTATGCAAAGAAAAAAAAGGCATATGAAGAAAGGACTAAAAATTGAGAAAATGGAAGTATGAGAGAGAAAGTGTGACAACAAGAAATGGGACCCACAATAATACTTGTCAAAAGGAAATGGTGTCTTCATGTTAGGGTTTTGCCCTGATTTTCTTACCATAATTTAAGAATTATTTTTCCTTAAAGAAAAGACAAAACATTATCATAAATGTTTTTACTTTTCCTCAAAGGAAAATATAATATTATTTCATATTTGGTTTATTTTTTCCTTTTAGGAAAATGAGTTTTAGATTAGCTGGTCCTTTTCTAGTAAGAAAAGGTTTTAGGACTCTATAAATATAGGTTTGTTTCTTCTAACACAATAACAATAGAATCCACAATGTAGTCATTTAGAGAGTTTTGTTTATGGGGAGATTTTTCTCTCAACGATATTAATATTTTCTTTTTATTAGTTTTTAATTATGTAGGCCAATTGATCATATCATATAATAATATTATGTCTTTTAGTATAGTTTTATGTGTCGTCTAATTTATCAACCATATGATTTGCAAATTGTAAGCTTCTGCATGACGCCCTAATCACCCTTCATAACCCATCAAGTGGTATCAGAGCACATGGTTCAATGATCCAATGGTTCAACAAGATTGAAGAAAGGTTCAGGTGGTTTCAAATCAATTTGTAATCAACGTGATAATAATAAAGATTTTTGCGTTACTACATGTGGGGAAATTTTCAAATATATTTTCAACAATCCTGCCGCTCTATCCTTAAAAACGAAATCAATTTTCAACCCCAGCAAACTTTAATGCTTGGGCTCCACTTTTAACTCATGCATCTTACTTTTAACGCATGAGCTCCACTTTTAACTCATGCATCTTACTTTTAACGCATGAGCTCCACTTTCAACTCATGCATATTACTTTTAACGCATGAGCTCCACTTTCAACCCTGTTCATCACTTTTAACACAGGGCTCCAATTTTAACCCATATCAATTTTAAATTATGGTAAGCAGCAGCGATACATGAAGATTGTGTGAAGAAAGAAGAACAAGATTATCATGCAATGAAGAAGACTAATCAAGCTTTGTCAAGAAAATCCAGTCAAAAGGGGAGATTTGTTAGGGTTTTGCCCTGATTTTCTTACCATAATTTAAGAATTATTTTTCCTTAAAGAAAAGAAAAAACATTACCATAAATGTTTTTACTTTTCCTCAAAGGAAAATATAATATTCTTTCATATTTGGTTTATTCTTTCCTTTTAGGAAAAGGAGTTTTAGATTAGCCGGTCCTTTTCTAGTAAGAAAAGGTTTTAGGACTCTATAAATATAAGTTTGTTTCTTCTAACACAATAACAATAGAATCCACAATGTAGTCGTTTAGAGAGTTTTGTTTATGGGGAGATTTTTCTCTCAACGATATTAATATTTTCTTTTTATTAGTTTTTAATTATGTAGGCCAATTGGTCATATCATATAATAATACTATGTCTTTTAGTATAGTTTTATGTGTCGTCTAATTTATCAACCATATGATTTGCAAATTGTAAGCTTCTGCATGACGCCCTAATCACCCTTCATAACCCATCACTTCATACAACTATTGTTGGTTGTGCCTCAACCACCATAGCATTTTTCCTAGATCTACAAATATGGAGAGAGGACCTAAATGTTTATCTAAAAAGAAGTGGAGTATATTTGATTTAGAGTGAAGAGTAAAGTTGTCAATTTATATTTTTTATTCATGTATTAATTATTCAGGTATAACTTATTTCATCTTTTACCCCGCATAAAATAATACATAGATTGTTTCATAACTTAAACATGTATTGGTTATGTGGTTTTCTAATTTTCTAACCAAGCATGGTATTATGTGTGTTGAATTTTGTACTTTGACAAAAAAAAATGCTATCAAACATGGTAAAACTTATGCAACATTTTATACCTGAATAACTCAACCCTTATCCATTAACCAAATGGCCCCTTAACGACATTTAAGAGGTAAGAGTAACATTCGTGGAATAATTTTATAATGGCTAATGCTCATTGTTGTCTTTTCTTCGGGGCATACTGAGCCTCAATCCGACTTGATTCCTATGGGACGAATTTTATCATTGGCCTCTCAAAGTAATGTCGTTACTTTGGCCGTCTTTCACATGTCCTTGCTTAATCTGTTGACACATTTCATTCGACTCTACCTTTCATAACATTATGTCTCATAACCACATATCTTAACTATTTTTACCCTATACAATTTATTTAAGTTGTTGAACACCTTCAATATGGACTAAAAAATATGAGGAAAAGGGTATAAAAAAAACGAAAAAGGACAAAAAATATCCTTTTACCTTTGAGGAGTGGTTCATAAATACCCTCCTTCCACCTTTGGATCCAAAAATATACTTAACGTTTATTTTTTGGATCAAACATACCTTTAAACTAACATAATTAAGGTCAAGTTTTGACCCCTTTTAAAAGAACCATGTGACATTTTCTAATTGATCATAAATATTAATTTCTATGTAGAAATCCTTAGAACCCAACCACTGACCTGTTTTAAGCAATAGAATGGCTTCTTCATCTCCTTGTGATCTTCCTTCAATCTTGTTATTAAAGAAAAGTACATGAGAAACTCTGAATTGTTGAACACTAGATTACTTAAATGTGAAGATATTGTTATTGACATTTCACGTAACCAATTGTTGAATCCAACTACTATTGAACTGAAATACAAAAATAATTAATCATCGTTAATATCCCAAAATTTCCATAATTAGACTAAAAGGAGATGTAGACCCTAGACGGAAGAGTTCTGTTTACCTTAAATCGGGTCAATAGGTTGAATTTTAAAAATCTAGTGGGTTTCTATATAATTTTTTTGAAATTAAAATTGTAACCAATTGGAAAATGCCATGTGGCTTTTAAAAAAAAGTCAAAACTTGACCTTAGTTCTGTTAGTTTGGGAGGTATGTTTGATCCAAAAAGTAAATTTTAAAGGTTCTTTTATACCCAAAGGTAAAATGAGGATTTTTGAACCATTTCTCAAATGTCATCTACTAGTAAAAAAATTTAATATCACGAAATTTATAAAATAATACTTGAAATCTATCAGTCAGTAAAACTAAAACACTATATTATCTTACATACAAGATTACGTAGTAACAAACATTAATAATGTAATGGAAAAAAGAAAATTATTACATCTTACCATTTATCCTTAATAACATAAGCATAAATTATTGACTGTAAAAATACATACCAGGACCTGTAACATAAGCAATAATGTCAGTGAGCCACTAAACAGGAGCAAAGTACACAAATATTTAATTGTGAAGAAGAAGAAGAGGTTCAAAATTTTTGTTGTTTTAAAATGAGAGGAAATTCCTCTATTTATAGATAACAAAGTGTAGTGTAAAAAAATGTTTATTGTGTCTTATCGGAAAGATTCCAACTATTTGAAAAAGTTGCAACCTTTCGAAAAGGTCACAACCTTTCATAAAAGTCAGAACGTTTCATAAATGTCGCAACTCTTCATTAAAATGACAACTTTTCATAAAAGTCACAACTTTTCATGAAAGGGGAAGACTAGTTTTGAAAATAAATAAATTAAAAGGAAATTTTTGTTTGTGATGGCGCCATGTAGGCGGACCTAAAATTCTCTTTTATATATATACTAGTTAAATTACCCGCGCTTCGCGCGAAAATTTAATATCACAAAATTTATAAAATAATACTTAAAATCTACCCGTCATTAGAACTAAAACACTATATTATCTTACATACAAGATTACGTAGTAACAAACATTAATAATGTAAAGGAAAATAAAAATTATAATATCTTATTATTTATCCTTAATAACATAAGCATAAATTAATGATTGTAAAAATACATACCATGATCTGTAACATAAGCAAGGGTGTCAGTCAGCCACTCAATAGGAGCAAAGTACACGAATATTTGAAGAAGAATAAAAAGAAGAAGAATAAGAAGAATAAGAAGAAGAAGATGTTCAGAATTTTTGTTGTTTTAAAATGAGAGGAAATCCCTCTATTTATAGACAACAAAGGGTAGTGTGAATAAATGTTTATTGCGCCTTATCGAAAATGTTACAATTATTTGAAAAAGTTGCAACCCTTCGAAAAGGTCACAACCTTTCATAAAAGTCGCAACTTTTCATAATAGACACAACTTTTCATAAAAATCACAATTTTTCGTAAAAGTCATAACTTTTCATAAAAATCGCAACTCTTCATTAAAGTCGCAACTTTTCATAGAAGTCACAATTTTTCATGAAAGGAGAAAGTTAGTTTTGAAAATAAATAAATTAAAAGAGAATTCTGGTTTGTGGTGGCGCCACGTTGGCGGGCCTAGAGTTTTTCTTTTATATATATATATGATACGATATGATATATATATATATATATATATATCTATGATTTTTTGCCCTTTTTCCTTGAAAAGAAAATAGAGTAAAAAAATTGTTTCCACATTTTCAATTTCCCGCGCAAAACGAATCAGCAAAACTTCATTTCCTTCCACTAACTTCCGACGCACATATGCCACCGCCATGACCTCCACCGCATCCAAAAATCCCTCCGCCATCCGCCACCATCAACAACCACCTCTGCCGCCGGCGTTGACTGACGCCGACATTGTTCAATTAGCTCAACTATATCACCCGCAATCCTCCACTCCTCTACCGGCTTTTCTTCTCTCCGAGGACTCTCACCAGACCCTCGTATCCTATCTCCACTCACGCGCCTCTTCTCCTAACCCCTCACTCGCCGTCTCCGAATACCTCTCAGCTCTTCTCTCCCTTACCCAACTCCACACTTCACTTTCCCCTCTCGTCCCTCTTCTTCTTTCTTCCTACATTTCCCTCTACACATCCCATAAAATTCCCCACGACAAATCCTCTCTCTCCATTTTCCAACTCTTCGTGACTCATATTGTAACAGTTCAGGTTCAAGAATTACCGGCAATAGTCGAATTGATTATATCTTATTTACCTCGGATTATTGATTCTGAGGATACCCATATTCTAGCTATATTTGCTAAATGTATTGAGCTGATCAGATTTTCAAATGAAATCGGTAAGCCTTTGGAATATGTTGATAAGGTGTTTGATAAAATGCTTAGCTGTGATTGGAGTAAGGTTTTGTTGTTAAAATTGGTAGAAATTGTTAAGGATTTGAATTTTATTGGGAAGGGGAAAAGGAAGGAATTTTTGGAGAGGGTGTTTAGTGGAATGAAGAATGTGGACTTACAGGATTTGCCTGGGTTGGTGTATCAATTGTTAGTATTGGGATCAAAGGGTTTTGGTAAGAAGGAAGTTATTGAAGGGATTGTGATGTACTTTGGTGGGGTGAAGTCAGGTGGTTCAATAATGAGGCAAGTTGAAGGGACTGTGTTGCTTCATGTGAATTTTGCTGTGAAGCAAAATCCTTCTTTGGGACAGGAGGTGTTAGGGCTAGTGAGGTCTGATTATCGAGTGTTTAATCATTTTATTGTTGCAATATTGTTGTCAGTTGCTAGAGTGAAGAGGCTTACTGAGAGCTCTATTGGGGTTCTGAAAACATCACTTTTTGCTGCTTATAAAGACTTGAAGTTTGCCAGGTACATTTTGCTGTCCTCTCTTTGTCATTACTCCTATTCATCGATTATCTTTGTTGGATTAGTACTGATGTTTTTGTAGAACTTATACTGTTTTTTTTTTCCATTTAATGTAATTCTCTTACCATATAAACAGCTTTGTCTTTAACAGTAATTTTTTTCAAATTAAATTTAAATATTTGTAATAAAAAATTGAGATTATTCTAAATATGTTTATTTTGTTTAACGAAAATTATGGACTCAGTGTCCCGATTGAGACCAGAAAAGGTATAGTTTTACCTCGTATTTCATACTCTGTCATTATTTTTTATGAGGGATTATTTGTTTGTACAAGTTTAAGCCTGATTTGGGTCCTTCCCTAGAATGTGTGAGAACCTATTCCATTAAAGTGCAAGTTGTTGCCAAACTTTAAGACTTTTTCCATAGTCATCAATATTGTATTTGCTGAAAGAATGGTACCCTAACACCATTATTAATTTTCTAAACTGTTGTTTACGACACTATTGCCGCGTTCCATTGTAATGTTATTGCATTTCAGGAGCTGTAAATGGCTATCATGTGACTTGAAGGAACACTATTTGCATACTTACAAAGACATGGAGAATGCAGTGCTAAGAGCTGTAAGTTCCTTTTGCCTTTTTACTTCATGCATGTAACTATATAATTAATCCTCTACACGCCTTGTGATTTGTGAGAGGAGATTGCCCAGAGGTTCTTCCCCTATGCGTTAAGTAGTCATCCATAATTCCATACATTCCTGATCAGAATAAAACATGAGAATGAAGACTGCATGATTTCTTTGATATACAAGAAGATGATAAGAACGTAAGATATGACATCGTTAATGTTATAAACTTGGAAGACTTCTTTTGAAAAGGTGACCAATATCTATTTGCTGGAATTTATAGCTGCAAATAGACTGTTCTGTAGAGGATTAACTGTGTGTATGTGTAGTTTTGTTATGTCTTTCTTCTTTATCCATAGGTTGGTGGGAGCAATTGTGGAAGAGAACACGTGGTTCCAAGTATTGTACAGCTTGGATTTGTGTTGCTTGAAGGAATTGAAGAAGGAAGTAAATTTTTTGATAAGTCTGATGATGTGATGGGTCCTGATGAGCTTGGTGCTCAGGTTCTCAAGAGTTTATTTGAGGTTCATGATATGGCAAGAAGTGAGGTTTGTATGAGGTCTATTTCTTGGTTTTGATATGTTTTAGTAGATCTTCCTGTATCTTAGGTACAAGGAAATGATGCTGCAAGCTATAATTACCCTTGCTGATTCTTGCAGATAATAGAGCAATGCAAATTACGTATCCTCTCTTTAAAGCCTGAACAAGGCTTTCCTGTTATAAGGTGATTGCAAGTGTTAGCAAAGGATTTTGGTCCATACTTTTTTATGCTGTTTACCAATAATCAATTTATTTGTACTTAACAGACTGCTTGGTTGTCTTATCCATACTTTTACATACCCAATGTTGGAGCACATTTCACATCTTAAGGAATTGTTGGATTATTTCACATTCATGAATGACAAGGTCTCATCTCATTTTGTTGCTGCCCTTTTGCCTCTTAGCAGATTAAGCCGTGATCTTCAGGTATTCATTGATATCTTACAGTTTCTTCATATTATTGAATATGTTACTTTTCTTAGATTGAGAAACTTAAATAGCGCACCGGACCTTGAGGATGTTACAGCAAAACTGAACTAATAGTCTAATAGTGCCTGTTGAGCAGGATTCAATATCAATTAAGACTCTTAATGAAGCTGTTTGCTATTCTCTTTCAATAAACTTAAAAACTAAACATATCAAAATATGCTTCCTAATTCATAAGTACTTCCTCTCTTCTCTCGCCGTAGTGAATAGTTATCTCTATATTCTTCATCAGAATCAATACTTTGAGGTTAATGTCTACATCCTTTTCTGTTTCTTCTTTGTTCCGTCGTTATTTATCCTATCTTGTTAATGTTGAAGGACTATACCATCTTGGTCTTGCGTAAAGCAATGTTTAGACAAGAAGACTCAATCCGTCTTGCTGCAACAAGTTCAATTGTCAATTTGATATTGGCTGAAAAACAATCAACGAAAGATGGACCATTTTCTTGTCAAGACTCAAGCAGTCAAGCTAGTAGCAGCCAGCAAGCTGAAGTTTTCCGTGCACTTGGTTCCAGTCTTTTCCAGGAGCTAAATGGTTTGTTACAGAGGTGCCTCTTTCAACAGGTAGAATTTTACAGACTTCCTCTTCCTCTCTTTTCTTTGTTTTCCCCAATTAACATCTTGAACCATGAGCTTCCTGTGTAAGTGGTGAAAATACTACTCATGGAAAAGTGTTCTTTTTAGGCAAAGGTCAGAGAGATTCTATATCGTGGACTTCTTAAGCTTGTATTGGTGGATCCTTTAACTTCTGGGGTTGTTTTTGATTTTCTCTTCCCTCATTTCTTGCGATTTTACAGAGAGGTATGGATATTTTTCTAACTATTAATCTGACTTTCTTACAGTATCACTCTAAGGAAGAACCTTTTAATTTATCCTTACGTAAATAAGTTGTCATTGCCTTACCTCTCATGCTGGTTGTTTATTTCAGGATGCAGATGTTCTACTGGATGTTAACCAATGTACTAAATCAGAGAGTGGGAAAGTGTATATTCAAGAGCCACTAGACTGCCTTCTCTCCTGTATCTCCTGGATGCTTCTTCTTCAGCCACATGGGAAAGCCGATCATCCTTCAGATTCATGGACTTGCTTTGGCTTCTCTCTGACACAAGAGAATGAGGTACTCTCGTTAAAGACACAAGATATCTGCCCTGATTCAAAGCTTGTAACATACTATTTTGGCATTTGATCAAATTGCAGCAGGCTGGAAAAGCATGGTCCAAAGGGTCACTGTCCAATGCGTTATTAAAGATTCGAAACTACCTAAGAAATGCAGATATGGAAGGTGTGTGAGATTGTTGAATCAGGTTGAATAAAGCTTAACTTGATACAGTTAACATTGCGATTGTTGATATTTCTTGATTTAGAGCCTGATTGAATTGACTTAGTTTAGGTGCTTTTAAGCCAAAATAGCTTTTAAGCACTTTTGTAGTATTTGGGTAAGGTTAAAGTGATAAGCCCATCCAAACGGGTTCTTAAGCAGCTTATGTTGAACACTACACAGTAGTAGTTGACAGTTTTCTTTTAACTCCACATCAAATTGGGTGTTGTTGACTCTGGTCGCCTTTTTCGCTCTCGAGATACAGATATTTTCACCTTCCTTGCACTGCAGAAAATTCATTGCTAGTTATTTAGTGAGGCTAATGTTTGTTTGATGTTGCTTATTTCATGCTAGATCAGGCTTACTCAGCAAAACTCAGGATACAGACTCTAGTCACTTGGAAGGGGAAAAACGGAGATGTTGTTCTTCAATTTTATTAGGAATAATTGAGGTGATGTTGAATATAGTTGGGACTGAGTTTGGGAAAACAACTGATGGGAAAAAGTTGGAGTTGGAAAAAGAACTGTTTGACTTTATTGGTATATTTGAATCTCTGGACCAAAACATATGTAGGCAGGGTGGTGGTTCAACTCAAAGAGGTTCTATACGGACCACTGCAAGCAATGCTTCAGAGGAGCTTGAATTTAGTGGCAGTAAATTATGTCCAGAACGAGTTCCTCTGTTAGCAACTTCAATTATCTATCAGCTATTGCAAAGCACTGTAGAATCATGGAGATGTGATGGTTTTAACAACAATGTGGCCTCTCAAAAGCATAGCCAATCATCATCTGGAAAGGCACCGACTCAGTATTATAAATTTCTTTCTTTTACTCTTAACATTTGCCTTCGTCAGCTAAAAGCGTCCTCTGTTATGCGACAGCAAGATCCTCTAAAAATGTTGATCTATGGGGAGATCAAGCAGTTGGGCTCCCCTTTGCTGAAAATGATTTGGTGCCTCCTCTCTGAACCAAAATCTATGATTGATAGTAGGAAAAAAGATGCTAATATGAAAAAAGATCTTGATGACAGGAAGGAATATATCCATTTGGGACTTCTTTCCTTGAAAGAATTGCTGGCAGTAATGTTGCATGAGTTGGATTATTCTGTTCTTATAGATGACTTGGCTACAGTTTCTGGTCCTGGGGATGAAGGAGGCAATGCTATGGATGGCCACCGTGATACCGAATGCGAAAAAGCTGATGACATTCCTTACAAATATACAAGTGAAGAATTATTCATCAAAAACAGCATAAGGCCGCTGATTTCTATGCTGCTTACACGCTCTTTCTTCCGTGAAGTTGAGGTAAATGCGTACGATTTGGAATCTTTGATTTGCTCATGAATTTTTTGCATGATGTATTGCATTGTTCTTTTTACTTAATATCATCTATGTTATGTTTGCTGTCAGGTTCTTTGTGATGTTATCATGTTAATTAGCAATAAACTGCCAGAGGAACAAAGGAATCTTGTTGGTAATTGGGCTAAATGCATCTGCAAGACTAGTAAAACATCAAATCCCAAGGCTGCTAAAAGTATTGTATCTATTGCTATGTTGTTAACTTCACCACCAAACGACTTAGTTATTGCCGAAGACATGGCTGCAGAGCTTTTAAAAGTGGTGGGATCAGAATCAGAAAGGGGAGATTCACAAGTGACACTGGATGCGTATTCAATTATAAACAAATCAACTAGTGCCCCACTAGCTTCACTAATACTGGATTTAGTCGAATCAGTTATTCATGAAACTGAATGGGTCATAATGAAACTGAAGATATACTCTCTTCCAAATACGAGAGCTGTTTTGGTTAATCAAAATGGTGAAAAGGAAACACGATTGGTGCTTGAAGAGACTGTTTATTCAAGAGCAGAAGCTGTTGTAAAAGTGTTATCTTCTTTTGTAAAGATGAACCTTAAGGGTATGCCTAAAATAATCTAGATATTCTCGTTATTAATTAATCTATACTATATGTCAATCATCTAACTCCAAGATGAATAGCAGATCCTAAGGCAGAGCAGTTGGTGAAGTTAGCTGCAAGGTTTTACAAGAACTTAGCCCGAATGTCAAAGCTTCTAATTGCTTCCAAAGGTGTGCAGCAACCTTTACCAAGCCTTAAGTACCAAAAGCTTGTGGAAATAACTTGCAGGCAACTAACAGCTCCTCTCTACAATTTTGTGCGGCTGATGCAAATGGTAAAAGCTCTGGGAGACTCTTGTTTAAGCTAAAGTTTCACCTCTTTTGTTCAAGAAAGTTTCTTAATTCTACCTGCTTAACTTGTAGAAACAACTAGACAGCACGAAATCGAAAGCACTTGTCAGCAAAATCAAAAGGGAGAACAGATGCATTCCAGACTTGATTTACCAAATAGAAGACTGTGAGAAACATCTCATACAAATTAGCAAGGCAACAAAAATAAATTTGCTGAGGCATGCAAAAAGAAGCACCTCCAGGGACTTCAAGATAATAGAACCACAAAATTTTCCTGTAGAAGAAGATGCTGGAATCCAAGATGCAGACAATAATGGTGCAGCAAGAGGTGAGAGAGAATCATCAGAAAACCTTCGTGATGAAGGACATGGAGTAGAAGATGATTCAGTGGCCAGTGCTCATGATGATGATGAAGGAAATGAAGCGGAGGAGGCTTACAATAGTCCACGTGGAGTAGAAGATGATTCAGTGGAGGCGTCATACAATAGTCCACATGGAGTAGAAGATGATTCAGTGGCCGCTGCTTTTGATGATGATGAAGAAAATGAAGTGGAGGAGGCATACAATAGTCCACATGGAGTAGAAGATGATTCAGTGGCCGGTGCTGCTGCTGATGATGAAGGAAATGAAGTGGAAGAGGCATGCAACAGTCCACTAGTAGTAGTGGCTTCGGAGTCTGAGAGTGATGCTGAAGCTGCTGATCTTCCCAAGGCAAAAAGAGCAAAAATGAGGAGAGTCGTTGAGGATTCGGATGACGAAGCATAATAAAGACGTGTAAATATGAAGAAAAGGTTTGAAGTTTTTAATTCTTTGAGAGATGCCAGCAAGTGGTTCCAGTTTTCAACACCATTTAAATTTCTCTTTTCTGTAGCAGTCTTTTGGAAATTTCTTTGTAGTTTTTGGTGAAGAAAAAAAGTATTTGATTTGTGTATAGTTTTACTTTTTCCTGCGTTAGAAGTATGGAGTAATGGCAAAGCATCTATATAAGTAAGATTAAAGAAACAAATTCCATATTATTACTATTGGGATATACAGTGACCATGTAACTAATATTTATGGAGTTATTGTTTCAACAAACTAGTTGATTTATAGTGTAAGCATTCTTTTGTCTATTTTAAAATCCTAACATTTGGAGTTATATGTCATACTCTTGAGTCGTACAGCCGTACTCAATTAAGGAATCAAATCTTGGAAACTTGTCTTTATATACTTACTACCTTATCTTTTCAACAAAATCATGACCCCTATGTATTTAAGTTTCGAAAATGCAATCATAACTAATTTTGAATGGAGATTGAAAACGGCCAAAATTATTACTTGCATCACCTTGAAAGATCTAAGAAGATTTATGTTTTATTCGTATCAATTTATGTGATACTTCATTTTTTAAAATTTAAATTATATGAACTTTAATTAATATTTTAAAATATATCTATTTACCATATTCAAATGAGAAAATTGTAATTTATAGGACTTTTAAATATTTATATTTTAAAATATTAAATTGATCTTATTCAATTTAATTTTAAATACTAATTGAATTGATTTTTGACAAGATAAAAATATCATATAAATTGAAACGGATGAAATGCCATTCGAAGAGTCTGTTACTTTTACTATGATTTCTCCAAAAACTTAAACTTTTGATTTGTTGTATTTATTTCCTCCATCAATTTTAAATTGTATGGAAATTAGATACGTAAAAACCATTATTTTTGTAAAGGAAGAAAGTGGAGGACAAATGAGCAGTGTGACGGTAATAAAGTAAAATTCGCCCACTCCCACTCCCACTCCCACTCCCACTGTCACCAACTCGTAGCAATTTTGTCTGTCACGTAAAGCAAAATAAAAGGAACATAGGTGTGTTTGGATATTGTTTTTAAGTAGCTTATAAATTAAACAGAAAAATATTGAAAATATTTTTAAATTTAATGTTAATTATTAGTTTCATCTGACAATTTTTAAAAATATTTCTTTGCTTTACTAACTGAATATAAATACGTTATGATCGTGTAATATGACTGAAATACACTTCTCAATTCTCATCAAGTTTAATGGTGTTTTTAACACTTCTCTCAATTTTTTATTAAAAATCACATGCTCTTACAAGAGTTAGAGACCACTTGTTATGTCATGTGGTAGATCGATATATGTCTAAGTTTAATTAGTCAAGTAAAAAAATATTTTTAATACTGTCAATAATTTGTAGACAAAACTAATAATTTATGATTTCAATACTTTTTTTTAAATTAAAAGCTAAAATTCATAAGTGGATCATATTCAATTTTTAACTTTTAGCTTATTTTTATATTTTTTTTTAATCTAAGAATAAATGTTTAAAAATATCTTTTTATCTTTTCTAAATATGTTCAAAATTTAAAAATCAAAAGCTACCTAATATTGATTTGATACAATCTTTCGGAAATTGGAAGTAAGAAAGACCACACACATCATTCACCCACCGCGCCCCTACCCACCCCACATCCCTCTCAACTCTCTCTCACATTCATTCCACACCACCACCTGCCGCCGGAGAGGGGGCTGTTCTACAGTTCCGGGGAAGTATTTTGACGGCTCAAACCTGAGATAGAGCTGAAGACATGAGCGAAGACGCAAAAAGAAGCGGAGGAGCTCCGGCGGCGAAGCCTACCTCCGATGATCGGAGAATCTCATCAGGTTCCGTTCCTTCACCTACCGGTACAAAAGTTACCATAAAGAGTGCCGATATGAAACCTGATGTACAAAAGGAGGCCGTCGACATTGCTATTGCTGTATATATCCTCTCGCTGCTTTGCAGATTACAATCATGTTTTTTTCTCCGACTTATACTGTTATAATTCTATGAATTAATGCGTTTTTGTGCTTTTCTGTGTATATGATTAGGCATTTGAGAAGCATAATGTAGAGAAGGATGTAGCTGAACTGATTAAGAAGGAGTTTGATAAGAAGTACGGTCCTACTTGGCATTGCATCGTCGGAAAAAACTTCGGTAAGTCAGAGTTTTTACATGAATTACTTAATGCAACTTTTATATAAGATATCAATCTTTCATTCGTACTAGTATTGGTTGATAGCTTTAAAATTTATATGTTAACTGAAACTTAATTTGTTGTATCCCCGTGATCTGATGGGATGATATGCAATTCATATTCAGAATGATGTGGATCTAGCACTTCATAAAAACCTTGTCCTGAGTTTCCCCATAGATCATACTTATGCATGTTGGATGATTTGTGAATGGATCAAAGAGGTAGCGTTAGGTGAGTTATAGGCCTTGTTCACAGAGTTAGTACCAAGTACCAGATGAATTAGTATGAGGTTTTGCACAATCTGGTACGGATACCTACTGCAATTAAAAAGGTATATATGGATGGATCTGATCGGTGATCTTCTCAAGGTTTATGATAAAGATTATTTAGGGAGTTAGAATGGAGGGGGACATTTTCTGCTCTTTGGTGTTGATTCTAATCAGAAAGTGCCATAATCTGTAGCCTCTTATATAACTTAAATTTCTTAGGAGAACAATGAGCTCTCTAGAGTTCAAATTCGGTGGAGGCAAAAAAGGTACTAGGTTATTTCTTCTCATCTGCCTAAATTTTGGTGGGCAGTGTTACTCTGTACTTGTGTTGGTGAGGTAGCAGGGACCTCGTGCAATAATCAAGGCGAATAGGATCTCCTGAATACCACCGTCATAAAAAAATATTGTATACTTAAAAGTGAGAAACTGCATCATGGATTTTATTGGCTTAATTAAGTAAATGCTTAAATTTTTTATTTGAAAAAAGTGTGATTGAAGACAAGGTGGGAGTGACTTCGGTGTAAGACAAGATGCGGGAAGCGAGGTTAAGATGGTTTGGGCACGCGATGAGGACATGCATAGATGCTGCTGTGCAGAGATGTGAGAGGTTGGTTATTGATGAATTTAGAAAAGGTAGAGGTAGACCAAAAAAGTGTTGGGGAGTGATGATTAGACATGACATGGCGCAGTTAGCTGACATGAAAGGTGTGGAAGACATGAATAAGGGTAAAAAGTTAGTTGATAGGAGTGCATCAATACTAGTAGGAAGGAGTGCTTTGTCTTGTTGCCCTTACTAATAGTCATAGAACTACTGTAGTAGTTTCTTATTCTTCGATTTCTATCATTATCTATTATTTCGTGTGGTTCATTTGTAGTATTATTTTGTTGTAATACTGTTTTGTTACTATGTGTTGTTTTAGTTGACTATCTGTTGTTTTCTTGTACTTTCATTATGTCTTTTTCTAGACTGTTTTGTCTTGAATTAGAGGTCTATCGGAAACAGTCTCTTTACCTCGCCTCTAAGGTAGAGGTAAGGTCTATGCACACTCTACCTTCCCCGGTCTCCATTAGGTATGTTGTTGCTCTAAAAAAGTGTGATTGAAGGCCCTTTTCCTGAAAGTGTACTAGTCCTTATATGAATGCCTTGTGATTAGAAAAGGTCTTGCGAGAAAGAGTGTTACTGATAAACATAGGTACTATGTGAGCTATGTACCCTTTGGAGATCACGTTTTTTCCATTGAAAACGAAACAAACACTTCCTCTTCCATGCATCGTTTGTCAGTGCTAGTTGCAATGAGACAGTTGCCCTAGTTCATAGGAGTTTGCAAGTGGCAAGTAACATTCAGTGTATGCCAAAAAAGGAAACCTCGTATATTACTTGGACTGTTTGATAAATAGATCTTCAGAGATTTGGGCTTGAAAGAGAAAATTAATGTGGAAATGCCTCAAGGATCTAAGATGCAGAATGTAGAAATTTGATCTCTATCAAGGTGTCTTATGGGAACTGATAGAACTTTTCATGGAAGTTAATATTAGCTGGAATGACCAAAAAGTAGAAGTGACCATTCAATTGCAGAAGCAAGAATACTATATTTGTTTTCTCCTTCTTTGAGTAGACCAAAGTTAAACTATGGTCAATAACCGACTTTACAAATTTAAGTAAGGTACTGTTGGTATGCCAAAGCAATTTCAACCTATCAAATGCCTTCTATCTGTCATGCTTGTTGGATTCCGTAAAGCAATACCTTTGTAATGTTTGTCGCACCTCTCTTACTACCGTTTAAAGTTTAGTGGGTCCATGCTTAGGTTCTATGCGCTAGACAGTTTAACCCTATTTCTTGTGAAGTTCAAGGCAGATGAACTTTTTGTGGTATGCTGACAGCTTTTAGAGTTTTAGTGGATGAAACTTGTGCTGCTCATTATTCTTCCCAAAAGTATATGTTTGCTTAGAAGATTAATTTTAATTGACTGGATTGATTTCACAACTCATTTGCAATTACAATGGTGATATTTGTGTGCCGTGTCTTGTAGGCTCTTATGTGACTCATGAAACAAACCACTTTGTCTACTTCTATTTGGATTCAAAAGCTGTACTTCTGTTCAAATCTGGGTGAACTTGGTAATTACATTGATGGAGACACTAATGAGAGTTAACTCGGATGATGATGCTATATTTTGCGGTTGTACTATTCAATTGAAAATTCCAAGCTGCAACAATTTGGTGGAAAATTCAATTGTACCTGTATATTTCTGCTTTTACGTTGTGTAAACAATTCTAAACTTGATCAAACTTCTCTAAGTTGTTCGTTGATGCTTTGATAACTTGAGGCAAAACAGAAACAATGGCTTTATTGAGCGCCGAGGACATTACTTGCCCATTCAAAAAAGAAAAGAAAAGTGGTGTGAGAACAGCCAAGAGTAGCGTTTGACCATGACTGTGAATCTGTGATTGTACTTTTATAAGGCATTTGACAACCTCGTGTGAAGAAATGACAACCATTGTCTAATATGCGGTGAAGGCTTGAAATCGAATGGTGGTTGGTTACGCTATTTACTTCTTACTTTGTCTCAATTTATGTTACACGGTTTAATTTGATACAAAATTTAAGAAATTTTTAAAAGACTTGTGATCTAAAGTAAATCTTGAATTTTTGTGTGACTATAAATTATTTCATTAAGGGTGAAATAATTTTTTTTAAGCAAGTTACTTTTAATTGTAGGAAGATTTTATTTTTTTTGGATAAATTAAAATGAAAAATGTGCCATATAAATTGAAATATATGAACTAGATTTTTGGTATGTGAGTGACATGTCTATGTGTTATGAATTAAGTTCAACCTAATGTGGACACAAAGGTCATACAAGTAGATATTGGGCTGACAAGAGCTATTGCGATGAAAACAAATAGAATCAAGTTAATTTTGAATGTGTTGAGTAGTGGACGTGAGAATGGTTGCATCAAAAGGGGTAGAGGTATGTATTCAAGAATTATGCCTATTGCCAAGTAAAAATTTGACTCCTCTCACCTGTTTCTTAGAGTGCAAGTTTTTTTCTGACCAAAAAAAAAAAAAAAAAAAGTCTAAGCTTTTCATCCAAAATCTTGTCTCTATTTTTTAGTTACTTGTAATTTAGGGAATTACACAAAATAGATCCAATTGTTCAACTATTTACTTAAATTGGACCCAATCCAAACTATTTACCCTTAATGGATTCATGACTTGAACTATTTACCCACTTAACCCCCCCCTACCCCACCCCACCCCCCCTCCTTTTTTCTCCTTTCTTATTTCACGCACGATGTCAGCATTATTATTATGAATTAATTCTTTGTGATACTATGTCGGTATATTGATACCATATCGCTATCATATAAGACCGAGCTTAATCCATAATCTTATTTATTTAACTCTAAATTAGTAGAAAATATATTTTAATATGTTTTTCTCTTTTTTGCAAATTTTTAAGAAATTGTATCTAAATTATGACTCCTTTTTAAACTGATTTTAATTTAAAATATTAAAGAATCGAAACATACCTCAATGATATCACAACAGTATGAAGATATACTGTAATGGTATCATGAATGATTGAGTAATCTCATAGAAGGATTGAAGCAAACCTCAATGAAAACACTGCTTAGTTACTCATTGATACCCACTAGAGTATGTTATACTTTGATGGTATCAAGGAAGAATTAGAGTCGTCCTTCAATGAAGACACTGCTCATTTACTCTTTCATACGATCAGAGTATATTCATATACTGTAGTATTCTGTGATGGTATCAAAAAGGAAAAAAAGGGAGGGTGCTTACGTCGGCATGACGACAATGTGCAAATTATATGCCATTTTCAAAATTTAAAAAAGAGCTATGAAAGTAATGAGGCATTTAGGGATAAATCTTTTACTTTCTTAGGGTACAAGTGTAACAACCTGTTCCCGTCGTTACAGAAAATGCAACAGGAAAAAATTTTGGGCCAGAAAACTTTTTGGTAGTAACTTGAAATTTCCTAGCCTAGCCCAGATTTGGACGAAATCGGAGTTAGTGAGGTCTAGGGAAATCTGGTAACAAATGAGAGGTTTAATATGGAATGCAATTACATGAGTGGATAGCTAAGACGTTAAGGAATTCGTACGACTTTTAGAAATTGAATTCGGGCGAGAAGAACTTCCGAAACTGATCTTAGCGTGAATAGGTATTTTCTGAGTGTCATGGGATGAATATGTGTTGTGAAATGAGGGTTTGAAATTCTTAAATTTGAGCACGATTTTCGTGCAAGCCGCTAAGGCGGGATTTTTTCGCCAGGGCGTGGCCGCTACAGCGGGACAGACGTGACTTAAGTAGGAAATAAACCCCAAAAATGTTTTATTCTGCACTTTTTGACTTTGAGAGCTAAGGAACGACCCAAGGCTATTTCTTGAAGGTTTTCCACCTCTTCTAGCACTAAAGGTAAGGATTTTACTCCCCTAATCCGTTTTTCGATCCGTAGAACTTGGGTTCTTGGTTAATTACTATTGGGGGAGGGTTTTTGGACTGAATTGGATGGTGGGAAAAAAACCTAGCTGCACCTTAGGATCATGGGTTAGTCTTGGGTTATTGGGTTTGTTATAATCCGGTTAATTAGACCTTTGATTGTTGATCCTTGCGTATATTAACTGTTTATAGACCTAGAACAAGCGAGAAAAATCCGGAAAGGGAAGATTCAAGTGCCTTAGGGGATTAGAGCTTGGATTCGAGGTAGGTGATGATTGTGATTTCATGTTGGTGTGATGTATGTTAGCAATTACTCCATTATAATGCATGTATGTATGCGAATGTTGCATTATTGATCACACAAATCGTAAGTGAGTATGAATGAAGAATTGTATGCCATAAGTCAACTCTTGATTGTATGATTATGAGAATGTACATTGTGATTGTGATTGTGGCTTGTTGAATGGATTGGGTGTTATGTTTCGACACACTAATTGGGATCGGTTACCACGTATCGACATAAACATTGGAACGAGTGTCACAATCCGACACACTAATTGTCATTCCCCGAGCCTACACCCTGGGCAGGACTAGCACTCGAGAACCATTGCTGACCCCAAGCGAACCCTTGACCTGGCTTACTTACTCAATGAAAGGCTTAACTCAACAAAGATAAATCGATGTAATAAACTGGAATGTTATAAAGGAACATTCAATTGGCCATTAAGGCAAACTCAAGTCTCAACATAAAATAATGACAATAAAAAGACTAAAGAACTAACATCTGACTGTCTATAAAGCCTCTAAAACAACTGAGATGGATGCCGGGACAAGACCCCCGATCATCCTAACAAATGAAATACTAAAAAGCAAATGATAACAAAGGAGCCCTCCGAAAAGCAAGGAGGCTCACCAACTGACTCTGAATGCTCAACTGGATCAACGAGGCGCGGGATGATGATCCTGGTTACCTGTGTCTGCATCATAATAAGATGCAGGCCAAATGACATCAGTACATTGAATGTACGAGTATGCGAGGGGAATTCTAAAACAAGACATAAGCTTGAAAGGAACTGAAGAACTTACCTGGCTCAACTCAACTCAACATAACTGAACTCATTTCAATACAAAGTAGTTTAAAACAAGTGCAGTATAAAGAAAAGTTGTTTAAAACATGGATGTCAACTTTGTGTATTTTGGAAATACAATGGTACTCTGTATGTATGCAAAGATACAATATAACTCTGAAATGTATATAAAAATACAATAAACTGTGTATATAAGAATACAATTACTTCTGTGGGAGTTTCTCTAACCAACAACCATCACTTAAGAGCTATTGTGATGATACAACATTTTGCCTCACGCTGCCAGGGCCGTCCTATACCTTGCCGAGGGTATAGAACCTGAACTACTAAGTGGTCTACTAGTCTATGCTAAAAAACACTAAATGAATCATCTAAAAAGTATGACCCTTTTCTACCCATGATGGCTATGTGGTTTATGGGGGCTGTGAGTTGTTTGAACTTTCTCCCATATCGGTGTTCAATACTACTCTCAAAATATAACACTAGCTCTTATGGGTGGTCTTTACAGGCAAAAAGTGGGCTGATTTTGTCATTCTATCGACAATCACCCAAATAGAATAATGCTGCCTGCGAGACCTTGGTAAAACTGTGATGAAGTCCATATTAATCATCTCCCACTTCCATTCCGGAAGTTCTATATTCTGAGCCATACCGCCTGGCCTTTGGTGCTCTACTTTAACTTGTTAGCAATTCGGACACTTAGCAACAAACTCTGCAATGCCCTTCTTCATACTACTCCACCAATAAACCTCTCTCAAATTGTGATACATCTTTGTGGAACCCGGATGAATAAAATATCTGGAGCTATGAGCCTCCTCCATGATCCTCTCTTGGAGTTTATCCACTCTTGGTACACACAATCTACCTTGATATCTCAATACACCATCTCCCCCTATTCAAAAGTCATTACTTTTTGCTTATGAGCAATTGCCTTCAATTCAAGTAAAATTGGGTCTTGGTTTTGCTTCTCTTTTACTTCTGACACTAATGATGATTTAGCCCCATTCATCACCACCACTCCTCCTTCTGTGGAATCCATAAGTCAGACTCCCAAGCGTGCAAGTCTATGCACATCTTTCGCTAACTCTCTCTTTTCTTCCTCAACATGGGCGGTACTACCCATAGACAACCTGCTTAAAGCATCAGCAACAACATTAGCCTTACCTGGGTGGTAAAGAATACTCATGTCATAATCCTTAAGTAATTTTAACCACCTCTTTTGTCTGAGATTAAGTTCTTTCTACGTAAACACATACTGAAGGCTCTTGTGATCAGTGAATACATCAACATGAACACCATACAAATAATGACGCCATATTTTCAAAGCAAACACTACAATAGCCAACTCTAGATCATGGGTTGGGTAGTTCTTCTCATGAACTTTCAACTGTCTATAGGCATAAATTATGACCTTGCCATTTTGCATTAACACACAACCCAAACCAACTCTAGACGCATCACAATAAACGACAAAGCCTTGCGTACCTTCTGGTAATGTCAAAACTGGGGTAGTAGTCAACCTCTTTTTCAATTCCTGAAAGCTTTTCTCACAAGCTTCAGACCATGAAACTTCACTGTCTTCTAAGTTAACTTGGTCAAAGGGGATGAAATAAATGAGAACCCCTCTACGAACCTTCTATAATAGCCAGCCAAACCCAAGAAACTCCTAATATCAGTTGGAGATGTGGGTCTAGGTCAATTATGCACTGCCTCAATTTTCTGAGTATCAACTTTAGTTCCTTCTCTAGACACAATGTGTCCTAAGAATGCCATAAGCTCAAGCCAAAACTCACATTTTGAAAATTTAGCGTACAACTCTCTATCTTTTAGAGTCTAGAGAACTATTATGAGATGACTAGCATGATCCTCTTTATTCCTCGAATAGATTAGTATGTCATCAATGAAAACGATAAAAAACATATCTAAATAAGGTTTGAATACTCTATTCATATAGTCCATGAATGCTGCAGGCACATTGGTCAAACCAAAGGACATAACTAAGAACTCATAATAACCATAACGGGTCCTGAATGCTGTCTTTGGAATGTCATATTCCCTTACTTTCAACTGATGATAGCTTGATCTGAGATCTATCTTAGAGAAACAACCCTAAAGCTGATCGAAAAGATCATCAATCCTTGGGAGAGTATATTTGTTCTTGATGGTAACCTTGTTAAACTGACGATAATCTATACACATCCAGAACCATCTTTCTTCCTCACAAATGAGACCGGAGCGCCCCAAGATGAGACACTTGGTCGAATAAAGCCCTTATCAAAGAGATCCTTCAACTGTTCCTTAAGCTGTTTCAACTCTGTTGGTGCCATCCTATATGGCGGAATAGATATAGAATGAGTATCTGGTAGAATGTCTATACCAAAGTCTATCTCTCTCTTAGGAGGGACTCCGGGAAGATCATCTGGAAAGACTTCTGGAAACTCTTTTACTACTGGAACTGACTGAATAGGAGGTATCTCAACACTAGAGTCATTAACTCGGACCAAGTGATAGACACACCCCTTAGAAACTAACTTCCTTGCCTTAAGGTACGAAATGAAACGACCCTTAGGCACTGCTGAACTACTTTTCCACTCCAAGACTGGCTCATTTGGAAACTGGAACTTGACAACTCCAGTTCTACAATCAACTGAGGCATAAGAGGCATGAAGCCAGTCCATACCAAGAATGACGGAAATGGGACAATCACGATAGACTCTCTCTGCTAGAATAGACTCACTAACAGGTGTAGAAACACTGAAGGGTTCACTAAGTTGCTCAGGAATAATATCAAAATTCATAGCAACATATGGAGTTACAAAAGATAAACTAGCTCCTGGGTCTAGCAAAGCATAAACATTAGAGTTAAAGACTTGGATCATACCAGTGACAACATCTAGCGAATCCTCTTGCTCTTGGTGACTAGTGATAGCATATAGGCGGTTTGCTCCTCCACCAGTACCTGAAGTAGCTCCTCTAGGTGCAGCTCTGTCTAGCGGAGCAACTGAAGAAGACTAGGCTCTATTGCCCCCATTACCGTTACCCTGCTTGTTCTTTGGACATTCTTGCATGAAATGACCATTCTGTCCACACTTGAAGCAACCAGTGGAGCCCTCACGATATGTACCTGAGTGGTTCCTACCACACTTAGCGCATGCAGGAGGCTTACTACCCCCTTGAGCCATACTACCCTGAGAATAGACATGTTTGACTTTGAAATTCTGACTATTGTACTCATTCTTATTCTTTGGTGCTAGTGCAGGTCCCTTCTGTTTCTGTTGGAAGGATGACCGGTTGGCATTGTTTTTCTGCTGCCTGGACTCATTCCCTGTCTTAGCTCTCTTATTCTTAAACTCCTCTCTATCCCTCAACTACTCTTTCTCAACTTACTGAACATAGACCATCAACCTTGAGATATCCATGTCACCTATTAGCATTGTAGCCTTACCTTCCTTACTTAACAGACGAGACATCCCAACAACAAACAAGCTCATTCTACTCCTCATGTCTGCAACTATCTCCGGAGCATAACGGGATAGTTGGGTGAACTTCAACCCATACTCATGAACGCTCAAAGAATCCTGCTTAACTGTAGGGAACTCTCGTACCTTAGCCTCTTTCAATTCTCGGAGAAAGAAACGCCCCAAGAAGGCCTCCTCAAAACAAGCCCAACTCGCAGGTGGTGTATCCTTAGCTCGATTCTTCTCCCATTGATTGAACCAAATCCTAGTGACACCCTTCATTTGGTATGCAACTAGTTCCACCCTCTCAGTATCAGCAATGTGCATGACATTAAATACCTTTTACAGCTCCTCAATTAAGTTCTCTAAATCCTCAGTAGTGCTTGAACCAGTGAAACTTGGAGGGTTCATCCTCAAGAATTCACTGATCATCGAAGTATTAGCCTCTTCTTGTCGAGCCCCACTTTGTTGCCCAACTTGATTAGTCACAACTTGACTTAGCATCCTTAGTGCTTCCCTGAGCTCAACATTAGTAACTTCTCATTGGGGTTGCACTGTAGGTGCATTAGGTACCCCTTGCTCCTCAACATTACATCTAGTAGAACGACCTCTGACAGCTCTTCGTGGAGGCATGATTATCTGAAAACATGCCCAAACACGAATTAAAAGGATATTTTTCAGAGATTAAACTCTAACACACGAAATGGGTGTAAAAGAAGTGAGAAATTTTCCTAAGTGTTGCAGCCTCCTAATTATAGATGTGACGCGCTTCACACTGATAACTTGGAATCTACAGACACTACTTCATAGACTTCTTAGGACTCTTGAACTCTTTGCTCTGATATCAAATTTGTCATGCCCTCGAGCCTACACCCTAGACGGGACTGGCACTAGAGAACCATTGCTAGCCCCAATCAAACCCTTGACCTGGTTTACTTACTCAGTGGAAGACTTAACTCAACAAAGATAAATCGATGTAATAAACTGAAATGTTATAAAGGAACATTCAACTGGCCATTAAGGCAAACTCAAGTCTCAACATAAGATAATGACAATGAAAAGACTAAAGAACTAATATCTGACTTACTATGAAGCCTCTAAAACAACTAATATGGATGTCGGGACAAGACCCCCGATCATCCTAACAAATGAAATACTAAAAGGCAAATGATAACAAAGGAGCCATCCAAAAAGCAAGGAAGCTCACAAACTGACTCTGAATGCCCAATTGGATCAATGAGGTGTGGGATGATGATCCTAGTCACCTGTGTCTGCATCATAATAGGATGCAAGCCAAATGACATTAGTACATTGAATGTACGAGTATGCGAGGGGAATTCTAAAACAAGACATAAGCTTGAAAGGAATTGAAGAGTTTACCTGGCTCAACTCAACTCAACATAATTGAACTAATTTCAATATAAAGCAGTTTAAAACAAGTGCAATATAAAGAAAAGTTGTTTAAAACATGAATGTCAACTCTGTGTGTTTTGGAAATACAATGGTACTCTCTATGTATGCAAAGATACAATATAACTCTGAAATATATGTAAAAATACAATAAACTATGTAAATAAGAATACAATTACTTCTGTGGGAGTTTCTCTAACCGTCAACCATCACTTAAGAGCTATTGTGATGATACAACGTTTAGCCTCATGCTGCCATGGCCGTCCTATACCTTGTCGAGGGTATAGAACTTGAACTACTAAGTAGATCCACTAGTCTATGCAAAAAAGAACTAAATGAATCATCTAAAAAGTATGACCCTTTTCTACCCATGATGGCTACATGATTTTGGGGGTTGTGAGTTGTCTGAACTCTCCTCTATATCGGTGCTCAATACTACTCTCAAAATATAATGCTAGCTCTTATGTTTAAAAACATACTTCTTTCTGTGGTTTGAGATAATTGCTCAAAACTTATCTCAAAGGCTATCTTGGAAATCAAAGTTTCCCTTCTTACTTAATTGTGAAAACATTTACTCTTTTATGAAAACTAGCTCAAAGGCTCTTTGGAAATCTCAGTTTCCGTTCTTATTTAAATGTGAAAATATTTTAAACTCTTTAGGAATACATAGTCCCCATATACTTCTTTGAAGAAATGAAATTAAATCTTTATTCTTTACTCTTTACTCAACTTGAACTTTAAGTATTAAAACAAAGTTAAAAGCATTTGCAAAAAACTTCTTGAAAGGACTCTAAGAACTTCCTAGACTTGGCTCTTGATGAGTCTACAAATTGGACTCATTTAGGGCTAATTTTAATAGAAATTGTGTCCTTAGATGCATGTTTTGTCTCGATATCTGATGAAAACCTTGAGGTTTTAGGTATTTGAAGTTTGAGGGAAAACATGGACACGATCGAGCAAAAAGGAGCAAAAGAAGCTAAAAGAACAAAGAAATGAAGATTTGTGAATCACTGAACCCATTCAGCGAATCGCTAACAGATCACATATTCGCCTTTTGTTTCAGTTTGCTGAGCCCTGAAGGAAAGTATCAAGTCGGTGGAACAGTCGGTGCATCGCTGAGAAGTTCCGCGAAGCAGTAACATGTCGCCCAATGACCCAAAGCACGACGATGTTGAGGACTGGTGCAAGACAGCGATGAACTACACCAAAAGGCGAATCACCGAGTTGATCGGCGATTCCGAGTAACGACGTCGAACGATCCGCTGCAACACTAATTTGTGAAACCTATAAATACTAGTTAGAGTTGTAGTTTTAGGAGTCAAACAATTGTTATAATTTTCATATAGAATAGTACTTCTTAGTATTTTTGCTCTGAGTTTGAGAAGGTTTTGAAGACTTGAAGAAAAGAGGGTTTCATCTCCAAGGATTTGGACTTGGGTCTCTTGGATTCTTCATTCTTGGCCTGTAACAAGACTTAAATCTTCATACCCATTTGAATGCAAGCTCATTTAGGTATAAATTTCTATCTCTTGATGTGTGACTAAAAACCCCATTCTTGGGGTGTGATTTAGTGAATATAGGTTAAGATTGTTGTTGGGTCTTATTTGCTGATAAAGTAGATATAGTTTAATAGTGATTTCGTCTAGTAGTTCTGGATGAATTTAACAAATTTTTAGTTGCAAATACAAATTTATTTATGTGTTTTCGGCTTGCTCGAGGGAGAAATTGCGAAACCAAGACTACTAGATTGATGGCCTAAGGAGTGGGTCGACATAAGGTTCAGCTCGAGAGAGTGAACCCTAGTCCCATATCCTAACACTCAGCTCGAGAGAGTGAGTAGGGTAAGGCGTAGATTGGTCTTCATGCGGGAAGTGGGTGTCCGAGAGTAATTAATTTGAAACGGGGTAAGTTGCTCGAGAGAGAACTTATTCCCACATAAAGCTTAGCCTAGTCACTATTACTCTATAAATTTGCTATCGCAAGCTTGTATCCAATAATCTAACTTAACCCATATTCCCGTCACATCCCAAGGATACCCTCTCATTACTTAGAAATCCTTGTTTATTTTGTTGTTTTTACCTTACTTGTGACAAAACCCCCCATTGTTAATTGACACTTTTGTGTCCCTCTTTTTAATTTACAATATTTTTACTCGTTAATATCTTTAGCTACGATTAGTTAGAATTAAATTTCATTTTTCTATAAATTCTCAAAACCACTCTCTTGGGACGATCCCAACCCTTGGTTGGGTTACTAAACTACTGTACGATCATAGACACTTGCATTGGAAGTTGTGTCTTGATTACGCAAACATCAAAATGGCGCCGCTTCTGGGGAGTGGTGTTATTTGAGAATTTTTAGATTAGTAGAATTTTTGTTGTTCTTCTTAGTTGTAGTTTACTCACTTAATTTTTAGTTTTGTTTTGAGTATTTATGTGTCACAACAGGACATATGAGTGAAAATGGGGAGAATAGCTTCCAAGTGGGTGGTAATAGTCTTTATAACCCAGCCCACATGGGTGAGATGGGCGCAAGTTGCATGCCACAAGCCGACGGAAATGTAATGTTTGAAGTTACTAGCGGAACACTCCAGCTCATATATTCAAGAGGTTTATTTGGTGGGTTAGAGCATGAAGATCTGCACGAACATATATGAAGCTTTGTGGAAGTGTGCACCCCTTTATTGTTCAAGAATCTATCTCAAGAATCCATACGGATTCGCTTATTTCCATTATCATTGACCGAGGGAGCTACTAAATGGTTGGTTGAGCTTTCAAACAACTCCATCAAATCATGGGAGGAGTTGGTTATGGCCTTCCACGAAATATTCTTTCCTCCATCAAGAATGATAAAACTGAGAGACGACATTCAAAATTTCAAGAAAAAGGAGGGTGAACCAATTCACGAATCATGGACACCAAAGATGGTATGACTAAGTAAACCAGGCATGGTACACCAAAGATGATCAAGTTTCCCCACTGTGCTTCCGATTAACGCAAGAACAAATTGATAAAGAAAGGGAAAGGGACGAAAACATAAAAAAGATGTTGTCTCAAATGGAAATTCTACAAGAACATATGAAGGGGAAACATGGAGTATTTCGAGTTGAGGAGGGTTCTTCTTCCGGTTACTTAAGACTGGGGGAGAATTAAGGTTGGAACTCCAAAAGATACGAGGAGAGTTTCCACCCACGCTATCAACTACGGGGCAGAAATCAAGGTTGAAACTATTACAGGGGTGAAAAACCAAGGAGATATTGGCAAGATTGGGCTGAGCAGGAAGATCATGAGGAGAACCATACTCACTTGAGTGAAAGCCCAAAATCTAAAGGGAGTGCAAGCAGTCCTCGGGTAAATGATGTATTATCGCTCATACTTGATAAAGTTGAGGGCTCTGATGATTTGCTAAAAGGGATGAAATATGACTTTTCATCATTGAACAGTAAAGTGAATTCTCATATTGATGCCATCAAAATGCTGGAAGGTAAATTGAGTCAATTATCAACTCAATTAATGTCCAAAACACCGATGGAAAATATTGAAAGGGAGCTGGTTGTAGTTACCCATAACGGTAAGGTGGCAATAAGGAATGTGATGGAAGATGAGGATCCTCAAAAGCATGAGGAGGGCCAAGGTGTAGAGGAACAAGAATTACCTATTCGACAAAACCATACTAAAGAACCACAGGAGGAAGCGGAGCAATAAGTTCAAGTTCCAAAAGTCATGTACCCTCAACCAAAGATTCCTCCACCATTTCCCTAACGTCTGAAAAAGAAGAATGAAGATGAGAAGTTCAAAACTTTTTTGTTAGTATTCAAGAACTTATCAATTAACCTCTCTCTGGTGGAATCATTGTTGGAAATGCCGGGATACGCCAAATTCATGAAAGAGCTGGTTACAAAGAAAATGAGCTTGGACTATGAAACGATTGAGGTGCCCCATAGTTGCAATGCAATTATGACAAATGATTCAATCATTAAGAGAGAAGATTCTGGGGCATTCACAATCCCATGCACAATTGGCATGCTCCAATATGCTAAAGTTTTATGCGATTTAGGAGCAAGCATTAACTTAATTCCCTATGCAATATACAAACAACTTGCTCTGGGTGAACCAAAGGCAACCATAATGAGACTCCTTATGGCTGATCGATCAATCAAGCACCCAGTGGTGATACTCTATGACATATTAGTAAAAATAGATCGATTTATCTTTCCAGCTGATTTTGTGATTCTAGATTGTGAGATCGATATTGAAATCCCCATTATTTTGGAAAGGCCATTCTTAGATACGGGAGAGCATTGGTGGATGTCGAAAGCGGGAAATTGAAGTTTCGTATGAATGATGATGAGCTGACCTTCAATATATGTAAATCCATGAAGCAACCAAGTATATCCATGTAGTGTCTACTGAGGATGTTATAGATGAGGGAGTGGCAAGTGTGAGCCATTTAATGCACAAGAATGAACCCCTTGAATTTATACTTGCCAATTATGATGAATCCGAAGTTTAGGGCTATGAGGAAGTGGTAGTTGCCTTATCAGGGTTAGGAGCATATTCATGGAATTCAATCAAGTTGGATATCGACCTGAAAACCAGAGAAAGTCCTCCTGCAAAGCCATCAACAGAAGAACCACTGAATCTGGAGTTAAAAGCCCTACCCTCTCATCTCAAATATGCCTTCTTAGGAGCCAATAATACTTTGCCAGTGATTATCGCAGCCGATTTGCTTGAAAGGAAGGTAAAATTATTCATTGAAGTACTGCGGAAGTATATAAAAGCTATTGGATGGACAATAGTCGATATAGTAGGAATTCCTCCTGGCATCTGTACTCACAATATTCGGCTCGACAGTGAATGTAAACCTAGTGTGGAACATCAACGGAGATTGAACCCTCCAATGCAAGAGGTAGTGAAAAAAGAGATCATCAAGTGGCTAGATGCGGGAGTGATTTACCCTATTGTGGATAGTAAGTAGGTAAGTCCGGTGCAATGTGTACCAAAGAAGGGAGGAATAACTGTAGTCCCAAATACTAAAGGAGAACTTGTGCTGACAAGACCAATGACTGGGTGGAGAGTCTGCATGGACTATCGAAAGCTTAACTTATGGACCAACAAAGACCATTTTCCAATGTCTTTTATAGGCCAGATGCTTGACAGGTTATCAGAAAGAGGGTGGTATTATTTTTTGGATGGGTACTCCTGGTACAATCAAATCTCTATTGCGTCGGAAGACCAAGAGAAAACTACTTTTACTTTCCTTTATGGAACATTTGCATTCAAAAGGATTCCATTCTGTTTATGTAATGCCCCAATAACATTTCAGCATTGCATGCTGTCTATTTTTGTAGATATGGTCGAAGACTCTATAGAGGTATTTATGGACGACTTCTCAGTCGTAGGGGATACTTTTGAAGAATGCTTGACACACTTAGGGCAGGTACTCCAAAGATGCGTGGAAACAAATCTGGTTCTGAATTGGGAGAAATGTCACTTTATGGTGAAAGAAGGTATAGTTCTTGGGCACAAGGTGTCGCAAAAGGGGTTGGAGGTTGACAAGGGGAAAATTGATGTCACTGAGAAATTACCCTGCCGATTTCAGTGAAGGGTGATCGCAGCTTCTTGGGGCACACAAGGTTTTATAGAAGGTTTATCAAAGACTTCTCAAAGATTGCACTCCCATTATGCAAACACTTAGAGAGGGAAGTGAAATTCTGTTTTAATGATGCTTGTATGGCTGCATTTTAGTGTTTGAAAGAGAAACTAATATCCACCCCAATTATCATCAGCCCTAATTGGTCCGAATCTTTTGAGTTAATGTGTGATGCTGGCGGTATGGCATTGGGGGTCGTGTTGGGGAAAAAGCGCAACAAACTGTTTCACCCAATTTACTACGCAAGTAAGGCTCTAAATAGTGACCAGCAAAACTATACAGTCACTGAACAAGAGTTGCTTGCAGTAGTCTATGCATTTGAAAAGTTCTAGGCATACCTGCTAGGCACCAAAGTAATCGTACATACTGATCATGCTGCATTTCGTTACTTGATGGCAAAGAAAGATGCAAAACCACGATTGATAAGGTGGGTACTACTTTTGCAAGTGGCTGATTATTTATCAAGGTTGGAAATAAGGGCAAATGCTGAGCATGAGATTGACATAGACAACTCTTTTCCCGATGAACAGGTTTTTGCAATATCTCAGAAACTCAGAACTGCATGGTATGCAGATTTTGCAAATACATTGTGTGTGGGCTGATGCCGGATGAGTTGACCTTTTACCAACAGAAGAGGTTCATGTTCGATGTTAAAAAGTACTTTTGGGATGAACCATACTTGTTCCGAGAATGTGCTGACCATGTCATTAGAAGGTGTGTTCCGGAGGAATAAGCGGTAGAAATTCTCTATGCTTGCCATACATCTCCAGTTGGTGGTCACCATGGTGGTATTCGCACCGCCGCTAAAGTTCTCCAGAGTAGATATTATTGGCCGTCCCTCTACAAGTATGCACATGAGTTTGCTAAGAAATGCTCTTAATGTCAGCAGCAAGGCGGAGTATCTAGAAGACACAAATTACCTTTCACTCCTATTTTAGAGGTCGAGCTATTTGATGTATGGTGGATCGATTTCATGGCCCATTTGTGAGCTCATTTGGAAATAAATACATCTTGGTGGCTATAGATTATGTTTTCAAATGGGTGGAAGCCATCGCACTTCCAAACAACAAAGGAAAAAACGTTGTCCAATTTTTGAAATGCTACATCTTCGCAAGATTTGGCACTCCGAGAGTAATCATTAGCGATGGGGGGTCCCACTGTTGCAATAGGTGGTTTTCAATGGCACTGAGCAAATATGGGGTGAAACACAAAGTAGCAACCCCATATTATCCCCAAAAAAGTGGCCAAGTCAAAGTATCAAATCGGGAAATCAAAAGCATTTTGGCAAAGACAGTAAATGTCAACAGAACTGACTAGTCTAGGAAACTCGATGATGCACTATGGGCATATCGGACCGCTTACAAAACACCTATCGGGATGTCTCCATACCAGTTGGTTTATGGTAAGGCTTGTCATTTGCCCGTCGAATTAGAACACAAAGCTTTGTGGGCATTGAAAGCTTTAAATTTGGACTGGTCAAAAACTTCAAAGGAGAGGGTAGAGCAGTTGAACGAACTGGATGAATTCAGACTCATATCGTATTAAAGTTCAGCAATCTACAAAGAGAAGATGAAAAAGTGGCATGACACTCGGATACTCAAGCGAGACATCAAGGTAGGAGATTGAGTTTTGTTATACAACTCTCGACTTAGACTCTTTTCTGGAAAGCTCAAATCCAAATGGTCTGGACCTTTTAGAGTAACACGAGTGTTCACCAATGGTGCTATAGAAGTTGAAGATCGGGATGTTCCGCCATTTAAAGTGAACGGTTAATGTCTGAAATTATACTTTGGGGATTGTCAAGAGATTTCTCTGGTTGAAGTGGTGTATTTGGAAGACGTCTGAAGGCGTTACCGCGTCGTGCCGCGACGTTAACTAAGCCGCTATTTGGGAAGCAACCCATAACCCAGTCGCTTTCTTTTGCTTTAATAAAAATAATGGTGTGTTGATTGTGCAGACGAAAGTGTGAAAAGTGAATAAAAAGTGCAGATTGGCGAACAACAGGCCCAATCAGCGAATCATCGAATGGTTCGGCAACCCGACATACCCCGTCGTTTGATCCAACTCAGTTTGGATTTGGATCTGTAAAACTCAGCAGACTCAACGAAAATCATTGGTGAGTCACTGAATAATCAGCGATTCTGATACAGACCGCCATTTGAATCTTTATCTTGACAGAAGGTCCTGTAAAACTCGGCGAGACAAGTGACAACTCAGTGAATCACCAACAGGTTCGGTGATAGGGACTGATGTCGCCTAATGGACAAAAGCTGGACTCATTTAGGGCTATATTTTAATAAGACAGAGAGTGAGGTAAGGCGTAGGTTGGTTTAAAACAAGTGCAGTATAAAGAAAAGTTGTTAAAAACATAGATGTCAACTCCGTGTATTTTGGAAACACAATGGTACTCTGTATGTATGCAAAGATTTAATATAACTCTGAAATGTATGTAAAAATACAATAAACTGTGTATAAAAGAATACAATTAATTCTGTGGAAGTTTTTCTAACCGACAACCATCACTTAAGAGCTATTGTGATGATATAACATTTTGTCTCACGCTGCCAGGGCCGTCCTATACCTTGCCAAGGGTATAGAACCCGAACGACTAAGTGGATCCACTAATCTATGCAAAAAAAAACTAAAGGAGTCATCTAAGAAGTATGACCCTTTTCTACCCATGATGACTACATGGTTTGTAGGGGTTGTGAGTTGTCTGAACTCTCCCCCATATCGGTGCTCAATACTACTCCCAAAATATAATACTAGCTCTTATGTTTAAAAACATATTTCTTTCTATGGTTTGAGATAATTGCTCAAAACTTAGCTCAAAGGCTCCTTCTTGCTTAATTGTGAAAGCATTTATTCTTTTATGAAAACTAGCTCAAAGGCTCTTGGGAAATCTCAGTTTTCGTTCTTATTTAAATGTGAAAATATTTTAAACTCTTTGGGAATACATAGTCCCCATATACTTCTTTGAAGAAATAAAATTCAATCTTTACTCTTTAGTCTTTACTCAACTTGAATTTTAAGTCTTAAAACAAAGTTAAAAGTATTTGCAAAAGACTTCTTGAAAGGAATCTAAGAACTTCCTAGACTTGACTCTTAACTTTCCTTGAATTTGAATTTATGGATTCAAGGTTATGATTTATGTTTCTTAATGATTTCTAGGTGTTTAGAAGTCATTTAGAGTAGTTAGAATCAATAGGAAGTGTTAGCCGGTCCATGGCGGGTCGCGCTAGCTCCAACTTTCTGGGGCTCATTTTGGGCGCACTGCAGGCGCGCCGCCCCAGCCTCTCTAGCACTATGGGGGCGCGACGCGCCTAGCCCTCCCCAGGTGAAGAATTTTTTCAACTCATTTTCTGATCTTAAATCATTTTAAATCAATTCTTTTTCTCAACACTTTCTTAGATTCAGATACCCAAAACATGTACACTAGAATCTAACTCGAAACAACTCTTAGCATCACTAAAACGTCTCAAGAAAACCCATCAATCACATGTAAGTTCAAGAATGAAAACAATTCAATAACACAATTCAAGAACATCAAATTCTAATTCTTTTAGTATGAAAATAGCTGAATTAAACATGTTTGGCGCATGGGTGAATGGACTCAACGCAATATTATCTCACATACCTCGTAGGAATTACCCCTTGACGAAATCCACAAGCGATTCCTTACAAAGACGACAAAATTTGAACTTTCTTCTCCTTTCTCCTCTTTTCCATTTTCTCCAAGCCCTAGCGTGAACTTCCAATTTTCTAAAACTGACCAAATTCTGATTTGACCCTTAATTAATTCACTAAAACGAATTAAATTAATTGGGTAAGGAAAAGACAATAATATCCTTCCAAAATCCGGTTATAGACTTTCCTTATTTGAATAGCCCAACTTCGAATGGGCATATCTCACTCATACAAACTCAAAATCGCGCAAACTCAGCGACGTTCAAAATATTATTCAAATATCTTTCCTAAAATATCTCGAAATACACCTAAATCATCCTGAGCTAGAAGTTATGGTCGTTTGAAGTTGACCAAAAATCCAACTTAACATACTAAACAAATTTTCCAGATTTTTATATTCTTTTCAAAAATGACTATTTCCACTTTTTTAACTTTTTTCTAGTTCTTTCTAGTTACGGGGTGTTACACTAACTGGGATTGGTTGGCACGTACCGGCATAAATGTTGGAATGGGTGTCACGATCTGACACACTAACTGGGATCGGTTGCCACGTACCGGCATAAACATTGGAACGGGTGTCACGATCCGACACACTAAATTGGAACGAGTACCACGTACCGGTACACGAACAGTTTGGGTATGCGTTCCATAACAGGACCATTAAATTGGGTTCTGTGAGAGGACCATTGAATTGAACTGTGTATCTACTTGTGATGATTACGTTCATGTCTAATGATGACTAATATTGTATATGTTTGGTATATGCCTATTTTATAATGTTGTGGTTACTTGCATATGTTTCACTTATTAAAATAGCTACGTGATCCTGCTAGTACACTGTGGTTGTGTACTGATACTGCACTTGTTTGTTCTTTGTTGAGTACATGGCATCTTCAGGTGGCTATTGATAGACCTCAGCTAGGTGGCTATTGAGCGTGACCGGATCCAAGGTTGAGCTAGTTCTTTCAGGCTTCCATGGATCTTTCTTGTTTAAGTCCACTCTTTTTGGACTCAGACTATTTGTTAAAGGTGTTTGTTTAGTTTCAGGGTTGTACCCCTTCTTCTTAGACTTGTCGTTAGTAGACTTTTGGTACAATGACTTTCAAGTTCTAGGGGTTGTTCTTCCACATTAGTTTGGCTAGATTATTTAAACCCTTGGAGTTTATGGGAACTCTATTTTATTTCTGCATTTAAACCTGCTTCCGTATCTTTAAATGCCTTAATATTTGGTTGAGTTGTCAGTTTGGGTTGTAATAATAGTTCTCCCACCGGAGGATTAGTGTGGGTGTCAATCACGACAGTCTGGGTCATGACAAAGTTGGTATCAAAGCCCTAGGTTCGTTGATCTCAATGTACCAAAATGAGTCTAGTAGAGTCTTGCAGAATGGTACGAAGACGTCCGTACTTTTATTCGAGAGGCTATAGGACTTTAGGAAAAACTCACTTATTTCTACTCATTCGTTCTATGACTTGAATTCAATTGCTATCTGGGTGATACAATTTGGTATTTTTCCTCATTCACTCTTTGGTTTGAATTAGAGAAACAAAAGTGGTAACACTATCACTAGCAAGAGAAGATGTGTATAGACTACCGACAGTTGGATAGGATCACTATTCGAAACAATTATCCGCTGTCTCGGATAGATGATCTTTTGACCAGTTGCAAGGTGCATCAGTTTTTTCTAAGATTGATCTAAGGTTTGGCTATCATCAGTTAATGATTAGGCCTAAGGATATACCAAAAATGGCATTAGGGACCCGCTATGGGAACTATGAGTTTCTAGTCATGTCGTTTGGGTTGACAAATGCGCCTGCAGCTTTCATGAGTTTGATGAATGGTGTGTTCAAACCATTTCTTGATTCGTTTGTTATAGTATTTATTAATGACATTTTGGTTTATTCGAAAAGTGAGGAAGAGCATGCCTACCATCCTCGTATTATTCTGGGTGTTCTTGGGAAGCAAAAGTTATATGCGAAATTTTCTAAGTATGAATTTTGGTTAACTTCGGTTAACTTTTTGGGGCATGTATTTTCAAGGGAAGGGGTAATGGTGGATCCCCAAAAGATTGAAGCAGTCAAAAATTGGGTCCGACCTAGTTCTGTGACTGAAATTAAGAATTCTGTGGGGCTCGCTAGCTATTATCGTCGCTTGTGAAGGGATTAAGGTTAGATTTGCAAATTCAAATTTATAAGTGACAACATTCAAAAATTTTTGGTAAGGGACGACTAGATAATGAACACCATTACTTTGGAAAATGCATTTAGTATTGTTGTCATAACATGTATGGGTTGTTTAGTGAATGATGAAATTAAGTTATGTCAATTGAGGTTAGAAGATATACTATGATTTCCTAAATTGATTGTATATCAAAGAGAGTCATGATACGACTACTACAATAGCAACAATGCTTACATGGATAAGTTATTAAGTGTGTTACAATTATGGAGAACCTAGGCATATGAGGAGCAGTGCAGGTAGGCAAGGAGGTTGCTCGTCAAGATGACATGGCTAAGTTTTATGCCTTTTCGAGCAAGACCTAGGTTGAGGCGTCAGATGCAGTGATCACATGTACTATTCTTATCTGTGACCAGATGGCTACTATTTGCTTGAATCTGGGTTCTACTTGTTCATATGTGTCAGTTCAGTTTGCCTTGGGATTTGATGTGGTTTGTGATGTACTTGATGCCCCATCTATGTTTCCACCCCAGTTGGAGAGTCTGTCATAGTCACCCAAGTGTATTATGCTTGTCCTTTGTGTTTATGGATTTTCACACTTGGGTTGATTTGGTTATGCTGGATATGACTGACTTGATATAAGCTTAGGCATGATTTGGTTGTACCCCTATTATACCGGGCTTAATTGTAATACTAAGTCGGTAACTCTAGAGATCCCAGGTTGGGAAAAGTTAGAGTGGGAAGGGGTGTACAAGCCTAAGCCAGCTAAGATCATATCTTTCGTTTTGGCTAGGGAATTGATAGGCCAGGGTTGTTGGCTTATTTAGCTCATATTCAAGATATGAGGTTGAGTCTCCCTCTATTGAGTCTATTCATATAGTGTCAGAATTTAGAGAATTATTTCCTATTGATTTTCCTGGTATGCCTCCGGATAGAGATATAGACTTCTGCATTAACTTGGAAACTGGCACTCGCCCTATCTCTATTCCTCCTTATCGCATGGCTCTGGCAGAATTGAGAGAAGTTAAAGCTCAATTCCAACGGATTCTTGATAAATGTTTTATCCATCCTAATGTTTCCCCGTGGGGTGCTCCTGTCTTGTTTGTTAAGAAGAAGAAGGATAATATGAGGAATGGTGATTTTATCTTAAGCCATAAAGGGGTGGATTGATACAGGAATGACAAGCTTATGGAAAAAGAAAGTTACATTGAGTATACTTGGGTGAAGGAAATTGATGATTTTAGTAAGTAAGTGCGTATAAAAATTCGGTTAGTCCTTTGAATTTGATGAGGTTGCCTGAGTTTAAGGCATCGTGTTGATGAAAATGTTGACTTCGGAGTGATAGTTCGGGCTGACCAAACATAATGGTAATAAGAGGTTGTGATGGGATGCAACTATTTAATAAGATTGTTGGTTAAGCGAATTTTGTATAGTAATTACGACTTCTGAGTATCTAAGGTTGTGGTTTTCTAATATTTGGTGAGTAACGTGGATGTATGAAAAATTTTAAGAGATGGTGGGACACCACTCGAATAGAATTTTAAAGAGCTAGAGTTATAATGAAGGGAAATATAGTGGGATGTAGTACAACCTTTAGAGAGAGGCGAGAGCACGAATAT
The DNA here is from genome assembly GCA_035578085.1 of Solanum pinnatisectum. NCBI lineage: Eukaryota > Viridiplantae > Streptophyta > Magnoliopsida > Solanales > Solanaceae > Solanum > Solanum pinnatisectum. The sequence goes on along the minus strand of CM069076.1, from coordinate 39,877,114 downwards.
TTTATTTGATTGCAAAGGCAAAAGAGATATCTTTATAGGGATAGATAATTGGGTTCAGAGATGTGTGATTTCATTCGTTGCTATGGCTATGGTAATAGTGTCACAAGTCATTCAGATTGGTTGAATACTATTGGGAAAGACTTGAGAAATGAGTGTACAAACATTAGCTTGAGTGTGATGATAAGTGCTTTGTTTTTGTTTTGAGCTTAGTAATGAGTACGATTGAATTATTAGCATATTGTAAGATTGATGGAGATGCGATCAATAATAAACAAAGATCCATGAATTCATAAAAATCTTCAAGGTATAAGCTAATGTTGATAGATAAGAGGATTGTGTGATATAGTTGAATTTACAATTCACATTTTTCATTATAAATCTACATTCGTGGTGATATATTTAGTCAAGGTATGAATTTACAAGGTGAGAAATGATCAATTGTATTAGGTATTGAGCAATTGAAAGGACTTACATTTGGGTTGAGTCCTAAAGTTGATTACTGTTGATTGTTAAAGTACCTAAGAAAGGTTTTCATGTTAAAAGTGTTGGTTTAGAGTAAGGTAAATGATCGGAGTGTTCATGATGGTCGTTAGTATTGATAGTGTGGACTTTAGTGGAATGATGTGAAGAGTATGTGGAGTCAACTGAATGTAAATAACTGGTATTGGCTCTTCAGAAGAAAACCTTTAGTGTCACTCGATAAATTCTTACGTGACCATCTACTTTATGTTGTACATGGTTGTGAGTATGATTCACTAGCTATGCTCACATGTGTTTTCACTTTTGTGAGTGGATCCCTAGTGGTGGATCAGCGGTACCAATCCTGTGATGCCCTCTTGGTTGAGTGTGATGATTGAGAAGATTTGGTTATTTCAGATGACATATCTGGCGTTGTCTTGGAGTTGTTAAGTGTTTCAATGGTTCTACATGTACTACTTTGTTTATGAGAATTCATAGAAGAGCTACCATGTGTAATTATGGTTGTCCGACAACCTTAATATGCATCTTGTTGTCGAGGTCACGTAACGATTATGTGTGGTTGAATGTGGGGATCATTGGGTCCAATTCTACTGTTCTTAAGGGTAATCTACAATCACAATTGCTAAATCTAGCCTTTCAATAGTGTTGTTAGGGGGTTTATATGCTTGGACATATCCTTCAATGGGTATCCAATGTCTAAGTATCAATTTTTTATAACCTAAGCTCATGGGATGGAGATGTTGTTAAGAACTATAATTGTTTGGGTATTATGAGTGTGTGTTAGTGGGTTTAGGTTCAATTCTATTTGTAGAGAGTATTGATTTGGAATTTTATCATGCTTAAGTGCTAAAAGATTCGTCTGGATGATTGTGTCAAGGTCCTTGATAACATGTTGCAGACGTGTGTACGATCAACTTTGGTGGTTGTTGGAAATCATTTTTGTTGTTAGTTAAGTTCACATACAACAATTATATCATTCAAGTATTGAGATGACTTCATTGAGGCATTGTATGGGAGGATGTGTAGGTGTTCAACTGGTTGGTTTGAGGTTAAAGATATGAAACCCTTGGGGGGTCGATTTGGTGAAAGATGCTCAAGATAAGGTGAGAAGTATCCAAGCTAAGCTTCTAGTAGCCTAGAGGCGACAGAAAAAGTTTATGGGACAAGTATCCCTAGTTATTCAACGATTCAGATACTACTTTACCCTTACTTTAGCCCTTTTCTCTTAGTTTGTCACTCGGGGACGAGTGATGGGTAAATTAGTATCTATTGTAATGGCTTGTTCCCGTCATTATAGAAAAGCCAATGGGGAAAAATTTTGGGCTGAAAAACTTTTTGGTAGTAACTAGAAATTTCCTGTCTTGCCCAGATTTGGACGAAATCAGAGTCAGTGAGTTCTAGGGAAATCTGGTAACAAATGAGAGGTTTAATATGGAATGTGATTACGTGAGTAGATAGCTAAGACATTAAGGAACTCGAGGGACTTTACAGAATCAAATTCAAGCGAGTAAAACTCTTGAAAATGATCTTACCGTGAATGGGTATTTTCTGAGTGTCATGGAATGAAAGTGTGTTGTGAAATGAGGATTTGGAATTCTTAAATTTGCTCATTGTTTCTGTGCAAGCCGCTAAGGTGGGATTTTTTCGCCAGGGTGGGGTCGCTGTAGTGGGATGGGTCCCGTTGTAGCTAGATAGACATGACTTAAGTCGAAAATAAACCCCAAAAATGTTTTATTCTGCACTTTTCGAGTTTGAGAGCTAAGGAATGACCCAGGGCTATTTCTTGAAGGTTTTTCACCTCTTTTAGCACTAAAGGTAAGGATTTTACTCCCCTAATCCATTTTTCAATCCGTAGAACTTGGGTTCTTGGTTAATTACTATTAGGAAGGGTTTTTGGATTGAATTGGATGGTGAGAAAAAGCCCTAGCTGCACCTTAGGATCATGGGTTGGTCTTGGGTTATTGGATTTGTTATAATCCGGTTAATTAGACCTTGATTGTTGATCCTTGCGTATATTAACTGTTTGTAGACCTAGAACAAGCGGGAATAATCTAGAAAGGGAAGATTCAAGTGCCTTAGGGGACTCAAGCTTGGATTCGAGGTAGGTGATGATTGTGATTTCATGTTGGTGTGATGTATGTTAGTAATTACTCAATTATAATGCATATATGTATGCAAATATTGCATTATTGATCACATTAATCGTAAATGAGTATGAATGAAGAATTGTATGCCATGAATCAACTCTTGATTGTATGATTATGAGAATGTACATTGTTATTGTGATTGTGGCTTGTTGAATGGATCGCGTGTTACGTTCCCACACACTAATTGGGATCGGTTTCCACGTACCGGCATAAACATTGGAATGGGTGTTACAATCCGACACACTAACTTGGAACGGGTACCACGTACCTGTACACTAACACTTTGGGTATGGGTTCCATGAGAGGACCATTGAATTGGGTTCCGTGAGTGGACCATTGAATTGTATTGTGTATCTACTTGTGATGATTACGTTCATGTCTAATGATGACTAATATTGTACATGTTCGGTATATGCCTGCTTTATAATGTTGTGGTTACTTGCATGTGTTTCACTTATTGGAATAATCGCGTGATCCTACCAGTACACTGTGGTTGCGTACTAAAACTGCACTTGCTTGTTCTTTGTTGAGTACAGGGCATCTTCAGGCTGCTATGATAGACCTCAGTTAGGTGGCTATTGAGCGTGACCGAATCCAATGGTGATCCAGTTCTTTCAGGCTGTCATGGATCTCTCTTGTTTAAGTCCACTCTTTTCGGACTTAGACTATTTGTTAAAGGTATTTGTTTAGTTTTGGGGTTGTACCCCTTGTTCTTAGACTTGTCGTTAGTAGAGTTTTGGTACAATGAATTTCAGGTTCTAGGGGTTGTTCTTCCGCATTAGTTTGGTTAGATTATTTAAACCCTTGGAGTTTATGGGAACTATATTTTATTTCTGCATTTAAATCTAGTTTCGTATCTTTAAATGCCTTAGTATTTGGTTGAGTTGTCAGTTTGGGTTGTAGTAATTGTTCTCCCATCGAAGGGTTAGTATGGGTGCCTATCACGACGGTCTGAGTCGTGACAACAAGTGTTATTTTTCCTTTGATATTTTTATTGAAATTCAATAATTTGAATGTTGTAATTAGGATTCTAAAGTTAAAATCACTACTAAAAAAACTGTCAAAAAATGACGGAAAAAGGCGACGGACTGCGTCTTTTTTTTTGCCAAAAGCGACACAGTCAATCTCGCCGCTTTTTGGCTCAACGCTTTTTCAAAATCGACGGACTGCGTCGCTTATTGTTTTTTTAAAAAAAAATTATTTATTAAAAAAATTCGACATCGTCTGTCGCTTTTTTAATTTTTTTTTTTTGTAATTTTCAAAAAGAGACGAAGTCCGTCGCTTTTCTTAATTTTTAATTTTTTAGAATCTTGAAAAGCGACGGACCATGAGACGCCGTTCGTCGCTTTTCTGGAAATGAAAATTTTGAAAAATCCAGAAAAAGCAACAGACAAAAGGACCCATCCTTCGCTTTTTTGGATTTTTCAAAAACTAAAACCCAGGAAAGCGACGGACTAAAGGACCCTGTTCGTCGCTTTTTCTGAAAAAATTTTGACAGTAGAAACCGACAGTTTCTGCTGCACACATGCAATTAAATTAAATTCAATTCAGCCCCAATAAAACACAAAACATTATAAAGAAGCTATACAAAATATAAAACAACAAACTTAAATTAACATTCAAAAATATGTAAATCACAAGATTTTTAACGTTTCACAACCTAAAGTTCAAAAATACTACAAAAATTCAAGTTCTCAAAAGTTCACAACTTTAAGTTTTAAAATCCTACAATAATTCAAGATTTCTAAAGTTCACAACCTAAAGTTCTAAAATCCTACAAAAATTCAAGTTCTCTAAAATTCACAACTTAGAGTTCTAAATCCTACAAAATTCAAGTTCTCTAAAATTCACAGCTTAAAGTTCTAAAATCCTACAATAATTCAAGATCTCTAACGTTTCACAACCTTATAAAGTTCTAAAATCCTACAAAAATTCAAGTTCTCTAAAGTTTACAACTTTAAGTTCTAAAATCCTACAAAAATTCAAATTCTCTAAAATTCACAACTTAAAGTTCTAAAATTCTACAATAATTCAAGATTTCTAACGTTCACAATCTTATAAAGTTCTAAAATCCTACAAAATTTCAAGTTCTCTAAAGTTCACAACTTGAAGTTCTAAAATCCTACAAAAATACAAGTTCTCTAAAGTTCACAACTTAAAGTTCTAAAATCCTACAAAAATTCAAGTTCTCTAAAATTCACAACTTAAAGTTCTAAAATCCTACAATAATTCAAGATTTCTAACGTTTCACAACCTTATAAAGTTCTAAAATCCTACAAAAATTCAAGTTCTCGAAAGTTCACAACTTAAAGTTCTAAAATCCTACAAAAATTCAAATTCTCTAAAATTCACAGCTTAAAGTTCTAAAATTCTACAATAATTCAAGATTTCTAACGTTCACAACCTTATAAAGTTCTAAAATCCTACAAAAATTCAAGTTCTCTAAAGTTCACAACTTAAAGTTCTAAAATCCTACAAAAATTCATGTTCTCTAAAGTTCACAACTTAAAGTTCTAAAATCCTACAAAAATTCAAGTTCTCTAAAATTCACAACTTAAAGTTCTAAAATCTTACAATAATTCAAGATTTCTAACGTTCAAAACCTTATAAAGTTATAAAATCGTATAAAAATTCAAGTTCTTTAAATTTTACAACTTAAAGTTCTAAAATCCTACAAAATTCAAATTCTCTAATATTCACAACCTAAAGTTCTTAAATCCTACAATAATTCAAGATTTCTAACGTTCACAACCTTATAAAGTTCTAAAACCCTACAAAAATTCAAGTTCTCTAAAGTTTACAACTTAAAGTTCTAAAATCCTACAATAATTCAAGATTTCTAACGTTCACAACCTTATAAAGTTATAAAATCTTATAAAAATTCAAGTTCTCTAAAGTTCACAACTTAAAGTTCTAAAATCCTACAAAAATTCAAATTCTCTAAAATTCACAACTTAAAGTTCTAAAATCCTACAATAATTCAAGATTTCTAACGTTCACAACCTTATAAAGTTCTAAAATCCTACAAAAATTCAAGTTCTCTAAAGTTCACAGCTTAAAGTTCTAAAATCCTACAAAAAATTAAGGTCTCTAAAATTCACAACTTAAAGTTCTAAAATCCTGCAATAATTCAAGATTTCTAACGTTCACAACCTTATAAAGTTCTAAAATCCTACAAAATTCAAGTTTTCTAAAGTTCACAACTTAAAGTTTTAAAATCCTACAAAAATTTAAGTTCTCTAAAATTCACAACTTAAAATTCTAAAATTCTACAATAATTCAAGATTTCTAATGTTTCACAATCTAAAATTCTAAAATCCTACAAAAATTCAAGTTCTCTAAAGTTCACAACTTAAAGTTCTAAAATCCTATAATAATTCAAGATTTTTAACATTCACAACCTTATAAAGTTCTAAAATCCTACAAAAATTAAAGTTCATATCTAATTTGTAGAATTTCTAAGTTCAGGAATTTCTAAGTTCAAGAATTTCTAAGTTCAAGAATATAATTCAAGTAACCCGATTTTCAACAACAATATAATATATAAGCACAAATACAATGGGAAATTAGAAAATTCAACTAATCTAACTTCTAACTTCTAATTATTTGTTAGTTCTAATTTCTAATACTTAATTTACAATCATATTTAAAAATCTCCAATTTAAAAGAAAACTAACCCTAAAATCTAAAATCCTCAATTCTCTCCCTAACTAACAATAATCAAATGTACAAATTAACAATTGAATAACACAATTCAACAAACTAAAACAATATACAAACTAAGAAATCAAATATAATTACTAGAATTAAAAAAAAAATTAAAATTAAATCCTAACCTTATAACAAGAAGGAGAGGCAGTTAGGGAATTCTTTTAGGTGGCGGCAGAGGGTGGGCCGACGACGGGTCAAGGGAGGTGGTGGCGGGGACGGGCAGTGGTGCGGCACATGCAGGATCTTAGAGAGAAGGGAGAGAAGAGAGAGAAAACAGAGAAAGAGAGATGGGAAATTTGGCGGAAAACTCGTCTCTGGTGCAACATAATTAAACAAAAAATGACGGACAGTGTCTCTTTGTCCATCGCTTTTTAAAAAATGTTTTACCAACATTTTGACCAAAAAGCGACGGACTAAATGACATTGTCCGTCGCTTTTTTAAAGTGTTTGACCAGATATTTTCACCAAAAAGCGACGGATTAAGAGATGTCGTTCGTCGCTTTTTAAAAAAAATTAATAAAATAAATTAAATTAAGAGCGACGGACAGTGTGGTTATTGTTTAATTTATAAATAATTATTTTAATAAAAAGCGACGGACGACGTCTCTATATATATTAAATAAATAATTATTAATTATATATATATTTGGAACAAAATTTGCGAAAAAAAGCGACGGACTAAGAGATGTTGTCCGTCGCTTTTTGTAAAATAATTTTAAAAATAATTATTTTTATTAAACAGCGACGGACAGTGTGGCAAATGGCGTCGCTTTTTGGAGCGATGCTGTTCGTCGCTTTTTTGTCTGTCCTGTTTTAGTAGTTTTTTAGTAGTGAATCATGTTTCCAACCTTATTAATATAGATAGGGATTTGGATTTGTTATATTGATGCTTTCACTTTCGTACTCCAATGATAGTGGTTGTATTTGATCAATTCAATAGCTCTGATAATTCAGAGGAATGGATTTTATAGGGCAGAGTGATCCTTCACTTTCCTGGGTTCTTTGAGGAACATGAGTTGCTCTTCATTTCTTATATTTCGACGGTGAGACCGTCAAGTAGTTCGGTTGGATCTTTCGCGACAACTAATTGTTTGATTGAGATCATCTTAAGGAGAGGTTAGCCCTACATTTTGAGAACGAACCTATGGAAAGTTTCTTATGGTGGACTTCAAATTTGTTGGAAAAATGATTCTAGTATCTCAAAAAGAAGTATTAATATTATTGTCTAGTTTCATCTCTTATTTAATAGCATTGAGTGGCTATGAATTCTCCTTTAAATCTAACGTTTATTTCTAACAAATTGAATTATAATCTTTATTGTCATAAACGCCTACTTATTATCCCTTTATTGACATTTCTCTAAGTCAATTATCCACAAGTCTTGGAGACTTTATTGCTCTTCTATTTTGAGACGTTTGGTTCTTTTGCTGAACGTTAGAGCATTTGGCATGGTCTATTTGGTTGCCTATATAAGCCTCTTTTAATTTACTCTCATGAAGTAGGAAAAATAAGATGATACTTTTACATGTATTATTTAATATTTATTATTTTCTGGTTCCTAATTTTATAATAGAAGAGCTTGTTGAATCATGGGGGATACACCTATACTGGATGAAATATCCTTAAGGACTGTGTCTTTCGACACGCCTCAAGCTATGAGAATTTCCTATAAGAATTCGTGGTGAAGTACAAGCTTTGGTGAATCCCGTACAAGTGTTCGTGATGAAGGTATTTTTCGTAAGATTTCCAACAATTATCATTATTCTAACTTTACTATAAAAGATCGAGGATACATTTTTATTTACATCTCATCAGGTTATAATAAGGATGCAAGGATTAGTGCTTCTGTAGTCTTTAGTGGAGATATTTCTTCTCCTTTGACCGAAGAAAACTCAAGCCTTGTGGATAATGTCGAGAGCCATTTGAAACTGTTCTATCGATAAATATTCAGACAGTGAAGATAATATGTTCGATGAAATGTCTATTGGAGTTTTCACTGAATAAGGTGAGGAAACTTCTTCTAAGGTGTTCGACGAATTGTTGCCTCAAGATAGTTGTAGAGGTGCGATCCGATTTTAACCTTGAACGCATCAAAGTCCAACTTTTCGATGAAAGTTTCCTAAGTGATATGTCGAAAAGGTATATTACTGTTATTTCTCTAGATCGTGGCTTTAGTAAACAAAAATTTGAATTTGAAACCTTTGATGATATGTATCTTCTTGACTTCTTCTTGAAGCCTAAGACTATTATGATTTTATATCTTGATAATTTTTTCTGAAGATTGAGGATAGTCATACGCCTTCTGATGAAATGATACTTGTTGTGGAGCATGGAAAATCTACAAATTGTTTATAATATTTCGTGTCAATTTTTACTTAATCTTAGAATGATTTTTATTGTCTCTATTCATGGAACTGCAATGAATTTCTGTGTATGAAATTTGGGTATAAGTTTCTACTTCATGGATTCAACAAGTTATACAGATATAGTAAATATCGATTCATTATAATTTTTGATATCTCTTGAATTTTGTTTCATTCCATATGTAACTCTATAATTTGAGTGTGAAATTTTGATCGACAATTGTGTATGAAATTTTACATTGTTATTATAATTAAAAACAAAATAATTAGTATATAAATTAATGAAATATCACTGATGACAACAATTAAATGCAACAATCTAGATTTATAAAAGGAAGGATCACAATCTTCTTGTAATAGTTTAAACTAAACTAAAAATACTTCGGCATTGGTACCTGAAAGCTCTTGTTTATATCTTGTCCCTACAAAGGAGGACTATTGACATGGTCATAATCAGCAAATGTCAAACAAAGGTTGTTGAACAGTCTTATTTGCAACATTTGCTGGTGAAGTCTTTAGGACAATACTACACGAAATTTTATTTTTTACTATTGACATCAACATATTATGAGTTATTTGAACTTTACATGCACACTCTTTGAGTTGACCACTAAAGCATCAAACAAATATTAGAAAGGTATCGCCTTCCAAGCATTTGAACTAAGGTGTAAGTCCGTAAACTAGGTGGTTTGCAATGTGCAAATCTTTTTTTTATAGTTATAGATGGATAAACCACTTGCGGTTTAATTTTTAAAATACAAATGTTCTCATCGAAAAAAGAGAAGTTTATCGTTACTCTCCATGTCATTTTTTGAAAAAATTCGAGCTCAAATTGCAACACAATTAACATAAATTTCAAAAGTCCAACGAGTGAAATTTTCTTCACCTATTCTGACTTGGTCAATGCATAAGTTTGACCTCTTAGTGGACGAGTAGGTTATGTTGGGTCAATAATGTGCCATTGGTGAAATAATAGGCATTATAATGCATGGAATAATAAAATATTTCTTGGGAGTTAGACATCTCTGAATCATTTTTTCTTGTGGGGTGACATTGGGATTGTGCTTATGTGCTGTTAGAATTGAATTAGTTTATTCATGATACCGACATATATAACAAAAATAACATCTAACCATCTTCGAGACTAATCCACCATTATAGACATGTTGTGGAGGCTCATTAATAATACATTTTGACCTATTTTTATATACGTGATTCACCTAGATGCTTGACAAATGATACACGTTGAAAAGAATGTACAACTTCTCTTCAGCACCTTAGGAGAAATACAAAACCAACTATAAAATAGTAACTTTTTAAGGATAAAGGACAAATATATAATAGTAACTTTTTAGGGAGAAGTGATTAATATACCTCTCAAATTTTGTTTGATAGTTAGTTTTAATTCTTTCATCATATTATGTGATAATTTATATTCCCACCATTTATAAATTTATCACTCGTATCCTTCAAACTAATGATTTCCTCCAAATCAACCTCAAACCCCCACTTTCAATCCAAATTAACCATTTAAAATCGATTTCCTTTTTTAATTTGATTTGGATCCAAAAATCCATTACCATTATAAACAAAAATCAAATATAATAATTGGTGAACTGTTTGAAGAAGAAGAAGAAGAAGGATATAATGTGGATGGAGATGGCTGGATTTTTTGCATTAAATCCATTAGTTGTTGAATTGGAGCTTAAAATTTGAAGAACCAACCAAGAGAACTTCATAACCATTAATAGAGGTTGGAGCTTGAGTTTGAATTTCCTCACAGACTTAACTCGTGATGAAGAATCAATAACTTCAACTCTTGTTTTTCAAAAATACTCAAATCGAAAACAACATACTCATTTTTCACAACTGAAAGTAACGATTTTATTTTAAGCATTTGAATTTTCATCAAAAATTGCAACATGATTTTTTTTAACAAAATCTTTCTCGTTGTTGTTTTCTGGTGGAATTCAATCGTGTGTTGTTATTTTTGCCGCTGTGTACGATGGATTTAGAGGACCCACGAATATGAACTTAGCCTATACATGTGACTTTTGTGGAAGAAGGATCGATGTATATGTTCGATCAAGACTTGAAATAGGTTTTGTTGAACCCATTTGTGATATTACCTTTTTTTTTTTTTTATGTATTTGGTACCTAATATTAAAATGAATGGATTGTGGGTTGAGTTTAATTGAGAATTTATTTTAAATGGATAATTTGGATTGAAATTGGATATTTGAGGTCGATTTGAGGAAAATCGTTAATTTGTAGTGTATGAGTGACAAGTTTATAGACGCTGGGGTTATAAACAACCATATAGTATAACGAAAGACAAAATTAGTTATTAACTGAAAGTTGAGGGTATTTTTTACTCTTCTCCCAATTTTTTTTACCTTATTTAATATGAAAATCATTGTAATAATTGAGAAATGAAATAGTTTTTAGGTAATTCTAGTATCTTTTTTAGATAGAGTCAATATACTAGATTTTTAAAAAATCTTTAAGAGAAAATATCAATACACATCAAAGTGTAACTTATGACGATTTTATTGTGGATATGAATATCTTTTAAAAATTTATTTCATCAAATTAAGATGATTTTATTGTGACATTTACATAGCTCTGTAAATTACATTCAATAGGAACAATTTTATCGTGACGGTTCATAACCCCCATAAATTGCAATGAATTGTGAAAATATTATGCTATGACAGTTCACCTTCACAAGATGCATCAAATTAATGGAGTTTTATTGTGACATTTCAAACTTCATAAATTTTTATAATTTTTTTTTATTGAGTTGGTTGTTCATCTCCAAAAATTACACTAAATATGAACTTGTGCAAATTGATGTAATTAGTGAAGATTTTGACAACCATTGCATTATAATTTTATAAATGTATCCCTTTTTTAGAAATAATTACCTAACTAAGCAAATTTAAGCCCTTTAATTACCCTTTATATTTGATAGTTTAAACTTTTTAACAAACATAGTTATACTTTTAGGGAAAATACCTAATACACCCAAATCCTCTTTTTTCTAATTCATCAAAACCTTCTCCTCCTTGAAACATTCACCCTCTTCTTCTATCTTTTTCTTCTTTTCCATTTTTAAGTTCTTATATCCAAAACCTTCAAGATTACAATTTTTATTTTTTGTCTAGACTTTTTATTTTCTTTTATGCTTCAATTTAATTTGTTTTTCTCCTATATTTATAATTTCTTTGACTGTAAGCTCGTGTATCTACGAAAACTAATTCAAAAAATTCAGTGACAAGTGTTCAACAATATTTGAAGAAGACAATGATCCAGATTTATGTTATTCCTGTAGAAAATGATGATGAAGATTATGACAAAGTTAGAGTCAACATTACCACTTTGTGAAATTGAAGTTGCTGGTGAATTATGAATTGATTAGTCTAAGTGTTACTGTGGCTGTCATTTTCTTTTTAATCTTATAAGGGACTACCTTTAATTAGTGATAATATGGGAAACGAATTTCTGATATATATACAGCGGGTATGGTTGGAATCTGGGATGACAGTTATTATCTAATGTATACACAATTAGATATCATAAGTGAACCTCATAATACATGTATCTACCATTTTCTGGACGTTGGTGGATGAATACACTTTTTTGGGGTGCTTGTGGGTATCTTCAACAGACCTTATTTTTGTTTGTAGGTATCTTCTTTGTATTTTGAAGTATGAGGAGGAATATATTACTTGTTGAATGAAACACATATAATTTATCATTATTTATGTGTCGATAAAGGAAATATGAATGCATAAATCTACCGTGATTGTATACATCAGGTTTGTATGCATTGATACAAACATTAAATCAAATGAATATAAATGATACAAACTAGTGACTAATGATACAATAGAGAATGAATACAAGTGATATAAAAGTGAATGATTACAAGTGTCACACTCCGAGCCTACTCCTAGAGGTGGTCGGCACTTGGAGACCATTGCTGGCTCCAAGCGAACTCTTGACCTGGCTAACTATGATTCACATGACTCTATGGAACACGCGGAAGCTTTAATAGATGCGCATTTAAATTATTTAAAGAAAATTCTAAAACATTGTCTAAAAATACTTTACATAAATGATAAGTTTCAATAAAAATATTAGAAATCTTCTAACTTAGTCTATCCATGAAACCTCTACTATTTAAGATAGGTGTTGCGACAAGACCCACGACACCTCAAATACGACTAAAACAGAATATAGAAATGGGGTCCTCTGGAAGCAAAGAGGTCTCACCAAAAGCTGAAAATAAATGTGAAGTGATCTCAACACAATGCTTGTTGATGATCTTGAACGCCTATATCTGCATCATAAAAAGATACATGTCGAATAACATTAGTACATTAAATGTACAAGTATGTAATATTGCTGAGTAATACAATAACCACATAGATGACTAGATACATATCGAGCAAAATAATGTATAATCAAGTAGTGAAAAATAAGCAAAATGAAAGTAGAAAACTTTACTCTGTGGGGAGTTTCTCTAACCGAAAATCATCACTATGAGCTAACGATGATACAACATTTCACCCATATTGCAAGGGTCATTCTATACTTCATCGGGGTATAGGATGTCAACTATAACTATGGACCCATCGAACAAGCCTTGTTGAGGCAGTGAGGAGTCGCTGGAAAATTCGGTGTGATCCTATCCAACGCTGGCTATGTAGTTTTACAAGACTTCGAGTTAAAAATAGACTCTTACCAAAATTGATGCTCGATACTACTCCCAAAATAAATCATATCAGTTATGCTCAATCACCCTTTACTGAGAAAAAGACTATTTCTTTACTTTACTTTCACTTTTTTTATTGAAGTACTTTTCGAAAGAAAATCAATTATACTCTTTCTCCTTCTCAACTGTCAAATAGTACATATGAGATCATTTGATTCTTTCTTTAAAAGTTCTTTCCAAAACATGCATTTAAATGTATACTTATGGACTTATCTATCAAGTGTGGAATCTATGTATAAGAAATCTTATATAATAATCTTTATAAACATGCCTTTATAAACAAATATGGTTCATATGATACGAAACATGAAGGGAAAAGGTAGAAGTACCTCCCTATACTATGACCCAAATCCCAGAGACACGCCTTAACTAAACTAAGGTCCTATTACCCCCCTGAACTTATTTTTTTTGTAATTTTGTACACCTTTTTGGGTTACGTGGCATCCAAATATATCCCACGAGCCTAAACTGCATGGAGTCATAGAGTGTGCCACATAAGCCAAAAGGTGTACAGTATTATATATAAAATGAGTTCAGGGAGATAATAGGACCTTAGTTTAGTTAAGGTGTGTCTCTGTGATTTCGGTCATAGTCTAGGGGGATAGTTATGCCTTCTCCCAAACATAAACAACAATTTATAATTCAATATGCATAATAGAAATCAAAATCTCAACGTTTAAGGAATTGAAATTCACGATAAGAAACACAACTAAATTCGAATTTCAAGAGACTACAAATAAAACTCTCATCATAACCATTTAATGAATGAATTAAGATGTAGGGTGTGAGGACGAACTTAGTCCATCACTATGAGTAGATTTACATACTTGGAAGAACAAAGTTCTTGATGAAATTGAAAGAACGCTTGAAAACCTTAACTTTCTCCTCTTGGATCCTAAATGAATTCAGATGTCGGGTGTGATACGAACTTAGTCCATCACTATGAGTAGCACAAAGTTGAGTTGAAAGCTTTCATACCTATTAAGTTTTAATGAAAAATTTTACTTGGGTCAACTTCAAATGACCATATGTCTTAGAATATAAGGATTTACGTGGCACATAACTTATCATATTAAAGTTATTTAGATCGTCTTTCCAACATGATGTTTAAAGACGTAATCAACTTACAATAGTTCGGTTCAAGTGTCATACGATCGCGTGCAGTGATATAACCCAACCAAGGGTTAGGATCGTTCCCATAGGGAGTGGTTTTGAGAATTAATGGAAAAATAAAATCTAGTTCTAATTAGTCATAGCTATAGATATTATCGAATATAAACATACTAAATCTAAGGGATGACGCAAACGTTAATTATCAATAGGGGTTTGTATTATGCTAATAACAAAAACAGTAAAAATATAAGAAAACGAGATATGGAGATGGAATTCTTGGGATGTGATAGGAATACAGGATAGACTAGACTATCGGGTACATGCTTTTCATAGTCAATTCGTTGAGTATTTGTGACTAGGCTAGACTTAGTGGGGGTAAATTCTCTCTCGAGCAACTTACCCTGAATCAACTCGGTTTCTCTCAAACAGCGAGTTGCCATATTAAGCACAACCTTCGCCTTAGCCCATTCACTCTCTCAAGCTGAATGTGTGGAAGAAGGACTAGGATTCACTCTCTCGAGATTAACCCATGTCGACCTAATACCACCAGCTATTAATTTAGTAGTCTTAGTTTTACGACCTCTCTCTCGAGCAAGCCAAAAACACTAAGATGAAATCGTATTTGCAACTACAATTCCATTAAGTTCATACAAAACTACTAAACAAAATCACATTTAAACAACAAATAAACCATCAACAAGCAAGACCCAACAAATAATCTAACCCATATTCACAAAATCACACACCAAGAATTGGGGTTTTAGCTAGACATATAAAAGAGATAAAAATTTATATCAATATCAGTTTCCATCAACTGGGTATGAAGAATTAAGTCTTAAAACACGTCAAGAGTGAAGAATCTTCAAGAACCACGTCCAATTTCTTGAAGTGAAACCCTTTGAATCTTCAAGGTTTTAGAATAACGTCTCCAAAACCCTCTAAAACTTGGAACTGAAAATATTTTAAGTCTGAATAATAATTATCTATGACTTGATTTCTTCATTGATACTAAGCTATCAATTTCAACAAGTATTTATAGTGTTTGAAAATTTGTGCTTCAGCGGATCACTCGGCGCAATTAGTCAGGATCGCCGATACACTCGGTGATCCGCCTTTTGGTCGATTTCATCACCTTCTTACTTTAGCCTTCAGCCTCTTCGCACTTTGAGTCATTGGGAGATATGGTACTGCTTCGTGAAACTACTCGGCTACACGCCGACTGCTTAATTTTATCGCCAACTTGATCTTTCCCTTCAGGGCTCAGCACACTGGAACAAAAGGCGATATCCAGGCCGATCGAAGACTCACCAACTGGGCTCGACAATCCTCAGGCTTTCATTTCTTCGCTCTTTTCAGCCGCTTTGTTCCTTTTTCCCAAGTAGTGTCCATGCTTTGCCTCAAACTCTAAATACCTAAAAATTAAGGGTTTTCATCAGATATTGAGACAAAATATGTATTTAAGGACACTAATTCTATCAAAATATAGCCCTAAATGAGTCCAATTTGTGGACTCATCAAAATATAGTGTCCATGCGTTGTTCTGCTTTGCGTGCCACTACCTGTTCATCATCATCAGACTCCACAGGTTGAGGATCGTAATGCTCACTCTCACTCTCTGAGGTGGTAAGGTAAGTATCATAGATACCGTCACTATCAGTGCTTGCCTCAGGTGATGCAGGTGCCTTGCCTTTACCTTTACCTTTCCCACCACTTGTGGAAAGTTTTGTCGCTCTTTATCTAGTTGCAGTTGCATCCTCGTTCAATATAATCCCCTTTGCTTTCCCTTGGGGTGGGTCGTTTCGTCCTGCAACTTTAGGTCTGGCCATGTCTGCAAAACATTAGAGAAAATTCAGAAATATTTCAATTAAGAGCATAGAAAATTAACTGCAGCCAGACTCATCGATCAAGTCGGCGAAACCCTGAATCGCTTTGGCGAGTGAATTCGGGGTCACCGAAAGGATTGGTTTAAATACTATGGCAAGTTGGCGATGAGATATCCCTTTCGGTGAGCCAGGTCTAGCCCACCGAAAGTTCCAGTGCAACAAGGGTTTAGGGGTGCAGACAAAGGGCGAAGCAAAAGACAATCGGCGAGTCACCGAGCGCCATTAGCGACATCAAGCTTCTCTCCAAAAGTTATAGTAGCTAACAACACGTACAATATGAAATTAAAGGCGATTTGGAGATATTAGGCGAACCACCGAGTGGTTCGACGAACTCAACCAGCTCGCCAAACTACCCAACGTGCCTGTTTTCACCCTACTTTTCAATTTCAACCCCGCAACCCCCGAAACAAAATTAAACTATGCACTAGTACAATTAAGCTCAGACCCATAATACTCAACCATGCTAAACACTACGCACGCACAACCCCAATTTCGATGCGCAACAAAAGGGATTTCAAAAATCAAGATAAAATGGGCAAGATTTACGAATTAAACTCAGCATTTAAACAATCTAAACATATCAGAGAGGACCATCACACATCATTACAATAAGCCCAATTGCATAAGAGAACAAATTTTTTAAAGTAGCCTCGGGATTCAGGAAAACCAACCTTTTATGACGATCAAAGTTCTTTGAAATGCTAAGAGGATATGTAATCCAAATTTGAGCACAAATTGATCAGCTAAAATACCTACAGAATGCGAAAGTATTTAAAGTACTAACTTGGTGCGAATTTTGAAGGGTGAAAAGCAAGGGAAAATGAGGAATTTGAAATTTAAACCTCTGGCTCTCATAATAAACCGTCCGGGCCAATCGACGACGTTAGTTGGGATCACTGACTTACTCGGCGATGCGTCGATCGGTTAATTCCCTCGCTAAGTTTTATAAGCTCCAAACCAAACTAGTTTTGAATCAAACGGCGGAGGAAAAAAGGCACGCAACCTCTTCAGTGATTCGCCGACGGGGCCTTTTTGTTCACCAATCTCATTGTTTCTCAACACTCCTTACATTTCATCCTGCAAAATCAAAACACTGTTATTTTAATCTTAAGAGAAAACAATTAAAACCTTGGGTTGCCTCCCAAGAAGCGCCTTAGTTATAGTTGTGGCACGACTTCTCCACTTAGTAATAATTTGTGAGGAAGAGATGGGACATCACATGGCCCATTTGAATCTCTAATCACTAGACAAATATGAATTGGGAGGCAGATATCTCATTTATCTCACTTAACATCTTGTCGTGACCTTCGACTTTGCTGAGAATGAGTGAGAGTATCTCCTCTATTTGTCCGTCATCGCTTGCATTGGGTTTCATACACTCGTGATGTGGAGCATACCGGTCTTTTGTTTTATCCAGTGCTTCCAATTCCATAATATTCTTGGTCACTAAATCTAATTGAGTCAACATCATGGCCAGAGTATGGTCTTTCTAAGCCTCCTTGTTAGTCATTTCAATGTGATCAAGGAGTTGGGTGGCTACTGCAAAGGGTAGTCGTGAGAGCCCCCCCAGGAAATATTTGCTCTGCCATTCTTTTATTCTTCGGGCCAAGACTTTTGTAAAAGAAATCCAGCAGCACACTTTCTCATATTCCATAAGCTGGGCATTTCAGGAAGAGTGCCTTGAATCTCAACCACAATTCATGGATGGAGTCTCCCTTGACTTGTCTAAAACTCAGGATTTTATTCCTGAGAAACACCATCCTTAAAGGGAGAGATCTAATTATTCACCATTGCCACCAGACATAATCTGGATTCCTACTAAAAATAGCAACACAACGAAAAACAAAATTAAATATTAAGTAAGTAAATCTACAGCTAACAAGAACAAAAGAATTTTACTAAACTATAAATTCTCAATTAACACCACTCTCCGGCAGCGGAGCCATTTTGATGTTTAAGGACGTAATCAACTTACACTAGTTCGATTCAAGTGACATACGATCGCGTGTAGTGATATAACCCAACCAAGGGTTAGGACCGTTCCCACAAAGAGTAGTTTTGAGAATTAATAAAAAAATAAAATCTAGTTCTAATTAGTCATAGCTATAGATATTATCGAATATAAACATACTAAATCTAAGGGGTGACGCAAGCATAAATTATCAATGGGGGTTTGTATTATGCTAATAACAAAAACAGTAAAAATATAAGAAAATGAGATATGGAGACGGAATTCTTGGGATGTGATAAGAATACAGGATAGACTAGACTATCAGGTATATGCTTTTGATAGTAAATTCATTGAGTATTTATGACTAGGCTAGACTATAGTGGGGGTAAATTTTCTCTCGAGCAACTTACCCCAAATCAACTCAGTTTCTCTCGAACACCGAGTTACCGCATTAAGCATAGCCTCCGCTTTAGCACATTCACTCTCTCGAGCTAAATGTGTGGAAGAAGTACTAGGATTCACTCTCTCGAGCTGAACCCATGTCGATCCAATATCACCGGCTATTAATTTAGTAGTCTTAGTTTTACGGCCTCTCTCTCGAGCAAGCCAAAAACACTAAGATGAAATAGTATTTGCAACTGCAATTCCATTAAGTTCATACACAACTACTAAATGAAATCACATTTAAACAACAAATAAACCATCAACAAGCAAGAGCCAACAAATAATCTAACCCATATTCACAAAATCACACCCCAAGAATTGGGGTTTTAGCTAGACATGTAAAAGAGATAAAAATTTATACCAATATTAGTTTCCATCAACTGGGTATGAAGAATTAAGTCTTAAACACGCCAAGAGTGAAGAATCTTCGAGACCCACGTCCAATTTCTTAAAGTGAAACCCTTTGAATCTTTAAGGTTTTAAAACAAAGTCTCCTCCAAAACCCTCTAAATCTTGGAACTGAAAATATTCTAAGTCTGAATAATAATTATCTATGACTTGATTTCTTCAGTGATACTAAGCTAACAATTTCAACAAGTATTTATAGTGTTTGAAAATTTGTGCTGCAGCGAATCACTCGAAGCAGTTAGTTGGGATCGCCGATACACTCGGAGATTCGCCTTTTGGTCGATTTCATCGCCTTCTTGCTTTAGCCTTTTGCCTCTTCGCGCTTTAAGTCGTTGGGCGATATGGTACTGCTTCATAGAACTACTCGGAGACACGCCGACTGCTCCATTTCATTGCCAACTTGATCTTTCCCTTCAGGGCTCAGCACACTGGAACAAAAGACGATCTCCAGGCCGATCGGCGACTCGCCAATTGGGCTCGACGATCCTCAGGCCTTCATTTCTTCTTTCTTTTCAGACGCTTTGTTCCTTCTTGCCAAGTAGTGTCCATGCTTTGCCTCAAACTCTAAATACCTAAAAATTAAGGAATTTCATCAGATATTGAGACAAAATATGCATTTTATGACACTAATTCTATCAAAATATAGCCCTAAATGAGTCCAATTTGTGGACTCATCAACAACACCACCAAATTTGTGTCAATCTAAGTTTCAAGTAAAACTTTATGACCATTTTATTAACCTAATACAATGCAGTGACGAATTAGCCGATGGAAAAACATTAAAAATAGTCATTTTTGTTTTTTACCTCTAAGAAAACCATACGAGTTTCTTGACTAATTAAAGGCCCATACTGATCAAGTTTTCATCTCTTAATCCCTCATTCTTTTCTCTCTCAAATCCTAAGGCAAACCCTCAAGGAAAAATCAAAGCAGAAGACTTTCATTCAAGATTCTTTCAATCTTTTTCAAGATTCTTCTTCAAGGTAAGTCCTTCTACAAGAATTTAATTCTTTCCAACTCAAATTCCTCCATACAATTATGAATCATTAATGAAAATCATAATTCTTGGCTGACCATAGAGATTTCAAGAAACTAATTCATAAATCTCAAGAAATGTTTCTTGATTGTTCTTCTTCAAGCTACAGTTTTAAGTCTTCCAATCAAGTTCTTTTTCAAGATTCTTCAACAACTTTGTTCTTCCAGGTATGTAAGGTTATTCATAGTGATGGACTGAGTTCGTCCTTATGCATTGCATCTCAATTAAGTCAGTAAAAGTTTAATCTAGGGTTATACCCTTAGTTTTGAGTATTCTTGAGATGAGTTGATATTGAGTTTTGAGTTATATTCCTAATGGTTGAGTTGTTATATGTTATGTATTGAGATTCTTGAGTTGATTCGTTCATGTCTATATTTCAGCATGAATTTATTAATTGAGCATTCTTGAGATGAGTAATATCATTGAGTTTTGAGTATTGAGTTATTCTATATTGTTATTTAGATCCTTGAGTTGAGTTGTTCATGTCTATATTTCAACATGAACCCTGTTTTGAGTTATAAATTTTGAGAGTCTTTTAAAGCCAACATTTTGTTTTAAACATGAGCTTTTGAGAAAGTAAAGAGAAGTTTGAGAAAGAGTTTTAATCAAGATTTGAGCAAGAGTTTACGTGAACACAAATGATTTCAAAAGTAATATTTTTACATTGAGAAGAGAACTATGATTCATGATTAGTATGACATTCGAGTATGTCATCAATGTTTAAGCAATATGACATCAGATATGCCTTCAATGTTTATGTAGTATGACTTCCCGAGTCATCAATGATCAAATCACAATAAACATTTATTTTAAACTATTTTTGTATGAGAAAGTAAAGCAGAGTTTGAGTATAGTTTAAAGAGAATTTCTTAGTGAAGTTTAAGGGAACTGAGTAGACCCAAATGTATCATTTTGTTACATTGAGAAAAAGAAACTTTGATTTCTAAATGAGTTTATGAGTTTAGAGATATTTTAGAGCAGTTACCTTTTTAAGAGGATAGTTTGAGCAATTATCTCAAACCAGAGAAAGAGTATATTTTATAAATTTGAGCATAAGTATATATATTATTGGGAGTAGTATTGAGCACTGATATGGGGATGAGTTCAGACAACTCAAAATCCCCACAAACCCTGTCTTGCCAATATGGTTACATGATCATAGTTTTTGGATGAATCATTATTGGTTAGTGGATCCACTTAGTTAATAGGTTTATATCCCGGAACAGTATAAGATAATTTTGACAGTGTGGGCGAGACGTTGTATCATCACGTAGCTCATAGTGATGGTTGTCGGTTAAAGAATCTCCCAATAGAGTTAAAGTTTATTTTAATATCTCACTTATATAAATTATGTTGAGTTTAGAGATGAGTGAGTATTTTGTAAAACTTTAAATGATTTAACTCCTTTATTTCTTTACATTTAGCTTGAGTATATTTTATCTATTGCAGTCTTTTCAGTTCAGTTATTTGTCATTCAACTATCTTACATACTCGTACATTCAATGTATTGATGTCATTCGACCTGTATCTTTTTATGATGCAGATACAGGTGTTCAGGATCATTAAAGGCGTTCTACACTTCAGCTAACTTTTAGTGAGCCTCCTTGCATTTCGAAGGACTTCACATTTACTTTCTAGTTAGTAGTTTTGAGATGTTGTGGGTCTTGTTTCGACATCCTTCTTTGATAGTAGAGGCTTTATAGATAGACAGAGTCGAGGTGTCTCTCAATATTCATTTTCTTTTGAATTTTTTTACAAATTATAAGTATTGCTATTGAGTATTTTTCAAACTTTATAGGATGAGAATTTGAGTTTATTAGATTTAATTATGTTTTGAGTCTATCATAACTTGAGTAAGTATTCCACTAAGTAGTCAACCAGGCCAAGAATTCTCTTGGGGACCAGCAATGGTTCTCGAGTGCCGGCCACGTCTAGGGTGTAAGCTCGGAGCATAACAGTTTCTACCGATCGAAGATCCAATCCGTAATTATATGGAATTTTAAGTCTTAGAAACACATTCTACGAGTCCAAACTATGTCTCGTAGAAGGTTCTACGACCCGTAGATGGGTTCGTAGGAATTGGACCTCAAAACATGACTCTCTGAACTACGACTCGGTAGAAGGATTTCGTAGTTCACTGATTCAGAAAACTCTGTTGTCACTACTAAAAAACTGCCAAAAAATGATGCACCGGCGACGATCGTCACACCTTAAAAACGATTTACTTTGCCACGTCCGCCGCTTTTAGTAAAAATAATTATTTTTTAAATTATTTGACAAAAAGCGACGGGCAACATCGCTTAGTCCGTCACTTTTTTTAGCGGATTTTTGCGCCAAATATATATATAATTTATAATTAATTATTTAATATAGGTAGAGACGCTGGCTGTTGCTTTTTATTAAAAATAATTATATATAAATTTAAAAATAACCACGTTGTCTGTCGCTTTCTAGTGATTGTTATTTAATAATTATTTTTTAAAGAAGCGATGGACAACATCTTTGTGTCCGTCACTTCTTGGTCAAAATTGATGGTCAAATATTTAAAAAAGGGGACGGACAGTGTCGCATATTCCGTCGCTTTTTGGTCAAAATCTTGGTCAAACATTTAAAAGAAAAAGTGATGGACATAGAGACGTTGTCCGTCGATTTCCTTAAAATATCTGGATACCCAGACGGGTTTTTTCTACATTCTTCCTTCTCTTCCTTCTCTCTTCCTTTCTACCTTCCTTCTCTCTAAAATCGCTCCAAGCCCAGACGCTATCCGTTGCTGCCGCCGCCTAGCTCCCTCTCCATTGTCTCTAATTTCTCCTTTAATTGAAGTTTAGGGTTTCTTTAAATTAGTTTTTATTTTTTTATGTTTGATTTTGTTAATTAGAGAATGAATTTGTGTTTTGGATTGAATGATTGATTGTGTTTGTTAGAGAATGAATTAGGGTTTCTTGATTTTAGTATTTGTTTGAATTTGAAATCTTTAATTTGATTGTGAATTGGGATTTTTTAAAATTTGATTGTTAGTTAGTAAATTGTTAATAGTATGAAGTTTGAATGTCATAACATATATAGGATGAATGTTTGCATGTGATGAATATAAGAGGTTTTTTTGAATTAGAACTTGAATGTTTGCATATATATATATATATATATATATATAAACTAATTTTTGGATTAGAAGTTTATACATGACTAATTTTATAGATTGGAGATATGAACTTGAATTAATTAGAATTAACTTGAACTTGAACTTGGAACTAATTAGCTTGAATATATAACTAATTAAATTTAGAAATTAGATATGAACTTGAATTGAAAACTTGAACTTATTAAAACTTTTATATATATATATATATATATATATATATATATATATATATATAACTAATATTCTTGGATTTGAAGTTTATATTTAACTAATTTTAGAACTTTTCGTGCTAGGCAACTAAGGAAGCTCAACATCTAAAAACGTTGATATAAGACTATATTGCTTCTTTCATCAAAGTAGGAGATAAGGTTGGTGCTTCTAAATTTCTAAAGTTCAAGTACAATTGTTTTCAATAATGTGTTTGTGTCCATATAGTATTGATACTTAGCTTTAATTTTGTGATAATTTTTTTGTGTCCATCGAGTGTTTGTTAAGCATAAGTACCAACACTAGTTGATCCTATTGATGACAAAATTGATTTTATTGCAAGATAGATTTATGTTCATCTAGTGTTGATATTAAACTTTAATGTAGGAATAATGTGTTTGTTTAGCGTAATTACCAACACTAGTTGATCCTATTGATGACAAAATTGATTTTCTTGAAAGATCGATTTGTGTCCATCTAGTGTTGATATTAAGCTTTAATTTAGGAATAATGTGTTTGTTTAGCATAAGTACCAACACTAGTTGATCCTATTGATGAAAAAATTAATTTTCTTGCAAGATCGATTTGTGTCCATCTAGTGTTGACACTTAGCTTTAAAGAGTTGTTAAGTTGTTAAAGTAAAAAAGTTGTTAAGTTGTTTAAATAAGTTAAAATAAATAATGTGGTTTAGTAGGTGGATTTAGTTGTTGGAATTAAGTCAATACTAAACTAGTTAAAGTTATAAAGTTGTTAAGTTGTTTAAATAAGTTAAATTAAATAATGTGGTTTTGTTGATGGATTTAGTTGTTGGAATTAAATCAAAACTAAACTAGCTAAAGTTAAAAAGTTGTTATGTTGTTTAAATAAGTTAAATAAATAATGTGATTTAGTTGGTGGATTTAGTTGTTGGAATTAAGTCAAAACTAAACTAGTTAAAGTTAAAAAGCTGTTAAGTTGTTTAAATAAGTTAAAATAAATAATGTGGTTTAGTTAGTGGATGTGTGGGTGGAGGAAAGGGCCGAACGAACTTTTGTAAGTTATTTAATATAAATAATATATATTAATAGTGAATATATTTATGATATGTATATATATTGATGTCAATTTTTATATTTAATATGCAGAATGACTTTCATCAGTATGTCGCTGAGAATCTAGATAGTTCGGTCCAATTGACACTTGAACTTTCCACCCAAATTTGGAAAGAAAAAGTGGTAGGGGGGACACACAAGGGTAGATACTATGGTCTAGGCTCTCGAAACGATGTAAGACGACTCCAGTCAGGCTTAGAAGGAATTAGATCGTGCCGAAGCACTTAACGGTGTTTAGATTGCTGCTATGTTGGTTCAAATAGATAAACTTATAGTGGCACTGGTAGAGTCGGAACGGAGAAGAGTAGCTGAACAAGAAAGCCTAAGTGAGACCGTTCAGCAAATCAAAGAACAAGTGATGAACCTCGCTCATCGACCTACTACTTCGGCTCCCCGATGACACTGACGACGAGAGTGATGAGGATGATTATGTAGAACTCACTCCCAAGTTTAGATCTCTAGACAATTATGAACTTTTTGTAATTTTTAAATGAATTTTGAAAGACGTTATAAGTCTTTAATTTGTGATTTAGATACTTTTTAATGTTATTTTAAGTTTGTAGTTTTATGTTTTGTTTACATTATTTATAATTGTGTGTGTTTGATTGGGCTGAGTAGTATAGAATTGAATTGAATTACATTTGCAGGTGGGCGGCAGAAACTGCCAGTTTCTGCTGCCAAAAATATTGCAGGAAAAGCGACGAGCAGCGTGGTTTTGTCCGTCACTTTTCTGGGTTTAATTTTTTTTTAGATCCCAGAAAAGCGACGAACAACGTGGTTTTGTCTGTCGCTTTTCAGGGATTTTCAAAAATAAAATTTCCAGAAAAATGACGGACTGCGTCGCCTTTTAGAAATAAAAAATAAATGAAAAGTAAAATAAAGCGACGGAGTCTGTCGCTTTTGTTTAAAAAAATTCAAAAAAAAAAATCAAAAAGCGACGGACAGCGTTGGGCTAAAAAGCAACGGAGGTGACTGCGTCGCTTTTTCGTCAATTTTGACCAAAAAAGCGACATAGTCCGTCGTTTTTTGACAATTTTTTAGTAGTGTGTGGTAGTCTCTGGTAAAACAACCATAACTTTTTTACTCCGAACTCTAAATGAGGCAAACTTGGTGACATTGGAAAGAGGACTCATAGAACTTTAATTTGATATGTCATGAGCCACCTGTATCATTATGCTGAGACATATGATCATTTGAAGTTGACCTAAGTAGAATCTTATATCAAAACTTAATCGGGAAGAAAACTTTGTAACTCAATTTTGTGTTCGGGGATTCTAGTGACCTTAATTCATATCCAAATTCATTCTGACACTATAGAATTGACCTTAACACCTAAGAACAATTTAATAAACACTTGATATGACTTTTTTTGCAAATAAAGAATGGTTCGGGCCTTACCTTAGAAGTTTTTGGGGAGTTACAACAAGTCATCTTAAAGCGAATAAACAAGTGATACAAGCTAGTAATAATTTATACAAATGTTTTCCAAAGCTATAGTTAGATTGTGGATGTTGAATACAATTGAAATTATAGAGAATGAATTCAATTGATACAAGTTGATAACAATTTATACAAATAACTTTTTTTTTCCAAAAAATTGTATTACTGATATAGAACTAATAGATACATGCTATTAACAAACTAATACAACAACTAAATCAAAACAGTAACTATAACTGTAAATAAATAAACTATAGCTTATCTCAAAAAAAATATTACAGTATGATTTTTTTTTGTAGTGACCATGAGTATTGGAATCTAAAAAGAAAAAGATGGGCCAAAGTGTCCCTTTCCAAGGGAACTGGTGTGCGGACCAAAATGGCAAAGCAAAAGGAGTGTTAACTGGCAACAAGTTTCAGGCCCAAATGATTCCAAACAAAAGTACTAAATTTTCTTAAAGCCTCTTTCGTCTCTGATACCCTCTGCTCCCTTTGCTTCCCACTGCCAACCATACGTTTTATTTCATTATTTTTTTTTTTGAAACAGACATGGGATCCTATAATAAAAAGAGATTACTGTGTTTAAAAGTGTGCAACAACAGTTTCAAAGTCTTTACCATGTTCATTTTATCCTTTCAAGACCTACTGAGTGGGATTTCATTGGATATATTATTGTTGTTATCGTTGTTGTTAACAACAGTTTCAATGTCTCTACTTCCACGAAATAAAAATAAGATGTACGTACACTTTATCTTTTCAAAACCTATTGAATGAGATTTCATTGGATATATTGTTGTTAACAACAGTTTCAAAGTCTCTACTTAATTCCACGAGATAAAAATAAAGATCTACGTACACTTTACCCTTTCAAAACCTACTTCATGAAATTTCACTGAACATATAGTTATAGTTATTATTAACAACAGTTTCAAAGTACTTAAAACTATACACGTACGATAATGACAATATTTAGAGAAGAACTTGTAGCTATTTGTTGATTTTTCTAGTAAAGCTTGTAATCGTATTTATTTTTATTATATAAAAAAATGAGGTTGGTCCTACTTTGTTCTTTTTCATTTAAATTTTGTGAGTAGTAGAAAAGTAAAAGGTGAAGAAAGCTTTTGCTTTCAATTTAAAAAGGAGGAGTTAATATTTGGCTTTGCTTCATCCAACATTCTTTAGTCAATTCATCAGCATTTATCTGACTGGACTATATTGACCGCTGTTGTATTTTTGTTGTCTTTTTCTTTGGTTTGCTCTTCCTCTTATTTTTATTTATCTAATTTAAGTCAAGAGGTAATTTATCACCTAATAAAGAAAAATAATCTTGGATAAGTTCTTCGTATCCTTCAATTCATTGTTAGGTTAATAAAGTGTGGGATAATTTATTCTGAAATTAATAATTATGACTGAGATAATTTATTCCTCTTGTGGGTGGAATATTAATCTCTAGGATAACTTATTTCATGATAAAAATGTAAAATAACAAAAGTAACCCCTTAAATCCTCTTTTATAAACAAACAACTTATTCTTAGAGAGTGTTATTGTAAACAAACAACTTATTCTTAGAAATTATGTCATGCATATTTGACAAACCAAACAACCAATAAAAAATAATTTCAACATAACTAATCTCATCATAATTAATCCAGCATAACTTGTTTTCAAACCAAACAATAAGTTCTTAATTTACCCTTATTTTTAAGGGTTCCTTTTCTAGCTAACAAAAGTTATGCAGATGTTAGTTGTACATGAATTAATTATGAAAAAAATTATGTATTATTTTATGAATGAGTTTGTATTATAAATCTTTCTACTTAATCATTTATCAATTGAATCTTAAACTCAATAAAACACAATATCTGACTACCCTCTGACCATTGGCCTGATTTATGTGACATTAAGATCACTAAGGTGGCGAGAGTGTGTAACTCCACACTTGTTAAGGCAAGTTAATACCATATTTAAATTTAAAAAATATTAAAATTATAAACGAATAAAATAATTATTATTATTTTTAAAAAAAAAACATTTTCTTTTTCGCCCATTCCATCTACTTTTTCAGGCATCCCCATCTCTGCCCAATCCCTTTTTCTTTCTTCTCCACAACCAATTGCCATCTTCTTTAGTAGACCTTGTCATCAGCACCTCCTTGACTTCATGACTATTATCAATGAAGGGAGATAGCAATGCTAGTTTCATGGCAGTGCTCGCCGATCGAAGTCCACTTATTCGTAGTGGAGTGAGAGAGAGATGCTGGTCCTTTTTTCGTCAGAACGAAGGCGGCGAGGGGGTTTGTTTATGGCATGCTGGTACGCCGGAGAAGATGGAGAGGAGGGACGGTCCCTGATAGTTCGCAAGCGGTCACGCTGGCAAGATGAGTGGTGTTGACGACTTTCTCTGGTGGCTTCTGACTGTTTCGCGGTGGGAATGGAGAGAGGAGAAGAGGAGGGAGGCGTCAACTTAGGTTTTGTGCTGCCGTGGTGTCAAAAAATTACTCCCTCCGTCTCATTTTATGTGGCAATATTTGATCGAACACAAAGTTTAAGAAATAAGTGAAGACTTTGAAATGTTTATCAAATTATCCCTTCAAAAAATAGTCAATTTTTTTCTCTCCTCATAAATATATTGAAGTACTATCTTTAAGATTAAATGGGACCAACGAGAATAAAATAAGAATTGTATCTTTAAATACTTACCATATAAGAAAACGTGACATATTTATTGGGACTTATCAAAAAAAATGATGCCTCATAAAATGAGATGGAAGGAATATTATTTTACCTACTTAGTAATTTTTTTAAAAATACTTAACAAATATAATTATAATATGTTATTAATTTCCGTGACATGAATTTAACATGTCCTCTGTTTAAGGACGACTGAACTATATACATAATAGGAGAAGTTCAAAAATTTTGTTTGATTGAGTTTCAAGTTTAGTTGATTGTTTGGCCAAATAAAAATAATAGAGGAACGCTATATTAATTATTATTCATACTAATTTAATGACTGTGGTTACTAATTACTATTTCTCTATTCCTAATTACTTGTTCATTTTTGAATTGATATACCTATTAAAATAATAATTAATGGCATAATAAATTTATTATTTTACCCCTATTAACTATAAAGTGGATGAAAAATTCTACATTTTTCAAAATAATTAGAATTGAGGGTATAATAGATAAAAAGAAACTGTTATTTCTTGATTTGTCAAAATGAATAAGTAATTAGAGACAATTATAAAAGAAAAATGGATAAGTAATTAAGAACCGAGGGAATAGTAATTAGGATAGATTTGTCATGTCCGTCTGAGCATTAACCACTCATTCTTGAATTTTATAGATGAAATAATGTCATTTTCCATGAAATTGGTATCTTTCGTTGTCCAAGATTATTCTATATATTTTCTCCTCTTTAAGTTTTTCAAGGCGAGTAATTAAAAGTCAGCACTCAGCAGTAAAAAGTTCATGTAAATATCCACGTGAAAAATCTGGTTCAACATTTAGATGTAGACAATTTAATATTCTTTTCGTGTCTATTTACTTATTCACTTTTTTTTAGTTGTTTTTAATTACTTATCTATTTTGATAAATTAAAAAGTAACAAAAAATAATTTTTATTATTCCCTCAACTTATTATTTTGAAAAATATAGAACTTCTTGAAAATCTTAAGTTTTAATTCATCCACTTCATAATTAATAGGGGTAAAATAATAAACTCAATATATCAATTATTGTTTTCTTAATAGATGTGTCAATTCAAAAATAGACAAGTAATTAGGAACATAAGAAGTAGGAAACAAAAGATAATTATAAATATTTACTACTCCCTCTGTCCCTATTTACTTTTCCACTTTTCATTTTATAGTTGTCCCTAATTACTTGTTCATTTTGACAAATCAAGAAAAAATAAAAAAAATTCTTATTATACCCTCAATTAATTACTTTGAAAAATGTAAAACTTTTTTAAAATATTAAATTTTTAATTCATCCATTTCATAATTAATATGGGTAAAATGATAAGCTCACTATATTAATAATTATTTTCTTAATATGTGTGTCAATTTAAAAATGAACAAATAGTTTAGGGCGAATGAAGTATTAAAGGAAAACTCATCACCCACAAAAGAAAAAGAAGGAGATTCAGCTTCTTTCTACTTTGACTTATTATAATGATTTGATATAACCTTTAAAAAAAGTTTTTAATTAAGGATACATTTAATAGTAAAATATTATTATAATATTAATAATAGTATGAGAAAAAATTTATTTTTTTCAACATGCTAAAATAAATAAATAAATATATAAGGCCAATTGTTAAAATGAAGGGAAGGGCCTATATATCTCTTTCCATTTGCTTTGGAAAACCAATCATGATCAACACATGCACCTATTTTTGAAGGAAGGAATAAAAAGTGAAACACTCCACTATAAATGAGGGCTACATGCATGCATTGCCCAAAGATAACCAATCGATTTTCCACTATAAATGAGGGCTACATGGCCCAAAGATAACCAATCGATTGCAATTTACCAAATTAAGTACCTATAATATATATCCACCTTGGATTCCAACTAGACATGTAATCTTCAAAATATCACAAAACTAATTCCAAATAAAATACAACAAACTTAAATATTGTGCATGTCATTTAAATAAAAATTTAAGTTATTAAAGAATACATTTATTAGTTAATTATATTTTCAACAACATCCATTATTTGCAGGACCATCTCATCTAAAAACTTAAGTTGTTAGAGAAAAAATATTTCTACTAGTTAATTATATTCTCAATATTTCTTTTAATTCTTTCCTATCAATTAATTAACTATGAACATACATTATATTCCTATCTTTGTTAATACAGGACAAAATATTTCGATATGCTTTTGGCACAAATTCTACAAAATATGCTTGAAATTATTGTGAATACATGGCGAATTTAGTTCTTTAAGGATGTTCTATATTAGGGGTGTTAAATGGGCGGGTTGGGTTGAAATTGAAGATATTAAAATGGGTTGAAATATAAATTGGGTTGGATCCTGACCCGTCCAAGTTTACTTTGGGCTCAAATAGGTTGGGCTCCAATTGGCTTAAAAATGGATGGAATTTTGATCCGCCTAATTTGATCCGCTTAATTCAATAATTTTAATATATTGTTATTTAAATTTTATAACTACAATTTGAATTTCAACTAAAGAAAATTTTTTTAAAAAAAATTACAAACTGATAGATTAATCCTAAAAGATATAAAATAGATAGTAATTCATACCTTTAATATAGGAACATACATTACATCAATGCAAATAATGAGTCTTAAAACGGATTGAGATTGAAGATTAAATTGAGCTCAATTGAGGATTCTTTTAAATTGATTAGAACTTGAATGTATTGAGATTGAACCCAATTCAAATTATCTTATGTCCAACCCTTAAAATTATGTGCAAATTGAGCAAATTACCTACAATTGGGCTCAATTGTAACACCTCTACTCTATATGATCCCCGCCCACGTTGCACGATAACTAAATAAGGGATCCAATAAATAATGGTACGGAAATCACGATATAAAATCACAAATACAAACGGCAGCTAAAATTTCCTTAAAAACTTGCGAAGTAACAAAGAATGAGCATCTCACTGTTATCTAGTGCATGGTGCCTTCACACGTGCCCCCATGAATGAACTCTATATATTCCCTCCATCTCATTTTATATGGCAATATTTGATCAAAAATAAAATTTAAAAAATAAATGAAGACTTTAACATGTTTACTAAATTGTTCCTTTAAAAAATAGTCATATTAAAAAATAGACTCACTTTTCTCTCTCCTCATAAATGTATTAGAGTACAATCTTTAAAATTAAGTGAAACCAACAAAAGTAAAAGAAGAATTATACCTTTAAATACTTACCATATAAAAAAATATGACATTCTTTTTTTAGACTTATAAAAAAAAATAGTGACACATAAAATAAAATGAAGGGAGTAAAAATATTAACCATATCCTACGAGGATCTCAAAATATTCTTTTAACTTTCATTACTGAATTAATTAACTACTCAAATTGTCACCTTTTTGGCTTTATTAATGGGAAAAGAATAACAACCAAAGATTACGATTCGAAGAAAAATTTCATTTCATTATTTAGAAATTCTTTTTAAGTGATATTACAAAATAAAATTTAATGCCATTAAATGCAATAAAATAAAAACAGACTGACTCATCACTCCTTTGAGGGTTATAATTTGGAAATATGCCACTTCTTCATTAGATTACCCAGAATATCCCGACAGTCCCTACAATCCCATTCTAGAAAAAAGAAAGATTCTCAATAACATTATTTTGCAATTTAGTTAAATTGGCAACGGGAAACCAAAACCCAGGGGCTGATAAATGAAAACTAGCAGCAGTTTTGTTTGTTTCCAAATTTTCGTACTACTAATATTAATTTCATAAAATAAAACTTCTACGGTAAAAAAATAAAAATGAAAGGGATACGATAGTCATTACAAAATGTATCGAGGACAAAACTGGAAAGCAGCAAAATTTTCGTGGAACTGAACTCCTTTCTCAGTATGCAAACCCATTGGGTCGGTTCCTCGCCGCCGTTTTTCTACTCCGGGAAGAAGACGACGATGATGTTGATGAAGAAGAAGTACACGATTTATTAGAAGAAAAAGAATTCGAAGCTTGAGATTTCTTCTTTATACTCTCTTCTTCATCCATAAAAATCTGCTTGCATCTGCACTCTACGCTACAAAATGCCCATTCTCCCCTGTAAAATAAAACATAATCATCAGAACTCTCAACCTATTTCCCCCGCAAATCGCAATACAAATAGATTCAGGATTTGAAATTAGACATTAGTATTTCCTTAAATTTAAGCAAATACAGAGAGATGAGCTAGCGGCTTACTTGTACATGTAGATGTCTTTGCCAGGTAAGAGTTTCTGCTTACAAAGGAAACAGGAATCGAGAAATCCAGAAGCTGCCGGAGATTTTCGCGGGGAAAAAGGAGAAGAAGGGATCGAGGAGGGAGAAGTGGGTTTCATCAATACCATACTAGCTTTGTTAAGAATTTGCCAAGTAGAAGTAGTTGTATTAATATCTTTATTATTGTAACCTTCGAGTACTACACTGAGTCCCACCATCTCATGAGGGAAAGAGATTTTTGTTTATCTTGAAAACCCTTGAAAGATTTGTTGCTAAATAGGAGATGGGAAGAAGAAGAAGAAGAAGAAGTTAGTAAGGCGGGGTAAAACGGGGGTGGGGGTACCCCTAATACTATACAGCAGGGAAAAATGGGCAGTAAGAAAGGACGAGTAGCGTAGCGAATGATCTAAACTTGGAATGCTTAGTTGAATGCCACGTTTAACCCCTATTTTGGACTCTTTATCTTTAACTCTAACCTCCTATTTTCCATTCTTTTTAAAATAAAATAAAAGAAAAGTTTTTTACCCTTTCTTGTCGTCTTTTGTAAAATATATTTCCCCAACTTATTTATGGATATTTGATTTTGTGTGTATCAATTTTGATAGTTAACAATTCAATTTTGATTTAATCAATAAAAAAATATTTATAAATTGAATATATGATTTTTCTAATAATTTGACCCGATAAGACAATAATGTAATTTTATAAAATCCTTATAAAATAGAAATAATAATAATTACTAACACGAAAAGAACTATATAAGTGCACCACAAAGAGAAATTAATAGGTTTTGGCGTTTTATATAATGTGAATTTGTGAACACAAAGTCTCTATGAAATGTGAATTGAAGGTTAAAGGGAAATACAGCAACAAGTAGGGTATTGATATTATATTTAATATTTATGTAGGGGTAAAGTAGTAAATTACTCAGTATTATGGATTATCAATTTACACAATAACTCAATATTAATAACTACAACTGAACCAATAACCCACTATTTTTTTTTATGAAATCATTAAAAATCCCGTTAATCCAATAACAATAAATCAATATTCCCTCTGTTCCTTTTTAAATGTCACCCCTTTCTATAATTAGTTGGACCATAATACTTGTCACTTCATAAAATCAATGCATAAATTATCATATTCTTCCTATTATACCCTCGATAGAACAATTAATTAGTCTTGAAAATATATACTTCGACCAATCTAGGAAAACTAATAAGTAATTAATATTCATTAAACTACTTCGTACATTGATTAATTACTCTTTCCGTTCACTATTCTATTTGATTTTGAAAAATAAGCTCAAAATTTTAAATAGTCATCCAAATGTATTTTAATTTTTGAAATCTAACATATTTATCATTTACGGAAAAGTTGACTTAAGAAAACATTAAATAAGGGCAGAAAGGTAAAGTTACTTAATTTCTTAATGCAAATGCAATACAAAAATGTGACATATAAAAAAAAAACGGAGGGAGTTACATTTTTTCGATTCAATTTTCATGCCCCTAATATTTGATTCACTACTCCTCTTAAAAGAGGTGCTGTTCAGACATTTATTTTTAATAAATGAATTCTCTGCACATTGTGTAATTTCGGTATTGCGCATTTAATTTGTACATATGAACAATTTTTTCAATTGCTATGACAGGATATTTAAAGTTGAATAACACGTACATGTTGCTTTGCAAAAGAGGAAAATGACTCACAATACTACTACCAAATAGGCAATACATTGTCAATTTGATTAGATCACTAACGTAATTTTCAATTCAAAATTAGCTATGAAATTTATCAATAATTTTTAACTAATTCATTACTTAAAAAGCTTTTAGCTAATTTCATTTTTTATAATTCATTATTAATCTATAGCTAAATCATATTAATATAAAGCTTAATTACTTAGCTATGAAATTTTCTCTATCATTAATTTCTTACTTTTTTAGAAGTGCATTTTACATCCAGTAATACAAAGAGCTAACATACGAACGGAAAATAAATCCGTTTGTCTTGATGATCATTTTTGACCTAAACCTCTTTGTTATTATTACTGTAATTATTAAAGGTGTGTTTGGTAGGAAAGGAAATATTTTTTTTGAAAAATGTTTCGTTGGAAATTAAATAATTCTCTCACTCGTTTTCTAGTATTTGATAAATAAATAAGAAACTATTATCCTAAAAGCATTTACATGCAATCTAGTAAACCACTATATAGGCAGTATGGTGGAGTAAGAGTTCGAAGGTGGTGGGATCGAGGTGGGATGATCAAGGAATGGAAGATTAAGGATATTGAACGGATGGAGAGGAGACAATAAACTTAAAATGTTACTTATAAACTTTTCTTTTCTTTCTATTTTCATTAAAAAAAAGTCATTTTCCTCCCAAACACTTTGTTTTAATTAATTAAATATGAGAAAATTAAAATTTAATTTCCAAAAGCATTTACCCCATATCAAACACACTCTGAGTTGCTAATTAATTGACGATTGGATTGATCGAAACTTGCCAACATACAAAAGATCAGTTATGGGGGACATATATAGTCCAACTTAACAACACAAAAGTAATGAAAATTATGACTATATCAGAGAGTCAAACTCCAATATTCAAATAAGGGGCTAATTTATAATTTGAATTTTATGGTTCAAATTTAATTTCAAATTTTATTACAGCTTGTCATTGAATTACAAATTTATTATCAAATTTTTAACACATACAAAATTTGAGTCAATGATGATGAATCCATAACATTAAACACTGCAGCCATTCCTGCAGATTATTAATATTTTCATATAAAACAATGTGTACTCGTGTTATAATGAAATAACTTTTAGCGATAATAAATATACATATTAACAAGTATTATAATTTTCATTAGATCTAATGTCGTTATAAGTTTTAGAGACATTTACGAAGAGGGTTAACAGTGGCTTAAAATACACATTTAGTATGTAGTAACAATTAAATGACACAAGTGATCCACTACGGTATCTTAGAATCGTTATATGTTTTTTTAGAGAATGTTTTGTTGGAAATTAAATAAATTTATCACTCATTTTCTAGTGTTTGATAAGTAAGTAAGAAAGTATTATCTTAAAGCATTTACATGCAATCAAGCAAACCACTATGTAGCAAGGGCGGAGGCAGCATATACTGAGGGGATTCATCTGAACCTCTCGGCGGAAAATATTACTATTTATACATGATTGAAATTATTTTTTAGGTATGTATAATAGATGTTGAACCCCCTTCCACTAGTTCGTGTGTTTACTTCTCAGATTTTGAACCCCCTTATTAAA
Source organism: Solanum pinnatisectum (assembly GCA_035578085.1). NCBI lineage: Eukaryota > Viridiplantae > Streptophyta > Magnoliopsida > Solanales > Solanaceae > Solanum > Solanum pinnatisectum. The sequence goes on along the minus strand of CM069076.1, from coordinate 39,840,673 downwards.
AATCCTGGCTCTGCCACTGCTATGTAGGTAGGATGGCGTAGGGAGTGGGAGTTCGAAGGTGGTGGGATCGAGGTCGGATGATCAAGGGGTGCTGGAGATTGAGTATATTGGGCGGGTGGGGAGGAGACAATAAACTTGAAATGTTACTTATGATTTTTTCTTTCTATTTTCATTAAAGAAATTATTTTTCTTATTTTAAAATAAATTATTTTCCTAGATATTTTCTTTTTAATCAATCAAATATAGAAAAATTAAAATTAATTTCCGAAAAATATTTTGCCTCATACCAAACATACTCCAAGTTGTCAATTAATTGACGATTGGATTGATCGAAACTTGCCAACATACAAAAACATATATAGTCCAACTTACCAGCACTAAGTAAAATTGCTTTCATCTTTTTGCTAGATGAAAATCGATCCGGAAAAACTATTTAAATATATAATTTATTTTATTATATATTTTTAAAAAAAATACCATTTGGAAAATTATAAAATTACTACTTTCTCATATTCTCGGATGCATCATGTATCGAGACATTGCAAATTTGAGTGATATATTCGAAATCGAAACGTGATGTATCGGACTTGAGAGATGTATTCGAAATTAGGACGCAATTTATCAGGACGTTTTGGAATGTATTCGGATTCCACTAAATTTAAGGAATTTCGTAATTTGAAAAAGAATAGAAATAAGATGTAATTGATTCTTAACACTATGAAATTTGTTTAAATTTCTCAAAAGATATAAGTAATGAAAATTATGACTATATCAAAGAGTCAAACTCCAATGTTCAAATAAGGGTGAATTCATAATTTAAATTTTATGGTTCAAAATTAAATTTTGAATTTTATTACAACTTGTTACTGAATTACAAATCTATTATTGAAATTTGTAACACATACAAAATTTGAGTCAATAATTTATTCGATAGGATGAATCCATAACATTAACAATGCAGCCATTCCTGCATATTAGTAATATTTTCATATAAAACAATGTGTACTAAAATTACAATGAAAATAACTTTTAACGGTAATAAGTATATATATTAACAAATAGTAGTTAATTGCTGTTAAATTTAATGTTGTTATAGGCTTTAGAGACATTTATAAAGAATGCTAATAGCTACTTAAAATATACATTTAACAATAATTACGCTATTGTCATTAATTAATTATCGGTAAAAATCACTTTGGCGTAGTATCGTTGCATTCAACAAACTGTTAAGAGTATCATGTATGTTAATTACTCATAGATTTGTCATATGACAATGATTGAATAATATATTTTACTTAATTTATCATGATATAGTGCATGTATTATTATTTGAGTATGTATTTTTTTTTTTCTCTAAATACAGTTGAACACTAATAGAAGACGGATACTCTCACTAGCTTTCGTATATTTAGTGGTAGAGTGACACTTTTTCGTTGGAAAATTATATTATATATATATATATATATATATATATATATATATATATATATATATATATATATATATATTTATATTACTCAACTTCTTTATGAATATATATTATTTTATATATTTTAATACCTTAACGAAAATTCGTGCTACACTATATATATGAAGCTATATGTATATATATTCGAATTAGGTTCAATACATATATATTCGAATTAGGTTCAATGAAACCGTACCCAAAGAAGTGAAGAACTTTATCTTTCTTTTCCCTAAGAAAAAAATATCTCTTTTGAGTGACCCATTAACATAGAAATAGAAAAAGAAACAATAAATATCTCAGAGTATGATAGAGCTATAAAAATATAAGAAATGACAGTTCATCTTAGCCCCATTCAAAGAAAAGGAAAAAAAAAAAAGTTTTTTGTCGAGACTTGCTGAATGATAAGCACAAACCGTTTCCATCATGACTTCTTAAGATAAACTTTCACCATCAATGAATTCATTAGTTTTAATTAAGGTAGTAATAATTAGGATAATACACTTTGTTGTACATCACCAGCATTTTGGTGGAGATGTTAAATAGATGGATTGAGTTGAGTTTGTGCAGATTAAAATGGAGAAAAGATATATAAAGTCGTTATTGAAGTTGTCCCAAATATTTAAAAAGACATGTTATCTTTGCAGACATTCTATTATTTCATAAAAGTATTAAATATCTTTGTAAATAGACTATTCTGACTCATTTTCTCATCTATGAAGAGCAAATGATGACCACCCCCTTGACCCATTTTAATTAAATTTAAAAATAAATAAGAGTGAGGATAACCCAATCCAAATCTTAAAAAAACACTTCCATCTCTTTTCTTTTTCATTTTTCAGATTCTCTCTTCTTTTTCATTAAAATTTGCTCGACATTTTAAGTTTTAACTAAATAAACAAGGGATTGAAGGTTAATAGGTTAGGATTTCATATTTATCTAGTATTTGATAAAAAAAAAAAAATCATACTCCCTCTATCCCAATTTATGTGACACTTTTCATTTTTCGAGAGTCAAACAATTTAAGTTTGACCAGAAATTTGAGCATGAAATCTTCAATTTTTGCGAAATGAAATTTATATATTTGTAAATTACGTAAAAAGTACTATAAGTCATAACAATTGATAATTAAAAATGTTTAAGAGATCTATGAAAAATTTACGGTCAAAGTTAGACTTTTTTGAATCTCGAAATTCGAAAAGTGTCACATAAAAGGGGACGGAGGAAGTATTATTTTCTTCATGTATTTGTGATTTGTTGGGCAAACACATGTTTAGGGATATAGTTTTTTGAGCTCCGGCAACAATGGAAGCTGAATATCCATCCACCACTAGAAAAATAAAGATAGGTCAGGGTCGTTGTATCCAATTAATATTTCACCGTCGTTTTGTGTTCGTCTTTTTCAGATGAAATTGCAATTTACAGTAAGTTTGATAGTAAACTTGAAAAATAAATTCTATTGACAATTTGGGAAGCTAGTGTCTTAATTAATGGTAGAATAGGGTCGGCATTGTTGTCGAAATTCGGTACAAAGATTCTAATTTCGATTTGCGTCGCTACCGATTTGTGTTCTCTCTTGTACAATGGTACCTTGTATTGTGAAACTATCGTGTTCATCTTTTTTGGATGAAATTGCAATTTACCGTGAGTTTGATAGCAGATCTGAAGAATAAACTCTATTGAAAATTTGGGGAAGATGGTGTATTTAAAGATTTAATTAATTAATAGAGAAATTAACTAAAATGTGGCATTTTTAAATTGGTTTTGGGAAGTAAATTGACATATTCACGCGCTGATATTTGCGTGTTCACAAACATTGGGGGAAAATGGGTCAGAATGGTCTATTTACAAATATATTTAATACTTTTATGGGGTAATAAGACACCCACAAAGTTAAGGTGTTTTTTTGAAAATTTGGGACAACTTTAATGGTGACTTTATGACTTTTCTCATTATAATGAGATAAGTTAATAAATAGATGAGTTATAATTCGTTCAAAAGTTACTAAAATAAACTATAAAATGCGGGTTATAACTCAATCTGCACAATTTTTACTAAGTTTTAATTACTTTATTGTTTGTTTAAAATTTTAGTACCTAATAAAATGACTATGTATAACTTACTAAATAAAGAAAATATATTTTTAAAAATATTTTTTGTAAGATCTTTTATGGGTCAATTTGGACTACAATGCATTTTTTGATGAGCAAATTGAAATGAATTGAACTAGTAAATGAATTGAGTAATAATAATTATTGAGCTAACACATACAATAATGTACACAGTTATATAAGTACTACATGAGGTTAAATCCATATATTAATCCCTAAGAAACTTGGCGAATTGGTTATCTAATTTTGAATTATTACTCCGACTATTCAACAAGTAACAAACAATTTTGGAAATTTTGATTTATTATACTAAATTTAATTTAAAGTAATACAAAAATTAAAGCAAGTTAAAGATTAGTTTGATGTAATTCAGATTAGAAGAAGATTCAGGATTGTGGCCGTTTTAATAATTTGTTTGAGTAATTCAATCGCCGGTTTAATCTTTTTTTTTTTTTTGAGTTACTAGTTGCATATTGATATTACTTCATGAGATTACATCGGTAACTTGAAGACAACTCGACTTGTAACACCTCGGAGTTCGAGAAATAGCTAAAAGGACAAACGGGCAAGCCCACGAACCCAAAATGGACCTTGGACCCTTCATGTAGGGGTGTGCATCAATCAGTTCGGTTCGGTTTTATGTATTATTGGTTCGATTTATCGGTTTTTGATTTTTAAATATGTTAAACCAATAAATAAACCAATAAGATATTTTTTATCAGTTTTCGATTTATCGATTTTGGTCCTTAACGGTTCGGTTTTGGTTTAACCAATAAGAAAATACTTATAAAACAAATATATGACTTTTCTAATAAATTTGATGTGAAAACACAATAATGTAACTTTACAAATGCTCATAAAATGAAAACAATAGGAACAAACATGAAAAAAAACTATACAAGTGTAACACAAAGAGAAATTAAGAAGAATAAGGTTCGCTTAGTTTAGATTTTAACGTTTTGTATAATGTGAAATTGTGAACTCAAAGTCATTGTGAAGTGTGAATCGAAGGCAAAAGGACAAACACAACAACTAGTAAGATATGGAGATTAATATATAATATTTATGTACAAGTAAAAGTAGTAAATTATTAGTCTTAATGGGTTATCGGTTTGTCCAATAACCCAACATTAAAAACCAATACCGAACCGATAACCCAATATTTTTTTTTATAAAACCATTAAAAAACTGTTAATCCAAAACCCCAATAACAATAAACCAATAACATTTTTATCGGTTCGGTTTTTGCACACCCCTACCTTCATGAGACCTTAGACGGCCCGTTTAGGGGACCACGCCCCGTCTTGGCATCATGAAGGACTGCCCAAGGCAACCAAGGCTAAGATCACCTAGACGAGCCACTAAACTGCCCATGGTGACTTGTACGATCCGTTTACTGGTCCGTACAAGTCACCCATCAGATTTTAAGTTTTGAGTCAACTTCAAACGATCATATCTCTTAGCACCAAATGAATTAGGTGGCTCGTGACCTATCAAATTAAATGTCTTTGAGTCCTCTTTCCAACACCACTAAGTTTGCCTCATATCATGTTCGGAGTAAAAAGTTATGCCCATTTTAGTGAAACCCTGTCGGATAGGTGCAACTTGACGACCCACTAGATGGCCTATGAAGCATTAAATGACCCGTGAAACTGCCCGTATTAGGCACCTTTTCAATTTTATGAGTTGGGGTCGTTTTGGTCTTTCCCCTATGGTTTGGTACTTGAACTACATCGTTTTAACCCTTATTCTAAGCCTAAAATACGTCGTTTCACACCAAATTAAGGGCTTAAAAGGTGTTAATCAATACTTTTACGTTCATTAACACTTCAAGACATTAGAGCAAGGTTCCAAGAGGACAAAAACTAGAGTTTAAGCATTCTTCAAATTTCTTCGATTTCACCAAAGAACTTCGTTCTTCCAGGTATGTAAGGCTATCATAGTGTTGGACTAGTATTCGTTCTCACGCCCAACATCTACTTTCAAATCAGTGAAAGAGTAATCTAGGGTTTTATCCTTAGATTTCAGTATTCTTGAGATGGGTTGATATTGAGTTCTGAAATCTTGAGTTGTTGATTATTGAATTCCTATTCCTAATCATTGAATTGTCATACAATGTGAATTGTGATTATTAAGTTGATTGTTCGTGACTATTTTTCAGTATGAACCCTATTTTGAGTATTCAGTGAATTCTTATTGAGAATCTTTTAAACAAAACATTATTGTTTAAACTGAGTTTTGAGGAAGTAAAGAGCAGTTTGAGAAAGAGTATAAGGGAACTAAGTATTTCTCAAATGTTTCATTTTTACATGAAGAAAAAGAGTAGACTTTTTTTTGAGAAAAGTTCAAAGAATTTTCAGGAAGATTAAGTACAAAGCAGTTACCTCTTAAAGATGCCACTTTTGAGTAATTATCTCAACCCATAATGTATTTTTACATTAAGCAAAGAGAAACTTGTTTTCTAAATGAACAATGAGTTTCAGAGACATTTTAGAGTAGTTATCTCTTTTAAGAGGATATATAGTTTGAGCAAATATCTCAAACCAGAGAAAGAGTAATGTTTTTATACATTTGAGCAAGAGTATATATTATTGGGAGTAGTATTGAGAACCGATATGGGGAAGAGTTCAGACAACTCACAATCCCCATAAACCATGTCTTGCCAACATGGGTACATGATCATACTTTTTAGATGAATCTTTAGTGCCTTCAGGTAGAGCATAGTGGATCCACTTAGTTGAGGTGTTATATTTTCGGCACGATGTAGGACAATTCTGGTAGCGTGGACAAGACATTGTATCATCACTTAGCTCATAGTGATGGTTGTCAGTTAGAGAATCTCCAATAGAGTTAAAGTATATTTTTATATATCACTTATCATGTTAAAGTTCAGAGAATGATAAATTATTTTGTAAATTTAAATGGTTTCATTCCTTTAATTCTTTACATTCATTTGCGTTTATGTTGTAGCATCACACCTTAGAAAGAGCTAAATTTAGAAAGAACTAATTTGGAAAGAGCCAAATCTGGAATTTTGCAAGTTAAGCTTTAGATGTGAGTTTTGGGTGAACTTCAAACGATCATAACTTTCAGTCTCTTTCCAACGCCATCGAGTTTGCTAATTTTCGAGCTCATATGAGGGAGATATAACCATTTGAAGTTTGCCGGTCCAGTTAAAGAAAGTTACCCAAAAATATGAGGGGTATTTTGGTCTTTTCCTTACCCAATCAGATTAATTCGAATTTAGTAATTATTTTGGGGTCAAATCTGATTTGGGTCCGTTTTAGAAATCCTAAACTACACTTAGGGTTTTAGAGGAGAATTCAAGAAGAGGAAAAGAGAAGAAAAGGAAGAACAAACAAGGTTTTCACAATTCGAGGATTTATTTCACCAAATCGAGGTATGTAAGTTTCTCATAGTGTTGGATTCATTCACCCACACACCAATCATGCTATTTTCAGCGAAGTTTTGTTCTTAAAGTTGAAGAATTTGAGTTCTTGATTTGTTTCTTGAAAGTATCGTTTCCGTTCTTGAATTATGATGAGTTTGATGAATTCTTAAGATAAAAGTTAGTGAATTTGAGGGTGGTTTGGAGTAGATTATCGTGTACATAAGTTGAGTATTCGAATCTAAGTGATTGGGAAAGAAATCATTTGATTCTAGGAGGATTAGGGTCGAAAAACGAGTAAGAAAAGATCGGGCAGAAAATAAAGTACTAGGTCCGCGTCGTGGACATATTCCTCAAGGTGAAATTTTTCTCTTCACGTCGCAGAGAGAACGCGGACTCCACTGTTCCAAAAATTATTTCGCGACCAAATATTATAATTAATCTCCGCGCCACGGACTTGCTCCCCAGATAGTGTTTTTCAACCGTTTCTCATTATTAACTATCTAAAACTCATTTAATCATTACGATATCCTTCCTATCACAAATAATAACCCTTGAATCCATAATTCAAATTCAAGGTAGAGTTAAGAGTCAAGTTTTGATAGTTCTTTATTGAGAAGTCTTTTGCAAACCTTTTAAGCTTGTTTTAAGACTTGAGCATTTGAGTTTGAGAAAGAGTAAAGTTGCATTCATTTTCTTTAAAATGATATATGGGAACTAAGTATTCTCAAGAGTAAATGTTTTCACATTTAAGCAAGAGAGGAAACATCGATTTTCAAAAGAGTTCATAAGTAGTTTTAAGTACCATCTCTTTTAAGAGAAAGATTTTTGAGTAATAATCTCAAACCACAAAAAGAGAAAATGTTTTCTTTAAAACATAATGAGCTAAGTATATTTTAGGAGTAGTATTGAGCACCGATATGGGGGAGAGTTCATACAACGCACAACCCCCATAAACCATGTAGCCAATGTGGGTACAAAGGGTCATACTTTTTAGATGATTCCTTATTGCTTTAAAGCATAGACTAGTGGATCCACTTAGTTGAGGGGTTCTATACCTCAGCAAGGTATAAGACAGTTCTGGCAGCGTGGGCGAGACGCTGTATCATCACATAATTCATAGTGATGGTTGTCGATTAGAGAATCTCCCAAATAGAGTTTTATTTTGTATTTTTACATACAACTGAGATATTATTGTATTTTGCAATACATTGAGTCGTTATCTACTATTTTAAATGCTTATATAAACTGCATCTTTATTGTTGTTTTATACTGCATTGAGTTAAGTATTCCTGAGTTGAGTTGAGACGAGGTAAGTTGTTTCTTCAGTTTCTATTCAAGCTTATGTCTTGTTTAGATTTCCCTTGCATGCTCGTACATTCCATGTACTGACGCCATTTAGCCTGCATCTTTTATGATGCAGATACAGGTAACTAGGATCAACATCCAGTGCAAGCGCTGATCCAGTTGAGATTCTAGAGTTGTTTGGTGAGCCTCATTGCTTCCGGAGGATCCCTTTATTATGTTTTGTCATTTTAGTTATTAGGATGATTGGGGGTCTTGTCCCAACATCTCTCATAGAATTAGAGGCTTTATAGATAGATAGACGTTAGTTCATGAGTCTTTTCATTTTCATTTGTTATGTAGAGACTTCAATTGCCACTTTGGCTAGTTGAATGTTTATTTCTATAACATTATAAGTTACTTTGAGACAGTTGAGTCAAGTTTACATTTTATTTCTTTTAAATGATGAGTAAAATCTTCCGCTGAGTAGTAAGCCAGACCAGTGGTTCGCTTGGGGCCAGCAGGGTGTAAGCTCGGGGTGAGACATATGTTATATCTATTGCAATCCTTTCTTTCACTTATTTTGCCTCGGCTATATTTCATACTTGTGCACTCAATGTACTGATATGTCTAGATACATGTGGTAAAATTTAGGTGTAAATTATTCTAGATACATTGTATCAAAGAGGATTTGGATGTATCTGGAATACATAGCAAATCTCGCCCGCCTCCCTCACCTCTCTTCCATCTCGCTTGCCAATCTCCCATGTATCTGGTATCTCAGATATATGAAAATCACTCCAGATACATATATATATATATATATATATATATATATATATATATCTAGTGTGATCCGCATGTATCATATATGAATCTCGCTTGCCTTTCTCTCTATTTTTGTGTCCTTGATAGCGAAAATATATATATCTAAGTGTAAGACACGTAGAAAACTCGTAATTAATGGTAAAATACGTAATATTTTAAAATAATAGATAATAATAGTATATATGGTAGTAAAATATGTCTAATTATATAGTTTTTTTTAGACAAATTTCCAAAATCAACCATTATGAGAGCCATATGTAAAAATCTGAATTATTCATGTATTAGCTTTGCAGTTATCCCATAACCAAACGGCCACATAAAAATGAGCCCATCTAAACGAGCCGTGATATCTAAGCCCAATAATAATAGATCACGGAGAAGTTGTTTACGATGTGTGAAATCACGTTTTTGTAACAGCGTTTCGTTGGAAAATCTAATTTTGCTCCGACGTTAAGCTCCGTCCGGTGGAATCTCCGATTATTTATCCTCTGTGATCACCGGTAAGCTGTTTTCTCTCTTTCGCATTTTACTCCTTTTACGTTTTTGTCACGAGAATTGAAATCCTTAGTTGTTATAAATTGGCACTTGAAATTGCGTTTAGTCCAAAATAGGGCTATACTCTGTCATTTTCCTTTAGTTGAACTGTTCTGACTATGAAATTTCTACAAATTCTATTTCCTCTAGCATTGACTCAATGTAGTCAGTCCCGGAGTCTGGGGAGATTGAGGTAGAGAGGTTGTTTATGATAAACTCTCACGTAGAGAGGTTGTTTATGATAAATTCTCACCTTTAAGAGAAAAAACAATTGAAGGCAATCCAGAAAAAGTAAAGCAAAGCATTCTGAACAGTTACTACGGCATAGTAATAAGATAATCGAATTACAAGAAACTACAACAACAATACTACAACTACTGGTATGGACAGGTAACAAGACAATGCATGGACTCTCAGTCAATACGTAAAATAAAATTGGAGTGTTTAATGAGCATACTGCATATATATAGTTGTGGATGAATTTCTTCTGTTTTGATGAGCCACATTCAGCTCCGTTTTTTCTTTTTGCTTTTTTTAAGGTTAGATGGTACAAATTAGACTCAATGAATCTCTGATAATGTGTTCTATGCATTGAAACTTACATTAACATCAAATGTGTAATACATAGCTAAAAATGGCAGTCCCGAGCTATCTGAATGGCGAGTATTAAACATGAAATAATTTACAAGTGAATGAAGGAAGATAAATTAGAGTTTGAAAGTTTTATCCAAATATCCCTAGTCGTTAGGATTGTTGAGAAAGGTCTTTTCTTTTTTACACTGTTGAGGCACTTATGGTTGTTTGCTTTTGCGAATAGGAAGGTAAAAGAAAAGGGACACGTAGTTAAGTGCTAATAGTGTATTGGAATTGTTGTAACTCTACACAGAGAAAAGAATATGTGAAGGAGTCCGGGTATAGGGATTCAAAACAAAAAGGTAAAGGCTTTTGCCTGATCAAATCTACAAAGAGGGAGGATAGAGCAGAAAGAGCATAGATGGATATGTATAGAAAGCAGCGGGTGCAGGCACACAACTCAAGTTAAATTCATTTGGAAATAGTATAGCATGACAAAGGGTGAAAAACAACCAAATATCACATGAATTTAGTGGTGAGTTAATGGATCCTAGACATAGCTCCTGTTGTATACGTGATATTCTGTCCGTTACAACGCATAACTCTAGGTTACCCCATTTGTATCCTTGTAATGCCGCGAGTTAGAGACTGCAGTGGTTGTGATAACACACCAGTTAACAAAACAGTTGTTACACCATGTTTGCTACCAAGCAGTGTTATCAATGGCACGCTTAAGCCCTGAAGCGAGGCTCAAAATGTATTGAGCGCCTCGCCTCGCTTTATGTGCACTTTAGTGTTGTCATCAAGGTTCTAAGGCATATTTTTCCTTGCCAATGAGCCTCTTCGTCAGAGGTGACACTAAACAGTTGATATTTCACTTTGTCATAAGAAAATCAATTTCTTTGGTCATATAATTGTCATTCATGTTTATAATTATTAGTCTTGAACTAAACATATATATTTGTATTTTTTTCTCCCTTTGCGCCTTTTTTCATCAAAGCCCACGCTTCATTTGCGCTTTGCGCTTAAAGCCCCAACAGACCTTAGAGATTTTTTGCGCTTTTCGCCTTTGATAACACTGCTACCAAGTCAGTTACATTTCCACTTTGTGTAGTTTGCCTCCCAATGTGTAGAGACACTGAATTTCAGAAGCCATTAGGGGGTGTATAGGGGCTCGGCAGAGCACAATCTGTGTATTTTTATATGAACGTTGTGGAAGAAGTGAAGAAAGTCTTTGACATTTATTTTAATGCTCTTGCATAATTCATAGTGTCTTATGTTCAGTTTTTTCTCTTCGTCTCTTTTAATTTTCATTTTCCACAGATAGTCATGAACTTATGATTTTGAAATATATATACTTACCAACATGTTAAAAGGCTGTGGGCTCTCTCATTAGGGCAATATTATCAAATTGCACCCGGGCTTTAAATTTTTTTATTCCTGTTGGCCTCTCACTGCAGTCCCTGTTTGTTCGTATCTCTCTACTGAGTGCTCCTTTTGTATCTCAATTTTCGGTTACCTAAGGAAAATCAATGTTAATTTGAGCTAATGTCTTATTATAGAGACTTACAAGTACACAAAATGTTTTACTGTGTGAAAGATATGGAGTAAAGGTGAAAATGACAAAATCAATGTTATGAGCTAAATATGTGTTGTTGTAAACCTTGACATCTTCCGAAAAAATATATCACTTCTGTAATTGATTTCTCCAAGAGAAGTATAATATTCTATTCAAAATTGTTCCATTTATAAGATTGTCCCCCTAACAATGAATAATTTTTTCTCCTAAAGTATCTTTTAAATATTCAAATAATATTTGATAATCCAAAATTGAAGTTCATAGGGCTTTTGCTTCTTCTTTTAGAGCTTATGCCCCACAAATGCAGAGATAAAATGCCTCCTTTTCTGTCTCACATTTTAAGAAGGGAGGGAGAGAGGGTGCATTGAATTTGAAGCATGTTGTGATGGTTAGTCTGATAACTGTAAAATAGAAACTAGAAGCTCATGCAAATGTTTATGTCATAGCTACTAAGATAATATATATTGACATCTAGAAAATGCAAACCAAAAGCCTCTTACATTTACAATTTGGGCTATAAAACACACTTCTGCTCGCCTATACTTCCATTATCCCATCAGCAATCCTGTTAGATATGAAACTAGTTGCTTTAACGTCAAAAGTCCAAGGTACATGTTGCATATTCTATGACTCGAAATACTGAGAGGATGTAATGTTCTTTGCTTTCTTCTTGTCTGTGCCATCTCTTCCTTTTCCCTTCCATCCATTGCATCATTAGATTTCCTTCCTCTTCAGAAGCTAAATCTTTTGAGAAATCCATTACCCTCCTCAAATTTTACCAGTTGATCTTCATATGGGAGTTCATTAGATCTTCCCACTAGTTCTTTTGCCTTCAAGGATGCTCCTTCCCAATCAGTACTATAAGTGACTATTAACATTGAGATTACACATGCCACTTGAGCTGCTAGAAGCCCATAACAAAGGCCCAAAAATCCTAGCTTCCAAACGAAGGCCAAAATGATGGCCACTGGTGTTCCCATCAAATAGAGCAGTAAAAGTTAATACCTGCACCAACACCGGGTCTAGCACTCCCCCGAAGAACCCCACAACATGTTGTTTGTGGACAATTAGCTAGTTCACAAAGTCCAATAATGGGAAGAACGGTCACTATTAGCTCCAGAACTTCTCTATCTTTTGTAAAGACTCTTCCCCATGCTTCTCTCCCTATGGTGGTCAGTATGAATCCAAATGTTGAAGTCAAAAAGGCCAGCCCTATGGCTATCCCTGTCGCCAAGCGGGCCTTAGCTGGCCGTCCCGCTCCAAGTTCATTCCCTACCCTGCTTGAGACTGAAGCACTTAGGGCCGAAGGCAATGTGTACATGAGGGATGTGGTTTGTATAACGATAGCAGATGCAGCAAGTGGAACTTCAGGTCTGTCAAGGTAGCCGGCTAGAACTGTCATGAATTCATACCACCACCACTCTAAGCAAACTGCTAAACAGCTAGGTATAGCAAGTTGAAGAAGCATTATCCATTGTTCTCCCACAGAAATGGAAGGAAGAAGTTTTACATTTTCTGCTAGGGGTTTTGATGGAGATCCGTTTTGGTCATAAGTAAAGAATATATAGCCTAAAAGGAAGAATAAGGTGACAAAGTTGGAGACAAAGGTTGAAATTGCAATTCCTTGGATCCCAAGACTGAGAGTAAAAGTCAGGTAAACTGTGATAGGGAAATGCAGCATTGTTGCAAGTGAAGTACACCATAATAGAGGCCATGATGTACCTTTACACCGTAAGTAGATGCGTAAAGGGTGAAGAAAGCTGTTAGCAATAAGATCTGGGACAGCAAATCTGCAAAATACACTTGCTACATGTATTATTTGTGAGTCTTGGTGTAGCTTTAGCATGAGAGACTCAAACTTAAACCATAAAAAGGCAATAGGTATAGATGCAGTTAATAACATAAAGATTGTCCTTTGGAGGGCAAGAGACACTAAAGTCAAGTTTCTTGATCCAAAAGCCTGGCTAGAAAGTGGTTCCATCCCCAAGGCTAGGCCAGACAAGACTGAGTAACCAGTAATATTGGTGAAGCCAATGGCCAGTGCACCCCCTGCCAGCTCCAAGCTTCCCAGCCTTCCCATGCACACAACTAAAATCATGTTTTTCAAATAGGTTGCCAAGCCCATAGCAAGTATAGGAAAACCTCTGTCAATTATTTTCTTCAATTCCTCCTTGACCTAGAAATTATGGGGGGAAATTATGCTTGTCAGGGTGATTAATACACATATTTCCTGTGATTTCAAATGTTTTAAAAGGATTCTGTAGTTTGTACCTCTGGTAATGTCGGGTGCTTTTTGGTCTGTTCTGCTGCCATCTTCTTTAAGCTTCTTCCTCTTATCTCTTGTTTGCTTGTTTTGGAGTGTTATAGAGAGAGCTTAACTGTGTATAAATCCTTTTTCTGCATGCACTTCTGTATCCATGCACAAATACTACCCACTCACATGCACTTATGAAAGATATATAGAGAGGGAGAGATATATAGATAGAGAGAGTGAGAGAGGAAGAAAGGGAAGGAGATACTGAGAGACACTAACTTGAGTGTCCAGGAATAAGGATATTTATAGGGGCTGGAGGTGGTGGTGGATTTCTGAGTTACTGGTAGTTGAAATTTTAGAACTGGAGTTGAGCTATGTAATAAGCACGGTGAATATTATTTACATTGAGTAATAAGGTGTGCTCTCCAGGTCCAACTGTTGTGGCTACAGTTTGTCCTTTTTCCAAGTATGTAAGAACATATCCACTTCACAGCAAATGTAATGACATATCCACTTCTCCTTCTTAAAGAACTGTGCTTGAATATTACGTTATTGACTATGTTGCTCGGACTCTTCAAAAATGCCACCAAGAGCGTGTCAGATCCTCCTAAAGTAGTGCATTTTTTGGAGGATCCGACATGGGTGTGGTAACATTTTTGGAGAGTCCGAGCAACCTAGGTTACTGATATATTCTGGCCTGAAAATGTTTTGGTATTGAACTGTAAATATGGTTCACGTGTGTTTTTGTTAATGACAGGTTCTTTCTTGTTATCCTTTTACCTTTCTGTTTTATGTATTATACCACTTGTGCACTGTATTTTGAACTACTCAAAGGGTTCAAAGTTAACCTTGGGTTGGGGCTTTCCGTCATATGCATTCAAGGTCTGTATTTTCATTATTACTTTGGGAGGAAGCCACTGAGGAGACATTTAAATTGACTTCTCATAACCTCTTAGGATCAATCTGAGTCAAATGATGGGAATTTTCTATTTGTAATGCATAGAAATAATTACTTTTCTATTTGTATAGGATGTCTTATTTAAAGCAAATCTGAAGTGAACGGGTATTATCATAGTATTCTGATTTTCTTATTGTGAGTTGCAACCTTTAGTACATTGGAGTACAAAGTGGCCTAACTATTATTGTTCCTTTTGATAATTAGAATTAGGTAATGCCTTTTCTCATGCTAATGATGGAATCTAAAACTATGTTAGTGGTGGTGGTCCCATGATTGAGCCCTTCTCACATGCTAGTTGGTGTTTTTAGGTTAAGCAAAAATCTTCAAGCGATGTTTACATCTATGGTTATTCTCGTGTATCCAAAAGATCCCAAGGCCAAACACCATTTTTAAATTGCAGCACACCCTTTGTCTTGAAAAGTTAATACAACTGCCTTCTTTCAATTTTCATATCCTTATTTGTACATGCTTTCAATATCCCTCCCCACTTTGGTTTCCACATCTTCTGCGTATAACTAAGTGTTAAAACCTACCTCCCCTCTGGTTAGTTAGTTATTTTTGGACTCGTGTTGTGTAAGGTTGTTTTCCTCTTACTCTTTGGTGTCTTTAGTTGGGGGTACATGTGCATACTTACTTCTGTTATTGTACCTGTCTTATGCCTTCAATCCACTACAACTTTGCCCTGTACAAAGGTTACATGAGTGACATTTCACCTCTATCCTTTTCGAGTCTCAGCAATTAGTAAGGAACGTGCATTTGAATTGAGAAAAAGAACAATTTACATGGTTTCTATCTTTCAGGTCCCAAAGCTCACCGTTTCATTTTCATTCGAGTCATTCTAGAAGAAACCTCCTTTGTCTCCATGTCAGTGTGGTAATATTGGCTAAAAGTAATTAAGTCATTTGAATTGAAGGTAATGTTAAGTGATTAAATCATTTGAACTGAAGGTAATGTTGTCACATTGTGATGAAACCATCCATGTGCAGTTTAGTTACACCTCTGGCAAATGACTAATTATCAATATTGAATCATTGCACTTTTCTTAATAGAGTCTTCAAATTGCATTTCAGGCACCTAGGGATGGCAATGGGGTGGGGTAGGTGCGGGGCAGGACAGGTTTGGCGTGATGTGTGTGCGGGGCGGGACGGGTTGAAATATGTTTTTGAAAATCTAATGCGGGGCGGGTTGTGGGTTTGTTATCTTCTTTTATTTATTTTTACTATTTCCCTGTCTTATTTGCTCATTATTTTAATGTAATGCTTCCCCTCTAAAAATTACCAAAGTACTGTTGTGTGTTTTTTTCTGTTAAACCTCTAATTTTTCTACCTTCTTGCTTTGATTTTTTCCCTTATTCGGCTAATAGTTGTTGATATGAATATTTTGAAAACCCAGTTCATGAATTTTTGTGTTTGATCATTTTCTACGGGTACATCATATATGTCAATAAATCTAAGTTGAGCTTTGCATCATGCAGTTGAAGTTTCTAAAGTCTATTAGGTTGTAGCTAATTAATTAAGTTCTGTTAAGAATTTTTTTTCTTTATATCTCATGCTTCAATTAAACATGTTATGATCACTGTAGTTGTTATAATAAATAATGATGTCAACTAACTAAAGTAGTTTGAATGAAAACTAAAAAATCAATTGAATTATGAAGGGTGGGGTGGGTTGAAAACAACAAGATTTGCTATGCAGGGTGGGATAGGTTTATGCGGGTTTGCCCTGCCCTGCCCCATTTACTACAGGCACCATCCCCCTCCTAATTTCACTAAGATAAGAAGAGATACTGTAATTCTTTTTGCATCATAATAACATTTCCAACAGGTACCGTCTTATACGGTGAGTTGTGGCATTTATGCTGCTAAAATGTTGCACATTTTGGTCCCTAAGTTTCAAGCATTGTATCATAGAAGTTAAAAATCCCGACAATGCTTTTCATATTCCCTTCCACACACAAATGGTAGATAAGATAGAGCTTCCATCAATTTAATTTGTCCCATGACGTGGAACAAGTTGAAAGAAACTTAACGTTTTGATAGGAGATGATGTTAAGCACTAACCACCAAATGGGGGTCTATGTTGCTTATGTCTGAAAGTTTAAACAACTAACTCTACTGTACAAACGTTTTGACATTCGACCAATGCTATTGTTCCTTGTCTCACACCTGCTTTAGTTATTCTTTCCCCACTTTTGACCAGAGAAAACAAAACTTGTTTATTGTTATCTAATCATAATTATTAACTAATAACCTATAGTTTGTGAACTAACTGTAGATAATTAAAGTCCAAATTAACAGCAAAAAAGAGATTTTGTGTATCTTAGTGTCATAATCCATCCTCTAGGACCCATTGAGCATGATATTTTCTTACTAGATATAGCACTAATCTCCAGTTGATTTAGTCATGATCTCTCTTATTAGGGTTTGTAACCGCTAGTATGATTGTTATTTACAGCAAGCAGCATCTCTTTAGAATAGGAAAAATCTGTTAGTGGAAAGAATCTCTTATTACTAGATTGCCCACATCATTTGGTCTCTTCACATGATGATGAAGAAGTTGTGAAAGGCAATATCGTTATCGTCAAGCTTAAAAAGATAAATAAATTGACCATCACCATTTTGTTCAACTCTTTCTTTCTCCTGTACCAGATTCTTGCACATGAAAGGAATATCCAAACGTCTTGTAAAATTGGACTACATCATGTTACCTAATCAAAAGGTTTGACTTAAATCGTTGAAATTTTTACATTCATAGTGGAAAAATTATTTTATATTATCACTGGTATCCTCAAAGTATTAGACTACTTTTTTGAACTGTGAATTTCCCACTTCATGTTCCAATCAGATTTTGTTCTTCTTGTTGTGATGTAAACAGAAGCCTAAAATAAAACAGTATTTCTGGTGTAGTATAAACTTGCTTTCCAATAATATAGCTAGATTCTCAAGACAGAGTGGCAACTAGGGCTGTACGCCAAAAAAAAAAAAAAACCAAGAATGTGGAATCTTTACCAATTACGAAATCCAAAAGTTGGCAAAGGGGTATGTGAAGTTTTGCATTCAAATGCTACTTCGTGTTTCTCTCTGTTGCTTACAAACTCTGTTTTAAAAGGGTTTTTTTTTTGGGTCTGGCCCTGGCGGGGCACTAAACGCCCTAGTGAGGTTTACACTCTAAGCGTCTGATTGTGTGTCCTAGACACGTGCTCGGGATACCCTCAACAATTCCTATCAAAATCATGAGTCAAATTCCCTAATTAGCATTGTTAATTCTCAAATTCTTTAACAAATGAATAATAGATGTTCAATTCATCAGTAGAGTATGAAGATGGGAATGGCTCAAATAATGAGTCAGCATTTCTTTCTTGCTAACTGAGCACATTGTGAGGATGAGTATCATTTGAACATCTTTCTAAAACAGCTAGCTGGACAAGTCAAGTGTATCTCTTCAATTTTTGTTGATCTTCATATCTTAGTTCTATATCTCTCAAAATTATCACACTTCTATTATTTTGTAATCTGAAAGTAATTTTGTATTTATTCACGGAAGAGCTATGTTTTAAATTTCAACTGATAATGATTATTGATTATTTACTTTTAAAAAGGTAATATGTGTGGTGTGATCGTAATTTCTTTTTTAAGAAATTGGGATTCTTTAAGATGTGTAGTTTTATAGCACACCCTCTGTTTGAATTTGTTTATCCTATCGTCTTTTTTGGTCTGTTAAGAAAAAAAAATGTCTCTTTTGTTTTTTTGACAAATTTTTAATTTTAATTTTTTACATTACATGTTGAAGGCCACAAAATTTGCATATCTATATTTAAGATCATGAGATTCAAAAGTATTTTTTATTTTCTTAAACTTTATATCAAGTAAAAAAAGGACAAATAAATTGAAACGGCGGGAGTAATACTTTACACTACTGCGATGTTTATACTTTTAAAAAATGTTAGATATTTTGTTTACTATTTGTATTTGATCAGATTTGTCCCTTCTTCCCCTATTTGATTTTAAAATGCCCCTTAAAACACTAAAAATTGCTCAAACATGTCTTTCACCTATTAAATAAAAAATCTAATTCAATAGGTGTAAAGAGGACATTTTTGAGTCATTTCTCGTACTGCATTTTCTATGTGCTTCAAAGTTAAAACAGTGCTTAGAAATAATCTACCTAATAATCTTTTAATTAGAAAAATAAAACTAAAATTGTAGTTAAAGAGTGCAAGTTGAGTAAAGTTCTCTTAGACAGTGGCATCATTACCTTAGCTTACTTTTAATTGATTTAGACATTAGTCCAAAAAATGTTTATGTACTTCATCTCCTTCAGTTTTGTACCCATAGAAATGCATGTGCACTTGATAAACATGTTCCTTGGAGACTACAAGGTACTTTGATTGATGTAATGTAACCATGATCATTTTTAGACTCCTCTTTCAATTTCCCATGTTATATTCAATGAAATGACACTGGGCTTCTTTTCATAGTGAATAAAAAAAAAGAATTTTCTTATCTCATTTGATTAGGAAGTAATGGGAAAATTGTATGCATGGAGCTTCCACCACCCCACTCAGCGCAGAGATAGTGTATGATTAAGTTCTTAAACTATATTCCACTTGTGCATTAGTATATATGGAAACTGCAAAGAGTTCAAAAGTATGATAAGTTTACTACATCGACTATGACTAAGGAGTCGCTTGGTCTGAGGTATATAAGGTATAATAATTTCAGGATAAAATGTAGGATTATTTTATCTTGCATTTGGTTGGAAGTATTAGGTAGTTTTTGGATTATTTATCCCATCATTTATATTATAGTGATGAAATAAGTTATTTCATATTCATTGCGGATGCTAAAGATTACAAAATGGTAAAATGATGCCACAAATGTAGAGATGGCAATAGGGAAGAGTAGGGGTGGTAAAGACTACATATTTGATTTCTAAAAGGATAAAAAATACTATATATTATATGGCTGGTAAGACATGATAAAGTCAAATTCATCATCAAAGGAGAAAAAAAATCCAAAAACATAAACCAAACATGACATGGTAGGATGGTGCAAGGCTTTGCAGGGAGAACAAAATTTTAAGAAAATGTTAAACGCAGGAGAACAAGATATACACGAAAGTCGAAATCAATAAAATAAATGTTTTCATCTTGAACGTTTCTGCTTTCATAAATAAATTTTGATGAAAACATAGAGTATAAGATATTTCAAAATTGTTTATAAATATAATTTATTATGCATGTATGATAAAAACATATCAGTATATAATTTATTGATTTGGTTTGGGTCGGTTATTTTAGTTCTTTTTAAAAAAAATCAAAACCAAACAAAATATTATCAATTTTAAAAAATCTAAACCAAACCAAACTCAAACCCAAATAAAATCGATTTATTTAATCAGTTTGGTTCGATTAAAGGATAATGAGTTTATGCTAAAAATAAAATAAAATTAAAGGTTAAATTCGTCTGAATATTAGGGGTGTACAAAACCAAACCGAAAATTGAACCAAACCGCAAACCTAGTCAAATCAAAAAAAAATAAGACTAGTGGTTTGGTTTGACTTGGTTTGGTATTGGAAAAAAAATCGGACAATATTTGGGTTGGGTTGGTTTTAACTAAAAAAAAAACCAACTCGAGACCAAACCAACCCGATATTATATATGTAATTTTAAAATTTTATTTTATACATAAAAATATTTACTTTGATATAATTTTAAAATATTTCTTATACTATTTCATAGATTTTATCTTTTAATATATTATTTCAAGTTTAAAACTTAGAATTCGGAATGGTCCAATAAAGATTATAGTTTATAGATGTTGATATAATAAAATTTAAATCAAAATCAAATTAATACTAATGCATAAAAAAAAAAAATCAATTCAACACTAAGAATGACAATAATATTGAATATTTGTTCTTTAGTTTTACATTGGTTTAGATAATTAAAATACATAATCTAATTTTAATTTTCCTTAAATATTTAGTAATGTAACTAATACTTATTAAACTTATTTTAGCATGATTTAGTACTTTTAAATTATGATCATTTTCATTATGACTTTGCAATATTTATTTTATATGATGATTTCATTATTATTTTTTATTGAATATTTTTGTGTCATCAGTACTCATCTCATATTTTGTGTTATTTTTTTTAAGAAACACCTTAGATAATTGTATTTTGGTTGGACTAAAGAAATATTTGGAGTACAAATTAATTATATGTTTGTATGCAAACTTTACAGAAAAATCCAAAAATCTGAAAAAATTCGAGGTTTATTAGTTTGGTTTGATTTATAAATTTAAAAATTTGACACAATGATTTGGTTTGGTAGTTAAAAAATCCGAACCAACCCGAGGTTGAATAACCCGAAAAAATCTAAATTTTATTAGTTTGGTTTGGTTTATAAATTTAAATTTTTTACACAAATGGTTTGATTTGATATTTGAAAAACTCGAACCAACCCGGTCATGTACACCCCTATTAAATACACTTATTCAAGGGAAAAGGAGTTTTGAAGTTATATAATGTGCAATGGATCGAATATATTATAAATATAAAAGATAATGGCTATTATTAGTATATATTTTTTGCAACTTTTATATTTAAATTATGTTTTATTTCATTATCCTCTTAACTATAATTTTCAAGGATTAAATCCAGCTGACTTGATAAATGGCAAAAGTATTTGTTAATACTTTCCTAAGACATGTGAAAGGTAAAATAAATCATTTACGTGACCTTTATAGCGGCTAGTCACAAAATTAAATTTCTTTTTATTTTGTTATTTATTTTTCTTTCTCTTTACTTTTATTTCTTATAAAAAAAAAAATTATTATTATTATTATTATTATTATCATTATTATTATTATTATTATTATTATTATTATTATTATTATTATTATTATTATTATTATTATTATTATTATTATTATTATTATTATTATTATTATTTATAAATGATGACTTCTTATCTATCCTCGTCAGTTTCTCTGTATTTTCTGTAGATTAAGGTATGTAAAGTGGATTTTTATCTAAAAAAAATTAAATCTCTTTCTTCTATATTTGTTTTCCATAAAAGTTCTAATTCTATTTTCTTCTTTTATAATAGTCATAATTTTGGAGATACCTTCTTTTTATTTCCTTTGAGATTTTGTGAAAAAGCCACATATTCTTGAGTATAAAAAACTCATATTCATGATTCAAATTTTCTTAAGACTTGAGAAGAGTAAAATGTATGCAGATTTTATCACTACCTCATGGAGGTAGAAAAGTTGTTTTTAAAAGACTCTCGATCCAATACATCAATTTCATATATAAAAAAAAAAAAAAAACCGTGATGAAAACATATTAACAAATAAGAGGAGTGCAAATCAACATATATAGATGTCATGCACAAATTCAACAAGTGACATATGCCCAAATAATAGTCATGATGCAATGCATATGATTGCGACTCTTTACTATGATAAATGACTTAACAGACCGTTACAATTTAATTATAGGTCATATTTATATTAAAATCAACTATAAGTTCAAATGACATATGAAATATATATATAAATTCAATCTTGATACTCTTTAAAATGTTTAAGGAATGGACAGTATATATCAACAAATATTCAGCCAAGGAAATTTTAGTTCTTGATTTTATAGTTAGAAGTGTTGGGAAAACAAAATAAAGTTTAGCCATAAAAGTTAATGGACAACAAGTGTTCCTTAATTAATCATAAGTAATCCACTTGAAGATTGTTTGGAGATATGGGACCCATTGTTTCAATGGGAGAAGAAAGAATATAAAGTGGACTCTTTGCCCACCCTATCAGTTGCCTTCTCTATGAAAGATGCCAAACCAAGTGCCAAACAACAATTTTTTCACTTGTTCTGGAAGAAGGGAAAAAAAAAAATTTCAAGGAAATCAAGTTAATCTGAGATTAAAATTTTGTTTGGACATATAATTTAGATTTTTAAGTGTATATATATATATATATTAAACTTAAAAAGTCTAAATTATATATATTAACAAGAAAACCTCATAATTCAAAAATAAGGTATCGAGATATCCTAACATGCTGAATTAATAAATTAAAATTACATTTCCTTTTATTAATATGTTTTTGTGATTATATGTTATTCAAACTTTTAAATACACATAATTTTACAAAGATTTACTGGTAAACTAAATCAAGAATAGTAGTTATTCTTTGATAAATCCTCTCACATAGTACACTAAGTCAAACACGAGTCTTTTTTTTATAAAATTTAAAATTATGGATCTTTTTTTTTTTTATATAAAATATAAATTTGTGAGTCAAGTTTTATATTTAAGAAAAATTGAGATCACAATTTGAAATTACAAATCCTACCTTTTAGAGAATTTGAGATTTGAAATCATGATTTAAAGTTAGAAATTGAAATTTTATACAACTTTAACAATGTTGATTGAAATCAAAACTTGAAATTAGGCTATCAAATACTTTGGTCAAACGCCTAACTTTGGAAAGAGTATGTGCTCCTCTAAATCACATTCGCTACACTTAATTTATGTGATATAGTTTGATTTGACACGAAATTTAAGAATAGAAAAACTTATAAAACTTGTATCCTAAAATAAGTTAAGGATATTTGTGTTACTATAAATCATTTCATTAACACTTTGTTTGGATGGTTGTTACATAATGTTTCATAATGTATCGTATTGTGTTGTATTGTATTGTACTATATTGCTTTAATGAATACATTGTTTGGATAGGTTGTATCGTTCTTTGTCGTTACATAATGTCAGTATGTCACACATCCATAATTTGAGTGAGAAACCTACAAGATAAGTAAGGTATGGGCGGGGTAGAACTATTATGAAAATGTAGGATAAAAGATGAAATATGATTATTAAATAATAAATAAAGATAATTGAGAATAAAATATTAAGACAACGATGCGATCACACCAAATCGTCTTTTCGTCGTTACATAACGATGAATTTAAACGATACAATACAATATAATTTAAGTAACAACCAAAACATTGTATCTAAACTAACAATACAATACAATACAACGGGTAACAACCACCCAAACAAGGTGTAAGGGTAAAATAAATATTTTTTAAGTTAAATTGTTACCAAATACAAAAATGTGTCATTCCTTTTTAAACCGCTTACAAAAAATGAATCATATGGAATAGATGGATTTCACTTGTGGATGTTTAAGCCTTTGTTGTGCATGTTATTTCAATGTAATTTGCTTCAAATGTTAGGCAAAAGATGATTGACCACATTGTGTTGCAATAGTGTTGGTCCTGGCATAGGATGTGGATGTTTGAAGGTGAAGTTCAATAAAAAGAAAGAAAAATGAGAGCCAAATTGAGAAGAACATGCTGGCAGAATCAACATGCTAAAAAGAGGGAGGGACAAGACATTGGCCAAATTTATCATCAAGAATATTTTCCATGGAAAAAAGGCACACATTTTTCACTTGTAACATGAGTTTGGATAAACTTGGGAATGCTCCTACTTTTTACTTAAAATAGGTATTACATTTTCATCCAAAAAGAAAAGGGACCATAGAACTTAGTTCAAAATGGAAACAACATTATATTAAAATATTTTCTTTCTTCTTCTTATTCTAGCTAGCCTTACTAGCTAGTATATTATTGTGAGGTCCAAACTTATGTAAGGTAGTTACTAGTCAAGTCCCTTATTCCACTTTTACTATATTCCAACAAGTTAGGATTCTTTCTTCTCCATCTCTTATTTTATTATTCTTCATTAATTCTTTGTTTTACTCTTCAAGAAATTCACACGTTGGTGTAACACAAATTATTGGACCAAAAATGGATTTTGAACGGAAATATAACAACTTTGATTTTATGTTTGAGTCGGTCAACCATTCCCATTCTTGATTCTTGCCTACACAACTTATTGTCTATTTGGATTGGCGGTAAAGTTGTTCAAATCTACTTTTAAGTTATTTTTAGCTTTTGAAATTGTTTAACAAGGTTAAAAATAAGTTTAAAATGACTTAAAAAGAGTTAAAACCCAAAAATAGATCTCTCAGTACTTTTTTATTTTTTGACTTAAAAGTCATTTGAGATTGATTTTTTATTTTTTTATTTAAAAGCTATTTTTTTTAAGTCAATTCAAACCGGCTGTTACTTTCATATCTACTTGACTTCATATTAGCCGTCATGTATAAATAATTAAAAAAAAGGAAGAACTATCGTTATGTTGGGGAGGATTAAGATTTTTTACTAGAAAAATTTAAAAAATAAAAATGTAGTGCTTAATTAAACATCTTCTCAACCACATATAACGGTTTTGATCTACACATTCTAAAAAGAATAAGAAGTAGAACTATTTGTGATTTCACATGGAATTGCAAGTTGCAAATTATATAAAATTTTGAACTCCTTTAAAGTATTTGAAATAGAATTCATTGTGCTATTGATCACTTGGGCTACTCATTTTTTGAAGAAAATAATTTCGAACCTTCCTTTGTTGGTTAGTTTGAAGGCCGAAATTGTGGACCAAATATTGTCCATACTGATTATTTTATCAATTGGCTGTCCAATCCACTATGAAAGAGCTTTGAATTTGGAGATATCAAAATACATATTTGAAAACTATTGTTTGGGAATTCCATGAACTATTATTAGCCACTATTATTTCGAATGGAGCTTGAAAATATGAATCATCCATTATTGAACTAGTGAAGAATATGAGTTCAAATTTGAGTTTGAAAATTAGTGAAGAAGATATATTGAATATTGTATACCATTTTGTGTATATTATATATGGATTTATTTTATATTATTTAATTCATAGTATACTGCAAAAATATACAGTATAATGTAATATTATACTTTTACAACTAGGTCATTTTTCAAATTTTCAAAAATTCAACTTATCGTATACATACTCGTTTCGGATAAATGATATATTATAAGATTGGAAAAATCAAGAGGAGCTCATATCTAAAATTTGAGACTATTTAGATGAGTTTTAAGCTGATTGGGATTGAAAACAATTTTTCGCTCATTGAGGAAGATGAGTTGTAGCAATGCATTGATATTGTATAATAATGTATATAAATGTATATATATCTCCGTACATAGTTATACATTATTTATACAATAAAATGATTAGACAAAAAATGACCGAAAAGAGAAAGAAAGAAAAAAAAGTGAAAAAATAATATTAAAATCACATGACATTGACATGGAAATATGGGAGTTGGACACAAAAATAGGCACAAGGATAATATTTTCATAAGTATTATTATTAGAGGGCATTAATTGATAAAAAGTGAGGATTGAATAAATAATCCAAGTTCTTTACCTAAATACAATTTAGTTCACCTAATGACAAAAAAATGGTCCAACTATAATTTAGTTCAAAATATTCACCAGAAGAATCCAAAAACTAAAAAGGAAAAATTACATAACTACACATCATTTACTATCATATTTTCTTATTTTTCCTATCATTTCAAAAAATATCAAAAATTCCCTTTTTGGCTCCCACCATTCCTTTTTCCGGATACATTAATTTGAAATCTCCTACCCATTATTTTCCTTCCCTTTTTCACTCCACAAATCTCTCCACAATTACTTTCATTAATTTATTTTTGAATTTCAAATCTTTTCTCTTTCCAATTAATGATTTCAAGTTATTCAAGAGGTAGATTTCTTTCAATCACTTCAGTTTTCGATTTCTTTTATTTTTTTAAAAAAAATTCATCTTAAAAAATTACGGAATCTTTTACTCCCGGTCTCTTTATGGAAGAGAGGTGGAAAAACCTTGCTAATGCACAGAGTTCATCTTGGAGTGCATTTGGAATGGTTCCAGATATTTCTAATGGCAGTCTTAATACACTTCATTCTATTGGTTCGATCTTTCAATTTTTCGGGCTTACCCAATTAGTCCGAGAAGGATACATCTTCGAATTATAAAAAAACGTTTAAAAGGGGAAAAATGTCGAGATAGAGGTGGCTATGGTAAGGGCTTTGGATCGACATCCATAGGTGTCGTCATTTGTTGACAATGGAAAAAAGATACGAGAGTTGATCCAGAGCAAAGGAGGATTTCTTCGTCAGTTTTTTTTCTTTGCTTTCCGCTGATTAGATTGTTGACTTTTTTTTTTAATTTTTTGGTTGTTCATCTTTTGATACATATGGGTTCACATTTTTAATGTATCTAGTTGATTTTGTTTCTTAAACTAATGTATAATGTCTTCGTTTCAAAATTATGATGCATTAAAATTTTATCATGCATAATGTATCGTGTTCAAATATTAGTTTTGACACATAACCTTAATTAGTATTGATACTTGATACAAAAATCTAATCAAATGTATCATTTGTCGTGTATCAGCCTTTTTATCTACAAATTTTTGATACATATGAATTTCTCTCCCTCTTTTAGTATTGGGCTTACCCAATTTGATTATGAGGATGTAAACTTTTATGAAAATCGATCTCAATAACCCATTAATTATGAAGAATTTGGGAGCAGAGAAGTCGAAGAAGGATGCATGCTCGAGTTCTAAATCTACTATTCAAAAAAGCCCAAAAAAGAAAGAAAAAAGTTGGATCTGCCATTGCACGACCATCACTACCAGAGATACAGATTTTCAATGTATCTCATTTATTTTGATTCTTAAATTAGTCTTTTTTTTTTAATGTTATCACTGTTCCGATACATCACTGCTACAATAGCCTTTGTTTTATGCAATATGTCATGTTCATATTTAAAGTATTGATACATAACTCTAATTTTGTTGAATCTTCGATTAGTGTTTATCATGCTCAATATCA
The DNA here is from genome assembly GCA_035578085.1 of Solanum pinnatisectum. Classification (NCBI taxonomy): domain Eukaryota; kingdom Viridiplantae; phylum Streptophyta; class Magnoliopsida; order Solanales; family Solanaceae; genus Solanum; species Solanum pinnatisectum. The sequence continues at coordinate 39,812,882 of CM069076.1, read as the reverse complement.
ATGTACTTGATACATAAACTTTGTGTTATGTATCACACACCAAAAAATATGTTATTTGGAACAATTACATGTATAATGTTTTTTTTAAAAAATAAAATATAGTATTTCTCAAACAAAATAAGATACATAAATAATAATGTATAATGCAATAATTTTTTAGAGATGATATGTAAATTCGAATTCATACTAAATGTATCTGATACATAACAATTACCAAACAATAATGTATCGATCTCAAACGTGAATTCTTAATGTATCTAGTAGAAATACAACACCTATCAAATTTCAATTGAAAGGATCTTCATGATTGTCACGACCCAGGGATACCCCCTAGATGTAACATGGCGTATAGAACCCCGAAGGACTACATACAAGCCACTTAGTCCTCATAACATAAGAAATAGAACAATAAGAGTAAAACAATAGTCCAAGTCCAAAACATTTTATAAAGAAAGCAGAAGTCTAAACTCATGTCTCATCATAGCCATCCAATACAATAGAATGAAATTGAGCCTAGCCCATACATCATGTCCAAAAGACAAATATATGAAAGAAACTGAAAACAATAAACTCTATCCTCGAAGCATGAGGACTCACCAAAGCTCGGGAAAATATCCAAGTCAAACTCTAGCCACGAAACTCGGGAACCTAACTGTCGGACCCTACATTTGGGAAAATGTAGGCAAGAGCATGCGTTAGTATAAAACTATGTACCAAGTATGATAGTCATGCACAAAACATGTAAATCATGCAAAAAGAGACATTTCATTGGATGACATGCAATTGACCAAGTTAAAACATGATATAAGAAGGTTAGAAAACATACTTCATAAAAACAAGGTCAATGCAAGTTAACATCATCTTTAAAGCCTTTGAACACATATGAAATACTCCTTGAGTAACCTTAGTTCATTATTAATGAGGGGAATTAGCCTTAACCAACATCGAGACCATATGAGCAATAACATGATCCCCCGGTGTCTTCCACACCGAAAATGGCTGTTCTACTTGCCTAAGGTAGAACCATGAACTTCTAGCTTAAGTAGATCCACTAGCTAATCAACCTATGGGGGCACATAGTTAAGGGATAAGAAGATTGCTACTAGAAACCCGGCCTCTATTAACGGGAGAGCTTCCATCTCATGAGACTGCTTCTAGAAACCCGACCTCTACTAACGGGAGAACTTCCATCTCATTGTCAATATCCACTCGGTGCTAAGCATAAATCCCACAGAATAGTATTTTCTTACATATTCTCATTATCCATGGAAGGGCATGTCATCTTGTCAATCCAAGCTAAATTCATTAAGATAACTCTTACTCTTTGATTCAATTAGGTGAGAAAACCTTTCAACCTAAGAATCCTTATTATGTGAGAAAATCTTTCACATCATGCTAATTATGTGTTTATAAGAATATCCTTTCAACAACACATCATAATCATCATCATTGATACTTTACTCTCAAAGCATCCTTAAAAAATTTACATAATTTGTAATGACCCTCCTGGTCATTTCTATGTCTTGCCTTCTGTGTGTCGTCAGAGCATTTCTGTAGCGACCCCAAGTCATTTATGACTTGCTGGGACTGACAGTTCGGTCACCTGGACGTTCGTTTGGTTATTGTGCGAGCTTTAGTGTTTTGAAACTTATGAACCTTGAACGATCATTTTCAATCAAAAGTTCAAGAAGATGACATCAGAATCCAATTCTGACAATTCCATCAGCTCCGGAAGGGTCATTTTAGGCTAGTAGCATGGTCGGCATGACTCCCGAGGTTTTCAGTGTGAGTCGGTGCGATTAGGCGTTTTAACTTTAAGTTTAAGCCTAAGTTTGACTTTAGTCAACATTCTGAGTAAATGCACTCGGATGAGAATTTCGTCAGCACGGTCAGCTCTAAAATGTCGATTTTGGTCTAGATTGATCCTTCTTTTGTGTTCCGAGGTTTCCAATATTTTTCCGAGCCCTTTTGTAGTTTTTGACTTAAAATGACATTTGGGTGTAGGACCCACTTTTTGTCAAGCTGATCTCGTATGAAAATTTTAATTGTGCCATTGAGTCTGGAATATCAAATTCAGTATGGTTGCATATCTCATTTGCGTGCACGGGGTTCCGAACGAGTTCGGAGTGCCCCGTTGGAGTTTTTTTAAGTTGCTGAAAATCTAGTGCATTTCAACACTTGTTCTAAAACTTTAAAAGGGCTTAACTCTGTCATTTCTAGTCCAAATTCAGTGATTCAAAGGTTCATCTTGTGAGGTTTTTTGCAAGAAACGCGTTGGTGAGCTCGGAAACTGATTTGGGGGTCCCCGTTTGAGGTAACTCTCGTAAAATATCTGTTGCTGCGACCTTTTTTGTGAGCTTGGTTTGGAATTTTTGAGACTTGTTTTCTCAGTCATTTTAGTTCTGATTTCAGTGATTCTTGAGGCTATCTTGAGTGGTTTTTCGAGGAGAACGTTGTGGTGTTGTCAGAATTCACTGTAGACCTGCCGTTTCTGGTAAATTTACTGATTCAACTGCTGTCCCATTTTTAGTTCTTTAAAAAATCCAGGTTTTGGTTGCTTGTTGATATTGTGATGTTCCCGAGCCCCGAATTGTATCCCATTTTGGGACATGAGCTCAGGAAACTGATTGGGACCTACTTTTGGGATTAATTTCGGAATTTCCGACGCGGGTCCCACTTTTCCCGTTTTGACCCCGAAATTGGTCCGTCTCCGTTTCTTGCAATTTTGGTGTCTAAACGACCGTACTAATGTCACAATCCTATATTTGATAGAGTGACAATGTCCAAAGGTCGTTCGGGAAGGAAAAGCTCTGGCAAAGTGATTTGGAGCACGCACGATCGGCCTTAAGGTAGGCTACAACTTCCTTTCTATTAGATTGAGCTTAATTGTGTAAAAGCATGTCGATTGGAGTGAATTGGGGGTCAGTACCAGTTTCCTACTTTACTTTGATTAGATACCTCATGTTAGGATCGATTGGTCATATTTCGGGTGTAGTATTATGTTAATCGATTTAGTAGAGTTATATGCTTATGTGCTAAATGCTATTGTATGCTTGTATGTTATGTGTTGTATGTTTGTTCGTCCTTAACCGTAAGCATGATATTCTTAGTCTAGGTTAAGCTAGCATTGCCTTAGACTTATGACCCGTGTGGGTTGAATAGCCTTGATTTTCTGCGGATGTCGTTCGGATGACTTAGCTCTTTGTAGATTGGAGTAGCAAACTTGAGTCTGATAGTTGAGCCTTAGATTAGACGTTATCACTGCTTGCTGGACTTCTGTATCTTCTCTATCTAATTTTGCGGTTTCAACTCGTTCTCGAAGGTTCGGTACATCACTAGAGGCGTGGGATTGAGATATTATAGGCTTGGAGCCTTTTCTGTGATTTCTTAGAGTAGACGGCGTTCCATGGTGGTTGTTGTTGGATTGGATCCTATCGGAGATACCATCATTCTCGGGATCTTCTTTCTAGTTGGATTGGAAGCGTATCGCTGGTTGGGTAGACTCGGTGATTTTGGCGATTGCCCCCGGGCCTCTCTTTCTAGCTGGGCTGGGAGTGTGCTGCTGGCTGGGTGTCCCCGGGTCTTTCTTTCTAGCTGGGCTGGGAGCTGACTGCATGGTAGGACGACTCGCGATATCAACTTCATCCTCGGATCCCTCTTTCTAGCTGGGCTGAGAGTGGACTGTTTAGTAGGGTGCCCCCTTGGGGTCACTCTTTCTAGCTGGGCTGGGTGTGCACTACTGGCTGGGTGGAGTCTGATGGGTTATCTTGGTTACTTTGGATTGGGAGTCTGGTTTTCTTCTTTCTCAATAGACTTAGCTTTTCTGTGTACCTGTCGGGCTTATGGGGGTCCGTTCAGGTTTTATTTAAACTTGTGCACTAGTGTAACTTCTGGGTTTATGGGGATCCAGTTAGGTTTAGTTTAGTTGTACTTAGTTTATTTCTGGTATGCTCGTGTGCTTCCTTTTCTTATTCGTTTTGACCTCTTTGTGTCTGGATTCTATCATTTCTTCTTGTTTTTACCCTTTTTGCTCAGTCGGCCTATGATGCCTACTAAGTACCTATTGTTTTGGTACTCATGCTACGCTCTGCATCTATTTCGTGATGCAGGTCCCAATACCAGTTACCAGCGGTGAATAGTTCCTGCCTTCTTTTGCAACTGTGATTCGGAGACTAGGGCGAGCACTTGGCGTTTTGGGTTTGTCATGTCTCCATCTTTTATTTTAGCTAGTCTTGTTGCCTTTGAGACACGCTTGTTGTGGTCCACTTTTGGGACTTATACTCTTTAGTAGATAGCTCTGTACTAGTGACTTCCAGGTACTGGGAGGGATTCTGTATATATTTATTTTGGTTTGCTTCCGTCTTGTTGTCATTGTTTAGATTATTGTTTTCGCTAGTTTCTGCCCTTACGCTCATTGCTTGATGTTCTGGGTTATGGGTTGGCTTACCTACTAGTAGGGTATAGTAGGTGCCATCATGACTCGAGAAATCGGGTCATGACATAATTCCCATGAAAACATGCATAATTCCATAATGACCTTTCAAGACCAAAAACACTCTTTCATTCATCAACGTTTAGAAAACAAGGGTTAGATATGGATTTCATCATAAATTTATACAATTCTCTCATTACATGCTTAATTTCATAACACTCTTCCGTGAAGATCAAAATCCCACATCATATGATTCATAACTTGAAAACATGGGGATTATATGGGTTCATAGGGGAAATCATAAAACCATATTAAATCACCAATTAATGCTTAGAAGATCATAGTTCAATCATTCAAATCAATAATCATAAGAACCCATGGTAATTGAAGAAAGCCCTAACTTAATTGAGGAATTCTACCTTTTGAAATAAAGGAATTTGGGAACTCCATGGAAGAAAACAATCATACCGTGAATCCAAATTCTAGCCTTTAATGGAGGAATTGGAACCTTAGCTTGAAACCTAGGTTGAATCTTCTTCTTCTTCAACTTTCTAAAGAGAGAATATTTGAGAGGAGATTTGAGATTCTTTTGTGAATTTGGAAGAATGAATTAAAATGGGGTGAATTTGGGGGTCAAAAGACTTATGATCCTAAACTTAGGCAAAACGACATAATATAGGAATTAGTTAACTAGGAAAAGACCCAACTGCCCCTAGAAATAACTGCCAGGTGACCATCCATGGACCCCAGTCGATAGACTGTGGTCTGACCCACAGCCCATCCTGGTGGACCGTCGATTAGTGTCAGAATCTTGGTTTTTGGGGTTCGAATCATGGACCTTCAACCACGGCTATGGTCTGACCAACGGTCCATTGGTCAGGTCGTGGTTCTGGACCCTCAGACCCTTCTCAGGCAGGCCAATCACGGACCACACCTACCGTCCGTGGTTCACTCCACGGGTCGTGGGTGGCCGGCGTGGTTTGGATGCTGCAGCACCTGAAAAGCTGTAATTTTGGCCTTTTTGAATACGGGGTGTTCGATAATTTTGAATCAAAATTGAAAGGATCTTCAATGAACTAGGAGAATAATTTTGAAATTGAAAATTTCATTAATTTTGAATCAAAACTGAAAAGATCTTCAATGAACTGGGAGAAGAATTTTGAATCGCAAAATTTTCGACAATCTTGAATCAAAATTAAAAGGATCTTCAATGAACTTGAAGATTCACAAAAGAAATCGTTTGTCCAACAACAATTCCATCACTTTTGTATCCTTCATAACTCAACTCGCCTACCCAAAATTTCGACAATTTTTTTTAGTCAAATCTGAAAAGTTTCTTCGCTGTATAGGGGGCCGAAGAAATTTGAAAATTTGAATTTCTTCGTTCTGTTGGGATTTATCTCAGTATGATTGAAAGTAAGAAGAAACGTAAGAAAATCGAAATATTTATTATGTATCGTATGAAATTTTCGGCTATGGATGAAACAGAGAACGATGAACAAGAAGAAGAAATTTAATTTTTGATTTTTTTGGTTTGTTACACTATATGATTGAATTCTTGACAATAATTTGGAATGGAATAGCGCAATTTATGGGATCTCAATTTGATTTTTAGTTATTTTTTCCCCTTAATTAGTGCAACAGATGGATACTATGAAATCTTAATTTGAGTTTTCAGCTCTTTTTTTCCCTTAATAAGTGTAATAGATTGATACATAATGTATCAACAATAATGTATCCGGATCCTTAATTATGTATCAGAAATGCCTAAAAATATGGGATTTGTGTAATTAGAAAAAGAATAGGGATAGAAGGTAATTTAAATTTTACACTATGGGATTTATGTAAGTTATACGAATAAAAATATAGTGCTTAAATCATCTTCTCAATAGCAGATAACGGATTTGATCTCATGAAGAAGTAGAACTATTTGTGATTTCACATTTATTACTTGAGCTACATTGAGCTTACCTACTGATTTTTTAAAGAAAATATTTTGGACTTCCCATAGTTGGTTGGTTTAAAGGCCGAAATTGTGGACCAAATATTGTCCATCCTAATTATTTATGGAAAACTTTCAAAAATAAATATAGTTTAGATTTAAATTGAAGATCTATAGCTATAGTTTGCTTAATTACGAATTATAATTAACTACATGTTAGGGGGGAAAGAGAGGTGAGCAAGACTAGGAGAGGGAGGAGAGAGGCGAGCGAGATCTGAGAGAGAGGATACATGTGAGAGAGGTTAAATACTTGTTGTATCAGGTTGTATCACAAATACAATTTATACAATTGATTTGTATCAAAATGAATACAATTTTCATTTTAGGAGGAGAGAGGCGAGCGAGATCGAGAGAGGATGAATACATATTATATTTGTTGTATCACGAATACAGTTGATACAAAATACAAATATAGTTGATACAAATACATATATAATTGTTTGAACACAGTTGATTTGTATCATATATTGAATATAATTGAAATAATTGTATTAACAAACACTATTTGTGTTGACGAATATAAGTGGTAGAATTCAAATTTCCATAATACAATTGATACAAAATATGTATATAGTTGATACATAATAGAAAATATAATTGTCATATTTATGTCGAATGTTTTTTGGGATGCTAACTGTTTGGGCTAGAGAGAGGTGGGAGGGGGGGGGGGGCAAGAGAGGGGGTAGCGGGAGGTGAAAAGAGAGAGGAGAGGAGAGAAGAGAGAGAAATTTGTTATAAAACCCTACATATAACTACAAATTATAATATTTTTAAACTATAATAATTTATTCGTAAATACATATCAAATGTTTGTCTTGTTACGTGATTTTCCTATTTTTCAATTTGTTACCAAAATCAATTGGGTACTGCTGAAAAAGATGGATATCCGATTCACTATGGAGGAGCTTTGAATTTGGAGATATCAAAAATCCAAATTTGAAAACTATTATTTGGGAATCCCATGAACTATTATTAGCCACTATTATTTCGAATTGAGCTTGAGAATCTGAATCCTCCATTATTGAACTAGTGAAGAATGTGAGTTCAAATTTGAGATTGAAAATGAGTGAAGAAGATATATTGAATATTGTATACCATTTTGTGTATATTACATATCAATTTAGTTTATATTATTTAATTCAATAGTATATAATTTATTGCAATAGTATACTGCAAAAATATACAGTATAGTGTAATTTAAACTTTTACAACTAGGTCATTTTTTTAATTTTTGAAATTTGACTTGAAGCATACATGAATCATTTTAAGTGAATAATATATTAAAAGACCTAAAACATCAAGTGGGGATCATAACTAAGATTTGGGTATGCTTGGAGGAAATTTAAGTTGGCTGGAATTGAAAAAAAGATTCACCTCATTGACAAAGATGAACTGTAGCAATGTATTAATATTGCGTAGCAATGTATATGAATATACATGTACATATTCATATCTGTACATAGTTATACATTATTTATACAATATAAATACATTACATATACATGCAGTCATTAGCTGATATTTTTTGGGAAACTTACATAAATCCTACTAGTTTACGAGCTAATTACTTATATACACTCTAGTTTGCAATATTATGTATCTTACCACATTTCGGTACGTCAGAATACATATATCTCACGATATATGAGGGCAAATTTGTTCTAGATATATTGTATCAAAGTGGATTCACATGTATCTGAGACACATAACAAATCTCGTTTGCCTCTTTGTCATCTTGCTCGTCACTCTCCTATGTATATGGTATCCCAGATACATGCAATTCACAATAGATACATGTATCTAGTGTGAAGTGCATGTACCTGAGATACATAACAAAATATTGTTCGTTCCCTCCCTATTGTTAGGGTTTTGTCTTGATTTTCTTACCTTATTTGAAGTTTATTTTTTCCTTAAAGAAAAGATAAAACATTACCATAAATGTTTTTACTTTTCCTGAAAGGAAAATATAAGATTCTTTCATATTTGAGTTATTCTTTTCTTAGAAGAAAAGTTTGGAACTCCCCCTCTTCTCATATAAAAAAACACAACAATAACATTCACAATGTAGTCATTTAGAGAGTCTTGTTTATGGGAGATTTTCTCCTAAACATCTTTATTTTTTTTCAATATTAGTCTTATCATATGTAGGTCGTTTGACCAAACCATATCAATAATATGTTTTTAGGATACTTTTATTTGTCGTCTGATTTGTTAATCATGTGATTTGCAATTGTAAGCTTCCGCATGACCTAATCAGCTTCATAACCCAACAAGTGGTATCAGAGTACATGGTTCAATGATCCTATGGTTCAATGAGGTTGAAGATAGGCTCAAGATGGTTTCAAATCAATATTTTCAACAATATTCTGCTGCTCCATCCTTTAAAACAAAATCAATTTTCAACTCATGTTTATTTTAGAGCATGGGCTTCAACTTTCAACCCCTGCAAACTTTAATGCTCGGGCTCCACTTTTAACTCATGTATCTTTACTTTTTACGCATGCGCTCCACTTTTAACTCATGTATCTTACTTTTAACGCATGAGCTCCACTTTCAACTCATGAATATTACTTTTAACGCATGAGTTCCTCTTTCAACCCTGTTCATCACTTTAACACAGGGCTCCAATTTTAACCCATATCAATTTTTAAATCATGGTAAGCAGCAGTGATACATGAAGATTGTGTGAAGAAAGAGGATCAAGATTATGATGCAAGAAAATTCAAGCCAAAAGGGGAGATTTGTTAGGGTTTTGTCATGATTTTCTTACCTTAGTTGAAGTTTATTTTTTCCTTAAAGAAAAGACAAAACATTACCATAATTGTTTTTACTTTTCCTGAAAGGAAAATATAATATTCTTTCATATTTGAGTTATTCTTTCCTTAGAAGAAAAATTTGGAACTCTATAAATTGAAGACCCCTCTTCTCATATCAAAAACACAACAATAACATTCACAATGTAGTCATTTAGAGAGTCTTGTTTATGGGGAGATTTTCTCCTAAACATCTTTATATTTTTTCAATATTAGTTTTATCATATGTAGGTCGTTTGACCAAACCATAGCAATAATATGTTTTTAGGATACTTTTATTTGTCGTCTGATTTGTTAATCATATGATTTGCAATTGTAAGCTTCCGCATGATGCCCTAATCACCTTCATAACCCAACACCCATCTTACAAGCCTCTCTCCCTAATTTAGTGTATCTAGTAGCAAAATTACATGTATATAAGTGTATCTTTCTCAATATGGTAGAAAACTCTTAATTAATGGTAAGATACGTAATATTTTGAAAGTATATATAAAAATTGTATATATATGATAGTGAAGTATGTCTAATTCATTATGTATTTATCTTCCTTTTTATTTTTGGCCAGTAGTATATTACGTAAGAAACCCCAAAATAATAGAGAAAAAATGACTGAAAAGACAAAGAAAAAGAGAGAAAAGGTGGAAAAAATAATATAAACATTGACATGGAAATATGGTAGTTGGACACAAAAATAGGCATAAGGATAATTATTTTCATACGTACTATTATTAGAGGGAATTGACCGATAAAAAGTTTGGATTGAGTAAGTAATCCAAAATTATAACCTAAATACAATTGAAAAAATTGTATAAAATAGAAAACTATTAATTCAAATTAAATGTTATAGCCATAGTTTCTTTTATTTGTAATTCGCATCAAACATTTCATGTTTTTTGCCATTCCATTTGTATACCGAAATATACAAATGCAGTACCCATTTGTATACCGAAATATACAAATGCAGGACCCATTTGTATATCGAAATATACAAATGCAGGACTCATTTGTATATCGAAATATACAAATGCAGGACCCATTTGTAAACCGAAATATACAAATAGACCGAACTATACAAATGCAGGACCCATTTGTATACCGAAATATACAAATAGATCAAAATATACAATGCAGCACTCATTTATATATCGAAATATACAAAAAGACCCAAATACATATTTTATGTATATGTATACCGAAATATACAGATTTATAGTCATAGCAAACATAAAATTTACTATAGAGTGCAATTATACAAACTATAGCTATAGCATACAAATATAATTTTTATGTACTCAATACAATTTAGTTCACCTATTGACAAAAAATATCCCAACTACAAGTTATTGGCCCAATTGATATTTTTATTGGATAATTTAGAGAAATTTCATACATTTGGAACTAATTACAACTTATCCAAAAGTTTCTTCATTAACAAAAATCCTTGATTTTCCATTACTCTCGAATACATTCCTTGGTTGTCTAGTACATTGCAAATGATACATTACTTAAGCATCAGATACATTTCTCTGTTGTCAAATACATTGGTCTTTACTGATTTTGTTGCGTCGGATACATTCCTCATCTTTCGGATACATTGATCTATAATCTGTTGTTGCGTCGGATACATTCCTCTGTTATCGGATACATTCCTCTGTTATCGGATACATAACTATGAACATGATTCATAGTGGGAGGGATGTATCCAAGAGGGGATAGGAATGTATTAGAAAGTGAATCTTTGTAATGGTAGGGAATTTTGAAAGATTATGATATCTTAATTTATGTATTTATGTAATTTTTCTATTTTTAATTAGAAAAGGGATAAACTATTGCCCTATCCCTAAATTCTACTTCCACGTCTATTGCCTCACCCTATAATCCCTTCACCTTTTTCTGCCATCACCCACATCTCTTTCTCTCTTTATCCTTTATCTTCTCACTATGTAGCTTATACTAAAATTTACATAAGAATTTGTACATTGAAAGATAGCATCTGGATTGAACATTATTAGTGTTCACAGGTTTTATTGTAGACAAATAGATGAATACAATGATAGTTGAAGTTGACATCATTATTGACTAACAAATTTTTTTTTTTTTTGCTTTAGTCATAAGTCCACAGGCAATTATTACGTCTCAATATCCCCCAAGGCATTATGTTTATAGCCGTGAGCAATCATTATGCTGTAATAGCCCTTAAGCATTTTGTATAGGGCAAACAACACAAATTCTACTAGTTTAGGGCATAATTATGTATCTTCCTCTAAATTTTTAAAAGGACAAAAAATTAACTATACAATTTAAGCATTCAAATTACTCCTATATAACAACAGTTTGATTGTTTATCAACATAGCAATAAAGTCTTTACAAAATAAAAAACAAAAAAAATACCAAAATATAACAATGAGATTTAAAAAAACACACGTTTTTTATTTCTAAAAATCTCTTTTTAAATCTTCTTCCTAAAATATCTCCACCTAAATCTCTTTTTCTCTCTCTACCCTTTTGTACTAAGATTTTTCTCTCTCCTTCTCCTTTTTTGTCTCTTCAGTCGTCTCGTTCTCATCTCGTTTTTTTAATCATTTTTTTACCTCATTTTATTTTTCAAAATTTTTATTTTGTTATTTTACTCCCTTCATTTTTTTTGTTAATGTCATTTTTTACACCATTGTAGGTTGAAACATATAACCAAATATTAACTTTATCATTAATGTATAAATTAATTTTTTTAATTTATTTGATTATAATTTTGGTATAATTCATTCATTATGATAAAATTGAATTAAATTAATTTAAACTTGACATCAAGGTTAAATCATATTGTATACCATGTAAATTAATTTGATGATACTAAAAAGTTGGTATATACTTGATTAGATTACGATTTACGTATTATAGGGTTGTAATATATAACTAAAATCAATTTTACCATTAATTATAAATCATTATCTTTTATAGTTCTAAACCAACATATCACCAAAAAAATTAGTCATACCATACATCAAAATATATACACTATAATATATTACAACTTCATATCAACAAATCTACCAATTATTTTTAATTGTTATAGTTATTAAAATTTGAACTTGACATAAAGGTTACACCACATTGTACACCATGTAAATTAACTCGATGATACTAAAAATTTGGTATATACTTGATTAATTATGGTGTTATGCATTGTAGTGTTGGAACATATAACTAGAATCAACCTTACCATCAATTAAAATCAATTTCTTTTATAGTTCTCAACCAACATATCACCAAAAATTATCTACATCATCCATCAGATTTAAATTAACATATTATCAATATTTTAACTATAGCATCCATCAAAATATTTACACTAAAACATATCACAGATAAAAAACAACAAATCACCAATTATTGTACCAGATCAGCCACCAAATTATATTCCTTATAATTTATGGACCACATGATACAAATCGCATTCACTATAATCATGCCGATCTTCTTCGAATTAATAGTTTAAGAGCAAAAAGTAATAGCAAAAATATTTTTTTTTCTTGAATTAGAGGGGATTTATTTATCTTTTTTAGAAAAGAATCAAAAATGGAGGTTTTACCTAGATACTAAAAATGGAAGAGATGAGAGAGTAATAAGAGAGATAAGCATATTTCATTAAAAAAGAGAATATTCTTGAGATTGAGATGAATAATGGAGAGAAAAAAAAAATCTTGTTATGAGTCCCAAAAAAGGAAAAGAAACTTCACTATATAAAATAAGCACCTAAATAATAGCTATGTAACAACAGTTTTTTTTTCCACCAACATAACAATAGTTTTTTTTACAATTCAATGAAATTATTTTTTTAAAAAAATCTGAATAGTAAAATAAATAATTAAAAAAAGGGAAATTAAAGAATTACAACCCACGATATTTTTTAATTCCTTAATTTTCTCCCCCTCTCTTATTTACCTTCAATAAATATCTCTAATATAGTTACTGCTTCTCTCTCATAATTCTAATCAAAATCAAACTCTATATCTCCACTATTCTAAAAGTGCGTTCAATGGAAAATATGAATATTTTTTCAATTTTAATCCAGCACGATGGGAGATGGAATGAAACAAGTATTCACCATAATAATTGCTTCGATTATGATTGTTGTAAGTATGTTTATTGATTTTATTGATTTGATTCTTTTTATAAACTTATATTGCTATAGCTTTATTAATTGGTGCTTTTGGAATCGAATCTGTAAAATATATACTATACTGTTCTCAATTACTTTGCACCAAACGTAGGTACTCGCCTATAGTTAAATTATTGGTTAATTAGTGGTTTATGTATTGGTGTAGTCGATATAAATTGCATATGCATGTGTTTTTTAGTTTGTGGCGTATATACATCAAACAATTAAGGTGTATTTTTGTTGAATTTTTGTGTTATTTATCGTGCTTATTCTGCTAAACAGTGTTATTAATTTTGTATCTACGGAAAAGAAAACTACCAACAAATATAAAATAAGATTTTATAAAGTTTTGTTATATGACAGTGGCTAGTTTGTTTATTGGTATTGTTTGGTTAGTTTGTGGTGCAAATTATGATGTATATCAGTTTGAAGTGTACACGAATTTTATTGGTTTGGTGTACACAATCCAAACTACACCATAATAACTATAAATTATACCAAAATTTATATCAATTTTGCATATCATTTAAATCAGTAAATTAATTTTAGCATTCTTTATCATAATTATACCACTATAATACACAAATATAAGTTTGGATTGTATTAAAGTATATTTATTGGTTTTATTGATTTAATTTTTTTTTATAAAAATATATTGTTATAGCTTTATTGATTGGTGTTTTTTGGATTTGTAAAACATAAACTATACAGTTCTCAATTGCTTTGCACCATATGTAAGTACTCGCCTATAGTTAAATTATTGGTTAATTAGTGAGCTACGTATTGATGTAGTTGATATATTTTTGATGCATATGTTTTTTAGTTTGTGGCGTATATCCACCAAATCATTATGGTGTATTTTTGTTGATTTTTTTTTTTTTTTTGGTCTATAAAGGGTGTATTTTGTTGAATTTGTGTATAAAGTTTTGTTATATGATAGTGGTTAGTTTGTTTACTGGTATTGTTAGGTTAATTTGTGGTGCAAATTATGATGTGTATCGGATTGAAGTGTACATAATTTTTTAATCATAACATACTCCATAATAAATGTAAATTATATCAAAATTTATACCAATTCTGCATAGCATTTAAACCAGTAAATTAATTCTTTTTGCAATTGGTATATCGTCTTCAAAATTGCTATCATGAGGGTACTCAACATTCATAAAGACTTTCTCTTTACCCTTTTTTCCTCCATATTTGGGTTTAACAATGTTAGATTTTGCAGTTTCTTCTTTCTCTTTACCCTTTAAATTTTTTGTTTCATTGACCTTAATTATACGAACTTCACTAACGGATGAATTACCTATTTCAGAATTACTTTTGGGAGAAGGGGTGGAAGCAATCAATTGAAAATTTGGTGTTGAACATAGAATCGGACTATTGACATTGATATTATTCTTCATCAAACGAGGACTCTTTCGGGGAGTAGCCATAATATTCAAGAAGCAAGAACAATTTTGTGTTGTAACAGATAATCTTTTGAACAGAAAAAAAAGAAGAGCTTAAAGGAATTTGTTAATAAAAAATAGATTCAAACCTTTTGTTGATAAGGATGAAAAAAAAGAAAAGGATGAAAAGAGGAGTAATCGGTGCACATTGAAAAGGATAAGAAATAGAAAAAGATGAAAAGTGGAGTAAACAGTGCGTTAATATCGATGAAAATCGGAGTGCAATTTTTCTCGTGCAACAATATTCATCCGTGTGAAGGTTAATAAGAGAGAGAAAGTGAGACATTTATTAAAGAAACGTATCAAAGTATAATTATGATTGGTCTAAACATTAAATAAAATAAAAGGAAAATATGAGTCCCAAAAAATCAGCTCACTAACCAAAAAAATAGTAATTAAATAGGGTAGATCATTTTGAATCGTGTATATTATTATTTTTTAATAAATTGTCATGTTTCTAATTAAAATGTTATTGTTGTAAATAAAAATATTAAAATAATATTATGTAAATTATGGTCTTAAAAAAATAAGCACATTAATCAATTATTTTTTTAACAAAAATACGTGTAGTATTTTAAAAACTTCTATATTTGTAATTAAAAACTTAGTTTTGTAAATAAAAAAAAGTATATTTTATATTGTAAATTACAGTCTTAAACACAATATTCTTGTAATTTTTCCTTTTAAAATTACCATTCATTTCTGATTTCGATCGCAGATCGCTGACGCATTTATATACATGTATCTCAAATAAATGGGGTAAGAATTAAGTGTAATTTATTCCAGATATGATTCGCATGTATCTAGGATACACAGACTCTCTCACTTGCCTCATTCATCTCTCGCTCGCCCCTCTTCGTGTGTATTTGTATTTCAGAATGTATATAATATTCCGAATGCATGTATCTAGTATGATTCACATTTATATGGGATACAATACTCTCTCGCCCGCCTCTCTCCTATCTCGCTTGCCTCTCTCCTTATGTATCTGTATTTCAGACCATCTCCAATCCACCTCTATTTTACTCTCTATTCTCTATCTTTAGAGAGTAAAATAGAGAATGAGCTCTCCAACCACACTCCATTCACTCTTTATTCTCCATTTATAGAGAACTACTATTCACACTCTCTATTTCACTTTTTGATTATTTTATTATTATTTCTATTATTTTATAATTAACACATTATTTTCATATAAGACCATTAATTAAATATTTAATATACGTAATTCCTTTTAAATGTAATATAATATTTAAAAAATATATTATTTAATATATATTATTTTCATCTCGAATTAATAATATTTTAATTTTTTAAAAATATTCATCACTTTAATATGATTTGATATTATTATTAATTGTCACTATGATGAATGCACAAAATTAAAATGATAAGATGAAAATTTTAATTTAAAAATACAATACATAACATAATAATTTAAATACAAGATGACACAATACATAATATTATAATTTTATCACAACAATTTTGGTTGCAATTTATGTCCACTAATTTGTATATTATATAATATTTATTTGCAATTTATGTTATTTAGAAATTTATAGAATAAAAATAAAATTTTAAATTAAATAAAAATTTTGAAAAAATAATATTTATATTACATCTAAATTATACAAAGTGATTATTTGAAAAAAAGAAAAGAAAACTATATTATGAAATGAGAAAATAAGAATGAAATAGAAATAATAATATAATATTGAGGAGAGAGAAAAAAAATTATTTTTTAGAGAGTAAAATAGAGAATTGGGTTAGAGTTGATTGTCTGAAAAAATAGAAAACTCTATATTTGAAGAGTAAAATAGATGATAGGGTTAGAAATGCCCTTAGAGTAGCAAAAATACATATATCTAGGTATATCTACCTTGAAGTTTGATATATATGAAATTATTAATTAGTAAGTCTAGAAACGATAAGAAGCAATATTGGGAAATTTTTGTGTGTTATTCATTTCTTCTCCAACCATGTATATATACAGTTGTGTGGAAAACAAAAGAACCTTATATTAATAATTGACTATACAGGTGTCCTGCTTCTATTAGTTAATTCTATAACAAATTTTATTCTTTACAATGTCTAAGTAAAGGATAAAATAGGTAATCTAATTAATATATTTTCTACGTCATGATACATACGTAGGCCAAAAGTTTAAACAACTTCATCATTTCTTTGAGGCTCAATCTCCTTGTTACCATTCGAGTGTTTTGAACCACTTCGACAAGTCTCAGGGTTTCTCTTCTTTACTTCTTCACCTTCATCTTCTTTGCATTTCGATAAAGGAACTGGAATCTCAACAGTAAAACTATATATAATTATTTCAAACTATAAAAAAAAATAACAAATATGGTAGAAATATTTATGCAATTAGGAAATTTTTCCTTTTCTTTATGGGCCCGAGGCATTCTGTATACCCTAATAGCCCTTTAGACAATTTTGAAGCATTGAATAATACTTCAAAACTTAAGTATTTTGAAGTACTTTTATTTTATATGATGAATATTTTGTTTGTTTGATTTTTTATGTTAGGTTAAATTATTAGTGTTACATGAGTTTAAATGTATGGGTGCAATAAATTGTATATACTGTATATATGGATTTATAAAATTCAAAAGTTTAATTATTGCAATAAAATCCTACAATCACAAAGTAAACATTCTGGCAAGTTAAAACCATTGTAATATAAAAATATTTTCTAAATTTTTACAATCACGATGATTTAAATCGCCACTCTATACGATAACAAAAATTATATTAACAAAGGGATATTACATTTTATAAAACGTCATTATAATGTGTTCTGATAATTTTGAACCACCATATTATGCATGAAAAATTATTGAAATAACACCCATTCTTTTGTTGTGGCATTTAAACAAAAATGTAACAAATAAAATGATCTTGAAGTTTTGACATTTCTCTTATGCTTGAGAGATTTAGGAGAAAAAATGTGAATAAATTCTTATTTAGATTAACAAAAGATATTTGGACCATTTATATGCTAATGGGACACATGTTATAATTACAGTGCAATATTTTATGACTCAACTGAAAAAATGAAATGGAGGGATCCGTGTTTCCCCATACAAACATTAATTTGGTAGCTAGTTAGAGATTAATGATCTAGAAATTAATGATAAGTGAATTTATATATTATTTTATACATGTATTTATTATGTAAGAATTAAGTATATACTATGTATTAGTTATTTTATTTTTAATTATACATAAAATAATATATATATTTCCGTATAACTTATATATGTATTATTTATGCGAATTTCTAAATTGTTAACCAAACATCATATTAATTTTATACAATGAATAACTTATTTTCTATCAACCTACCAAACATCGTATAAGTTATATGAAAATTAATACATATATAATTTATTTATTATCCAAGTATCAAATGACCCGTATAGTGTTCACCATAGATTTTTAAATATTTCTTGAAAATTGGGTGAAGTACAGATGGAGTTTCAGAATATGTTTGTTCATAGTTTTTGAAAAAATATTTTCCCCTTTTTTATTATAAAAAAAACAAATATGAAACACAACTTATATCTATAAATTTGATGTTAAAATATTATTTTACATTGAACTAGATAATATATTATCCTAATATGAAACACGATTGAGATGATATCTTTTCTACTTCTTAAAATAAAAAACACTTCCAAAATAAAAATTTGTAACTCATTCTCCACTCCATTTTTGTCATTCGCCATTATCTTTACAAAGAATTGTTTAACTTAATTTTTTTTTTTTTTTTATTAGACACCTTGTCATCAATACATTTTTTAGTAACATGTTTAGCACTTGTATTAGAAAAAAATATTTATAAAGCAAAATTAATATATTTGAAAGATTTGGTTTCGGTAGCAACGTGTTAGCTATACCATTTTCTTTAAAATAGAATTAAAAACATTAATTGCGTTTGGCAAATAATTAGTGTGGCCTAAGAATAGAGTGGTTAGAAAAGTGCTTGTTGCGTATCCACCATTAAAGTTTTGAACTGTCAAAATTGTGGATATTCAATGCACAGCTAGCTGCTTAAATTAAATTATAATAATATATAGTTGAATATTTATTGATGCAATAGTAATAATTTCACTAACATGATATTATATCTTTTCTATAAAATTTAACTTATATTATAGCCATATAAGCACCATAAAGGGTTAGTAATTGGTACTAGGATTAGGATAACAATCTTAGGTTAAACATGAGATTATTTTCAAAAAATATATATTTAAATATAATTGATTTCAAGATTATTTATATCATTGTTTTGGTAGATTAATATTTATATATATATCATATTTAACATGGGATTAACAATCTCGAGAACAAATAATCAAATTACAAAGATGAAAGATTGCTTTCTCCAAAGCTCATCTTTGAAAGTTCTTTGAGAAGGTTTTAATGTTACAATTTTTTTAAAAAAAAAACAGTTTATTTGAATTTTTAAAGATAAATTAAGACATAGTTTATATTTGTATGGGGTAAAATCGATCTTGAATATGTAGACAAATGATGTGACAATACTTGGTGAGAGCAATTGATTAAAATAGTTTGATAATAAACATTGAATGCAAAACACTAACTCAACCCAAAAAAGTTCCGACTTGATACCATCTTCACAACTTTTCCATCCTCTTTCAAATAGCTCTCTATCTCGTGCAACCCGTCTTGGCGGGGATTTTGATCCCTTTGGTAGGGCCGCTGTAGCCTTTTATCCTATATTTTTGTAAAAAAAAAAAAAAAAGAAGATAATTAACTAGAGAAACTACAATGGAACATATGTATGATTAATTTAGAAGCATCAAAGTAACAAAAGAATACATAATTAATTTGTTCCTTATGAACAACTGAGTTATTTTCCCTAAACATAACCATCAATACAAATGAAAATTACTTAATTTTTGTATATGGCGCACATATTGTTTATATTATCATTCTTTTACCTCCCGTATACCAATCCTTGCTCGTTTGGTGTGAGGTATAGGTACAATAATCTCATAATTAAATGAATGAATATTTTATTCCATATTTGGTTAGAGGTATTAGGTAGTCATTAGATTAGTATACCACAATTTTTGTCATACTTATAAATAAGTTATTCCATATACATGATGAAATAGCTTATCTGAATAACTTCTTTCAAAATTAGATCCTAGATAACTTATTTCCAACCAAACGACCATTTATTTGCCACATAAGGCAAAATTGGAAGGAGTAGATAACTTTGATGATGTGTGTTGCACATCTCAATCAAGATAAGTGGATTTTATCATCTTAATATTCAAAGGGGAAGAAACGAGAGATCATTATCATTTAAACAAGGAAAAATACATTAAATAACTAATAAATTAACTTCACATTTCAACTAATCAAATCTGGAACGTGGAGTCGACTTGTTCGAATAATTTCAGAATATATATATATATATATATATATATATATATATATATATATTTTTTTTTTTTTTTTCCCCTTTAAATAACTTCAAATATTATTTTAAACACTACTTGGCAATATATTATTCAATATAATTCGTAATAATATTTCCCCTTCACTAAAGGAATACCTATTTTTCAAGAAAAGTATACTTCTTTTGTTTCATATTAGTTGATTATTTTTATTTCTACACGTATATTAAGAAATTATGAATAAGAAGATAATTTTACTAATTTACTCCTTAAAAAAGTTCTTGGAAATGTTATAAACACATGTGAATACTTTCAAAAGAATTTAACGGTAAGGGTATTATAGGAAAATTTAATTAATTTGATTTAGTAAGATGAACAACTAATATGAAACAATTATTTTTAGTAAGATGATCAATTGCTACGGGATGATGAAGAGTACTTTTTTTTCCCACTTGATTTATGTAACATATACTTTAATACATCACAAAACCTTTTAAATTTGGAGAAACGAGCTAATTACACAAACATTCTTATCATATATACTAATTCTTCCTATAATTTGAAATAACTACATCTTGTCTTATTATTTAATAATTTCATATCAAATTTCAAATTAGATACATGCGATCACACTAGATACAAACTATATATATGTATCTAGTGTGATTTGCATATATTTAGGATATCAGATACACAAGTAAGATATGAGAATGACGAGTAAGATGTGATGGAGGCGAGTGAGATTTGTCTATATTCAAATACATGTAAATCTACTTGGATATAGTGTATCTAGAACAAAATACCTAATTTTAACGTCATATATCCCGAGATAGATGTATTTGAATGCACCAAAACCTAGTAAAATTTATAATATTGCAAACAAGTGTGTATCTAAATAATTAACTCCTAAATTAATGAAAATTGTGTAAGTTACCCTTTAAAATTTCGTGTGAACATAAACATTGAAAAAATTAAAGTAAATTCGCTTTTGAGGTCAGGATTTCTCGAAAATAACTTCTTTGAGTTCACCTCTAAGACAAAGTAAGATATGTGTTACAAAAATATGTCACTGGAATAATAACAAAACACAAAATACATTATGATATTTTGTTAATCTTATTAAAATACATTATGATATTTTGTAAATCCCAAAGATTAGTATCATAGGAGTTTTTTTTTTTTTTCACTTATAAAAGTTGGTCACATTGCTGCAACAACCCATCATTTCTCGTTCCCAAACCAAAACAAATCATGTTGTGAAGTTTCTGAAAAATTCCAAAGAGTATAAATTCGGCTGAATTTTGGTCAACGCAAAAGAAATTATAAACAGCACACAATAGTTGTCCAAATTAAATTATAGTTGGACAACTATTGATTTTCTGACCCAATAAATAATTGAATCCCAATTACATTCTCATCAATTCAATTACCATGATTTGCCGGAAAATTTATCAGGTTAAGCTCCGGAATTCCGCCCTCCGGCAGACCATTTTCCGGTGGTTTCAGTCTCCTGTTGAAACTCCGGTGACGCCTGTTACTTCTACTCCTTGTAGTGGCAAAAGAATTCAGTCTCAAGTTCACTTTCTTAGAAACTATACGACGCCGTTTTGCTCATATAATAAGGTGACAAATTTTTCTTCTTTGCATAAAATTTTGTTATAATATTGTTTGTTTTTCCAAAATAATTTAGGGTAACTTGCATGATGTGTTTGTGTAGTACTTTTTGTTGATCTTGTCAAAATGAATATTCAAAGGGGAATCTTGTAGGCCTGCTTTTTGTTCCTTTTTTCCTTATCCCCAATATGTTGGATATGGGAATATCAAGATTCTGGGTTATTTGGAATCAGTCTCACAATAGCTATGTTGCTCGGACTCTTCACAAATGTTGCTGCACTCTGTGTTGGATTCTCAAAAATAATAATAATACTACTTTTGAAGGATCCGACATGAGTAGACAGTTTGGAAGAGTCCAAACAACATATCATAATAGTTTCTAAAGTTGGTGTTTCTTTTCATACAGTGGTGTTAATATTGAAGGATCTTTAGTACTAGCATTGTTGATCAGATTATGGAATTTGATCCTAATTTTATAAGGTTGCTCGCTTGTTTTCTTTGTGCAACATGTTCCGTCTGTTTTGCTTGAGTTCTTGTTAAACTTATCATAAGTTCTCGATGCAGCTTTCTTGCAATATGTTTTGAGAAGTTATTTTCTCTGTAGGTTAGCAAAATCTGGTCATTCTATTGTTTTTACCTATTGTTTATGCCAATATTTTTTGCAGTCAAATGCTTCATTTACTCTAAGAGGGTGTGGTTTTTCAACTCAAGCTGCATTGGATATTCCTGTTGGTGGGATAATTGATATACCTCTGGCGCAAACTGGTGAAGGCATTGCGGAATGCGAACTTATCAAATGGTTTGTTCAGGAGGTTAGTGGATGTTTCTTGTAAATATATAGGTTATTTCACGCCATACTTTTTCTGTTTTGGTTAATGATTTTTTTGTTATGTGTCTATGTTAGACGCCCAACTGATTGACTTGTGTTAGACGCCCAATTGATTGACTTGTTTTAAAACTTTAACTTGATGTGAGGTGCATTAGGTTTTGTCTCTGGCTTGGAGGAACTTCAAGTCAATTATACTTTGAAGTACAATTTACATGCATCTCTTTGTCCATACTCATACAGCAAACTGCAATTAAGGTTTTGCTCCTCATGATTTTGGTCATTTACCCAATCTTCTCTTGTTAGAAGCTATCAATCAAATACACTCATTGTTTTCATTTGTTACTTGGTTGTATGAGTATGCTGGATTCTTGTCTAAAATAGCCATTAAAGGCTCTCCCCCTTTTTTCATCTATAATTTGGTGGGATGAGTTAGGTTTCATATTCCTCTATTTGCTTTATCGTTCAGGATTCTAACAGCATATAATTGCAGCAGTAAAAACCATCTGTTTGTATGCAAAACAAGACTTGGGAGTACCTGATTCTTTCCCCTCCTCTCTCTCTTGGTTTTTTTCCGTTCTACCATCACCTTTTACTGGATTGCTGACTTTGCACTCATTTGTTTATAATTTACTTGTAATACCATATAGTATATGAAGCATTTCACAAAATTCATCATGGTACTTTTTTTTTTTGGCAGGGAGACCAGGTCGAAGAATTCCAACCTCTTTGTGAAGTTCAGAGTGACAAGGCAACGATTGAAATAACAAGTCGTTACAAGGGGAAAATTTTTCAAATTCTTCATGTTCCTGGTAGCATCGTAAAGGTACAACACCAGAGTCATAGTGTACACTGTAATTCTTCTGGTGTCTGATCTTTTGTCTTATGGATTTGTTTATTTGACTGCACCTCAATGATGACATCAGTTTGTAGTTGGAGATACAATATGAGATATTGAAGTGAGAGTTTCACGACCCCATTCCGTTTATTTTACTGTAAAAGAGGGAAAAAATAACTTTTGTCCTGTTTAAAGATACTCTCAAATTTATGAGCAAAAGACGCGGAGAAGACTCACCTTTCAAAATATGAGGCCATATTGAAAACTAGCTTTAGTATGGTGTGCTTTGGAACTATGCTTGTAAGAAAAACTATGCAAACATATTGTTCACAAGGAGAAACCAGTACTCCTTTATACCTTAGGGTTCAATTTCTCTCCTTAAATTATGATTTTGTGGACTGCCTCATCAATTTGTAGTATGCCATGATTCATGTATATCTGTAGAAATTCCAAGGATGTTTAAGAACTAGATCATCCTCTCTACCAAATTTTGTAGGTTGGAGAAACACTTTTGAAGATCGGCGTTGATGAAATTCTTGATCCTACTGAGACTTCTGATGCTTCAGAAAAGATGACATCGCTGGAATCTGATTTCAGTGGCACAAGTGACATCAGCTCTGTGCCTGAAGAAACCAAGATGGGTGGAGTGTTATCCACACCTGCTGTCCGCAACCTTGTAAAGCAGTATGGTTTGGACATAAATGATGTTCCTACAACTGGGAAAGGTGGAAGGATACTTAAAGAAGACGTGATAAATTATGCAATGCAAAAAGGACTAATTAATGGAGCACCAGCATGTGCACAACAAAAACTTTCAGAGGTTTCACCTCTCATTGGAGGGGGATATGAAGATAAGACGCTTCAGCTAAGGTTAGTTACTACATAAGGAGAACTCAAATTCACTTGCTCACTATACTGTTTCTTTATGTTACTGGAGACTTTTGACTGCAGATGGGCCGTGATTTTCATTAGTGGGAGAATTCTTTGAACAAAATTTTGTTGATAGGAAATATGATCTTTGAACAAGTTTTTCAGTGTGTGTTGCAAATTTGAGAATTATATTACCACAATAAAGAACCAAAATTATAGCCTAAAAGAGCATATGTGACTGCTTGTTTGTCCCTCTTTGTCTCTAGATTCAACTAACTTCGATGGTGCAGTAGGAGTTCCAGATGAGTTGGCTATTGATTTGTATCAGTTTCCGAGTAATTCATACTAGAGAACATTTTCCCAGTTTGTGTTGAAAGCATCAATCTCACAAGTCTTCTCTTATTTCTTAAGATGCTTAAATATATTTCTTACATTGCAGGTGTCCATCAGTTTGAAATGCATCAACAATTTGTGGTGGCAAATTTAGATGCATATTCTTTATAAGGAAGGTGTTCTATTTTTTTATAGTCATGTATTTCTGTCTTTATCTTACAGGGGGTATCAGCGTGCCATGGTTAAGTCAATGACATTAGCTGCAAGAATTCCACATTTTCATTATGTCGAAGAGATAAATTGTGATGCACTTGTGGATCTCAAAAAATCATTCAAGAATGAGACTTCTGATCCGGAGATCAAGCACACTTTCCTTCCTGTCCTCATAAAATCACTTTCGATGGCTTTAACTACACATCCCATGCTAAATAGTCGCTTCAGTGAGGAATCGTATGAGGTTATCCTAAAAGGTATATCAAATGTGAAATTCTATTTATCAATTTTAAATGGTACCCTACTCATTAACATAGTAAATATAGCTTGCTTTACATGATTAGTGACCATGTTGACAATTATAGATTTTGTGTTATCTGCTGATACAATATTTTCCATTTCTTCATATGATTAGTGATCATATCGACAGTTATAGATTCTGTGTTTTATGCTGATACAGCATTTCTTTTCTTATTTTACACATTCTTCATTCGTATTAATGGTACTGTTTTCTTCCCACAATCTAGGGTCGCACAACATTGGAATAGCAATGGCTACTCCAAATGGTTTGGTTGTACCAAACATAAAAAATGTTCAGTCTCTCTCAATCTTGGAGGTTAGTTGGCAGCTGT
The DNA here is from genome assembly GCA_035578085.1 of Solanum pinnatisectum. Classification (NCBI taxonomy): domain Eukaryota; kingdom Viridiplantae; phylum Streptophyta; class Magnoliopsida; order Solanales; family Solanaceae; genus Solanum; species Solanum pinnatisectum. The sequence continues at coordinate 39,787,248 of CM069076.1, read as the reverse complement.
TACCCCAGTGAATTCAAGTATTGACATTGTTTATTTTGTACTGAAATATGACATTTCTATCTATTGCTTTTCCTCTCATATAGTTACATCTCTACATCGCTCGATGTAGTCTATTAAGCACATCTTTTATTAATTAAATCCTAGTTTGACATGACAATTTTAAAACATTATTAAGATGAGAATCTGGCACATGTACACTTGCCTGATGAAGATATTGGAGGCCGAGATTACTAGAAAGAAGTGTAGAAGTTCCTTGGTACTCTGTAGATTCTCGTGTGTGAGTAGTACTTTAATATCATATGATGTGGGTACAGCCTTCTCCTTTATGAGAGTCAGAGAGTGTATGTTATTATTGAAAATCAAGAAATATATAGAAGAATGTTTAGTTTGAGCTGAAAAATATAGAGAAATTACGGAGAAACGAATAGAGGATGATTGAAAGGCAGTGGAGCTTGGCTAGTTTATTTATACTTTTTCTTTGTGCTGATGGTGCTCGGGCCAGCTCGCACTCATCAAGACTATTTCACCAGGTACTATTTCACCAGGTACCAGCTACCTGCCACCAACACAGGTACCAGGTAACTCTACCCACAAAAGCTTAGCCACCTTGTGCCCACCTCAACTATTCCACCGGCTTAGTTTATTTATACTTTTTTGTATTATCCTTGAGTCGATTTGGTGTTACATGTTAAAAATTGCAACTCCTCTCATTTGAGTGTATGAGTATAAGGACTAGTTCCAGATATGAACTGTCTGATGTTAAGTAAAGAGATAGAATAAAGCTATGATAGCGAGAGGGACTCAGATGTGGGCATTTGGTCCTGGTAAAGATTTTGCTCAGCTCAAAATAGAACAATTTCTAGTTGATAAAGATCATTTTGTAATGAAATGAAAATCATAGGAGAGATGCTTCTCTTTTCTGTGGCGTTGGAAATTGGATTACAGTAGCTAGAAGATGAATCCGTCATCTCTAGTTTTACCAAGTGATGAAAGAGTTTCATATCCCTATTATGTATGCTTCAAAAAATATGGAAAAAAGGAGAGGATACACAAAACTGTGCACAAAAGGAATACCTTGATAATTAAATTGCCATCGATATCCCTGTTTATAGTGAAGGAATTACCAGAAATCCTTGGTATAGTACATATAATGCAGTATCTTGCTTGATCTCTTCCACACTAGCGACCTGTATATAATTCCTGCCATCTGGTTCTTACCATTCTGCTGAAGTAAGGCTAAGAACTTTTTTGAGTTATGCAACTCAGCACTTGGTCTTTTCCCCTTTCTCCTCCCTTTTCCTTTCCCTCTCTGATGTTATTGCTCATCGTGTTTTGCTTGTTCTATTCAATTCAAGTAACTTGTATCCATTTTCTTTGTTTGATTTGTCTTACCATAGTGTGAAAGGAGGCTGGGAAAACTTTGACTATGTATTCTCGGAATGGAACTTTCCCCCCTTTCCTAGTGATACTGTTTCCATAGTCCCAGATCAATTCCTCTTATCTTTTATGTGTATATATCTATATACTACTAAATTCATGTTTGTGCTTCCCTTTGAGTTGTCAACTGGATATATGCTTTCTTCTACAGATAACAAAGGAACTGTCACGGCTACTGAATTGTGCTAAGATAAACAAGCTTAGTTCTGATGATATATCAGGGGGAACTATTACTCTAAGCAATATTGGAGGAATTGGTGGAAAGTTTGGTTCCCCGCTTGTAAATTCACCTGAAGTTGCCATCATAGCAATGGGCCGGATCCAGAGAATTCCACACTTTGCTGAAGATGGGAATGTATGTCCTGCATCAGTCATGACGGTATGTAGTGATTTAAAGACCTCCACGAGGCACTTTTTCACCCATTTCTATAATCAGCATCATGTCGTGCAATGCATCAAAACCAGGGTGAGTTCATTAAACATGTTTCAGTATCTCATACAGTTGGTTTTGTTTTTTCAGATAAATATAGGTGCAGATCATAGAGTTCTTGATGGAGCAACTGTTGCAAGGTTCTGTAACGACTGGAAAAAGTTTGTGGAAAAGCCAGACCTCCTATTGTTGCATACAAGATAAATTCTCATATCCAAGACTTGGTCAGAAATAATTTATTTGTAATCCAAGAACAAAGGCTCATTTTGGCCTTTCTTCTCATTATATTGTGGGTATAAAGATCATTTGAAGCTTATAGGTGTCCTGAAATAAAGAATCACTAAATCTAATAGATAAAGGCAGTGTTACCTAGTCTCCTGTTGTATTTGGGGAAGAATCTGTTGTCGGAATGTGACTAACAGTTGGAAAAATAGAAGAGAAATATTGTTACAGAGACTATTTTCTTGTTAATAAGCATTAGTTTTGAAAGTAACTTATCGTAACCATCCAATTCTCTATATATTAGTAAACTTTTTGTTTCCATTTGTGGTAGCCAACTTCCTATTCTATAAAAATTGTTACAGACCTGCAAGCATTGTTCAAGTTCAGGGCTATAAAGTAGTTAAGTTCAGGGAGATAATTAAGATTCCTAATAGCTTAGATTTGCAACTAATAATTCGCGTCAGGTTTAAGGGTATTTTTAAGTATTTTGCCTACTCTAATCTAATTGCTCGAAGTCATATACTGCACGGTTGGAGCTTCTTTTGGAAGGATAATTTCTTTTGCATTATTTTTAGAAAACCACATTTCAGAATCTTGGAAGATAAAAGTACAACTTGGCTCATATAGATGTTCTAGTTTTGGTTGTAGCTACCTTATTGGCATTTGGATTAGCAAATCCCTGATCCAAAGAGTTGTATACTTACCAATATGTACAGGCGAAAACAAATTCAACAAAAATGTCCGCATGTATCGATATTGTATATATGGGGTATTTTATGAATATCTGATGTATCAATAGTGTATATTATGTGCATGTAATGTATCAATACTGTATAAATAGTGTGTATTATATATATTTGAAGAAGCTTTAATGGCTAATGAAATCCGCGAATCACGATTACCTCAAAATCATCTCTAAGTGGGCTAAAAATTTGATATGAGCTCTTCTCAGTGTTTCAAGTATTTTAATATATAATTCACTCGAAACAATTCATGTTTGTGGCACATCAAACTTTTAAGTCGAGCTTTGAACATGAAAGAAGGAGGAGGAAGGAACGAAGAAATAAGGAAGAAGGAGGAGGGGGGGGGGGGGGGAGGAGGATGATCAGAAAAAAGCCATTAATGGCAAGAAGATTAAAAAAGAAAGGGAAAATGGTAGTAGAAAATGCACTGCACTTGAAATTGAAAGTGGTTGAATGACAATTTGATGTAACTAATGATAATTGAGTTATTTTGGGTAAGGAATTTTAACCCAATGAATATGTTGTCTAAGTTTTTCCTTAATAGTCATTACCATTAACAAACAAGTAATTTTAAAATCCGTCTTAAGCTGCATCTAGTTTTAACTGATGTTTAATCATCATTATGGGCTCTTTACTCGATCAGAGATTTTGCTCTTTGGAGTTGTTTTTCTTTTCTAGACCTTTTCTCTCAACACTAGACTCACACCTTTAATGCCTTAATCGACGATGTGATAATTGAATTATCAATTATTGGGGTATAACATTGATTTAAATCATAAAGGAGAAAGACGAGGAGTTGTTGGTCATGACGCCATCGACAATATAAAGGTTGGAGACAATAACGACCAATATATAGATGGGGATGGGTGGAAAGACAGGGAAATATATGATTTTTATGTGAGCAATTTGCGAATTTTAAAATTAATGTCATCATCACTCATCTTAAAATCATCACTTCTGCCAATAATTAAGCGGTGGAGGGTCTAAAATATCCTTAAAATATTGAAATTGATATAAAAATATCCTTCGTTTACCTTTTGGCCATAAAATGCCCTTATGATTAACCTTTATGACCGTAATATGTCCTTTTTACAAACGGACTCATTAGTCAATTTAATTAGCAATTTCATATATTATGTGATACTACCTGATTTGTTTAAAACTTAATTAACTATAAACTTAATTTACCCAATTCAAATTCGGATCCACCCAAAAGAAAATAACCAACTCATCCTTTAAGAACCCAATTATCTATATCATATTCTAAAAGGAGAGGAAAAACCTAAACATTCTCCATCTTCAATATTGTTGCAGTCTTGGAACGACATATAAAAACTAGTAAGAATTGAAGATAATTGACATTATACTCTATATTCAAGTAAGAACTTAAGATTTATTCTTAATAGTCAGAGTGTGGTTTTTGTAAATATTGTGTAATGATTGTTTGATTGAATGTATTTCATAAATAATTAGGATTTAATTTTAATCGATTTTTTACTACATTTGGTCTATTGTAGTATAATATCGTGAGGTTATGTAGTGTTGAGTTTATACATTGTTTTCTAAAGTTAGGGCTTTTATATTGTTTTCTCAAGTTAGGACTTTTGTTGTTTATATGTTTGATATAGATTATGATTTTTTTTCCAGTTTATTTTATGTTTTTAACCTTGTGTATTGATGTCTCAATTTGGTGCATGTGAAGTAGCTATGCGTATGATTATATTATTCTCAATTTGTGCATTTTTTTTACTTATTTTCAATGCTTTATTACATGTAAATAGTTGAGATAAATAATTTTAGTGGTTCCTACAAGTCTATAACTCTACCACCCTTATCTTCAAGTTAAGTAATATTAATCTTTCTACGACTTGTTATATTTATAATTGAGAAGTTCCTTTCCACCTTTTTATGTCTGTCATGTGAAAAATTTGAAGAATGACATTTTTTTTTAAATTTTGAAGAATCACTTAGAAAATTGATTTAGTATTTAATTATGGAGGCAAGTGGATCCTACCTCCTTAAGTTGTATACATTAAAAAGTTAAATCAAACTTGACATGAATATGATGTGAATATGTTGTCATATATTGACATTTGCTCAGAGTTCTTGAGAAATGTTGTTTTAGAGTTGTTTCACAACTGTTAGTAATTGGGCCAACTAGTAAGTATTATTTGTTTAAGGGTGATTCAAGTATTATGACTCTACAATCTGTTCTATCTAGTGAATTTAGTGTTCTTCAATTATTTTGTAGATGAGAATGAAGTTACTGTTCTTACCCCAAATAATTGTGACCTGAACAAGCCTTACCCACTAGACCAGTAAGGTAGAACTAATTGTGTATCAGATGAGGATGAGGAGGATCAGAATGAATCTATTCCTAGTTATTACAATAATGATGAATTGAAAGTCTTTAGAAAAAAAGAGAGCAGATAAATCAATAACAAGCTAGATAGATTCTTAAGCTGGAAAAGGGTATGTGCTTTAAAATCTTAAGAAGCTAAAGAAATTATGAGCTTTTACTCTAGTAAATTGAGATATTTGTATGATGTTGATTGTCCATTTGATTGTTTGATACTTGAAGATAAGAAAAAAAAAATAGTGATTCAACATTAAGACCTTGAATACAAAACACTCATGTAGGAAATCAACTTTTAAGAACATAAGAGATACTCAAGAAGCATTAGTACACTACTTCAAGAGAAATACTTTAAAATAATTCAACGTACAAGGTGAAAGATATGAGACAAGATTTTGATGATAATTTTAATTTGAATGTTAGCTATTTCAAGATGAAGAGGGTTAAAAATCTTGTGTTAGAGAAATTGAAGGATAGCTACACTGATGAATTCTATAAGTCAAAGGGCTATGCTCAAGCATTGAGGGACAACAACCATGGTACAGTGTTATCATAAACATATCTAAGGAGGCTTTGAAACAAGAAAAAAAAAAAGATTCTTAAGAATGCTTGTGTGCATTCAAGCTTTTTAAAATGGTTGGAAAAGAGGTTTTAGGCCTTTTATAGGGTTGCATGATACTTTTTAAAAAGAAAAATGCACATATTGTTGATTGCAATGGTATACAGAGAAACATCTAGAATATGGAAATAATTTATTGAGTTGCTGAGATATTCTCTAAACTTGGCAAATGGTGAAGGATTAATATTTGTGTCTGATATGTAAAGAATAATTGTTTGACATTTTTATTATAAGTTTTTTATTTTCAATTAAACTCAAAAAAAACAATATTTTGACTTGTAATGATGTTTATTGTCACATGTGCTGCTGGATGTTGTTAGCCATCTATTTTCTAAAGCACATGAATGGTGTGTAAGGCATATAAAAGCTAATCGGATTAAAACTTAAAAGAATGTACAAACAAAAAAATTGATATGGTAGTCTGTTTGGAACACCTATGAAGAAGAATTTCAAGATCAATGGAAAGTTATGAGTGTTGTGTCTAAACAAGCTGTCAAGGATTTGGTATGATACCCTACACAAAATTAGTGCAAGACTTATTTTGACACAATCCGTAAAAATCACTCATGTGAGAATAATTTTGCGAAGTCATTCAATAAATGAATTTTAGATGCAAGGGCAAGACCTATAATCAAGATATTAGAAGATATTAAAATCAAGGTGATTTGTACTATTTATATTAATTTTATGTCTTATTTTTTTTGTTTTATATTTGCTTAATCTCACTATTTGTTATCTTTTATATTAACTTAATCTAACTGTTTGTCTTTATATATAAGTTAGCTTAATGTGACTGTCCCTATATATAGGTTAGTTAGTTTAATGTGATTATTTTATTGATTAGTTAGCCTCTTTTTTTTTTTTTTTTTTTTTTAAATTTAAAGTCAGGCCATAGACCCTTTTTTATTTCAAAATAACAAAGATTTGTACAAGACCATGCCCAAAAGTGACCTGGCCCAAAAAGACAAAAATGGACATAAATAAAAAGGCCAAGTTGACAAAGAAGTGGAAAGGTCACGTTGAAAATTATCTAGAATGTTTATGCTGGAAGAAGCTGGCCATGGTTGCCTTCATTTTCCAGAATTCCAGAGAAAGCTCACCATCGTCCACCCCGGAGAAGCACCGGTAGCGACTTGGAAGGTAATCTCCATCTTCACTTCTAGCTAAAGTGGCCTTCATTTTCCAGAATTCCAGAGAAAGCTCACCATCGTCCACCCCGGAGAAGCACCAGTAGCGACTTGGAAGGTAATCTCCATCTTCACTTCTAGCTAAAGTGAAAAGAAAAATAAATCTTCTCTATTTCGCAACATGATTTAGGAACCTCAGAGCTTCAAGATCGATGTGTGTGTTAGTTGAAGCATACGGTATATAGGATCTTGCATCAGGTAAGAAATTAGCAGATTCTACTAGATCTATTGATTTCGTCACTTTGCATACATGAGAACCTTTCCTTTTGCTGAAGTGTTGGAACAAAACAATCGACAATTAACTCTATTATATTATATAAATTTTCTAGACCAAAACTTGATGGGTTGAATCTCAAAAGAAATTAATACCACCATCTAAATTTTAGTCTAAAAACTAAATCACAATTTTTAGAGGACAATCTTGAAAGATATGAGACCATGTAGTTTCTTTGCATATTCGAAAGATAAGATGAGGCAGTATAGAGTAAAACAATCATCCAGTATCATTAATAATGTCTTGATTGTGTAGCTCCCACCAGGTGTGAAACACATAAACCATAACAAAATTTCTTTAGACATTACTGTTGTCACTGAATACTATGCTTTAAAATTTTTTATGCCTCTCAATAGTTGAATCTGCATCAAGTAGCAAATCAAGAGATTAAAGTGATTCTGCTAAATATTTTCTGATATTAGGAGTACCACTTTTATCCATGTATATAATCTGCCTGCCTTCATTGGGAACTTCTTGTATAGAATTATGCTGATAATTACCTGCAAAAATAAAAATTAAGTTAGCAAAATAATCTGCAAGACTATTTCCTTCCCTGAGGGAATGTTGTACTCTTGCTGACACAATTCCTTTTAAATTCTGAATGAAGCCGACTTTCAAAACCACACTCCATGGAATTTCCCATTGTCCCTCTATAATGTGAACCATTGCCAGTGAATCAGTCTCAATAATAATCTGAGACAACATATTGTCTCTACAAAACACCAAACATTCCCTTATGGCTATGGCTATGGCTTCTGCAATCAAATTGGTGGTCTACTGAATCCTGACCCCTTTAGCTACTATTAGAGTTCATTCATGATCTCTTATACAAAAAGCAGCTGAACTAGGCCCAGTATTGCCCTTAGAAGCATCATCAGTATTACCTTTAAGCCAATTTATGGGAGGAGGAACCCATTTCACCATTTTGAAGTTATAGACTACTTTATACCCTTCCAGATACTGCACAATTAGAGGCCAATTATTCAAGCCAAAATTACCCTTACATCTTAACTTAATAAAATTCAGAATATTGTAATTGATCTCCCAGATCACCTTTCCAATAGAATAAGATCCACCATGTAGTATTGTATTTCTCCTCTTCCACGAAAGCCACATTATAACTATAGGAACAACTTGATAAACTATCTTTATCATGCAGTTACCATTAGACCACCATCTTCTCACTATTTGTTTCACATTCCACATGGCCCAATTATTCCAGCTACTTTGGTATAATAAGATCATATTTTGGTGGCAATCCTCCTCTAAAAAATAAATGATTAATAGACTCATTCACATGAATGTTACAACACCTGCAATTCTGAGAGATATTAGGATTCCAAGCATTCATTAAGTTAGCCACATGAATTTTACCTTGCCAAATCCTCCAAGCTAGAAATGAGAACTTGAAAAGTAAACCTTTCACCCATAAAGATTTCAAGTCTTCATTGATATTCTCCTTTTTCCTTAAAAATTTCCAAACACTCTTAGCACTGAAATATCCAGTACTAGATTTGGTCCACCAAGGTTTGTCTGCTAAATATCCCAACTGTAGAAACCTCATATTGTGTCTGATATGATCCACTACATATTTAGGGACAGCATCCTGAAAAACATCAAAATTCTAGCCATCTTAAAGGTCTCTTATATCTCTCATGGGGTGTCTAACTGATGTAAGGCAAAGGCCCAAAATTGGTCCAATTATCATACCAAATGGAAGAAGTTCCACCCCTAGGTTCCCACCACAAATGTTGTTCAATGGAATCTCTATTTTCAAGCATATGTTTCCATATTTGAGAGTCCCCTTTCCATTGAACAAGAGAAAGAATATGTTTCTTGCAATATTTGTTTCAAAAATAATTTGACCACAAATTGTTTTGTGTCCTAAATTTCCACCACAATTTAGCATATAAGGCCTGAGAAACTTCAAACAATGATTTGAAACCAAGCCCTCCTTCCTGCTTTGGTAGACATACTTTGATCCATTCAACCCAATGTTTACTCCTACCAGATTCCTTATTACTCCAAAAGAACTTTGCAAAGATCTTATGTAATTTCTTGATCACACATATAAGAGGAGTGATAGCAGATAATACATATATAGGGATGCTTTGCAAAACACTAGAAAGTAGAACTTCTTTACCACCATAGGATAACATTCTTCCTTTCCATGCCTGACTTTTACCTTTAACTCTTTCAATCAGCTCTGCATAATGCTTCTTTCTCTTTCTTGTATGGGTGATATGACACCCCAAATACTTCATAGGAAAAGAACCCTTGTTCATTCCAACACACTGCTCCACTAAGATTGGAATTTCTGCTGCTACATTTTGATGCAAATAAAAGAAACTCTTGTCTTTGTTCACCTTCTAGCCAGATTGATGCTCATATTCATGTAAGACATCCATTATTCTTCCTAAAGAGTACTCGTTAGCTGATACAAATATTATAGTATCATCTGCATAAGCTAAATGATTTAACTTTGTACTCCATATAGGCAAACCATATCCCACATTTTGAGGATCATCAAATAAAGAATTAAGAGCTCTAGAAAGAACCTCAGCTGCTAGAATAAATAAGGCCGGAGAGAGAGGATCGCCTTGCTTCACACCCTTTGTAGAATGAAAGAAACCGTATGATTGGTCATTAATAAGGACTGAGTAATAATTGTTAGCAATAAGTCTTTATATCATATCTACAAATTATGAGCCAAAGCCCATCTTTCTCAAGACATTCATCAGAAAAAACCAAGACAATCTATCATATGCTTTAGTCATGTCCAATTTAAGAACAACATTAGCAAGCTTTCCTCTTTTAGTAATGTCAGTTACCAACTCTTGAGCTAGTAAAACATTTTCAATAATACTTCTACCTTTAATAAAGCCAGACTGATTTGAAGAAATCAGTTTAGGTAACATATCTTCCAGCCTATCATGAATAATCCTTGATAGGATCTTGTTAACAAAATTACGCAAACTAATAGGTCTCATATCAGAGAAAGTTTGTACATGTTCCTTCTTTGGTATGAGAACCAAATTAGTATGTGTAATGGATTTCGGAAGGGTATTGCCAGCAAAAAATCATGCGCCATTCTTAGAATATCACCACTTACTATATCCCAGCACTCCTGAAAAAAATCTACCAGTTAACCCATCAGGGCCGCTGGTGCTGTCTGCACTTAGCTTAAAAACTATATTTTTCAAATCTTTTAAAATTGGGATAGCATACAAAGTTGCATTCTCTTCCTCAGAAACTGATTCAGAGATGTGACACAATAAAGGAAAATTAGTAACATCACTTTCCTGCTGAAAATGTCTATGGAAATGCTCTACTGCTTCATTCACAATATCATCTTCTTTTTCTAACCAATCACCCTGTGAATTCTGAATTCTACTTACTCTCCCTGTCTTCTTCCTTCCACCAGATTGTGGAAGAATCTGGTATTCCTGTCTACATTTACAAACCAATCATATCCAGCTTTTTGTTGCTAGAAAAGCTCTTCAAAATGCAGATATCTATTATATTCAGCTTTTGCTCTTTGCATGACAACTCTATTTTCACTAGAAGAGTCTTCTTCAAACAACATTTCTTTAATTCACGCAATCTCCTCTCTAATGATAAGTTGTTGAAAAATATCCCCATAAGTCTCTCTACTCCACATAGTTAATGCCTTTTTAATTTTCTTGATATTTCTTTTAAATTCTAAAAAAGGGTTAAATGAAATATGAGAATCCCAGTTCAATCTAACCACTTCTTTAAAGGATTCATGCTCAGTCCAGAAATTCAAAAACCTGAAAGGTTTCTTTTTATTAGTACCTCTATCTGAACAAGTCAATAGCATTGGAGCATGGTCTGAGCCTATTCTAGGCAAGTGATCAATCTCTAACTGAGCAAAAATATTCTGCATTCCTGCATTTATCAATATTCTATCTAGTCTTTCAAAGATACAATCATCTCCAGCTCGACCATTCCACCAAGTAAAAGGACTACCTTTAAATGGTACTTGTGAAAGATAGCAAGATTCAATACATGTCTTAAAGTCATCAATATCTGCAGCATCTACTAGTACTCCACCAATCTTCTTATCTCCATCAAGAACCACATTGAACCAAGGTCTATCCATCCCAATAGAAATAGAATATAACTCCTCCTATAGATTCAACCTCAGATTGTTATCACACTTAGTGTATACTATAGTTGCATAAAAGTTTAAAGCATTATATTGGTTATTTATCAAAACAGTGAGCTGCTGATCCAAATTACTCATCACCGAAACATCAAATCCATGATTGATATATAACCATATCTTTCCATTGCTATTATGAATCCCCAAGGGCATTCTTAATCTTCTTCTATACTTGTTAATGTGTCTAACTTCTTGAAAAGGCTCGAATAATGCAACAAAAGCAAACTTGTGATGATTATGTAACATTTTCACCCTTTGAAAGGCATTTTGTGTCCTTACTGACCTTATATTCCAAATGAGTGCATTCATTATCATTTTGCAAAAAGGGATATGACCTGTCTCTTTGGTTGCACCCTTACTGGTTGTGCTATATCTCCATGTCCCTATTTGTTTACTTTCCTTGCATACATAGTAGCTTTAATAGCTCTTGGTGACATATCTCCTTCATTTAAAAACAACTTGTCTGAATAGAAATTTTCAGTCACCTTAACCTCTTCCAAGTCTTCCAAGTTTGTGTCTCCTAGCTTATGAGTAATTATATCATTCAAAATTCTGTTTGGGGAATCTGTATTCACCATAACCATAAGGGATTCTTCATTTTGTCCTGCTGAATGTGTTTGAATTATTGCTTTACTATTGTTGTGTTGTTCATGCTCAGTTTTCTGTCTTTTTAACTCTGAATCAAGGATTTGCATTGGTGTATTACTTTCGGTGTTCAAGTTGAAATCTTTCTCATCATTATTATCATCTACATGCTGGCTTTCTCCATTGGAACTATCTTTGTCATAGCCAATCTCCAAGGTTGAATCAGTAAAAGAATGATTCTCAAGTTCTTCTTTGTCTTGTGCATCACCAGTCTCTACTAATTCTTGTATTTTATCTAAACCTTGTTGTTTTGCAGAGAGACATGTCTCCAAACAGTTCCCAGGTGAATTATTATCCCTATAGGCACCATTTATGACATTCTTCTGACTATAATTTCAGCCTGTACCGATAAGTTAATTAGCTTAATGTGACTGTTATATTGATAGGTTAGCTTAATGTGACTGTATAGGTTAATTAACTTAGAGCCCGTTTGGATTGGTTTAAAAGCGTAGCTTTTAAGTCAAAAATAAAGTCAAATTGAAATGACTTTTAAGTCAAAAAATAAAAAGTAGGGGGAGACCTACTTTTGGTTTCTGACTTATTTTAAGTCACTTTTGACTTATTTTAAGTCATTTTTTACCTTGCCAAACACTTCGTAACTTATTTTAAGTCATTTTTGACTTATTTTAAGTTATTTTTTATATTTTTCAAACACTTCCAGAAGTCAAAAACTGACTTAAAAGTAGGTTTGATCGACTTTTAAGCCAATCCAAATTGGCTCTTAATGTAATATTGTATTGATAGGTTAGCATAATCTTATTGTTTATTTGTTTTATAGTTATTCAGTGTTATTTCTCTCTCTCTCTCTCCCTTTATATATATATATATATATATATATATATATATATATATATATTATAGGTTAAAAAATAATGAAAATCTCATTACTAGTTACTAGTTATTTATAAGGATGTTTTGCATGTTGCTTTATATGAGTTGCAAACTTAATATGCTACTTTATATTTTACTAGATCTGGGAACGTGCGTTGCACGTTTATCCCAAAATACTTCATATAAGTTTTGTATTGCAAATGACATATTTTATCCCCTTCAAATATTTGGTATTTTCGAAAAAAAAATCCATCATTGTCTCGATAGGAACTACATATATCTTCCTAATAAAAAGAATACACCTTTAACTGTAAAATTGACTAAAAGTGCATATACAGTAAAAATAACTAACTATTGCACAAATTCAACATTCAAATGAAGATACTAAAATACCATATGCTAGGCTAATGTTATACAAAGCAACAAACCATGGTAAATTCTCAATAATAATAACAACACAACAATAGAAAGTTGTACAATAACAACAAACAAGAAACATAAATGTTAAACTAAACAAATAAAAAGAGACAAGAGAAGAGAACATAGAGATTTTTTTGATGTTTTTTTTTTCAATTGGTTTAAGTGTGTACATTATTGTGTTAAATGTCACTATTTATAGGATAGCATTGAGGAAAACAAAGAGCTGTCATAAATATGATATTAATCCATTTGAGATTATCGATGAGAGATGAGAGTAAAAAACATAATGAATATAATTAGTGGGAGTTACATACATTTACATAATGAAGAGTTAATGGTACTCCCTCCATTTCATATTAATTGAATTGCTGAGACATTTTTTATTTTTCAAATTAACTTAATTGTTCAATTTTCAAGACTACTTTTAGAATGTTTTTCCAATTTTACCCTTCATTAGTTAGTATTGGAATTAGTTATAATTAATGTTTAGTTATTTTAATCATAATTTTGATAGTAATAATTAATAAGGGTAAAAATGGAAAGCTAAGCCTAATTTATGTCTTAATCTTCTTTTCTTAAAGGGTGTGAAACACCTCAACAATTCAATTGATATGTAATGAAGGGAGTAATTTATGTATACTAATATGATGATTTACTTTTTACTATTTAATAGTTAATTTATTAAACAATTTGTAACATTTAAATGTAATGTAAAAATAAAATTGTAATCTAAGGATAAAATATGTAAAAGAATTCAAATATATTAAATGTGTAATGGAAAATCATTATGACTAATTATTAAAAAATTCATAGTAACTAAGATTATGAAAAATCATCACTATTACTACGTGGAAGATGTAAAGATTGTTGATTTTTTCTTGCTAATAATAACTTACAATTTAATAATGTGTATTGAATGGTAAGTCTAGCTGGAAATAGGAGTGTTAATTACCATAATACGAACAGTCAAAATTCATTGAATCCCAAAATAAATATTAAATAAAAAAATAATAATTTAAAGATTTTTAGAAAATAAATTAATAGTTAAAGGGTATTTTTGTAATTCAACTTTTGACTTAGATTCTTCCCACTTTTAGTATAATATATGATATGATGTGAGTTGCAGAGCTTTTGCAACATAGGATATAGTTCTTAAGTGAGTTAATATATCAAAAGTTCACTCAACTTTGTGAATTTATCTAACAAAGTCATTAAACTTTGTTTTGTATCAATAAAATCACTCAACTTAAACTTTTATATCAATAAAATCACTCAACTAAATTTATCATTAAAAGAATAAAATTAATTGACATGACAAAATAAATTATTATATCATGATCATAATTAAAACAATAAATAAATATCTTAAAATTACTATTTTATTAGAGAATAAAATAACAAAAGATAAATAACAATATTTTCTTTCATAATTTTTTGTTTTTTCTTCATTATGATCGTCCATTCTGAAATTGGGATTAAGAGAGAACCCTAAACCAATTACCCATTATAAGATGAAAACAACAATTTTAATTATTTTTTCTTGTATTCACATTCCCATTAGTACACGCACAAAAGTTTGAGACGTTTGATGGACTAAATGAGAGAAAATTTTAAAATAACTGTGATACAGCGTTTTTTGTTCGAGTATTTCTTATTGTCACGATCCAAATCGTCGTGATTGGCACCCACACTAACCCTTCGGTGGGAGAACCACTACTACAACCCAAACGAAACAACTTAACCAAAAACTAAGACATTTAAAGATACAGAAGTAGGTTTAAATGCTAAGGAAAGAAATAGGGAGTTCCCATAAACTCCAAACAAAAGTCTAACAACCAAAACCAATGCGTAATAATACCTAGAACCTGAAATCAATGTACCAAAACATCTAAAGCTCAACAAGTCTAAGAAAATGGGTACAACCCAATTAAACATAAGAAATCCTAAGTACTAGTCTAAGTTCGAAATGTGAACATAGGCGAAAAGAGAACTCATGACAGCCTGGAAGAACTGACTCACCCTTGAATTCGATAGATCACTGATCTTCTAAGTGAGGTCTGTCAATAGCCGTCGGAAGATGCCCTGTACTCAACAAAGAAGGAGCAAGTGCAATATCAATACACAACCACAGTGTACTGGTAGGATCACGCGGCTATCCCACTAAGTGCAACATACATAAGCCATTACAACATAATAATAACATGCATACACCGAACATATACAATATCAACATCATTTAAGATTAACGATCAAGTTCACAATTCTCAAATTACACAGTTATGTCAAGTCAATTGTCCTCTCAAGGAACCCACACCCAAACAATTAGTGTACCGGTACTTGGTACCCGTTCCAAGTTAGCGTGTCGGATCGTGACACTTGTTCCAATATTTATGCCGGTAAGTGGTAACCGATCCCAGTTAGTGTGTCGGAACGCAACACCCGATCCATTCAACAAGCCACAATCACAATCACAAGCATATTCTCATAATCATACAATCAAGTCATGATTCATGACATTCAATCATTCAACTATCCTCATTTACGATTTATATGATCAATAATGCAACATTCGCATACATATATGCATTATAATGAAGCAAGAACAAACATAGATCACACAACATGAAATCACAACTATCACCTACCTCGAATCCAAGCTTGAATGCCCTAAGGCACTTGAATCTTCCCTTTCTGGATTCTTCCCGCTTGTTCGTGGTCTAAAAACATACAATTAACACATGGATCAATAAACGAGGCCTAATTACTCGGATTATAATCAACATTATCAACCCTAGGCCAAACCCTTGATCCCCATACCCAGATTAGGGCTCTTTCCACCGTAATTTCCAAATCAAAACCCTCCCCCAGTGATAATTACCTACTAGTTTACATTTTATGAATTGAAAAATAGATTTTGGAAGTTATAACCTTACCTTTAGCCTTAAGAATGGTGAAAAACGGTCAAGAAATCGCTTAGGGTCATCTCCTAGCCCTCAAAGTCGAAAAGTATAGAATAAAATGATTTTGGAGTTTATTTTTGACTTAAATCGTGAATGTCCCGCTATGGCAGCCCCCAACCCGCCACAACGGCTTGCACTGAAACAATGAGTCGAATTAAGAGTTCCAAACCCCCATTTCATAACACACCTTCATCCCATGACACTCAGAACATACCCGTTCACGTTAAGATCAGTTTCGGGAGTTCTACTAGCTTGAATTCAATTCCGTAAAGTCGTACGGGTTCCTTAACATCTTTGCTATCTACTCATGTGATCAAAATAATAATTAGATCACCCAATTTTTACAAGATTTCCCTATACTCGCCTGACTCTGATTTCATCTAAATCTCGACAAGGCTAGGAAATTCCAAGTTACTATTCTAAAGTTTTCTGGCCCCAATTATTTCCCCATTGGCTTTTCCATAACGACGAAATCAAGTCGTTACAATAGATACCAATTTACCCATCACCCGTCCCCGAGTGATCAACTAAGAAAGACTGGCTAAAGTAAGGGTACAGTAGTATCTGAATCATCTAATTACTGGGGATACTTGTCTCGCATGTCCTTCTCGGTTTCCCATGGAGCTTCCTCAATTGGACGATGCTTCCATTAAAATTTCTCAGACTTTTTCTCCTTGGTCCTCATACCAACCAATTGAATACCTACACATCCTCCCATACAATGCCTCAATGAAGTCATCACAATACTGGAGTGATATTTATTGTTGTATGTACACTTAACTACCAACAAAGCTATTCCCAATAACCACCAAAGTTGATCATACACATGTCTGCAACATGTTATCAAGGTCTTTGACACAACCATCCGGACAAATTTTTTCTCACATAACCATGATAAACTTCTAAATCAATACTCATTATAATTAAAGGTGGACTTGAACCAACCAACACACACTCATAATACTCAAACAATAATAGTTCTTATCAACATCTCCTTCTCAGAACATAATTTTCTATGAGCTTAAGTTATAAAAAATTGATCTTTAGACATCACATACTCATCGAGGGATATGTCCAAGCATACAAACCCTCTAATAACACTATCGAGAAGCTAGATTTAGTAATTGTAGGTTACCTCTTAAGAACTGTAGAATTGGACCCAATGATCCCCACATTCAACCACACACAATCAATACATGACCTTAACATAATATTAAGATTGTCGTACAACCACAAATACACATGGTAACTCTTCTATGAATTCTCATAAATAATATAGTACATGTAGAACCACTGAAATACTTTAACAACTCCACGACAACACCATCATAACCAATCCGACCATTTACCTTACTCTAAACCAACACTTTTTAAATGAAAATCTTTCTTAGATACTTTAACAATCAAAAGTACTAAACTTTACGACTTAACCCAGGTGTAAGTCCTTTCAAAGGTTAATACCTAATACAATTGATCATTTCTCGCCTTACAAATTCATACCTTGACAAAATATATCACTACGAATATAGACATACAATGAAAAATCTGAATTGTAAATTCAACGGTATAACATAATCCCCTTATCTATCAACATTAGCTTATACCTTGAAGATTTTCATGAATTCATGGATCTTCGCTTATCATTGATCGCATCTCCATTGATCTTACAATATATTTCGCTAACTATTCAATCGTACTCATTACTAAACTCAAAACAAAAACAAAGTACTGATCATCACACTCGAGCTAATGTTTGTACTCCTTTCTCAAGTCCTTTCCAATAGTTTTTAACCAATCTGACGGACTTGTGTCACTATTACCATAGCCATAACAAAACGAATGAAATAACGCGTCTCTGAACCCTATTACCCACCCCTCTGAAGATATCTCTTTAGCCTTTACGATCAAATAAAATACTCTTGCTCTCGCCTCTCTCTAAGGGAGGTATTACATCCCACTATATTTTCCTTCATTATAACTCTAGCTCATTAAAATTCTAATCGAGTGGTGTTCCATCATCTCTTAAAACTTTGCATACAACCACGCTACCCACCAAATATTAGAAAACCACAGCCTTAGATACTCACAAGTCATAATTACTATACAAAAATTTGCTTAACCAACAATTTTATTATATAGTTGCATCCCGTCACAATCCATCACAAACTCTTATTACCATTACGCTCAGTTAGCCTTGACTATTACTACTAAGTCAACCTTTTCATCAATACGATGTCTCAACCTCAGGTAAACTCATCAAATTCAAAGGACTAACCCAATTTTATACGCACTTTCTTACTAAAATACTTCAATTTCCTTCACCCAAGTATACTCAATGGAACTTTCCTTATCCATAAGGTTGTCATTCCTGTATCAATCCACTCCTTTATGACTTAAGATAAAATCATTAGTCCTCGCACTACCCTCCTTTTTCTTAACAAACAAGACATGAGCAGCCCACGTGGAAACACTAGGACGAATGAAACCTTTATCAAGAAGCTCTTGAAATTGAGCCTTAAGCTCTTTTAATTCTGATGGAGCCATACGATACAGAGGGATGGAAATGGGGCGAGTGCCAGTTTCCAAGTCAATGTAGAAATCTATATATCTATCTAGAGGCATACCAGGCAAATTAGTAGGAAATACTTTTCTAAATTCTGACACCACGGGAAATAGACTCAATAGAGGGAGAAAAGCCAAACAACCCTGCCCCACCAATTTCCTAGCCCACACGAAAGATATGATCTTAGCTGGCTTAGGCTTGTACACCCCTTCCCACTCTAATCTTTCCCTACCCGGGATCTCTACAGTTACCGACTTAGTATTACAATTAAGCCCAATATAATAGGGGGACAACTAAGTCATGCCTAAGATTATCTCAAGTTAGTCATATCCAACATAACCAAATCAACCCAAATCTGAAAATCCATAACACAACAGGACAACACGATATACATGGGTGATTATGACTGACTCTTCAACTGGGATAGAAACATGGATGGGGGGCATCAAGTATATCACAAATCATATCAAATTCTGAGACATATCGCACGGACACATAAAAATAAGTAGAACTCGGATCAAACAAAACATTAGTCATCCAGTCACAAATAATAATAGTACTTGTGATCACTATATCAGACCCTCAGCCTCGGTCTTGCCCGAAAAGGCATAAAGCTGAGCCTCGTCATCTTGACAGGCAACCTCCTTGCCTAGATGCACTGCTCCTTTACCCGCATTACCATTTCCCTAGCCTCCACGGCCTCGCTGATTTCCTTATCGTATGCCCAGGCTCTCCACAATTGTATCACACTTAAAAACTTAACCAAGCAAGCATTGTTGCTATTGGAGCCGTCATATTCTGACCCTCCTTGATATAGAAATCATAGTATAGCTTCTAACCTCAATTGGCATAACTTAATTTCATAATTCGCTAAACAACCCATACATGTTATGACAACAATACTAAATGCATTTTCCAAAGTAATATTGTTCATTATCTAGCCGTCCCTTACCAAAACTTCTTGAATGTTGTCACCTATAAACTTGAATCTGCAGATTTGATCTTAATCCCTTCACAAGCGACGATAGTAGCTAGCGAGACCCACAAAACTCTTAATTTCAGTCACACAACTAGGTCGGACACAATTCCTGACTGCTTCAATCTTTTGGGGATCTACCACTACCCCTTCCCTTAAAACTACATGCTCGAAAAAGGCAACAGAAGTCAACAAAAATTCACACTTAGAAAATTTCGCACATCCCTTTAGTTTCCCAAGATCACCCAGAATAATACGAAGATAGTCGGCATGCTCTTCCTCACTTTTTGAATAAACCAAAATGTCATCAATAAATACTATAACAAAAGAATCACCAAATGGTTTAAACACACATTCATCTAACTCATGAAAGCTGCAGGTGCATTTGTCAACCCAAACGATATAACTAGAAACTCATAGTGCCCATAGCTGGTCTTAAATGCCATTTTTGGTATATCCTCAGGCCTAATCTTTAACTGATGATAGACAAACCTTATATCAATCTTAGAGAAAACTGATGCACCTTGCAACTGGTCAAAATATCATCTATCCGAGGTAGTGGATACTTGTTCCGAATGGTGACCCTATTCAACTGTCGGTAATCTATACACATCCTCTTTTGCTAATGATGGTGTTACCATTTTTTTTGCTCTAGCTCGGACCATAGAGTGAAAGAGAAAAAAAAATACCAATTTGTATCACCTAGATACCAATTGGATTTAAGTCATAGCATTAAAGAGTAGAAAGAAGTGAGGTTTGTCCTAAAGTCCTACAGCCTCTCGAAGAAAAGTACGAACGTCTTCGTATTGTTCCGCAAGACTTTACTAGACTCGTTTTGGTATAACGAGATCAGTGAGCCTAAGACTCTGATACCAACTATGTCACGACCCAGACCGTCGTGATTGGCACCCACACTAATCTTCCGATGGGAGAACTACTACTATAACCCAAATTAAACAACTTAACAAAAAACTAAGGCATTTAAAGATACGGAAGGAGGTTTAAATGCTAAGGAAAGAAATATGGAGCTCCCATAAACTCCAAACAAAAGACTAATAACCAAAACCAATGCGGAATAATACCTCGAACCTGAAAGTCAATGTACCAAAACATTTAAAGCTCAACAAGTCTAAGAAAATAGGTGCAACCCAATTAAACGTAAGAAATCCTAAGTACTAGTCTAAGTCCGAAATGTGGACATAGGCGAAAAGAGAAATCATGGTAGCCCGGATGAATTAGCTCACCCTTGAATTCGATTGATCACTGATCTTCTAAGCGACGCCTGTCAATAGCCGCCGGAAGATGCCCTGTACTCAACAAAAATGGAGCAAGTGCAGTATTAGTACACAACCATAGTGTACTGGTAGGATCATGCGGCTATCCCACTAAGTGCAACATACATAAGCCATTACAACATAATAATAACATGCATACACCGAACATACACAATATCAACATCATTTACAATTAACGATCAAGTTCACAATTCTCAAATTACAGTCCTATCAGGAACCCATACCTAAACAGTTAGTATACTGGTACGTGGTACCTGTTCCAAGTTAGCGTGTCGGATCGTGACACTCGTTCTAATATTTATGCCGGTACGTGACAACTAATCCCAGTTAGTGTGTCTGAACGCAACACCCCATCCATTCAGCAAGCCACTATCACAATTACAAGCATATTCTCATAATCATACAATCAAGTCATGATTCATGACATTCAATCAATCAACTATCCTCATTTATGATTTGTGTGATCAATAATGCAACATTCGCATACATACATGCATCATAATGAAGCAAGAACAAACATATATCACACCACATGAAATCAAAATCATCACCTACCTTGAATCCAAGCTTGACTCCCCTAAGGCACTTGAATCTTCCCTTTCCGGATTCTTCTCGCTTGTTCGTGGTCTAAAAACATATAATTAATGCATGGATTAATAAACAAGACCTAATTACCGAGATTATAATCAACATTATCAACCCTAGGCCAAATCCTTGATCCTCATACCCAAATTAGGGCTTTTTCAACCATAATTTCCAGATCAAAACCCTCCCCCATCGATAATTACCCACTAGTTTACATTCTACTTATCAAAAAATGGATTCGGGGAGTTAAAACCTTACCTTTTGCCTTAAGAATGGTGAAAAATGGTCAAGAACTCACTTGGGGTCGTCTCCTAGCTCTCAAAGTTGAAAAGTGCAGAATAAAATGATTTTGGAGTTTATTTTCGACTTAAATCGCGATTGTCCCACTATAGCGGCCCCCAACCAGCCACAATGGTTTGCATGAAAACAGTGAGTCGAATTAAGAGTTACAAACCCCCATTTCATAACACACATTTATCCTATGACACTCAGAACATTCCCATTCACGCTAAAATCAGTTTCGAGAGTTCTACTCACCCGAATTCAATTTCGTAAAGTCATACGGGTTCCTTAACGTCTTAGCTATCTACTCGTGTGATCAAAATCATAATTAGATCACCCAATTATTACTAGATTTCCCTAGACTCGCCTAACTCTGATTTCTTTCAAATCTTAACTAGGCTAGGAAATTCCAAGTTACTACTCAAAAGTTTTCTGGCCCTAATTGTTTCCCTATTGATTTTTCCCTAACGACGAAATCAGGTCATTACAATAGATACCAATTTACCCATCACTCGCCCCAGAGTGATCAACTAGGAAAGACTAGCTAAAATAAGGGTAGAGATGTATCTGAATCGTCGAATTACCGGAGATACTTGTCTCGCATGTCCTTATCGATTTCCCAAGTAGTTTTCTCAATAGGACGATGCTTCCATTAAACTTTCACGGACATTATTTCCTTGGTCCTTAGACCAACCAATTGAATACCTATACATCCTCCCATACAATGCCTCAATGAAGTCATCACAATACTCGATTGATATTTATTGTTGTATGTACACTTAACTAACAACAAAGTTATTCCCAATAACCACCAAAATTGATCGTACACATGTCTGCAACATGTTATCAAGGTCTTTGACACAACCATCAAGATGAATTCTTTCTCACATAACCATGATAAACTTCTAAATTAATATTCACTATAATTAGAGGTGGACTTGAACCAACCAACACACACTCATAATACTCAAACAATCAGAGTTCTTATCAACATCTCCTTCTCACAACATAAATTTTTATGAGCTTGAGTTATAAAAATTTGATCTTTAGACATCAGATACTCATCGAGGGATATGTCCAAGCATATAAACCCTTTAAAATCACTATCGAGAAGCTAGATTTAGTAATTGTAGGCTACCTCTTAAGAACTGTAGAATTGGACCCAATGATCCCCACATTCAATCGTACACAATCAATACATGACTTTGACCACTAGTTGAATATTAAGATTGTCGTACAACCACAAATATGCATAGTAACTCTTCTATGAATTCTCATAAGTAAGGTGGTACATGTAGAACCACTGAAATACTTAAACAACTCTACGACAACACCAAATATGTCATATGAAATAACCAAGTTATCCCAATCATCTCACTCAACCACAGGAACATCGCAAGATCGGTACACCTAATCCACCACTAGGGATCCACCCATAAAAGTGAAAACACACGCGAGCATAGCTAGCGATTCATGCTCACAACCATGTACAAAATGAAATATATCGTCATCTAAGAATTTATCGAATAACACTAAAGGTTTTCCTGTGAAGAGTCGATACCAACCATTTCCATTCACTTGACTCCACACTCTTCACATCCTTCCACTGAAGCCCACACTCTCAATACTAACAACCATCATAACCACTCCGACCAATACCCTACTCTAAACCTACACTTTTAAAATGAAAACCTTTATTAGATACTTTAACAATCAAAAGTAATAAACTTTACGACTCAACCCAGGTGTAAGTCCTTTCAAAGGTTCAATACCTGATACATTGATCATTTCTCGCTTTAAAAATTCATACCTTGACAAAATATATCACTACGAATGTAGACATACAATGAAAAATCTGAATTGTAAATTCAACCGTATAACATAATCCCCTTATCTATCAACATTAGCTTATACCTTTAAGATTTTCATGAATTCATAGATCTTCGCTTATCATTGATCGCATCTCCATCGATCTTACAATATATTTCACTAACAATTCAATCATACTCATTACTTAACTCAAAACAAAATCAAAGCACTTATCATCACACTCGAGCTAATGTCGATACATTCCTTTCTCGAGTCCTTTCCAATAGTTTTTAACTAATCTGACGGACTTGTGACACTTTTACCATCGCCACAGCAAAACGAATAAAATCACCTGTCTCTGAACCCAATTACCTACCCCTCTGAAGATATCTCTTTAGCCTTTGCATTTAAATAAAATATTCATGCTCTCGCCTCTCTCTAAGGGCGGTACTACATCCCACGATAGTTTCCTTCATTATAACTCTAGCTCTTTAAAATTCTATTTGAGTGGTGTCTCATCATCTCTTAAAACTTTCCATACAACCATGTTACCCACCAAATATTAGAAAACCACAACCTTAGATACTCGCAAGTCGTAATTACTATACAAAAATTCAATTAACCAACAATTTTATTATATAGTTGCATCCCATCACAATCCATCACGAACTCTTATTACCATTACGCTCCGTCAGCCTTGACTATTACTACGAAGTCAACCTTTTCATCAACACGATGCCTCAACCTCAGGTAAACTCATCAAATTCAAAGGACTAACCCAATTTTATACACACTTTCTTACTAAATTACTTCAATTTCCTTCACCCAAGTATACTCAATGGAACTTTCCTTATCCATAAGCTTGTCATTCTGATATCAATCCACCCATTTATGGCTTAAGATAAAATCACTTGTCCTCACACTACCATCCTTCTTCTTAACAAACAAGACAAGAGAAGCCCATGTGGAAACACTAGGGCGGATGAAACCTTTATCAAGAAGCTCTTGGAATTGAGCCTTAAGCTCTCTTAATTCTGATGGAGCCATAGGATACGGAGGGATGGAAATGGGGTGAGTACAGTTTCCAAGTCAATGTAGAAATTTATATCTCTATCCAGAGGCATACCAGGCAAATCAGTAGGAAAGACTTCTCTAAATTCTGACACCACGGGAAATAGACTCAATAGAGGGAGACACAACCCCAACATCGTGGATATGAGCTAAAAAGCCAAACAACCCTGCCCCATCAGTTTTCTAGCCCGGACAAAAGATATGATCTTAACTGGCTTAGGCTTGTACACCCCTTCCCACTCTAACCTTTCCCTACCCGAGATCTCTAGAGTTACCGACTTAGTATTACAATTAAGCGTGGTATAATAGGGGGACAACCAAGTCTTGCCTAAGATTATCTCAAGTCAGTTATATCCAGCATAACCAAATCAATCCAAATAAAAAAATTCATAACATAACAGGACCACACGATATGTATGAGTGACTATGACTGACTCTTCAACTAGGGTAAAAGCATAGATGGGGGGCATCAAGTATATCACAAATCATATCAAATTTTGAAGCAAATCACATGAAAATATAAGAATAGGTAGAACCCAGATCCAATAACACATTAGCCATCCGGTCACAAACAATAATAGTACTTGTGATCACTGTATCAGATCCTCAGCCTCAGTCTTGCCTAATTGAGCCCTGTTATCTTGACGAGCAACATCCTTGCTTGGCTGCACTGCTCCTCTACCCGCATTACCATTTCTCCGACCTCCACGACCTCATTTATTTCCTCCTCATATGCCCAGGTTCTCCACAATTGTAACAAACTTAATAACTTAACCAAGTAAGCATTGTTGCTATTGGAGCATTCGTATCCTGACCATCCTTGATATAGAAATCATAGTATAGCTTCTAACCTCAATTGGAATAACTTAATTTCATAATTCGCTAATACCCATACATGTTACGACAACAATACTAAATGCATTTTCCAAATTAATGGTGTTCATTATCTAGTCGTCCCTTAACAAAACTTCTTAAATGTTGTCACCTATAAACTTGAATCTGCAGATTTGATCTTAATCCTTTCACAAGCGACGATAGTAGCTAGCGAGACCCACAAAACTCTTAATTTCAGTCACACAACTAGGTCGGACCCAATTCCTGACTACTTCAATCTTTTGGGGATCTACCATTATCCCTTCCCTTGAAATACATACCCCAAAAAGGCAACCGGAGTCAACCAAAATTCACACTTAGAAAATTTCGCACACCCCTTTTGTTTCCTAAGAACACCTAGAATAATACAAAAATGGTCGGCATGCTCTTCCTCACTTTTCGAATAAACCAAAATGTCATCAATAAATACTATAACAAACGAATCACGAAATGGTTTGAACACACCATTCATCTAACTCACGAAAGTTGCAAGCGCATTTGTCAACCAAAACGACATAACTAGAAACTCATAGTGCCCATAGTGGGTCCTAAATGCCATTTTTGGTATATCCTCAGGCCTAATCTTTAACTGATGATCGCCAGACCTTAGATCAATCTTAGAGAAAACTAATGTATCCTGCAATTGGTCAAAATATCATCTATCCAGGCAGCAGATACTTGTTCCGAATGGTGACCCTATTCAACTGTTGGTAATCTATACACATCCTCTCTTGCTAGTGATGGTGTAACCATTTTTGTTGCTCTAGTTCGGACCATAGAGTGAAGGAGAAAAGATACCAATTTGTATCACCTAGATACCAATTGGATTCAAGTCATAGCATGAATGAGTAGAAAGAAGTGAGGTTTTTCGTAAAGTCTTATAGCCTCTCAAAGAAAAGTATGGACGTCTTTGAACCGTTCTGCAAGACTCTACTAAACTCGTTTTGGTACAACAAGATCAATGAGCCTAAGGCTCTGATACCAACTATGTCACGACCCAGACCGTCGTGACTGACACCCATACTAATCCTCCGATGGGAGAACTACTACTATAACCCAAATTAAACAACTTAACCAAAAACTAAGGCATTTAAAGATACGAAAGCAGGTTTAAATGCTAAGGAAAGAAATAGGGAACTCCCATAAACTCCAAACAAAAGACTAACAACCAAAACCAATGCGTAATAATACCTAGAACTTGAAAGTCAATGTACCAAAACATTTAAAGCTCAACAAGTCTAAGAAAATGGGTACAACCCAATTAAACGTAAGAAATCCTAAGTACTAGTCTAAGTCCGAAATGTGGACATAGGCGAAAAGAGAAATCATGGTAGCCCGGATGAATTGGCTCACCCTTGAATTCGATTGATCACTGATCTTCTAAGCGACGTCTGTCAATAGCTGCCGGAAGATGCCCTGTACTCAATAAAGAAGGAGCAAGTGCAGTATCAGTACACAACCATAGTGTACTGGTAGGATCATGCGGCTATCCCACTAAGTGCAACATACATAAGCCATTACAACATAATAATAACATGCATACACCAAACATATACAATATCAACATCATTTACGATTAACGATCAAGTTCACCATTCTCAAATTACACAGTTATGTCAAGTCAATGATCCTCTCATGGAACACACACCCAAACCGTTAGTGTACCGGTGCGTGGTATCCGTTCCAAGTTAGTGTGTCAGATCGTGACACCCATTCTAATATTTATGTCGGTACGTGGCAACTGATCCCAGTTAGTGTGTCAGAACGCAACACCTGATCCATTTAATAAGCCACAATCATAATCACAATCAGAAGCATATTCTCATAATCATATAATCAAGTCATGATTCATCGCATTCAATCATTCAACTATCCTCATTTACAATTTGTGTGATCAATAATGCAACATTCGCATACATACATGCATCATAATGAAGCAAGAACAAATATATATCACACAACATGTAATCACAACCATCACCTACCTCGAATCCAAGCTTGAATCCCCTAAGGCACTTGAATCTTTCCTTTTCGGATTCTTCCTGCTTGTTCGTGGTCTAAAAACATAAAATTAACGCATGGATCAATAAACGAGGCCTAATTACCCGGATTATAATCAACATTATCAACCCTAGGCCAAACCCTTGATCCCCATACCCAGATTATGGATTTTTCCACCATAATTTCTAGATCAAAACCCTCCCACATCGATAATTACCCACTAGTTTATATTTTACGGATTAAAAAATGGATTCGGGGAGTTAAAACCTTACGTTTAGCCTTGAATGGTGAAAAAGGGTCAAGAACTCGCTTGGGGTCGTCTCCTAGCTCTCAAAGTCGAAAGTGCAGAATAAAACGATTTTGGGGTTTATTTTCGACTTAAATCGCGATTGTCCCGCTATGGCGTGACCCCACCACAACGCTGCATCGAAACAAATGAGTCGAATTAAGAGTTCCAAACCCCCATTTCACAACACAGTTTCATCCCATGACACTCAGAATTTACTCGTTCATGCTAAGATCAGTTTCGGGAGTTCTACTCGCCCGAATTCAATTCCGTAAAGTTGTACGGGTTCCTTAACGTCTTAGCTATCTAATCATGTGGACAAAATAATAATTAGATCACCCAATTGTTACTAGATTTCCCTAGATTCGCCTGACTCCGATTTCATCCAAATCTGGACTAGGTTATGAAATTTCAAGTTACTACTCAAAAATTTTTTGGCCCCAATTCTTTCTCCATTGGCTTTTCCCTAACGACGGAATCAGGTCGTTACACTTATTCCTACAGAGAAATATTAGTAGGAAGTTGGAGAGAATTTTAAAAAAATATATATATATTTAAAGTTAAATTGAAAACAAGTATATGAAAGTTAAATTTATATTTCAATATTTCAAAATTGTCATTCGTCTTTATTATTTTATTTTATAATGAAATAGTAATTTTGAGCTATTTAATTATAATTTTAATCATGAACATGACATAAAAATAATTTATTTTGTTATGTCAATTTATTTTATTGATAAATTTAGGTGAGTGATTTTATTGATATAAATGTCTAAGTTAAGTGATTTTATTGATACAAAACAAAGTTTAATGACTTTACTAGATAAATTTCCAAAGTTGAGTGACCTTTTAAGATATTAATTCGTTCTTAAGTCAAATGAGAGGTAAAAACACTAAGGAAAATGTTTTCCAATGTTTGGTATTAAGGAAAAAATGTTTTTCAATTTTCTTATGTTTGGTTGGGTAATCTTTTGGAAAATGTTTTCCAAATCAACTCATTTTCCTCAAATTTAAGGAAAATGACTTTCCTTCAAAACTTAAGGAAAACATTTTCCAAAACTCTTTTCCAACTTCAAATTACAATTATCTTTTTTGTTGAAAAAATCAATTTATTTTGTCCCTACCCTCAAACCACCACCACCACACCCCCCCCCCCACCCAAAAAAATAAAAATAAATTTAAAGCTTGTTTTCAAAAAATGTTTTTAACTTCAATATTTTTACCACACCCTCACCCCTACCCCAACCCCCTACCACCACCCCCACAAAAAAAATAATATTAAAAGTTGTTTTTAAAAGATATTTCTAATTTCAATTTTTCATTTTTTTTATCCCCCATTCCCTACCCTCGCCCCCCCCCCCCCTTCCCCCATCATCCCCACTACCAAGACCCCACCCCTTCAAAAAAAAATTTAAGTTTGTTTTTAAAAAATATTTTCTACTTCAAATTTTTATTTTTTCACCCCTACCCTCGACGCTCCTCTCGCCAACCCCCCCAACCCACCCACCCACCCAAAAAGAAAATTAATTTTGTGTTTAAAAAATATTTTCAACTTCAAAATTTTATTTTTACCCCGATCCTCGAAATCCCCGGCAAGCCACCCTACCAGCTCCCCACCCCCAAAAAAAAAAACTTTGAGTTTGTTTTTAAAAAATATTCAACTTCAAAATTTTATTTTTTCACCACTACCCTCGACCTTCCCCCCACCCATCCCCCCAAAAAAAATTTAAGTTTGTTTTTAAAAAATATTTTCGTCTTCAAAATTTTATTTTTTAATCCCCCAAAAAAAAAAATTTAAGTTTGTTTTAAAAAAATATTTTCAACTTCAAAATTTTATTTTTTCACCCCTACCTCGACCCCCACCCCCAAAAAAATTAAGTTTGTTTTTAAAAAATATTTTCAACTTCAATTTTTTATTTTTTCACCCCTACCCTCGACCCCCCACCCCTACCCCCCAAAAAAATTCAAGTTTGTTTTTAAAAAATATTTTCAATTTCAAAAATTATTTTCAACTCTAGTAAAAATAAAAGATATTTCTCAAAAATATTTTTCATTCATAAATCAAACACTAAAATTCTTTTCCGGAAAATATTTTCTCTTCATCAATCAAACATGAGAAAATAAGTCAAAAATCTACTTGTTTTCCATAAAAACATTTTCCTTCATACCCCACATCACAATTACTATGCATATTGCTAACATTACATTACAAAATAGTCATACTAACAATCCAAAAAAAAATTAGAACCACATTAGAAGAAACAGAATAAGATGCCAATATTTAAACAAAAAAAAATAATTAATGAAAGATACTAAGGATTTTCAATAACCGTAATAAGAAGAGAGGGAGATGGAGACTGAAACAATTAGAAGAAGTAAATGTTTAGGTTTTTCCGGAGATGGAGATTGAAACAATTAGAAGATGTAAATGTTTAGGTTTTTCATCCCCTTTAGAATATGGATATAGATAACTGAGTTCTTAAAAGATGGGTTGGTTGTTTTCTTTTGGATGGATCTGGATTTGAGTTGAGTAAATTAAGTTTTCAACTGATCAGATAGTGTCACGTAATAAATGAAATTGCTAATTAAATTAACTAACATGTCCATTTGTGAAAA
This sequence comes from Solanum pinnatisectum, assembly GCA_035578085.1. Lineage (NCBI taxonomy): Eukaryota > Viridiplantae > Streptophyta > Magnoliopsida > Solanales > Solanaceae > Solanum > Solanum pinnatisectum. The sequence continues at coordinate 39,756,581 of CM069076.1, read as the reverse complement.
GAGCATATTAGTGCCATAAAAGTTAACCCCGGAGGCATTTCGTGGCCAAAAGGTAAACAAAGAGTATTTTTATACCAATTCTAATGTTTTAGGGGTTGTTTGGTACAAACATTGATAACACATGGATTAGTAACATATTGATTAGTAGGGATTAGCAATGACGAGATTAATAATGCAGAGATTATGTTTTATCTTTGGTTCATTGATTCCCACTTAATCTTGTGTTTGATTTAAAACTCTACCAAATAATTCTTCTTATTATATCATTGGCTTATTATGAGATTTTTTATTTTATGTAATTGAATCAAGGTAGATAACCGCCGGAAAATATTATTATTTTTTGTAGGATTTTCTATTTTATTTAACTAGTATATATATATATATATATATATATATATATATATATATATATATATAATTGTTATTAATTTTGAGGTGTGATGCACCACTACGGATATCCTTGATGACACGGTGTATTTCTAATGTTTTGTTGGTCAAATATATCTTAAACTTTACATAAATTTAAGGCTTCTTAAATTGTTCAATACCTAAAGATTATTTAAAAAACAAATAGTTCAAGTGGTAAATCAACGAACTACATTGAATAGAAAAAAAAGAGAAAAAAAAATTAGTGAAGTCATCAAATTACACTAAACGAATTTGGAGAATTAAAAAGAACATTTATAACCATTCCAATTTAAACGAAAAGGAAATCAAATTACGAAATAAATTAGAAAAAGAAATATGGGGATAGTTTAGTCATTTAGGGGTTTTATCCAAGGAATATTGTTAAATCTTGGATTAGTATCTCTTCATTTCCTTGGGATAAAATAAGACCATTTTTAGTATATAACTAGGGATGACAATGAGGCGGAACGGTTGTGGGCAGGGCCAGAGCCAACATGTTCTTAGGGGGTTCATCCGAACCCCCTACGGCGAAAAATATTACTACATATACATGGTTAAAATTATTTTTTAGATATATATAATAGATGTCAAACCCCCTTCGACTAGTTCGCGTGTTTACTTCTTCAGATTTTGAACCCCTTTATTAAAAAATTATAAGTCACAATAATTGACAATTCAAAATATTTAAAAGATATATGAAAAATTTATAGAAAAAAACAGACTAGTTTGAATCTCGAAATTCAAAAAATGTCACATAAATTAAAACGAAATGAGTACTTTTTAAATCTATTTATGTACTTCTTAATTCTAAAATAATTAATGCTAAGTTTAAAGTTGGAAAAAACTAATTAATTCTTCTATTAACATGAAATAAATATTTTTTAATATACATTACAATTAAATAAAAAAAAACAAAGTAAGTGAATACTAGTAGACATAGCCATGGAATCCCGAAACAAATTAGAAAGAACAGAGACGAAAGTAAAAGTAAGGAACAGATAGAAAGAAAAAAATTATTAGGAATAATATTCGAAAAGGCAGAAATCTTATAAAACAATTACTCTACAAAATTGATTATAAGCCTAATTAGCCAAGGAAGCAAACAAGATACGAGCTCCCAGAGATAGGTGAAAATGAATCACAAACATCAAATTACAAAACGTCAAAAGATACGAGCTCCTAGGGAGAGGTAAAAAAGAATCACAAACATCAGATTACAAAACATCCTTCTTGTGTGTTATATATGGTGGTAGTGTTTCGTGAAGAACCTTAATTTCCAAGAGATTGCCAATATTTCTCAAATGACTCATGTGGGGGCAACCTATTGAGTAATATGTCATCCAATCCATCAAAATCAAAATTAAAATCAAGATTAATTCCTTCAATTTTCACTTCATTACTCTGATTTTGGTAAATAGTCGTCGAGGCTTGATCAGTGGGACCCACAAATACCCCTTCTCCTATTAACACAATATTGTCTTGAGGTGGCGTTGAGTTAGTATTTGATGTTTGGCCAAACTCAGGTGGCGTTGAGTTAGTATATGATGTTTGGACAATCTCAGGTGGTGTTGAGTTAGCATTTGATGTTTGGCCACTTGAGAGGTGTTGAGTTAGCATTTGATGTTGGGCCAATCTCGAGTAGTGTTGAGTTATATTTGATGTTGGGCCTATCTCAAGTCGTGTTGGGTTAGTATTTGATGTTTGGCCAATCTCGAGTGGTGTTGGGTTAGTATATGACGTTTGGCCAATCTCGGATGGTTTTGAGTTAGTATTTGGTGTTTGGCCTGTCTCGGGTGGTGTTGGGTTAGTATTTGATGTTTGACCAATCTCAGATGGTGCTGAGTTAGTATTTGATGTTTGGCCAATCTGGTAATTGGTTCTCATACCATCCAATATTAATGCAGCATGGCTATCACATAGATAATTCGAATTCATGGTTGTATCATGTGGCTGATCAGATGTGATTAGGGTTTTCATACTAGGCTTGAATTTTTTCTTTAGTGATGGTTGTGGTTCTCCATTGTTATGATCAGTCGTGAAGAGATTGGGCCCAATCAAAGAATTAATCAAGTTCCTTTACTTTTTGATTTCTGGTTTTTTCTTATAAATTCTGCAGGCTGCAATATCCTCATACTGCAAGTAACATAAAGTAAAAATAATCTTAGTAGTCTATGTTTTTCTCAACAATATGAAAAGATTTTCATAGTTAAGATCAACCAAAAAAAAATTAAAAGAGAGGGTATATGCACATATTCGTTCTCATCTGATGATATCGAGGGAAAGGCGAGCTTGCTTGAAATTACATACTCATGCATTATCCATTCTGTGGGGATATCCACTTTGCCACCTACTGAGTTTTTAAAACGGTATTTAAGTGTGGTCTTTTAACCCAACTCAGAGCCATCTTGAGTGCATACTTTAGTTTTTTTGCTTGTTGATTTCCAATATCCTCTTCCGTCTCTTGTAACCCAAGCAGTATTTTTTCCATTTACATATTTTCGATCTCTCTTTGTGAAGAAGTGTTGGGTTATGAAGGGTGATTAGAGTGTCATGCGGAAGCTTACAATTTGCAAACCATATAGTTGATAAAATAGATAACAAAAACTTATACTAAAAATCAAAATATTATTATATCAAAACTAATATAAAGAAAAACATTGAAACTTTAGAGAGAATAAATTTCCCCATAAACAAGACTCTTAAACGACTACGTTGTGGATGTTATTGTTCTTGTGTTAGAAGAAACAAACCTATATTTATAGAGTCCTAAAACCTTTTCTTACTAGCAAAGGACTAGCTACTCCAAAACCTTTTCCTAAAAGGAAAGAATAAACCAAATATGAAAGAATATTATATTTCCTTTCAGGAAAAGTAAAAACATTTATGGTAATGTTTTGTCTTTTCTTTAAGGAAAAGTAAATCTTAAATTATGGTAAGAAAATTAGGGCAAAACCCTAACAAATCTCTCCTTTTGGCTGAATTTTCTTGACAAAGCTTGATCTATCTTCTTCATATGCTTGATAATCTTGTTCTTCACAAAATCTTCATGTATCACTGCTGCTTACCATGATTTAAAAATTGATATGGGTTAAAAATTTGAGCCATGTGTTAAAAGTTATGAACATAGTTGAAAGTGGAGCTCATGCGTTAAAAGTAATATGCATGAGTTGAAAGTAGAGCTCATGCGTTAAAAATAAGATGCTTAAGTTAAAAGTGGAGCTCATGCGTTAAAAGTAAAAATACATGAGTTAAAAGTGGGGCCCGAGCATTAAAAGTTTGCTGGGATTGAAAGTTGATTTTGTTTTTAAGGATAGAGCAACAGGATGGTTGAAAATATATTTGAAAAATTTCTCCACATGTAGTAGCACAAAAATCTTCATTATCATCAAATTGATTACAAATTGATTTGAAACCATCTTGAACCTGTCTTCAACCTCATTGAACCATAGGACCACTGGATCTTTGAACCATGTGCTCTGATACCATTTGTTGGGTTATGAAGGGTGATTAGGGAGTCACGCGGAAATTTACAATTTGCAAATCATATAGTTGATAAATCAGATAACAAAAGCTTATACTAAAAATCAAAATATTATTATATCAAAACTAATATAAAGAAAAACATTGAAAGTCTAGAGAGAATAAATCTCCCCATAAACAAGTCTCTTAAACGACTACATTGTGGATGTTATTGTTTTTGTGTTAGAAAAAACAAACCTATATTTATAGAGTCCTAAAACTTTTTCTTACTAGAAAAGGACTAGCTACTCCAAAACATTTTCCTGAAAGGAAAGAATAAACCAAATATGAAAGAATATTATATTTTTCTTTCAGGAAAAGTAAAACATTTATGGTAATGTTTTGTCTTTTCTTTAAGGAAAAATAAATCTTAAATTATGGTAAGAAAATCAGGACAAAACCCTAACAAGAAGTACGTATACTCCCCGTCCATATTAATTCCTGCAATAGTTACACTATTAAATACAACATATGAAAAAATGATGTTATATTAGGTATAAAGTAATATGTATGCCAAACTAAATAAAATCCCTCAATCTCTTTTGGGAAAAGACTTAAAAATGTCCTTAACCTATTAGAAATGATTCAAAAATGCCCTCCTTCCACCTATTGGTTAAAAAATGCCCTTAACGTTTTCTTTAGGCTCAAAAATGCCTTTTAGCTAACAAAAATATGACATGAAATTTAACTAAACAAATGGTCAATTTTCATTGGTCAACATAATTATTTTATCAAATAAAAAACCCTCACCCAAACCCGTTTTCAACAGACACTTCATGTGTTCCTATTCTTTCTTCTTCCTCTGTTCCTTTCTGTATTTTTTCTTCATCCTCTATTTTCTTTCTTTAAAAAACAACAACTTTCACCAAAGTAGCTAAGTTGCAACAATTAACTTGACAAAAAAAAGCTAAATTGCAGCATGTAGTAAACTGCAACTTTTATTCCCAAAACACAGTAACTTTCAACCCAACAAACAACAATTAAAATAAAAGCTTGAAATCCAAAAAATAACTGCTAAATGTAGATTGTAAGCCCCCCCAAAAACAACATTTTAACCCAATAAATAGCAACTAAAATGCATAGTAATATTAATCTTGATGCCGTAAGGTGGGAATTTACGTACAATATTCATTCGCATCCACATTGTGAAATGATTTACAATCAATCTTCAATAACTATTACGCAATTAGCCTTGACTAAGAAACTGATTTTTTTATACATTAAATAGGAAGAAAGAAAACAAAAATTAAATAAAAAGGGTAGATGAGGAAAAGGGGAAGGGTAAGAAAGAAAGAAGACAAACAAAAGTTGGGTTAGATTAATTTGAAATGGGTTTGGATGTTGGGTTTAAAATGGGTTTGGGTGGAGTTTTTTTATTTGATAAAATAATTATGTTGACCAATGAAAATTGCCCATTTGTTTCGTTAAATTTCATGGCATATTTCTGTTAGCTAAAGGACATTTTTGAACCTAAAGAAAACGTTAAGGGCATCTTTAAATCAATAGGTGGAAGGAGGACATTTTTGAGCCATTTCCAATAGGTTGAGGGCATTTTTGAACCTTCTCCCATCTCTTATCCCAGCAAACTGCCAATATCCCCTTTTTGCAGAAAAAATTAATCAAACTGCATTAATCTATGAGTTGCATGAAAGGTGATAAGAATTACATCTGTAGAGGTCAAATTGATGTATTATTCCAGGCATGGTATAGTTTTCGGTGACATGACGAAGAAGATAATATTGTAGTATCTCTTCATTAGTCGGACAAAACTTGAAACCGGCTGGAATTTGTTGCTTCCATTCTTCTTCTCCAGATATTAGATATGTTTTTTTTTTCTTACAAATTTGCCCTAGCTATATAATGGTAATTTCTAATATATATTGTTTTATTTTATTTTTAATTTCTTTTGCTTTCTATTTCTTTGATAGTCTATTAGCTGGTTCTCTTTTTATAGGTTGATGGCGGGTAAACACTTGATTTTTAGACTTCATAATTCTAATATATTTGAGTTCTAAACTTTACCTTGTTTTACATGATTTAGGTAATAAATATCTTTTAACTATCCCAGTGTGATAAGGGTTATTACCACAGTATACTCACATGTCTTCCTTATTTTATAAGGGTAAAAAAGTAATTTCATTAACCTTTTGAAATTAGAAAATAATATCTCTAACTTAAAATAAAGCTTAAGTATCAAGCCATTTATTTTAAAGAAAAAGAAAACTCGTGATCTAGAAACCCAAATGAAATTGAAACTAGTTTAAAGTCTAAAAAAATAATTATAATAGGTTGAAGTTTTAAGTTTACTTATCCGTACTCATTTAGGCCATTTATTTTAAGGAAATGAATTGACGTTTTAAGTAACAAAAACTCATTATCTAGAATCCTCAAATAAATTTGAAATTAGTTTAAAGTCTAAAATAATTATTTTTAGAAATATTTAAAAAAAAAAAAAAAAAAACAAGAAGGGAGGTTGCTCTCTTATTCTATATTCTATTTTCAAAAAATTAATGTAATTATAGAATAAATTTCAATAGCTAGGCATAATTTATATTTTATAAATTAGTTCTTGTATGAATAAAAAACAGATTCATGATTATTATTATTGTTAATTTTAAAATCAAGTATAAATCAAATATTTAAGTTTCTTAATATATTATTTCAAGATTTCAGATTTGTTAACAAGTTAAAAAAATACAAGCTACATACATATATAAGTCATGCATATAAGGAAGAAGCTCAAGTTACAATACCTGGAAGGTGATAATGGTTACATTCGTAGAGGTCGACTTGAGGTATTATTCCGGGCAGAATATAGTTTCCAGTGACATGACGAAAAAGATAATATTGTAGTATCTATTTATTAGAAGGACAAAACTTGAAACCCGGTGCGATTTGTTGGTTCCCTTCTTTACTAGGAACCCGTTCTTCTTCTCCCGCCATTATAATCAGTAATTTCTAATATATATTATTTTATTTTATAATATTTTTATTTAGGTTTCTATATCTTTGAAAGTCTATTAGTTGGTTCACCTTTTATAGATCGACGGTGCAAATTTTAGACAATTATGTGTTCTACTAGATTTAGACTTCCTAGTTCTAATATATTGGAGTTCTAAACTTTATCTTGTTTTAGATGGTTTAGATAATAAATTTATTTTAACTATCCAGTGTGATTACCACGATAGTAACCAACCCCCTGTTGACACCCAATTTCAGACCTCCACAATATAGATTAATCATCGAGCTTCTTCAATTTTTAAACGATTTAAAATAATTAGTGTTATAAAGTTTCGAAAAAAATAGTTTGCAAGTTATTTTAAATAGTTTTGTCACTTTTATAATTTTTAGATAATATATATGTTATATATAATTAGTATATTTTACAAATATTCAAAAATCATCTCGAAAGGATTCTATTTTGTAAATATTCTACTGATTAGTTTATTTGTATTAGAGTTTACATTTTTGGATTAATTATTTTATAATTAAGTTAATTATTTTGTCTCATTAAGATCAAGAAGTTCCTAAATTAATTATATTAATTCATCTTAATTAGATTTTAGCCGAATTTACAAATTAAATTCGATTTGACTAAATTATTAATTCACTTAGCTATATCTTATTTTAAACCCACTAAAAGACTTTATTTTTGGGCCCTTCATTCAATAATTTCCAGCAGCCTTTTCACTTCAGCAGCCCATATTCCTCTTTCCAGTAATCCAGCCCACTTTTTCAATATGACCCGGCCTAATCCTCCTCTTCAACAAGAGACCAGCGCATACAATTCTCAGGCGTTAACAGCGAGCAGAAGCAGCAAAATGACAATAAATCAACAGCGTGAAAAACATCAACGAAACGACAATCCAAATAGTACAAAATGACCTTGATAATAGCCTCCAACGTTCGCCTATACACGGCGTGAACACGGAGACAGACAAAAAGCAGCGAGGGACAGAGAGGGTACGCTGCTACTTTGTCTCCTTCCTCATGTCCCTCTCAATCCGTGCATTAGGAGCAAGCACGCGTCCTACCCCTTTCCTCTTCCGAAATGGGGTGAAAATTGCAAGAAAAGGTGTCTCCCCTAATTTGTGAAAGGTTTTCGATTTTGAATTTGGAATGGGCATTGAACCCGAATTTTTTTTTTAGCCCTTTCCCCCTCGAAATCGAGCCCTAGCTGCCTTCTATATAATTCTTTACTGTTTCAGAGAGGGGAGGGGGGGAGATTTTTTGAAGTTGAAAAAAAAAATCGAAGTTAGAGACAGTGGAAAGAGCAAAAGAAAGAACTACTATTTTGTACTTAAGGGTATAATGTTCAAAAAAAATTTCTGGTTCGTTCCTCTGGCTCTTGAATACTCCTTATATATTTCCCCCATGTATTTAAAGTATCATATCCAACTTACTCTATTATTTTCAGATTTCTAGCATTTGTGATCACCTTGTTTGCTGATTTGGGTGGTCTTCGCATGATTTGGATTATTAGGAAATTACAGTTAGTTTAGTTAAAGTTATTTTCTTATTTTCATGTTTTGTGATTGGGTATTATTTGGTCCAAGTAAGATTATACCATGTAGGTTGTCCATATACACAACTATATGTGGATTCGTTTTTTTTAATTTGCTAATGTTTGAGTCCATTACCTTGACCAACGAAATATTTTTTTTTGAAGGAGAAGTTTGATATAACAACTATTCGATTTATCTTGTTTATTTTTACGGAACTATTGCACTTGTACTAATTCCTTTTCTTCACCTTCTTGGCATGAACACTATCCCATTCGAGTCCTTTGGACCCCATCCTTGCATGGAGTTGGATTTTATTTTCTCTCCGAGTCAACTTCATCTTGTTCGAATGAAAGGAAAGAAATTACAAAGGCATGAACCGATTTACAAGTCTAAAAAAAATTTCCAAAATAGACTATACACATGCCGATATACACTATGATACATTGGTATACAGCACTATACATGATATACAGGCCAAAGAATAGCGTATACATGGCAAAAAATGAAATTACAGGCATTCGGGAGATGAAATAGGGTGTATGCATTTAGTGTATGGGCAGGTATACAAGAAACAGTCTAGTATACATCCCATATACGGCGGTATACAATTAGTGTATATGCTGGCATTTGGACACGAAAATGGGCCTAAGTCCATTATTTTTAGGGTAAATTTTAGAATAGGACAGGTCCAAGATTTGGGGAACCTCCTTTAATATTTCCTTCCTTTGCTTTTATTGGTACTTGACTAACACTGTTTTTTGGTTCATGGTTTAATTTAATTAAAATCCCCAAGATAGCTATTTCACTTTTATACATATTATATATATATATATATATATATATATATATATATATATATATAAATATATATATATATATATATATATAAAAATTAAAGTATTTATGTTATATACTTAACTTTAATTTCATTATTTGTCTTGTCACTTAAGTTATTTCCCTTTAGGAAAATCCCCCTTAGTCCTATTCCCTTAAGATAATTATAATAATGATGAATAAATAAATTAGTCGAAGTCATTTTTAGTAAAATCGCCGATCAACCGCAAGTTAGCGGGCATTTCGAGGGCCTAACACCTTCTCAGAATGTACATTGAACTCGAACACCTTTTTAATTGATTTTATCTGTTTAAATCTTTTGAAAACCTTAAGTTTTTTTCTTGATCTTTTACTAAAAAATAAGTGGCGACTCTGTTCTTTTGAAAATTTGATTTCTCTTAAACCGTAAGTTTAATAGATTCTTCGAAAGGTAGACATTTTTTCCTTTACTTATATTTTTGAATAAAACAAAAATGGCGACTCTACTAGGGATTTAATTAAGTTCTAACCATAATATTTGACTTATTTGACTAATTGTTATTAATTGTTGAATTGTTTATCTGCATTTAATGTGTTTAAATTTTTTATAACTGTCATTGTATCTCATGGCATATTCTCTTGTATGTATAGTATATTAAAGGACGGTTTAGTGGAACCGCAATCGGACTTTTTATACTCAACCCTTTTTCAGAATGACCGACAATTTATTGGTTCGTCATGCGTTCAATGGTTGTCGTGAATTCCAGCCTAAGTTGTCCACTTGGGTTCCCGGTCTTTCAAAGCCACTCTTAGTCAACTAGAGTAAAGCAAAACCAAATCCCGATATTTTAGCGCATTTTGAACTAAGTTGACCCAACACCCAAGGCGTGTTGGGCCCATTAGAAGCCCACCTTGTGTCTATTTGGCCCATTCGCCAATAAAAAGACAATCATGCTTATGTGTTTAATTGAAGGATGTATATGTATTTTTAAAACAAATCAATTATCTATGGGGGTGGGGGTAACTTACCTTTGTCTGTTTTTCTTATAGGATGAACCCAGAACATGAGCCTCTGAGAACCCAAATGGTGACTGTACTTGACCCTTATCTCCAACTTTGGTGGTAGTTCATGAACAATGGAGACAAGAGAAAAGTTCAAAGACACATAGGCAATCTCCCGTCACTGATGGAAATGGTGGCTTGGCCCGGTTTAATTGGGACAATGGTAAAGTTTTGGGACAGAGACAATATGGTATTTCGATTCGGGGAAGTGGAAATGACGCCGACTATCGAAGAAGTCCTGGCAAGTTATGAGAGTGTCGACATGTGCAACAAGAGGAAGCGTCAACTCAATACAGATCTTCTTTTCCCCAAAACATGGAATTTTGCTGAAATCAAAGAGAAACTGTCACTCGTCAAAGCCAATTGGATGGACAAGCTGTTCGAGCCAAACATTCCACTTCGAAAGTTTTACTACCAATTCGGACGTGCAAGAGCCTATGAAAAGTTCAAAGAAGAGTTTTTCTCAAAAGAAAAATGGAAGGAGATACGTCCTCTTGCCTTCGCAATATGCCTACTTGGTACGATGATATTTCCTTAGGGACCAAACTACACTATCCATCCAAGTGTAGTAATGGTCACTCATGCAACCTTTTATGGAGTGGACTACGGGTCGGCAACCAAGTACTACACTTTGGCTCCTATGATTTTGGCCGACATTTATAGGGCTTTGGACAAGTGTCAGAATGGAGAGCGTTTCTTTCAAGGATGCAACCTGATACTTTAATGGTAGATGATGAGGCACTTGATCAAAGCCCATAATCCAGAAGAACCAAATCCGTTGAGACGATCAGATGAACTTGCAGGTCACGATTGGTGGATGTACCATAATCATTGTAACAAAACAGGAGGGCTAAAATTCTGGTATCCAAGACTTCAAGGGCTAAGAGAAAAAATGTACAGTTGTCAATAGAATGTCTAAGGGTGACAAAGCAAATGGTGATTCGAGCGCAAAAGGTCCCTTGCTTGATATTTGCTGGATTAAGAGGGACTAGACCATATGCTCCCCGCTGAGTCCTCAGATAACTAGGAGGGAAACAGGAGATTCCCCAAATCGTGGACATGAAGAAATTTGCAACCGATCATGAAGATGGACAAATCTATTATATTGAAGACATACGTAGAACATGGAAGACTCGGAGGGTATTGGGTGAGCCGGTACCAAACAGGTTCCGTCCTGAATGTTCTAAGGATTACAAGGAATGGTTAAAGAAGAGCCTCGCCGAAACTATCGAGCCTGGTCCAAGCGTTCCTCATATGATTGCAGATGTTGGGACCAAACATCAAATCCGACTTCATCGACTCCAAGAGAAATATGACAAGAATGAGTTAGATTATCAGCACCGACACTCTGAAGACGCCAGGGTCATAGCTCAGTTGAAGCAAGAGTTACGAAGGGCAAGACAATGCATATCAGAATTAGATAACAGCATGGAACAACAGATTCAGTCGGTCGAGAGGTTCAGACATCAAGAAGGGGCTCGATTGGCTAGAGATCACCTATGGGCAAATAGATATGCTATGTGGGAAGAGGTCAGCATCGCCAAGAGAACCAAACTTGGTGAAAGTTCAGGAGGAGCTTGAAGTCTATTATCATCCCCTGCGTGGGATTGCTTTCATTTGTACTTTGTTTTATTATTATTTCCTTTTTGAACTCTTTTCCCCATTTATATGTTGTTAAGCATTATTTTGAATAATATTAATGAAATGTTTTTGGGGATAATGAATTGTCTTAAAAAGACATATACATCCTTCAATTCGCTAGGCCTACCCTTGGCACAAAAGGGTCACATGCATGTTTAAGACGCGATATTTGTCTGTTTGCTTGCGTACTTCAACTATTTATGTAATTTGTTGCTTTGAATGAGGACATTTTTAGCCCACTCCTTTTCGAAAATTTTCTGAAAATCTCTACAATTCTAAATACAAGTCACTACCAAAATATTCGACCAAAATTTCCTGAGTCTTGAGTTTCTAAGCCAAAAATAAAATCCTACTACCAAATCCTAAGACATTACTCTATCACATCAGGAAAGGTGAGATTGATGCTAAGATGGAAAAGGAAAAAAATATCGAGATGGAGCTGACTGAGGAGAATTTGAGGAGGAAACTGAACATGCTCACATAAGAGATCCAAGAAACCAGAAAAAGAAGAATCGAAGTAAAATTCGCTACCGCGGTCGCACGAGCGGCAAATGTGGCACTAGACGCGGAGTTGACAGCTAAGATGGCAAGATATGTTATCATGAATGAGGAGACGGTTGCTATGCGGAAGGAACATGATGTTCTTCAACAATGATATAACCATGAGGCTTCAGAAGATACGCGGAAAATGCTCTCTCTCCAATCAAGAAGCCGATAGTAGCCCTGAAGACACTCACCCTGGATCTGCTGAAGAAGTTACTGGAGAGGAAATTGTTTATAAGCCTCTTTTCCAGGGACGATGGAAAGAAGGGAATGAGAATGTCACCCTTAAAGCATATGAGTTTACCCCCCATGATTAACGCGTCAATTGGAAGAAGAATGGCTTGGATGGAGGCACACTTTATCTTTTAGGAGTTTTATTGTCTGTTTTTCACTTTTCTTGTAATCACTAGAAATGAATGAATGAAAATGAAAATTTCCTTCGTATTCGAACTACGTAGGGCTTGAATTCTCCTGGGGAGATACGTACGCAGCCTTTCAAGGCCCGACCCCTATCTTTAAAAAATTTCTTTTCCCCCTTTCATTCTACAAGGAAGCATTACATTCACATCAACAGTACCGAGAGATATAGCAAAAAGACCTTAGCTCAATGCAATTTAGCCTTTCTGAGTCGATAGCCCCAAATAAAAAAGAGCAAATTCCTGCTTGTTCAAAAAATCAGTCCCCATTATTCGTGGGTTAACATGTTCTCAAACAAAGTAACTCTTATGTGTTTATATGTCCTCTATGTGATAATTTGCATTATTTGTCCTGAATCAAAACTAACAGATTTGCCTTTGAGTTGTTTTCTCCACAGGTAGTTAGAACTGATCTGTGTTGAAAAGCTGGCTGAACACCCCTATTTTACAAGATCAAAAGGCCCTATAGATTCCTTCCCCAGTCAAAGTTCTCGGAAAGGAAAGTCAACAATGGGCGATAACGTTGAAGATACCAGCTTAACAGATGTTGTTATGGCTCAGCCCGTCGTCGCCGATCAGAATGAGTTAATCATGCAGTTGATGTAACAGATCACTGAGAAGCAGGTCGAAATACAGAAAAGGCAAGATTTGCCTAATCCAGCTTTTACTTTCAATGCTCCAACGGACGGAAGACCTCCACTTTACTGTCCTCCTTCAAGTGCGAAACAAGCTCAAAACCCACCCTCCAGTCCTGCTCATAACCTCTCAATCATCGACCTAACCACCCAAAATCCCTATTATGCCTCCACCTCTTATCAAACACCACCCTCTCCTCAAAATACCAACCTCCAAGTGTCACTCCCTCCCCAAAATGCCAACCTCCAAACTTGTACACCCCCTCAAAACCAAAACGTTAACAACCCGCAAACTTCCCTTCGTCACCAAAATCAACATACCAACCCCCAAACTTTCCCCTAAAACTACCAAGCCACTCAAAATGCCCAAAGTCCCTCCAATGCGCCACCCCTACCCAAGAAAACCACTTTCCAAATTTCGGTCCCCAATGAGCAAGACACCAATGGCTCTGAGCTCGACCATTACGAAGAGCGAGAGAGAGAGTGGAGGGAAAAGGAAGAGGCCTCCAAGCTCGATATGAAGGAAGAGATCTGAAAAGCCAAGAAAGAGTTGCAGTGTATTCCTGAAGCCGCCGGTTTGAGTTTTGAAGATTTATGCATTTATCCAAATTTGGACCTCCCGAAAGGGTTCAAGGTGCCAAAGTTTGACGTTTTCGGAGGAATAGGGAATCCCTTGGCGCACTTGAGGGCCTATTGTGACCAGCTCGTGGGAGTTGGAAGAGATGAAGCTTTATTGATGCTGCTTTTCAACCGAAGTCTGAGTGGAGAGGCTCTGGAATGGTTTAATCTCATGATGCTCTGGCTAAGGACTTTATCAAACGGTTCGCCTACAATGTGGAGATCGTTCCTGATCGTTATTTCTTGGAAAATATGAAGCAGAAATTAAATGAAAGTTACAGAGAATTTGCATACAGATGGAGGAAGGAGGTGGCTAGAGTTCGACCTCGCATGTCTGAGAAGGAAATTGTCGAAGTATTTGTGCGGGTGCATGAGCCCAAATATTATGATAGAATCATGTTGTTCGTTGGAGCACAATTTGCTGAGATAGTCAAAGTAGGTGAGACTATCAAAGACGGACTAAGAACCGGGAAGATTGTCTGTGTTGCTGTCTCGCCCGGATCTTCAGGTTTGTAAAAGAAGAAAAGAGAAGATGTGTCTTCTATCTCTTATGAGGGGAAAAAGATCCCAAGGAAAACCTCATCATACCAAGGTCGTTCTCGACCTTCACAGAGTTCGTACCCAGCCTGTTATGCACAGGCCGATTACCAAAATACCCCTCTCCCCAGTTATCAAAATATCCCTCCTTCCAGTTACCAAAGTACTCCCCCTCCTAGCTACCAAACTTCCCCTCCTATCCACTAAACTCCCCCTCATCACTACCGAAATGTCACCCCCAACTATGCCAACGTTCAGGCAAATTACCAAACTCCTCCCTTAATGTACCAAACCCCAGCTCCACTTTAGCAAAATACTCCCCCGAACTACCCAGCTCCATAGCCAAATTACCAAACCAACTCATACCCCAAATATCAAGCCCCTCGTCTAAATGCTCCAAATTATCGTTAAATGCCTCCTCCTCAACAAGACAATTACGATCCCCCCCTCCGTCCTAGATTTGAGAAGAAGCCTGCCAGAAATTTCACTCCGCTGATTGAAAGCCGAACAAAGTTGTTCGAGCAATTAACTATGGTAGGATATATTCATCCAGTGGGGCCCAAGCCGGTTGACACTAGCTCAAAGTTTTACAGACCTGATCAGAGGTGCGCATATCACTCCAATAGTGTCGGACACGATACTGAGGACTGTATCAACCTAAAACACAAGATCCAAGACCTGATTGACCAGAAAGTGGTCTCTCTCCAGACAGTCGCGCCCAATGTCAATAGTAATCCTTTGCCAAATCATGGAGGCGTCACTATCAACATGATAGAGACGGATGACGATTGGTGCGTAACAAAGGCAATAGTTTTGATCGCTCCTGATAACCTGGAAAGGGCTGTGGCTTCGTTGAGTATTAGAGAGAAGAAAGAGTTTGAGATTCTGACACCCGAGAAGGCTAATGCCTTGGTGCCACGAGAAACTTCTGACCGACCAAAGTTTGTGATTGAAATGGATGTTACCCTAGGTATGACTAAATTCGACAGGTGTTACACACCAGAAGAGTTATCCCAGGGGGTGCAGAAGAAAGAGTAGTCTAAAAGGCCGATTAGTGAAGCTGAAGCCGAGGAATTCTGGAGAAAAATGCAGCCGAAAGATTATTCAATTATGAAGCATTTGGAGAAGACGTCGACTCAAATTTCTGTATGGGCCTTCTTGATGAGTTCACAAATGCATAGACAGGCTCTGATGAAGGCCTTAGATGACACTTATGTGCCCGTGGGAACCAACATCGACAATCTAGCAGCTATGATAAACTAGGTTATTCGAGGACATCGAATCAGCTTTTGCGACGAAGAGCTGCCCTTTGAAGGTAGAATGTACAACAAAGCTCTGCACGTCACCACTATGTGTCGAGATAAGATAATTAATCGCATCTTGGTTGATGATAGATCTGGTCTTAATATCTGCCCACTTTCGACCCTGAGGCAGCTCAAATTCAATCTGGGAAAGCTTCATTAGAACCAAGTCAATGTAAGGGCTTTTTATGGAGTGCAAAGAGACATATTGGATGCGGTTAACTTAGATATTCAAGTGGGTCCCACGAATTTTAATGTGGAGTTCCAGGTGTTGGATATCAACACCAGCTACAATTTGCTTCTGGGAAGACCGTTCATTCACATGGCTGGAGTTGTGTCTTCTATCCTTCACCAACTAATGAAATTCGTTTGGAAGGACCAGGAATTGGTCATTTATGGTGATGGAAGCCATTCCAATTGGTATGCATCGATCGTCGACGATGTCTCTCGAGGTTGTGATTTCTACACGGTGGAGCTGGTAAATGCCACCGGTGATGACTTGGCCCCATAGCCTCCTATGCCTCACGAGTACAAGATGATTGCTACTGTTATGCTCCGAAGTGGTTTCAAACCAGAATTTGGGTTGGGGAAGCATTTCCAAGGGATTGTCGAGCCTATTCAAGTTCCCGCCAAAGGAGCAAAGTTTGGTTTGGGGTATGTCCCCACAGATGATGAAGTAAAGCTGAAAAACAAGGGTATTGATCATGCATTGGCTAGTCCAATCCCTCATCTATACCAGTCATTCCCCGTATGAGAATATGTTGACAATGATGGTCTTGGGGAAGAAATTTGGGGCCTTTTTGAGGAGATTGATGCAGTCATCAAGAAAAAGGCTGGGATATCGGGCATCCGTAATGCAGAACCCGAGGAGCAATTGCAAAATTGGATCTCCACACCGCTCCTGATTTCCCGTGCAGCTTGGTAGAAAAGACATGTGTTCATGCTTGTTTTTAAAATCGGTGGTAGTCTGGAAGAGGCCCGAGACCCACCTTTTATGCATTTTTACTTATCCGAAGTTTCTTAAATTCCCATGTGATGTTTAAAAAGAAAAAATGGCCCTCGGCCATGGCCATAGTTTGTGCTTGCTTTTCAATTTACATGAAAACCTTTTTTTATCAAAAATTTGTTTACTTATCTATTTATATTTTATTTTCCTAATTTTGTGTTTATGATTTCGGTAATATCAATTTAAAACCTGTCAATGTCATGTCATATTACGAGTCAAATGAACAAAATGAGGCAGGTGATGATGAATGTGAGGTGTATGAAGATGAAAATGAGGTACCCAAACATGTTGCCGAAGAGTTTCGACAATTTAAGAATCAACACAAGCCGAATTTGGAAGAAACTGAGGCTGTGAACCTAGGGGATAAGGATTGCGTTAAAGAAGTAAGAATCAACATCCATCTGACTGAAGCTCAAAGAAGGGACCTGGTCCTCTTGCTTAGATAATACATTAATGTATTTTCCTGGTCTTACAAAGATATGCCGGGGCTGAGTACGAATATGGTATCCTACAAGTTGCCGATTAATCCAGATTTCAGTCCGATAAAACAAAAGACTCGAAAGTTCAAGCCTGAGTTGAGTTTAAAGATCAAAGAGGAGATTACCAAACAGATCGAGTCTCAAGTAGTGGAAGTGACACAATATCCGACTTGGTTAGCCAATGTTGTTCCGGTTGCCAAGAAAGACGGAAAGATAAGAATTTGTGTCGACTATAGAGATCTCAACAAGGCTAGCCCGAAAGATAATTTTTCATTACCAAACATTCACATTCTCATTGATAACTGTGCTAAGCATAAGATGCAGTCGTTTGTAGATTGTTATGCGGGCTATCACCAAATTCTAATGGATGAAGAAGACGCAGAAAAGACAACTTTCATCACACCCTGGGGTGTATATCATTATTGGGTGATGCCTTTTGGTCTTAAGAATGCCGGTGCTACTTATATGAGGGCTATGACAACTATCTTCCATGATATGATTCATAAAGAGATCGAGGTGTATGTAGATGATGTCATAATCAAATCCCGAGAGTGTTCGGATCACTTGGTTCACTTGAGAAAATTCTTTGATCACCTGCGTCGATACAATTTGAAGTTAAATCCTACCAAATGTGCTTTCGGAGTGCCAGCCGGCAAGTTGCTGGGATTTATAGTCAGTAGGAGAGGCATTGAGCTTGATCCTTCCAAGATCAAAGCGATTCAAGAGTTACCTCCTCCGAAAACCAAGAAAGAGGTAATGAGTTTTCTGGGAAGGTTGAACTACATCAGTCGATTTATAGCTCAGTCTACCGTGGTGTGTGAGCTGATCTTCAAGTTGTTGAAAAACGATGCCCTGACTAAGTGGACCGGAGAATGCCAAACTGCTTTTGATGCCATCAAGAACTATTTGTCCAATCCACCGGTGTTGGTTCCTTCATGAGAAGGGAGTTCACTGTTGCTATATTTGTCTGTCTTGGATAGCGCATTCGGATGCGTGCTTGGTCAACATGATGAAACTGGGAAAAAGGAACGAGCCATTTATTATTTAAGCAAGAAGTTTACTCCATATGAGGCTCATTACACTTTATTAGAAAGGACATGTTGTGCTTTGACTTGGATTGCTCAGAAGTTGAGACATTATTTGTCTTCTTATACCACATACCTTATTTCCAGGATGGACCCGTTGAAGTATATTTTCTAGAAAGCAATGCCGACCGGGAAGTTGGCTAAATGGCAAATGCTTTTTAGTGAATTTGACATTGTGTATGTGACTCAGAAGGCGATAAAAGCACAAGCCTTGGCGGATCACCTCGCGGAGAATCCAGTTGATGAGGAGTATGAACCACTCAAGACTTATTTTCCCGATGAAGAAGTTGCATTTGTCGGTGAAGATATTTTGAAAGCATACCCTGGTTGGAGAGTATTCTTTGATGAAGCGACGAATCACCAAGGAAAAGGTATCGGAGCGGTCTTAGTGTCAGAAACTAGTCAGCACTATCCTATAGCAGCTAAACTCCAATTTGATTGCACAAACAACATGGCTGAGTATGAAGCTTGCATCCTCAGTCTGAAAATGGCAATCGATATGAACGTTCATGAGTTGTTGGTTATTGGAGATTTAGATTTGCTAATTCACCAGGTTCAAGGAGAATGGGCCGTAAAGAACCCAAAGATCACATCGTACATGCAGTATATACAGAAGTTGTGCAAAAGGTTCCGTAAGATTGAATTCAAACACACTCCCAGGACACAGAATGAGTTGGCCGATGCTCTTGCCACCATCGCATTAATGATTAAACATCCAGATACAAGTTATATTGATCCAGTGGATATAGAGGTAAAAGGGCATTCTGTCCATTGTTCACATGTTGAAGCAGAACCAGATGGTTTGCCTTGGTATTTTGACATCAAGAAGTATTTAGAAGTCGAGACTTATCCTGAAAATGCAACGTTAAACCAGAAGAAGTTGATACGCCGAATGGCCCTCAATTTCTTCGTAAGCGGGGAAATCCTTTATAGGAGGACTCCATATTTAGGTATTCTCAGATGCGTTGATGCTAGGGAAGCCGCAAAGCTTCTAGAACATATACATGCCGGAGTTTGCGGTACTCACATGAAAGGGCACACTTTGGCGAGGAAAATCCTCCGGACCTGTTACTTCTGGATGACTATAGAGCATGATTGTTGCAAGTTTGTGCAAAAGTGTCATAAATGTCAAATTCATGGTGATTTGATTTGAGTCCCGCCTCACAAACTCAATGCTATGAGTTCGCCTTGGCCTTTCGTAGCTTGGGGCATGGATGTCATTGGTCCGATAGAGCCAGCCGCCTCTAACGGATACAGATTCATTTTGATTGCCATTGACTACTTCACCAAGTGGGTGGAAGCAGCTTCATACAAATCGGTGACCAAGAAGGTCATAGCTGATTTTGTTCGCAATAATTTGATATGTAGGTTCGGAGTGCCAGAATCCATCATTACTGATAATGGAGCGAATCTCAACAGTCATTTGATGAGAGAGATATGTGAACAATTCAAGATTACTCACTGAAACTCAACCGCTTATCATCCCCAAATGAATGGAGCTGTAGAAGCCACTAACAAGAACATAAAGAAGATTTTGAGGAAAATAATTGATAATCTCAGAGGTTGGCATGAGATGTTGCCATATGCTTTGTTGGGTAACAAAACGACTGTCAGAACATCAATTGGAGCCACTCTACTTGTTAGTATATGGAACGGAAGCAGTTATACTTGCAGAAGTTGAAATACCTTCATTGAGGATTATCCAGGTTGCCGAGTTGAATGATGCTGATTGGATTCGCAAGTGGATTGACCATTTAACCTTGATTGATGAGAAGAGAATGGTTGATGTCTGTCATGGTCAACTGTATCGGCAGAGAATGATCCATGCTTTTCACAAGAAAGTAAGAACCAGAATGTTTGAGGTTGGTCAGTTGGTTCTCAAACGCATTTTCGCACCAAATTGGCAAGGACCCTACATGGTTCGCAAAGTGTTATCAGGAGGTGCCTTGGTCCTGTCGGAGATGGATGGCACCGAATGGCCGAAACCAATCAACTCAGATGCTTTCAAGAGATATTATGTGTGAAGTTCACTTGTGTACTTTTGGTATTTCCTTGTAATCGTTCCATTTGCTTATAATCGTTTCATTTAGAATTTTATCCCTCTTGTAATGAATTACGTCTGACTTGAATTCTCAAGAATGAGATACGTAGGTGGCCTATGTCGGCCTCGATCGATTTCTTTGTAATTTTCTTATTTTTTGTTAATCCTCGAGAGGGGGAACTACGTTTGACCTGATTCCTGCCTCAACGAGATACGTAAGCGCCACAACAGTTCGGTCATATCTCCCGTAAGATTTCTATTCTTCTTTACAATAGAACTGGGACAATATTTTTTAGAGGAACTCAAAAATTCTCAAGAAAATGATCTCTCCAACAAACCGAGGCTGAAGTTGCTTTGAGATTCATAGCTAGGACAGAATTTTGAGAAAATCTCAAAAAAATCCGTAATTTGCTCACCAACAGTTCGAGATAAGTCAAGACAATTAACTAGGATAGAAATTTTTGAGGATGACCTCAAAAATCTCAATAAGGTTCATCGGAAGTTTGTAAGAACTTTGAATACTTCCCAGCAAATAATTAGATAGACCTCAAAACATCGGCTTCAAAGATGTTCGTTAAGCTTGACGTGATGTGGCACCTGGCAGTGACCTTTCCAAATATTAATTTTTGAAAATTTAGTTTTCTTAAAAAATTTCTTTCTTGTTCCAATTGTTTTGCATAAAAATATTTTGTCATATCTATCAAGAAAAGGGAGATCAGAGAATTCAACCGGAGATAGTCAAACACGGAGCAGGCAACTGAAGAGATCGACACAGATCAGTTCATTTTAAACTAACAATTTTTCTGTGGATGCAGGAAAAGCTTTATGCTTCTTATACCAAAGATTGGGAATATGAGTGGCATTATTTTATTCAAATTCTCAGCAAAGCGAGGACCGTAACGAATATTGCAACTATGTTCAGATATGGAACAAACGAAAACCACGAAGAGAGCAATATTAGTATTTTCCAGCAACTAAAGATACCTGGAAGACGTTTATCTGTATTATATTATCAGATATGATAATATTCTTACCCTGAAAGTTATTTATATTATATCATCGAATGAGATGATACCACTACCCGGAGAGTCATTTACATCGTATTGTCATATGAGATGATACCACTACTCCGAGGATCATTTTTATTTGTATTGTCGATTGAGACGATACCGCCATCCAAAAAATACCCAGAAGATCACCTATGTTGCTCAGTGAAGCATTATCTTCATTCGGTATAAGGAAGGCATCATCAAAGATTCATGCATTGCAAGAGAAAAGATTCATGCATCGCGGGAAAGATGTCATGCATTGAGAGAAGAGATTCTTGCAATGCAAGAGAAAAGATTCATGCATCGCGGAGAAGCCATGCATAGCAAGAAAGAGATCTATGCATTGAGAGAAAAAACTCATGCATCGTGGGAAAAGATTCATGCATCACGGAAAAGTCATGCATGGCAAGAGAAGGAAATCATGCGTAACAAGAGAAAGAAGTCATGCATTACAAGAGAAAGGTCATGCATCGCAATAGAAAAATTCATGCATCGCAAGAGAAAGAGTCATGCATCGCGAGAAGGTTATCGTCATTATTTCTATTGCTAGAATAATATCAAGAGAATCATCAAAAACAACATCAAGAGAACTGTCAACATATTACATCAGCCTATTTTATTACTTTGACGTCAAAGGAATGGTCCATTGAAGATTAGATTGCAAATATGAAAGACAAACTTTATTTGCTTTACGTCAAGCTTGATGGAGTTGACGTCAAATGTTCAAGGAGAGAAATTAAGTGTCAACACGGTGCGGACAACATAAAAAATGATGCAACACAACGTGGAACTTTTTCTTAGCAGCAAATTGGGAAATAGTCCGAAAAGGAGTGCCAAACTCTTAGGACGTGAGCAGAGGAGCGACTTCCACCACAATCAAACCGTACCCCTATCAGAAGGCATGTGGGTTTATCTTTGGGTTTGTCAGTTCAGTTTCGCATCCGAAAATTTTTGGTCTCTACCGAAAGCAGCTTTTCAATCTGAGTGACAATGCACCAAGAGCTTTGGAAATTATGTCCGTGTAAGTTCTTAATTATGGGTGTGAAGTGCACCACATTCATGACTAAGAGGTTGCAAGTCTTCTCTTCATACTCGACTTACTTTGTCGCTCTTTCAGAACCAAAGGTTATCTTGCATAAGAGATTTCTTTTTCAACCGACAGAGTCAAACTACCAGCAGCCTGATTCTCTAGCTTGAGAGATATGTAGGCAGGCTCAATGTTGAAAACTCGGTTGTATTCCAACATTCACTCTCAAATCTTATTCCCGAGCATCCCGGTCTCTTCATAATTCGATATCGGGATGACTTTTGAATTTTTTCAAAATCATGCGTCAAATCAAGCGTATCATATTACAAGTGGCCTGAATTCTCATATAGCCTGAGATATGTAGGAAACCCATTTCTGGGTTCGACCATAATTCCTTAAGTCTGTACCGAATCCCTTTTTTAAAATATGAATACGTGGTCGGTCGAAATTGGATTAGTCAATTTCATTTTCCTCGAATTTCTTGCATCAATCCAAGTAAAATGAGGGACAGTTGTTGACACCCAATTTCAGACCTCCACAATATAGATTAATCATCGAGCTTTTTCAATTTTTAAACGATTTAAAATAATTAGTGTTATATAGTTTCTGAAAAAAAATAGTTTGCAAGTTATTTTAAATAGTTTTGTCACTTTTATAATTTTTAGATAATATATATGTTATATATAATTAGTATATTTTACAAATATTCAAAAATCATCTCGAAAGGATTCGGTTTTGTTTAAATATTCTACTGATTAGTTTAGTTGTATAATAGTTTACATTTTTGGATTAATTATTTTATAATTAAGTTAATTATTTGTCTCATTAAGATCCAGAAGTTCCTAAATTAATTATATTAATTCATCTTAATTAGATTTTAGCCGAATTTACAAATTAAATTCGATTTGACTAAATTATTAATTCACTTAGTTATATCTTATTTTAAACCCACTAAAAGACTTTATTTTTTGGCCCTTCATTCAATATTTTCCAGCAGCCCTTTTCACTTCAGCAGCCCATATTCCTATTTCCAGTAACCGTGCCCACTTTTCCAATATGACCTGGCCCAATCCTCCTCTTCAACAAGAGACCAACGCATACAATTCCCAGGCGTTAACAGCAAGTAGAAGCAGCGAAACGACAAGAAATCAACTACGTGAACAACATCGACGAAACGACAATCCAAACAGTACAAAACAACCTCAATAGCTGCCTCCAACGTTCTCCTATACACGGCATAAACACAGAGACAGACGAAAAGCAGCGAGGGATAGAGAGGGTACGCTGCGACTTTGTCTCCTTCCTCACGTCCCTCTCAATTCGTGCATTAGGAGCAAGCACGTGTCCTACCCCTTTCCTCTTCCGAAATGGGGTGAAAATTGCAAGAAAAGGTGTCTCCCCTAATTTGTGAAAGGTTTTCGATTTTGAATTTGGAATGGGCCTTGAACCCGAATTTTTTTTTAGCCCTTTTCCCCTCAAAATCGAACCCTAGCTCCCTTCTATATAATTCTTTACGGTTTCAGAGAGGGGGGGGAGATTTTTTGAAGTTGAAAAAAAAAATCGAAGTTAGAGACAGTGGGAAGAGCAAAAGAAAGTACCACTATTTTGTACTTAAGGGGACAGTGTTCAGAAAAATTTTCTAGTTATTCCTTTGGCTATTAGAGCTTTCTGTTGGAATCTTTCATTTGTGGCGTTGGAAGGAGTGTCGTCTCCGACTCGTCGTCCCAGTTCACTGCCCTGCGGAAGGTAATAACTTAACTTTTCATGTAACACATTTTTGTATGTGCGTATTCAAGCATGATTAGAAGTGAAGTATTTGTATCAAACATATCATGTTCTAATCAGTTTATTATGTTTGTATGAGTTGCATTTTTCTTTTATGTCTTTTCTTGACTATCACAAATCTGAAATGAGGCTTAGTGGGATTGCTGCCAAATTCCAGTGTGTTTTGAGATGTTTAAGCTTTTATAGGAGCTCGCTTTCTTTATTGAACAATTGGTTGCATTCTAATGTTAAAAAGAACTTTATATAGCTTTAAGCTAATGACTCGAAAAGGATAAAAAATGGATAAGAAATTGGTTTTAAACCTTTTGGACAGCAAACATTATGTATGATTCAAGCTCAAATTTGTCGGACTTATTGTGGCGTTTTTATCTCGTATAAATTTGCATGTTAAGTATGAATACTCTTTTAAGTTTACTAGTTGAGCATGAAGAGTGTAGACTCTTGAATACTCCTTATATATTTCCCCCATGTATTTAAAGTATCATATCCAACTTACTCTATTGTTTTCAGTTTTCTAGCATTTGTGATCACCTTGTTTGCTGATTTGGGTGGTCTTCACATGATTCGGATTATTAGGAAATTACAGTTAGTTTAGTTAAAGTTATTTTCTTATTTTCATGTTATGTGATTGGGTATTATTTGGTCCAAGTAAGATTATACCATGTAGGTTGTCCATATACACAGCTATATGTGGATTCGTCCTTTTTTATTTGCTAATGTTTGAGTCCATTACCTTGACCAACGAAATATTTTTTTTTTTTGAAGGAGAAGTTTGATATAACAACTATTCGATTTATCTTGTTTATTTTTATGGAACTATTGCACTTGTACTTATTCCTTTTATTCACCTTCTTGGCATGAACATTGTCCCATTCGAGTCATTTGGACTCCATCCTTGCATCGAGTTGGATTTTATTTTCTCTCTGAGTCAACTTCATCTTGTTCGAATGAAAGGAAAGAAATTACAGGGGCATGAACTGATTTACAAGTCTAAAAAATTCCAAAATGGACTATACACATGCCGATATACACTATGATACACTGGTATACAGCAGTATACATGATATACAGGCCAAAGAGCAATGTATACATGGCTAAAAACGAAATTACAAGAGTTCGGGAGATGAAATAGGGTGTATGCATTTAGTGTATGGGCTGGTATACAAGAAACAGTCTAGTATACAGCCCATATATGGCGGTATACAATCAGTGTATATGCTGGCTTTTGGACACGAAAATGGGCCCAAGTCCATTATTTTTAGGGTGAATTTTAGAATAGGACAGGTCCAAGATTTGGGGAATTTGGGCCAAAGGCCCTCCTTTAATATTTCCTTCCTTTGCTTTTATAGGTACTTGACTAACACTTTTATTTGGTTCATGGTTTAATTTAATTAAAATCCCCAAGACAGCTATTTCACTGTTATACATATTATATATATATATATATATATATATATATTAAAGTATTTATGTTTTATACTTAGCTTTAATTTCATTATTTGTCTTGTCACTTAAGTTATTTCCCTTTAGGAAAATCCCCCTTAGTCCTATTCCCTTAAGATAATCATAATAATGATGAATAAATAAATTATTCGAAGTCATTTTTAGTCAAATCGCCGGTCAACCGCAAGTTAGTGAGCATTCCGAGGGCCTAACACCTTCTCGGAATGTACATTGAACTCCAATCCCTTTTCAGTTGATTTTATCTATTTAAATCTTTTGAAAACCTTATGTTTTTTCTTGATTTTTTACTAAAAATTAAGTGGCGACTCTGTTCTTTTGGAAATTCGATTTCTCTTAAACCATAAGTTTAATCGATTCTTTGAAACGTAGTCATTTTTTCCTTTACTTATACTTTTGAATAAAACACCCCCGGTCACACTTCTGACCCAAACGGATGGCCCAATTTCCCGCTCTCTCCCACAGAAGTGAGCCAATCCTGTAAGAAGCATCACCGAATACATACTAGCAAGAGAGGCAATAAGCTCAGATCTACCTAATCAAGTTCAAGGTAGAGCTGCTATGCCTACACAATTAAATTATACACCCAGGATTTACCTTAGATTGATTACTAAACTAGAAGAATAGATCCAAGTTAAATCACTTAGCAGTAGCAGGACCGCTAACATAAAGAAGTCTAGAACAAGTAATGAACAATCAAGAAATAGAATCACATCAGAATGGACAAAAAGGTTAATATACTAAAAATACTAAAATCGTTCACCTAGAGAGTATTTTTATTGAATGGCAACTAATGACACATTTTAATAACTTCATAAGGTCTTGTAAGCAAATTTAACGGAACAAAAGGCACAATTATACCAAATGTGAACAAAAAAATCATAAAATTTTACACAGTATAACCCTTCAGGAATACATAATCTAACCTGCACGTGGTGAGCTCGGAGGAAAAGTAGAGTTGTAGAAGATCCAGCACGAACAATAGAGTAGACAACAGAGAGTGCTGTTGTAAGCAGTCCAACTATAAGTGTGTTAGTGGAGACAACTTTGGAATGATGTAGACCGTTGCATTTGTAATCCCTAGGCTTACTGGCAAGTGCACTATAGCAGCAGTATGTGCAATACAAGGATAGAACTGAAGTTGGAAAGATGTTTTCATCCATCTGCATATGTAGAAAAAAATTATGTGAGAAGAACCTCACCAACTTATGATTTTTCTTAAAAGTTCTACATATATGCACATTGAGAACAACTAGATGCCAATGAACACGAAGATTTAGTGAAAATCTCCAATAATAAATATTCAAATAGAAGCATTGATCTCGCTATGAATGAGAAAGACCCATAATCTTAGTAGATCATCAAGAAGCAAGCTAAAATTCCCAAATAAACAGGTTGTCACCACCTATAATGCTAAGACGGTCCAAGGGCTGCCACACTTTGATTAATTTGCTACCAAAGTACTCATAAAGAATCAAGAAATTGCAAATAATATTGCCAATGTTTTCACACTTGGGCTAAAGCCTGGTAGTGGCTCCACCAGTAGTTTAACTTTTGTATTGACCAAAATGAAAACCAGACATGACATTCATCCAAAAGTTTTTTTACTGATTATCACAACTCATGGATATTATGGAGAGCATAAGATTATCAGCCATGAAAAAATTCATTTGCAACTCTTTATAAAGGAGGTTTCTAAGCAATACCCACATCACTGATTTTTTTTAATTTTTTTTTATATGACTTCAAAGTTACACTTATGGGAGAAGTCTTTTGAGGGAGATGCCAAGGATATAGAATCCAGCTATCCCTCATCCCTGAAATAAGAATAATCAGAAGAGGTTCTCACTCAATACTTTATTCCTTCTACCACCTTCTCAAAGAATCGTACATCATTTTCCTTCTTGCTCCAACAGTCAGAGCTGATCTTGACTCGCAAAGAAGATGGTTCAGTTAAGTTTCTTTCCTTTTTTGGCATGTATTAATATGTTTCCTTGATAACATTGTCTCAAGGCGGTTATTTGTCAAAAGTGTTTTAAATGTTCTAACAATATTTCCCACAAAGGAAAGAAGAATTTACAACTCTAAATGACACAAATATTTTTCCTCCGCAACATTCATCAATCCTATTTTCATATCTCATGCACCTACTAATATGTGAATATACCCTTATTCTTTGCTAATGGAAATATCCACAAAAACCACCTTAATTGTCCAAGTCCTCCACTTCTATCATCTGTCAACAACTTTTTGTCCAACCAATTCCAAAATGTAGTTAGGAAAATTTATTCTTTGAAAGGTATTTTCCTTGAAAAATATTAAGGCCTTCATGATGATTTCTTATTGCGCTTGTACATAAGGACTGATAGGAAAGATTATGATAAGTTAGGTTGAGAATGGATTACATCCCTACTTTGTTTTAAGTTTCAGAAGTCTTTTTATCATTTTTAAAATTTTAGAAGTCATTCCTTTTACTAAAAACATGGGATAACTATTGTCTATTCTAATTAACTTAAGAGACATTTTCTCATTGTTCAAAGAGAGCCAAAAAGTTTTTCATGACAAGAACACTTGATGCAGAAAATTCAAGCATGGAGACAAAGCAAAGTAATTTGCTTTTATTGGACTGATGACACAGAACTTGTAGAGCCATTAGTCTAGTCAGAACATGATCACACTGTGAAAACAAGACATGATCCTACAATTCACAGAAGTAGAGCCGTCAATTAGGCCCGTTGGGCCGGCCTGACCTGGCCTAACCCGTGATTTGATTGAGCTGAGTTACGATTTTTGGAGCCCATTTAAGAAAATTATTTTTTTAGCCCGGCCTGAATAAGCTTGTCGATTTGTGGGGCTTGAGAAATATGGATAGGGTCGGCCAGTGGACCAAATAAAAATTAATTAATAATAAAAATAAAATAGAGTATTAAAAATAACAAGAGTCTAAACTCAAATTCTATTTAAAGTTTGAAATATTACAATTTAAATACAAATTATGTTTATAAAATATGTACTACATAAAATAAAAATTTCCTAAAATTTCTAGGGAATCACTACATAGGTCATAGCCTATGAAATATTGTCATAGTTTTTGTGTTTTATATGATCATTGGAAAATAATTAGGTTAATATTTCTATTTAGATACCTATGCTTTTACTTGAAATCAAACTTAATAAATATTATAAACATATAACACCATGTAATATTGTCTTGTAGCTATTTATGATAATATTTTTAGATTATAATTTGAATTAAAAACTTATAAAAAAATATACTTTTAAGAAAAGAGGGCTGACCCGGCAAGCCCGTAGCCCACGTACTTGTGGGCTGGGCCGATCATTTTTTGACCCACACAAAAAATGGGCTAGCCCGTCCTGGCCCGTCAAATTTTAAAGTCTGTACTGGTTAGCCCGAATGGGGCGGGCCAACCCATATTGACAGCTCTATTGAAAATCCTGGCTCTGCCACTGATTGTGGGGCGGGGCACGTCCAAGTTTATGCAGGATGGGACATGTCTAAGTCTAATCAGGGCTATTGCAGGGCGGGGCGAAGCGAGTGGCAGGTTTAAACTTTTTTCTTTCACTTTCCTAGTCTAATCTCTTGGCTCTCTCAACTTTAAAGAGATGAAGCTCTTAACTATTACCATCTTCTCTCTTTCTCAAATGCTTTCAAACAAGTACCTTTCTATATGATTTCTTATAATCAAATTTTCTAACTGGATTTTAGTTCTCTTTGAGTTAAATTGTCTAATTGTAATTGAGTTAGTGGTAATTTGTGTTAAATTTGGTTATCTGGTAAATAAGTGTACTATTTTAGCAAAATAACATAATAAGGAAAAGAAAAAATAGATATAACACAAGCGGGGTGGAGCGAGGCAAGACATGTTAAAAATGAAAAAAAAATGTTAAAGCGGGGCGGGTTGAAAATTCACGGGTTAAGCTTGAACCCGCTCAATGGCCCCAACCCGCCCCATTGCCATTTCTATATATTAACTAATTTTAAATAAAACAACCAAACAATGTAAATAGACTAAATTTAAATTCATAGACTATTCTAATTAATATCTCTTACCAAACATATCCTAAGAGTATTTTAGACCCTTCCCCGCATAATTAAGACTTGGGTCACTTTTTCTTAATTTTGAAATTTCTTTTTTCACGTAAATTACTTTTCACCACACCGCTGGAAGCATTGATATTAAGAAAACCGCTAAACTTTTCTATAAACCGCTCAAATTTCTCCCGCTCTCATCCATGGCGAACCAACTTCTCCTCTGCACCATCTTAGTGTTCTTCATCTCTATCTTCCCCTCTTTAACTCATCAACTTTCATTATCAGGTAATTCAAACTCCTCAATCAACGCTTCTACTGTATATTAGTCAATACAGAAAGAATTTAAAACAATCCTTTGATTTTCTTTTGGCAGAAGAAGATTTGGCAGTTCCTAGTTTTGTATTCAGTTGGGTGAACAACAATGACACATTTATGGCTGGGTCTGTTGCAACGATAATGGTGAAAGTTATTGGAAATTTTGACCCTGCCCAACTCAAGCACCCTTTCAATCCCAACATTAGTGTCAATGATAGGATGGGAAACAGCTCTTACATTTCCGGGGTTTCGTCAAATTTCGGTGCTAATTTTGGGGATTGGAAGATTTCATTCCTTCCCATTAGGACTGGGTTGTTCAATGTGCTGATTACTGATAAGCACTTCAATGTTTTTGATTCTTCATTGCATTTTCATGTCACTCCAGGTTTTATTATTCGCGAAATTTGATACTATGTATTTGCATTGGTCTGGTATAAAATAAATTCTATTCGTTTTGGTATATGAAGGTAATATGTATCCATCTGCAAGCGTTGTGTCATGGAAGAATGGAGTGAGTGAATTTGCAGCAGGGATGCTAGCTTCACTTGTGATTCTTCCTAAAGATGCATTTGGGAATAATATCTCTTCTGCAAGTGATCAAGGGCTCAACTCTTACAACTTTACATTCTCTGTATCTACTTTCAATGGTTCCGTTGCAACGATCCTTGATTTCACTAATAAAGGATGGGATATATCTGGTTATCTTGTTGCTGAGTTTATTGTAGCTACAGCTGGAACTCTTTTACTTAATATACAAGGAGATAGCCAAACATTGAGTGGCTCTCCACTAATCTTCATAGTGAATCCAGGTGATTCATGTAAGCATAAGGATGATAATATTACTATGCTCACACATTAATAAAGTTGTAATCGATTTTTATTTGGTTTGACAAAAAGTGATTTTCACTCTATCTTTTACAAACTTTTGGTGAATACTTTTTTGGCCCTTTGTTATAGTGAATGTTTCTATTGGATAGTAATTACTGATTCCTAGGTTCATCTTGCAGGATTTCTGGTTGTTTCAAAATGTTCGCTGCAGTGGGAAGTTGAAACAAAGTACTTTCAAATATTTTCTCTGGTAGAAGGTTTTATTCACCAGCACGATCAATATGGAAATCTTGTTCCAGGGTTGTATGAATTTGATGTTGAAGTTATTGAAAATGGAACAAATTTGATTATTCCTGTGACAGATATTCAATTCAGGCAGGTTGGCCTTGGTATCCAGTTGTTCTCCTTCAGCTTAACGGAACCAGGGGACTTCAAGCTTATGATACATCATAAAGAGCTGAATAATTCCATCTCAACAATGCCATTTCATTTTACAGTGTATATAGGTACTTTAGCGACTGTGTTTGCTGCCACTTACATTTCTCGGTTTCTTTCCTTTACGCTTATTATGCTCCTCATATCAACAAATTGCTTTACAATTTTAGTTGTTGTGCATGCTATTTTTACTTCTATTAGCTTAGGCATCTATGGAGTTATGTCTTTAAGTTGCTTCTGTGTCACATGGTTAGCGCTCTAGCAGTTCATGTATGATAACATTTTAGACTCAAAAGAGCTTCTCGCTGAAACAAAATCATGTCGGAGATTCCATTAGCAGGTAACCTTGTGCATAATCTCAAATTAGGGATATAGTATTTCAGAAATGTAAAGTTCCCTATCTCTTCCGGTTTATCAGATTGAACTTTTAATTGTCTTGTTAATGCGATAAGTAGCTTGTACCGTCATGATTACCTTCTGATACTTTATCATCTTGATATTCCTTCTGCATATGAAGCTATGTATCAGAGTAGGTACATTTCCAGTGTTTAGCTTCTGATCTACTATTTCAAATTTTTATAGGTTATTGTGATGGAATGAATAGTATTGTTAATGGGTCGGGTCTAAATGACTCTGTTGCTGGTGAAGCTTCAATGTTCTCTGTCTTATTGAAGGATGCTTATCTATATCCTTCACTTGTTGAGATAGAAAGCCTGCAAGTACAAGTAGTGAATGAATTTGATTCCTATCAACCACAAGCAAGCATACATCCAATGAGGATGGCCCATGGTATTAAAATTAGAATTCATTTTTTGATAAACAGTATACACTTACCTTGACATTTTTTTGATTGTTTGCCTCATTATAATAGGAACTCTATGTGGTACGAATTTTAATTGTAGTGCACATAATGATGTGAAACTTGCTTTTACTCCTCTGGCTGAAACTAACCTTGAGGTAAGGTTTTTTGATAGTGTTCTTTATGTTAAGCTTTAGAATTGACGGAGCTGATAGTTAATTTTTGGTTGCAGCCGAGAAATATGAGATTTAGTGCCTTTGATGTTAATTATACACCAGAGAGGAGTGGAATCTATGAAATTCGTGTATTTTGTGGAAACATTCCATTAAATGGTGGTCATCCATTCAGAAAGGCAGTAAGTGCAGGTACATGTTAATGCTCTTAATCTGTATGCATATTCATGAAATAGCTAATTTGTGGGAGTTAAAACTAGGAAATGAGCGCTTTTTTGCTGATATGAAGAATTGGTGCTTATATCAGAACTTTTTTATTCGGCTAGAAATAGTCCTACTTATACAGCTTGTGAATTATTTGAAAAAATCTACCAATAGTTGCAACACAATATCCATCCAACCAAACAGTTGTATATGTCGTACATTATTCGTATTAGGATGATGAGCATGGATCTTCTGATTCTCAAATTTCTCTGATGTTTCATTGCTTTGGTGCAGGAAAAGTTAATACATCCCTTTCAGGACTTGTGAAACCCAGTCCAAAAGTACCAAAACTGACAAAGAATGAAGTCACAGTACAACTCATGGATTCATATTCTAATCCAGTCCTCTTACAGCAGTCAAAGTTAGAGTTGGAGATTAGTTCAGTTAACAGCTCAGGTTCTTCAATATGGACTTTTAGTGATAATAAGAATGGCACGTATAGTGGAAATTACCTGGCAAAGGATGTTGGCACCTATGAGTTATGTGCTTCTTTTGATGGAATGCGTTTAATGCCTTGCCCCTTCGGTGTGAATGTATACACTAGTGAGTTCTTTCCTTTGAAGCTAAAAATGAAATTCTTAGGCTTGTTATAATGTGGAGTTGCCACTTTAATCGTTCAATTACACTGTCAAATTGCTAAGTTCTTGCTTTCATGACCCGACTTTATCTGACCCAAGTATTTCTTCTGCCCTTTAGGTGAGTATTTCCCTAGAGTACAGAATGATTCGGTCTGGGTCTGGGAGGATGATTCAATTGCTTTTGATGCTCTAGAAAATGACTATTTTGCTGGCCATAACATTACCATTTTTCAATTTTCAAAGGTAGGTGTACTTCCATTACACATGAATTGAAGATTATATACCTTTTGTTTTGTAACTAAAAGTTAGAGGTACGAGAAACTTCGTGGATATTCTCCACTATGTATACCGTAGGTGTATAAAAATGTGTTTAGACTTTTTTTCCTACATATGTTATCAAGTAGTCCATTTACAGCTGATCAAGTTTTTTCAACACAGAGTTTAGATTGTGTGTTTATATTTTCCTTTCCTTTTTGGTTGTCTTCTTGAAAAGTTGCCTCAATATAATTTCTATGCACAGCCAGGTCGTGGTTCAATTCTTCAATATGACCATCTCTTTAGATATACACCTTTCAAAGGATTCTACGGGAAGGATTCTTTCTCTTATACAATATGTGACGTGAATGGGAACATTGCCTCTGGTGGCGTGGATATATCCGTTCTAAGCATCCCTCCTCAGTTCGTTTCAGTTCCAAGTCAATTGCTGGCAATTGAAGATGTTATTAGTCCAAGATTCGGGTAAAGTTCTAGTTAAGATTTTGTGTTGCTTTGGTGTCTAAGAGTTTGTAATCTGGTCTGCTAACTGGATGCAGTGGTTTCTCTGGACTTGAGATTATCTATTCAGATTCAACTGAAAACATCAGCATTACATTTAATGCACAATCTGGGATCGTCTTTCTGTCTCCTATGTTAATGAGATTTTGGCTGCCAGCCTGGAGTATTTCTTCTACGTTCAGAGAGGTCGGAAAGTCTACTGAGTTAACTTTAACAGGTTGTGTAGAAGAAATCAATTTTGCAATACAGTCGCTGCAGTATTTTGGGTATGACTATTTGTACATAAATTCTCACCATTTATTTTTCTTCTGAATCTGTTTTTCTTCGGAAGTTAGTAAGCTAGTTATAATTTGCTTCTATAAGTGTCCATTTCTCGATGGGAAGTTACCCTTGTGTCGTGTAGATTTTTCAAGGGGGTCTGTGGTATAGAATGTGTAGTAGGCTCTTAGTAGAAGATACTGAAAGAACAAGTAAAAGTCCAGAAGAATGATGGGTGAGAATAAACATATTAGTTTAGGAATTAATATTATGAGCATAATTAGATAGGAATATCATATTTTAGTAAAATGGAAGGTTTTTTCTTGATAGTGCTATATTCGCAAAGCAACATGATATGTGAAAATAAAAGTATATAATTGGGAATTACTAAATTTTGGAAGTGTTTCTTTGAGATTAACTTTTGATAGGCCATCAATTCAGAAGAAAATATTGTTGTGCTAGCTTTTCATTACTAATGAACGAGTTATCGATAGAGCTGGAATATTCTTGTTCTATCAACATTTAGGACAGGTTGAGAATATACGGACTCTTGATAACTTGGACAAAAGTTCTCTTTTTAACACAATTTCTTATATTCCAGACTAATTTAGATTCACATAGTCTGATTACATGGCTATCTGTTTTCTCCTTCATCCTCTAGTGAGAAGTCTATGTAACGGAAGACAGATAATTCTTGACAATTATGAACTATTTTGTTGTATCGGCATATTTTACCTTTTCCTCTTCCGTTTTCCTGCCATAGAACATTAGTAACTATCTTATTGCCTCTCATTTCATTCATTCTAGTTGTTCTTCTTTGAAAAAATATAAAATTATATTTACACATTATAATAGGCCAGGGCACCCGGAGAGCCTTTCTTGCTAACATGAACATAGAAATCTATTTAATGGTGAGAATGACTAATAACTTTAGAGTAGGATTAAGCATGTTATGTTAATGAGTCTCATGTGTTTCTTTGAATCAGAAATGAGAACTTCTACGGCACTGATACAATTCACGTCTCTACAATGAACACAAATGGGAAGAACAGTTTAGATATTCCTATATTGGTTGAACCTATCAATGATCCTCCATTAATTAATCTCCCTCCTTTTGTTATTATGGATCAAGGGAGTGAAGAAGTATCCATTTTTAGCAGAGACAGGAACAAGTCTGCTGTTTTTGTTGGCGATCCAGATCTACTGCATTATCCTGGTACGTGAGCCAATGTGGATGTAATCAATGGGTAATACTGTAGTAGGAGATATTCCCAGCACCTTCTTAGGATTGTTAATATTTTGTAAATTAAATGGATAATGAAGGTTGAGAGTTGAGCTAATTTTTGCTGTTGAGTTATAGGTAAGAATCAAGGATATCACCTAGGGATTTGCAATTTATTTAATCAAAATAGATAGCTGAACTTTATATTCTAGAAAAAAAAACTGATTTTCTGGTCAAAACATTCTATATCTGGTAGTGTGGTGCTCTGCTGAAAATGGCTTCTATTATGCAAGTCTCACAGAAACCTCTGTCGTTTATAATTGCTGATGCGTTTGCAATATGGGAGAGGGATATGATACTTTTACATCTGAAACATAGTTGCGTTCCTCCTTCAAATCTTACAGATTTTGATATCTAAGTTTATTTTCAGGGAATGCGTCTCGTTTCTTGGTTATGTTCTCCGTGGAAGTCAGCTCTGGCTTCCTTTCAACAAAGCTTCCTGCTAACCTCATTAGCACAACTGAATTAAAATTTAAAACCAGCTACCAGTGGCAGCCTCTTCAGACATTTGTAACCATCTCAGAACATTTTATGGTCAAAGCCAAAGGCATTAGATTTCGGGGTACACTAGAAGACTGCAACAGTGTCTTGGAGCAATTGCTATATCATGTGTGTTCCAGAGATCCTAAGCTACTGTTATCATTTTCGGCTGGTTCTTTCCCTTATATCTTCCTTTGCTATATTATTGATTATTGTTTCCTGATAATATGGTAGTATCGTTTACGTAGTCTGCAATAAATGCATCAAGAACAAAGAATCTAATCAGATCTTATGCTTACTATCTGTTTCATAAGACAGCAGGTAATCAGTACAAGGTGGAGAGAATTAAGCTTAGTTCTGATAATGATTCCATTGCCCTCTGAGATCACTTTTGGTTTCCTGCGGCATTCTTTCAAATGTAGCCACATATGCTGTTCCTGGAACCTCCCCTCCAAACTAGTCTAATGAACTAAAGAACCAAAACAAAAAACAAGAAACAGTATTGGAAGATGTGATAAACAATAATAATAATTCAAGCAATATGGTTTTCTTTCACTTCACACTCATCTTTCATATTTTTCTGTTGGTTTTCCAGTTCATTCGTTTTTGTCTTCCACTATGCCAATGAACTACCAAGAATCAGCAGGTTAGCTAATGGTATATGTACCACTACTTGAGAAGTGGCATAGGGAATGTCAAAGGCAATGTCACGAGACATCCCGACTGATCTAAGATAGTTATTGTTTTCTGCAATGCAGCCTTTACAAGCACATTTTTCCCTTTTCTCCTTTTCTATGACTTCCTTTATGGCTAGTTAAGGACTTTGTGAACAATAATAGGGGCTTAGATGAATATTTGTATTTATATTGTAAGACATATACTGAAAATCCTTGGAGAAGTTATATTTTCAAATGGATTTGTTATCACTTCTCCATTGTACTGGAGAATTGCGGACTCATTCTTTGTCATATCTGTTGCTATCTATCATGTTCTGATCTGCATAACTACATGAGTTGCTTTGCAGGGTGATGAACATCGTGCTAGTCTTATTGTGACGGTGAATGATATGGGGAACTATGGGGGCTACCCTGGCTGCACTGATTTGATGTCAATGCCTCATTTTGTTGAGGTTTCTGTTAGTCTCATGAGAGAAAAACCTCTGAGTTTATTGTTTGCACATGGTAAGTTATGCATCAGAAAGGTGCAACATTTGTCATTATGAAGCTTTTCCTTTGCATTTTTTTCCTGAACTTTGTGGTGCATGCCTACCAAAGGCGCCCACTTTTTAAATTCTTACCTTACGTAATGCCAAACTCCATTTTCACCCGCCAAATACTTCAGCTTTTTGGTTCCAAATATGTTGCTTTTGGTAAAGCCATAACTGAAAATGGTGCTTTCTTCTACCTCCCACAGATCTCAGGTAAGATTTTGAAATGTTAAAATACACAGTTACAGGTCTCTGATGAGACTGTCAAAGAAATTGTTTTTCATATATTTTTATTGGTTCATACAAAATGCAATTCATGGAAAGGGAGATGCATGGTAACTTTTTGAAGTTGCATTAATTCTATGAGAAGAAGTCTAAATTTCTAACTAATTATGCACTGTTCTTAACTTTTTATCTGAAATTTCATTTGGGATAAGTGAAGCATTGACAAACTTATTAATTTATTATGGTATTAATTATCAGGATGATAATAATAAGTGCATCTGATTTGCAGTTTTTGGATCAGCAATTATTGTTGAATTCATTCTGGTGCTTTCTTTTGGTGTGATACTTCTATTCTTCATTTGCAAATGTGCATTTGTTCTCATTAATGAGAAACGAAGGCAGGCATCCCAAGATTTTGAGCTCTCCAATGTCCAGAATTCCCAAGAAGGAACAGTAAGTATGCGATTAAATCAAGAACTGTTGTCTCCACAAACCAGCATTTTATCTTTTCCTTGCATCTGCGGTTGATATTTTTCCTCAATGTGACACATCTATTATTCTTGTGTTGCATACTCTACTTGATTGGTAGTAATCAAATAAGATCTTGTATAATATTTTTTTTTTGTGTACTGTACAGTTAACCAAGGATTTATCTGATAAAATGACTCGAGTCAGAGGATGCTGTTCAAATTTCTTCATGTCTAATCTCCAGCTCTCCAAATTGCATCTGCGGTAAGTTTATAGCAATGAAATGGCTCTAGTTTGTCTTTTTTTTGGAAAGCTGGAATCAAAAGTGTTTTTTTACTGTGGAAAGATGCACCATTTTGTAAGCTTTTAGAAAGTTTGGAATCTTGTGATTCGTAAACAAGTATTAAAGCTGAGGGTTGTGATGGTGTGAATGGAAGCTTATGAAGATTAAGAATATTTTTAATTGTGTAAGGAGGATGATAGAGGATACAATACATACAGTGTTAAGTGTTTTTGAGAATGAGTATACTGTGTTAAATCTGTAAAATGTACTACCAGCAGAGAGTTGTTTCTCAGCAAAAGCAAACTAGTTAGTTGCAGTTCAAATATGCAGAAAAACTTATTCAACTGGATTCTCTTGCACTAAAAATGAAATCGTTGGTCTTAAGCGGTTTGGTTTTACATGGTGAAAACATAAACTACATATTTCAGGTCATGCCTACAGCTTGGAATTGGAGGATTTCCTAAAGCCACCAAAACTTCTTCAAGTGATCAGCTTGAAATGACTTCTCCTTCTGGGCCAAGTGCTGCAGCTTCTGCAAAAGATGAGCAACTGGAAGAGCTTCCCTCAAGTTTATTAAGATGATCAACTTCTTTTTCATAGTCTGCTTGTGGACATTGTACTATTATATGGTGCACTAGATTATTATTACCTATAGCCAGCACTTGTCAATACTAATGTTGCAGGAAGTGAAGCTCGTTATTTGTAGTCCATTGGGGTGGGCATAGTTCGGGTCAACCCAAAATCCAAACCGAAATCCAAACTTTTTGGATATTTGGTTTGGATTTTATTTTTAAATTATGGATTTCGGATTGGATATGCACTATAGTTGTACAGTTTTTTAAATATCCGAATTTTTTATGTCTTATATTCAGCTTTACCCATAGTATATTTGTGTAATGCTAATAATAAGTCTAATTTTTCAAGGGTCCAATAGATTAGTACCACATAACTTTGCCCATTATAGTACTCGGTCCAATATGGAATTATGCGGCATGGGCAGCAAGAAAGCCTTAATCCTTGTTGACGGTAGAAAGTTCTGCATTTTAAAAAGTAAACTATTAGGTGAATTGAGGTTGTTAATTGTTATGATCTGTTTTAGAGAGAAGGTCAAAAGTCAAAACTAAAAGTTCACAATATTCAAACTAAGTACAAAATATATCTTATCAAATCTGAAAATTGAAATTTTTATATCTAATCCAAACACATTCTGATTGAAACAATTGTTCGAATTCCTTATGATATGCAATTGAAGTAGGTTCTTGCTAATGATTTTTAAAAAAATGAGGGGAGGGGGAGGGGGAGGAGGAGGGGGAGGGAAGAAAATTCAAATGTGTCATCGAACTTTGATTATTTATGCCATGTTGGGCTCAATCATGTCACTCCCGTTACAAATAGGGATCATTCGTGCTATTATTTTTTAACGAATAGTTTTGATGATTTTGCAAAACTATTCTTTCCACATGACCTCATATCTTATTAGAGGTCCATGTCACGTAAATTAGAATTGGTCAAAAAAATTCAAATGGGAGGGGTGTATTTAAACCTAGTTTGTCAAGTATAGAGGTGTTTTTAAGCCTATTAATAGTTTGAGGACAAAATCAATAATCCACACTAAATTCAGGGTTGTTTTTAATATATGGGTGTGTTTGGTATGAAGGAAAATGTTTTCCTGGAAAACAAGCAAATTTTTGACTTATTTTCTCATGTTTGGTTGGTGAGTAAAAAATATTTTCTGAAAAAGATTTTTAGTGTTTGGTTTTTGAATGAAAAATGTTTTTGAGAAATATCTTTTATTTTTACTAGAGTAGAAAATAATTTTTGAAACTGAAAATATTTTTTAAAAACAAATTTAAATTTTTTTTTGGGGTTGGGGGGGGGGGGAGGGGGAATCGTGGGTAGGGGTGAAAAAATAAAAATTTGAAGTTGAAACATATGTTTTAAAAACAAACTTAAATTTTTTTTTTGCGGTGGGTGGGGGGCTGCCGGGGGCGCGGGGGGGGGGGGGGGGGAATCGGGGGTGGGGGTGAAAAAATAAAAATTTTAATTTGAAAATATTTTTTAAAAATAACCTTAATTTTTTTTGGGGGGTGGGGGCTGGAAGGGGGTGTTGGTAAGGGGTGGTCGAGGGTAGGAGTGAAAAAATGAAATTTTGAAATTCAACATATTTTTTAACAACAAACTTAGAGGGTAGAAATGAAAAAAATGAAATTTTGAAGTTGAAATATTTTTAAAAATAAACTTAAATTTTTTTTGGGGGCTGGGGGGCTGGTAGAGGGAGGTGGGGTCGAGGGTATGGGTGAAAAAATGAAATTTTGAACTTTAAATATTTTTTAAAAACAAACTTTAAATTTTTTTTGGGGGTGTGCAGGGGCTGGTAGGGGGTGAGTGGGGGGTGGTCGAGGGTAGGGGTGAAAAAAAAAAAATTTGAAGTTGAAAATATTTTTTAAAAACAAATTTAAAAATTTTTTTGGGAGTGGGTGGGTGGGGGGTCGAGTGTAGGGGTGAAAAAAATGAAATTTTGAAGTTGAAAATATTTTTTAAAAACAAACTTAAATTATTTTTTTTTAGGATGGGGGGACTGGTAGGAGGGAGGGTCGAGAGTAGGGGTGAAAAAATAAAATTTTGAAGTTGAAAATATTTTTAAAAATATAGTTTAAATTTTTTTTGGGAGGTGGGGGTCTGGTAGGGTGGGTGGGGGTTCGGAAGAGAGTTTTGAAAAATGTTTTCCTTAAGTTTTGAAGGAAAGTTATTTTTCTTAAATTTGAGGAAAATGAGTGAATTTGAAAAATATTTTTCAAAACATTTAACTCAACCAAACATGAGAAAATTGGAAAACATTCTTTTACCAAACACACCCTATATATGTGCGTCTTCTCTCTCACTCGGAAAAACTAAAAAGTACTCAGAACGATTGCCGGTGAATGGACTCAACTGCCACAATTTTACATCGGTGACTAGAATTGTAAAGATGACGAAAGGAACAGTGAAGAAGAAGATGACATTAAAAAGATCGCCAGTTATTCATCAAGAAAAGTCACATTCTCGAAAAGACGCACTGGTCTTTTCAAAAAAGCTCAAGAACTCGAAACCAAGTCGGGCGCTCGAATTGCTTTATTAGTCTTCTCGCCGTCCGACAGACTCTACACTTCCGGCGATGTTTCCCTCTTCGAGAATAATGGAGTTTCTTCAAAACCCCATCTTTCTACTGAAATTGCTTCGAATTCATACGTAAAACCAAGTACTCTGCGTTTGAAAAATCTCAATGTTAAAGGATGTAGTGAAATTTTCTCACCGACCGGCGTATTTTATAGTGCCAGCGAGATTTCCATCGTCGAAGACAACTGGAAGAATAATGGTTTTCTTCAAATTTTGATATTTCTACTGATTTTAGTTCGAATTTCTATGAAGATTGGAGTACTCTGTGGCTGGAAAATTTCGATGATGAGGAATGTAGTGAAATTTTCTCGCCGCCCGGCGGCTTTTACAGTTTCGGTGAGTTTCCCATTGTTGTCGACGACTTGAAAAATAATGGGTTTTCTTCAAATTTCGATCTTTTGACAGAAATTTCATCGAATTCATATGCAAAACCAAGTACTCTGCATCTGAAAAATTTCAATGTTGAAGGTTGTAGTGAAATTTTGTCGCCGGACGGAAGATTTTACAGTTCCAACGAGCTTCCCATTGTCGACGACAACTTAAAGATAAATGATTTTTCTTCAAATTCCGATCTTTCTTCTGATTTTGGGTCGAATTTATATGAAGATTGGAGTAATCTGTGGCTGGAAAATTTTAATGTTGAAGAATGTAGCAGTGTTAAAGAACTTGTGTTATTGAAGGAGAAATTAGAAGAAAACAGAGATGGACTTATTTTGAAGATGGAGGCTGAGTTTATTGAGTCATTACTTGTTTGATTTTGATATGAAGTTTAATTACATTACTGGTGTATTTGAATTTTGAAATCATCAGTTACTTGGAAAATATAAACTTATACAATTAAATTTTTTTATAAAATA
Organism: Solanum pinnatisectum; assembly: GCA_035578085.1. Taxonomy (NCBI): domain Eukaryota; kingdom Viridiplantae; phylum Streptophyta; class Magnoliopsida; order Solanales; family Solanaceae; genus Solanum; species Solanum pinnatisectum. The sequence continues at coordinate 39,714,214 of CM069076.1, read as the reverse complement.
CAAAACAAAAGACAAATCATAAACAGAGTTACAAAATAAAATAAAATAATTCAATATTACTCTTATAATCTTAATCATTAAAACATACCAAATTAATTCACAACTTTTACATTCCAGCCAAAGGTATCCTTTATTTTCGTCCCTCTTCTATCTTCTTTTTTGTAGGCTTCGTTCCAAACTTTTTTATTTTTGAATTCTATTATTTTTATCTAAAATTTTTATTAAGCTCTGAAATTAGTGTTTTATCTGATTTGATATCTAAAGCTTTTTCTTACAAAAATTTATGGAACAATTTGTAAACTTGTTTGTATGTTTATGTTTTGTTTTCAGTATAAAAGTGTTTCTTATTGTGAAGTACCATAATTGGTTATCACAGTTAATAGAAGGACTAAAATAATTGATTTTAATTAATTATAGGTTAAATCTATGAAGTAAGATATCATAGGGATCAAACTCAAAATAAGGCAATAACATAGGGACGAAAACAATTATATTTCCTATATTATATATAGATTCACTAATTACATTTTTTTTTAAAAGATTCATTCAGTATATATGTGAATCAGAAGTTTTGTCCTAATTATCCTCTGTTTGAATGTTAAATGCTAAACATGAACAAGTACTAAAAATTTAATATTGACAGAGAAATATATATATTTGAAATTTTATATCAGGAGATTTTTTTTTTTGAGATGTTTATCTGCAAAAACACTAAAATGGAAGATCATTTCTATAATTAACCAGTAAAATCATCATATGTAGACCTTTGATTTATTACTCAACAATTCCATCCAAAACCTCCTACAAAAGCCGTACATCATCTGCCTGCACATGACGATGAAGAAATTGTGACATATAATAGGTGTTGAATTTTAGCAATTTTAGCATAGCACTATAAATTTTGGAAGTAATTAAAAACAAACGTTGGAAATTAATTAATTCTTTTGAAAAAAAATGTTTATAAAATTAATCAAACAAAGGTGTAAATTTAAAAATTCAACCACATATATCCTTTAGCTAGTATAACTAGTGTACAAGTCAAATCGTAAAGTCAAATCGAACCGACGAATCAAATCAAATCAAAAAAAAAATCCGATTTGTGGTTTGGTTTGGTTGGTTTGGCGATTGAAAAAAAAAATCGACCACTCTTGGTTTGGTATTAAAAGAAAAAAAGTCAAATCTAACCCAAACCAAACTGACATAATATATATATATATATATATATATAAATTACTATTATTTATAATCTACTTTGTTAATATATTTTTAGTTAGTTTATAGTTTTCAATGTTTATATATTTTATTTCAAATTTGGGCGTGTAAAAATTGTAAACATTTTATTTTGTATTAAGATCCGAAGTTACAATTATATTGTTATAGTTTTTCAAATTCGAAGTTAACAATTTACTTTGTAAATATTTTGTTTTGTATTCAGTTTGTCTCTAGTCTTTAATCTTATTAATTTACATAATGAATGTTAATATTTCAAAAAAATATTTTGTACTCATGTGAATTTTATCGTCTTTTCGAAATAACATTTTTTAAGTTTAGCTTATCACACAGGTAAGTGAAAAAATATTTGATCTCTTTTTCAAATACCGTATAGTTGTAAAAAATTGAAAAAACCAAAAAAAACTAAAAGAACCAATTAAAGTCAAAACCGAAAAAACCGACTTTATGTGATTTGATTTGTTTTTTAGATTTAATAAATCGACATAATTAATTTAAACTTTTTCTAATGAAAAATCAAACCAAATCGATCTATGTACACCTCAAGTACGACTTTCAGACCCAGGACGAGGAGTAAACTTTTTGTATGAGTATTTGGTACATCAGACATGTATCCTCCCGTGCGGTTTAAATAGTCAACTCATAATATTTTATAGTAATAATAAATATTTAAAAAGAATTATTACAAAAAAAAAAATCAAAATAGAAAGTACCATTTTTTTATTTTATTGTAATGAAGCCAAAAGTGTGTAAAATTGAAAAATAATTGTTGTTACGATATCAAATTTTGTAGAGGACCTTTTATTCCTCCACTTTTTAAAAGTGTATTTTAAAAGTATATATGTGCTCACGTGGACACATTACTATTAAATAGTACAGGGCAAAAAATCCTCTATAAAGTTCGGTATCGTAACAACAATTTCGATGAAAGTTCGATATATTTCAAACGTTTTTCTTTATTTTTTTTGTTTTCTGAATTTCAGTTTGAAAAAAAAAAATAGCACTTGTGCTTACCTAGTCGTACCTCAAGCTTTAAGAAGAGTTCCCAGGAAACCAAATTTTGGGAACGAAGCAGCAGCACAAAGCGAAGGAGAATTTCTCTTCATCTACTACACATTGTTGGTCTCCATTTCCATTTCTTTCAGACTTTTCATATATATATATATATATATATTCTACTATGTATGCGAAAATTCAAACATTCACCATTGCCCGAAACCTAGTGTGCAGTAGCGGTAGAGTAATCGCTAAATCATTTTCATCAAGGAACATGGCCACCACCGGCGCCGTGGCGGCAGAACATCAGAACCTCATCAGCGTCGGAAGTAAGATCATCGCCGTCGGTCGTAACTACGCCGCTCACGCCAAAGAACTCGGCAACGCCGTGCCTAAGGTTATTCTCCTTCTCTTTCGCTATCTCTGTCAACTCTTATCTCTGATTGATGCTTTGTTTAAACAGGAATTTTTAGTGTACTATTTTTAGGTGTAATTTTTTATTTAACTACCTTAGGAGGCAGTGATTTTATGAATCTGAGTTTATTTGATGAACTGATCTGTCACTGATGATTTAAGGTGATATTCGATGTTTTTAATAAGTGTAATTGTTGATTTAACTTTGAAGGAACCAGTGTTGTTTATGTAACCAATATTGTATTTATAGAGCTGATCTGTAATTGCTGCTTTTGAGGAAGCTGGTTGAGCATAATTGATCAGCTCGTGGTGTTTTTATGTGTAGTTATGATTTAGCTTTTGAAGGAGCTGGTGTTGCCCTAAACTTGAAGAATTGATCTATGAATAATTTTTTTACCTTTCGAAAGAGATGGTGTTCTTTATGAAACCAATAGAATCATATTTAGAGTTTTGATCTGTGATTGATGCTTTTCTTGGAGATGATTGAGCATGATTATTGTACTAGGTTTATCTATGTGTAATTGTGATTTAATGTTTGAAGGAGCCGGTATTGTTTATGAAGCCCACATCATCGTATTTAGAGAACGGAGGGACAATAGAAGTTCCTCATCCATTGGAATCACTGGATCACGAGGTGGAGTTGGCAGTTGTCATCAGCAAAAGAGCTAGGGATGTACCTGAAGCCACTGCAATGGAGTATGTTGGAGGTATTATATTATCATTTGATGTAGCATACTGTACATTTTTCAAATTTGGCAAACCTTGTTTGCTTGATTTTGTATTTTGATTCTTAAAGTTGATCATTTGAGCTGAATTTGACTTTATTTTGCAAGTCTAGCTCTCTAATTTTGTTTGATATAATGCATATGTGATTGTTATTGTAGCTAATAAAAAGAATAAAGTGCCTCAATAGTTTGTTGACTTGTGCAATTTTTGACATCCAATGCCATTTGTTAGGTTACAATATGATGTTGATCTTCTATCATGATTTTTCATTTTGTCCATTCAATTGTGTCTATTCTCTAAGCTACTAAAGCATCACATATAAGAGAAAGTTACTGCTGGGAGCTTTCTTTTGACTTGCGTCTTAATTGATAAAGCAGAGAATTAAAAATTAGAGTGCTCATCGGAGATACTTGCTTCTGCCACTGAAAAAGACTTTTTCTGATGCTAAGTATTTGTTCCAGGGTGTACTGGATTGCTGTTACTGAATGGTGTGTTTTTCTTTTCTTGATAGATTTATCAGCATAAATGCTTTACCAATCCTGAAGATAAAAGAAATCTTTAGAGATGTTAACTTACTTTTTTGGTTGGAGATCTTTGACAAGCTACATTAAATCTTTCCCTTTAACTAGTGCTCAGATAATATGTTGTTCCCCCGACCTATCAATTGCATGACTCAATGTAGCTTTTGCACTATTCACTGGTTTAAGGTTATAAATAGAAGATATTTAAGCAGTGAACCTTACCACACAGTAAGAACTCCTGATATTGGGTGTATAGAGGTTCTAATTACCCTGAAAATCTAAAGAAAAAGACGGGGTAAAAGAAATAAAGAACTCCTCTGCTTTGAGGTAATCTCTAGACTCCATTTGATCTCTTATCACCTATTAGTTAAATTCCACAGTGAACCAGTTAAAACCTCTATGATAAATCTACAAATGTCAATGTAATAATGTAAAAGCACACTACAGTCAACCTCCTCCACCTCCTTGTCATTATTTATTTCATCAATCTCCTAGTTCTTTTTAAGCTGAAGACCCTAAAGGCTGTTGTGTGGATTTGAGTGAAAAAGCTGTTCTTTCTTCTCTGGTGTTCTATTTTGCATACTTTGGCCCACACTCTTAAATTAGAGTATATTGTCAGGATCTTGGATTTTTAGAAAGAATTGCTAGTGTTATTAAGGATGGAGTTACTGAAATAGAGATCTGGAAAGGGAAGGAAGTGCAGAAGTCACAGTTGAGTAGTGAATTTATCTATGTGAAGTAAATGTCTAATGTCCTTACTTGCATTATAGATCACTAAGATTTCTGAGGTAACTTAAATAAGTATTCTTAATTCAGAAAGAGAACAACTGAACAGGTATAATGTGTAAAATTGAAGTTATTCAACAACTTCAGCAGCATAGAAAGTTTTAGGCGGAGATCCAAGTTTCATAGACTTCATGTCTGAGGCTTTTGTTGATTGTTGATTCAACAAAACTTAACTAATACGGTACAAAATACCATGGTAGAGTCAGATCAAAGACAATACCAAGTGGCAAAAAGGATGGAGAGATTGAGTTTGATTTCAATGGTGGGATTGTTTTCTGCAGTAAAAAGAGAAGAACGAAGAAGATGTGATTCAGAGGGAAAAAAACGACGGGATATGAGGGGTGTGGGTGTAAAAACTTTTTTTAATCTATTTTGGCTCAAGATCTTTCTTTTGGACTATTTGGGATGCCCACATATCATTGTTTCATTGGTTTCTCTTCCACATCACTGCGTGATAACTTCACACATTATTTATTTGCCTTTCTTGGTATCTTGTGTTCAATAGATATATATTTAACTAACAGTAAGTGTTCAATAGGTCAGACCTTAGTTGAGGTGTCTGAAAATTACGGGCATATTTGAGGGTTTGTCCATGTCTTCAACCAATCATGTTCAATTTCTATTTTAAGTATTTTGCAAATAAAATGCAGTTACTGAATGTAATAAATCATGAAAGTGAAGTCATGAGTTTGTTTGCGAACCTGGAAAGCAAATTCCTGTAATAAGACAATATGTGAGCTCTATTGTAAATTATGTAATTCTTTTCATAATATTTCGTCATACATTCTTTCTCAAAAGAAAAAAAAAAAGACTTTCTCAAAAGAATTTCATCATACAGAATAAGTATGACAATGATCTTGCACTTTATGAAAAAGGACGGTCTTCAAAATGAATATATAATTAATTCTATTTTAGGAGAAATAAATGTAGAACGGGGATGAAAATAGCTCCACAGAAATGTAATTTCCCTTTAGAAGTAGTACCAGTTAGTAATGATAATCTTTGTGGGTAAGGCAAGCAACAATGATGATAATAGTACACTGAGTAGCTAGAAGTTGAGTAGATGATATGAAAAGGCAATTTGCTGCAACAATTAATATGTCATAGCAATGTATACGTGATACAGTATATGATATCATTGTCTTCTAGTTACTTATGTAAAGTTTCATCACTTTTGGTTGTACTTGAGCAAGTAATCATGATGTAGAGACAATTGTATAATCTTCACAAGTTTTTATATTAGTAATGCTTACCAATTAGTATGCAAGTGCCTTGTAATCACTATTACAAATATATATTTTCACATGACATGCAATAGTTGTTCAGGTGGCAAAGGCAGTGAAATGCAATCAAGCTTATAACAGGAAAACATGAAGTTTCAATTTAATGAAGCAAGATAGCATGACGTGTCAAGCTAATAGTGATACAAAAATAGCATGAGGTGTCAAGCTAATGTTACACCCGTAAACTTAAACTTTCATTTAGAATAAATATAGGCATTCAAAAACCATATGTAGCTAAATTTCCTACTAGTATAAGTAATATTGTTCTTTAGCAGACCCATGTTGAAGCAAGCGAAGCAATTATATTGTTCAAAATGGTTATAAGTAATGGTACTTAGCCGTGCCATTTTCTCTATCTGAAGACGTGTTCTGAAACTTTTGGTATAAAGTTGCATTTTGGTGGTGTCAGATTTGGCACTAAATTTGAGTCATTTGTTTGCCCGAATAATCGGAACTTCTTCCATGCGAAGAGCTGATAAGAAGAGATCAATAGATTTAGCAGTTAGGACCCCACAGTGGACGCCAAACTATTGAAAAATTATCTATGGTTAATTGGTGAAGGAGTACCAATAGCATAAATGTGAATATAAATCATAAAGTAAATGCAATAAATGTAAAGAGACAAAAATATACAACTAAAATGGAGAGGAGTAGAGATCTTATTGATCATGTATTTTTTTTTTTTGATGACCGTGTATTGATCATGTATTATTGAGATACAACGAGTGTTATATCAAAAGGAAAATGTAATAGTAGTCGAGATTACGTATCCACCTTTGTTGCTGGAGAGTTGTGGGGTGGGGGCTCCCTATAATTGTCTGTAATATTCTCCAAGTGTATGCGAGGAGATGTCCTCTGTTGGAATGCCTTTGCAGCGAGCTGAGAGCTTTTGTATATAGTGGTCTAAGAGTTCAACTAGCTACTACTTTGGTTGGTGGTAGTTGAGTCAAAAATGGAGTCCTATCTTAGAAGTGGGAAAGTAGCTCCTTTATTTATGCAATAGTTGCTGAGCCATGTCTTAGAGAATGAGAGAGTAGCTCTTTACCTAGTGATCAGACAATTACTTTTTTTATTTCATCTTAAATGATTGTATTGCCCATCCAAGTATGATCATGTATAGAAGATTGTATCACATGTTACAGGAATGATTGTATGGCCTGTCCAGGGACGAGCTTATAGTCTGTACAGGGACAACTGATTGATCCGTCCAGGGGACAAGCGCATTGGCCATTTAAGGAAGTACGTGTCTGAGCGACATTGTGGACAATTTAGGAACTATTGCTCAACCATGGTATCGCTAATACAATAAATTAGATACCAGCGTCGAGTCATTAGGCGGAGTAAGGTCGTTAGGGGCTGCCCAAGTAAGCCCATGGCAGCACGTGCTATTTTTGAATACTATAATGACAGGCTACAATAAATGATTTTCGAGGCTCAAGTTGCACGGAGTAGATTATTGGGCAGCAAGGCTTTGATTGAAATAGATTAGAAGTAATTAATCTGGATTCAATTTTGTTTGCTTGCTTATTTCCTGTTTCTGTTTTGTTGGAGAATTTTCACATTCCACCCTATGCCACAGAATGTTGCAGAACATTGGCTGCTTTTGAGAGTTTTTTTTGTCTCTATTTGAGCAAAAAATCAAGTTGAGGCTTGCCATGACATTTGTGATCGTTGCGAACATCAGCCAAGCTGTGTGGGTAGCACAGCCACTTCTTGGGCAATAGATTTAAGACCTCATGAATTCCACCTGAACAATTTTGGGTTGCTGGTCCTTGGCTTAGGTAAATACTGGGTGTCTATCTGGCCAAGGTTCACTTGTCTGCTTTCAACTTTAATCTACTTTTTTGCTGGAAATAAGTTTATTTAGAGTTATTCAAGTAGCTTATTAAGCTATGTCGATCGATTTTGTGGGATACCCTTTTTGTTTTAAAAAATGGAAGCAGTGCAACAACAAAACAAGGTTATTTTGTTTGGGGATTGTTTTTCCTTCTTTCTGTGTCTCAGTTCTTTAGACAAAATTCATCCATTCACTTTTCTTCTGAGCCTGCATTAGATTGTTTGTCCCAATAAATATGTGAACTATAATCAGGTGGTTGAACATTCTGTGTTTCAGGCTATGCACTTGGTTTGGATATGACTGCGAGGGAGATCCAAGCTACTGCAAAGGTTTGCATTCCTTTACATCATATACTTTGAATACCAATGTCCATTTGTGTTATTTATTTCTGTTCTTCAATTATTACTGTTTGACTTTCATTGTCATTCTCAAGGATGACGATACCAACTTTTACCAATTCAAACTGACAGTCTGCAGGCCTGCCATGGACTGTTGCTAAGGGCCAAGACACATTCACTCCTATCAGCTCAGTTGTAAGAAGTTTTGGCTATGTCATCTGTTGGTTATCATTTTTCTCTTTGTTTTTCCCTTAAATTTAGATGGTTTTATATATCATTGTTGAGATTATTTGATGGTCATCTTTCCTTTTTTTTTTTTCTTGCAGTTACCACTGTCGACGGTGCCAGATCCCCATGACATAGAATTGTGGCTGAAGGTGATAATTTTTTCTTGTTGCCTGCTTGATGTTGGTCTTCACAACTGCAGCTGATCATGATCTGCTACCCTGCAGGTTGATGGAGAACTTCGGCAAAAAGGCTCAACAAGAGATATGATATTTAAGATCCCATATTTGATTAGCCACATAAGTTCTATCATGACTCTTCTCCAGGGAGATGTTATTTTAACTGGTAAGACGATTCATGTTACTTTTTTGTTCAATTGATAAATAGCCTTCAGCATAAGTTATTTTTCTTTTTGAATTCACATTGCAGTTTATTATAATTAAGAAGTCATTGAAACATTTGCAATTGTTAGGTCTGGATTAATAAACTGAGGTCATTAGGCTTCTTCTGCTGTGAGCTTGGTGTTTTCTTGATATATATGTGTCTGATTTTGAGAAGAGGAGCGTGTTTTTGTTGGTCTGCTACGTTATTGGATCTCTCTTGGCTTCCCTCCATTGGCTGTTCTTTAATAATTTACTTAAAGGCTCAATGTTTGTGTATAAATTGAGAAACAAAGGAAACTGATTTGGTTTACACTAATCTTTTTTTCTAAAAGAATGCTGCAAGCTGGTTCTGTTAATAACTAATTTGGTAACCCAACCCATTGTTTTCTATATTTCACTGAGCAATTAATTTTGTTACTTATCGAGATCTGTTTCTAAATTTCAGCAAGTTCACCTTGTTTGTTGGGAACATTAAAACGTTCTTGTTCAAGTAATACAATTCTTGTTACAGTTAGTTGATTCAATGTTTCGATTTGCTGAATTTCTGTAGGGACTCCCAAAGGAGTTGGTCCTGTTAAGGTTGGTCAAAAGATTGATGCTGGCATAACAGGTCTCCTGGATGTGCACTTTGATGTTGGAAGACGCCCAGGAGCAAATTAAAATAGCAGTGATTCACTATTAGTTATCTTTTTTTGTTTGTTGTATACTTGAACCACTTGTTTGTGGATATTCTTAATTTTCCCTCCCATGATTACCCAGATATGTTGTACAATAATAAATCCACCAACTTGTATCTTTCAAATAAATTTACAAGTTGAAATAGATGCTTGATTTTTCTTCAGTGATATGCTTATCTGTACCCTTTTTAGGTGAAAAATTCCTTGTGTGAATGAAATCAGATCCTTTTGATTATTGTTATTAGTATCCCACTGGTATTTGTATAAGAGCATCTGGTTTCAGCAGAGCTTAATCAACAATGTCGATTTCTGTGTATTACTTCCCCCCTCAAGTTTAGCGTCTTTGTTTCAGTGTTTATATATATATACTCCCTATGTTTCAATTTTTTTATATATTTACTTAATGATAAGGGTAAATATTGGAAGAAAATAACAAATTTCTCTTAATTTGCTAAAATGGACAAGTAAAAATGAAAATTTGTTTCAAGTATAATGGTCAAGTAAAATGAAACAGAGGGAGTATACTGTTTCTTTCTATTCCTACCTTTCAAGTTTTGGCAGTAAAGAAAGACATTCTGAATGGGAATTGGAAACCAACTTTATTTAGGTTAGGTGATACTATTTGGAAAAAGATACATAGCGTTGATACTAGAATTTATTAAAGCATATGAAATGATTCTTGTACAACTCCATTTTCTGGTTTTGTGGAACTTCAAAGGAATATCAAAGTGCAGAAGTTTCAGAGGAAGAAAAGCTCTGGAAGAAGACATGGATGTGTTCGTTAACTTCATCAGGCTTTTCTTGTTGAAGAAAATGTGCTACCCCTTTCAAGATAACCACATCTTCTAGCAAAGGTACATTTTTCTTTAACCCACCCTTGTTGATATAATCCTTGACTCCTGCTGAATTATAAGTTAGGTCCAAATCTCCCACTATGAACTTAACTGGTACTTCTATTTTTGCCCCCGTCCATGGTGCTGTCAGTTCCCAGTTTCTGCATTTCAAGAATACGATGAATCAATTATGAGGTGAGTAGCTAGTGGTAACTCTATCATGGATACTAAAGGTAGGAACTTACAGATCAAGTGCTCTGTAATAATTCAATCCACCAGTGAAGCCAGTGTGCTCATATTTGGTAGCATAGTAATCAACATCCTTTTCAGTGAGCCAAGGGGGCAATATGACTGGACTGTCGTCAAATGGCTTTCCTTTAGGCAACTTTAATGGTTCAGGGTCTCGGATAGTCAGCATCTTCTCCAATACTGTCTTGGTTCCTATTTGAGCGAACTCTTCTTCTATTTCTCCTCGCTCCTTCACAATTATATTAGTATGAAAGGTTGATTAACTAGACCATCAATAGCCAAATCGAGTATTCAATTTAGATGGAGAGAAAAAAAGAAGAAGATGATATAAACCTGGAATCTTATAATGTAGTATTCATCTCCATAAATAGCGCGCAGAGCTACAATGGGCCTTATAATGGGGTTTCTTGGGAAGAATGGAACACTCATATTCACAAGGGCCTTGATCTTATCTGGTCTATACAAACACATAGCCCAAGCAATCATAGCTCCCCAGTCATGGCCAACTAGAAACACCTTCTGGTCAGGGGCAATGATGTTAAGGAGTTCCACAAGGTCACCAACAACATGGAGGGTGGTGAACTTCGTGAAGTCACCTTTGGATGCTCCCGTGGTATCTCCGAAACCTCGGAGGTCCGGGGCCACCACATGATAGCCGTGAGCCGCCATGAACGGCATTTGGTGGCGCCACGAGTACCATAGTTCCGGGAAGCCATGGAGGAATAGAACTATTGGGCCTTGACCCATTTCTGCGATGTGCATGTTTATCCCATTCACTCGCATTGTCTTGTGTTCAACCTCCTCCATCTCACTCTTTCTGTCCCTACTGCTTTAATTTTTTAAGTGTATAAAGTTGGTGAAGTGGAGCAAATACAAGATAAGAAAAAGTTGGTATACATATACTTCCACAAGTAAGAGTTATTGGACTCTTTAACTTGTTTCTTAACTCACGCAAGAGGTTCTTACCCATTTTGCTCATATCGTTAGTTACGTGCCTTTTACAAACTTGTTTTAATTTTTTTGTCTTCTTTCTTATAAGAAATCTTCAGTTTTACCCAAAAGATCTTCATTTTTACACATAAGAGACCTGAAAAGATTATTTTCTTCTATTCAATTTGTGAATTGCCCGTAGAAGCAGAGGAGGAGCCAGGATTAGAAGTTTGGGGTTCTAAATTTCCTTTAAAAAAAGTGAAAAGCATTTACATGCTTTCAATCAATTTTGTTAGGGATTCACAAGTTAATAGACATACTATTATTTATTTAATTTTCTACTATAAATATAGGATCTACGGAAAAGCTATTGGGTTCGTTCGTACCCACGAACCCCCACCTAGCTCCGCCTCTGCCTAGAAGATGAGCACTTTAATGTTGTTCTTTGCAAATGATGTCTTTCCAACTTTTGTACTACTAAGAAAGTAAGAAGATACTAGTTTGTATTTTCTCCTCTTGGCATTTCCATGTGAGTCATTTACTCGCGTCCGTATTACTTACAAGGAATAATTAGTTACGTTTCCTTTTTCTTTGTGCCTTAATTTATGCATGATTTTTTCTTCATAAAGCACAAGAAACTCACTGCTTAATATTTTCTCAAGAATTGGAAGAAAAGAATCATTATTATATAGTTACAAGAAAAGTGCAAGCAACTCCAACTCCAACAAAGAACAACAAACCAAAGCTCACTGATCTTATTAATCAATCACCATTATTTGCACACCAACAAAACCAATCAAACAAATTAATAGTAGTACATGAGTTGAAGCAGGGAAATTAATTAAGTGATCTAGAGAATAGCACAGATGTTGGAGTGATTTTTAGAGGATGAAACTTTATTAATGTAGTTGTAAATATGTTCATTAATTTCTTTAGGCTTTTCTTGGTGTATAAAATGTCCAACAGCTTGTAATACCACAACATCCTCCAAGAGTGGCACCAGTTTCTTGAAAGCTCCTTTGTGTAAATAATCCTTGGCACCAGGAGCATTGTAAGTAATGTCAAGATCACCTATAATGAACTTCACTGGTACTTGAATTTTAGCTCCTGTCCATGCTGCTGTAACCTCCCAATTTCTGCAATATTAATTATTCACATTCCAAATATGAATCTTCTAGACTTGTTCGTGTGTTGTGTTTTAACTATTGTTTGATAAAATAAAAGTTCAATTAAAGTATGGTGTTACCGGTCTATTGATCGATAATAGTTCAATGCTCCAGTGAAGCCAATTTGTTGATATTTGTTAGCATAGAAATCAATGTCTTCATCAGATAACCAACCAGGCAACTCATCAGTAGAAGAAGTATCTTCAAATGGTTTGCCTTTCTTTAAGTAAAGTGGACCTGGGGTTCTATATGTTAGGAATTTCTTCACAACATTCTTGATACCCAGCTCCTCAAATTCACCTTCTATTACTCCAGGTTCCTAATAACAATATATAAAATAATCAAACTGTTAATTAATTTACTGTATGTTAAATAACCAAAAATAAGATTTCATACTCTATTCGTTAATCTAAAAAGTGCTCCGTAAAAGATCATTTCGATAAAGCAAAAACTTCAAGTACAAACGTTCTAGTATTATCGGAATAGGCCTTTTACAAACAACAGTTTCCTTTTTCTTTTCTTTGTTTCAACTGCTACACTCAAGTTATATTCCATTTAAGTTAGCACTATTTTTTTTAATTTCAATTTATATAATATTTTTCCTTTTCCGACAATTACTTTCTTTCTATATTTTTTGTTTTTAGAATTAATTATATAATTTTATAATAAGCTAAATTTAGATCAACTTGATATTTTTAGAATTAAAATTTTGATATTAAATAACTACATATACGAAAAGTACTATAAATTGATATATTTCTCATGTCAAATATGATTTAAAAATACTTTTAAAGTAATTGATCAAAATTTATATAATTTGAATCTCGAAAAATGAAAAATGTCAGATAAATGAGAAGAGAGTAATTTTTATTAACTTTCCTTTGGCATATAAGATATAAGCGTTTGACCATAAAAAAAATTTGGAGTTCAACTCTGCTAGTCTTCAAAAATAAATTTTCATTGAAAGCAAAAATTACGTTCAAACACCTGCAAATGAAATGAAACATGATTGAACAACCTCAAAATTTGTAGGTTTCTTTTCTTCCTACTTTCGGTCATAGGGAGTAATCTAATTCGATTCGAACACGTGAAACTGTAGTTCAAACAGTAAAAAAAATAAAATTGTTTTCATATTCCACTAATAAATTAGTTAAGTATTAATTAATCTTTTTGAATAAAGCAAAAGCTTAAAGTACAACAGTTCCTTCAATTTTTTCACTGCTACACTCCAGGTATATACCATCAACCTAGTAGTAGTATTTATCCTTTTCTTTGTAATAATAATAAAAAATATTACTAAATTTTCCTCCAATTAATAATCGAAACAAAAATACAAGTGGATTCAACATACAGCTAACAAAAATATCAATCGCACAATCAGTACTATTCCAATTCAACTCTAAAACTTAGTACTACTAATATAATTAAGTATATCTCTATCATCAATATTCTGAAAAGATTTTTGTTGGATCAAATAATTAAATCTCCTGCTAGTAAAAATATATTAACACAATCGAAAATCTTTGAAACAAATTAATAAATCTCACTATGATATACATCTATTCGATTTATAGATATCCTTCAATCAAGATGAATGCAACCCGATCCAATATCGATACACAATAAATAATTATTGAGATAAACATAAATGAAATGAAGGATTGCACCTGGAATCTAACAACATAATAGTCATCTCCATAAACCTTACGCAAAGTCTCAAGTGGTTTCTTGACAGGATTCCTAGGATTAAAAGCCACACTCAAACACACAAATGCCTTAACTTTATCAGGTCTATACAAACACAAAGCCCATGAAACAACAGCACCCCAATCATGTCCCACAACAAACACTTTCTCCTCTTGTGGTGCAATATTATTCAACAGCTCTACTAAGTCACCAACAATATCTAGGGTTGTGAACTTGCTAGGATCATCATTAGGTGCACCCGTGGTGTCTCCGTAGCCACGTAAATCCGGAGCCACTGCGCGGTAACCTTGTTTAGCCATGAATGACATTTGGTGCCTCCATGAGTACCAACATTCTGGGAAGCCATGAATGAAGAGGACTATAGGGCCTTGACCTATTTCAACAAAATGCATGTTTATTCCATTAACAGCTACTGTTTTGTGCTCTACTTGATCCTCCATTTAATTTTCTCAAGAGAATATGTTTGTTTTAGTGTGAAGAAAGAAGAAGAAGGAGAATGAGATTTATGTGGATTGTTTGCTTTGTGATTGTCATAAGGCCTACTTTGGGACTCCGTTTTAGTACTCTTAAAAGACAAGGTGACATTAATATTATGGCATACTCCTTCCGCTCCTATTTTCTTGTCAAATATTTTTTAATTTGATTTTTTTTCACTTGTCATTTTTTGACAAATCAAGAAAGGATAATTATTTTTTTCCTATTATACCCTTAATTTATTAACATTGAGTTAATATCTTCGAAAAATGTAGTTATGTTTGGAATCATATCAATTAATATTTGTAAAATGATAAACTCACAATACCAATAATTATATTTTCTTAATAAATTTGTCAAATTAAAATTTGACAACTAAATAGAGACGGAGGGAATATGTAATTAAATTACATGCTTAAATATTCTTATCCCCCTTTTACATATTTCTTATTAGTTAGTCGGTTATAAATAGACTAATTTAAATTCTGAATTCTTAATGAGTTAACTTATAGTAATATCAATGTTTATAACTTGTTTTTAATTATAATTTTAAAAATATTTCTTTTTAAAAAATTGTACTCAATTTAGTATCACCACATAAATTGCGACACACAAAATATTTTTCATCTGAAACTTCATACTCAGTTAAAATAAATATAATATCATATTAGTTGAAAGCGGAGTATAATTCTATTGTTTAGTTGCCCATGCAAGCTTTGCTTTTAATGCTTTTGCATGTGAAACAGAAACAAGGCCACTTTGGCGGACTTATTAAATTATTTATATCATGATGACTTAAAAAGTTACAACCATCTTTAAAACTTAGTAATACATTCTCCGTCAGAATTTATTTATTTGTGACTTTTTAAAATGTTTTTGGCACTTTTCATTTTTTGAGAGTCAATCAATTTAAGTTTGATTGAAAATTTGCTCGTGAGATCTTTAATTTTTTTATAATGAAATTTATATATTTGTAAACTACATAAAAAATATTATACTCACTCCGTTCCTTTTTATATGTTACCTTTTTAGATTAAACTTGCATTAAGAAATCAAGTAACTTTACCCTTCTACCCTTATTTAATATTTTCTTAAGTAAACTTTTCAAGAAATGATGAATACGCTAGATTTCAAAAATTAAAATGCATTCCGATGACTATTTAAATTTTTGAGTTTATTTTCAAAATCAGATTTTATAGAATAGTGAATGGAGAGAGAGTAATTTATCAATGTATGAAGTACTCCAATGAATATTAATTACTTATTAGATTTCCTAGGTTGGTCAAATTATATATTTTCAAGACTAATTAAACTACTCTATGTCACGACCCAGACCATCGTGATTGGCACCTACACTAACCCTCTGGTGGGAGAACCATTACTACTAACTAACTAACCCCGAATCTACACATTTAAAGATACGGAAGCATGCTTAAATGCTGAAATCATATAGAGTTCCCATAAACTCCAAAGGTTTAATAAAACTAACCAAACTAATGTGGAAGAACAACCCTTAGAACCTGAAAGTCATTGTACCAAAACTTTGCTAACGACAAGTCTAAGAACAAAAGGTACAACTCCGAAACTAAACAAACACCTTAAACAAATAGCTTGAGTCTGAAAAGAGTGGACTTAAACAAGAAAGATCCATGGTAGCCTGAAAGAACTGTCTCACCCTTGAATCCGGTCAAGCTCAATAGTCACCTAGCTGGGTCTATCAATAGCCACCTGAAGATGCCATGTACTAAACAAAGAACAAGCAAGTGCATTATCAGTACACAACCACAGTATACTGGTAGGATCACGTGGCTATTCCAGTAAGCGAAATATATATATAAGCAGTCACAACAAAGTAAAACATGCATATACAGAATATATATATATATATATATCAGTTATCATTTCCAGAGCAATTTACAATTCCACATTCTCAATAATAAGTATATATGACAAGTCAATGGTTCTCTCATGGAACTCAATTCAATGGTCCTCTCATGCAACTCATACTCAAAGTGTTAGTGTACTGAAACATGGTACCTGATCCCAATTAGTGTGCCGAACGTGACACTCGATCCCATATGTGCGTCGAAACGTGGCACCCGATTCAATATATATGTTGGTACATGACATTCGATCCCAGTTAGTGTGTCGGGACTTGACACCCGATCCATTCAATAAGCCACAATCACAATCACAATGTACATTCTCATAATCATACAATCAAATGTTGATTCATGGCATACAATCATTCGTTCATACTCAATTACATTATATGTGATCAATAGGCTTCATTCACATACATACATGTATTACAATGAAGCAATTACTAGCATATATCACGCAAAACATGAAATCACAACCATCACCTACCTCGAAATCAAGCTTGAATCCTCCTAAGACACTTGAGCTTTCCCTTTTCGGATTATTCCCGCTTGTTCGTGGTTTAAAAACTTACAATTAATGCAAGGATAAATAAACAAGGCCTAATTACCCGGATTATAATCAACATTATCAACCCTAGGCCAACCCAAGATCCCAATACCCAAATTAGGGCTTTTTCCACCATTAACTTCAGATCAAAACCTTTCCCCAATGATAATTACCCAAGAAACTACGTTCTATAGATTGAAATACGGATTAGGGGAGTTAAATCCTTACCTTTAGTGCTTGAAGAGGTGGAAAACTGTCAAGAACTTGTCTTGGGTAGTTTCTTAGCTCTCAAGAATGAACTTTTGTAGAAAATAACGTTTTTGGGGAGTTTTTACCCTAATTAAGTCGCGACTGTCCCGCTACAGCGGGACTCATCCCGCTACAACGGCCTGCACGGAGATACAATGTTGGAATTTGAGTTTCAAGCCCCCATTTCACAACACACCTTCAACCCTTGACAATCAAGAACTACCCGTTCACGCTAAAATCATTTTTCGGAGTTCTACTCGCCCGAATTCGATTCCGTAAAGTTGTACGGGTTCCTTAACTCTTAGCTATCTACTTATGTGATCCAAATCATAATTAGATCTCTCATTCATTACCAGATTTCCCTAGACCTTACTGACTCTGATTTCGTCCAAATCTGGACTAGGTTAGAAAATTCCAAGTTACTATCAAAAAGTTTTCTGACCCCAATTTTTTTCCCATTGGCTTTTCCCTAGCTACGGAATCAGGTCGTTACACTCTATCAATGATATATTAGGAAGAATATGGTAATTTATGCATTGATTTTAGGAAATGACAAGTATTATGGTCAAAATATTTTAGAAAGAAATGTCATATAAAAAGGAACTGAGGGAGTAAGTCACAATAATTGACAATTCAAAATAATTCATCCCTCTGTCCAACAATAGGCTTTTTATGATTACATCGACAATAATATGGCAAAAGTAGAATTATTCAGAGCAGGTTCAAGCTCTGTTACGAAGGAAAATGGCAGACAGACTAATTTGACCCGTTTTCCCTAATGAGTAGTTTTAGGAGAGAAAGGTTCCCCTTATAATTTCCACCCATCTGCGGAGGATTTCCGTATCCGTCTCTACGGAGGCGTTTTGAAGTGACTTCATCTATATGTTTAACACATGTGTGTACTACTCGTTGTGTAGTCAAATTTCCCGTCAGTCATGATTGACTTTGAATCAATAAAACTTAGTAGATCGTGAGTCTTGGTTCTTAGCGAAATGCTACGCGCTATCTTACATATGGTGATTTAGATCACCAAAAAGGAATTTCAGTAATGTCGTACGGTCGAAAGACAACGTCATTGAAGGGTTGTCCACTATTGACTTGGCACACCCCTTAAGAAACTATAAATAGAAGAGTAATTTTACTATATCACCCTTTGAATATAATAAATACAATATCTTGAAAAATGTAATAGATAAATGATTATAAATAATGATAAGGGTAAATTAGGAACGAAGTGTAAAATTATCCATAAATTTCATAGAATGGACAAATATTGTTGGACATCTAATTTTAGTATAGTAGACAAGTATTGTTGGACAGAGGGAGTACTTGTCCACTATACTAAAAATAGATGTCCAACAATACTTGTCCACTTTATGAAATCCAGGAATAATTTACACTTAGTTCATAATTTACCCTTATTAATTATACTCATTTCCCTATTATATTTTTCAAGGCATTGTTATATTCAAAAGGTGATATAGTAAAAGGAAAATCCTTTTGGCCAAAAAATTTGGCCAGAATGGTATAATACTATGTTATTTTACCTATTTGAACATTTTTACCCTTTTAACTTTAATACCTTTTTATTAAAAAAATGGAAAAATGATCAGTTTATTTTAAAATAAAAAAAATATTATAGACTTTTTAAATTTTTGGCCAAATTTTCTAACCATTTAGTGGACAACTATTATTGTATAGAGAAAATAAAAAATAAATGTCATCTATTAAAAGCAATTGAGTCTGAAACCTAAATGATGAAAAAGAGAGTCAAATAAACCGAAGTAAGGTGTACAAAACTCTATTCAATATTCTACTTATAGCGTACCATTTCATATAAATGGAATAATTATTTAATAAAGAAAATATATATCTTAAAATGTAAATAGAAACAAAATAATCATAATCTCTTTCTAATTAATATGTTTTTAAGAAACATACAAAGAAAAACACAATAAATAATTTAAAAAGGAGAGAGAACTTTCTAATTGAGTACTTTGAAATAATTGTCTATAAATCCTTTGGTAGTAAACATATGTACGGTCCATCTCTCATGTTAATTATAATTATATTGTTTAGTTAATTTTGCAAGCATTATTATCACCTATAAGTTGCCTTCACTAATATACTCCTTTGTTTAGTTAATTTTACAAGCATCTTTCTATTAGTTTTTGCTCTTTTTTTTTTCTAAAAAAACTATATTAACTATAATGTTTAAGTAAAAATATAAATAAAATGGACAGATTCTAGAAGTATATGTATATATAGAAATAAATATTTTTGTTCAAGTTTTTACTTTAGATTAATTATTTTCGTTAAAGTCAAAATTAGAATTAAAAAAAAAAATGAAATAGTAAGTGAGAACTTTGCCAAAGAAAAAAAAAAAAAGAGAAGAGAGATAATCAAACAAAAAAAAAATAATGAAAAGGTCGAAAATACCAATTCCGAATCAGCCGCCGGGGTTACTTTTTCTTTTCTCTAATGACCAACTTTCACATATAACAAATATAAAAATCATATTTGTATGCTATAATTATAATTTGCATAATTGCATTCCATAACAAATTTTATGTTTGCTATGGAGCTTTTGATTTGTATAATTCGCTACAAACATTCAATTTTACACAAATTGTTTAGTTTTTATATAAATTCATTTATACATTGTAATTTGTATAATAAAATTTGTATTTGTATAATTATAAGTGTATATGACTTTTCTCTCGTTTTATACAAACACAAACACAAACACAAACTCATTTTATACATTTCATACCGAAATATATAAAATGGCTAATTGTATATCAAATCAGATAACAAAAAAAGGGGATGTTTGCTGCAAATTACAATTAAATAAACTATGCCTATAACATTTAATTTGAATTAATAGTTTGCTATTTTATACAATTTTCCCTTTTATAATTTCATATACTTTATTTTCTTATTATGAAAATCAATATTAGGAGCAATGTTAAAACTTAAAAATAATATAATTGTGTCATCTATTTATAAAGCAAAAAAAATTAATCA
Source organism: Solanum pinnatisectum (assembly GCA_035578085.1). Lineage (NCBI taxonomy): Eukaryota > Viridiplantae > Streptophyta > Magnoliopsida > Solanales > Solanaceae > Solanum > Solanum pinnatisectum. The sequence goes on along the minus strand of CM069076.1, from coordinate 39,693,733 downwards.
ATTTTAAGGTCTTAAATATATAATAACATTTTACACATTCAATAGCTTAAAAATTAAATGAAAATTATTTGAGGAAAATAGTAAACAACAATTTTGTCCACTACAGAGATTTTTAATGAATGACCAAAAAATCAATTAACATTTAGAAAACTTTCATGATTTATAGAAAAATTATACGACATAAGTTAAATTGAATTGCTTTCAATTAAAAAAAAAAATGAATTGAGTATAATTGTGTTGTTTAATTGCCCATGCAAGTTGTTTGAGTTTTATGGTTTTTTGTATGTAGAGACAGTGATAAGACCACTTTGGTGGACTAAGTAATTCTATGGACATATTTTTATTAAATAATATCAGGATGACTTCAAAAGGGGAACCATCTGTTATTATAAGTCCAATCATTATTAATTAAGATAAGATGGAATCAAATATGGGGTATAATTATAAGCTGGCTACAAAAACTCTTGGTACCTTTACAGGATACACATGATCATACTTTTTAGGGAAAACTATATTCCCACCATTTCATATTAATATTAATAGATTACTTTTTTATTTTGCACGATATTTAAAAAAATTATAAGAAGATGATTTTATTAATTCACTTTTTAAAAAATTTCTTAGAAATTTTACAAATAAATATGAATACCTTTAAAAAGAATTAATTGCCAAGATAATATAGGAAAAAATTTATTTATTTATTTTTAATTTAATAAGGTAATCAACTAATATGAGACAATTATATTTAGTATATCAATCAATTAATATGAAGCGGAGAGAGTACAAAATACACCTTAAAATTAAACTATTGCAAAATACCCTCCTTCCATATTAATTTAAAAATGTCCAGACTGCCAAAAGTATTTTATCCCAGATGCCCTTTAGTTTGCGCAGACCAATGCTCCTTTTGTTCTTCTTTTTTATCTTTTCATTAATTACTTTTGGGAAAAGGCTCCTCTTCACGGATGATCTCTATAATTTTTTCAGTGCTATTTTATATAATTGACACGTGTTCATTTATTTAATGATTCAGGTTAATTTTTTTAATCAAATATTATTAATCATAGTTATTAGTTATTCTCTCTCCTCTTATTTCTTTCTCAATTAGCAAAGAAACACTTCTCCCCCCTCTAAAACTCTCCGAAAAATAGAGCAATCAAACAATTGAAAATTAAAATTACATCAATATTTTAATGTTTTTACATTTACATATGAACAACTAGAGAGAGTCTCAAAAGAGAAAGATTGAAATGGAGTGATTAGCCCCAATTAAAGATTACAATTATAAATACTACAAGAAATTAAAAGAAGACCCAAAAAATAAATGAAGAATTTCACCAGAAAAAAAAATATATGAAAAAATATTTTTCTACCTATTTTTCGTGCCCTTTCCAGATCCTTTAGTTGGCTTTTGCAGAAACTCCAAATTGATGTTACGAAGAAGACGACAGAGTTTTATGGACCACCATTGTGACCTAACCAAGCTTCAAAGAAGTAGTCTCATGGGTTGGATTTTTAAAATTTTATAACCCAAGTTCATCCTTTGAATTCTGTCTTCTTTTATCACGGTGTGAAAATAATGAAAAGAAAAAATGATTTGTTGTTAACAAAGCAAATTCTTTGCTGGTTGAGAAAAGGTTTGTTGCAGAATTAAGTGAGAAAGAAAGAGATGAGAGATGAGAGAGAAAGAGAAATAGTAATAACCATGGTTAATGATATTTGGCCATGGTGTAAAGGCTGCTTTATTTAAATAAATATGGACCATTAGATTTTAAAATTGACAAATGTCATTATATTAAATATGCACTGGACCAACTGGAGAGATTATTGTACCGGAGAAGAGCCTCTTCCTTGTTTTTTTTATTTCAATGTATTATTTTTGTCAAATCATCTATTAATTTTGTCTTATCATAATTAATTTTATCCCCTTCTCATTTATTATTTTCATTCTTACTTTTATGCTTTTCTCATTTATTATCTCATCTATTCATTTTTATTTGTCATATTTGAATTTGCCACACTTAATAAATAAAATATATTTCTTAACAAAAATAAAAATAAAATATAAAAATAAAAATATTAACTAACTATTTTTAGGTTAATAAAAATTAAAAAAATAAATAATAAATTCACTAATTATTTACAAAGTACTCATTCATTAGTGATACTATGTTGGTATATATATGATATGTTGTGATGATATCATTGAGAAATGAATTAGTTGTACATGAATGAAGGTAGGAAATCTTAATGAAACCACAACATTATATGAATATATTGTTATGATATCATTAAGGAATGGGTAACTTTATAAATTAATAAACGAAGGAAACCTTAGTGCTACCACAACAATATATTCATATATTGTGATTGTATCATACATGATCTGAAGAGTGTTATAGATTATATGAAATAGTCGTTAATGATATAATATCAGTATATGATATGTTGTGATGATATTATTGAGAAATTATGAGTTTCCTCCTTTGAATGACTACTCATTAGTCAATGGTATCATGCTATATATATAATGATTGGTATTATTGAGGAATAGTTGATTGTACATAAATGTACAACGTGAATAAAATAAGAAAATAAATTTGATTATGGTGTAAAAAATATAGAATAAAATAATTTAGAAATAAATAAATAAAAATGCATAAAAACGAGAAAAAAAAAAGAAGAAGAAGTAATAAATGAGAAAAAAGAAAGAAAGAAAGTATATAAAATAAATATTGAGTATAAATCAAATTATGGTATAAAAAAAAGAATAAAATAATTTGAAAAAATTTAAATGAATAAAGAAACCTAAAAAGGAAAAAAATTAGAGAAATTAAAAGCAAAAGAATTAAAAAATAAGCTAAATAACTAAAGGTACAAAAGAAATGAAGCATTTTCTATAATTAATTAGGGAACATAATTATAAAGAGATATATATCTTTAATTAGTTTGCTTTAATTTTATGGGGTATGAACTTAATTTTCCCTATTTTTTTACATGTATTCTTTTTTAAGTGTATGTTAGAAAAATGTCATATGGAAAGCAATTAACAAGACCAACAAAATGAAAATCCATCAACTGTTCTTTTTCATTTTAATTCTTCTCCAAAAAAAATATTTCAAATTTAAATGATAAAAAGTTCTTAGTCTCATTATTAACAACATTCACATTTTAAGGATCTAATATATATGTCTAAAGAAAGAGAATCATACAACCTTATCCTACCATTTTAAAATAGGAAAAATTACATAAGTGAAGGTCTTTTATTTAATAATTACCACTTTTAAGTATACTTTTAATTTATTATCATTTTTGTCAACTTTTAGCAATAGTTACTTAAAACAATTTTAAAACAAATTTGTTCCTTTTCCTTTAATTTTAAACTAAGCAAAAAAGTGTTGTCATTCGCTCATATTCTCTCTCTCTTTTCTTTCTACTCTTCTGTCCGAAAATTTTAGGGTTTTGTTGTTCTTTCTTCTCCATTCCATTCGCTCATATCCTCTCTCTTTTCTTTCTACTCTTCTGTCAGAAAATTTTAGGGTATTGTTGTCCTTTCTTCCCCATTTTTCAGCATAGAATTCTAATGGAAGAAGGTAAACGAAAATCGCCTAGAAGAAGTCCGCGGATACATAGTGATGGTGGTACTTCAAATTAGAAAGTTTATAGAAGAAGTCGAATGAGGGGTCAAGTTTCATCTCCTACTGCTATGGATGAAGGTAATGACGGTCCCAATTTTAGTTTGGGAATCTCACAAGTATCGGGTGAGCAAAACAAGGGTGAGCAGAACAAGGAGCAGAACAAAGGTAAAAAATGAGTTAAAGAGGTGAACAATGTGAAGAGATCGAAAAAAAGATGCGTTGATTTGGCATCTACGTCGAAGAAAATCGTGGACTATGATGACGATTTTGAGGATTTACCTCCTCAATTTCAGTCAAAAAAATTGAAAAATAAAGATGGGCCGGAGAAGAAGAAGCCAGTGAAGGATGCAAAAACACGAAATCGATTGCCCAAAAATGTCATTCTACCAGAGAGTAGATATCTGGTATGTGGTAGTATTTTGAATCTATTTCTATGTGTTTTTCTTAGTTAGTTGTTGTTTTAGGAATGATCTTTCTATTTCTATTTGACTTTTTCTCCCGCACTCGAATGTTTTGTTCCAATGGATAAAGTGGAAATGTAGGTTTAAATTGCTTTGGAAGTTGGTTTTTCGATAGAAAATAGAGCTTTAAGTGTATGACAACTAGATCATTGTTTAGGCTGCTTGTGTTGAAGTTGATAAGTTCTGGGTTTGGATTTGGAACCAGAAGTGGTCATTGGTGTAATTCATCTGTAATTCATCTTTAATTTAACTGATTACTACCTTGCTTTGATACATAGTATGTGAAATTCATCTTTAATTCAACTTTAGTATGTAGTAACACATTTTTAATTGTTCATGTTGTGTAGTATTGATACATATGCAGGATCGTAAATTCTGGAAGCATTCGGATGTTGTGTATATTGCGAGTAGGTGGTCATCTTACACTAATCATAGTGTCATCGACCAAATCAAACTATCTTTATCTGATAAACAACTTGAGTTGTTCAGGAATACATGTTTTGGTTACTTTCTTGACCTTCCAAAAGCAAGCAGACAACTACAAGTTATTCATTGCCTTATAAATAGAGAGTTAAAACACACACCGGATGATGTGCTTGCTATTGAAATATTTAACAAATAGTTGTTTTTTGGTCTTAGAGAATTTGGAATAGTTATCGGCTTAAATTGTGTTAGTGATGGCACTCCTATCAATGTTCCCGATTCTAAATGTAGTTTGTTGGGTAGTTATTTTCCAGAAAAAATCACTGTTCCAAAGAGTCATCTATGTGCGTTGTTTCTAGCTAAAAAATTCATAGATGATGACTCAGCTGCTTCATTGGCTGTTCTTTTCTTCATTAATGATTTTTTATTTTCATATGAGGACAACGAATACCAAATTAGTAATAGAGATTTTTACCTTGTGAAAAGTGGACAATTCAATTCATATCCGTGGTGTTTAGATGTCTACAAAAAGTTGTCTGATTCTATGAGACATGAGCTTAAGTCAACCCATAAATACTATAGATTGGGTGGCTTGCCTCTTGCTCTTCAAATTTAGATATTTGAGTGTTGTTCAAAAGTTGATGATGATATAGCTATTCGGGTTGCTAACTCAATTCCAAGAATCTTGAATTGGAAGACAATTGCCGAAAGTCCATGGCAAAAATATGTTGAGAAATGTCTCTTCATGCCTACAAAAAATAAGGTATTTGTACAAAGTTAATACATTTTATGGCATTGTTTAGTTCAACTCAAGTTGCTATATCTATTTTTATTTTGTTTATTTGGTTTTTCAGTTTGAGAACATAGTGGTAGTGAAGATGAAGTATCTAAATTCAGGCTACCTGAACCTCGTGATTACAATGTTGAAATTTTGAAATTGGAGCCTAAAGGATCTAGTCATGGTCTAGACATGTTGACTAATGAAGTTATAGAATTGAGAAAAGAACTTGTAAAGGTATATACAAACTTGACTTTAGGCTTTTTTTTTTTCAAAACTTTTATATTTTAATGTTTGTGTTATGGTTTAATATCTACTAGGTGAATGAAAATAACAAAGCACTTGAAGAGAAGATTGATATAGGATTTAATCAAATCAAAGAATTTGTGGTGAATTCTAACAAACAATTATTGGAGGATATTTCTTTGTTGTTTGCTAAGAATGGTGGTAGCAGCTTTGTTATCCGAAAAGTCAGGGAACCATCTAAGAAGCAGGTTGACGAGACGTTTTCGGGTGGATTAGATTTCAATGGAGGTTTGTTTATATTTTCAATACATTTCTGATATAGTCATAATATACTTTTAATATATAGTGTATTATATTCTTGTTTTCTTGTCCAGTAACTTCTTCCAGTTCATGAAGAAGTGACAGGAACTCGATATTTCATTTTCTAGTTCATCTTTCTGATCTCTCGGTGGATTACAAAATTGATGTCAGGTCACAATTTTAATATTCTTTTCTTATAATATGTGTTAATTACATACAACATTCTCTCCCTATGTTAATGCATATGTAAATGAATCAAGAGGGCACGATGCTCATGTTATGAGATCAAATCAAAATGAATGCTTAAAACTTTAGTTAGATTTGCTGACGTTGAAAATTTTGAAAGAGTATCAAGTAAAATAGGTAATGAAGGGTTTTATACAAATATATTACATATTTCATATATTTTAATTCAACTCTCTTATTTTAAATGTTTTTGTTATGTATAGAGGAAGATGTTGCAGGAATTGCCATTGAAAAAGTTTTGTTAGAGGTTGTTGCTGATATAAATGGTATTAATTTTCTTAACTTCAAATAAACTTCTTTCATTTTATTTTAATAACATTATTAAAATATTTATTTTGCTTACAGTCCAATAGACTGCTGATGTGAATACAGTTGGGGTGCAACCTGATGGTAATGTAGTCAACAAAGCCAACATAAATAAATGTTGCATCTGTTGATTGTAAATTAATCAATATGTCTATTGTATGCAGACGCAACAGAGGATTGTCAAAAACCTTTGCATACTCTTAATGATTTTATTTTTCTTGATGAAGATATTTCTCAGATCAATAGGATTGAAGAATCTTATCTAAAGAAAAGAGCCCCTGTTGATCAAAACAAAAAGAAAGTGACACCGAAGAAACGTGGCAGAAAGAAAAATCCAGGAAAGTTAATAACATCTCCCTACACACAACATTTTGAATCTGGAGGAACTTTATGTGTAACACGTCAGTTTTTTGAGACAAAACATCCTTTTTTCATATGCAACTGGAGGAGATAATGAATCGGATTTAATCGATTCATTCACTAAGTGACTTTATATGGGTACAAAGAAGAGGTAATTCATTTTGAAGTTTGTTGGTTAATTTGTTACTATTGAATAACTTACATAATTCATAATAGATACACGTTTAATTCAATCTATAGAACACTCTCGTTACCTCTAATTCATAATTTCTTAATTCACTCTTCTTTAGTTTCCTTAGTTACCTCTTTTTTATTTGTTGCTGTCCCGTTTATGAGTATTTATGTTTTAATTTTTTTTATGTTTTGATAGGGGAAAGAAACCTTATACATATGCTCTTAATGTTATCAGTCCAGCATTTGAATTAGGTATTTGTAATGTAGCAGAAAGACACTGTTTTTTTAAATTGGCACATTCTGGACAAGAATGGTGTGATGAGGTTAGTTGTTTAAAGTTTAGTTGGACGTCAATATTTGTTATTCATAACATTTGCCATTCTAGGAGTCATACTACCTCTGCTGTTGAATTTCCTGAATGATTTGTCTAGTGAGCACCTTTGTGTTCCATTCTAGGAGACTATTTCTTTTTTACATTTCAATTCTATTTTTTTTTGCAGCATATTGCTGTCATTTTCTATTATCTAAGAAAGAAAGGAAAATATGAACCCAACAGTAATGTTCGGTTTACGACTACTGATTGTGTGTTCAAGACAAAGATTACTACTTCTTTCTTTCAACTTTGTGATGCTCATGAGAATAAGAAGAGCTATAAAGTAAAAGATTCTGATGATATTGCCCGGTATATATATGGACGTCGTTTGTTGGCAAGTACTTCGTGGGATAAAGTGGATTATATTCTTTTTCCACTAAACATTAAAGAGGGTTGTCATTGGATTTTTGTCATGTTTGATGTTGGGCAAAGGTCTGTGGAGGTATATGATTCATTTCCGGCAAGGGATGGGGTGAATTTTGAGGTTAAAAATATTGTTGAGATGCTTTCAATTGTTTTACCATATTACTTGAGCGTGGTCAAGTTCTATGATAAGCGTCCTAAATTGAAGGCAACACCAAAATACATTGGGATAGATGAGTTCGAGAAAATTGAGTTTCATTTCATAACTAAAGGTGTTCCCAGACAACAAGATGACTCGCTGTAAGTATTATCAAATAGGTATTCTTTTTTGTATTAAGTAGATATTTTGATAATAATTTTATATTGAATTTTTTAGGGACTGTGGAGTTTTCGTTGCTGCATTTACGGAGTTTGTAAGTAATGGCCAACATATTTTAAATCAACAAGTAAAGCCAGACATTCTCCGAAAGAGATTTGGAGGTATATTATGGGAATATGCAAGAAGGAAGCAAGCGAGTGACCTTCAAAGTGACGACGAAAGACCGGATAGATAAAGAAATGATATAGTTATATTAGTTAGTATGACTATGAAAACTATATGGTGTAAAAACAGTTTGTAGTTAGTATGGCTCTGAAAAACTATATTGGTCTATTCTTAACTTTCTGATTGCTTAGCTTTTATTGAGCAAATGTGTGCTGGCATGCGATGGTACTTGCTTGCACGAAAGATGTTTCTTTTTTTCGTATTTCGGTATTTGCGGATCTCGTAATTAGGTGTACATTGTACCAATTCGTATTTGAGTGTTTCAACAGAGATTCAACAGCATAAGAAAACTAAGCATTGAGGTAATCAATAGTTAAAATAAGAGATGCAGTTCCAACTAAACATTCAACTATATCATATCACATCTAACTATAAACATGGAAACATTCGACTAAACTGAACAACATGAGATTGCACAACTAAGAAAGCATTCCACTAAACTGAATAACACGAGATTGCGGAACTAAGGGAAACAACCATATAAACAGACATGATCCAAATTCGTATAGTAAATCAATGAGCTTCTAAAACAAAATGCTAAAACAAATTTTATTTCTTATTCTTATTCTTGATCATAAGGCCTAACATTTTTGCAAGTCTTCCTGTTGTGATCTTGTTGTCCACAGTTGTTGCATGTAATTTTCTGCTTCTTGAATCCATCTTCTCTCAGTTGTGTATGTCTTTTATTTTTTAGCCTTCCCGGAGGTCTCTTTTCATGAGGTGGAAGTACCCACTTCAAGAACATGTGTTGGTGTGTTCCATGTGCTTTCATCTGGCAGGGGATCCATTTGAAACTGATATGTCAGCAATAAATTTTTTCTCATATAGTAATCAGAGCAATATTTCTCATAACTAGTGTGTTTTATTGTTAAAACAGCCAAAGCATGCGGACATGGCAACTCATCCAATTGAAATCTCCCACATGTGCATGTACGTTGGTGAAGACATACTGTGAATTGTGTAATACCATCAAGTACCGTATAGACATACTTATTTGTCTCTACAACCTATGAAAAGAACAAAATATAATCAAGAGAGATGTTAGATATGAATCAGAAGAAAAAATATTAGCAAAAATATTTACAGATCAAGCTTACCCTTAATTTTTTTGATGCAGTTTTATTGCGCCGCAATATATTTTCATACTTTTTCCCAAGGTGAAAACCTGAAAATGTCACCTTTAATCTGTTATTGTTATTCCATTTCTGGACAAGCTGTCTCAAGAATTCCAAGAGGTGTAAGACTGTAAGAACTTTGGCATGTCTTGTTCTTTAATTGACTGATTCTGCTATATTTGATGTCATCCTCCAAGTTCTGTTTACTTCAGCATACACACGCGACCATTTGTTGCATCCAATGTTCAACAAGTAATCTTTGATCCTCTTATCTATCTTCTCAACTATTGTCATACATTGATTAAATTCTGTCATGGTGTATGTTTTTGCCATAGAGTAGAACAACTCAATTACCCTTTGCTGACTTTTTCTGAAGTTTTTCATTATGTTTTGCAGTAAGTGCCACATACACGCAAAATCAGGTACTTCATCATAGACTCTCGAAGCTGCCTTAATAATGCTTGCATGCCTATCGGAAAGGATACACATCTCTAATCTTTGATCGAATGCGTCTCTGAATTGCTCAAAAAACCACCTCCAAGATGCATCATTCTCTGAATCGATAATGGCATAAGCAAGTGGCAGTATACTCCCTGCACTATGTACAATCTTTTTAATACAATTTTAATACATTTTTACTATAATTATAATTCATTTTTAATTCATAGTTCAGAAATTCAATATAGAAAATACTAGTATCATATTCGAAAGTCTCACCTGCTGCATCTAAGGTATTAGCGGCTAGTAGTGTCCCTTTGTATGCTCCTTTTAAGAAAGTTCCATCAACAACTACAATTGGTCTACAATATTCTCATCCTTTTATCGAGGTGAACAAAGCTACAAACGCATATAGAAAACGGTCATCCTCTGATTTGTGCAGTCTTATATGAGAACCAGGGTAAGTTGCCTCTAGTATGTGAAAGTATCTTGGCAACATTGCATATGATTGAATTGGATCACCCCAGACTAATTAAAGAGTTGCTTCTTTAGCTCTCCAAGCTTGCATATATGTGAGTCGCACCATATTTAGCTAACATGTCATGTTGTATATCTTTTGGTGTGTAAATAACATCTGGTTCAGCACATTTACCCACAATAATACTCCCAACAACACTCTTAGTTGCTTGCCTTTCCGATAATGAATTATGTAGCAACAAACATGTGTGTTCGCTTTCAAATTCTCTAATCTTGAACATTTGAGATTTGTTCAAGCTTGAAGCTCGTAAACTCCAACTACAGTTTTCTCCTAAGCATTGTATCGAATAGCTGTTGAAAAAAAATTAATATACAATCAATAATTTAAAGTGACTTGAATTTAGGTCTTACCTGATTGAGCTTGATCTTCTTGTCTTGAATTGAAAATGCTTAAGATTGGAATGTCTTTTTAATGCACTGGTGAGGACATATTTATTCTCAAGAACTCTTACTACCATTACGCTCAGTCAGCCTTAACTATCATTACGAAGCCAACCTTTCATCAACATGACATCTCAAACTCATGCATACTCATCAAATTCAGAGGGCTAACCCAATTTTTTTATGCGTACTTTCTTACCAAAATACTTCAATTGCCTTTACCCAAGTATACTCAATGGGACTTTCTTTATCCATAAGCTTGTCAACCCGGTATGAATCCACCCCATTATGGCTTAAGATAAAATCACCAATCCTCATACTACCCTCCTTCTTCTTAACAAAGAAGACAGGAGCACCCCACGGGGAAGCACTATGAAAGATGAAACATTTATCAATAAGCCCTTGGATTTGAGCTTTAAGCTCTCTCAATTTTGACACCACAGGAATAGACTCAATAGAGGGGGATTCAACCTCAACATCCCAAATATGAGCCAATTACGCCAAACAATCCTGCCCCACCAGTTTCATACCCCACACGAAAGATATGACCTTAGCTGACTTAGGCTTGTACACCCTTTCCCACTTTAATCTTTCCTTACCGGGGATCTCTAGAGTTACAGACTTAGTATTACGATTAATCCCGGTATAATATGGGGACAACCAAGTCATGCCTAAGATTGTATCAAGTCAGTCATATCCAGCATAACCAAATCAACCCAAATCTAAAAATCCATAAACACAACAGGACAACACGATACACATGAGTGACTATGACTGACTCTTCAACTGGGATAGAAACATGGATGTGGGCATCAAGTATATCACAAACCATATCAAATCCCAAGGAAATTGAACTAACACATACGAATAAGTAGAACCCTAATCAAACAAAATAATAGCCATTCGAACACAGATAAGAGTAGCTATTGTGACCACTGCATCATACCTTCAAACTTGGTCTTACCCAAAAAAACATAAAATTGAGCCCTGTCCTCTTGACAGGCAACCTCCTTGCCTGGATGAACTACTCCTCTACCTGCATTAGCATTTCCCCGGCCTCTACGACCTCGCTGATTTCCTCCTCATATGCCCAGGTTCTCCATAATTTTAACACACATTATAACTTATATTCGATTGCTAAACACTGAATTAGATCGCGGGGGTAAGTTCGAGTATGATTTGGGGTCCAAAATTATGACTAGGGGAAAACAGGGGAGACATGGCTGAGATTCTGTCTTGCCCTGTCCCACTCTAGCAGAAGAAATATCGCCCTGGCGGCCTTGCCTTGGTGGGAAAATCCCGCCTCAGCGACCTCAATGGAAACAGAACCCAAGCAATAAATTTTTCATGGTTCTTGTCTTTTCTAAATCTCCCAACGGTTTCAGCTTTACTCAGCAATTTAGGATAATCATTGTCTACCACGAGTCAATCCAACGATACACACTCTAACTCATTCTCATTAATTTAACATCATAATCCACACATCCCCATGATACACCCAGACACTCATGCAGTTATTAGTTGGTCGCAACGCACATTCAAATTTCTCGCTTATGAACCACGTCATAATTTATCTAGACCCTTATGCCTAATCTCGTGATGACTTTCTTTTCACAACAAGTTCTACGACACTCAAGCTGTTACAACTGGCACCATTTCAACATTTAGGCCAGCACATTGTACATATCAATATTTAGACAAGCAATAATGGGCACATAATCATATCAAAGCATTCAAGTAATACACCCTTCACATTCATAGTTAATTTTCGACATTAGAAGCACACATTCACCGTTCCAAGTTACAACTCGCAGACAAGTCCAATTTCTTTAATTAGTTCGTTCTATAGACGACCATTACTGATCATCTATGCCTTATATGGCCCCTAAGTCCATATACCAATTGGAACCTTCTCAGTTCCAATTAACATGCTTGTGTCCCTTCAGGCGGGACTACAACATCTAGTTCACTTCATTGAGATACCAATTGGACTCAACTCATACCACAAGCGACAATAGTAGCTAGCGAGCCCCACAAAAATGCTAATTTCAATCATAGAACTTGGTTGAACCCAATTCTTAACCGACTCAATCTTTAACTGATGGTAACCCGACCTTAAATCAATCTTAGATAAAATCGATGCACCTTGCAATTGGTCAAAAAGGTCAAGGCAATGGATACTTGTTCTGAATGGTGACCATATTCAACTATCAATAGTCTATACACATCTTTTCTTGCTAGTGATGGTGTTACCACTTTTGTTACTCTAGTTCTGACCATAGAGTGAAGGAGGAAATGTACCAATTTGTATCACCCAGATACCAATTGGATTCAAGTCATAGCACGAAGGAGTAGAAAGAAGTGAGTTTTCCTAAAGTCCTATAGCCTTTCGAAGAAAAGTATGGACGTCATCGTACCGTTTCGCAAGACTCTACTAGACTCATTTTGGTACAATGAGATCAACGAACCTAGGGCTCTGATACCAACTTTTTCACGACTCAGACTATCATGATTGGCACCCACACTAACCCTCCGGTGGGAGAACCAATACTACAACCCAGGCTAAATAACTTAACCAAAAATTATGCATTTAAAAATACAGAAACAGGTTTAAATGACAATAAAATGGAGTTCCCATAAACTCCAAGGTTTTAACAAACAACTAGCCAAACTAATGCGGAAGAACAGCCCCTAGAACCTGAAAGCCAATGTACCAAAACTCTACTAACGACAAGTCTAAGAACAAGGGGTACAACCTAAAACTAAACAACACCTTAACAAATAGTCTGAGTCCGAAAAGAGTGGACTTAAACAAGAAAGATCCATGACAGTCTGAAAGAACTGGCTCACCCTTGAATCCAGTCATGCTTAATAGTCACCTAGCTGAGGTCTATCAATAGCCACCTGAAGATGTCGTGTACTCAACAAAGAAAGAGCTAGTGCAGTATCAGTACACAACCACAGTGTACTGGTAGGATCACGTGGCTATCCTAATAAGTGTAACATACATTAGTCAATACAACAATATAATCACATGCACATATCGAACATATACAATATCATCAACATATACGAATAATGAACAACTTAACAATTCTCATATATCACAGTTATATCAATTTAGAGCAACATACCGTCTTCCAATATCAATCGTCATTAGATATGAACGAACTCATAACGAGTAAATACACAACACAATTCAATGGTCCTCTCACGGAACCCAATTCAATAGTCCTCTCATAGAACCCACACCAAATAGTTAACATACCAAAACGTGGTACTGATCCAATGATTTTGTTGGAACGTGGCAACCGATCCCATAATTATGCCGGAATGTGGCAACCAATCAAGTTAGTTATGCCAGAACGTGGAAACCGATCCATTCAACGCACCACAATCACAATCACAAGTATATCCTCAAGATCATACATTTAAGTCATGATTTCATCATAACCATCATTCATTTGTCTCATTTACAATAAGTGTGATCAATAATACAACATTCACATACATACATGTATCATAATGAAGCAAGAACAAACATACATCACACAATTATAGAATCACAACAATCACCTACCTCAAAACAAGCTTGAAACCCTAAGAAACTTGATCCTTCCCTTTCCGAATTCGTTCCGCTTGTTCTTGGTCTACAAACAATCAATATAATACGAGAATCAATAAACAATCACTAATTACCCAAATTACTAGCAATTCTATGAACCCTAGATCAAACTCATGATCCCAATTATCCAAAGTAGGGTTGTTTCCACTATATAATATATAACAAAACCCTCCCCCATCAATATTCACCCATTCTATTACGTTCTACGGATCGAAAAGCGGATTCGAGGAGTGAATAACATACCTTTAGTCTCAAGAATGGTGAAAAATGAGTAGGTGTCTCCTGGGGTTTATTCCTTAGCTCTAAAAATCAAAACGTATCAAATAAGGTCATTTAAAGGTTTATTTACGACTTTAAGTCGCGTCAAACCCATCACAACGGCCCTCACCCCGCTGCCACAACCTTGCCAGAGCGACACCAATCCCGCTAAAGTGGCTTGCACGGAACCAGTGAGCTATTTAAAGAATTCCAAGACCCCCATTTCACAACACACTTCTAACCAACGACGATCAGAAAATACCCTTTACGCTAAGATCGATTCTGGGAGTTCTACTCGCCCGAATTCAATTCCATAAAATCGTACGGGTTCTTTAACGAGTTATCTAACTACTCATGTAATCAAAATCATAATTAACTCACCCGATTGTTACTAGATTTACCTACACCTTCCGATTTCATCCAAATCTGGACTAGATTGGGAAAATTCAATTACTACGAAAAAGTTTTCCGTCCCCAAATTCTTTCCCCATTGGCTTTTCCATAACGACGGAAATCAAGTAGTTACAAAAAATCAACAAGAAAAGTGACTTGTATGGAATCATTGTTGATAGATAGAACATGATTCAATGGGAGTAAAAATCAGGTTCTATCTTTATTTCCCTTGATTATTTTTTTTCTTCTATCCTTCATAAGTTATGAGATTTATTTCGTAAAAATTAGGATAGATGGTCATTATGTGATGATCTTAGAATATATCTTTACTATTATTAATATATATTCTGTTTAGAGGAGAAAAAAAAACGTTTGTAGTTTTTTACTCCATGTGAAATTTGATTGTATCTGACTTTTGGAGACTAAGATCTTCTGATTTTTTACTCCTTTGGTTTGAAGAATATAAGAACTTCACGAACAAATCAAATTGTACATTGGCTTGAAGAATATAGAAACTTCACCAATTTGTTAAATACTCTGTTTGAATAAATATTCTGACTTGAAGAGCACAAAATCTTCGTCAGGAATATTAATTCTAAATGATTTGAAAAAGATAAAATATTCATCGTTAGATAGAAACAGCGTTGTATTTGAGGTTTCTGAAGATTAAAACCTTTTTTGGTTTACTACTCTGTTTGAATGTGAAACTGATTCGAAGAATATAAAAACTTCATCAGAATTCAAGATTCATTCGGTTAACGATTAGAAGAATATAAAAACTTCATCGTTAAACTAGAAACACGTTGTATAAAGATTGAATCTTTATTGTTAGTATTCTAAATACTAAGTGGTTTGTCTAATTGTGACAGAAGGGGAAAAAAATTAGTGACACAAAATTAGTGATTTTTGTGCCTGCAATAGGTGTTTCTATGGATTAAATCTTCAAAAGAAGGTTTCGTGTAGCAAATGTGTATTTTAATGGTATACAATTTGAAAGCATGAGAAAAAATACGTGGAAAATAATTTCAAATACTTGAAAAATATTTTTGAGAGCATATTTAAACTGTGGGGGGGTGGGGGGGGGGTGGGGGGGGGGGTTCTTGACTTGTTATAAAGACAAAATTACACTTACTATCTAATTTAAATTTAAAAGTACAAAATATGAAATTTAATGACATTCTTGTATTATGTTAGACTCACAAAATTTTTGGAGTATATTTGATCTTGTGGTCGTTGAGTCTCTCTTTACTAGTATATGATATAACTAGTACAAAGCCACAAAATTATATTACTCATTCAAAAGAATTGTATTCTTTGATGAAAAAGAGTCACTTAAAATATTGTGATTTTTCTTGAAAAGATATGTCTATTAAAATAAATTTATTCGTATAGACATGAACATTGATGAAAAGTGATATGTTATGTTTGTATTGTAAAATAAACATTTGGGTCATATTGCCCTATTGGACCAATGAGACTATGATCATGGGCAATTCTATAACAAATTGAATGTTATAAAAATGTCCTTCTGAAAAGGACATCTGGCAAGGTGCTAACTCAAACAATGTTTGTATTTGACAAAGTTATAAAATGTAAAGAACAAAATATTTGTAGGAAAAGGTTACCTCACGGTAGATCTTTTCAAACTCAGTATTTATGTTTGTTCTTATTTGCTTGAATCAAATTGTTTGTGACATGAACGTTTGGGGCATGTCAACTACAAAACCTTGCAAAAACTGATTAACTTAGAAGTTTTGCCTAACTTCTAGTGCAACAAATTAAAATGTCAAGTATGTGTTGTTGAAAGAAATTTTAATCCCTTAGAATTGATTTACACTGACATTTGTGATATGAAGTCAACACCATCTTGTGGTGGGAAAAAGTGTTTCATAAATTTTATCGACAATTGCACTAGTTACTGTTATGTCTATTTGTTGAATGGTAAGGATGAAGCGATAGAAGCATCTAGGCAATATAAAACTAAAGTTGAAATCATTGACATGATTAAAAGTGGTAGATGTGGAGAATATGAATCTTGTTTTACAAAAATATATTTGAAAAATGGAATCATCCATCAAATTACTGCACATACTCACCTCAATCTAATGAAATTGTTGACAGAAAAAAACGAACTTTGAAGAAAATGTTAAATGTCCTACTTATAAGTTCAGATTTACCATAAAATTTGTATGTGTGTGGGGGGGGGGGGGGAGGGGTGCTATCATTATAGCAAGAGAGAACAACAAAAAGTTTTTCTGTTCAGAAAGAGAGAAACAAAAAGTTTTGTTTGTTAATAAAGGAAGCAACAAATAAAAAATAACATTTGTTTGTTAAGAAAGGGAGCAACAAAAAGTTTTGTTTGTTCAGACTTTGTTGTATCCTGATACATAATTGCTTATCGCCCCTTAAAGTATATACAAACAATAACTCTTGAAAGATAGTGATCTAACAATTTCCAATACAGTCTATTCCATATGAGAAATGGAAATGAGGGAACTATTCCCAAAAGGTCAAAATAGGACCTAAAACTGTGGATTGTATCTTAATGCTACAAATAGTAAAGCATGTTGATTTATGGTTCATAATTCTAAATCCTCGAATAGTCAAGTAAAGGGTCTAAACGGTCTTGGAATGAACCAAAGGAGAATGTACATAATAAAGAGATTCAGAGGCGTAGTAAATGTCAAAGGACATTTACTTCCTTTGGGTTTAATTTTGTAACATTTATTCTTGAAAAATGAGTCTCATATATTCGAAGATGCTATGTCTTCTATAAACTCATCCTTTTTTTGGAAAGAGACTGTCAATGGTAGTTCCAATCTTGAGCAACCATACTTGAGAGTTGATTGATCTTCCTCCAAGAAATAAACCTTTGGGTTCAAAGTGGATCTACAAAGGGAAAAGAAAGTTGATGGAACTATTGACAAATACAAAACAAGACTTGTTGTCATAGGCTTTAGAAAATAAGAAGGCATTGATTATTTTAACACATAATAGCCACTAACTAGGATTACATAATTACGCTAGTTGCGGTATATGGCCTTTAAATTCGTCAAATGGATGTAAAAATAACTTTCTTAAATGGAGAATTAGAGGAATGAATTTACATGGAACAACCTAAGGGCTTTGTGGTTCCTAGTAAGGAAAAGAAAGTGTGTAAACTTCTTAAGTAACTTTATAAAAACAAGCGTCCAAATAATGACATGCGAAGTTTGACCAAACTATGTTGGCAAATGAGTTCAAGATTAATGAATGTGATAAATGTTTTTACATTAAAGACACTCCAAATCACAAGGTCATTGTTTGTTTTTATGTTGATGACATGTTGATCATCAAAAGAGATATTTCTGACATGAATGCTACTAAGCATATGCTAGAAAGTAACTTCAATATGAAAGAAATTGAAGTTGCTGATGTGATTGAAAAGGTACTTGACAAGTTCAAGTATTTGGATTTCAGTATTGTCAAGACTCCAATAAATGTGAGCTTTGTACTTCAAAAGAATGAAGGAGAAAGTGACTCACAATTAAATTATGCTAGATTATTGAGAAGTATTATATATATATGATGAAGTGAACGTGATCAGATATAGCATGTGCTATTAGTAAACTGAGTCGGTTCACGAGTAATCTCAATCAAACTCATTGGATGACAATGAAAAGAGTTTTGGAGTATTTAAAACATGCTTAAAAACTATTGCTTTGCATTATAACTAATATTCAACAGTATTGGAAGATTATAGTGATGCAAATTTAATCACCAGGTCAAATGAAGTAAAATCTATGAGTGGATATGTATGTACTCTTGGTGGAGGAGCAATCTCTTGGAAATCTTCCAAACAGAAATGTATCGCTCGCTCTACTATGAAATCTGAGTTTATCATTCTAGATAAGGCCAGTGAAGAAGTAGAATGACTCCAAAATTTCTTGAAAGATTTTTTTGTCCAAACCTTTAGCTCCAGTATACATACACTGTGAGAGTTAATTTGCAATAGGTAGGGCATGGAGCATGATGTATAACGAAAAGTCTCGTTATATATAACGTAGACATAATCTCGTTAGAGAACTACTATCTAGTGGAATTATCATAATTGACTATGTAAAGTCAAAGGATAATGTGTCGGATTCGCTTACAAAAGGCTTAACTAGAGAGGGAGTTGATAGATTATCAAAGGGAATGGGACTATGGCCGAGGACAAGTCATTGTGGTGGTAACTCTACCTAGAAGACTGGAGATCCCAAGATCTAGGTTCAAAGAGATCAAACAAAGTCATTGATGACGGTTCAACATTGTCAAAATATTTTTTATGGTCCATTCTCATGATAAGACAATGTTTAGTAACAAGGATAAAGGCATTAGGACTTTTTAATGGTTTCTAAGTTTGATATAGGGTATATCAAATGGTGTATCTACGGGATAACACATTTAGAAATCACCTATGTAAGTGTGAAGTGTAAGCCGCTTCAAGGAGAATCTGGTAAGGCCAGTTCTCTACGCACTTATAAACCAAGACGTGTTCATAGCCGAAACGAACAAAACAATGAGAACCAAAAATAGTTCAAGGGTTGATTGTGTGACTTATGTTGTCTAGGTATACACCAAAGCTCGACGGTTCAAAGATATCAAATCTACAATTGATTGAGTATATTCGATATATGTTCACTATGGAAAGTTCAAAGGGAAACCCATTTATACAGATGCAATCAATCCTTACTTACGAATCACACCGTTTTTCATGCATATGTTTTAACAATAGCCATTCCCTATTCATGTGGGGGATTGTTGGGTGTTAAAGGTGTAAATAGAAAATGAAGGGTTGTGACTCTCCTGAAGGGTTGTGACTTTGCCGAAGAGTTGTGACCTTTATGAAAGGTTGTGTCTTTTCTAAAGGGTTGTGACCGTTTGAAAGGTTGTGCCTTTTCCAAAGAGTTGTGACCTTTCTGCAAGGTTGTCTTTTTTCCAAAGAGTTGTGACCTTTACCCTTTTTTGCTATAAATAGAGAGGTTTTCTCTCATTTTTCTGCATCGAATTCTTCTACAGACTATATAAAAGATATTACATTCCTTTGAAAAGACATCTCGAAAATTCCATATATAAATCCATGGATATTCATAAAGAGATCAAGATATGACCTCCTACGTAGTATGTACGTTCGAGAAATACGCCATTAACGGCCCTTGAATCATGGAGAACTCATGTCTATATAAAGGATATTATATTCCTTTAAAAAGACATCTAAAAAATTCCATAAATCCATGGAATATAGATCAAGATATGGCCTCCTACGTACGTTAGAGAAATACGCCATTAACGACCCTCAAATCATGAAGAAACTCAAATTATTCGTTAGTTAACTACATGTTTGTGGACATTTTTAAGTGCTTAAACCTTTTTTTAAGCATCCTTTGAACCCTTACCTTGATCTTTAAATTCAGAAAGAATTGTTAAGTCTTTTAAAATTAATAAAGATTTCTTAAATTTTCTTTAAAAATTTAAATGGCAATTCTGTTTCGAAAAACATATTTTTGCAAAGTTTAAAGAAGTTTTGAGATTTTAAGTGGGTGTTTGGCCGTTGTGAAATTTGACAAAAAAAAAGTCTTTAATTTTAAATTGAAAAATGATATTTGAAAATTGGTCCAAGTTATGTTCAGTCATGAATACAATTGAAGTTATTTTTGGCTTTTTTTTGAGTAATTTAAAGTAAAAAAAAAAAAATTAAAACACCTTTTGTGATTTTTCAACTTCTTAAAAATTCTGAAAGTAAAAAATTAGAAAAAATTATAGTAAAACGTTTTTTTTTTTTATCGTTCAACTCCGAAAAAAATAAAAAAAGTTCCATGACACTGCATTTACTCTTTTGCATGTGTAGAGATAGAGACAAGGCCATTTTTGTGTAATTTTTTTCCACTATCACTATTCATTTTGCCCTTTCTTTGTTGGCCAATGGGCAATGAATAGAGAAAGAAGATGTCACTACTCTTTGGGTTGGACACAGAGGCGAAGCCAGAATTAAGATTTTGGGAGTTTTATATTTTTTTAAAATTGTCAATTAATTTTGTTAGGGGTTTACGATTAGTCTACATATATATTTAACTAATTTTTTTACTACAAATATAGTCTACGGAAAAAGCTACTAGATTCGTCCAAACCCACGAATCTCCACCTAACTCCACCTCTAGTTGGACAGTGAAATGATCATTGTTAAATAATTGAAAATTAGCAACCTAATCTCATCTCTTTTTTGTTCTTATTTATTAACAAACAAAAATTAATATGATGACCTTTGTTCTCATAAATATTTCTACTTGCTTTGATTGTATTTTACGTACGATGTTCCTATTTGTATATATACCTAATGTTAGTTCACATAAATATTCTTTTATGAGTCAGAGAGGAGATCGTACATTAGGATAAAGTTGAAAAAATAAAGCTGCATGCGGCCATGCAATGCACGTTATTTAACTTATTCCAACTTTACAACTAATTAAGAGATCTCCAGTATCTGCCATGCATCTTTATCCATTTTGAAATTCAGAAAACAGTCTAAATCACCTCTCATCTTTGTTAAGTTTCTACTAATTTTATTTAAGTCCTTAATTGTAATCACTATATCAAAAATGATATTTAGTGACAATTAATTAACGATAATAACTTATAAGTTCTCATTAAATATGTATTTTTAACGATAATAGCTTAATTATCACTAACAACCAGGATTAGGAGTTTGGGGGTTCTAAATTTTAGGACTAGAAGAGAAAAATATTACAAAAGTAGGGTTTGAACCCACAACACTAGTGTGAAAAACATATTCATCGGTCTGCCTTACCACAGAACTATCAATCAATTTTTGTTAGGGGGTTCACAAATTAATATCCATATATATTTATTTAATTTTCTAATACAAATATAGGATTTACGGAATAGCTGGTGGGTTCATCCGAAGTCCCATGAACCGACCTAGCTCCGTCTCTGACCACTATGTATTTTTAGCCGCAATCAGCAACACTCTTTGTAAATGTCTCTATCGCCTATAGCGACATTGGATCCAATGACAGTTAACTAATTAACGGCCATAGAAATTCTAGTACTCTTTATTAATGTGTATATTTATTACCGCAAAAAATTATTTTTGTTATAATATACCGAGAATGTGGGCACAAAGAACATTCTTTAAAAGTTAACCTTTAGATGAGGAATGACTTTGAACCTTTCTGATTTAAAATTTCATTTTTATAGTTTGTCTATCTGTATGATACTTTATGAAAATCAGCCATTAGCATTTGTTCAAATTCCCCAACATCGATTCCTTTCTTCTAATAAAAGGAATCTAGAGCCAAAAGGGCAACTTTTTTTCTTCTAAAAACAAAAATGGCACATTAAAAAGAAATTTAACCAAAAGGGTAAAATCGCTCATGATGGAGCGATTTTGTTTAAGAAATTAAAAAAAAAAGTTTTGAAGTTATATCGCTGCAATAGCAGTGATTTTGTTTAAGAAATTAAATTTTTCTTTAAAAAAAAAAAATTAAAACTGAAGGCAGCGATTTTCATAAAAAAACTTTTTTTTTTAAATCTTTACCCTTCCAGCGATTTTAAATGAAAATTAAAAAAAAAAAAAATTAAAACTGAAAATTGCTGCCTCGGCAGCGATTTTTTCTTTAAAAAACTTGTTTTTTTTTTTTTTTTAAATGGCTGCCGCCGGAAATTTATGTAATTTAAAACTTGTTCTTTATTTATTTTTTTTAATTCCTTAACAAAAAATCGGTGCTATAGCAGCGATTTCACTTTTATTTTATTTTTTATATAAAAACGCTGCTATAGCAGCGATTTTAAAGAAATAATGATTTTTTTTGAGATTTTTATTTCTTTTAACGGTCAATTTTTGTCAGAAGAAAATCGCTCCTTCAGGAGCAATTTTTCTCTTTTGGTTAAATTTTTTTTATGTGCCGTTTTTGTTTTTTGAAGAAAAATGATTACCCTTTTGGCTTCGGACTTCTCATAAAAGAACATCTTTTGATGGGGATAATTAAACATTTATTTCCTCTATTATTGAAAAATTATGATTTTTATCTTTATAGTAATATTATACAAGACATATTTAACTTTAAATAATTTAAAATATGTGATTTTGATTTTGTTATCACTATGTTGGTTAGTGAAGGTTTCATTTTTCATTTTTCATTTTCCTACCCCCAACCCCATTTATCTTTTTTCAATATCTAGATTATATTCATTACTAAATTATTCTTAAATATGAAGTAATGATTCAAATCTAACATGCAAGATTATTCAAATATAACGTGTAATAATTCATTGGATTTTATGACAATTCACGAATACAGGATCGAAGGTGCACATTTCAATTAATACATATAAATTACCAAATACAAAGACTGAAATTAGATTTTGTTGACAGTTCAGAGATTAAAAGCACGAATTTAAACTAATATATTTTTTTTTAAAAAAAAAAGAATAAATATTTATGAATTATAGTTTCACATTCAAGAATAGTCAAGCAGGCAACTTGATACTCATAATGCTGTAGTCTAATTAATTATTCCTATTGAATAGTGAACACTATTATTTACATTATTTATTGATTTTTTGGGGGTCTTTGGTTTACTAGGATTTTATATATATATATATATATATATATATATATATATATATATATATATATATATATATATATATATATATTGAATACGTCTTAATTTAGGAAAAGGGGGGTACAAAAAAGTTAGGCTCCAGAAATTGCTTTAATAGCCTTATAATTGAGCTGATCCTCTATATCATATGTCAAGCATACACACTATGTATCACTTATGTGTCACATCTATGTCAATGTTTTTATAAGAGCGAAGTGTTAAAAATATAATTAAAATTTTTTTTCTTAGTTTTATATTAAATTATTAGGAGTGTGAGAAACATATTTAGACTATCATTCATAAGTTTGAGTTTGAAAAAATACCTCAAATAATATATATTAATGTGTGTATTACTTTCTTTTTTTAAAAAAAAAAAAAATTACCACATGAATTGTCAGTACAAATAGGACTAAGAGCTTGTTTAGATTGGATTAAAAAAGATAAATTTCAAGTAAAAAAAATAAAAAGTCAAACAAAAAGTAGGGGGTTGATGTTCCCACCAAGAATTTGATCTCCGGGTCGTGTTAATTCCATACGAATCAGTTCTGAGAAGCATGTGTCTATCACTCCAACAGTGGCACCGAAGATGAAATAAAGAGGGAGACCTACTTCTAGTTTTTTTAACTTTTTTAGAGTAATTTTAAACTTATTTTAAGTGATTTTTAACCTTGTCAAACACTTTCAAAAGCTAAAAATGACTTTAAAATAGGTTTGACCAACTTTTAAGTCAATTTTTGACTTATGGAAGTGTTTGGCAAATATAAAAAATAACTTAAAATTAGTCAAAATGACTTAAAATAATTTAGGAAGTGTTTGGCAAGGAAAAAATGACTTAAAATAAGTCAAAAAACAAAAGTAGGCTACCCCTACGTTTTATTTTTTGACTTAAAAGTCATTTCAGTTTGACTTTTTATTTTTGACTTAGAAGTTACTTTTTAAGTCATTCCAAACGAGCTCTAAGTCAATCCAAACAGACTGCCACGTAATTTCCAATAACCCATTAAAAACCGGAAAAATTACATGAATTGGTACCTTTTAATGAATAATTACTGATCTTAACGATACTTTTTATTTATTACCATTTATAACAATACTATGTTAAATCTGCAATATGTATTAAAAGTGAAATATGTATGCAAAATATATGTATTATAATTGTTTTTTAAAATATATTATGCTTGTTTGGTAAGAAATTGACACATTGTATTATAAGTGTATTAAAATGTGTGATAATTGTCTTAACCATCAATAAAATTTGTATTATATATGAATAATAAATTGTTCTTTGTAATATGTATTAAAACTGTATTAAAAGTGGTCAAGTGAAAAAAAAATATTATTACTATAAATGGTAAATATTTTTTAAAGTAGTATTAGCAAGTTTCCCTTAAAACCCCCCCCCCCAACCCCACCCCCCACCCCCCAAAAAAAAAAGCCGAAAGCTTCATCAACCCAAAATCCAAATAACAAAAACACCAAACTGGGAAAGTTGTGGCAAGTTCAGCAGCGACAAGAGCTTTAGAAACACTCTAAAAAGGAGATTTAAAAATTAATATATGCAATAGAGGTGATCAAGAAATGAAGAAAAATAGTTAAGAGATGTTGAAGACAAGGGGTGAGTTTAGGCTTTTAAAAATTGATTGAAAAATATTTTTAAAAAACATGCAACAAATTAAAAAAAATTAAGTGGACGAAAATTCAAGACCCAGATGCACCTGAGTGTGTGTATACATATATTTGGTCCAGACAACATTAAGGTATATTTCTCACACTCCCAATAAATTTGGATTTAAAACTTTAAGAAATATAAATGATTTTAGTATGTTTTTAACACTTAGCTTTATATATAATGATAATGATACACGTGATTATAAAATGACTTATACATGAGATACACAAAAATATATCATTTGTATTACGTGTATATATCAAATATATATACAGTGATACATGTGAAAAGCAATGTTATGTGCAAATGAAAGTTGTTTGTAAGGTTTCCATATTGGGCAAGCGGCCCAATTTCGAAAAAACAGTTTTGAAAATCTTATGATATTTTAAAGTAAAAAATTCGTGATATGATTAATTTTCATTTTTTTTTATTTGATATTTAGCCGATAGAGTTTTACGTATTTGTACTAGCGGAATAAATAGTTTATCGCCACTTAGCTAAGTTTTTTGTTTAACAGGATTGGTCACTCGTTTATTTGATTTCTCTTATGTCAGCTAGATTCAAAATATTTTTTTTTCGATCCTCAACTCCTATAGCAATTATTGTGGCTCAACGATACAAAGTAGCAAAATGGATCTCTAACGCCAAGAAAAAAAAAGGAAAAATCACATCCAAAAAAATATAATCTCCAACAACCAAAAAGCAAAAGAAAATTCAAATTCAAGAAGCGATCAAGAATAATTATGAATTTCACACAACACAGTGAATAATTAATGTATAAATAGAGTATACATATAAAATATAACAGTGTATAAAATATGTACATACCTCTTATATATAGGGGTGTTTGTGGTTTGGTTTGAATCGGTTATTGATTAAAACCAAAATCAAACCAATCTAGTCGGTTTTTTAAATTTCTAAAACCAAACCAAACCAAAAGAAACAAAAAATAACCGTTGGTTTGGTTATTGTCAGTTTGGTTCAATTTTTCTAGTTTTTTCGGTTTAAAGTAATAAATTTTTTGAGGATATACGTATCTCGATATATACAAACACCTTGTATGAGAACAATCCACAGGAAAGCTACTGTCGGTTCAATTAAGCAATTAAGCAATACTAGAGTTATTATTATACGAAGAAAGTGATTCAGAGAAAGTGTGATTATCTTATGCGAGGTAGGGTAGATAAAAACTAAAGTAATGAATTTTGATGGACTTGAACTTGGGATTGTAATAGTTGGCTAAAATTTAAGTGTTGAACTTGTGAAAATGGTAAAGTTAAAGACAGTTAATTAAAATTTAACAAAAATATTTATATTTTTTATGAATAATATATAAATAATTATAAATTTATATATATAATTTATTGATTCAATTTGGTTATTTTTGCAGTTATTTTTTAGTAAAACCAAAACCAAACCAAATAGTATCGGTTTTCAAAATTTAAAACCAAACCTAACCAAACAAAACCAAATATCAATTTTTTTAATCGGTTTGGTTCGGATTGCGGGTTGATTTTTTTTTTTAACCATAACCATGATCAGCCCTATAGTTATATATGGTTATATAATGTATATACAGTATGTATATATTCATTGTATAGTATATAACCAATATTTGTATAGTATTGTATGTATATAATATATAATAGTCAATTTGTAGAATATTATTATGTTAGCTAATAATTTATATATATTGCTAAAAAGGGTAATTAGGAGGTTTAATCAATTAGATCGCATAATTAATTAAATACCGTAGGTAAAAGAAATGTTGTGTGCAAATAAAAGTTGCTAGTAAGGTTTCTATTTTGGAAAAGAGTGCACTTTATTCAACCTCGAACAACAATTTTGGGTTCAATTTAGATACATCAAAGGGACTCTTTTGAAAGCTTCAAAAATTCAGAATAAAAAATTCATGATGTGTCCAATTTTTATATTTCTGTTTAATATTTAACTAGTACTTATATAATTTTTTTGTTTCACCCGCTTGGTCACTTGTTTATTTCAAAATAAAGAAATTTTCTTTAACTTTAATTCTTTGATCCATAACAATTTCAGTTCTCCTTCTTATGGCCTAGTCCAATTCCTTCTTTCCTATTTTTTTTTATCCCCAACTATTATAATAATTGTTGTGGCTTTACAATACAAAGTAGGAGAATGAATACCAACAAGAAAAGAAGGAAAACTTAGATCCAATTATCCAAAAAAATATTAATCTCCAATAACCAAAAAGCAAAAAAAAAAAAAAAAAAAAAAAAAAATCAAATTCGAGAAGAGATGAAGAGCCAATTATCAATTTTACACAGATCCAGTACATAAATGATGTAAGTAGAGTGTATATATATATATATATATATATATATATATATATATAGAGAGAGAGAGAGAGAGAGAGAGTATAATCAATGAATATATAATGTATAACAATATATACAACGGTATATACACACCTCTTATACATTGTTATACAATGTATATATAACATCCCATATGCTTATGATTAGTTTTTGTACTGTGTAAAAGGCTTAAAAGCATAAATTTGTGATTTTTATTGTAACATCACTCGTATTCGAAAACAGCGGTTTTAAATTAAAATTTAAGAAAAATATATTTTTAATTTCTTCCTAAAATGTCTAAAATATTTAGTAAAAGTTCTTTAGTTACGATGGATTTGTGTATGTACTTATTTTATGAAAAAACTATAATTTATAACTATTTTAATGGAGATAATAAGTCTAGTTACATTAAAAAATTACTATTTTACGAGATATGCTTTATTCAAAATGATTATTCATTAATTGTGATATATACAAAATGTTACACTTATTTTGTCATAATCCTATGCAATATCATAGAAATAATGCTGAAAGGTGGCACCTTCACTTTACATGAAAATGAAATAGAAGTACAACAAATGTATACATTCAGGGGTCATTTGGTACAAAGATTTATAACGAAGGGATTAGTAACACAGGAATAAGTAGTGCAAGGATTAATAATGCATAGTTTATTTTTATCAAATGTTTGGTTCATTATTTTCCACCTCATCTTGTGTTTGAATTAAAAATTTCAATTACATTCTTGTATTATTATGTAATTGGGTAAGGTAGATAATTGTCGGACAAAATTATTTTTTATATCCTTCTAACTAGCTAGGAGAAGAACAATTTTGTTCTCATGTTTGCTATTTTTTCACTTCAATTATTTGAGGATAAACAATTGTGATCATCTTAATAAATTGATCGCTCACAATATGTCAATTTTCAATTTAAAAGATAAACAATCTATTTTTAAAATCGAAAAGACGGTAAACAATAGTAGAAGTGAGTAAACCATTATGAAACCAACATAGCACTGAGCGCTGATAGCTTAGAGATTGAACGACAATAAGATAAGTCAACATTCGATCTAAGACAACACTGAGCGCTGATAGCGTATAGTGAATAACCCCATTATGAAACCAACATAACACTCTTATTACATTCAGTTTGAGATGAAACGACATCAAATAGTCTCATTCAAAATAACTGGGAAAAAGGAAGCTTCTGGACCATCTTTTCCAGCCAGATAGCGAGCGATCACTCAACAATGTACACTAACTAAAAGCGGTCGGGAATGAGTATCTATCCCTTACAGGAATCGAATCTGTGTCCTCGACATGAAAAGACAATGTCAAATGGCGTTGGTTAAATTCATGGTGAGCATGGATTATATCCTATAGAGTGTTCCTGATACCATTTTTTGCATTTTTAGAAACTATTTTTCTTTAATAATGAACACAATAAAGGGCATACTTTTTAGTTACAAACCTTCTGAAAGTATCAAAATAATCAATATGATATTTCTAGTTCTTATGGAAAGAGGGGTGTTATTCTTCATTGATTTTTTTTATTGCACACTATATTTGTATAGGACTCGTAAGCTTTAACTGCCAACTACACTTCTTCTTCTAGAACGGTGATAACCTAGTCTGGTTCCCCCTTTCGAAAGTGTCACAACTCCTTCTATCACAATCCCAGAAAACAAGGCATTCGAAGCATCAACCTCGGTCGAAATCATCCACTTCAAATTGTATAAGACCTTAGGAGCTGTTTGGTTACTGGTTAGAGTTATGCAGGTATTAGTTATGCAGGGTTTAGTTATGCAGGGTTTAGTTATGCAGGTATTAGTTATGCAGGGTTTAGTTATGCAGGTGTTAGTTATGCAGGATTTAGTTATGTTGGGTTTAATTATGCGGGTATTAGCTATGTAGGTATTATTTAGTTATGTAGAGATTACAATACATGAATTATTAACTATTGAATATTAAACTTGTTGTAAAGTATTAATATATATTATTTACAAAATAATAATACATGCTAATAAATGGGGAATATATTGAATAATATATAATGCTAATATTTGATTAGCATATGTACCGTCAAAAAATATACAATCAAATTTCTAATATTAAAAAAATATTTATATTTACATAAATAAATAAAAACTGTAAGTATATAAAAAGAAATGGAAATGGTCTATATATAAAAAGAAATAAAAACAACAAATGTAGATAGGAAAACAGTAAAGTTTCCAATTAAAAAAAACAAAAAAATTAAATTTTTTTACAATACCTGAAATGATACATTTATGAAATAGTATAGCTTATTTATAACTCTTCTATCAGGTTTCCATTCTTTGTGGAAGGTTGTTAGTTTTTTTAATTTAAAATTATATGTAAACAATCTGCAAAAGAAATTTTCGACAAAGAAGGAGTAATTCGTAATTCTGAAGAGTTGGTAAAAATATATAATATAAAAAAGATTGATAACAGTATAAAAAGAAATAAAAACAACAAATGTAGATAGGAAACAATAAAGTTTTCAATTTAAAAAAAAAATAAAATTGATAGGGTAAATATATAATTTATCATTTTAATACATCTATGAAATAATACCCACATAACTTATTCTATCTTCTACCCTGCATAACTTTATACATAAATTCCCTCATAAGTTATGTTGATATTAATTATGTAGGACTATAAAAAATGCAACCAAACACCGTATAAATTAATACATGAATAACTTTTATACAACATTAAAATTCTTACCAACCAAACATGGCAAGTATAAGTTATGTTGACTTTTATACCTAATACAAAATCTCTACCAAACATAGTAAAGCTAATGTAACTTTTTATACATGAATAAGATGTATCTTATACAGTAACCAAACGATCCCTTAGTGATTAACCCAGCGTGTGGGATCCAACATCTGTAATAAAACAATTAATTCCATTTTGGTCATTCGTATAAAGTGCATTTTAATTATTAGTAAATGTTAAACAACTCACATTTCAAATATTGTATTGATTTGTTTTAAATTTATTTAGTAACAAACAACTCTCTCTAAATAATTTATAAACTAATTTATTTAAATAAATTTACTAGTACAAATATAAAACATAAAATTAAGAAAATAAACAAAATGATGAAAATGATGTGAGGATATTTTTTTGTCTTTACATAGATTTATCCCATGACATTAAATCTGAAGTATTACTAATACCTTCAAATAAAATGTATTAATTATACATTCTATAGTATCATATAGAATACATAATTAATCTATGAATTAATTATATATAGGCCTAAATTTCTACCAAATAAAATACTATTTAATATAATACACAAATATATAAACTATTTCTTCTAATACTTTGTGGACCTCTCAATGACTAAACATTCAACATAGCCACTTTTTGCACTATTAATTGCCTCGCAGTCGATCTAGTTGGTGCTTGACGATAGGCCATTTGGTCAGTGACCTTTTTTCCTTGTTCAAACCTAGATGCGTGCTGTATTTAATTGCTCCCTTCGTCTCAATTTATGTGATACTTTTTTAATTTTGATATCAAATAAGTTTTTTTTATCATAAAATTTTCATATATCTTTTAATTATTTTGAATTGTCAATTGTTGTGACTTATAGTACTTTTTACGTAGTTTACAAATATATAAATTTTGTTAGTGAAAAACTTACAAGATAACAAAAAATACAAGATTACAATTGAAAATAAAATTGAAGAAATAAATCTCTTCAGGCTGAGGCGCGGATATCTCGCTCTCTTTAAGGAGATTCAAGCCCACTGCAGCAAATGTTTTCACTGGTCCAAAGAAGAGTTCTTCTTGACTTGTCCTCCAGATACAACACTTTATCACAATATAACTCAACAACTCTGGACAAGAGTTGAGTCCAAAGTTCCACAAAAAGAACACCTCCCTTCAACTAATAAGAACTCTCTTTTTTTTTTTGACTAACTCTTTCACTCTATATTTTTCTTGTGTGTTATCTCTCCCAAACCAAATGAAGACCACCACTATTTATAGTTAGGGATGTCTTCCTAGCAATGAATAGGAAGATAATGGGGTAGTAAATAGTGAAGATAAATGGCATTAGGAGTTACATAGGTTACAAAGTATAATGGTGGAATAAAGAGTGAGACAATGGAGAAATAATATGGAGAGCTAATGGCCAAGATGCCACTAAAGTTGCTGCAAGAGAAACAGTCAGTAACATCAGCACTTACTCCAAATGGAGTAATGCTCCAAATAAATTTCTAACCGTTAAGACAAATGAATTATCACCAACGGATAACCAATGGATAACCTGACATCAAAGGCACCATTTGGCTCCAAACTTGTAACAAATTAATATAAAAAATGTTAATATTAAAATGTTGACCAACAATCCCCCACTCATTTTAATATTAATCAAGAGAGTATACCGACTAAAGGAAGATTACTATGCATAATGAAGGTGTGATCTGCATTGAACCTCCACTTAGTGAAACAATAATTTTTACTCCATAGTCGTAGTGGTCTCAGACTTGAACTATGACTGCTTTAGGGAAATAAAATATTACTGCTCACACATAATAACCAAGGTGTTGACATAAGCTTTAAAAGCCAGCACGTTATGGCCATGTGCTATCCCGGTTTCATGAGTGCTTTTGAGAATAAGCCAAATTCTCATAGGAAGCGACCTACTTCCACACTCACATAGGTGAAATCTATCGAGAGTGCTCCTGTAAGTTTAACACTCCACCCATACGGACTACAAATATTCATTAAGAGTTTTATCAACTCAACCTTCACAAATCACTATAGGAGCCAATGCACTCACATCACAGCGAGGGAATAAAAAGATAGTGCATTTTTCACTACAAGTCAACATATGATTAGTTTTTCCCTTTGAACCTGGTTATAGGATCTCTAGTCCCCAGGTTGGGTTTCCTCATATATGACTCAAGGATTTATAGGCTTCAATCCCATCCCCCTCGATGTGCTCCAGACCTTCTCTCTCTTTAAGGCCTTAGTGAGAGGATCTGTAAGATTATCACAAGATTTGACATAATCAACATTAATGGTACCATTTGTCAAATATGATCTTACATTACTGTGTTTCCTCCTTATAGGTCTGGATTTACCGTTGTAATAATGGTTTTGAACTCTACCAATCGCAGCGGTGCTATCACAATGTATTAAAATAGGAGGAATTGGTTTTTCAAAATAAGGTATTTGAAACAGTAAATCCCTTAACCAATTCGCTTCCTCACTAGCTGAAGCTAAAGCAATTAGTTCAACCTCCATGGTAGAGTTAGCAATTATAGTTTGCTTTTTTGATCTCCAACAAATAGCACCACCACCTAAAGTAAAGACATAACCAGTGGTAGAACACGAATCACATGATAAAGTGTTCCAATCTGCATCACAAAAGCCTTCAAGTACAGCAGGATATTTTTTATAGAACATACCACAATTTTTTCGTTCCAATTAAATGTCTCATAACTCTTGTTACAACATGCCAATGTTCATTACCTGGCTTGCTTGTAAACCTGCCAAGTACTCCTACTGCATATGCAATATCAGGCCTAGTGCAATCAGTCACATATCTCAAACTTCCGATTATGCTAGCATATTCCTTTTGATTTATTACATCATTTTCAATTTCAACAGGAAATAAGTTAACACTTGAATCAAAAGGAGTAGCAACATGCTTGCAATCAAGAAAGTTATATTTTTTCAAAATTTTATCAACATAATGTGACTGGTCAAGAAAAATTCCATCACATCTTCTTGTTATTTTTATTCCAAGAATAAAATTTGCCTCACCAAGATCCTTCATATCAAAATGGCTTCTAAGAATATTCTTAGTTTCATCAATAACATTCATGTTAGAGCCAAAGATCAACAAACCATCAACATATAGGCAAATAATCACATGTGAATTATTCCAAGACTTATGATATATGCACTTATCACACTCATTTGTTTTAAAACCATTTTCAATCATGCAGGAATCAAATTTTTCATGCCATTGCTTTGGTGCCTGTTTCAAGCCATATAGGGATTTAGTAAGTTTACATACTTTGCTTTCTTGGCCTGCTTCAACAAAAGACTCGGGTTGTTCCATATAAATTTCCTCATTTAGGTCTCCATTTAAAAAAGCCGTTTTTACATCCATTTGATGAATTTGCAAATCAAATATTGCAGCCATAGCAATTAAAAGTCTTATAGATGTTATTCTTGTTACCGGTGAAAAAGTATCAAAAAATTCTAGGCCT
Source organism: Solanum pinnatisectum (assembly GCA_035578085.1). Classification (NCBI taxonomy): domain Eukaryota; kingdom Viridiplantae; phylum Streptophyta; class Magnoliopsida; order Solanales; family Solanaceae; genus Solanum; species Solanum pinnatisectum. The sequence goes on along the minus strand of CM069076.1, from coordinate 39,659,856 downwards.
TCTAGTTGTTTAAAACCTTTTGCAACTAGTCTAGCCTTATATTTATCGATAGATCCATCCGGTTTCATTTTTTTCTGTAAGACCCATTTGCAACCAATAGTTTTACAACCCGGTGGTAAATCAACTAACTTTCAAGTTTTATTAGAAATCAGTGATTCTATTTCATCATTTACAGCCTCTTTCCAAAATATAGAAACATGTGAAGAAAATGCTTCTTTCAAAGTGAGAGGGTCATCCCCAACATTAAACACATAAAAATCAGGACCAAAATCTTTTTCTACTCTAGTTCTTTTACTTCTTCTTAACTCAAAATCATCAATTTCTTTATTTTTTAAAGAAGAAGTAGAAGAACTAGGTAGTGACAAAATATTTTGTTCAATCCTTTGACCCCCACTATTTTTAAAATCAAAAGGAAATTTATTTTCATGAAAAATAGCATCACCCGATTCTATCACAATATTATCTTCAAAATTAAAAAATCTATAGGCTGTACTATTTGACGCATAACCAAGAAAAGCACAAGTAATAACTTTCTTACCTAACTTTGTAATCTTGGGATCCATTAGCCTCACAAAGGCTAGACAACCCCAAACTCTTAGATATCCCAAACTTGGCTTGTAACCTTTCCACAATTCAAAATGTGTCAATTTAGACTTTTTATGAGGCACACGATTCAACACATAACAAGCAGTTAGAATAGCTTCACCCCAAAAATTTAAAGGTGCATGTGACTCAATAAGCATGGCATTAGTCAATTCAACCAAAGTTCTATTTTTCCTTTCTGCTACTCCATTAGATGAAGGAGAGTAAGGAGGAGGAGTTTCATGAATTATTCCCAATGATCTAACAAAAGAATTAAACTCATTTGACTCATATTCACGGCCTCTATCACTTCTAATTCTTTTTATTTTTCTTCCAAACTGATTTCCAACCTCATGGAGATAAGTTTTGAAATTTTCAAAAGCATCACTTTTATTTTTCATCAAGTAAACATATGTAAACTTAGAAAAATCATCAATGAAAGTGATAAAGTATCTATTACCTCCACGAGTTAAAATTCCACCAAGTTCACAAATATCCGTATGAACTAATTCTAACAAATCAGTTTTTCTTTCAACTTGAAAATGAGGTCTTTTAGTGATTTTGGCTTTACTACAAGCCTCACATTTTTCAAAATTCTTTTTAATCATTGGGATTAATCCTAAACTACTCATGATTCCTACATAACGATCATTAATATGACACAAACGAGCATGCCAAAAATTAGTAGAAGAAAGCATATAAACAGAAGTAGAAACTTTATTCATTTCAACATTTAGTTTGAACATCCCATCACAAGCATACCCCTTTCCCACAAAAATACCCTTCTTCACAATTACATATTGATTAGATTCAATAATATGTTTAAAGCCTGCTTTATTAAGAAGAAAACTAGACATCAATTTTTTTCTCATAGAAGGAGTATATAGTACATCTTTCAAAGTTAATACCCTTCCAGAAGTAAAACACAATTCAACATCTCCCGTTCCAAGCACTTGAGTAGTATGTGAATCACCAAGCATGATGGTTTTGGGCTCCTCAAAATGAGTATATTTTTTAAACCAGTCTTTGTCATAACAGACATGACGGTTTGCACCAGAATCAGCCCACCATCCATCAACACTCTCAACCATGTTTATGTCGGTAATCACCGCCACAAAAGGTTTTTCGGTAACGTTTGCCTGAGGGTTAGGACCACGTTTCCGGAATCTGCAAAATCGAGCAATATGCCCACTCTTGCCACAAACAAAGCATGGTCCCTTATCTTGAGCTTGTTGATTTTGTGCTTGGTTATATTCACCACTACTTTTCTTGGGAGGTCTACCATTATTTTTCTTGAACTTTTTCTTCTTAGGCTTCAAAGAAGTATTTTTGTGAGTTTCAGGAGTAGCATTATTTGAAGTAATTAAATTTACCTTCGTTGTGATGTTGATTTCTTCTGTTTGTAAAAGTGCATCTTGGCCTCTTGCCTCTTCTTCCATGCGGATTTTCATTATCAAGGTTTCAAGGGAGGTTTCCTTTTGTTTGTGGCGCATAGTTTTTTGAAATTTCTTCCAAGAAGGTGGAAGTTTATCTATTATGCCACAAACAATAAGATTATCTCCAATTTTCACCTCCTCGGACCTAAGCTCTCCAACAATCATTATAAAGTCTTGAGCTTGGTCTACCACTGATTTATTGTCCACCATTTGGAAACGAAAAAATCTACTAGCAGCATATTTTTTTGCTCCCGCCTCCTCGGTATCATACTTACTCTGCAATGCTTTCCAAATTTTCTTTGCACTAGAGTAAGTTCTATCATAATAATCATAAAAATTATCAGATAAACAATTAAGAAGATAATACCGACACTTATAGGAGTCACCATCATACTTTTCCACTTTCTCATGATGAGAAATAAGTTCATCATCATCCATTGAGGTGTCATCAACTTTATTAGGATTCTTCTCAATTAACACATAAGAAACATTGAGAAGACTTAAGTAGAAAAGTACTTTACCCTTCCATCTCTTGAAATGGTTACCATTGAATTGAAATGGCTTGTTAAGGTCTCCCATCTTAACATCCGCGGTTTTTTCAATTGTAGTCATTTAATGAATCTCCTTAAAATTATTAGTTAAAAACTTACAAGATAACAAAAAATACAAGATTACAATTGAAAATAAAATTGAAGAAATAAATCTCTTCATGCTGAGGCGCGGATATCTTGCTCTCTTTAAGGAGATTCAAGCCCACTGCAGCAAATGTTTTCACCGGTCCAGCAGTAGTTCTTCTTGACTTGTCCCCTCCAGGATACAACAGCCTTATCACAATATATAACTCAACAACTCTGGACAAGAGTTGAGTCCAAAGCTCCACAAAAAGAACACATCCCTTCAACTAATAAGAACTCTCTTTTTTTTTTACTAACTCTTTCACTCTATATTTTTCTTGTGTGTTATCTCTCCCAAACCAAATGAAGACCACCACTATTTATAGTTAGGGATGTCTTCCTAGCAATGAATAGGAAGATAATGGGGTAGTAAATAGTGAAGATAAATGGCATTAGGAGTTACATAGGTTACAAAGTATAATAGTGGAATAAAGAGTGAGATAATGGAGAAATAATATGGAGAACTAATGGCCAAGATGCCACTAAAGTTGCTGCAAGAGAAACAGTCAGTAACATCAGCACTTACTCCAAATGGAGTAATGCTCCAAATAAATTTCTAACCGTTAAGACAAATGAATTACCACCAACGGATAACCAATGGATAACCTGACATCAAAGGCACCATTTGGCTCCAAACTTGTAACAAATTAATATAAAAAATATTAATATTAAAATGTTGACCAACAAATTTCATTTTTAAAAATTTGAAGATTTCACGCCCAAATTTACGGTCAAACTTAAACTGTTTGATTCTTAAAAAATGAAAAGTGTCACATAAATTGAAAGAGAGGTATATTTTTTTTCACTTTAATCTCTATACTTGATTTAGCACTTTTGAACTAACTTCGGATTAAGTTTTCGTGGCTTAATTATACTTAGACTTTGAAGTTTTAATATACTTTTTTTTTTGTCTCATTTTTATCCCATTTATAAAAAAGACGACCAACAAAAGTGTATTTCATAAAATCAGTATTCAAATAGACACTAATGATGCAAATATTGTTTAAATATATGACTTTTTGGTCTTTACCATCACAATAATTGTGATCTCATGCTTATGGAGGTCTTGGCTCTTGTCCCCCTCCATTGTACTTCTGTTTATATAGTAAACAGAATAGGGGTTTATGTCAAATCCTCGATCACCGAGAGAGGTGAAAAGTTAGGTGGATAAATTCATTTTAAAAAAATAAGTATAGTCAAAAAGAAATGTGCATGTTCTACAGGTGTTATTGGTTAAGAAGAGCATTAACTATACCTTAGCGTTTAGTCTCTTCGTTCATCTTTACTTGTTCATGTTTGGCTTCGTACACTAGTTAATAATGAATAAATATAATACTAGTAATTTTATTATATCACCTCTGTTAATTACAAGTCATCTCATCATTGAAAAATGAAAATGAATAGTAATTAATGATAAGGGTAAAATCTTTTGATTTTTTTTAACTAAACAAAAAAAGAGGACATCTATTTTTAGTATAATTGATAAGTAAATGTGAAGAAAGGAAGTATCATGGCCAAAAACGGATTGATGACACTTGTCTGTCCCACCAAGATAAGTCAGCCTCAAACTAATGAAAATGAAAGACATGTGGAAAATAGTAAAGCAAGAACAAGACAAAAGCAAAAAACTTATTCATTCTATTAACACCCCACAAAATCTGGTTGTCACGTGTACAAGCCATTAAAGTAAATACAGAATTTGAAAGACAAATACAGCTCTCAAATCTTTGTTTCTCAAGTAGAACAAAGCTTAAAGAAAAGAAAAAGAGGGTCCACCAGGATGACATACACCTACCTCTCAAGTCCTTCAACAAGCCTCAACAGTCAGGAAAAGATGAAAAAGATCACATGGATCTGGGCTCGGAACCTACACAAGTGTAGAAGCAAGGGGTGAGTGTCATCAACACGGTACCCAGCAAGCAACCTACTAAACAAAGGAACAATCTACAAATTAAATACCCCTTACACCCCAACCGAACCTCCTCAAACTATAACCTACATAGATATCAATCCAACCTAGCAATTCTACCATACACAGCTCACAAGGCTCAATATCCAAAGTTCAATAGTCACTATCAAAATTCAACCAAATCAAGTAAGTCATTCTCAAAGTTAAGTAGCTCAGTCACTCGCAACAAGTACATAAATCACAATTAGTAATCAAGTCACGCATAGGCATCAAATGTATGAAGTCACAATAATCAATCTCTTGCTGGAACCATTTTCCATTGGCACAATATCACTAGCCGGAATCATTTCTCATCGGCTTTATATCAAATCACTAGCCGGACCCATTTCTCATCGATTTTATATCAAATCACAAGCCAGAATCATTTCCCATCAGCTTTATAAACACTTGTCGGAAATGACCTCGGCATCACAACACTCTCTAGCAAAGACCGCAGCATCATAACACTCACCGACAAAGACCTCGGCATCATAACACTCACTGGCAAAGACCTCGACATCATAAATCATCACATGTCTCATCACGGTGTTCACAATCAATGCATACAAGCACTATCACACCACACAGAAGAGACAACAATCCACATAATTCAAGTCCACATTCATGCTTTCAATTTTTTTATTTCAATCCTTTTTTATCCATTTAGATGTATCAAGTGGACAATTAAACCATTCACCTCATCCCCATTACTCCCAACACACAAGCAATGAAGGAAGTACACGAATTCTACTAGAAAACGAGGTTTAGGAGGTCACTTGTCTTAAATCAATCAACAATCACTCCAAGAGTTGAGTCTTTCCCTTTCTAATCCCTTTGAAACCAACACAATCAATAATAATCAAATATTCACAATCACTCATCGGAAACAAGAATTCCCACATCAATTATATAGAGAAATAGGTCAATCAACTCAAATTCAATTTCAAAATGGAGGTTTGAATCCGGAAAACAATACTTGAAAAATGATGTTTAAGGCTTTAGGAACTAATTAATGAAAATCATTTTTTAAAAAAAAGATCAAAACCAATTCAAAATCACCATTTTACTAAGTTCTTAGGTTCTTGAAGAAAACCCCAAATTTCTCGTTTCAAAAGCTAAATTTGAACACATAAATTCAAAAATAATAATGAGTAATTGAAGTTTTAAAATTAAGGATCATTACCGAAAAGTTTCTCCTTGAAAATCTGGTCCAAATCGCCACCCCTAAAGCTCCCAAAACTCAAAAATGGTGAAGTATGGCTTAAACCAGACGCATAAGCAACCGTTAGCGAACCCCGCTAAAAATGCGGGCATACAAAAGCGAACAGCCTTTGCTAAAGCGAAGGTCGCTTAAGCGAAAGTTTCCTCGCAAATGAGAAGGTCAACAAGGGTTGAACCTTCGCAAAAGCGAAACCAACCTTGCTAAAGCGGAGTGCACCAGAACACAAACATCAGAAAATTAGCTAAGACTCTAGACATTGAAAGAACCCTCGAGATTCATTTGGAACCCCGTGAATACAAATCACATATGCAAATTCTTTATACTCGATGTTTCGGACTCATGAATGGAACCGTCAAAATACGAATATTCGAGGTCTCCTTGACCCGACATCCGTGAAAATCATAAGAAACTAACTCAACGCCTAAAAAAGACTAAAACAAGCTCAGTACCTCTCAAAAATCAACCAAGACCTCACATACGCCTAAAATCATCCCCTCAATCGAACAGAACTCTCGGTTCCAATCCGAGCACCCGAACCTCGAACAAAGTCAATCCAAAGGCTAAAATTCCACAATTTCATAACTTAGGACCTCAAATCCTCATAAAGACTCAGAATCAAATTTCACATTCCGGGACTGGTGGAATCGTCGAAATTCCATTTTGACACTTGAAATTCCAAAAGACACCCAAAATCACTTTTCTTAAAAACTTAGCCTTCCAAACTCAAAACTTACCAAAATTTTCAACTTTTAACTCAAAGTTCAAAATTAACTTTTTCAAAACTTAATCATAGAAGACTCGGGGTCAATATTGAGAGGGCAAAACAGTACATTCACGAAACTTTCCAAAAATGACCGACCGGGTCATTAAGCAAGTAATCTAGTTCCACTTCAGACATACTTTATACGTATTTCTTTTGACATTTACGTTTGTTTTCATTACCATTGTTGTTAAATAATTAGATTTGATAAGCATCACAATCCATGCTTGGCCTAGTGCTAAATTAAAAGCGCACAAATTTCTGAATATCTTCTTCCAGCTGGTTCTCTATCTCTTTCCTTTACGGTTCATTTTTAGGATAAGTAATTAGCTAGCGTCACGTTTTAGATTTATAATTAATCATGAGACTAAAAAGCAATCACGATTGGTAAAATATAATTTGAGTAGCATGGATGTTTTATTTATTGAACTTTATTGTGATTTGATGGATTATGTTATTTCATTTAAGATAATAATTACTTACAAGTACTTCAAAATAAATTTATTTCTTTAAGAGTACATTTACAAAAAAAACATTAAGAAGGGGGGTGTCACTTCCATACTAGGGAATGAACGATAGTGTTAGTAGAGGGACGCATGAAAATATATGTTATTGCTCTAAATTTTGTGTTCGGTGCGAGAAGAAAATGTTTCTTTTTGAGAAATTACAAGTTACATTATTTATTTTTAAAGTTTGGTATGTAAGCAAAAAAATATCAACTCAAAAGCATTTCTATATAATCTAGTTAAAATCTTAAGGATTGAAGAGGGATGGGGTGTGGGGATGGATGGGGTGGGATGGTCAGGGGTAGATGTTGGGGGCATTGGATGGGTGGGTGGATATAAAGAAGAGAAGGAGGAGGAGGAGGGAGGGATATATAGTGATGGTGAAGAACAAAGAATTGATACTATAGGTGGCCGGATGTGATTTTTACGGTGAGAAGAGAATTGAAATGGGTGGGGGAAGAATTGAAGGTGATTTTGTGGTGGTGAATAGCAAAGAATCGATACTGAAGGGAGATAAGAATTGTAAGGGTGGGAGAAGAATTGAAGGTGATATAATGGTGGTGAAGAACAACGAATCGATACTGAAGGTGGCCGAACATGATTTTACAGTGAGATGAGAATTGAAATGGGTGGGATTTGATTTATTTATTTATTTTAAAAAAAGAAATGGATGGAATTTAGTGATGAAGAAGATGTAATTATTAGAGAATTTAAATTAGAGTAAAATATAGTTAACAAAAGAAAAATTAATTAATAAAAAAAATACAAAAAGAAAATGTAAAAAATTATAATTTCTGACATGGCGCTAACATAGAGGTGATGTGGTAGCAAGTGTAATACACCACATAATGTGAGAGTGGTGTTACAGGTCTTAGGGTGGTAATAAATTCACTTTTGAGTAGTAAAATTGTGTAATATATCACCAATGATAGTTTAAGTGTGTAACTAATTTTCGAAACAAGTTAAGGGAATCTATATCTTTTTCCTTTTTCCTATTTTTATTTTAAAAAGCCATTTTAATTTTTTTTTTTTTTTTTTTTTTTTTTTTTTTTGAGGAGCTTGTTTTAAAAAAAATTGTTCAATTAACAAAATTTGAAAAAATAAAAAATATTTCCCTCCGTGCCAAACACACTTCGTTTGGGAAATAAAATGAATTCCAATGATTTGATTCAAAAATTACTCACACATGTACAATCATAATATATAAAGATTCGAGGTAGCTTGATTAGACATCCATGATAATTATATGATGGGATCTTATATCAAACAAGCTAATTAAGTGCTCTAATAACTTATAAAATTGAAAAGGTCTTAAAATGTCATTAACATATTAGAAAAGAAATGTCTTCCTTTTATTTATTGGATCAAAAATGTTTTTAACGTATTAGAAATAATTTAGAATTGTCATTCTTCATTTATTGGGTCAAAAATGTCATTAACGTATAGAAATGGTTCAAAAATGCACTTCTTCCACCTATTGGATCAAAAATACCCTTAATCTATTAGAAATGGTTCAAAAATGTCTTTAACATATTAGAAATGGTTCAGAAATGTCCTCTTTTCAGCTATTGAGTTTAAAATGCCCTTAACGTATATAAATGATTCAAAAATGCTCTCCTTTCACCTATTGAATAAAAAATAGCGTTAACCTATTAGAAAATGATTCAAATTTGCTCTCCTTCTACCCAAAAATATGTTTATCAACTATTAAATACTATTTAATATGCCCGCATTTCGTTCAATCTTATTAATAAATATAATATTTTTATAATATCAAAATATTTTTTAAAATTCTTTTTAGCCTTCAAATTTGGATAAATTAAAACTCAATTTTTTAAAATTCTATTAGTATCTTAGTCATATATTTTTTCCATTATCTAATCATTTTAGTGTTCAAAACTATTGAGATTTTTATATAAATTATGTTAAGTGATACTGTATTTATTTTTTTAAAAATGTCTTTTTATGGGCATACATAATAAATTTTTCTGTCTTCGTCACTAAGACAATGTTTTTATACAACATATATTCGGATTAATTTACATGATAGTTCACATATTTTATTTAAAACAAATACTTCTATTATGACGTAAGACAAACAAGTAATTATTTTTCAAAAAAATAAAATATAAATCAAAAGAAAACAAAATAATTGTCAAAGTACAGTCAAAAAAATTATTGACATATATAATTAGAAATAAGAAATATTTTTGAGTCATTTCTATTGTCAGTAAAAATTTTATCTAATAGGTAGAAAGAAGGACAAATTTGAACTACATTTCTAATAGCTTAGTGATATTTTTTATCCAATGAATGGAAGAAAAATATTTATGAACCATTTCTAATACGTTAAGATTATTTTTGGCCCAACAACTAGAAAGAGAACAACTTTAATTCAATAACTAGAAAAAGGACATTTTAAACGATTTCTAATGTGATGAAGGCATTCTTCAACCTTTATAAAATCAAATTAATAGATGAACTCAAAATACAAAAGCAACTTTATAACACATGCGAGTGAAAGGAGTAGTCGTTTTCTGAAAATGGAAAGGCATAGTCGTTAATCCACTACCCTCCAAAGCAGTTAGCTGTGATCGAGAGGGGAGTAACTTTAGCTGAGACAACCAATGTGACTCTTGTTTTCAAACTTACTAACACACATGACGCACTGCCACCCAAAGTATTATTTTTATCATTTTTTTAATTGTCATGTATATTAAAAATATTTGTTTTAAAATAGTTTTCAATTTAAATAATTAAAATAGAATCAATTACTGTATCTTTTTCCAACTTTGTTTTTAACATTAATTATTCTAAAATTAAGAGGCACATATATATATATATAAATAAGGATTAAATAAGTAATAAAGGATATACTGGTCAAACAACACTTCTTATTAATTTATTTTTATAAAAATTGTTGATAACGCTCAAATTACTCACTAAAATAATTAAATGAGTAAGTGATTGCTTGGGAGTGATCTAAACGGAAGAATTCAAGTTAGAAAAAACAAGTTTATTACTTTTTCTTTCTTTATCATCCTAATTCCTAAAGAAGAAGAAAAAGATACTCATCTTATGGAAAGTGGGAAAGAGGAATTTTTCGACGATTGTATTTCTTTTTATCACAATGTTTACGGCATGGGCAGAGTTAATTGGGGTGTTTGGACAAATGACCAGTAGTTTTTTAATATGCCCTATATTTGTATTAGAAAATTAAATGAATATATATATATATATATATATATATATATATATATATATATATTAACTTGTAAATTCTTAACAAATTGATTTACAACTTAATAGTAACAAAAGGGTCATGGAAATAAGTTGTGAAAGTTTTTTTTTTTTTTAAACAAATATATATATATATATATATATATATATATATATATATATTTTTTTTTTTTTTTTTTTTTTTTTTTTTTTTTTTATTTTTTTTTTCTTTATTAAAATCGCCAAAATTCTAATCTTGGCTCCACCAGACTTTTGCGGCTCTGGAATTTGTGATTAATTGTTACGATTGAATGTTTTTTGTCAAGTGCCTGAGAAATCACATGCGATTGGCCTTTTAGAATATGCCAACTCCCCCAATGTTTTTACTCCATTGTTTGCTACCTAAGTGAAAATAAATACAAATGAGATAATGATGTAAGTCATATTTATTCACGAGTGAGACCCCACAAGCAAACGGTCACTAAGAATAGTTATATCAGGACAACAAGACAAACATCGAAGCTTCCCCTAACAATTGGACATGAATTCATATACATGTGGTCCATCATTTCTTATTATACATGACTAAAAAAAAAATTCTTTACAAATTCATTGTCTAAGATGTATTTTTTTGTTTGAGCACTTCAAACAATGCTTCATTATGAAACAAAATATTTATTTCAGATTAAATATATTATTTAATAAAAATTCTGACAAGTAACATGGTCAAAGCAAAAAAGCATGATTGTAGCCGTTCATTACAATAGGCTGCAAGAAAATCCATACTGTCTGCTGACAATTCACAAAAAAAAAGTTGTTACATGCCATTGATATTAAAGCACTTTTACATAAAAAGGAAAAAAGGATACCCTTTTAATTAAAGACTAAAGGGGTCATCAACTTTCTAATTTGGAACCCTAAAAGGTCTAAATTAGGATAATAAGAGTACTTAATTAGCAGTAACACTTAAAATTAGCAATTAATTAATTAAAATACTGCTCTGTTCACGTGACCAAATATATTGGCATAGGTGAGGCAGTGGAGATCTTATGCTGCTGCTGCTGGTCCATGTTAAACTCCCTGAGGTTAATGTAGGGGATCTCTAAATCACCTTTCCGATTAGGAGTCAAAGTTCCGGCGAGCGGACCGGAGGACGGACGACTTGTTGTACGGTAAGGCGTGTTCGAACCACTTCTGCTCTCAGTAATGTATACCGGCCCAGATATCGATCCCCGGAAAGTAGGTTGCCGGTGATGAACTTCACCGTCGGCGCCGGAGATTTTGTCATTGTTGGATTTGGTCTTTTTGAAGAAAAACAGAGCATTTTTCCACCATCTTTTACGGCTGCTGTTCTTTTTTATCTTCTTTGATGATTCATCTTTTGAGATGGGTTTTTGGAGCTTGAAATGAAGTGTATCTATGGATGACGTCGCAGTTTCTCTGATTCTGTGTTTTCTTGCTTCTTCCAAAATCTATTAAAACAGGGGAGGGTTAAAAATATAACTATTAATTTGGAGCTTCTATTGATGAGCGGGGCGGAAAAGTATTTTCATTAAAGATAATATACATAAAAAATAATTCTAACGCCTGATATAAGCAATGCAAGTTTCCAGCGAAGGGAATTGGGATACATACCTGAAAATAATGTATTTGAGGGTCGAAGCCATAGTCACTGAAGTGTTGAGGTTCAACAATAGGAAAAATGGGGGATTTGTTTGCCATTTTCTAAGGAAAAAGGAAAATGAAAGAGATATAGTGGAAAGTTGGATGTAAAGGAAAATGGGGGATGAATATTAAGGAATGGCGCCTTTGAGGCTCAATACTCGTGTCTCTTGGTATTTGCAAACCCTAATGAATGCTGCATACCTATTTTTGAAACTTTTTATGATTTTTTACTGTACAACTCCCAATGGTACAAGTTTTCTTCATATTCAATGCAATTAAATTATTTCACGTATTCAACAAGGTAGTAGCATGTGAATGTAACTCATTCAATCCGGCGACAAGTGGAGTGATAAAGTACTTTTTTATATTTAGTAGGTGTTTGGATATTTGATTTGAAATTGCGATATGAGATAAATGAGATGAAATCAATCTTTGAACATGTGATTTCATTTCATGAGATTAAATTCTAAATTCTCCAAAAATCATGATTTGGTTTTTTCAAATACAAAAATTAATCCATAAATTTATATTTTGTAAAAGTAACCATACAGTATCTACTAAACATTTATTTTATATGTAAATAAAATTTATACTTAATATCATTATTTTTTAAACCATTTATATCTCATATAATGATTATTCTCACTAACATAGAATTTATTATTACTTCAAATTAATTTCTACTTTACCATTTATATTCACCAAATTCATTATTTTTATACTATAAGAGTATATATACTCCCTCCGTCCCATTTTATGTGACACTTTTTGAATTTCGAGATTCAAACAAATCTATCTTTGACCGTAAATTTTTCATAGGTCTTTTAAAAATTTGAATTATTAATTATTGTGACTTATAGTACTTTTTACGTAGTTTACAAATATATAAATTTCATTTCAAAAAAGTTGAAGATTACATATGCAAATTCCTGGTCAAATTTAAACTATTTGACTCTTGAAAAACGAAAAGTTTCACATAAATTGTGACAGAAGGAGTATATATATAAATTGGATATGAAGTCATCTTATTAGGGAGCATTTTACCCTCAATATGAGATTTTTCAACTTGAATTTGAATTTAATCAACTCCGATATGAGTATCAGACACCGAATAGGAAATAAAAAAGAAAAACTCATCCCCTGGATACGGAGTCGCCTTTGTTAGGGAGCACTTTACTCTCCAATGTGAGACTTTCTGGTGTGAATTTAAATTTAATTGGATTTCAATGTGGATACCAAACACTGAGTAGGAAACCAGAAAAAAACCTTATTCAATCTTTTGAGGTTTGCTCTGTTCATACAAAATTTTTAGGTGACATATAATTTAAATTGATTAATGAGAAATTATATTAAAATATATATTTTTTTTCATTCGACAGATTATATATAATCATAAAACAAAAAAAATAATTTTATTAAATGCTAAACATTAAAAAAAAGTAATTAAAACTTAGCAAAAATTGAGGGTTGAATTATGACTTACATTTTAGTTTATTTTAACTCATATATCTTTTGAATGGATATTTATTAATTCAACTATTTTTGATCCGTCCAAATTTTATCCAACCCATTTATTTGACAACTCAATCTCTCAGGTCAAATTCAGATGGTAAACTAAGAAATCGAAAAAAGATGGTTGTAGATTAACAAAGATGTGAATGCAACTAAGCCAATTACAAATTTTTGAAATATTTTGTCCACTCTTTGTAACGACCTGTTCTCATAGTTATAGAAAAGCCAATGGGGGGAAATTTGAGCCGGAAAACTTTTTCGTAGTATTTGGATTTTCCCAACCTTGTCCAGATTTGGACGAAATCGGAGTCATTGAGGTGTAGGGAAATCTGGTAACAATCAAGTGAATCATTTCTAATTTTGATTACATGAGTAGTTAGATAACTCGTTAAGGAATCCATTCGAATTTAAGGAATTGAATTTGGGCGAGTAGAACTCCCGAAATTGATCTTAGCGTAAAGGATATCTACTAAGCGTCGTGGGTTAGAGGTGAATTGTGAAATGAGAATTTTGGAATTCTTGAAATAACTCTCTGTCTCGAGAATGCCGCTTTGGCGCTGGGTTTTTCCACTTTGGCAGGGACGCCCTGGTGGGGTGGTGGCCGCTGTGGTGGACCCGACACGAATTAAAGTCGTTAATAAACCCCTAAACAACTTCATTATGCACTTTTCAACTTTTAGAGCTAATGAATGACCCCCAGGCGACTCCTAGCCGTTTTTCACCATTCTTGATGCTAAAGGTAAGCTTTTCACTCCCCGAATCCGTTCTTCGATCCATAGAACGTAATAGAATGGGTGAATATTGATGAGGAAAGGTTTTGTTATAGATTCTATGGTGGAAACAACTCTAATTTGGATAATTGAGATCATGGGTTTGATCTAGGGTTTAGAGAATTGTTAGTAATCCGGGTAATTAATGATGGTTTATTGATTCCCGTATTATATTGATTGTTTGTAGACCAGGAACAAGTGGAACAAATTCGGAAAGGGAAGGATCAAGTTTCTTAGGGTTTCAAGCTTGTTTCGAGGTAGGTGATAATTGTGATTCTATGATTGTGTGATGTATGCTTGTTCTTGCTTCATTATGATACTTGTATATGTATGAATGTTGCAACGTTAATCACACTTGTTGTAAATGGGATAGATAATTGATGAATGCCATGAAATCATGACTTAAATGTATGATCTTGATGATATACTTGTGATTGTGATGTGGTGAGTGAATGAGATCGGTTACCACGTTCCGGCATAACTAAATTGGATTGGTTATCATGTTCTAGCATAAAAATGGGATCGGTTGCCACGTTCCGGCATAAATATGGGATCGATTGCCACGTTCCAACACGCTAACTGTTTGGATTTGGGTTCCATGAGAGAACCAATGATTTAATATAAAATGTGAAGTTGTTCGTTGTTTGTAAATGTTGATCATATTGTATATGTTGATATATATGTATGTGATTATAATATTTTTTGACTTATTTATGTTGCACTAGTGGGATAGCAGCATGATCCTACCAGTACACCGTGGTTGTGTACTGATTCTGCACTTGCTCTTATTTTTGTTGAGTACAAGACATCTTCAAGCAGCTATTGACAGACCTCGCATAGAAGATCAGTGATCGTCGTTTGAATTCAAGGGTAAGCCAATTCTTTCGGACAGCCATGAAATTCTCTTTCGTCTATGTCCACCATTTTCGGACTTAGACATTTGTTTTAGCTAGTTGATTAGTTCATTAGTTGGGGTTGTATCCCTTTCTTGTTAAGACTTGGTTCATTGTTAGACTGTTTTGGTACATTGACTTTTAGATTCTAGGTTATTTCTTCTACATTGTTAGTTATTATTATTAGATTTTTTTTAGAGTTTATGGGAATTCTATGTTTATTTCCTTAGTATTTGATTTAAATGCCTTATGTTTTAGATTATTTGCTTGGTTTGGATCGTAGTAGTGGTTCTCCCACCGGAGTGTTAGTGTGGGTGTCAATCACGACTGTCTGGATCGTGACAAAGTTGGTATCAGAGCCTAGGTTCATTCATCTTGATGTAAAAAAACGAGTCTAGTAGAGTCTTGCAGAACGGTACGGGGACGCCTTTACTTTTCTTCAAGAGGCTATAGAACTTTAGGAAATCTCTCTGTTTTCTCTTGTCTCCTTTCGTGCTATGACTTGATTCCAATTGGTATCTGGGGATTCAAATTGATATCTAACCTCCTTCACTCTTCTGTCCACAGATGGTTAACACTAGATTCAATGGCGTTAGGCCCGTAGCTCCCGTCAATGCTCCGGTTGAGGAATCTGCAGCGAGAGGTCACAGTCGAGGCAAGGGTAGAGGAAGAGCTAGGGGTAGAGGTCGTGGAAGAGTAGCGCCTACTGGAAATAGAGCTCCTATTGAGAATGCTCCTATGAATAAGAACCCTCCTGCACATCATGACGAGATTGGAGAGGAGAATGTTGATGTTGAGAATGTTGAGGATGTGGGACAAGAGCAAGAGAGGCAGGCTGAGACTACCGATGTTCCCCCCATAGACCCAGTGTTAGCTCGACAGATTATGTCATTCTAGAAAGGGTTGGTTGGTCTTGGAGTGCTTCCTTCTGCTCAAGCTACTCAAGCTCCTACTAATCCTCATGTTGCTAGCACTGCGCCTAAAGTGAGCGGGACTAGAGGCAATGATGTTTTCTTCCATCCTTTGTTGGGTTCTGTTATGACTGGTAATGAGCATCAAATGTTGACTAAGTTTCTGAAGCTAAAGCCTCCTGTGTTTCTTGGTTCTGAGAATCAGGATGCTATGAGTTCATTCTGGATTGCTATGAGAGGCTTCATAAATTGGGTATTGTTCATCAGCATGGGGTTGAGTTTGTGTCTTTCCAACTTCAAGGTGAGGCCAATCAGTGGTGGAGAGCTTATATGAAGTGCAAATCTTCTACTTTACCTCCACTTATTTGGACCCAATTTCATGCTTTGTTTCTAGAGAAGTATGTGCCTAGGACTTTGAGGGATCGCAAGAAGGATGAGTTTATGACTTTGGAGCAAGGTGGTATGTCTGTGGCTGCTTATGAGGTCAAGTTCCATGTTTTATCTGGATATGCTACTCAATTGGTGATGACTGAGGAAGAGAGAATTCGGTTATTTATTAGGGGATTAAATTCTGAGTTGCAAGTATTATCTGTTCATATAACTTCTGCAGGGAGAAACTTTAATGAGGTGACAGACTATGTTAAGAAAGTAGAAGGGGTGAGGCGAGACGGTCAAACTAAAGAATGGGCAAAAAGGGCCAAGAACTCAGGTAACTTTCAAGGTTCTTATTCCAAGGGGTCCGAAAGGCCAACGCTTGTAGCCAAGCCAATTCAGTCCACTATGCCCGCCTCTACAGGTAGTTACTCAAAAACTCCATTTCATAATTTTTAGGATAGCTAGGGAGTCGCACCTTCGACGGATGGCAAACCATCTTTTGATCGTACTTGTTACAACTATGGAGAACCTGGGCATATGATGAGAGATTGTCCCCACCCACGTGTGTTAGATTCCACGCAGCAGCAGTCTAGAGCAGTGGTACCCACGGGGAATGGTAATAATGGTCGAGGGCATCCGCAAGGTGGGCGATGAGGTAATTCAGAGAGGTCGTTGAGGTAGAGGAAATGGTAATGGTAATGGAGGTAGGGGTAATGTGCAACCAGGCAGGAAAGTGGTTCGTCAAGATGATAGAGCTCAGTGTTATGCCATTTCGGGCAAGAATGAGGCAGAAGCGTCTGATGCGGTGATCACATATACTATTCTCGTCTGTGATCGGATGGCTAATATGTTGTTTGATCCAGGTTCTACTTATTCATATGTATCCGTGAGATTTGCCTCAGATTTTGATATGATTTGTGATATTCTTGATGCCCCTATTCGTGTTTCTACCCCAGTTGGAGAGTCAGTCATAGTTACCCATGTTTATCGTGCTTATCCTATTTTATTTATGGGATTTCAGACTTGGGTTGATTTAGTGATTTTGGATATGATTGACTTTGACATAATCTTAGGCATGACTTGGTTGTCCTCCTATTATGATGTGCTTAATTGTAATACTAAGTCTGTAACTCTAGAAATTTCGGGAAGGGAAAAATTAGATTGGGAAGGGGTGTACAAGCCTAAGCAAGCTAATATTATATCCTCCATTCAGGCTAGTAAACTGGTAGAGCAGGGTTGTTTGGCTTATTTGGCTTATATTAGGGATGTTGAGATTGAGGCTCCATCTATTGAGTCTATTCCTGTGGTGTATGAATTTAGTGAAGTGTTTCCTAATGATTTGTCTAGTATGCCTCCGGATAGAGATATAGATTTTTGCATTGATTTAGAGTCTGGTACGCGTCCCATTTCTATCCCTCCATATCGTATGACTCCAGCAGAATTAAGAGAGCTTAGGGCTCAAATCCAAGAATAAAGGATTTATTCATCCTAGTGCTTCCCCATGGGGTGCCCCAGTTTTGTTTGTTAAGAAAAATGATGATAGTATGAGAATGTGTATAGATTACCGGCAATTGAATAGGGTCACTATTCGAAACAAGTACCCTTTGCCTCGAATAGATGATTTTTTTGACCAATTGCAAGGTCCATCAGTTTTCTCTAAGATTGATCTAAGATCTGGTTACCATCAATTGAAGATTAGGCTTGAGGATGTGCCTAAGATGGTGTTTAGAACTCGTTGTGGGCACTATGAGTTTTTGTAATGTCTTTTGGTTTGACCAATGTGCCTGCAGCTTTCATGAGTTTGATGAATGGGGTGTTCAAATCATTTCTTGATTCGTTCGTTATAGTCTTTATTAATGATATTTTGGTCTATTTGAAAAGTGAGGAAGAGCATGCTAACTATCTTCGTAGTGTTTTGGGTGTTCTTGGGAAGCAACAACTTTTTGCTAAATTTTTTAAGTGTGAATTTTAGTTGAAATCGATTGCATTTTTGGGACATATAGTTTCAAAGGAAGGGGTAACGATAGATCCCCAAAAGATTAAGGCGGTTAAGAATTGGGTTAGACCTAGCTCTGTAACGGAAGTTAGGAGTTCTGTTGGGCTCGCTAGCTATTATCGTTGATTTGTGAAGAACTTTGCTACTATCACCACACACTTGAATAATTTGACCAAAAAGGAGATACCATTTGAATAGACTAAAAAATGTGATTAGAGCTTTCAAAAGCTCAAGACTCTTTTGACCCCCGCACCTATTCTAGCATTATCGGTTGAAGGTAAATATTTTATTGTTTATTGTGATGCTTCTTATTCTAGGTTGGGTGTTGTGTTGATGCAGGTTAATAATGTTATAGATTATGCCTCGCGTCAATTGAAGGTGCATGAGAGGAATTATCGAACGTATGATTTAGAGTTGGCAGCGGTAGTGTTTGCTCTTAAGATCTGGCTGCATTACCTTTATGGTGTTAAGTGTGAAGTGTTTACTGATCATCGTAATTTGCATCATGTTTTCCCTCAATAGGATCTGAATTTGAGATAGCAAAGGTGGATGAAGTTACTTAAGGATTATGATGTGACCATTCAATACTATCCGGGCAAAGCTAGTGTAGTGGCAGACACTTTGAGTCAAAAAATGGTAAGTATGGGTAGTTTAGCTTGCTTGAATGTATCCAAGCGACCTTTGGGTAAAGAAATTCAGACCTTAGAGTTTAAGTTCATGCAGTTGGGCATCTCAGAAAGAGGTGGGGTGCTAGCTAGTATTAAGGCAAGGGCCATTTTCATTGAAGAGATCAAGGCCAAACAATTTGAACATGAGAATTTGGAGGAACTTAAGAAAAATATTGTGATTGGTAAGGCACAAAAGACTACTCTTGATGCAGATGGTGTGCTAAATTTCAAGAGGAGAATATGTGTTCCTAGAGTAGATGACTTGATTGAGAAATTGTTGGTCGAGTCTCATGGTTCGCGATATTCTATTCATCCGGTTGTGACTAAGATGTATAGAGATCTGAAGCGAATTTATTGGTGGCCGGGCATGAAGAAAGACATAGCGGAGTTTGTGGCGAAATACCAAAATTGTCAACAAGTGAAATATGAACATCAAAGGCCTGCAGGTTTACTTTAAAGAATGTCAATTCCGGAATGAAAGTGGGAAAGAATAGCCATGGATTTTGTGGTTGGTCTTCCCAAGACTTTGGGGAAATTTGATTCTATTTGGGTAGTGGTTGATAGATTGACTAAGTCAGTGATGAGTCCATAATTTGGACTCATTTAGGGCTATATTTTGATAACATTAATGTCCTTAATTGCATATTTTGTCTCCATAACTGATGTAAATGCTTGAATTTCAGGTATTTGAACATTAGAGACAACACATGGGTACTATGGAGTAAAAAGGAACAAAGCAACCAAAAGAATGAAGAAAGGAAGGCCTAAAGATCGCCCAAACCATTGGGCGATTCGCCAATGGCCTCGGGCTTGCCTAGTGTCAAATGCACCAAGTGCTGAAAGAGGTAACCACGTTGGAGATAGGAAAGTTTAGTCGGCGAATCACCGAATTACCTTGATACCGTCTAAAGTTACAGAATGTGGAGCAAAACGAAGAATACTTTAGGCAAACAATAGAACCAGTTGGCTTGTCGTCGATTCATTCGGCGGAAGACAACCAGATCGCCAAAGGTTGCTGAAGAAGATTTGAACACATGCAGATGGGCGAAACAAAAGGAAAAAGGCATTTGCAAAAATGCTCGGCGACCCAGATCTGAATCACCTAAAGTCACAGTCATCAAACCAAGAATAAGAAAAAAGAAAATTGAATTGAAGGTGAAATGATGAACACTCAGCGCATCGCCGACAGGTCGGCGACACTAGACTAACCTCGCCGAATGGTCCGTGGTAGCCACACCTCAGACTTGTTTAAATTAATTTTTGGAGATGAAAGAGGGCATTATTATTTTTTCAAAAAAAAGGAGAATGACGTAATTAGAGAGAAAAACACCATAAAAGGGTTTTGAGGGTGATTTTCATAGATTTCATAGAGATTTTCTAAAAAAAGATTTTGTAATCAATCAAATTTCTAGTTTATTTCCCCGTAAAACCCTAAATTTCTTGCATTTATTGATGGGAAGAAGTATGGGTGTTGATTTTCTTTTCATTTTTAATATGATTGGCTAAAACCCTTCTCTTGGGGTTTTGACCATGAAGCCAATTGTTGAATTTTGCTAAGTGGATAGTCTTGAAATACGAACAGGGAGGTTGATTTGAAGTGAGTCTGGATCGTTATAGTGATTTGAAGTTATTTTGCATTGTTTAGTGCAACCATTTCTGCGTTATGAGCTTGCTCGAGAGAGAAGTTCAGAACCAAAGTAATGATCTCAACATCCTTAGTAGTGGGTTAGCCGAATTTCAGCTCGAGAGAGTGAAACACGGAACCTATCCTTTGTATCTAGCTCGAAAGAGTGGATTTGATGAGGGCAAAGGGCTGGGCATCTTCCGATTGGTGATGAAGTTTGAGAGAATTTGTCATAGAAAAGGTAATTGTTCGAGAGAAAATTATCTTATACATAGTCCGACCTACCCAAAACAAAATGACCTACCGTTGGTATCAACATTTACCTTCTAAAGTGAAATTTGACAATTGGCTGGTCAATTCCCCAAGTTTTACTTTAATATTTGTTTACTTCATAATTATTCGTGAATTTGGGCCTGAATTTGATAGATACTCCATAATCCTAAAGGTATAGGGGAAATATCGTTGAAGAGACTGTATCAAATCTTAACCTTTGAATTTGAAAGAAAGCCTACTCCTTTGGGACTTGACCCCAACCCTTGGTTGGGTTACTTTACTATTGTATGATCGTAAATACTTGAATTGGAAGTTTTGTCTTAATTACGCAAACATCAAAATGGCGCCGCTACCGGGGAGTAGCATTACTTAGAATTCTTTGATTGAAGGTTTGACAATCTCAAATTTATTGGTTGTAATTGATTTAGTTTTAGCTGCTTTGTGCACGTATTGGTTGAACTACCTAGAAGTGAACATGAGTGATGTAGAAATGAACGACAGTCAAGCAGGTCATCGAGATGGCATTGATGACATGAATAGTGTCTACAACCCAGATCAGTCGGGTGGAAAGGGCGCAATTTGCATCCCACAAACTGATGGGAATGCGATGTTTGAAGTCACTAGCATAACACTCCAACTTCTCCAAATGAGGGGACTTTATGGAGGGCTAGATCATGAAGACCCGCATAAAAATGTAAGAAACTTTATAGAAATTTGCAGCCCTTTCTCATTCAAGGGAGTGTCGCAAGAGTCAATCCAGCTGCTGCTATTCCCGTTGTCTTTAAAAGAAGAAGCTAATAAGTGGTTAACCGAGTTACCAAACAATTCCATCACATCATGGGAGGAGCTGGTTGTAGCATTTAGCACCAAAAAATTTCCTCCATCAAGAATGATTAAATTTAGAGATGAAATTCAAGGTTTCAAGCGAAGGGAAGGGGAACCACTCCATGAAACATGAGTGAGATTCAAGAAACTCCTACTTAAATGCCCAACCCATGGGCTACCAAATGATTTGTCACTTCAATATTTTTACCGGAGTCTTGATTCGATTAATAAAGGATTGGCTGACCAGTTGGTACGAAGAGGAATAATGTTGCAATCATTTGAGGTGGCTTCATTTCTTCTAGATGACATGACTATAATAAATCAAGTGTGGTATACCAAAGAGGATCACATCTCTCCATTTCATTTAGATTAACAAAAGAACAACTGGATAAAGAGAAAAAGAGGGATGAAAACATCAAGAAGATGTTGAACCAAATGGAACATATGGAGTGTTCAAAGTTGAGGAGGGTTCGTTCTCAAGCTATTCAAAGCTTGGGGAGAATCAAGGTTGGAATTCCAAAAGATGTGAGAAGGGTTTCTACCCACGCTATTGGTAGCAAGGTGGAAACCAAGGTTGGAACCATCATAAGAAAGTCGAGCAAAGGAGGTCCCATAAAGATTTGTCCGAACAATATGACACTAGAGAAGAGAGGATATATATGAAGAGAACCACACTCATTCAAGTGAAAGCCCAAAATCAAGGGGGGTGCAAATAGCCCTAGCGTGAATGATTTTCTTAGACGCATTCTTGACAAAGTTGAAGGCTCGGATGATTTATTGAAAGGGATGAAAAATGACTTCTCATCCTTAAACAATAAAGTAAACTCACACGCAGATGCAATCAAAATCCTTGAAGGTCAAATGGGTCTACTTATGATGCAATTGAAACAAATGATGAAGGCAGATGATGAAGACAGAGGGCTGGCCGTTGTTACTCTGAGCGGAAAAGAAGTAAAAGGTGATCTGATGGGAAATGAGGAAGTGCATATACTAAATGAAAGAAAAAATATGGAGGATGAAGAAATAACAATCCTACAATGGGGCCACAAAGTGATGTGGAGAAACAAAAGTCATGCCCAAAAGTCAAGCAACCTTTACCCAAAATACCTCTTCCATTTCCACATCGCCTCAAGAAGAAAAATGAGGATGAAAAATTCAAGAAATTTTTATCGGTATTCAAGACCTTATCAATTAATCTCCCTCTAGTTGAAGCATTGTTGGAAATGCCTGGTTACGCCAAATTCATGAAGGATTTAGTCACAAAAAAGAGGAGCTTGGATTTTGAGACGATCGAAGTCTCTCATAGTGCGATTATGACTAAGGAGTTGATCGAAAAGAAAGATGACCCTGGGGCATTCACCATTCAGTGTACCATAGGCATTCTCAAGTTCGCAAAAGCCTTATGCAATCTATGAGCAAGTATTAATCTAATTCCTTATGTTATTTATAAACAACTCGGGTTGGGTGAACCGCAGACGACAACTATGAGACTCTTGATGGCTGACAAATCGATCAAGCATCTGGTGGGGATACTTTATGATATTTTGGTTAAGGTCGACAGGTTCATCTTTCAAGCCGATTTTGTCATACTCGACTATGACATAGACGCCGAAATTCCTATAATCTTAGGAAGGCCATTTTTGGCAACTGGGATTGGTGGATGTCAAGAGTGGAGAGCTGAAATTTCGGGTTAATGATGATGAAGTCACCTTTGATGTGTGCAAATAAATGAAACACCCCAATGACATTCATGTAATCTCAACTGATGATATTATTGATGAGGCTGTAGCTAGTGTGAGCCATTCGATGTTTAGCAAAGAACCCCTTGAGGTTGTGTTGCTAACGATGAAGAGTTTGAAGTTCAAAGCGAAGATGAAGTGGTAGCCGCATTTTCAAGTATGGAGGGATTCACATAGACTCTAATGAAACTGGATATCGACTTAAAGAATCGAAAGAGCCTTCCCGCCAAACCCTCAACCGAAGATCCACCAAGTCTCGAACTTAAGGTATTACCTTCACACCTTTGGTATGCTTTCTTAGGCAAGAATAACACCTTGCCGGTGATTATTGCGGCCGACTTACTTGATTGGAAAGTAAAATTGCTCCTTGAAGTACTGAAAAGGCATATAAAAGCCATCGGCTGGACTATCGCTGATATAGTAGGCATCCCTTCAGGCATTTGCACACATAAAATTCAGCTTGATAGTGATTGTAAACCGAGTGTTGAGCATCAGCGAAGATTAAACCCGCCAATGCAAGAGGTGGTGAAAAAAGAAATCATAAAGTGGTTGGACGCGGGAGTGATCTACCTGATTGCAAATAAAAAATGGGCCAGTCTGATACAATGCGTACCAAAAAAGAAGGAGTAACGATTGTCCCTAATGACACAGGGGAGCTTGTACCTGTGCACCCTGTGACAGTATGGAGAGTTTGCATGGACTACCGAAAACTGAACTCATGGACTGAAAATGATCATTTCGCTATGCCCTTTATGGATCAAATGCTTGACCGACTATTCGAGAGAGGGTGATATTGCTTTTTGGATGGTTACTCTGGCTATAACCAAATCTCTATTGCTCCGGAGGATCAAGAGGAAACAACTTTCATATGCCCATATGGTAATTTCGCCTTCAAACGAATGTCATTCGGATTATCTAATGCCCCGACTACGTTCCAGCGTTGCATGCTATCCATCTTTGCTGACATGGTGGAAGACTCAATGAAAGTATTTATGGATGATTTCTCAGTTGTGGGTGACACATTTGCAGAATGCTTAAAGCACTTAGGCCAAGTTCTCCAAAGATGTGTGGAGACTAATTTAGTCTTGAATTGGGAAAAGTATCATTTCATGGTTAAGGAAGGAATTGTGCTTGGTCACAAAGTATCACAAAAGGGGCTGAAAGTTGATAGAGCAAAAGTCGAAGTAATTGAGAAATTACCGCCACCAATTTCAGTAAATGGGGTTCAGAGTTTTTTGGGACATGCCGGATTTTATAGGAGATTTCTCAAAGATTGCACTTCCTCTATGCAAACTTTTGGAAAAAGAGGTGAAATTTCACTTTGATGATGCTTGTATGGTAGCTTTTAACTATTTAGAAGAAAAACTAATTTCCACTCCAATCATCTTTAGTCTCGATTGGTCAGAGTCATTTGAAGTAATGTGTGATACAAGCGGAATGGCATTGGGCATAGTGTTGGGACAGAAACAAAACAAGTTCTTTCATCCCATTTACTACGCAAACAAAACTTTAAACAGTGCTCAACGTAACTACACAGTTACCGAGCAAGAGCTACTTGCAGTGGGTACTACTGGCCGTCTCTATACAAAGATGCATATTAGTAGGTAACCACGTTGGCGATGGACAGCGTCAAATACACCAAGTACTGAAGGAGGTAACCACGTTGGGGATGGAAAAATTTTAGTAGGCGAATCGCCGAATTACCTTGAAGAAGATTTGAACACATCCAGATGGGCGAAACAAAAGGAAAAAGGCGATTTGCAAAAATGCTCGGCGACGCAGATCTGAATCGCCTAAAGTCACAGTCGTCAAACCAAGAATAAGTAAAAGAAAATTGAATTGAAGGCGAAATGATGAACACTCGGCACATCGCTGATAGGTCGGCGACACTCGACTAACCTCGCCGAATGGTCCGTGGCAGCCACACCTCAGACTTGTTTAAATTAATTTTTAGAGATAAAAGAAGGCATTATTATTTTTTCAAAAAAAAAGGGAACGACGTAATTAGAGAGAAAAACACAATAAAAGGGTTTTGAGGGTGATTTTCATAGAGATTTTCTAAAAAAAGATTTTGTACTCAATCAAATTTCTAGTTTATTTTCTCGTAAAGCCCTAAATTTGCTGCATTTATTGATGGGAAGAAGTATGGGTGTTGATTTTATTTCCATTTTTAATATGAGTGGCTAAAGCCCTTCACTTGGGGTATTGTCCATGAAGCCAATTGTTCAATTTTGCTAAGTGGGTTGTCTTGAAATACGAACAGGGAGGTTGATTTGAAGTGGGTCTGGATCATTATGGTGATTTGAAGTTATTTTGCATTATTTAGTGCAACCATTTTCATGTTGTGAGCTTGCTCGAGAGAGAAGTTCAGAACCAAAGTAACGATCTCAGCATCCTTAGTAGTGGGTTAGCCGAATTTCAGCTCGAGAGAGTGAAACACGGAACCTATCCTTTGTATCTAGCTCGAGAGAGTGGATTTGATGAGGGCAAAGGGTTTGGCATCTTCCGATTGGTGATGCAGTTCGAGAGAATTCGCCATAGAAAAGGTAATTGTTCGAGAGGAAATTATCTTATACACACAAAACAAAATGACCTATCGGGTATCAACATTTACCTTCTAAAGTGAAATTTGACAATTGGCTAGTCAATTCCCCAAGTTTTATTCTAGTAATTGTTTACTTCGTAATTATTCGTGAATTTTGGCCTGAATTTGATAGATACTCCATAATACTAAATGTATAGGGGAAATATCATTGAAGAGACTGTATCAAATCTTAACCTTTGAATTTGAAAGAAAGCCTACTCCCTTGGGACTCGACCCCAACTCTTGGTTGGGTTACTTTACTATTGTACCATCGTAGACACTTGAATTGGAAGTTGTGTCTTGATTACACAAACATCAGTTAGCCCATTTTATTTTGGTAAAAATAGATTATAATGTTGAACAATTGGCTAAGGTTTATGTGAAAGAGATAGTGAGGTTGCATGGCGTGCCCCTCTCTATCATCTTAGACCATGAGACCCAATTCACATGCAAGTTTTGGAGGAAATTGCATGATGAATTGGGCACACAACTCACTTCTAGTACAGCCTTCCATCCACAGACAGACAGGCAGTCAGAGAGGACTATTCAGGTGTTAGAAGACATATTGAGGGCATGTGTGCTTGATTTTGGAGGGCATTGAGATAAATTCATACATTTGTGTGAGTTCTCCTATAATAATAGCTATCACTCCAGTATTGGTATGGCACCATTTGAGGCATTATATGGGAGGGGATGTAGATCACCCATATAATGGTTTGAGGCTGGAGATGTGAAACCAGTGGGGGTTGATTTAGTGAAGGATGCTCAAGATAAGGTTAGGAGTATTCAAGCTAAGCTTCTAGTAGCCCAGATTAGACAAAAGAAGTATGTGGATCATAAGTTAAGAGCCATGGCGTTTTAATCTAGTGAAAATGTTCTTCTTAAGGTATCACCCATGAAAGGGGTGATGAGATTTGGTAAGAAGGGTAAGTTAAGTCCTAGATACATTGGTCCATTTGAAATTCTTAAATGCGTGGGGAAGGTGGCGTATAGATTGACTTTACCTCCTAATTTATCAAGTGTTCATCCGGTATTTCACGTATCCATGTTGAAGAGGTATCATGGTGACAGGGATTATATCATTAAGTGGGACTTAATTGTGTTAGACAAGGACCTCAAATATGAGGAGGAACCGATTGCAATTCTTGATCACAATGTGCGCAAGTTGAGGACCAAGGAGATTAAGTCCGTGAAAGTTCAATGGAAGCATCGTCTAGTTGAGGAAGCTACTTGGGAAACCGAGAGAGACATGCGAGACAAGTATCCCCAATTGTTCGTCGATTCAGGTACTATTTCATCCCTTCCTTAGCCTATTTTCCAAATTTTGTCACTCAGGGACGAGTGATGGGTAAATTGGTGTCTATTGTAGCGACCTATTTCGGTCGTTATAAAAAAGCAAACGGGGGAAATTTGGGGTCGAAAAACTTTTTCGTAGTAATTGGATTTTCCCAACCTTGTCCAGATTTGGACGAAATCAGAGTCATTGAGGTGTAGGAAAATCTGGTAACAATCGGGTGAATTATTTATGATTTTTATTACATGAGTAGTTAGATAACTCATTAAAGAATCTGTACGACTTTACGGAATTGAATTTGGGCGAGTAGAACTCCCGAAATCGATCTTAGCGTAAAGGATATCTACTGAGCGTCGTGGGTTAGAGGTGTGTTGTGAAATGGGAATTTTGAAATTCTTGAAATAACTCTCTGTCTCGAGAAGGCCGCTTTGGCACAGGGTTTTGCCGCTATGGCAGGGCCGTTGTGGCGGGCTCAATGGGAATTAAAGTCATTAATAAACCCCTAAACAGCCTCATTATGCACTTTTCAACTTTTAGAGCTAATGAACGACCCCCAGGTGACTCCTACTCATTTTTCACCATTCTTGAGGTTAAAGGTAAGCTTTTCACTCCCCGAATTCGTTCTTCGATCCATAGAACATAATAGAATGGGTGAATATTGATGGGGAAGGCTTTGTTATAGTTTCTATGGTGAAAACAACCCTAATTTGGATAATTGAGATCATGGGTTTGATCTAGGGTTCATAGAATTGTTAGTAATCCAAGTAATTAATGATTGTTTATTGATTCTCGTATTATATTGATTGTTTGTAGACCCAGAACAAGCTAAACAAATCCGAAAATGGAAGGATCAAGTTTCTTAGGGTTTCAAGCTTGTTTCGAGGTAGGTGATGGTTGTGATTCTATGATTGTGTGATGTATGCTTGTTCTTGCTTCGTTATGATACTTGTATGTGTATGAATGTTGCAACGTTGATCACACTTATTGTAAATGAGATAGATAATTGATGAATGCCATGAAATCATGTCTTAAATGTATGATCTTGATGATATACCTGTGATTGTGATTGTGGTGTGTGAATAAGATCAGTTGTCACGTTCTGGCATAACTAACTTGGATCGGTTGCCACGTTCCGACATAAAAATGGGATCGGTTGCCACGTTTCGGCATAAATATGGGGTCGGTTGCCACGTTCCGGCATGCTAACTGTTTGGGTTTGGGTTCCATGAAAGAACTAATGATTTGATATAAAATGTGAAGTTGTCTGTTGTTTGTAAATGTTGATCATATTATATATGTTGATATATATGCATGTGATTATAATGTTGTTTGACTTGTTTATGTTGCACTAGTGGGATAGCCGCGTGATCCTACCAAAGATCGTGGTTGTATAACGATTACGCACTTGCTCTTATATTTGTTAGTCTGGCATCTTGGCTATTGTGATGCACCTCGCTTAGAAGATCAGTGATCGTTGTTCGAATTCAAGGGTGAGCCAATTCTTTCGGGCTGCCATGGAATTCTCTTTCGTCTATGTCCACAATTTCCGTACTTAGACATTTGTTTTAGCTAGTTGATTAGTTCATTAGTTGGGGTTGTATCCCTTTCTTGTTTAGACTTGGTTCATTGTTAGAATGTTTTGGTACATTGACTTTTATGTTCTAGGTTATTTCTTCCACATTGGTAGTTATTATTGTTAGATTTTTGTTAGAATTTATGAGAACTCTATTTTTATTTCCTTAGTGTTTGATTTAAATGTCTTAGTTTTTAGATTATTTTCTTGGTTTGGATTGTAGTAGTTGTTCTCCCACCGGAGTATTAGTGTGGGTGTCAATCGCTACGGTCTGGGTCGTGACACTCTTACACTAATACAATGATAAAAGATAGATTAATAGCTCGACCTTCTTAAACAGTACACTTGTACAAAATACGCCCTTACACTACATAAAAATGATCATTAGCGGTAATTAATTAAGGGCAATATCTTAATTGCCGCTAAATATATTTATTTAGTGGTAATTAACACTCTTTGTATATGTCCCTAAATCTTTTAGTGACATTGGTTCTAATAACACTTAACTAATGCCGGTAAAGACTTTAACACTCTCTATTAATGTCTATATTTATTGCCGCTAAAATTGTATTTGTTGTAGTGTTAGTGCACTAAATTATGTCGACCCCAGAGATCAAGTTGAATGATGAATCTACTACGTTAAGGTTATTATTAGTTTATTATTATTATAATCATATACGATAAACACTTAATTTGCTTCAGAAAGTCTATGTGGGATTCTTGTCTGTGCTGCAACTAAAAACAGTCTTTAATTTGTAATGAGGTCGAGTTTTTATCAGAAAAGTAATATAATATAGTTGAATTTGTAATGACATCAAGGATACATATTTGATTTAAAACGTTAGATTCGATTATTAATAATTAAATACGTTAATGTTGTTATTAAAGAAATAAGTAAAGTAATAAAAGCAAGTAAAGTCGTGAAGCGACGAAGCTCTAGTGATGTTCAATTGCATTGGATTTGGTAAGATTAGAATGATGGTGGTCTCAGTTTTGGAGTATAAGAATATAGATAAATTGCTTTTATATAATTCAGAATTCAATCTCCTATAATTGTGTTATAACTTATAATAGGTTACAAAGGTCATGCATTAATTAATAG
This sequence comes from Solanum pinnatisectum, assembly GCA_035578085.1. Taxonomy (NCBI): domain Eukaryota; kingdom Viridiplantae; phylum Streptophyta; class Magnoliopsida; order Solanales; family Solanaceae; genus Solanum; species Solanum pinnatisectum. The sequence continues at coordinate 39,629,705 of CM069076.1, read as the reverse complement.
AAAAGCCTCTCTCGAGTCCTAAAGTACTATGATCAATGTCTTTCTTGTGGAAATACTGTTAGTTGTTTTAACTAATATTCCTTTGTCGACTATCGCGAATACAATGATGTACGTCATATCTGACATATCTATCCTTTACTCTTTTTTTGTCACATCATCAGGACACAAGTCAATGTCCTTTATCTATCTTTAGGCCGCGAGTTCCTGTCCTTTTTCCAATAATGATCATTCGATAATCTCGAAAACTAATCAAAGTCATCCTTCACGTATCAATATTCGAGCATGATTATTCCATCAAATCAATTTTCTTAAGCATCCTTTTGTTGGTGCAAGTGTCCACCCATTTTTTTTGACACAGTACACAAACTGTTCATTTTTTCCAGTAAGGTTTGAAAATACTTCGGACTTAGGCTCCATAAGAAGAGGCCAAAATACTCTCTTTGTCTAACAATATTTGTCCATTATTCTAAAAATAGTTGTCCAATAATACTTGTCTATCAATAGATAATTTACCTTTTTATGTCTATTTTACCCTTATTATAAAATACTATTTATCATCTAACACATTTTTTAAAGTATTAAATTTAATAAAGTCAAAAGATAATATATATAGTAATATAATGGTGTACGTCATATCTGATTATTTATTGTTTCTTAAAGGATTTGTCAAGTTAACCGTGAACCAAATGAGTAATTAAGGATAGGAGGAGGATGTATTTGATCTTTGACTGTTCTCTTGGGATCTTTACTCACGGGAGAAAAAGTATGTTCTACTTTTTCAGTTTATAGTTTATTTATTCATAGTTAATATTAGGTAAGTTTTGCCAGTGTCTGCACGGACCCAACAAGTTTATGGAGTGATTTTATTTGTTATCAAATTTCTACACTATATTTATCTGAGATAAATAGTTGAACCTTCAAAATACTAACAAATGTCTTGTATAATTCTATGATTTTACAAAAAATATAAGTGAAAATAGTCCTTCTCTTCTTAAGTTCTATATGAGAGTACAAGTAGATTTCACATTTGAACTGCACCTTTTTAGGCTCCTTATTAAACAACATTTTCATATACTTTTAACTCCTTTAAAAACTTCCAAACTGCTATGTGATCAATGAGCGATTACAATCAATGTGCAATGAGTCATATACATGATAAGCTTGGTTGTTACAACTCAACAAACTCTTTAATACCAAGGATAATATCAAGAAGGTTGAAGAAACTTGTCAATTCAAAAGCGGAAAAAAAAGAACATAACAAAAGAAAAACAAATTGAGCTCACTACAAAGTAAAATTAGAAAGCGCTCTCAATAAATATAAGTTTGCCGTCATTTTGTCAAAATCATCGTGGTAGAAGCAAACAAATATAAACCCTGTCTAGAGGAAATATTCATCTTCAATTTGTGAAGGAGAAAATGCAAGCAAGTAATTCACCCACATCATGTTTTTAAGATAAAAGCGAATCCTATAATGAGTAGAGCCCAACTGAATTACTATCCTTACTAATATTTACATTCATCCCAATTGTAACTTGTTTTTAGTTATGATGGAATAATGATTCCAGCAACAAATAAAAGTTCACTATAACGCGCACCAAGAGTGACTCAAAATAGCAGTCTCTTCCCAAGCTTGTGCATGGGGAAAAGATAAATTTTCACACCTATCTTCAATATTTGATGCAAGACTTTGTAACTTATATCAATGGTATAGCTGCAACATTTTACCTTGTGCCATTCAAAAAGTTAGCCTCTTGTATCAATAATATAGCTGCAAGATTTTACCTAGTGTCGTCCAAACAGTTAGTCTGAAGCAACTAGGCTAACTCAAGCTAACAACAACTTGATAGAATATCAATACCTAATGAATATTGTAGAAGGAATAATCACCGATCAATGTAATCAAAAACTCAAGAAGAGCATGCAGACAGGATAGTCTTTGATTATCAGTAGGAGCTTGGCATCAGGTTTCCTAACCTACTTAAGACACAAAGATTAAGCAACTCACAACAATGAAACTCAACTTAAACTCCACAAAATCATACAACTAATAGGACTACTTGAGGAGATAACAAACCTTCAAGAATTATTCAGCTAAAAGTGTATAGGTTCATCAAAGCTTTAGCTCATTCAAAGGCCCTTCTTAAAGTGCTCCAGTTGAATTCATTTTAGTATTGAGAATAAACTATGAAGGAAGACAAAGAATTTAAGGCAACAAAGTTACTGATCTCAATAGAAAATTAGTGATTGAAAATGACAAGTTCAACTAATTATAAAAAACTACCGAGCTAAATATCTAACATGAGATTTGCCCTTATATATACATATGTAGGAAAGGTAAAAAATAAATAAAAGACAAAACCTGCTAAAAATGTTCAGAATCATAACAATAGTATTGCAAGCATTCTCCCATGTTCTTCTTCCGAATGAAGTTGTCTAAAAGATAACAAAAAGCCAGAGGATCATTTCTCCACACATCATCTATTTTCACATTTTACTCGTTTTAATTTTTAAGTACAAACATCACATGACAGAGTTGCTTTCAATTGCTTTTGTAGGCAAAGGAAAAACATAGTAAGACGACATAAGAGAAGATCATGAGAGAAAATGTATGAAATCGGAACTCTCAAATAAATATTCTTTCACCACTACGGAAAAACTAACATCTATTATTATAATCTATGTTCTTTCCTAATGGATTGGTGCGTATTACTCTTTTCTCTTTCAGCCGTACAAGATATTATTTCTGCAATGTACGTTACATAAGCAATATATCTTTAACAAATATATATAAGTAAAGAACATTTATGTTACAGTCACAAATTGCACTGAGCAAATTGCTGACTGTTAAACCATTTCAGCAGACATTTAGGTTATCTCAACTCTACTTTGTGGAGGTGAAGATGGGATTTTCAATAGACCCAAAGCAAATTAAACATTGAGGTTAATATTTGTAATACTTTTCATACGGCAAGAGAATCTGGGATCGCCTGCTATGGCTGCAAGCACAGATTGCAGGGTAATCTGCCATCTGGGTTGCCCGACCAAGATAAGGATCCGATTTTTTCCTACACTATTGATTTGCTCGGAGAAAAAAGAAAATCATCATTATAGCCTCAGAATTTTCGCACCAATTATTATTAATAATTACTACTACTGCTATTGATTCTCACTTTGGGTTGAGAATTTTTTGAGAGAGCAAGCAAAGATTAAGGGACCGTTTGGTAGTTGAAGAATTTAAAATGACTGTTGAATTTATATTTTTCACAGCAAAAATTGAAATCACAGGCATTGCAGAGAGAGGAGCAACATACCTTTGAAGCGTTCCCCTTTACTCTCTACAACCCTCATTCTTTGACACTAAATCTAAGATGAGTCTTTTTCCTTTAACGGAAAAATTCTTATGTGTTTATCGACTTGTGAATTCAACAGTTGTAGTGTTCAAAGAAATTATATCAGCAAATGAAACACTGAGGCTCAAATCTGTAATACTTACAACTCGGCAAGAATGTCTGGAATCACCTCAATGGCTGCAAGCACCAATTGCAGGGTCACTTCCACCCAAGTTAACCAACCAAGATACGTGTCAAATTTCTGTCCTGCACTATCAATTTGGTCAGAGAAAGAAGAAAATCATCATTATAGCATTGAAATTTTCGGAACAATTATTATTATTAGTAGTACTATTACTAATGTTTCGCACTTTAGGATTGAAAATTCTATAGAATAATCAAAGATTAAGGGGTCGCTCGCTAAGATGTTTAAATGCAAAAGGGCTATCAATTTTTTATTTATTTTTCACAAAAAAGAAGAAGAAATTACAGACATTGCAGAGAGGAAGCAACAATAGCGCCCTTCCAACTTTCTCCTCCATTCTCGGCTAATTCTCGTTCTTTCGGCTTTGATTTGTGTTGTGTGATGAAGAGAGTCGACAGAGGAAAAACAATATTTCTGACTATTCTAGTTCTAGTGGAAAGTGGAAAGATGTAGACGTTGTAGGGACTTTTTTTTTTTCTGGAGGAAGATAAAACTTGGCTTGAAAGTGATGGACTACGTGTCCATTTGGTTTTAGGATGAAAGACACGTCTTACTGAATGTTTGAAAAGTGAAATATACCCTTAAATTGAAATTTATTGGCATTAAGCTACCATGTTGAACAAGCCTTTTCTGTTACAGTCATGGGCGGATCTATGTAGTGGTCGGGGGGGTGCCACGCCACCCCCAACTTCGACGGAAACTCTATATATATATAGGTATATATATATAATATTTATATAAATATAAAGTGTGCAAGACCTATCAACAAAATTGGCTTGTAGTGCACATTTGAGCAACTTTAGATGGTAATGTCATGAGTTCGAATCCCATTTGTACCTATTCTTTTTGAGAAATTTGCTGCAGATATTTTTTAAGGAAAAAAAAGGCTCCAAGCACCTTTTTTTAAGGAAAAAAGTTGGCACATTATTTTTTATTTTTTTTATAATTGTTTTTGACTTAAATTAAATTAATTACACTATTACTCCTTTGATTTTTCTTTTATTTGATTAAATACAAATAAAACGTTCTCTTTCTCTTCAACTATTTCCAAACCCTTCTTCCTCCAAGTTTCAACTTTCCCAAAATTTTCATTGCCCCATTCCAAACCCAAATCACTTGTTGTCGTTTTCGCTCGCCGCCCGTCTTAGCATTCCGTACAACGGTTAAGCCTCATTTGGGTGCTATTGTTTTCACTTTTCTCCATCCATCCACAACCTTCTATAGATTGTAAGTTTGTAATTCTATTTTTGTAAGATTTTTTTATTTCTATTTCTTGAGTTCTTTTAAGTTTAAATGAGTGATGATTGATTTTATATTAGACAAGAGTTTTGATTTTACTTCGATATTCTAAATTTCTAATGAACATTGTAACTTGTAAGACATTATTGGTTAAAAATTGTGTGATATGAACCATGTTGATTTGAATTAACTATGACTTACCCTATTAAATTTAAATTAATTGTGAGTTGAATTAAATTTTAATTTTTGTAGGAAAGTGTTCAGTGTTCTAGTTTTGTGAATTGAGATGGAGAAGTTTCTTGCGAAATTTAATCATTCTCAAGCAAGTTCTAGTACGAATGGCAATCCTTCTAGTCTTATAGATGACCTTAATTTATATTCACTTGAAGCCGATCCAGGAAAAAGAGTACCAATTGCTCACTATAATAACCCTCGAATAAAGGATGAAGTGAGGAAACATTATATTCAAAAAGGGCCTTGTCAACCTAAAATGGATTCATATCCTCCAACTAAAATTGGAAAAAGAACGCGTCAATTTTGTAAAATTTGGTTTGAAGGTCCATATTCTAAATGGTTGGAGTACAGCGTGGAGAAAGATTCTGTGTATTGTCTGTGTTGTTATTTATTCAAAGATGGTTTTTTCCATGGAAGTGCAAGTGAGTTTTACACAAAAACGGGTTTTAGGAGTTGGAATAGGGCACTTGAAAGATTCCGTAAACATGTTGGTGATGTTAATAGTATTCATGACAAATGCTTCAACAAGATGCTAGATTTGTCAAATCATCATCAATCAATTCAAGTTGTTATTGATAAGCATTCTCAAAAGTTAAAAAATGAGTATCGAATGCGTTTGAAAGCCTCAATTGATGTGTCAAGACTTCTTTTGCAATATGGATTACCTTTTCGAGGTCACGATGAAAGTGAATCTTCAATTAATCAAGGCTTCTTTCTAGGATTATTGTGATGGCATGGGGACAAACATCCGGATGTGGGAAAAGTGATATTAGAAAATGCCCCACAAAATGATACTTTGACTTGTCCTATGATTCAAAAAGATATTGCCAATGCTTGTGCAAAAGAAACATTGAAAGCAATAATTGGGGACTTGAATGGAGATTACTTTGGTATATTAGTTGATTAGTCAAAAGACATCTCTCACAAAGAACAAATGGCTCTTGTTTTGCGTTTTGTTAATAAGAATGCTGAAGTAGTTGAACGATTTATCAGTCTTGTCCATGCTAGTGATACATCGGCGTGTTCATTGAAGAAAGCGGTTTATTCTTTGCTTTCCGTTCACTCACTAAGTCCATCAAAATACGTGGACAAGGTTATGATGGGGCTAGTAATATGAAAGGAGAGATAAATGGGCTCAAAACTTTGATTATGAAAGATAGTCCATCGGCATATTACATTCATTGTTTTGCTCATCAATTGCAACTAACACTAGTGGCTATTGCTAAAAAACATTTGGATGTTGAAGACTTTTTTGATCATGTTAGTAATGTGTTGAATGTTAGAGCAATTATTTGAATCCGGTGAAGTTCAAAAAGGCCAAGGATTACATCAAGAACGTGGGCTTCAAAGACCAAGTGATACTCGTTAGGGATCACATTTCAAAACTTTAGATAACTTTATTGTTATTTTATCATCTATTGTTCATGTTCTTGAAGTGATTGAACTTGAAGGGTCCACATCAAGTGATAGAAATCAAGCGGAGTATCTTTTGACAAAGATTAAAACATTTAAATTTATTTTTGTGCTTCACTTGATGTTGAAAGTGTTGGCAATGTCAAATGAGTTGAGTATGATTTTACAAAAAAAAGATCAAGATATTGTTAATGCCGTGGAGTTTCTTAATATTACAAAGAATAGATTGCAAGATATGAGGGAAAATGGATGGGAATCTTTGTTGGATGATGTTTCCTCATTTTGTGATGTGCATGATATCTTGATTCCCAAGTTGGATGAGTCTTATTTTCCCGGAAAGTCAAAATGTAAGTCTTCGGGTGTTAGTTATGCGCACCACTTGTGTGTTGAAGTCTTTTTTGTTGTTATTGATGTGCAACTTCAAGAGCTTAATGACCGTTTTGATGTAGTGAGTAGTGATTTGCTTCTTGGGATGGGTAGCTTGAATCCGGTCTATTCTTTCTCTAATTTTGACAAAGGTAAAATCATGACTTTAGCAAAGTGTTATCCAAGTGAGTTTGATGATGGAAAAATTCGAGATTTGAGCTACCAACTCGATACTTTCATTATTCATATGCGAAGTGGTAATCCCAAGTTCTCCAGCTTGCAAGGAATTCGTGATTTGGCAAAGGCATTGGTTGAAGCAAATCTTGCGGAGACTTATTCACTTGTTTATTTACTTGTAAAGTTGACTTTAATTTTACCTGTTGCTACGGCTACTGTGGAGAGAGCATTTTCGTCAATGAAGCATATAAAAAATGAAGTGCGGAATAGTATTGGTAATCAATATTTAAATGATTGTCTAGTGTGTTACATAGAGCGTGACGTATTTATAAATGTTAGTAATGATGTCATTATCGATCGTTTTCAGAATATGAAAACTCGTCGAGGGCAATTGTAAATGAATGATGAATATTTATAATATTAGTAATATTAATGAAAGTTTTAAATTTGTTAACTTCATGCTTTTAGTGTGGAGTGTGGATTTGTAATATCTTATTATTTATATTTTATTGATTGATTAATGATATTTATCAAAAAGACGAATAATTTAATCAAATATAAAATTAATTTAATCAATAAGTCTATTTGGCACCCACGGACTCTAAATTCTGAATCCGCCACTGGTTACAGTAGAAAATAAAGAGTTTAACCCTCGAGATTTTAAACAACAGTCACGCACGCCATTAAGTTAATTAATACTCCGTAATCAGATCTTTATCGTACACAATTTGTTTTCTCTTTTAAGAATAAAATAAGATTGTGGCTTTAGAATTTTCAAAGAGGAGAGACAACTCCTGTACATATCGAGGAATTTTTTTTTTTTTTTTTGGCAAACAATAATAATATTAAAAAGGGTGGGGCAACTCCTGCGTGAGTATAAAAATTTGTGGGGCTCAACTACCCCTAACTTAGCTTAACTGTTTTAATTAGTTAGTTAAGGGTTGTTAGAGTAGAGTTAGTTTTACCACACCGAAAGGTTAATTAGTGTACGTAGTTGAGTATAAATTTGCTTGATTAGCTAAATCTATATTATAATTTAGATGCATACATAACACTTATCATTTCATATTATTCACGAATACAACAGAAAACATTTTCTCCTTGTGAAGATATCTAGAGTCGGTTATAAGTTTCTCTCTTTTCTTAGCTCTCATCAACTATGACAACACACAACTATTTATTACCATTTTATTTTTACTTTACTCTTCGGTGTTCATGCTTTCTTATCAAGGATCATGTCTTCAGGAAGCTAATCACTTTCCTCAGCTGTTCTTCGACCTATTTCTACTACTTCTTTTAAAGTTTGTTATAGTCAGCCTTTTATACTTCTTAATAATCAGTACATTCGCACACCTCCTCTTCATAGGTACGAACCATGTCAGCTCACTTCCTTCATCTCGTTCACCACAAAAATCACTCTTACCTTATCCTCTATAACTTCGTTCTTAATCCTATCTCTACTAATATGTCCACATATTCATCAAAGCTTCATCATCTCCATCATCTTCATCGTCTGGACGTATGAGTTTTTGACTGGTCATATTTGTTGAGAAACAAGCATGAAAATAAAACATTGCTTAATTTGGATATATTTAGCAATGAAAGGTAGTTAATTATATAAATAAAACAAGATAAAGATGAATCGCCAATTCTTAAGGAAAAAAATAATAATAATCAAGAATTAATATATAGTTCCAATGCTAAAACTAGTAAAAAGATAAGTTATTTTCTCATCAGTATTTTGGGTAAATTTTATAGATGGTCATGCAAGTTTTATTTTTCTTAATAAAAGTCATTTAACTATCATTTTTAATACAAAAATCATACAATCTAAGAATACTAACTTTTAAATGGATAACTCAATTTTTTTTATAAAGGGCAAACACTATAAAAAAACAGCTTTTAGCGGCGATAAATATAAAGTAAAACCTCTCTAAATTAATATAAGTGGGACCATGAAATATTATTATTTTTTAGAGGTATTATTTAATCCATAAATTAAAAAATTAAAGAGTGTTTCGACATCGAAAAATTAAAGAGTGTTTCGACATCGAAAAATTTGTTCGGGAATAAAATCTTAAAGAATTTGGATGAACCCACTTGTGAAAATGTCATTCATGAACTTGAGGTCATGATTAATGATCTCGATTACTGCAATAAAATGGACGTTAATAACCTATTGGATGGGTGAAAATGATACATGTTTAGAGGTCTAGATCTTAGAACAAATTGTGAATATCATTGAAAAAAATAAAATCGATGATAAAGTTGAAGATGATACAGTATCTTTAGATCCGGCTACGTGTAAGGAAACACTTATCACATCTAAAATTCTTCACAATTTAAGGTACAATTCGAAAAGACAATACCGAAATTTTTGGATGCAATAAGAAAAGTTAGGGATGGGCTTCAACTATATTTAAATTTTAACAAAAAACAGCACATAATATAATCATATTTCACTAAATTGTCTTAGATATATTTATACTTTTAAAGAATTATTAATTTATAATATTAATGAGATCATATATTTATATAGGGGTCTACTGAAAATATATTATCTTATCGAAATGAGTGATTTTTTTCATTGGCCCAAGTCGGGATTGGATGAAACTATTATTTTAGAGAGATTATTAATTAACCGAGTATTAATTTAGTGAGGTTTTATTGTACACATTAACAAAGAGTAATCATGCCTTTACCGGCATTAGTCAATTGTCATTGGATCCAGTGTCGCTATAGGCTTTAGGGACACATAAAGAATGCTAAAAATGCCTCTAAAAATATGTTTTTAGTGACAATTATGCTATTAACGTAAATTGATTACCGCTAAAAATCATTTTTGATGTAGTGAAGCCAAACAAAATATTCATTAGATTAAATTGATTACCGCTAAAAATCATTTTTGATGTAATGAAACCAAACAAAATATTCATTAGATTAAATTTCTTACACAAAAATACTTCACTTAAAAAAAAAAGCCACTTATTACAATAAGTGGTCATTCGGCACTTTTAACTCTTCTTCACCCTTATTCTTCTACTTCTACCTTCTATCTTCATCGTATTATTTGTCTTTCGTTCTTTTTCTTCTTTTCCTTCTCCTTAAATCGTTTCGAGTAAATTATATATCAAAACATTCAAAATATCAAGAGGATTTGATATCTAATATTTGGGACTGTTTAGAGACGACTTTGAGTTGATCAAGATTAAATAGTCCGTGTATACTTCATGTATAATCAGTGCATACTTCGTAAACAATTAAGTTATATCAGATATTTCGAGTGTATCATAATGTATAGTTAGTGTATATTTCATTTATATGTAAGCAATTTGTATAGTCAATGTATACTTTCTATGCCTTTTGACAAACTATATTGTATAGTCAGTGTATACTTCCAATAACTTTTGGCTTTTTTTTTTTATGTAAATAAAATATGACTATATTTATTGTATACTAATTATTTTGTTATATACATTTAAAACTAGCCCTTTTAAAAAGAGAATTTCAGAAATAGCAAACATAATAGACATAGTAAGGTTCTATAGTTATAATTTCGATAATTGTGCTACATAGCTATAGTTCTTTTTGTTATGAAGGCAGCGGTTTGTATATTTCGCATGGTTTGTAGATTTTGCTTACTCGTTTGTATATTTCGCTTGTAGATATACAAATAGGGTAAGTATATACAAATTATGTATTTATATATTTAGGAATTTTTCAGAACTTCATTTGTATATTTCACTGGTCAATATACAAATAGGGTAATTTATCATAAATTTTCATAAATCATATACAAATAGCTAGGGTAAACATATACAAATTCTAAATTTATTCAATTAGAAATTATAAAATTTTAATTTATAAAATCAAACGAATTATACAAATTAAACGAATTGCAAGATTTGGGAAAACTATGGCTGCAAATCACAATTTTCCAAAACAATAGCTATAACATTTAATATCTTTTAAACATTTGTTATTCTGCATAGTTTTCTGTTTTAAAATCCAAACAAATAAGTATTCAATTAAAAAGCTCCACCCTGATTCAATATGATCCAAAATTCATATCATGAAAAAGGTAAAGAAAAAATTATATTAACATACAACTTGAGATATCATAATCTCTAAAATTTTCCATCATTTAAAAATATACAAAAATTCCCTCTCAGACACATTCCTATCTCCATTGGGATACATCATCCCTTCTCGGATACATCCCTATCTGTTGGGTTATGAAGGTGAATAGGACGTCATGCGGAAGCTTACAATTGCAAATCATATGGTTGACAAATCAGATGACAAATAAAAACATACTAAAGATATAATATTATTATGGTTTGGTCAATCAACCTACATATTGAAAACTTATATTGGAAAAACATAAACATTTTGGGAGAAAATCTCCCCATAAACTAAACTCTTAAAGAACTACATTGTGGATGTTATTGTGTTCTTTTTGATATGAGAAGAGGGGTCTTCACTTTATAGATCTCCTAATTTTTTCTCTAAGGAAAAAATAAACCAAATATGGAAGAAAAATATTTTTCTTTCATGAAAAGTGAAAACATTTATGGTAATGTTTTGTCTTTTCTTTTAGGAAAAAATAAATTTCAAATAAGGCAAGAAAATCAGGGCAAAACCCTAACAAATCTACCCTTTTGGCTGGATTTTCTTGACAAAACTTGATCCACCTTCTTCACATGTTTGATAATCTTGTTCTTCACAAAATCTTCATGTATCATTGTTGCTTATCATGATTTAAAAATTGATATGGGTTAAAAATTGGAGCCTTGTGTTAAAGTTATGAGCAGGGTTGAAAGTGGAGCTCTTGTGTTAAAAGTAATATGCATGAGTTGAAAGTGGAGCTCATGCGTTAAAAGTAATTTGCATGAGTTAAAAGTGGAGCCCAAACATTAAAGTTTGCAGGGGTTGAAAGTTGGAGCGCATGCTCTAAAGTAAGCATGAGTTGAAAATTGATTTTGATTTAAAGGATGAAGATTTGTTAAAAATATATTTGAAAATTTTCTCCACATGTAGTAGCACAAAAATCTTCATTATCATCATGTTGATTGCAAATTGATTTGAAACCACTTGAACCTATCTTCAATCTTGTTCAACCATTGGATCGTTGAACCATGTGCTCTGATAGCACTTGATGGGTTATGAAGGTGAATAGGGCGTCATGCGGAAGTTTACAATTGCAAATCATATGATTGACAAATCAGATGACAAATAAAAACACACTAAAGATATAATATTATTATGGTTTGGTCAATCAACCTACCAATTGAAAACTTATATTGGAAAAACATAAACATATTGGGAGAAAATCTCCCCATAAACTAAACTCTTAAAGAACTACATTGTGGATGCTATTGTGTTCTTTTTTATATGAGAAAAGGGGTCTTCAATTTATAGATCTTCTAACTTTTTCTCTAAGGAAAAAATAAACCAAATATGGAAGAAAAATATTTTTCTTTCATGAAAAGTGAAAACATTTATGGTAATGTTTTGTCTTTTCTTTTAGGAAAAAATAAATTTCAAATAAGGCAAGAAAATCATGGCAAAACCCTAACACTATCCCCTCTCGGATACATCCATCTCATCTCGAATACTTTCCTCCCATTAAGTAATGTATCATTTGCAATGTATCGGACAACCACAAAATGTATCTGAAAGTAATGAAAAATTTTGAATTTTGTAATTGGGAACACTTCTAGAATAGAATGTAATTAGCCCAAATGTATGAGATATCTGTAAAATGCACAAAAATAAATATTAAAAAAAACAAATTAATATTGTATTAAAAAAAAACTAGTGCTTCAACACGGAATTTAACATGAAGTGTTTGCTTAATGTTGCTGAGACGTGTTGAATAGTACAAATTTGGGTCCGTCACGGTTTACTCGTGGAGTCTCTTTCACATGAAATAAACATAACTACTCGTAAATGAATTAATATAAAATTTATGGAAGACCTAATTATACTCCTGTCAAATGACAAGATAATGCTCACCTTAACAGACAAGTTTTATTCTAATTATTCCTCTGTCTCATTTTTATATCACCCTCTAATTTGGTACGGTGTTTAAGAATGAATTTTTTTTAAAGAAATTATGATATAAAAAAATCCTAAAATACTTGTATGTAGGGTTGGACATAATATGGTTAAGACCGAAAAAACCGACCGAACCGATTTTTTTTAAATTTCGGTTTTGGTTTTTCGGTTATTTCGGTCGGTTTCGGTTTTGATTTTCAATATTTCAGTTTTTCGGTTCAATTTTCGGGTTTTTAGCTTAAAATATCAATTAACCAAAAAAATTGAAATTAGATATATATATTCTTTACCCCTTCATTAAATCTCAGCCCATTCCTTTAATAAAAATACAACTCTCAGCCCAATAGCCCACGTCCAGCCCAAATTCCAATCTGAATTTAGAAATCCCTAATCTGAGAGTTGAGACCACCGTAAGTCCATAAGTTTCTACTCTCATCTCAGATGCCGCGGCTCCAAGCTCATCTCTCAACTCTCATTTCTTATCTCTCAGCTTGTCGTCTCAAGCCTGCCGCTGCTCCTGGCTCCTCGCTGACGCTGAATGCTCACCGCCCGCAAGTCGCAACTGTTGTCTGCTCAGTGCTCACGAGTCGCGACTCAAAAGTCGAAGGTCAGTGCTCACTGCTCATCGCGACTTAAATCTTTACTACGTGATTATTGTTCTTCTGAATTCTGAACCGCAACTGAACTACGTGAGTTTAATCCTTGAATGCAAGTATGAAACTTTGTGATTATTTGTGCGATTTGTGAACTGTAATGTACTACAGTCTGCATCTTTCTGATTGTTGTTATTCTTGTTTGTTTCACTTTTTTTTTTACAGATGACGCAAATTGAAAGTAGGATAAGTGAAAGTAGAGCTTCAAATGACAGCATACCTAACACCTCATCTCCTAATGAGGTTGAAGTTGATGTTCATACTTCAAATAAAAGAAAAATCATGGAACCTAGAGCTACTTGTTGGAAGCATTTTGACAAGTTCACTGATGAAAGTGGAGCTAAGAAAGCCAAATGCAAGTATTGTGAGAAACCTTATGCAGCTTCTACATCGAGTAATGGTATGTCGTCAATGAATAATCATATGAAAATATGTCCTAAATTTCCTCGTGACATCGTAGATAAAAGTCAAAATCTAATTAATTTTCTACCATCTTCAACGGGAGCAAAGGAAGGGGTGATTAGCACTTGGAAATTTGACCAAGCACAAAGTAGGAGAGCTTTAGCCAAAATGATAATTTTTGACGAGCTACCGTTTAGTTTTGTTGAGAAAGAGGGTTTTAAAAACTTCATGAGAGTTACATTGCCACAATTTCATATTCCTTCTCGTAAAACCGTGACGAGAGATTGTTATGAACTATACCTTGAAGAAAGACAACTTTTGAAGAAGGTTTTCAAAGAAGCACGTCCAAGAGTTTGTCTTACAACAGATACTTGGACCTCTATACAAAAAATCAACTAAATTTGTTTGACAACCCACTTTATAGATAGAAATTGGACTTTGCATAAAAGAATAATAAATTTTTATCGTATTTCTAGTCATAAGGGAGGGGATATGGCGGCTTGCATTACTAACTGTTTGCTTGAATGGGGTTTGGATAATGTGTTTACTATTACAGTTGATAATGCTAGTTCTAATGATGTTACTGTGAAAGAAATGTCTAAACAATTGAGTAATTGGGGAACTAACATTATGGATGGTGACCATCTTCATGTGAGGTGTATGGCATATATCCTTAATCTTATTGTGCAAGATGGGTTGAAGGAAATTGGTAAGTCCGCTGCCAGTGAGACAAGCCGTGAAGTACATTAAACAATCTCCCGCAAGACTTAGAAAGTGCAAAGAATGTTGTGAATCTCAATTGATAACTTGTAAGAAATCATTGTGTTTAGATGTTCCTACTAGGTGGAACTCTACATATTTGATGTTTGATGTAGTACAACATTTTGAGCGTGCATTTGAAAGATATAGTTTTATGATATTGGATATATACTTGAATCATCTTCATACCTTTGGTTCTGTTTCTTCTGAAGATGAAGATGGAACTAGTGCAAATATTCTTACAAGTGATGACCGGAAAAATGTGAGGTCAATGGTGAAATTTCTTGAAACTTTTTATATACTTACTTTGAAGGTCTCTGGTTCTAATTATGTCACTAGCAATACACACTTTGTTGAAATTGCTGAACTTAATCTTATTTTGAAAGAGATGATGGAAAATGAAGATGGTAATTTGAAAGAAATGGCAAAAAGTATGAATGAAAAGTTCAAAAAGTATTGGGGTGAACCACATAAAATGAACAAGATGATCTTTATTTCATCCGTGTTGGATCTCCGTAACAAGCTTAATTATGTTCCATTTGCAATTGTGGATATGTTTGGAAAAGAAGTAGGGGACAAGCTATGTTCAGAAGTGAAAAAATACATGAAAAAATTGTTTGATTATTATGTTAAGAAATCCTCAAAAAGCTCTTCACATGTACCATCTTCACCCACTTCATCTGACAACTCATCAAGTATATCTAATGTGAGTGGTTGTGACAACTTTGTAAATAGAGGAAGAATGAGAACGAAACAACAATTTGAGAAGCATAAAGAAGTTAGTGGAAGTTCAGGTAGTAAATCAGAATTGGAAAGATATCTTGTTGAATATATTGAGTCAGATAGTGATGAATTTGATATATTAATGTGGTGGAAAGTTAATGAGCCGAGATTTCCTATTTCAAGTGTCGGATCAGAATGTGCATTCAGCACAAGAGGTCGTGTTCTTGATTCCTTTAGGAGTTCATTAACTCCTAAACTTGTGCAATCTCTTATTTGTGTTCAAGATTGGCTTAGAAGTGAGTCTTTTCCAATCAATATTGAGGAAGTTTTAGAGTATATTGAGCAACTTGAACTTGGTAAGAATTTGATATTTGTATTAATTATCTTGAAAATAATTTTCTTACTTATGTTTATTAACAACTAACAATTTCTTTCATATTTTTTTAGATTTTGCTTGTAGTGGCCTAACGGGTAAGTAAAGAACTTATTTCCATAACTTGCTTGATAGTTTTATATATTTTATTATGAAATGTAGATCATTTGTCTAAAGAGTTCTATTTTCTCGCAGGCACATCAATGTTTTTTTATTTTCTTGGTTGCTATCTGTTGGAACTTGGAACATGGGAGCTATTGCACTTGAGGTTGCACAACAATGTTTTGTTGGTTTTCTAAATCTTTTGGTTGCAGCAAATTGCAATGCTGCCTACTGGCAACTGGACTTTAGTTTGTAACTAACTATATTTTAGGGCTAGGCACAAGTTTGTTGAATTTTCTAGTGTTGTTGTCTTGACTCTTGATAATCTTTTTATTCTTATTCTCGACTAGTTTGTTAATGTTGCTGCTTGCTGGACTGCTTAGACAAGAATTATCAGTTTTGTTTGGATATTTTAGTCAATGATATGGTAAGTTGCAAGTTAAATGTTTGTTGAAATTTGTCTGCTCATTGGCAACAAATGCTTGCAGCAACATTGATCAAATTGATTTCCATTTCTGCTTTTAACTGACAGACTTGTGAGTTGTGAAAGTAAAAGGCTTGTGAGTTGTGACTTGTGACCTGCTTGTAAAGAGAAGAGAATATGCACTTATTGTGTTCACAAAAGTTGTGAGTTGTGTCCTGCACTTGTTGAGTTGTGCTCACAAGAGATTAGAGTATGCACTTGTTCAGTTCCTGCAGAGATGAGAATATGCAAAAGAATATGACAATGTTAAATACCTGCACTTCTGAAGTCTGCACTTATTATGAGGCCTTTTTTTTTTCAATTCCTGCATTTCTGAAGCTTTTTTTTTTTCAATTTACTAAAATTATCCATATGCCACAGGCCACTGTTAATTAAATTTGGTTAAACAGAAACCAAACCGAATCGAAATTATAATAACCGAACCAAACCAAATTTATTTCAATTTGGTTTGGTTTCACATTTGGCCAAACCGAAAACCGAAAAACCGAACTGAAATTTACAAAGTGAACCGAACCGACCGAACGCCCAACCCTACTTGTGTGGCAGAGAATCATTTTATTAAGAATAAAAAGGAAATTTTATACCTTCTATGTCCAACAACAATTGTCCTCTATTGACTTGACATAGGGATTAAGAAGCAGTAAATGATAGGGATAATTTTACCAAATCACCCTTATTAAATATAAGTCATCTAAACATTGAAAAATAAATAATATATAATAGCAAGGGTAAAATAGACATAAAATGGTAAATTATTCATTGGTTTTATAAACTGGACAAGTATTGTTGGATATCTCAAAATAGTATACTGGACAAATAAAGATGGACGGAGGAAGTGGTTAAATTATTTCTAATTATAGTAAAGTGACATTCTTTTTGACATGAACTAAAAAGGAAAGGGTGCCACATAAAATGAAACAGAGAGAATAGTTATTATTGATGTTGGCTAATGAATTTTTATCAAATTATGTTTATTTAAAAGTTTGAAATCATAGATTTTTACTTTGAAAAAGCAATATGCAAATACAATTTATTAATGTGGTATATTGGAATACTTTGATATTTTGTTTATGAATTAGTACGACTCATTAAGTAAGATTACGTAAAAATTAAGATAATTTTGATAGCTTTCATTACTCACAGAATTAATCATATTATGTAAAACTTAACACTTAAAAAGTTTTAATTTGTATATCAAAATAAAGTTTCAACTTCATATCAATATTATTTCCATGTCATGATTTTATATTATATATGTCCAGGGCCCTTAACAACCTTTTGGACCATAGCTGAAGTTTGCTAGGATGCAGACGAAAAACATGTTGACTTTTTTCCTTTTTTTTTTTTTCTCAGAAGTATACTTTGTTTATTAAACACAAGCAAAACCAAAATAAATTTTAATTAGCTTAGCTCGTACATAATATATTTCATTTATGAACTATGATGTGCTCATTCAATAGAATATTATGCAAGAACTATTATTTTATATTTTTATAGTCCGCCTAAAATTTTTGAGTGTGAGGGGAGAGGTTTTCTCTTACTCTTATTTGTTAGTCATGAATCATGATTGTACCAAACTAGTAAACTTCCTTGCACCGACCACCACCCACATTTGACTATCAAGAAGAAAAGATGTAAAAGAATTGTTTCTTCTTAAACCATTTTGTTTACATTCTATACATGACGCATAGTGTGGAAATAAAGAACAAATTAAAGACTGTGTGAACCTAGACTTATTTAATTAGTTTTAGATCATAACTTTATATAATTAGTTACTTCATATATAAAATTAGTCCTCAATCTCAAGTCAATTTAAGTCACCTAGGTAGGACTTTCTTAGCCAATTAAGTCTCAATCTATATTTCTTCGTCACCGAGCACTTCTTTTGGAAATTTCCTAAGCTTTTTCTTTGGACAGATATATGAAGACTTTTGGATCTAAAGGGAGTTTCAACTTTACTAACTTTTAAATGTATAGTTATAGTTCAAATATACATGTTTATCCCCCTGAATAATTATAATTCAAAGGGTGCTTTGTAAACTTTGTGGATTCTGGGCATAATCCAGAATTCTGGAGAAAACAAGAGTAATTTGCAGAGAGAATTTTATCCTTCATTGATTGATTCACGATGCTTAGTACATGTATTTATACAATACTGCAGCAACTTAGCTAGTTAACTAACTCTGACTAATTGTAACTAACATTATAACTAACTACACTATTTGCATCACTAACAGTGCAATATATAATGACCAACTCTAACTAACTCATCAAGAAACTCCTACACACTTATTTAACTCCTTCACACCCATTCAATCTAGGAGCTATGAAGATGTTCTTCATTCTTAGCTTGGCCATAAAATGGGAGTGAGAGGTAGTCCCAAGTGCCTTTGTGAGAATGTCAGTTGGTTGTTCTATAGAGGGAAGATAGATAGTAACAAGCAACTCATTTTGAATCATGAAGTGACAGTCAATGTCAATATGTTTTGTCCTCTCATGAAACACATGATTGACATCAATTTGAAGAGCTAAAGTACTGTCAGAAAAGAGGGAGAGAGGTTCTGAAATGCTAACACCAAGTTCCTGAAATAAACCAGCAAGCCAAACTATCTCAGCAGCAGTGGAAGACATAGTTCTATACTCAGCTTCTGTTGAGCTCCTAGAGACTGTGAGTTGCTTCTTTGATTTCCATGAAATAGGAGATCCTTCATACTGAACTAAATAACCTATGATGGATCTTCTACAATTGATACTGGCACCCCCATCAGCATCAGAAAAAACCTTCAACTCATTACCTCCTGAAGAGGACATCAAAATTCCCATGCTGGCTTTAGGTATCTTACTAGCCTAAGTACAGCATCCATATATGACTTCTTAGGTGAGTGCATGAACTGACTTTAATATTGGACTGCAAATGAAATGGCTTGTCTAGTGATTGTCAGGTACAACAACCTCCCAACTAATCTCTAATAACTGGTAGGGTCTGCAAGTGAAGGATCATGATCACTAGATGATATGTTAGCATCAAATTTAGTGGTAGTGAGTTTTAGGTTCATTCCATTAGAGTAGAGACAGGTTTAGCTCTTGCTAACCCATGTCTGATATGAGTTCCAAAGCATATTTTCTTTGATGTATTAGAATATCTTCATCACTTTTAGCAAAGTCTTCTAGGCCAAGAAAGTATCTAAGTCCTCTCAGATCTTTGATCTTAAAAGCAGACTGCAAAGCTTCCTTAGTCTCATGTATCATAAGAGGATCATTTCTTGTTAGCAGCAAGTCATCCACATAATGAGTACTATGACTAGTTTGTCTCCTTTCTTCTTGGTAAGCAATGAATAGTCCCTAGTACTGTGGTGAAAACCTAATGCAACCAAAGTAGTACTAAGCTTAATATTCTATTGCCTAAAGTCTTGTTTGAGCCCATAGAGTGATTTCAATAACCTACATGCTTGATTATCCCCAGACTTATGGTGAAAACCATTAGGAAACTTCATATATACTTTCTCATACAAGTCTCCTTGAAAGAAGGCATTGTGTACATCCATTTGGTGAATAGGCCAATGACGGGCAGCTGCAAGAGAAACTACTAACCTTATAGTAGCCATTTCACCGCAGAGGAGAAAGTCTCTTGATAGTCAAAACCCTCTTTTTGATTGTATCCTTTGCCAACTTATCTAGCTTTGAATCATTCTACTATACCATCAACATTGTATTTGATCTTATAAATCCATCTACATCCTATAAATGTCTTCCTTTTAGGCAGTTCAACCACTTCCCATGTTTTGTTATCTTCTAGAGCTTTAATTTCACACTTTATAACTTATATCCACCTGACATCCTTAGCAGCTTTTGTGTAGCTGGTAGGTTCTATATCAGTGGAGAATTTAGAGACAAAATTTTGATAGTGAGATGACAAATCAGTATAATCCACAACTGAGGCAATGGAGTAAAGGCGACTATGGGTACTCGCTTTGGTCACATAGTTCTGATGCAAAATAGTGGGTCTAACACCTCTAGTGGTTCTTCTCATTGAAGGGGTGATGCCAGTAGAAACAGGATCTAGGAAGAACATGCTCTTGGTCAACCTCTTGAGAAATAGGAGGTGATGTAGTGTTTGTAGAAGTGGAAGTGAGTATTGGCACAATAGCAACTGTAACCAAGTCATCAAAATCAAATTGGTTGTGAGCATGCATTTGGATATATTAATCAGTGACATTACCTTTGAAAGGAAATACATCTTCCATGAACACCACATTCCTACTGATAAAGAAGCACCTATTTTCTAGATCATAAAACTTATAGCCCTTTTGAGTAGTTCCATAGTCCACTAAAACAAATCTTACAACCCTTAGACTAAATTTATCATGTTTGAGAAGGTTTGTGGCAAAACACAAGCACCCTATAACTTTCAGATGGTTAAAAGAGATTTTCATATAATTTTTCTAATAGAGAGACATCTTCTAGGATAGTGGAGGATATCCTATTCAGAACATATACATTAGCTTGAACACAAAGACCCCAAAACCTGTCTAGAAAACTAGTTCAGAATTTGTTTGCCCTGACAGTTTCATGAATATGCCTATGTCTCCTTTTCACCATACCATTCTACTACGGTATGTATGGACATGAACTTTCATGTTCAATACCATAAAGTTGGAACAAAGTCTTACAATTGACATTAAAGAATTCAGATCCATTGTCAGATCTAACTCTCTTGACCTTGGTATCAAACTGAGTTTCAACATCAATAAAAATTGTTTCAACAAACCAACAACATCAAATTTAAGCCTCATTAAAAAAGTCGATGTCTACCTTGAATAATCGTCTACAATAGTGAAGAAATACCTCATTCCATTTTAAAAAATTAGAAAAGATATGTAGATTTGCTAGTACTATGTGGGAAGGGTAACCTAGTCTATCTGGCAAGTGGACAAACTTCACAATTGTGCATTGCAAACTTATTACCAAGACTATGAAAAACAGGAATCTTCCTAAGTACATTTATGGGAACATGAAAAAACTTTTAAGCTAGACATCACCATCAGTTTTTTTGTGTGACAGCTAAACATCTTTGTGGGACTCTATCCTCATCTCCCAGTAGTGAGCACAGTGTGTAAAGGCCATTCTCCTCCTTACCAATCACCCTCACCCTCCCAGATTAGAGGTCATGAAACACAACATTGTGGAAAAAAATGACACAACAATTTAAGTCTTTTGTCACCTGTGAAACTAACATAAGATTGAACTTGAATGTCGATACATTTCTAAGAATATCTGTAACGACCCTTTTGAAAAAATATAAGTCAATAACTCACGAGATTTTTATGCATATATTTTCCTCACACAAGTAAAAATGATATAAAAAAAATGTTACCAATTTCCGAGTACCCAAACTAAGTGGTTCATGCTTCATACAATCATTCATAACAAGTAGGAAATTTAATATATTATAAGACTTGAGCTTACACACCCGAGATGAACAAAACATATAGCCATACTTATATTACAACTCCTGGTGACATGATCCGATTAGCCCTCAAAATTTCATAAAAATATACAATACATAGATCATGTATAAGTCCCAAAGTTTATACAAAATATAGATGCCTATATGCAAATGTTATCTTCCTTAAGGCTCTCAAAATCTCCATCTCCAATGGCCAACTTCATGCCTCCTCTCGATTATTCCCTACGATAGAAACAACTATCGCTAAGCATATAGCTTAGTGGTGCAAAAACTATAGGTTCGGAGCCCTCAAAATTCACCAAGCTACCTTTCTCAAGTCATGAGCAGCACAATTTAAAACATAATAAATAAATCAAGTAACAATATAGAAAGATTATCAAGTTCGATATTTAAAGATCCAAATGTTAAGAACGCTCACAGCACCATTTTTCAAGAGATTCAATAACAAGGCTCACCCAATATAAGTATCATGTTGTCACACTAAGCACAAGTAGGTATCAAAAAGGGCCAACGCCCTGTATCAAGAAGGGTCAAAGCCCAATAATCAAGAGAACCAAGAACCATATTAAAAATGGCTTTCTAGTTCGTACTTAAAATGGACAACTTCCATTCTTAAGAGGGACTGCAAATCCAGAGTCAAGATGGCAAATGATCCAAATCAAGAGGCATGCCAATAGTGACAAAGTCAC
This sequence comes from Solanum pinnatisectum, assembly GCA_035578085.1. NCBI lineage: Eukaryota > Viridiplantae > Streptophyta > Magnoliopsida > Solanales > Solanaceae > Solanum > Solanum pinnatisectum. Next base: position 39,607,030 of record CM069076.1, on the reverse strand, counting down.
AGCCACAAGAAGGACAAGGTCCCAACAAGATTGCCAAGTGATCAAATAATCCGTACAAGTGGGCGAGTTACACAAACGTCTTTAACGTCTTAAAGGATATCAATACGACAATGCAAAGTGACAAGAGGTAACCAAGATACCAAGATCAACTTTCAGATATACCAGCAGTTAAAAAAATGCAAGTACAAGTTTATACACAAAACATCAATACTTTAGCGTAGAAACAGTTCAACACATAGTCTATCTTGATAAAATAAGACACAATCCTCTGTTAATGTAAAATCAAGTTTTTCCCCATTTTAAACTTTTCGGGTCACTTTTACAAGTTTCTCATCTAACTTTTGTGCTTCTTTCACCTATTCAAGTAATATTAGCTTTGCAAATTAGCAATAGCTGAACTATTTGAATCAAGTGTGAAACAAACATTCATGGCTCTTAACTCAAGGAGCAAGGGCAAAGGACTCAAATAAATGCTTGCGAAGTATTTTCGACTTAAGGCATCTGCAACCATATTAGCTTTACCTGGATGATAATCAATTGTGCATTCATAAGCCTTGATAAGTTCAAGCCATCGATGTTGTCTTAGGTTTAGCTCCTTCTGAGTACCCAAGTACTTTAAGCTCTTGTGATTAGTGAATATATGACATTTCTCTCCATACAAATAATGCCGCCATATTTTTAAAGCAAACACTACAGCAGCAAGCTCAAGATCATGGGTAGGATAATTCAATTCATTCGGTTTTAATTTTCGAGAGGCATAAGAAATAATCTCCCTTCTTGCATCAAAACTCATCCGAGACCATTGTGAAAAGCATCGTTGTATACTACATACTCCTTCCCTTCAATTGGTAGAGTAAGCATAGGTGCTTGAGTCAGCAAGGATTTGAGAGTTTCAAAGCTCTCTTGGCATTTGTCATTCCAATTAAACTTCACTTCCTTCTGCAAGAGTTTAGTCAATGGAGAGGCGATAATAGAAAAGCCTTTCACAAATCTTCTGTAGTATCCTGCTAAGCCTAAGAAATTTCTTACCTTGGTTTGACTTTTGGGAGGTCTCCATTCAAAAAACTGCTTGTATCTTACTAGGATCCACCTTCACACCTTCGGTTGATACAACATGTCCCAAAAAGGTCACTTCAACAAGCCAAAATTCACACTTAGAAAGTTTAGCATAAAGTTCCTTCTCCTTCAAAATTTGCAAAATAATCCTGAGCTGTTTATCATGATCTTCACTACTTCTAGAAAAAATTAAAATATCATTTATAAAGACAACCACAAACTGATCAAGATAAGGCTTGAATACTCAATTCATTAGATCCATGAGTACCGCAGGAGCATTTGTCAACCCGAATGGCATCATAAAAAATTCATAATGACCATACCGAGTTCTAAAAGAAGTTTTAGGAATATCTTTCTCTCAAACACGCAATTGGTGATATCCAGACCTTAAATCAATCTTTGAGAATACTTTAGCACCCTTCAGTTGATCAAACAAATCATCGATCCTTGGTAGTGAATATCAATTCTTGATTGTTATTCTTTTCAATTATCTATAGTCAATACAAAGCCTAAGAGTGTCGTCTTTCTTCTTTACGAATAAAACAGGGGCTCCCCAAGGAGAAACACTAGGTCGAATAAAACCTTTCTCAAGAAGTTCTTGCAATTGAGATTTTAATACTCTTAATTCTGCCGGAGCCATTCTATAAGGAGTGATAAAAATAGGGGTAGATCCAGGAATAAGCTTGATTGAAAATTCAACCCAAATTTCCAGGGGTAATCCAGGAAGTTTTTCTGGGAAGACTTCTGGGAAATCACGTACAATAGGTATGTCCTTGATACCAGGACTCTCCAACTGTGTATCAACTATGTGAGCAAGGTATGCCCCACAACCTTGACGCATCAACTTTCTTGCCAAAGCCGCAGAAATAATACTAGATGTCAACAATCGTTCACCTTGTACAATGATGTGTGAAAATGTAGGATCTTTAAAGTCACATGCTTAGACCTACAATCGACCACTGTATGATATTTATAAAGTCAATCCATCCCAATAATAACATCAAAATCCTTGAAGGGCATTTCAATCAAATCAGCAGGGAAGACTAGATTTTGAATCATGAAGGGACAATCTTGGTAAACTCGATTACACACAACTTGATAACCCAAAGGACTTTCAACCAGCACATCAAAATTAAGTCTCACAGATTTCACGTTTTCAGGAAGAGCAAGTGATGAACAAAGATAGGAATGTGTAGAACCAAGATCAAACAATGTAAACACACATAAGCCATATAAGTGAAATTTACCGAAAACCATGTCTTTTCTATCTTGATCTTCCCCCTGCCTCATGGCATAAGCGCGTGCAGTAGCCCTTGGTCCACTAGCTTTATTCGCTCCACTTTTCCCTACCGCTTGGGTGTTCTTAGGTCTTGCACCTTCATTAGTTTGAGGAGGATTAATACAAGGCTTATGAACTGAGCCTTCAGTTCTCAAGGAAGGAGCATTATTAGGATTAGGACAATCCTTCACTTTATGATCAAAGCTCTCACAATTGAAACATGCACCAGAAGCTCTCCTGCAAGTACCATAATGATTTTTTCCACATTGTGGACAAGTGGGAATGCGAAGCTTGCCTTGGCCATAATTTGGAGTGCTAGCTGTAGAAAATTCTAATCTGTTTTGCCTTTGTTGGGGTGGCCTGTTAACACTACCAGTCTTAGAATAATCAAACCTTCCCCTTTTGGATGGGCCTCCAAAATCTGGTCTAGGCTTTCAGAATTTGTTTTCATTTCGACTAGCTTCTTTTTTATCAAGTCGTTCCCAAGTAAAAGCAGCAGACATTAACTTACAAAAGTTCTCATATTGCAGGATCACCACATTCTTCCTAAAGAAATCATTTACACCATCTTCAAATTTCCTACACTTGTCTTTTTCCTCTTTAATAATACCTCCAGCATAACAAGAAAGCCTTAGAAACTTCTGTTGGTACTCAGCAATAGACATGTCTCGTTGCCTTAAATTCAAAAACTTCTTTCTCTTTGCATCACAATAAGCAGGTGGGACATACTTCATACGAAATTCCCTAAGAAAATCATCCCAAGTAAGAACAGGAGGTTTTACCTTGGTATTCGAAACACTTACCCACCAATCGTAAGAATCCTTTTGTAATAGTGAAATAGCATACTTAAATTTGGCAACATCTGAACACTCTAACTGCTCAAATACCCTCTCCATGCGCTCCAACTATTGTTCAGCATCTGTGGGATCAACGGTGCCTTCAAACTCCACTCCACCCATTTTCCTCATTTTCTCAAAGTTAATCCCGTTGGGATCATGCATCGCTTCAGCCATGTGGTGGAAGAATTCAGCCATTTGTTGAAAAGGAGGATTCATGGCTTAAGTACCACGACTCATGTGAGGATGTGAACCAGCTCTTGCACCCTGATGGTTTCCCACTTCAGACGCACTAGTGTGGGGAATATATTGATCCGAGAAAGGTTCTCCAACCTCTTCTAGTGCATGAGGTTGGGAAACAGAGGCACCCAAACCTTCACGAGTAGCTTTCATAGGTCGGTCAAAAAAAGAGGCCATAACTTAATTCCTTCAAACCTAGGCTCTGATACCAACACTTTGTAACGACCCTTTCGAAATAATATAAGCCAATAACTCACGAGATTTTTATGCATATATTTTCCTCACACAAGTAAAAATGATATAAAAAAAATGTTACCAATTTCCGTGTACCCAAACTAAGTGGTTCATGTTTCATACAATCATTCAAAACAAGTAGGAAATTTAATATATTACAAGACTTGGGCTTACACACCCCAGATGAACAAAACATGTAGCCATACTTGTATTACAACCCCTGGTGACATGATCCGATTAGCCCTCAACATTTCATGTAAATATACAACACATAGATCATGTATAAGTCTCAAAGTTTATACAAAATATAGATGCCTATATGCAAATGTTATCTTCCTTAAGGCTCTCAAAATCTCCATCTCTAATGGCCAGCTTCATGCCTCCTCTCGATCATTCCCTACGATAGAAACAACTATCGCTAAGCATATAGCTTAGTGGTATAAAAACTATAGGTTCGGAGCCCTCAAATTTCACCAAGCTACCTTTCTCAAGTCATGAGCAGCACAATTTAAAACATAATAAATAAATCAAGTAACAATATAGAAAGAGTATCAAGTTTGATATTTAAATATCCAAATGTCAAGAACGCTCACAGCACCATTTTTCAAGAGATTCAATAATAAGGCTCACCCAATATATACATCATGTCGTCACACCAAGCACAAGTAGGTATCAAAAAGGGCCGACGCCCTGTATCAAGAAGGGTCAAAGCCCAATAATCAAGAGAACCAAGAACCATATTAAAAATGGCTTTCTAGTTCGTACTTAAAATGGACAACTTCCATTCTTAAGAGGGACTACAAATCCAGAGTCAAGATGGCAAATGATCTGAATCAAGAGACATGCCAATAGTGACAAAGTCACAGCCACAAGAAGGACAAGGTCCCAACAAGAGTGCCAAGTGATCAAATAATCCATACAAGTGGGCGAGTTACACAAGTGTCTTTAACGTCTTAAAGGATACCAACACGACAATGAAAAGTGACAAGAGGTAACCAAGGTACCAAGGTCAACTTTCAGATATATCAGTAGTTAAAAAAATGCAAGTACAAGTTTATACACAAAACATCAATACTTTAGCGTAGAAACAGTTCAACACAACTTCGCGAGTTCAAACCGTAGACCAACCAACGTATCAAGGTCTTCAACTTGTTCACGAGTATATACAACCTTAAAAATACAATTAAATAACTTCTTTAATTCCTAGTATCTCAATAATGTCGAAGTACAACAGGATCATCATCACAGGTAAGCTTAGCCTGTACAAATACAACTATGCTCCCAAAACAGTGATTCTGGCCAGCCTAGTACCTCATGTTGCAACTTAGATTTGGAAAGGAAAATGGCAAAACTAGACTTTATAACCTTCATGAAAGATGTAGGTACATCTCTTAAGGTTGCAAACAAACAATAATCACCGCAAAATATATTTTGTACAAAAAGATATATTCAAAACACTAACAGTTGTCCATATAGGATTTCTAATTTCAAACTCTGGACAGAACTTGTCCTATGTTGCGTCCCATATTTCGAATCCATAACAGCTAAATTAGAGTTTTAAATAAACATAAGAGTTGTAGATATACGAATTAGCTTTCCAAATCATATTTATTCACTGTAAACTAAGCTCTATAGAATGAGATATGCATAAATTACCAAGCACTACCCAGCTCAGAAACAAATTTCATCACTTAACAAAGAGAAGTGTGTGTCTCGAATTCCAGCCAAAAGGGACCAAGTTTTTCTCTTGTGATATTCAAGAACAACTGATTAACTAAGGTTCTAAGGTTCTTAGACTTGAAGGAACCGAATTTAACTCAAGGAGGTGTGAAAATATATTGCCACACACACAAGTGATGTTTATCTAGTACAACTGTCCCTCAAGGCTGCCCAAATAGTTGTGTGTTGCCCAAAATGCATGCATATACACCTATATATATCCTTCACCTCCTTTTAAAATTATACATAATTCTAATTATACTATTACATAAATACCCCAATACAATCCCTTAAATTACGATACAATTTACGTTAAGCAAGCTAGCAATTGTCACAACATTTCAAGTTTCCAAAATGAGAGTAAAACATATTGTAGTAATTAAGTGACGGTAAATCGACATGCGACTCTTGGTTAGTATTTAGGGGTGTTACAATATCACCTCCTCCAATGTGGTAATCTTCAATGTGTGACACTTGGAAGATGTACTAGTGGGCAATTGGACATGCCTTGCATTGTCTATCAGGCCTTCATGATGTAGCAAATGAGGATCACCTATCATATGGTGGGAAGTACCAGTATCCACAATCCAATGTATTAAATCAAATTGAGGCATAAAAAAATTGTTTGCCATGTTAGAGTCCAATGTATGTCACTAATAGTAGTTTGATCCAGCATTTTAAGCAGCTGCTCGCAAACTATTAACCTTGTTAAACTTCTCCTTCAAATTCTCCCAAATCAAATGTGCATCTGAACAAAACAGAACACCATTATGTAAATCCTTACTTACATTGCATAGAATCCACAAAACTACAATGACATCGCATTGATCCACAATTGTGTCAAGTCCCCTGAGAATTGTGCTCGCATTACTGTGCCATCAACAAATCCAACTTTTTTCTTCCCAAGCAGTGCTAGTTGCTTGTTCATTCTCATTGAGATTTAGGTCAATTCAGCTTAATATTTAGGTACCTATATTACCTCTTTTTTTTCTACTTTCACCATTGCCTTGCTCCACAAGGTGTAATTGTCAGATCCTGTGAGCATGATGTCCACATTAAGTGATCCAGGTAAATCAGACGGATAGATGTACAAAGGATGACGATGATCAATGGTAGATACAGTTATGGCGGTGCCCAGTTGAATCCCTGCAGCAACCTGAGGAATGTCCATTGAAACCTTAAAAAAATGAAAAGGAACCAGAAAACTGAAAAATTGCTCTGAGCTGATGAAGACTCAAATTCTTCACGGAATGAGAAGGAAATCCCTCAACGTAAGCTCGATTGTCTCTGATACCATGTTAACTTTGTGGATTCTGGGCATAACCCAGAATTCTAGAGAGAACAAGAGCAATTAATTTACAGATATAATTGTATCCTTCATTGATTGATTGGCAATGCTTAGTACATATATTTATATAATGCTACAACAAATTAGCTAGTTAACTAACTCTGACTAATTGCAACTAACATTATAACTAACTACACCATTTGCATCACTAACAGTGCAATACAAACCAATTCTAACTAATTCATCAAGGAACTCCTACACACTTATTTAACTCCTTCACATGCTTAGACAATTAAATTAGTTATCATCCTCTACGAGTATATTACCCCTCGTTTTTAGTAACAAATAATATATTATCTTTTAGTTTACGAATCTGTTATTTGCTTTTTATATTTCAGCCATCTGGTGGTTCAATAATACGTATATAGTCATTTGTAGTATTTAGAACTTTAGATAATTAATTTTTTGTAGGAGTGTTAAAAATGAGCCCATATATAGGTAACTCGTCCAATTCACTCAAAATTTTAAGGGTTGTACTTGAGATAATTTGAATTGTATTCAATCTAAGCTCATTCAAGTCTAAACCATTTTAAGATAATCCTCAATTGAGCCCAATTTAATCTCCTATTTCAACCTGTTTTAAGACTCTTTATTTGCATCATTGATGTAATGTATGTTCCTATATTGCAAAAAGTATGAATTACCATCTATTTTATATCTTTTAGGATTTATCTATCAATTTATAACTTCTTTTTAAAAAAATCTTGAGTTGAAATGTTATAAAAATTAAATAACAATATGTTAAAATTATTGAGATTAAGCGAGTCAAATTGGACGGATAATGACCCAACCTGATTTTTAGTCCATTTGGTCCAAAATAAACTTAGGTTGGTCATGACCCAACACAATTTTTATTTCAACCCATTTTAATATCTCTAATGTTACTCAATTCGCCCAATTGACACCTCTAATTTCCTGTATTCTAGATTTCTTGATGACTTGTAGTATTTTTAGTTATGTATTTGCTATATCTCAAAGTTTTTGAAGTTGTCTACACCGGGATGTATCAAGTACGACCCTGTAGATGAAATGTATGGTCATTGCTCACTTCGTGAATCAAAAGTTTCTTATTAAACAAGTGTCCAAAGTTTTCTACGATCATAAATATCTGAAGTTAAAACACTCTTTATTTTAAATCAAAAAAAAAATATATATATATATACTTGTAAAATTAAAGAAGAGTTTCACAACACTATATTGGAAATCGCAGAACATTAATTTTTGACATTTCTCTAAGTAAAATACGGCTTATATAAGTTTTTTTTTTTGTGTGTAATTTTTTTTCGTTCAATGGTTAAAACCCGCATTAAAATCTCAACTAAATACATTAGGCAAGTCTGTTAGGAATGATAAGTATGTCATCAAAAGATGACATGCATGAATGCATTCACATGGGAAGCTTCAATGATCCACACGCTATTAAGATTTTCTTGATCAAGTGCAAAATAAAACCCAATAATAGGCGTAACAATCATATTATTTGAATACATTTTTTTTATTTGGAATAAATAATGTAGATATTTATGGAATCTCAAGATAGTGTACACAAATTAGAATTTGAAAACTTTGAATGTCATATTATAATATTTTTGCTCTTTATGTGGTAGAAACAAGTAGAGATTTAAGATTCAAATTAGTCGTCTTTTTTATTGTAATTTTTTCATATATTTTTTAAAAATATAGACTGTTAATTAATTATTATGATTTATAGTACACTTTACATAATTTTTAACTATGTAATATTATTTTTAGAAACTTAAATGTTTCATACTTAAATTCACAACTAAAATTGAATTATTAGACTATATCAAAATTCGAACGATGACACATGAAATAAAATTTAAAAAAACTTATAAGGCAGTTAAGTACATGTCTATTTTAACAAATTTAGAACATTTTATTACTTATTAACTATACTAACATTAAATAACTATATAAAATAATAATAATAATAATAATAATAATAATAATAATAATAATAATTAAATTTAGAGTTCTAAAACACTATCAATAAAATCAATTTAAGAAGATATATCTCTAATTAAAATTTTCTATAGAAATATATCAAATCAACAAAAAACCAAGTTGTTGGGAAATAGAACAACATGCATGTATTATTGTTGATAACAAAGTGAACTTGATTTACTATTTGTTGTCTTAAACATAATTTATCAGGTGAACTAGAAACCAAGTCTCAAGACCTAATGCGGACAACCTATATAAATATGAGAGATTGTTGACAAAAATAAATGAGAGAATTAAAGAAGTAAAAAAGGAAAGAAATTAATAGCTGAAATAAAATATGAAAGAAGAAAAAGAAAAAAGAGGAAAGAAATAAAAAGCATAAATAAAGTTGAAAGAGGAGTCAAAGTTCTCTTATTAGATGAAATTTCTTTCATGGAAGGAAATTAGATATTTTCTTGTGTGAAGCCAAGTTCTATTTGAAGTAAACATCCTAATTTGTGATATACTATGGTATGACGAATCTTCAGCATATATATATGACATAAATATCATTAAAAGTCGCACCTATTGTATATTCGTAAAATTTATCATCTTGAGAGTAATAGTCATTATCTATTAGAGCGAAATCATAAGAGTTTGTCTCAATAATATTGAAATCTGATTCACGAATTTTGTTTGAGTTTGTACTGTTGAATACTCCCTCCATCCCTATTTACTTGTCAAATTTTGATTTGACATACCTATTATGAGAACAACGATTGATATAGTGAGTTTATCATTTTACCCCTATAAATTGATAGAGTTACAAACATATTTACTCACTACATTTTCCAAAGACATTAACTCAATATTAATAAATTGAGGATATAATAGAAAAAAGAAAATTGTTCTTTCTTGATTTATCAAAAATAACAAGTAAAAGGTGAAATCAAATTTGAAAATATTTGACAAGTAAATAGAAACAGAGGAGTATTAGTTTGATAAGTTAAAGACTAGAGTTATTAGTCTTTGCTAAACACTTCGGGTGCACCAATAACCTTAAAAGAAAAATAAAGAAATAAGGCTCTAGCTGGATTCAAACTCTAGTCTTGCGGATGGTTTCTCTAGCTTGTACCAACAACACAAGGTCACTCCTATACAACTATACTTATCATGATTGCATTGTTAATTATATTCTAATTGTTGTTATTTCTCAAGATAGATACACATATATATACACATGATTTTCGAAGTTAACGGGTGTACGTGCACTAATACATTGAATATATGGGTTCGCCTCTCTTTGAAAGTTAGTGTTATTAGTCTTTAATTTGTTGAGTTGTTCCAAGGTTATTATTGAGTTGTAATAAATTTCTAGATTGAAAGGAGTAGTTGTGTGGATGAATTTTGTAACAAAAAACGAAATTAATTTCTTGAAAAGTAATTAGAACAGTTTGAGTGAACTTTTAGTCAAGGTACTTTAATGAATCCCTTAGATTAATAAGTTGTAATTTGAAGTGTTGATCTTGCGAAGTTAGTAGAAATTGGAGGTTGAAATTCTATATTGTATAATTAATGCAATATAAAATATTAAAAATAATTATTATTTTAATATATTAAAAGTAACAAGTAAAATTACAAATTTGTTATTAAAATAGTGAACGAATAGAAATACTTCCTCCGTTTCATTTTATTTGTCATCCCTTTCTATAAATAGTTGTCCATAATACTTGTCATTTCATAAAATCAGTGCATAAATTACCATATTCTTCCTTTTTTACACTTGTGAGTTATTAACCTTGAAAATATACATTTGACCAACTTAGAAAAACTAAGTAAATGATTCATGTTTATTGGTTAAATTAATTAATCAAAATAAATTAATTTATATTCATTGATTGAAAATTTAATCCACAAAAATTAATTAAGGGTAGAAAGGTAAAGTTACATTATTTTTTAATGCAAATACAAAATAAAAATATGACATATAAAATGGGAGTAATAAAGAAAGTAATTTAGAGAGTATAGTTATATACGTTGTTATTGTTGTGATAAATGAAAAAAAATACATTTATGGGAACACGTTATTAATGGTGCGTGAATTATGTAACGCAACTTTACACGGAAAACTTGACTACTTACTCCTCAATCAATTCAACCAACCTAACAAACCTTTTCATGTACAAACATTCCACATTTTCATTATCAATGAATGTGATGTAATAGATGAGATTATTTTTCTTATAATTAGGTTTGAAATCTATATATAAAAAACATTTGATAAGAAGCGTTTTTCTTCGAATTCAAAATAATCGAGCTTTAATGCGTACCCCAAACGCGAAAAGAAAAAGAGACATTACACAGTTTCAGGCGGGAAAGGGTGTTTATGTCATTTGCTGATCCCGCGTCAACTTTGGCGTCTTCCATCACATTACCACTCTCTTACTAAAACCATCACACCTAAACCTCTCCCTTTTCCACCGAAACGATCAAGAACTTTCCTCCTCTCTTCTTCCTTCAACTTGCCCACTTCCCATCCATATATATAGATATATATCTTCGCCAATAATTTCTCTATATTTACAATTACAGATAGTCGATCTCTTTTGCATTATTTACCATGGATAACGATACCCCAAGCATGATTCATGATCCATTGATTGATTCCACAGGAGAAGGAGGCTATGCATTGAGTGGCAAAATTATGCTAAGCGCTATTGTTATCTTATTCGCTGTTGTTGTTTTCATGGTGGGTCTTCATCTATATGCTCGTTGGTACCTTCTATCTCAGCGCCGCCGTGAACTCCTTCGCCGCCGTAGGGTTCACCATCGACGGAATCATATTGTTTTCTACGTTGATAATCCTGGTTCCGGGTTATCTGATGCTAACCGGGGTTTGGAACCGGCGGTTCTCAATTCCTTGCCGGTTTTTGTTTATTCCGACAAGACTCACCCGGAACCGCTGGAATGTGCTGTTTGTTTATCGGAATTCGAGGAGAATGAAAAGGGTCGGGTTTTACCCAAGTGTAATCACTCTTTTCATTCGGAATGTATTGATATGTGGTTTCATTCTCATTCTACTTGCCCTCTTTGTCGCTCTCCGGTGGAGGCAGTACTTATCGAACCGGATAATAACCGGGTTGAGGTGGCAGTAACAGTGACTGAATCGGGTTCGAGTTCGGGTTGTGAGGAAAATAGTAGTCATTCTAATATGACGCCGTTGGGTTGCCGGCGAAAAGGATTGGATCTGACCGGAGTAAGAATAGAGGTGCCAAGAAGGAACGATTTCGAAGCCGATTTGGAAATGGGAGTCAGAGTGAGTTCACCGGCGATTCAATCGAGATCACCAGCGACTCGTTTAATGTCTTTGAGAAGAATACTGAGTATGAACAGAAAAACACCCACCGGAACTAGCCATTCCCCTAGTGGTAGTTGCGCCGCCGAGTTGGATTTAGAAAGCGGCGGTAGCAGTGGTGGTGGAAAAATTCAAGTCGGCGGCGAACGCATCACAACTCCGTGAGTGACAAATTCCGGCACACATCCCTAGGCAAAGCTGAAAAATATTGAGTCACGCCGATTGCGTGAAAACAGGAGCAACAGTGACTTGACTGACAGAAAACTCAATATTCAATGTCCTATGACACGTGGCAATTTATGATGGTTAGAATGGAGGGATTCCCTTTTTTTAGGCAGTCATAGTAGACTTTGAGGGGGGAATGTTTGACTTGTAGATTAATGGTAGGATTAGAAAAGTGCAAGTTGTAAAGCGTTACGTGCAAGAGTCAATTACAATGTATCTATTTTCTAAATTCGTTGAATTCTTTTTCCCTATTATAAAGTATATGAAAAACCTTGGTTCCTAATTTATGACTCAATACTTGTGTAGTTGGTAAGTGGAATAGTTCAATCTTGTTAAAAAAATTGCAATTTAATTTGCAATATCATCATTATTTGGAACTTGGTTACACTTTGGCTAACCGTTAAAAAATAATATATTGACGATATATAGTGTAGCCGTCATATTATCATTTTTTTCTAATATTATTTTCAAACGGTGAAAGCTATCCTAATGCCTAATATAATATCAATATTGATTCATTTCCATTGCACCTTTAATTTATTGCGGCTGATTCTTAAATCTGCGACATATGTTTTAAGAAATATCGCATAATGTGAAATAAGGTAAAATAACTAAATCCATACATCAACAAGTGAAACTTAATTTTTTTTAAAATAATTATTGGACAATGACATAACTTGATAGGATTTTTTGTCACGATTGCACCCTTTTAATTTCTTAATATCTTTTATTTAATTAAAAAATCGTCATTTTTTTAAATATTTTATTCTACCTCAATTTATACTATTAGAATTTAAGAGCAAACGCTAAATTCTAAATCATTACAAAAAAAAAAAAAAATCATTAAACAAAAAAAGAAAAAACATGTTAATTGAACAAAAATCAAAATCAGCATTTTCAAAAATGAAAAAAAAAAAAAAAAAGAGAATAGAATTGGTAACAAATAAAAACGAGTATTGATCAATTTTTCATTTTTCTTCTAACAGATATTGATGTCGGAATCATCAAATAAATAATTATAAGTTCTCTTTGAGGTTTATTTTCTCTATCTTTTGTTGGATAGAGTACTTGATCCTCTATGTAAATAATGATTTCTTAAAAGAACTTTTGAACTTTATGTTATGTCTTTATTATTTACATTTGTTACCTACTTTTTTTACACATTAAATAAATATTTTTAAAAAATGTATAAAAATGAAACTCACGAGATATATAAATAATATTTAAGAGTAAAAGCTATAAGAAATTAATAGATAATGAGATATAAGTTACTAACAATCTAAATGTATAATTGTATTAGACATAAAAAATACTAATCATTATATATTGATTTTATCTGTAAAAGTAAATAAATGAACAAAGAAAAAAAGGGGGAAAAGTAAGTAAATAAATAAATATTATTTAATTAAGTGCATTAAATGTGTCACATCATTATTATTTCAAAGACTACTATTAAAAATATATATAGACTATCGATTTTATTAATTATATTGCTAATTAAGACATAAACAAACACTACACTATTACATTTAGAATGTAATAAGAAAGAAAAGAAAAATAATTGTAATCCTTTTCAAGAAAAAATAACAACAAAAAAAACGTGTTGTTACGTACACAAAAAAGTCAAATAAACAATGACATTATAAAATAAAATTATTTCATCCTTTAGTTTTCTCTTTTAACAATAGTAAAAATGAAACTCATCATCATAATTTTTTTAATTGAAATAAGATAATTATACTAATTATGCTTCATGATAAAAAGTAGAATAGTAAAGGATCAAATGGATAAATTTATCAATATGTATAGCTAAGTTATTATTACAAGCCAAAGCAAAATAAAATCTCAACCAATAAGAATACTCCACTTGAACCCTATAATAATCACCCAATAAAAATACTCCACTTGGAGATTTCGTTGAGAATAAAACATTTCTTAACAAAGATAATTTGAATCCAAAAACTTCTTGATTAAAGATGAAGACCCTATCATTATCGGTTACTTTTTGTTGTTAATCACACGAACAATAAACATCAATACAAAAAAAATATACAAAATAGGATCTAAACAGATGTGAAGAGGTGAAGATTCCTTATAATAAAATAAATATTCCTAAGGTTAATAGTTTATTTTTTTAATTAAATAAGTGTCACTTCTATGCATGAAAATTTCTAAATTGTTAACCCCGTGTCCAATAATTGTATGTCAACTCATCAGAAACACGTTAACATTAAATATATTGTAGGTGCAATTTTATACTAATCCAAACAAATATTGGTACGGTTGAGTTTGTTACTCTAGTATAGCGCTAATAAATAAATAAATATGAATATTGCAAATTACTTGCTCCATTTGAAAAGAAAAAATAATCAGACTCATGTCTGCCTAAATACTCGTGGATTTCTTTGAACTATTTCAATATTTGGTTCTTACACATTTTGATTTGTTTTAGCTAATCTTTTAAATTTGACATTAATATTGAGCATATTATTAGCTAGTGTTCTATTGTACTAGTCTTGTTCGCTAGTGATATTGTTCGTTATGGATCTTGATCCACACAACTTTCAAATGTGTCACTAGTGGGTAATGCCTGATATACTCAATATCTTTCTTGTGTATTTGCTGATACAAGACTTCTTATTTCTATTTTAAATCGGGATGTCACATATATTTCCTTTCTCAATCTTTTATTTGTTAGACGTTGGAAAACGATGTTATGATTTCTAGGAGAATTAAGTGGTTAAGTTTTCTTGAATTCAATTGCGCCTAAAGAGGGATTTTTTTTAGATAAGTCCATTTAAAACCTTCCACTTTGCTTCTCTTAATAGGAATAATTCAAAAAAGGAAAATTGGGGAGCTATTACTTACGTGTTTTTATATTGAATTCAAACAAAATGGTCAAAGCATGGAGTGGAGTGTGTAAATTAGCGTTTCAGTGTTGCTCACGTTATTAACGTGATACCAAGCACTGCACAATTTATTCACCAATTCAAATTAGAGGGACTTTCGCAAATAGCCACTATAATAAACTTAATTATGCTCCATAGCTATAGTTTGCATATTTATGGATTATAGCTATAATTTAGGCTGTCTTGTTTATATAATTCACGGATATATATGATTCGCATGTTTATATAATTCGCGGGTACATTTATATAATTCAGTTATTATTGTATAAACTCGAAATAACGAATTTATACAATTACAAACATCATAGTTATACAAATTATATTATACAAATTTCAAATTATACAAAAAGTTATACAAATTATATTATACAAATTCTGAATTATACATATGTGTGAATTATACAAAATAAAAAAGTTAAGCTCCGTAATTATAGCTAAAAGTTCATCGCGGATTATATTAAGACAAACTATAGTTATGTTAAGTAATTAACTAGTATATGTTTACTTATACGCGTAATTTGAACTTTCACATGTAGTCACACAAAATAGTCTAATTACACTCCATAGCTATAGTTTGTTAATTACGATTCGTAGTTACATGTTATAGGGAAAAGAGTAGCAAGCGAGATTGGGAGAGGAGGAGAGAGGCGAGCGAGAGAGGGCAGAGAGTGGGAGAGAGGTGAATTGTATATGTATATTGATTAGATAATTGTATATTATACATATGTATTTGTATATTTTAGCGAGAGAGAATGGGAGAGGGAGGAGAGAGGCAAGAGAGAGGCTAGCGAGAGAGGACAATAATTTGTATAATTCGTAGGTACGTTTGTATAATTCGCGTGTTTTTGTATAATTGAGTAATATAAAGTATGGAATTATACAAATATAATAAAACTAGAAATAACGAATTGATACAAACATAAACATTATGAACTTTAAACAATTATACAAAATATATTATACAAATTACACTAAATAAATTATATTATACAAAATTCCAAAACTACACGTTTAACAAACTTTAGAAAGTTATACACAAAAAGATTGAATGTATATGATGACAAAACTGAAGAATCAAAGGAAATCATCGTCATATACAAATACAAACCATCGTATACAAATACTAATCAAACAAAGAATTGTTAGTTGCGAATTATACAAATGTGGCGAATTATACATATACAAACGTGACTAATTATACAGACTCAAAGTCAGCCCACATAATTAATGATTTATGTTAGTCACGAGTCGTAATTATAACAAACTATAGCTATGATGAGTAATTAAGTAGTATAAGTTTGCTTAACCACATAATTTTTCCTTCAAACTTATACACACATGACACATTGGGGCAGGAAAAGGGAAAATAGAGAGGGTATTATAATGTGGGGAATCAAATTCTCACTAACTAAGGGGCCGTTTGGTTACTGGTTAGAGTTATGCATGTATTAGTTATGCAGGTTTAGTTATGTAGGTATTAGTTATGCATGTATTAATTATGCAGAGTTTAGTTATACAGGTATTAGTTATGCAGGGTTTAGTTATATGGATATTAGTTATGTAAGTATTATTTAGTTATGTAGAGATTACATTACATGAATTATTAACTATTGAATATTGATTTTAATATAAATTGATATATATTATTTACAAATAAAATAAGTAAGCAAATAGTATAAACTCTCCCTTAAAAAAATAAAGAAAAGAATTTTCTCTATACTTAACTAGGAATTCTGTGTTTTTTTTTTAAATGTTTAAAGTTTATAAAAATAAAATACTATTAATATATTTCAAGTACATTAGACTGTCCTATTTTATATAATGTAAATTTCTATCAATATGATGCATGTGTTGTTTGTACATTTTTAGTATACCAAAAATATAAATTATATATAAATTCACATTCTAAATAAAAAATTAATACATGATAATTAAATATGTGGATATATTTAGTAATATATAATGTGAATATATAATTAGCATATGCGCTATCAAAATTATACATTCCTATTCATAATATTAATAAATTTTTATATTTTGATTTTAAATGAAAACAAATAAAAAGTCGTTTGTATACGAAAAGAAATAAGAAACAAAAATATTTGGTTAAATAGAAGTTATGGAAAGTTTTCAATAAAAATAAATTAATAGGGATAAATGTGTAATTTATCTTTTTAATACATGTATAACTAATACCCACATAACTTTTTTCACCTTCTATCCTGCATAACTTATACATAGATTCTCTCATAAGTTATGTAGGTATTAATTATGCAGGATTACAAAAAACACAACCAAACACCGAATAAAATTAATACATGAATAACTTTTATACAATATTTAAAACTTATATCAACCAAACATAATATAAATCATGTTGACTTTTCAACCTAATAATTTTTTTACCAAACATAGTAAAACTAATACAATATTTTTATACATGAATAGTATGCCATCTTATACCGTAACCAAACGACCCCTAACAGTTAGAGCCATGTGTTCATGTTTTTTTTAATATCGACTTCATCGATCAAATCAAACTATACTAAATAAATTTAAATGTAAAATTATTACCCCTTTCACTCCGTTTAAATTTATTTGTCTTATTTTTCTTTTTATTTGTTTTAAAAAAGAATGTCTTTGGCCATTTTTGACAACTTTTTAGGGTGTTTGGTATGAAGGAAAATGTTTTCTTGAAAAATAAGTTAGTTTCTTATTTATTTTATCATGTTTAATTCATGGTGAATGCAAAAAAACAATTTTTAGAAAATATCTTTTATTTTTTTCTAGAGAGTAGAAAATATTTTCTTTAAAAATAGTTTCTGACCTTAAAATCAACCCCAATAATCGATTCAACACATAACCCCGACACCCGATCCAAAACCTGACCCCTACTCCCAACACGTGACTCAACATTGGACCATGACCCGAATAAGGAACGATCCCAAGACCCGACCCATGACCTAACCTTGCTAGAGACCCGACATTTAAACTAGAATATGATTCTGATACCCCGAACCTAAACCCGATCCGAGACCCAACCGCGACTCCCGACCCCAACATTCAACTCAAGATCCAACTTTTGAAACGAAATCTGATCACGACATCCAACCTGAGACTCGACACCTAACATCGACTAGACCCCAATATGCGATCCAACCTCGATCCGAGGCCTAACCCCGACACCTAACCCTAGATCCAACCCCAACCTTGACCCTAACATCCGATGCAAAACCTGACCTCGACCCCGAGACTTGATCTCAACTCCAACCCGAGACCTGATATTCGAGACTCATCCCCAACCTCGACACCTAACTTGAGACCCGACCTCGACTTAGAAACCGGACCCTAAGACCTAACCCTGACCGACCTGACCCTAAGATCCGTCCCCGAACCTAACCTCGACCAAATACCCAACCTAACCCGAGACTTGACCCCAAGACCCGACATGACACCCAACCTTGAGACCCAAGTCAAGACCCTTCCTGAGACCCGACCTCGACTTGAAAATCTGACCCAAGATCTAACCTCGACCCCAATACCTGACTCGAGATCGAACCCCAACTCGAGACCCCACCTCGAATCGAGACCTTTCTCGAGAATCGACTATGACCTCGACCTTGACACCAGATTTGAGACCTGACCCCGATCCCAATTTTAGACCTGACTTCGACTTGAGATTCGATCCCGAGATCCGACCTGAGATCCAAAAACCAACCCCGACACCCAACCTCAAAATATGATCCCAAGACTCGACCTGAGACCCAAAAGCCGACCCTGACACTGAACCACGAGACCGGATGCCGAGACCCCGATCCCGACACTCAATTAATTCAACCTCTAATTCTAACTCGAGACATAACTTGACTCAATTTGGAATTCGGTAGTTGGGTCTCAAATAGAGGTCGAGAGCCGGGTCTCGAATTAAGAATGAAGACCCGGATTTAGGATTAGTATTGAGAATCGATATCCGAGACTTAAGTTAGGATGAAAAGTTGAGGTGTGACGATCAAAATGATTTTGAAAAATGTTTTCCCTACTTTAAGCCAATCAAACATTAAAATTGAAAAAAACATTTTCTATCATACCAAACACACCCTTAATTTCAACTTCCCACCTTAAATGCTTAAGACCTCAAAATTAATAGATGTTTTGGTATATTCAACATCTCTTTAATTTAAGTTCATAAAATTCAAAAGTTATTTTTATTTTTTTTAAACTTCCTGTGAAGTAAAAACTAGTTAAAAATATTGAAATGGTGCGAGTAAATTTTACATTTTAAAGAGTTAGTTTAACGGAATTTTGACACTTTACACAGATAATGTTTCTTGAAAATTGCATGAGACCATCTCCGATCCATCTCTATTTTACTCTCTATTCTTTATAGGGAAAATTGTATGAAATATCAAATTATTAATTCAAATTAAATGTTATACCCATAGTTTATTTTTTGTAATTCACAACAAACATTTCATTTTTTTGCCATTTGATTCGGTATACAATTAGCCATTTTCGGTATACAATTGGCCATTTTATACATTTCGGTATAAAATGTATAAAATGCGTTTGTGTTTGTATAAAGTGAGAAAAAGTGTATATACAAATACAAATACATATATTTTCGTCCTATACACTTATAATTATACAAATACATATCTTATTATACAAATTACAATGTATAAATGAATTTATACAAAACCGAACAATTTGTATAAAATTTGATGTATCTAGCGAATTATACAAATCAAAAGCTCTATAACAAACATAAAATTTGACATGGAGCGCAATTATGACTATAGCTATATCATACAAATATGATTTTTATGTTTGCTATATGTGAAAATTACTCTTCTTTATATTTGGAGAGTAAAATAGAGAATGGGTTCTCCAACCCCCTTCCATATTACTCTCTATCCTCCATTTATAGAGAGGTGAATAGTATCATTAATTATGGAGAACTACTATTCACCTCTCTATTTCACTTTTTGATTATTTTAATATTATTTCTATTGTATCATTAATTATGTCTTTATTATTTGTAATTAATTTTCTAATATAATATAACATCTAAAACATATTATTGACAAGTTACTATTTCTATCTGGATTAATAATTTTCTATTTTTTTTTAAAAACGTTACTTTAAAAAGTAATTTCAAATTATTTATATTATATGAGACTATTAATTAAGCTTTTAATAGTTGATTTATTTTCTAAGTAATATAACATCTAAAAAATATATTATTGTTCTCGAATTAACAATTTTTTAATTTTTTTTTTAAAAATTCGTCACTTTAAATATTTAATTTAAAATTATAATTATTTTTCACTATGAAGAATACACAAAATTTCAATGATAATTCAAACAATCTACTTTTATGTTATAGTGATAAATTATTAAACTACACTTTTTAATGAGCATGAAAATACTTTTTGCAATTGTTCAAAATGGAATAGGAGAAGTAAATTAGTACATAAATAATTGAATACAAGATGAAATTGTTAATTTAAACAGTTTTTAGCTACACATAAAAAAATATGGACAAAAAATTACTCATTTTGAACTCTGTAATGCATTAATAGAGCATTATGGGAGCAACATAATAGTCTTGAAAGTCTAGTATTTATGTAAAATTTAAAATTAAATTTTATGACAATGCATTATTTATTATGTAATTGGATTTCATCAACGATTTCACTTTTATTTGAATTGTTTGTTAATATGTATTATATATAATATTTGTTGTAATTTATTTTATTTAGAAATTTAAAATAAAATAAAATTTTATATTTTATGAAAATTTTGAAAAGAATAAAATTTGTACTACATGAAGATTATATAGATTATAGGGTAATTATTTGTAAAAAGAAGAAAGGATTTATATTATGAAATAAGAAAATAAAAATGAAATAGAAATAATAATATAGTATTAAGGAGAGAGAAAAAAATTTATTTTTAGAGAGAAAAATAGAGAATTGGGTTGGAGTTGGTTGTCTGAAAAAAGAGAGAACTCTATAATTGGAGAGTAAATAGAGGATATGATTGGAGATGCCCCGAGCAAGTTGAAAA
The DNA here is from genome assembly GCA_035578085.1 of Solanum pinnatisectum. Taxonomy (NCBI): domain Eukaryota; kingdom Viridiplantae; phylum Streptophyta; class Magnoliopsida; order Solanales; family Solanaceae; genus Solanum; species Solanum pinnatisectum. Next base: position 39,585,816 of record CM069076.1, on the reverse strand, counting down.
CAGGAATAACGAGTAGAATTTTGAGTTTTGTAAAATTAGAAAATAAAAGGGTAAGTTAATGAAAGAATGTTGCATTGAATATATCAAGGTACAAAGAAAATACTCCGTCTGTCCAACAATAGTTGTCCACTCTTGATTTGGCACACCCTTAAGAAACAATAAATAATTGGAGTAATATTACTATATTATCCTTTGACTTTATTAAATATAATGCTTTGGGAAATGTGTTGGATGATAAATAGTATTTAATAGCAACAGTAAAATAGACATAAAATGTAAATTATCCCTTGATTTTATAAATTGGACAAGAATTGTCGGACACCTATTTTTAGTATAGTGGACAAATATTGTTGGACGAAGGGAGTATCAAAGTAGTGTTCAACATTCTATTTAGGGATAATACATAGACACAGTTTTTAACTTGGTTTCAGTTGACATGTATGCTTTCCAATTTTGTGTATGCATAAGTCGACACTTAATCTTATATAAAGTTGAACAAGTAAACATACATATCTTACATGAGAATTCGTATGAGATGCACATTATGTCATGTTGGACGCGTATGTCGATTTGTTTAACTTTATACAAGTTTAAGTGTCTATTTGTGTACGCCTATTTGTGTACGCCTAATGTTGGAGGACATAAATATATCTTAATTGAAGCCAACTGAAAGAGCAAGTTGATGTAACATGTATTATACCTTTTGTTTAAGGGAAAGTGATTTTTTGTAATATAGAAGACAGAAAGGTAGATGTTCAACAAATAGAACTTATTAATACAATACATTCATATCAGAGTCAAGAGAATATAACTTTTGCAAGAGTATTAAATCACATGAATTTTTCATTATAATATTGGGTATACTTCACACCTAATACGAGTTGTAAATGAGTAGGAGCTATATAGAACCACCTTTGGCTGGCTTCACATCTTCCCATCCTCTACTTAGTTGTCTCAATTACATCGATCCTGAACTACGTCCAACCAAGTATTCTTGCCCTTACCCTTTCGGTCGAGAACAACCTCCCAAGCGCTAGGTTCAAGCAACTTCATACCACCAAAAGGACAAAAAAAGAGTAGAAAGAACACTTGTGTAGCTGTTTAACCTCTAAAAGCTGTTACAGTTGTCCTTGCTAAGTACAACACTAGGCCTAATTAAGTTTAAAGAAGAAACAAATACTTACAACTTCAGCAGCCAATCACAAATTATTCATAATGCAGTATTAGAGCATATACATCACAATGCAGTGTCCAATTGAATTGGTTCAACTATTCTGGACTTCCTACTTTTCTTGCCTTCAGGTGAAATGGAACCATCAGGTGAAGATGGTTCCACTAAACTTCACCGACAAGTCGAAAACCTGCAAGCTGAAGATGGTGAACCATCAGGTGCATGATTTTCTTTACCTTTGTTCTTTCTCTTCCTGATGTTCTGATTGGAAATGGAAGAGTTTGCTCTCTCTTTCGGAGATTGAAGCTGCACGTCCACCCTATTATCATGCCTAAGGAGTCTAACATAGAAGGGATTTACATTTGTGTAACAAGTGAACTCGTTTGTAGCACCTCTTTCCAAATCAACATCACCGTTATTTATCTGCAAGATTTTATTCAATAACAGAAAAGAGAAGAGGATAATATTACCATGTAGAAATGTTGAAGAACATTACTTCTATCTTTATAAGCTATAGCTGAATAAGAGTTGTTGTAATTCCTCCAGAAAAAAGGGATTATACCAATTGCAGAAGTGCGGAAAATGTACGACCAACATCATGCTTCTTTTGGCCCAAGACAACATCAGAAAAAGACATCAAGTGTGTACTATTCCCTTCCAGGGTTAACTTGCTTAAAACCCGAGCCCCGTATTCAGCAATATCAAAGGGTGGATGTGATTCCTGTATGCAAACACTTGAGCATCAAAGAACCTCAAATGAAGAGAGAACAGAAGAGTGAATACTGTTGGACTACATATTTGTTCCTCCAAGTTCTCCTCAATTCTTTGTTTCCATGTTGAAACTCGAGCAGCCAGTTCACTCTGCTTTTCGGTCTCAGCAAGGTTAGCTAGAAGAGAATCCTAGAAAAAAAAAACATTAGGTTGTAAATATGATCACTCAAGACCAAAAGAAAAAGATCCAAAGAAGTTGTAAATAACATTTTTGTAAAATTAGGAATAGCTCATTGCTGTCAAAGGAAAAAAAATCAAGAAAATGTTAGGTTCTACACAATCTTAAAGCGCAAGCTTTACTGAAAGGAGCAAGTGGAAAAGAAACTCCCTCCATAGATACTTCACTTTTAGTCTGTTCTAAAAACATTGATATATTTCAATATTTGGGAACACTTTAATCTTTGCATTTTCATTTTTCCCTTAATGTAATGATTTTATGGAATGACATGACATGTTGAATACCACTAGAGGTACTTTTTTTTGTCATATTTATTTACCTTATGAGTCAATTATCTTTCCTTTTTCTTTTTACAAAAGATGGTCTATTTCTAGTCAAATATCATCACATGCAATAAAACGGACGAAGTAAAGTATAAAACAGAAACAAAAATAATTATATGGACAATGAATAGAAAGAACCTCAATTAAGTGAATTACGCCAAGGAAAAACCCACATAAATCAAGTTCAAAACCCCTCTCTAAATAACTGATTCAGATGCATGTTTAGTAACGTGCCGTTATTTTTCTTTCTAGCCTGTTTTAATAACATGTTGTTGTAGACTCTAGCGGAATCAGCCTCTCTACCACACAAAGGTAGGGGTAAGGTCAATGTACGTCATACCCTCCTTGAAACCCATTTGTGGAATTACACTGGCATATTGTTGTTTTATATTAAACGTCTAATTTCCTACACATAACCACTAATGTTTTCACCCATTAATGTTTCGTTTATCTATTGACATTTAGCTTTGCGAGCTACATTATCTTGTCTACTGGATCCCTTCTCAAGATAAAGCTCTAGGACAATGTGGACGCCTTAATGTCTTTGGTGCCAGCATAGTTGCATTACTGTACCACATAAGCAAGACGAAGCACCCCACTTGCATTGAATCCAGATTCAGTGCTTAAACGGTGACTTTAACAATACCATGATAAGACGTCTAGAATCCTTGTTAGTGAAACTGCCTCTTTTCGGTTTTGTATTAAAAAAGCAGAGCAAGTTTATGAGCATGAATAAAATCTCATAAACGCACGGACCTACAATGAGGCAGTGCTGATGAGTTTGCAGCAAGGGGCTCAAGCTAGCAAAACTATCATAGAAAAAAGTAACTTAACAAAAGATTAGCATCCATATTCTTACTTGTGACCAAAAGAAGAGGAATATCATCAGGATATTGTGAATTTGCAAACCAGTTTGTGACCACTGATCAATACAACTCAACTCTCTTAATTGATTATCTCCAAGTTGGAACTTGAATTGAACTAGCCAGCATAAGAAAAGGTTCTACCAGCATAAGCCCAATTGATTGTCTGTATGAATATTATGAAACTCAATCCAAACTGTCACTGTCCAGGCCATTTACAGGGAACCAAAGAGACGGGTATTGGCCTTGTAGTGGCAACAAATATTCTTTAAGATGGTAGAAACTCATTCACCCAATCAAAATCAAATAATAACCATTTCTTCAAGAACTCGCCAGCAACAACCAGAGTCTTGTGTTTATCAAAAAATAACCACAACTCTCGTCTAACGTCAAACTAGCTGCTAAGATTCTGTGGAAGGCTAGAAGAATACAAACCATATCTTCACATGCAGTCTACTGGGAAAAACTTTGAAAGAGACAATAAGGAAAATGGATAAAAATATTCAAGCCCATGATCAAATTGTGTAACTGCAAGCACATCATCGTACACTCCTGACGTGTTAGTAATTGTTAAAGGCCCTAACAGACACAGATGCTAATCCAATAATGAAACTCAAGCAAAGCTAATTAACCCCACTGAAAAAAAAGGAAGCAAGACTGCTCTTTTACATGGTAAAGCTTACACTTTAATACATTCTACAACCCAAATGAAAAATATTTTACTTAAAGAATCAACTTCAATACAGAGGAAGGAATATGAGAAAAAGGGAACATTTTCTTGGTAATGAACTCCAGTGCATGCAATACCAATGAATTATTCAAAAAAGAAATATTAATACGACAGCCCTTCGAAAGAAAAGAAAATCTATAAAAGTAGTACTCTGTTAGACCCGAAAAACAGATAGTGTTTGTAGACAAAGGGAAACAAGTGCATTTGAACATGAAATTCTTCATTTTCTTGAAATAAAAATCATATTAGAAACCACATAAAAAGTCTCACAAAAAATTATTTCAAAATATTTGAAATTTGTAGTCAAAGAGGAAATATTGTGCTGAAAATGCACCAACCTTCAGCAAAATTAACAGAAAGGCAATGATCATCATCATCACCAGCAATCTCACCAGAACAAATTTTAAGTAAATAGTCTTCTAAACTTTTGGCAAGGTTAACCTCCCAATTGGATTCAAGGTCTCGAAGTGGCTGTACATTGTGAAAAACCCCATTCGTGTCTGCATTACCGCTACTCAATTTTTCATGATCGTGTCTCATCTTACGAGAAAATAAAAAGAAAAAAAATTCATTGACAATGGACACCTAATTCCAATACAAGCAGAACAAGGTAGCCGAAATACCATGAATTGAGGAGTGACTCAGCCAACACACAAATTTCAAGAATCAAGAAACCTTAAATTTTAATGTATCCAAATTCAAAAAGACCCGGCTTTTCAAGAAGGATTCGCTTGAAACATAGAATTACAGTGACCCAATTGAAGTTCTCAGAGGGAGTGATAGAGGAATCGCCGGAGAGCCACCGCAATTGGGAGTTCAGTACATATGATTTTTCCCGCTTCAAGTTGTGAAAGAGAGTTTTATGGAAATTGATCAAAATGGTACGGGTAATATTTTAATCTTGATCCTTAATATATTTTATTTGATTGAAATGATTTGGATAAAAATTATGTTATTTTGATCCTTAATATATTTTATTTGATAAATGATTATAAACAAAAGATGTTTCTTTTTTCGTGGAAATGAATTAGGATGGCATTTGCAATAATCAACCGAAAGAGTGATGACATTCAAGAACTCGGTCAATATGCTGATGTACATTGCCATGAGAAACGAAAAATTCAATAGTTAGCAATACAGACTAACTTTTTATAACATCTACATGTATCAATAATTGTTTTGTTAACAGGCATGTCAAGTCAAACAGTGAACAGGTAGAGACTGACGAGAAATATTATATGACTTAGGAATCAAGTAGTTAGTAATATCTTGGATATCAACAATGACAAACATGTTGATCCAGTCTTATATGATAACTAGTCCTGGACACGTGCGAGTCCTGTGAAAGATATGAATTACTGTCAAAATCACATTTTAATCAGTATCACAAGCTATTAAAAAAAATATAATTTAAAATAGATGAACAATCAATGTATTCAAATAACTTCTTTATTGTATGTCAACTGATTAGACATTTGATGAACCTGCAAAATTTAGTTTGATAACTAAAATAATAAGTTACATTTTTAAGTTATTAGGTCCAAACATATGGTATATTAGTATGTGCAAAAATGATTAATGGTTCTCATTTAAATGCACAATAAGAAAATTTCTACACATACCTTAAATTGATATATATACTTCAAGTCCAACACCCATACAATTTTAAATGCTTCATGGAATAAAAATTCTATAATGGAGAAAGAAAGAAAGAACGAAAAGTTGAGGATATTGCAAAGAAAGTCCTCATGATCTGAAAAGAAAACTTTGTTATTGTTAGAGACAACATATCAACATAAAATTGTTCACTGTTTAATACTACACATGTATTAAATTTACTCTCTTTTTTCCCCCTTCTATTTTTTCTTCTTGATTACCAATTTTCATCATTTCTTTTGTTATCCTCACTTGCAACTTCTAACTCTCTTATCTTCTCATGTTGAATTGTGCAATTTTCTTAATTCGATTTCCTATTGTGAGCTTCCATCTTTGTAAGTTGGTTCTTAAATAACATTAGGAAATGACCCTTTAAATTCAAATTTTAATTCTGAAATTGATTTCTACATTAAAGTGATGAAGGACTTTCCATATCATAACTTTTCAAATGCTTCCATTATGAGATTTATGATTACGATCAAAAGCAATATCAATGTACTCATTTATCAAGAAAATGATAATTTAATTATTAAAGGGCTTAAGAACTTCAAATTCTACCATTATGTAATTAAAATATTATAGCATTAGGAAATGACCCTTTAAAATCAATTTTTAATTCTGAAATCGATTTCTACATTAAAGTGATGAATGACTTTCCATATCATAACTTTTCAAATTCTTCCATTATGAAATTTATGGTTACGATTAAAAGCAATATCAATGTACTCATTTATCAAGAAAATAATAATTTAATTATTAAAGGGCTTAAGAACTTCAAATTCTACCATTATGTAATTAAAATATTTATATTTAACCAAATTTTAATTTAGGAGAGGGGCAAAATGGTAATTCAACTTTTCACTTTGGAGCTTCCACTTATATATATATATATATGATATCATTGTCCAAGTTTATGATGATTGCATTCTTTCCCTAACTGGTGAAGCTCATAATTCCTTCCTTCTTAAAAGAAACAAGGAGAACAGAGAAGCAACAGATGATTCAAGGAAAGAGTCTGGTCAAACTTTGAAGCCAAGTCCCATAGGCATGTTACATAACTCTCCCGTTTAAAATAACATATATCTTTAGTGTCTATTGATTCAGGATTCAAGTAATTTAATTAACTTGATTTCTTGAGTTACAAGTTTAACTTTGTTTAGCTGAGAAGTGTGGTTAATTTTTCTTTTCTCCTCAAAAATATTTGTGTGATGTTCGAGAAACAGTTACTTCTTTTAAGCTTACTATCAATTGATGATGATTTAACATGAGGAAGGCAAGGTGTTGGTGGAATATTCCACTATTAAGCACAGATGGCAAGCGTATTTTCACTAATTCTTAAACAAATGAGGTGACAAAGACATTGTGTTGGGTGAATTGGTACACTCGGAAGGAATTCAGAACTTTGAGTATTGTAGGCGCTTTAAGGTTGAGGAGGTTGCTCGTGCTATTAGTAGGACTAGAGATGGGCTCTTAACATGATACATATATATGATCAATTGTTGTGTTGATTGGAGACTACCAATTTGAAAATTTGTTCAATGCTCTTCTTGCTTTGCAACTGTTATAACAATCACTAAAATGCACATCTTTCGGTTTTATAGTTTTTGAGTCACGGTTATATGATTCCTTTGCAGTTTCTAGTTCCTGATTTATTAGGAAAAAAGGTATTTTACACTTCTATAAGTGCTTCATTTGATTTTAGATGGTAACTTACCGAAATTTCATTAGTTGATGAGTTAATTACTTAGATATATGCTAGTTTGTAATATTACAAATCTTATCAAATTTTGGTGTGTTCAGATACGTCCAAAAATATGTATTTCGGGATAATGGGGTCAAAATTAGGTGTAGTTTGTTCTAGATACACTATATCCAATCATCCATTTCGCTCGCCACTCTCATATCTTGCTCACGTATCTGGTATCATAGATACATGTTATTTACATCGGATACCTGTATTTAGTGTGATTTGTATGTATGAATTTGAGATTTATAGACAAATCTTGTTCGCCTCCCTCTCATCTCACTCGTCACTCTCATATCTCACTCGTGTATTTGGTATCCTAGATATATGTGAATCACACTAGATACATGTATAAATTGTGTATCTAGTGTGATTCGCATTTATCTAACGTGAAATCTGATATGAAATTGTTAAATAGTGAGATAAAATGTAATCATTTTAAACTATACGGAGAATTTGACTTTACAGTATGCCTAAATGATAATGTGGTATGTCATGTCACCTACTAATTAAACTTTCAAATTTCTCAAATGATCATCCAATTTATAATTATATTTTTCAAAGTCTTCCTTTATTTCTTAATAACCTCCGCATCAAGTCAAAATTATTTATTGGATAAATATTTTCTTTAACCAAAAATATATTTTTTTATACGTCAAATATTCTCCTATTTACCCTGTAAACTTACTCAAGAGGAGTAATTTTAGTTGATAAAATACGTTTTACTATTAAACCGAATAAAAGGTAGATTTCTTTTAGGAAGTAAAGGGGTGAAAATTGGTGTAACTAAAAAATAAGTAGCATATATGGAAAATCCCTTGAAGAAACCGTCTATGCACTCCTAGTCCTATTTTGTGTAGAAAAAGTAAAGGTTAATAATTTGTAGGGGGTAAAGGTTTATTTTTAAATTATCTTTTAGGAAATGGAAAGGAAGTTCCTAAAATTTCATATAAGGTTTATTTCCAAATATGTTCCTAAAATTTCCTATGAGATTTATTTCCAAATATGTTCCTAAAATTTCCTATAAGGTTTATTTCCAAATATGTTCCTAAAATTTCCTATATAAGGGAGCTTTGAGTCATGTTGATTAAACAAAGAAACAAAAAAGTGAGAGCTTAGAGAGTGTGTAAGATGATATCGAAGAAGTATTCATGAAATGGAATTACATCGACAAGAAGCCTTATGATATATGCCACATGATTGAAGAGGCTATCCTAGTAGCTGGAATAAATATCCTCATCAATTTGACAAGCGCAAAAACAGGATAATCAGGATGATATCCAACCCTAGTACCTTCGATGATGATGATGAAGATGACGACACTAGTACTCTTGAGGAAGAAGACTCTATTGTTGGTGATGAAGATGAAGTGACCAATGCTGAGGAAGAAACACAGCAGAGCCAGAAGCAGATTACAAAGCCACTCAAAATTAGAATAACTTACTCGAAAACTGTTCAAGTTGCTCCTCTGGAAAACCACAACAATTGCAATGCAATTACTCAAGAGTTGAAGAAAACACCCGAGACGCATGACTTGGATGGTCATAAACAAGGAACACAACGACAGTCTCATAATACTACTACTATGGGATCAACAAAGAGGATGTCCACCAAAGATGTACAAGTTGCTCCTCCTCGTGTAAAACTTCTTTCTGACTTTTCTTTCGAGAAGGAGCTTGATGGACACAAACAACTAAAGAAACAGAGTCACAAAGGTTTCAAGAAGATGGAGACTGACAGGATTCAGCACAAAAGAATTGATAGTGACACAGAAAAGAAGACCCCTACCCAATGCAGAACGGGATCAACAGCAAGAAAGCAGTGCACCAGTGGTTTAACCAAGACCATACCAGCGTCATTGAAGAAGATGAATGTGGCCACCGAGCGAGTACAAGCCCCTCCTCATCAACAGAGCAACTGCAGTGCAATTACAAGATCAATACAGAGCTCTGCACCAATGCAAAAAGAAACACAACACATCAACGAAATAAAGAAATTTGAATCAAGTAAGAGGAAATTTGAGGAAAGGTTAGCAGAGCAAAAGACAGCCAAGAGACGGATCATACTGGTTGACTACCACGATATGCCTAAACTTGCTAATGACCCTCCTGCTACTAGACGCTGCTGGAATAGGAAGAGGTTTTGATATTCTGATGATTCAATATATGTTGTAATAACTACATGATTACTATTTTTTTATTTGAAGTAATATAGAATTTCGTTATATGTTTTTATTATCTTAATCCAACTCTTAGTTTACTCATACTTTCCTTACACTAATGTATGCAATCAGGATGCTATTTATCTCTCTAGTCTCAATAACTGTTAACCTACATAATCCTGACATGATCCTAGCTGAGTCTTAGTTCCTTTTTATGATTCTGCATTCATTATTGTACAGTAACATGTTACATGAACTCTTGATTTTGTGTACACGTTCCCTTACACTGGTACTTATGCAATCAGGATGGAATTTGAGTCTTTGGTCTCACCATCAGCTAACCTACCTGAGTTTAAAAGTTCCAATCTTTAAAATACAGAAAGCTACTCAATTGACAAATCTTTTAAATACATACCAGACATTCAGAAGATACTGATATCAACACATAGAAGTCTAGGTAAGGTTGAGAATCTTGAAGATTTGTAGCAAGTATATGACTGTACACTACTTATCCCAATATAATTTGACTGGTTCCATCACTTTGTTGACACATTCAGAACAGTCTTACCTTCTTCAGTTGCAAAAGTATTAATAATGAGAACCAACCGCTGATGAAACCGTTTGCAATCTACACATAAGCTGAGTACTTCAAGTCGAGACTTAAGCTTAAAAAACAAAACCTCTCCCAGGTAACACAGACCAACAATCTGAGGTAAGACAAGAGACTGGCTTATTCAACACCTTAAAGAACAATAGAGATAAAAGGCAGTGTCCTCTTTTCCAAACATAACTTAATTTTTCTGTATCACAGTCGGTCTAAGAAGTCCACAATCTCTCTAGCAGTCTGGTGTTCTCAAGTATACTTCAGCATATATAATGATTTTGGCCAAAAAAATATGCAATTAGGAAGCTTGTACGAGGTCTAGTTTAGCACAAAAAGTCGATAGCCATTGATATTGAGTGAAATACTGAAAAAATAAACTAGCATTTAGATAACAAAGATAATATTTAGTTTCAGACAACTGATAAAAGGGAACACATCTTAGCTTGTAAAATACCAATGCCACAAAGTGAAGACTTTGTGAGTCAATGTTAAATTAAAAGTACCTCAAATCTTGGCAGAAAGTAATGGAATTCCATTTTCCTACTCCTACATAAACAAAAGTCCATTTTGTTATCAAGATTTTTTCGACCATAACAAATGTCAAGTAGTTCTTTGTGATAGTATTCTGGGATCTAGATACATTTATTCCTCCCCAAAATACATGGCAACAGCAAGCACTGAATAAGTACCATAAATGGAAATTCTTCATACCCAACTATCAGAAGGTAAAAGTAAGAAAAATTTACACCATTTCAAAAAGAAAGATACCTAAATTCCCCAACTCTAGATAGAGTAGCTTTATGTATGTGTAACCACAGCCTCATCACAAAATAGTGTTTCAGTCTTCAATTGTTGGCAAATTTATATATACAGTCAAGACATTCAATTTTGAGTAATACAAACTAGTGGTTTCACTAATTATATCTCAAATGTTAATAAACAAGCCGTTTGCATATACTTCTATGAAACGAGTCATCAGATGTACACTAGTTAATCAATTCTTCCACAAATCAATTCAGATTGGCATTCTCATCAATCAGATCATTGTACATAATGGCAAACATCAGTTCACGCACAAGTTCAGGCCAGGAATCAGTTCTCTAGAAAAAGTTGAATATTGATTCAATAACCAAGTCACAAAGTAACATCAAGCAAAAGTACTATAGTAAACAAAAAGTGAAATTACATAGCAAGAAAGTCATTTCAGAAATCTTTTAGATGACTTGCCAAAACAAAAGCAGGTCTACTTCAGCATACTTCTCTCACCATAATACGATATAATATCATGAAGTCACACAAGACTTAAACTTAGATAAGCATAGTATTGAATTAGCCGAAAGCAATTTAGTATTCAAAAGCCATACAAATTCAAAACTTACCTAAAACTTGCCGGAGTTGAGGAACCTCATAATAGACCAATCTCAGCTTAAATACAACAGCAACAGCACCACAGCTCATTTTTCCCGAAGCTAAACTCAAACAGAATTCATTAAATTACTACCAGGTCAAATGCAGCATAAGTTCAACCCATAACATTGGATAATGATAAATTTCTTAATTAGCAAAAATAATTCACCATAGCTACTAACAATAATTCAACAAGCAATGCTTCAAACTTCAATGAATGGGAAATAACACACAGATGTAATAGCAATATCTTTGATTGAACAAAACAGAGTACAGATTTCATTACTCAGATTCCAGAATTCTAGTAAACCACCAGTTTACACATACTACAGCTGAAAATATCTATTAGTTGTACACTACTAAGCCTAGCATTCCAACAACAGATCAAAGCAAAACCATTGAACACAAATTGTCTTTAAACCCTAAAAAGCTTATTCTTAAGCTCTTTCTCCACGAATCCTCCTAGCAAGCTGAATATCCTTAGGCATAATCGTGACCCTCTTAGCATGAATTGCACAGAGATTAGTATCTTCGAAGAGGCCAACAAGGTAAGCCTCAGCAGCCTCTTGTAGAGCAGCAACAGCACTACTCTGAAACCTCAGATCTGTCTTGAAATCCTGGGCAATTTCCCTCACGAGCCTTTGAAATGGCAGCTTCCTAATTAACAACTCCGTAGATTTCTGATACTTCCTGATTTTCCTCAAAGCCACAGTTCCTGGACGAAAACGGTGAGGCTTCTTCACTCCTCCAGTTGCCGGAGCTGACTTTCTTGCAGCCTTGGTAGCTAGCTGCTTCCTTGGTGCCTTTCCACCTGTGGATTTGCGAGCTGTTTGCTTAGTACGGGCATTTGAAACTGAATGTATACAAAGAAAAAGTAGAGTTCTGCAATGGTGAATCTGAAAAATGGGTAATGGAGGTATTTATACTGAGAGAAAGACGGCGGGGAATTTGGAAATTTTGGAAAAGTGTTTGAAATCCTTTCGGCTGAATTCATTTTATATTTCATAATAAATTGAGGAGGAGACAAAATAATATAAGATTGAAATAAACATGCAATATACACGAAGAATAAAATAAAGCAATTATATGAGAAACGATTTAATGTTTGCCTAATGTTAACAACATATGAAAATATTATTCGAATGTTCTTTGAATCGGAAAGCAACCATGTGTACTTGTAAACACACTTAGTAAAAGTGTTGGTGATAAATAATTATTATCTAAAATAAATGAAAGATGTAATAACTAAAAAAATAAAAACCCGTCTTATATACATATGAGGCCTTGAAAATCGACGATAACTTCTTCATTGGCTAAAAGTATAGCGCTTGCAAATGTTTAAAGTATATAACAATATTTAACAAAAATATGTAGATCACGAGATATGTGAAGTGTTATGATGATGTTGGTACGAAAAATAAAAGAAAATGCTTGTAAGTATAAAGAAAATGTACACATATTTGTAAGGAAAATAAAAGACATGTAGTAACAACGTAAATATTATTTATAAAGTATAAATACAATAAATAATATATGCACAAGTGTAAAGATAATATATAAAAAAAATAGAAAAAATATATAAAAATGTAAAAAACTTTTTGGTCAATAATGTGTATTCCTCTTTAACGAAAAGTTTCCCCTCTTACGTATACAAATGTGTATATGAAATACGTAAAAAATAATATAATATAATATAATCGTGATGCTAGAAATTTAAATTTTAGACAATCTTTGATGGGTTTGATTGAGTCTACTGTGGCATATGGTCCAGTCTATTTTAATACTCAGCCGAATTTGCAGTTATCTTTAACTGATGCTAATATTCTTGATACTTTAACTTTGAATGTTAAAACGCATGGTTATAATTATGCACCTGGATCTGAATTGATTTGTTTATCTTATAGAATTTATTTCAAATTGCTTTCTACGTTAAACCCAAGATGTAAGTTATATGATACATCTGACCAAACTATTTTGGTAGAAACTATTTTTGCTAGATCTAAGGTCACTACTAGAAGACCTATAAAATGGGAAGAAATTAATTTTCCAACTACTTGAACTTTGGATTCTGTTATATCTCCTAGCCAGATGTTTAATGCTGTGACTAATTCTGAGTATTTTCATATTACTCAAAATCCTAATGGAAGGATTTGCATTCAGTTTGATGATATAAGTGTTCCTTATAATAGACATTCATTTTCTAATAGAAGATTGCTCGCTATTCAACATATTCCGCCCGTTGAACCGATGTATGGTCCAGCTCGTAATCGTGCTACTTCTTTACATACCATACAGTCAATTATTTCTACGGATCAAAATGATAAACTTGTTAATAAAATAAAAATTGATCCTCGTTTGTATATTGTTCAAGCTAATGATAAATCTTTTGAAATTTCCGATAAGGATATTCCTTCTGTATTCGAAATGGATTTTAATCCTAATGATACTTGATGATGAATGTACACCAAATAGATTTTAGTACAGGTTCACTGCAAGAAAGTACATTCAAAATGAATTTTTAAGTTATAAATGGAACCAGTTTAAAACATGGTTTGTTGACACTTATAGTGCTGATGATTTAAATAATATTTCTCAAGAGTTTTATGAAACTTGTGCTTTACATAATCAAATTATGTATTTTGTACCTTGGTTTATAACCACTTATTTGCCTTTATTCATCAACGTTCTTGAACGATCTTATAAAGATGGATCTGGTAATATTATTAAGGTTGTTTATCCACCTCAGTCATCTTTTATTTTGCCAAATAATACAGGTATAATCTTTACTGCTTTTCAAAAATTTGTTGAAGAAGATGTTGCGGTAGTCAGCATCAATGAAATTAATAATTTGATTTCTCAAAATAATTATTTGGGACTTTATGTTAAAGTTTTGGGTGAACATATTAGTTCTCTTGATAAAAAATTGGATGAATTAACTACTTTGATAATTCAAATAAAAACTAATTTAAAAACTTCAGAAGTGTCATCTACTTCTAAAAATAAGTCAGAAGCTCAAATTATTTCTTGTCATGTGCAAAGGCCCCTTGAGATTCGGGATTTTAAGTTTAAACCAATTTATGATTTGGAAGAACTTCTTGATAAAAAAAGTTGTCTGAATTTGGTGCTAAACCTATTGATTTGTCCGAAAATTTTGCTGATGAAATGGAAAATACTTTTGATTTTAAAAATAATGTTTCTTTAGAATTTAATAAACTTCGTGGTTATCTCAAGAAGAATAGTGGTAATACTAAGTTTGCTCATAAACCTAGCATGCAGACCTATTATTATTCCAGACCAACTCCTCAAGATGTGCTTATAGAGGAACGAGACTGAAATCAGACTAATACCTCTTATAGTGGGTCTGAAATTTATGAATGGAATCTTGATGGTTTGACTGATAGACAGTTAACTATTCTTGTTCATAGAATGCTTATGTATGCAACTATATGTAGAAGTGTTAAAAACACAGATAGAAAAATGATTATTGCAGGTTTTAGTGGCCAACTCCGAGGTTGGTGGGATAATTATATGAGCATTGAGGCTAAAGCTGCGGTGATAAATGCTACTTCTGATACTGAAGGTGTTGATAACTTAGGCATGACTTTAATGAAAAATAGAGAAGACGCTGTTTATACCATAGTCTTAACCATTTTAGAACATTTTAATGGTAGATTTACCAATCAGCATGAGAATGTTCGTACCCTGTTAAATGGTCTATGATGTAGAACCTTGGGAGAATTTCGATGGTATAAAGATACTTATATGAGTAGGGTGATGGAACTACCCGAAAACAATTATGAGCATTGGAAAGCTAAGTTTATAGATGACCATCCCCCTTTATTTGCCGAGAGAGTTAGAAATACTCTAAGGAACGAGCATGGTGAAATTCCTTATAAGGATTATACTTATGGTAAGCTGATAGGAATGTGCACACAAGAAGGTATAAATTTGTGCAATGAATTGAAGTTATCCAAACAACTTAAGATGGATAAGCTTAAGGAAAGATCTCAGCTAGGAGACTTTTGTACCCAGTTCGGTTTACCTGATACTTCGGCTTATAGCAAGAAGAAGAAGCATAGAGATTCTAGAGATTTTAGATATCTTGATAAACCTTATAGGAAAAAGAGGTCTAGATATAGTTCTAAGGAAGAGCGAGATGCTAGCAAAGCCCTTCGTAAGTCTAATAGATTTACCAAGACTAGGTCTAAACGTGAGCTTGCCAAGATTAAGTGTTATAAGTGTGGTAATTTCGGTCATATAGCACCCAATTGTAAGCTTGAAAAGCTGAAGACCTTGGAATTAGATGAAGAAATTCATGATAAGGTTTATAGTTTCTTATACACTTCTGATTCTGAGTTTGATTATGATTCTGAAGAAGAGATTGATTTGCCTGATTTATCTAATAGTAGTCAGCATGTTAATGTGAATGCTTGCAATAATTGTCATGGTGATATTTGCTCTTGTGAAGATTTGCTCTTGTGAAGATGAAAATTTTTATAAATTGCAATCTCAATTTGAAGATTTGAATCTTAATACTATTACTTCTGATATTGTGATAGAACTTTTGAAAGAAGTTACTGATAATAATCTTCGAGAAAAAATTATTCAATTAGCTGTTAATAATAATGCTAGTTCTAGTTTTTCAAAAAATTCTGAAAAACAAAAGAATGATTTTGAATTTGAGTACTCTGCACCTTATTCTTTGTCTGAAATTAATAACAAACTTTATAAACAAACTATTTCTACACGTGATGCTTCTTTTGATGATTTGAAAAATGAAGGTGAAAATTTGAAAAATGAGATTAAATCTTTTAAATAAAATCAAATGATTTGTGATCATCGTCTTACCCAGATAGAGACTGTTAATAGCAAAGGTAAAAATATTGCTGAAAATAATACTCTTGCAAAACCTTTTGATCTTGATCCTAAACAAGGTATGTTTTTAGGAATGATGCAAATTGTTACTGCTCATAAATGGTATGTTAAATGCACCATATTGATTGATAATACCTTTTCGATAACTGATAATGCTATGATTGATAGTGGACCCGATGTTAGTTGTACAAGAAGGTCTTGTACCTACTAAATATTTTGAAAAAACAACTCATATGGTCAAATCTACTTCTGGTCATGCTTTAGATATAAAGTACAAATTGCCTAATACTCGCATTTGCCAAAATAAAGTTTGCATTCCGCATTTCTTTTTTTTGGTTAAAAATCAGTTATACCCTTCAATTATACTTGGAAGCCCTTTTATAAATGCTATTTATCCTTTTACTAGCATAAATGCTAAAGGTTTTTCTGCTACTTATGAAGACAGAGATATCGGTTATACTTTTATCACTGACCCTATTTCTCGTGATATTAATGCTTTGATTAATATGAAACAAAAGCATGTTGATTATCTGCAACTTGAATTGTTTAACATGAATATATTTGATACTTTGAAATCCACCAAAGTACAAGAAAAAATTAAATTAATATTTGAACAAATTGCTATTGATATTTGTGCTAATCATCCTAGTGTTTTTTGGAATCGAAAAAAGCATATTGTTACTCTTCTATATGAAGATGATTTCTCTGAGAATGATATTCCTACTAAATCTCGTCCTTGTCAGATGAACACCGAATTGGTAGAATTCTGCAAAAAGGAAATTGATAATTTGCTGCAAAAGGGTTTGATAAAACCTTCAAAATCACCTTGGTATTGCACTGCATTTTATGTCAACAACGCTGTTGAAAGGGAACGAAGTGTCCTTAGATTGATTATCAATTATAAACCTTTGAATAAATATTTAAAATGGATCAGGTATCCTATTCCCAACAAAAAAGATTTATTGTCCAGATTATATGATGCCAATATATTTTCAAAATTTGATTTAAAATCAGGATATTGACAAATCCAAATATTTATAGAGCATGCTTGTAGAACTGCTTTTAATGTCCCATTTGGACAATACAAATGGAATGTGATGCCATTTGGTTTGAAAAATGCTCCTTCTGAATTTCAGAAAATCATGAATGATATTTTCAACTCATATTTGGATTTCATCATTGTATATATTGATGATATTTTGGTATATTCGAAAACATTTGAAATGCATATTAAGCATCTAAACATTTTCAAAAAGATTGTTATACAAAATGGTTTGGTAATTTCTAAACGAAAAATGAGGTTATTTCAAACTAACGTTCGATTTCTAGGACATCATATTTATCAAGGGAAGGTCACCCCGATTCAAATATCAATTGACTTCGCATCACAATTTCCTGATATTATTACTGATAGAACTCAGTTGCAAAGATTTTTTAGGGAGTTTAAATTACATATCCCCCTTTTATAAAAATTTATCTCGTGATTTGGCCCCTTTATACGACAGGCTGAAAAAGGATCATAAATCTCCTTGGACTGATAGTCATACCGCTTTGATAAAGGATATTAAACTTCGTGTTCAATATTTACCTTACTTAACTCTTGCTAACCCTGCTTGGCAAAAGATTATTGAGACATATGTGTCTAATATTGGTTATGGTGGGATTTTAAAACAAATTAATCCCCACGACAAAAATGAATATTTGATCAGATTTCATTCTGGGAAATGGAGCAAAGCCCAGAAGAAATATGCTACGGCAGCTCATGAAATGTTAACCATCATTAAATGTGTGTTGAAATTCCAGGACGATCTATACAATCGAAAGTTTTTGATAAAAACTGATGCTCAATCTGTGAAGTATATGTTTAATAAAAATTTTAAGGATGATGCTTCAAAATTAATATTTGCTAGGTGGCAGGTCCAGCTAGCTCCTTTTGATTTTGAAATCCAATATAAAAAAAGGAGTGATAACTCTCTTCCGAATTTTCTATCTAGAGAATATTTAACTTCATAATGAGTTTTTATTCAGTCTTCTTTCATGAAAAAACTTTAATCACTATTTTAAAGGTAATTCCTCTTGATAAAGATTTATAGGAATTAATCTTAAGGAAAATTATCGATGATATCTTTCGAGAAGATTTCTTGATTCATGATTATGAAGAAATCATCAGTATTGATGAAGAAAATTATTACAGTGACTACTATGACACATCCGAATAAAACAAAGTGTTTTGTTTGCAGGATGGACCCTCCTTGTGTAACCAAGGGTCGAGGCAGGGGAAATAACCCAAGAGGAAGGGGAAGATCATCCCCAAGATCATCATTAGGATCGTTATACGGATCCTCATCTAACTCCCCGATTATGCAAAGAGGAGGGATGAGTTTGATAAACTCCAAAATCTCCCAAAGTGCGGCATCATCGTCAGTACATCTAAAATATATTCTAGAAAATAGCCCGTTATATGCACAACTACAGGCATATTTGTCTCAGAATCAGAGTGATACTTTTGCCTCTATAGCTAAAGAAGATATTGATGATATCAAATCTTATGAAAAAGTAACAAAGAAAAAATAAATGATATTTTTTTTGAAAAACTCTGAAATTCAGAGAAAAGAAGAACCCTGGAAGATATTCCAGCGATACTTGATTAACGGATTATATTTCCCGGGTGAGTCATACAAAACCCGATCTTATTATGAAACCATTTTGATAAGCACTGGTAGTGTTGAATTTCAACACTTCTCAGGATACAATACCAGCGAGAATGTTTATAACTTCTCCAAAATGGTAATTAAACAAATTATATCTGTTGAAGATTAGGGTATCTCCACAATGAAATAAAGGCAAATCAGCCTAAATAAAGTCTCTATGAGTTTCAACTATTGGGACTATATTAATGCTTTTGATAAGGTCCTCTACTACAATAATGAGAGACATAAGCATACATGGTTTATAAAAATTTGTGCAAAGATATTTACAGAATCAATCCCTAACTGGTTTTTGAATTGGTGGTCATACCACGGTTCAATAACAAAAATTTTGCCTGATCCATTTCTCAAATTATATAAAGAATGGGTTAAGGTTTCACCCGACCTAAATGAGTTATACCATACAGATCATATCTATTATATTGAAAAATTGAACAAATTTATTTTTTCAATGAATTCTCTATTCCTTGGATTCATAAATGGACCCGAGAGGTGGGATTCACTGAGGAGCAAATTCCTTGTTTATATAGAACCTTTTATAATAATTTCTGGGACATATTGATGAAAAAAGATCCCAATATATGGACAAGAACTGCTAGATCTTATTGCTAAAAGGATCCAAGAATATTGTATTTCTCCTCAGAAGGGGATAATTGTTGATAGCTCGGTTAGGCATATTGCCCGAAAAATCTCCATTCAAGATGGAAATAAAGAAGAGATGATCAATAGTTATCTAGATGAAGTCAGGAGGAATCTACTCCTCAATATTACTCACTACGAGAAATCAGACACTTCTATGAGAAGTGAGACAAGTGATGACGTCGCAGAAGATATTCAAGAGGCTCAACCTTGTGAGTCGGAAAAACTCACTTCAGAAGATACGTTGAAAAAGACGGAAGATTTCCTCCGAGAACTAAAGAAAAAAGACAAGCTGTGAAGTTTATATTTAACAGTAAAAGTCACTATCAACAGTAGATACACTGTTACTGTACATATGAGACCCAATGATAAGGGACCCACAATTACTGTACAAAGATTATTTTTCTTTCTATAAATAAGTTTAGTTTTAGTCTGAGAAGAGGCAGGCTAGAAAACCCTCTCTCTCTCTTTCTCTCTCTCTAAATTGTAAAGCTCTCCTTTTATAAAGTTCGAGTTCGCCGGATACTTACTGGAGTTAATAAAAGTGTATAGTTCTCTCCTAGGCCTTGGATTCAGCCACCTTTAAAAGATATTATTTTAATTATGATTAATCTTTTAGATTTATTTCTCAGATTTGAGCCGTGACTATGTCCGGCTAAAGATTCATATCTATATCGGATAACTAACTTCGCTTTTATATCTACCATGAAAGATCTATACTTTATCAAAATATAAATAAATTTATATATGGTTTCTTGACTTGGTTCTGAGATGGTGACTACAGTCAGATTCGATGCAACACGTTATTGGCTTTGTCTTTGTGACTCCATTTAGCCAGCCGTGGTTCTAAGCCCGCTAATGAGTTGAAAAAGGGTGCCTATCCCCGATTAGAACTGCTAGACACATGGACTCAATAACAATACGTATTGAATCTTTGACAGACCTTTTGCTCGGGTAAAAGGATTAGAAGATCCTTCCATACAGTCATAAAACTATTTTAAATTTGTATATATTTCGATTCGAATTTGTTCCATGAATTTGGATGCTAACAAGCTAGATTGAAGTTGACTGCGCGGACTACCGCCAGTCTTCAGAGATCCTATTAATTGGGTCTGAAGACTGGCGGTAGTCCGTGCGGTCAACTTTAATTTAGCTTGTTAGCATCCAAATTCATGGAAAAAATTCGAATCGAAATATATACAAATTTAATATAGTTTTATGGCTATATGGAAGGATCTTCTAATCTTTTTACCCGAGCAAAGGGCCTGTCAAGATTCAATACGTATTGTTATTGAGCCCATGTGTCTAGTAGTTCTAACCGGGTGTAGGTGCCCTTTTTCAACTCATTAACGGGCTTAGAACCACGACTGGCTAGACAGAGTTACAAAGACAAAGCCAATAACGTGTTGCATCGAATCTGACTATAGTCACCATCTCAGAACCAGTCAAGAAACCATATATAAATTTATTTATATTTTGATAAAGTCTAGATCTTTAATGGTAGATATAAAAGCGAAGTTAGCTATCTGACATAGATATGAATCTTTAGCCGGACATAGTCACGGCTCAGATCTGATATAATATAATATAATATAATATAATATAATATAATATAATATATTTATTATATTATATTATATTATGTTATATTTTATTAGCTCAATGAAGCATATTGGTCGCAAAATTTCCATCCAAGACGGAAATAAAGAAGAGATGATTAATAATTATCTCAAATAAGTAAGAAGGAATCTACTCCTTAACATAACTCAATATGAAAAATCAAACATGTCCATGAGGAGTGAGACCAGTGAGGACGTCGCCCCCGAAGATATTCAAGAGGCTCAACCATGTGAGTCGAACAAACTTATCTCAGAAGATACTCTGCAAAAGGCGGATGATTTCCTCCGCAAATTAAAGAAAAAAGGCAAGATATAGAACTTATCGCTATAGCAAAAGCCACTATCAACAGTAAATACACTGTTGATCAACAGTAGATAAACTGTTAGGGACCAATTGATAAGGGACCCACATTTACTGTTCGTAGATTCTTTTTTTTTTCTATAAATAAGTTTAGTTTTAGATGTTGAGGGGCAGGTTCAGAAAAAACCTCTCTCTTTCTTCTCTCTTGTAAAACTCTCTTTTTGCCTCTTTGTAATTTGTGAGTTCGTCGGATACTTACCGGAGTTGTCAATAAAGTGTACAGTTCTCACAGGCCCTGGTGTTGGCATTAGTTACAAGGTACTTCAATTCTTTCTTTCTTTTTATTTTTCTCTTTCTCCGATCTAGAGCCGTGACTATGTCCGGCTAAAAGAATCATATCTATGTCGGATATCTAACTTCGCTTTTATATCTACTATGAAAGATCTAGACTTTATCTAAATATAAATAAATTTATATATGGTTTCTTGACTTGGTTCTAAGATGGTGGTACAATCAAATTTAATACAACAAGTTATTGGCTTTGTCTTAGTGACTCCGTCTAGCCAGCTGTGGTTCTAAGCCAGTTAATGAGTTGAAAAAGGGCACTCTATACCCGGTTAAAACTACTAGATACATGGGCTCCATAACAATACGTATTGAATCTAAACAGACCCTTTGCTCGGGTAAAAGGATTAGATCCTTCCATATAGTCATCAAACTATATAAAAAATTGTATATATTTTGATTCGGATTTACTTCTTGAATTCGGATATTAACAAGCTAGATTGAAGATGAATGAGTGGACTACCACCCATCTTTGGAGATCCTGTTAAGTTGGTGTCAGAGCCTAGGAACTTTCATGGTACATAAGATTGATGTGAAGTATACGACATAGATTTGATCTTTGTCTTCATGATGGATCTTGGAGAAACAAGTACTAAGAGTATTAGATTGGAAGAGGTAGATATACCTCAAAACCTTGATTTGTTAAACAAATGGACAATTCCAAAAATTAATATTAGAACCATTTATGACTATGGTTGGTTTGATAAGACCTCTAAAAAATAGTTGATTAAAACTACTGAACAATATTGGGCGTCTATTTTAATACTCATTCAAATTTGCAATTATCTTTAACTGATGCTAATATTCTTGATGATTTAACTTTGAATGTTAAAACACATGGTTATACTTATGCGCCTAGTTCAGAATTAATTTGCTTATCTTATAGAATCTATTTCAAATTACTTTCTACATTAAATCCGAGATGTAAGGTATATGATACATTTGTTGAAACTATTTTAGTAGAAACTAATTTTCCTAGATCTAAGGTCACTACTAGACGACCTATACGACCTATAAAATGGGAAGAAATTAATTTTCCAACTACTTGGACTTTGGAATCAGTTATTCCTTCAAACCAGATGATGGATGCAGTCACTAATTCTGAGTATTCTCATATCACTCAAAATTCTGATGGACGGATTTGTATGCAGTTTAATGATATTCCTTTTAATAGACATTCATTTTCTTTTGCTAGAAGATTGTCTGCTATGCATCATATTTCCCCTATTGATCCTATTTATGGCCCGGCTAGTAATTGTGCTGCTTTTTTATATACTCTACCATCGGTTATATCTGTGGATCAAAGTGATATACTTGTTAATAAAATAAAGATTAATTCTCGGTTAAATATTGTTCATGCAAATGATATTGCTTCTGATATTTCTGATAAGGATATTCCTTCTCAGTTTGAAATGAATTTTGATCTCAATAATATTTGATGATGGATGTACATCAAATAGATTTTAGCCCAGGTTCCCTGGCAAGAAAGTACATTCAGAATGAATTTTTAAGTGATAAATGGAATCAGTTTAAAATTTGGTTTTTTGACACTTATAGTGCCGATGATTTGAATAATATTTCTCAAGAGTTCTATGAAACTTGTGCCTTACATAATCAAATTATGTATTTTGTGCCTTAGTTTATAACCACTTATTTACCTCTGTTCATCAACATTCTTGAACGATCTTATAAAGATGGAACTAGTAATATTATCAAGGTTGTTTATTCACCTCAGTCATCATTTGTTTTACCTAATAATATTGGTATTCCTTCACTGCCTTTCAAAAATTTATTGAAGAAGATGTTGCGGTAGTCAGCATCAACGAAATTAATAATTTAATTTCTCAAAACAATTATTTGGGACTTTATGTTAAAGTTTCAGGTGATCATATTGGTTCTCTTGATAAAAAGTTCGATGAATTAACTGCTTTGATAATTCAAATAAAAAAAAATTTAAAGACTTTTGATAAAACTTCTACCTCTAAAACTAATTCGAAAGCTCTTACTATGTCTACTCTGCAGCGACCTTCGGAGATTTCAGAATTTAAATTCAAATTGATTTATGACTTCAAAGAACTTCTTGATAAAAAGTTTTCTGAATTCAGGGCAAGTCCTATGGATTTGTCTGAAAGTTTTGCTGATGAAATGGAAAACACTTTTGATTTTAAAAATCATGTTTCTTTAGAATTTAATAAACTTCAGGGTTATCCCAAGAAGAATAGTGGTAATACTAAATTTGCGCATAAACCCAGCATGCAAACGTATTATTATTCCAGACCAACTCCTCAGGATGTACTCATAGAGGAACGAGACTGGAATCAGACTAATATATCTTATAACGGTTCTGAAATTTATGAATGGAACCTTGATGGTCTTACTGATAGACAGCTTACTATTCTTGTTCTTAGAATGCTTATGTATACAATTATCTATAAAAATGTTAAAAACACAGATAGAAATATTTGCAAAATGATAATTGCAGGTTTTACTGGCCAACTTCGAGGTTGGTGGGATAATTATATTATCGTTGAACAAAAGGCTGCTGTGATAAATGCTATTTCTGGGAATGAAGGTGTTGATAACTTAGGTATGGCTCTTGTTGCAAATAGAGAAGACGTCGTTTAAACCTTAGTCTTAATCGTTTTAGAACGTTTTAATGATAAATTTACCAATCAGTTCGAAACTGTTCATACCCTGTTAAACGGTCTACGTTGTAGAACCTTGGGAGAATTCAGGTGGTATAAAGATACTTATCTTAGTAGGGTGATGGAGCTACCCGAAAACAAATATGAGCATTGAAAAGCTAAATTTATAGATGGCCTTCCCCCTTTATTTGCAGAACGAGTTAGAAAAATCCTCATAAATGAGTAGGGTATAATTCCTTATAATGATTATACCTATGTCCAGTTGATAGGCATTTGCACTCAAGAAGGCATAAATTTGTGCAATGAATTAAAGTTATCTAGACAACTTAAGATGGATAAGCTTAGAGAAAGATCTCAGCTAGGAGACTTTTGTACTCAGTTTGGTTTACCTGATACTTCAGCTAATAGCAAAAATACCAAACATAGAGATTCTAGAAGCTCTAATCCCGCCAAACCTTACAGGAAAAAAAGGTCTAAACATAGACACAGATCTAAGGAAGAACGGGACAAGAGAAAAGCGTATCGCAAATGTAATAGATTTACCAAAAATAGGTCTAAGCGGGAACTCGCCAAGATTAAATGCTATAAATGTGGAAATTTTGGACATATAGCACCCAATTGCAAGCTTGAAAAGCTAAAAACTTTAAAACTAGATGAAGAGGTTCATGATAAGGTTTATAGTTTCTTATACACTTCAGGTTCCGAATCTGATTATGCTTCTGATTCAGGTTCAGAAGAAGAGATTGATTTGCCTGATTTATCTGACAATAATTAGTGTCTTAATATAAATGCTTGCAATGCTTGTCAAGGTGATATATGTTCCTGTGAAACTGATAAATTTTATAAATTGCAATCTCAATTTGAAGATTTGAATATCAATACTATTACTTTTGATAATGTAATAGAACTTTCGAAAGAGGTTACTGATAATAATATTCGTGAAAAAATTATTCAATTAGCTGTTAATAATATTGCTAGTTCTTCAAAGAATTCTGAAAAACAAAAGAATGATTTTGAAAATGAATATTTTGCTCCTTATTCTTTGTCAGAAATTCTTCTTTTGTGGTATGTTAAATGCACCATACTAATTAATAATAGTTTTTCTATAACTAATGTCGCTGTGATTGATAGTGGAGCAGATGTGAGTTGCATTCAAGAAGGTCTTGTGCCTACCAAATACTTTGAAAAAACAACTCATATGGTTAAATCTGCGTTAGGACATGCTTTAGTTATAAAGTATAAATTGCCCAATACTCGCATTTGCCAAAATAAAGTTTGCATTCCGCATTTCTTTTTCTTGGTTAAAAATTAGTTATACCCTCCGATTATACTTGGAACACGTTTTATAAATGCTATTTACCCGTTT
This sequence comes from Solanum pinnatisectum, assembly GCA_035578085.1. Lineage (NCBI taxonomy): Eukaryota > Viridiplantae > Streptophyta > Magnoliopsida > Solanales > Solanaceae > Solanum > Solanum pinnatisectum. Next base: position 39,559,710 of record CM069076.1, on the reverse strand, counting down.
ACTAGCATAAATGCTAAAGGATTTTCTGCTGCGTATGAAAACCAGAATATTAGTTATACTTTTAACACTGACCCAATTTCTCATGATATTAGCGCTTTAATTAATATGAAGCAAAAGCATGTTGATTCTTTACAACTTGAATTGTTTAGTATGCATATATTTGATACTTCAAAATCTACCAAAGTACAAGAAAAAATTGAGTTGATGGCTACATAACTCAATGGTATTTGTGCTGATCATCCTAATACTTTTTGGAATCGAAAAAAAGCATATTGTTACTCTTCCATATGAAGAAAATTTCTCTGAGGATGATATTCCTACTAAGTCTCGTCCTTACCAGATGAACGCTGAATTAGCAGAATTCTGCAACAAGAAAATTGATAACCTGTTACAAAAGGGTTTGATAAAACCTTCAAAATCACCTTGGTCTTATACTGCATTTTATGTTAACAATGCGGCTGAAAGGGAATGTGGTGTCCCCAGGTTGGTAATAAATTATAAACCTTTGAATAAATATTTAAAATGGATTACGTATCCTATTTCGAATAAAAGAGACTTATTATCTAGATTATATGATGCTAATATATTTTCAAAATTTGATTTAAAATTCAGATATTGGCAGATTCAAATATTTAAAGTGCATTCTTATAGAACAACCTTTAATGTTCCATTTGGACAATCCGAATGGAATGTAATGCCCTTTGGTTTGAAAAACGCTCCTTCTGAATTTCAGAAAATTATGAATGATATTTTCAACCCCTATTTGGATTTTATCATTGTTTATATTGATGATATTTTGGGTTACTCAAAGACTCTTGAAATGCATATCAAACACCTAGACATTGTCAAGAAAATTGTTATACAAAAAAGTTTGGTGATTTATAAATCAAAGATGATTTTATTTCAAACTAATGTAAGATTTTTAGGACATCTTATTTGTCAAGGGAAGGTTACCACAATTCAATGATCGATTGACTTTGCCTCTAAGTTTCCTGATGTTATTACAGATAGGACCCAATTGCAATGATTCTTGGGAAGTCTAAATTACATTTCCCCCTTTTACAAGAATTTATCTCGTGACTTGACCCCTTTATACGACAGGCTAAAAAAGGATCATAAATCACCATGGACTGATAGTCACACCAATTTGGTAAAAAATATTAAACTTCGTGTGCAATCTTTGCCTTGTCTAACTCTTGCTAACCCTGCATGACAGAAAATTATTGAGACAGATGCATCTAGCATTGGTTATGGTGGAATATTGAAACAAATCAATCCCCATGACAAAAATAAATATTTGATCCGATTTCATTTCTGAAAATGGAGCGATGATCAGAAGAAATATGCTACGGTGGCTCATGAAATGTTGACCAACGTCAAATGCGTATTAAAATTTCAAGATGATTTATATAATCAAAAGTTTTTGATAAAAACTGATGCACAATCAGTGAAATATATGTCTGATAAAGATTTTAAGCATGATGCATCAAAATTGAGTTTTGCTAGGTGGCAGGCCCAGCTAGCTCCTTTTGATTTTGAAATCCATTATAAAAAGGGGAGTAATAACTCTCTTTCAGATTTCTTATCTAGAGAATACATATCTTCACAATGAGTTTTCGGTCTCCCTTCTTTACAGATAAATCTTTAGTTACTATCTTAAAGATAGTTCCTCTCAATCGAGACGTACATGAAGTAATTCTATGGAATATTATAAATGATATGCTGATAGATGTCTACTCTATTCATATGATAGAAGAAATCGTTAATTTTGACGATGAACTATATTATTATAACAATTATTATGCTTTCGAATAAAACAAAATATTTTGTTTGTAGGATGGACCCTCCTTAGGTAATCAAGGCTAGAGGAAAGGGCGGTTATACCAGAGGAAGGGGAAGATCATCCCCTGGATCATCATGATCGTCATACATATCCTCTTCATCTAGCTCCCCAATCATACAAAGAGGAGGGATGAGCTTGGTGAATCTAAAAAGCTCTTAAAAGGAGGCTTCTTCTATACATCTGGAAGATATTCTAGAAAATAATCCATTATACGGACAATTACAGGAGTATCTATTCCAGAAGCAGAGAAATACCTTTGCATCCATAGCAAAAGAAGATGTTGATGATATTAAATCATATGAAAAAATATCCAAGAAAGGAATGATATTTCTTTTAGAAAATTCTGATATTCATCGAAAAGAAGAACCTTGGAAGATATTCCAGCGATATTTGATTAACGGATTATATTTCCCGGGTGAGTCATACAAGACCCGATCTTATTATGAGACAATTCTAATCAGCACTGGTAGTGCTGAGTTTCAGCATTTTTCAAGTTATAACACTAGTGAGAATGCTTATAACTTCTCCAAAATGATAATTAAACAGATTATATCTGTTGAAGATATGGGTATCTCCACAATGAAGGAAAGGCAGATCAGCCTGAATAAGTCTCTGTGAGTTTTACATATTGGGACTATATTCGTGCTTTTGAAAAAGTCCTCATCTACAATAATGAGAGACATAAGCACACATTGTTTATTAAAATTTGTGCTAAGATATTCGCAGAGCCAATCCCTAATGGGTTTTTAAACTGGTGGTCATACCACGGTCCAACAATTAAAGTTCTACTAGATCCATTTCTTAAGTTATACCAAGAATGGGTTAAAGTTTCGCCCGATCTTAATGCATTATATCACATAGATCATATCTGTTACATAAAAAAAATTGAACAAATATACTTCTTCATTGAATTTTTGATTCCTTGGATTCATAAATGGACTCCAGAAGTGGGTTTTACCGAGGAGCAAATTCCTTGTTTATATAGAATATTTTATAATAATTTCTGGGACAAATTAATGAAAAGAGATCCCAAAACCAAGTCTTTATATGGACAAGAACTGTTGGATTTGATTGAAAAAAGGGTGTAGGAATATTGCATCACCCCTCAGAAGGGAGTAATTCAAGATAGCTCGGTGAAGCGTACTGCTCACAAAATTTCCATCCAAGACGGAAACAAAGAAGAGATGATTAATAATTATCTCGAAGAAGTAAGAAGGAATCTACTCCTTAACATAACTCAATATGAAAATCAGACACGTCCATGAGGAGTGAGACTAGTAAGGACATCGCCCCGAAGATATTCAAGAGGCTCAACCATGTGAGTCGAAAAACCTTATCTCAGAAGATACTCTGTAAAAGGCGGAAGATTTCCTCCGCGAATTAAAGAACAAAGACAAGATGTAGAACTTATCGCTATAGCAAAATCCACTATCAACAGTAAATACACTGTTGATCAACAGTAGATAAACTGTTACTGTACATAGGAACCCATTGATAAGGGACCCACATTTACTGTTTGTAGATTTTTTTCTTTTATAAATAAATTTAGTTTTAGATGTTGAGGGAAGGTTCAGAAAAACCCTCTCTCTCTTTCTTCTCTCTTGTAAAGCTCTCTCTTTTTACCTCTTTTGTAATTTGTGAGTTCGCCGAATACTTACTGGAGTTGTCAATAAAGTGTACAGTTCTCACAGGCCCTGGTGTTGGCCATAGTTACAAGGTACTTCAATTCTTCCTTTCTTTTTATTTTTCTCTTTCTCCGATCTAGAGCCGTGACTATGTCCAGCTAAAAGAATCATATCTATGTTGGATATCTAACTTCTCTTTTATATCTACCATGAAATATTTAGACTTTATCTAAATATAAATAAATTTATATATGGTTTCTTGACTTGGTTCTGAGATGGTGGTACAGTCAGATTTAATACAACAAGTTATTGGCATTGTCTTAGTGACTCCGTCTAGCCAGCCATGGTTCTAAGCCTGTTAATGAGTTGAAAAATGGTGCTCTATACCTGGTTAGAACTGCTAGACACATGGGCTCAACAACAATAAGTATTGAATCTAGACAGACCCTTTGCTCGGGTAAAAGGATTAGATCCTTCCATACTGTCATCAAACTATATAAAAATTTGTATATATTTCGATGACTGTATTATATTATATTATATTATAATATAATATATTATATTATGTTATATTATATAATATAATGCTCTTTAAAAAATTGAATTTGCCAATAACCTGATTTTAAATCAAATTTTGAAAATATATTGGCATCGTATAATCTTTGATAAGAGATCCCTTTTATTAGGAATAGGATACCTGATCCACTTTAAGTGTTTATTCAAAGGTTTGTAGTTAATAACCAATCTTGGAAAACCTCGTTCCCTTTCAGCCGCGTTATTAACATAGAAGGTTGTGCAAGACCAAGGACACTTGGATGGTTTTATCAAACCCTTTTGTAAAAGATTATCAATCTCAGTTTTGCAAAATTCTACTAACTCAGCATTTATTTGACAGGGCTGAGATTTAGTAGGGATATCATCTTCTAAAAATCCTTCTTCATAAGGAAGAGACATAATATGTTTCTTGCAATTCCAAAAAGCGCTGGATGATCTGCACAAATATCCACAACAATCTGTTCAGAAATCAATTTGATTTTCTCCTTTACCTTAGCATATTTTAGAGATTCCAATATATTCATGCTGAATAACTCCAATTGTAATGAGTTCATATAACTCTGCTTTAAATTAATCAAAGCATTAATATCCCTGGTTACAGGATCTGTAACAAAAGAATAGGTTATCTCATTATCCTTGTAATTTGCTGAGAAACCTTTCACATCGATTCCTGTGAAAGGATAGATTGCATTTATAAAGGGAGTTCCAAGTACAATTGGAGGGTTTAGCTGATTCTTAACCAAAAAGAAGAAGTGAGGAATGCAAACTTTATTTTGGTTTAAAAAACGCTCCTTCTGAATTTCAGAAAATAATGAATGATATTTTTAATCCTTACATGAATTCTATTATTTTCTATATTGATGACATTTTAGTATTTTCGAAAACTTTTGAAATGCATATCAAGCATCTTGACATTTTTAAAAAAGTTGTAATACAAAATGGTTTGGTTATCTCAAAACCCAAATGACTTTATTCCAAACAGATGTTCGATTTCTAGGACATCAAATTTGTCAGGGGAAGATTACTCCCATTCAAAGAGCCATTGATTTTGTTCACAAATTTCCTGATGTTATTACAGACAGGACTTAGTTACAGAGATTTTTGGGAAGTTGAAATTATATCTCCCCATTCTACCAACATCTCTCTAGAGATTTAGCTCCGTTATACGACAGGTTAAAAAAGGATAATAAGTCTCCTTGGAATGAGACTCTTACCAATTTGGTAAAAGATATTAAACGACGAGTACAATCACTGCCATGCTTAGCTCTAGCCAACCTTGCTTGGCAAAAGATTATTGAGACAGATGCGTCCAATATTGGATATGGAGGAATTCTTAAATAGATTAGTCCTCATGACAAGAGAGAATATTTGATTAGGTTTCATTCAGGAAAATGGAATGAAGCCCAGAAAAAAATGCGACGGTAGCACATGAAATGTTAACCATCGTTAAATGCGTTCTAAAATTTCAGGACGATTTGTACAACCAAAAGTTTTTGATAAAAACTGACGCTCAATCGGTCAAATTTATGTTTGACAAAGATTTCAAGCACGATGCTTCGAAATTAATATTCGCCAGGTGGCAAGCGCAATTAGCCCCCTTCGATTTTGAGATTCAGTATAAAAAGGGAGTTGATAGTTCTTTACCGGATTTTTTTATCCAGAGAATATATTCAATAGATTATGTTTTTTCAAACTTTTCTTGATGATGAAACTCTCGTTGAAAGACTGAGGGTTCTTACACCTTTGCCTAGAAATATGAAAAATTATATTATTACAAAGATTGTTGATAAAATCTTAAGTAAAGATTTTTCTCATATTCAGATAGAATATTATTCAGATGATTATCTGACAGATTATTTTTCTGAATGATAACGAAAAGTTGCTATGTTTGCAGGTTGGATCCACCTTGGATTCACGTTAAAGGAAGAGGAAGGGGAAGAACAACCCTAAGCAGTCTCATATTCAGGGATCGTCATATAGATCCGAATCAAATTCCCCAGTTATATAGGTGGGAAAAAGAACTTTGATTAATAAAAGAACTTCTTCTCAAGAAGAATCTTCATCCAGTTCGTAACAATTGGTTAATTTGGAAGTTATTCCAAAAGATAGTCCTTTGTATGCCCATATGTAGGCCTACTTGGAAGGAAAGAAGCAAAAAGATACTTTTGTTTCAGTTATAAAAGAGGATTCTGATGATATCAAATCCTATGGAAAATTACAGAAAAAATAAATTATATTTCTTTTAGAAAATTCTGATTTACAGCGAAAGGATAAACCATGGAAGATATTCCAATGATATCTGGTAAATGGATTATATTTTCCAGAAGAGTCTTATAAAACTCGATCTTATTATGAAGAAATTTTAATGAGTACAGGAAGTGCAGAATTTCAGCACTTTTCCTGCGTGAGTCATAACCCACATGAGAAAAGTTATAACTTTTCCAAAATCATTATTAAGCAAATCATATCTGTTGAAGGCTGCGGCATGTTAGCCATGAAAGAAAGACAGATAAGTCTCAACAATACCAAAATGAATTTTACTTATTGGGATTATATCCGAGCATTTGATAAAGTGCTATATTATAACAATGATAAACATAAACACACTTGGTTTGTAAAAGTATGCGCAAAGATTTTTGCCGAATCAATACCAAATTGGTTTATTAACTAGTGGTCATACCACGGTCCAACTATTCAAATTCTACCAGAACCATTCTTAAGTTTATATAAAGAATGGACGAAATTATCATCTGATCTGAATAGATTATATCGAGAAGATCATGTATGCTGGATTGAAAAGATAGATCAAGTCTATTTTTTCATCGAATTTTCAATACCTTGGATCCATAAATGGACACCTGAAGTAGGGTTCAAAGGAGAAAATATTCCTTGTCTATATAGGACTTACTATAATAATTTTTGGGATAAACTCTTGAAACAAGATCCCAAGACCAAACAATTAATTGGTCAAGAACTTATAGATTCTATTAAAGAAAAACTTGTTGATTATAAAATAATTCATCCAGAAAAAATTATTGAGGATAACTCAGTACGACATATTGCCAGAAGAATCTCCTTTCAGGTTGGGGATAAAGAACAAATGATTCAGGATTATCTTAAGGAAGTAAGAAGGAATTTACTTCAAACCATAACTAAGATTGATAAATCTGATACTTTAATGCGAAGTGAAATCAGCAATGAAGTAGAAGACTCACAATGTGCCGAATCAGATCATATGCTGTCGGCCACTGAATTACAGGAGGCGGAAGATTTCCTACAACAAATGAAGGCCTTAGATAAAGGCAAGAATACGACAAAGGAAACATAGTCAGGTGAAGCCATGTGAAGACAGGCCCACTCAATAGTAGGTTTACTGTTGAAGCCCCACTAAACAGTAGTACACTATTCAGAAACCCAGATGAGGGCCCTTTTTCACTGTACATAGATTCCTCTTGTCTTTTAAATTTTGTCTATATAAGTCTTAGCTTATTTAGAGAAAGAGCATTAGAAAAAATTTTGCTCTCTCATTTCTTTTAAGTTTTGTAAATCCTTTTGTAAAGAAGTCTCTCCGAAGTACTATTTCGATCTTGATAAATAAATCAGTCAGTTCTTCAGAATTCTGGGGTCTTGAAGACAACGTTCTTTATAGGGTAATTAATCATTTTAGTCTTTAATTTTAGTACGTCTCTCCTAGCTAGGACTATGTCTGACTAAAGATTATCTATGTTGAATAACTAACTTCTCTCCTATATAAACCATGAATGAATCTAAGCTTTATTTAAATATAGAAAAATTTTGATATGACTTTTCGACTTGGTTCCGAGATCAAGGTACAATTGAATCTAGCACTACTCTTATTGGTTTTGTCTTTATGACTCCGTCTGGACAGCCGTGGTTTTAGCCTAAAAAGGAGTTTTGATAAGTAGGGCACCTCATACCCGATTAGAACTGCTAGACACATCTGCTCAATGAGTAGTATGTATTAGATTCTGACAGACCCTTTGCTCGGGTAAAAGGCTTACCATGAAGTCTGAAAAGCTATGTCAAAATTATTGTATATTTTGATTCTTTCGCAGGCGGACTACCGTTAGCTTAAGGATGCTTGACTTGCTTGATCTATGACTGGGCGGATTACCGCTAGGTCCTTGATCCTGTAAATCTGGTATCAGAGCCAAGAACTTTTCATGGTATATATGAGATAAGAGGTGAACTATTCGACATAGATTTTTCTTTTCACCTATGGATCTAGGAGATACGAGTACTAAAAGTACTAGACTAGAAGAGGTAGATATACCTCATAAACTTGACTTGTTAAACAGGTGGACGATTCCTAAAGTCCATATTAAAACGATTTATGATTATGGTTGGTTTGATAAATTATCTTCAATACAATTGATTAAAACTACTGTGCAGTCTCTTGCTTTGAATTCTTCTGAACAAACTATTCGTTTGCTAAATGAGCGTGATGTGATTTTTTATAAAAATCAGTATAATTATTTACATATTGGTATGGTGCAAATTGTCTTTAAACCTTTGACTCTTAAAGGGTTGCCTGAGACTTTTTTAGCTGCTCTTCGTGATGCTAGAAATTTAAATTTTCGTCAGTCTCTTATGGGTTCGATGGAATCTATGGTGGCCTATGGTCCCGTTTATTTTAATACTCAGTCGAATTTGCAATTATCTCTTACTGATACAAATATTCTTGATGCCTTAACATTAAATGTTAAAACTCATGGTTATAATTATGCGCCTGGTTTAGAACTTATTTGTCTATCCTACCGAATCTATTTTAAATTTTTATCTACTCTTAATCCAATGTGTAGATTATATGATATTTCTAATCAAACTATTTTGGTGGAAACCAATTTTGCAAGGTCCAAGGTCACTACTAGAAGACCTATTAAGTGGGAAGAAATAGATTTCCCTACTTCATGGACTCTAAATTCGATAATATTCCTAAATCAGTTAACAGATGCTGTTACAAATTCTGATTTATCTCATATTTCCCAAAATTCCGATGGAAGGATTTGTATTCAGTTTGCGGATCATAGTTACGCGCCTCATAAACAGTCTTTTACTAACAACAGGATGATATCTTCTGTGAATCACAATCGTAATAGATATTCTTGTCGCAAACTTTTACCTGCTGTTCATCATATTTCCCCTATTGAACCGATATACGGTCCAGCTCGAGATCGCGCGACTTCATTACATACTATCGGTTCTGATGGAAACTCTGTGGTTGAAAAGGTAAAGATCGACCCACGAACAAATATAGTTCAGGTAAACGATGATGCTTCTGATAAGGATATTCCTTCAGCCTCTGAGATGGAGTTTGATTTAAACGATTCTTAATGTTTTCACACCAAATTGATTTTAGCCCAGGTTCTCTGGCAAGAAAACATATTCAAAAAGATTTTTTTGATGAAAAATGGAATCGGTTTAAAACTTGGTTCTTTGACGCTTATAGCAAAGAAGATCTTGATTGCATTCTCAAGAGTTTTATGAAACTTGTGCTATGTATTTTGTTCCTTGGTTTATAACTACCTATTTACCGTTATATATTAATGTCATTGAAAGAACTTATAAAGATGGGAGTGGTAATCTTTTGAAAGTTGTCTACCTCCTCAGTCATCGTTTGTTTTACCAAACAATACTAGTATTACTTTCTCAGCTTTTCAAAAATTCATTGAGGAAGATATTGCTTCAATCAGTATTAATGAAATTAAAAACTTATTACGCAAAATAATTATTTAAGTCTTTATGTTAAAGTTCTCTTGACAAAAAACTCGATGATTTAACTCTTTTGCTAAAAGATATTAATGCCGATATGGCTAAAACGAATTTTGCCATTACTACCGATATTGCTTCTACTTCTGAAAGAAAACCTACGGTAGTTTCTACTCATGTTCAAAGACCTTTAGAAATTTCTGATTTTAAACCCAGTTCTTTGAAAAATCTGGAAGATCTTCTTGATAAAAAGTTTTCCGATTTAGATATTAAAGAGCTTGTTGATAAAAAGCTTTCTGGCTTAAATTTTGGGCCTATGGATTTATCGCAAGATTTTGCTGATAAAATGGAAAATACTGTTGATTTTAAAAATCAAGTCTCTTTAGAGTTTAATAAACTCTGGGTTATCCCAAGAAAAACAGCAGCTATGCTACTAAGCCTAGTATGAACACATATTATTATCCTCGTCCAACTCCACAAGATGTGTTAATTGAGGAACGTGACTGGAATCAAACTAATATTCTTATAGCGGTTCCGAAATTTATGAATGGAATCTCGATGGTTTGACTGATAGGCAACTGACTATTTTGGTGCATCGTATGCTAATGTATGCAACTATCTGTAAGAGTGTTAAAAACACAGACAGAACAATCTATAAAATGATTATTGCAGGCTTCACTGGTCAGCTTCGAGGATGATGGGATAATTATCTCAGCACTGAAGAAAAAGTTTTAGTGGTTAATGCTATATCCACTGATGAAGGAGTTGATAATCTAGGTATGACTTTGGTAAAAAACAGAGAAGATGTTGTTTATACCTTGGTTCTCACTATTTTGGAACATTTTAATGGTAGATTTACCAATCAACATGAGACAGTAAGAACTCTGCTTAATTAATGGTCTGCGATGTAGGACTTTAGCACATTTTTGATGGTATAAAGATACTTATCTTAGTAGGGTTATGGAACTACCCAAAAATAAGCTTGAATATTGGAAAGCCAAGTTAATAGACGGACTTCCCCCTCTTTTTGCTGAAAGGGTCAGAAAGACTCTAATAGGAAGTTAGATTGAAATACCTTATGGCAATTTCAGTTATGGAAAGATTATAGGAATTTGCACACAAGAAGGATTGAATTTGTGCAATGAACTTAAAATGGCTAGACAGCATAAGATAGATAAGCTAAAGGAACGATCTCAATTGGGAGATTTTTGTGAACAATTTGGTTTATCTAATCCTATTGCTAAAGAAGATAAATATTACAGGTCTTCAAGAGATGCAGATTCGCACAGAAAGAAAAGATCTAAGCATAGGCATAGATCAAAAGAAGATCGTGAAGCTAGAAAGAGCTATCGTAAGTCTAAAAGATTACCAAAGACAGATCATGAAGAGATCTTTCAAAGGTAAAATGCTACAAGTGTGGTAAGCTTGGGCATATTGCTCCGAATTGCAAGTTAAACAAGTTGAAAACTTTAGAGCTTGACAACGATACTTATGAAAAGGTTTACGGATTGTTATACACTTCTGGATCTGAAGATGATTATGAAACAGGTTCAGATTCTAATGTGGAATTGTTTGATTCTTCTGATTATGATAATAATCGTACTAATGCTTGTGATACTTGTCAGGATCGTGATTGCAATTGTGAAGATGGCGAAATTTATAAACTTCAATCACAATTTCAAGATTTTAATATGCATACAATCACGTCTGATAATGTGATTGAACTTTTGAAGGAAGTTACTGATAGTAAACTCCGTGAAAAAATTATTAATTCAGCTACTTCAAATGAAACTTCAAATGTAGCAAGTTCTTCAAAATTTCTTGAAAAGAAAAAGAATGATTTAAATGATTTTGAATATGAAGCACCATATTCTTTAAAAGAAGTAGATGATCGCATTTTAAAGAAAAATAATTTTCTTGAAAAAGATTCTTCTTTCGAAGATTTGAAAATCGAAGGGGGCTAATTGCGCTTACCACCTGGCGAATATTAATTTCGAAGCATCGTGCTTGAAATCTTTGTCAAACATAATTTGACCGATTGAGCGTCAATTTTTATCAAAAACTTTTGGTTGTACAAACTTTTTATCAAGAAGATCTTCCAGATTTTTCAAAGAACTGGGTTTAAAATCGGAAATTTCTATATATAATATAATATAATATTTAAATGGTGTAAAATAAAATATGTGTTAAAGTGTTAGGAAGATGTAAGCAAAATGTACATAAAATATGTGAAGAAATGTATGCAAAAATATGAAAAGAAATAGACGATATATGAAAAAATGTAGAGAATATATATATATATATGTAAAAAGTAAATGAATAAATATAAGGACAATAAATATTAATAAATATAAAACCAATGTATGAATGAATGTAAAAAAAAAAGACATAAATAAATATAAACACGATGTATATAAATAAAAGTAAAGGCAGTGTATAAATGTATATAAACACAAATGCATGAGAAATGTAGAGTCAATGTATGAATAAATAAAGATAAATGTATGAATAATGTAAATAAAAATGTATAAATAAATATGCAAAGAGGAAAATGAGGCTAGTCTTGCTAGTCTTTCTATGAAGAGAAAGCATATGAGAGTATAGAGAGAAGAAAAGAAATGTATGTGAGGTAGTGTGTAAGTGTCTGTTAAAAATGAGAGACCCCTCCTCCTTTTATAATACTACTAGTTTGTGGACACGTGCAATACACGTGTTTCTCAAGCAAGTATACACGATATACGTTATATTAAAAACATAGTGTAATCAATAACAAAAAAAAGTACAAACTAAAATTGATGAACGTAACACTCATCCAATTTAAATGACTTCTTTGTTGAGCGATAAATGATTAATTACTGTCGGAACTGCAAAATTGAATAACTATATTTAGTTAGATATGTAAAATGTATAAAATGAGTTACATTTTAATGTTATTAGGTGCAAATATTTTGTCTGTAAGGAAGTATTAGTATTAAATATTTGCACCTAATAACATTAAGTATTAAGTTTCGTGATATAATGTTTGGATAATGAATTGTGATACTCATACCAAATAGTAAAACACTGATTTGAAATATTTAAACAAAAAGCTTGATATGATATTTAAAATACTTAAAACTTCTTGTTAAAATTTACAAAATGCAAATAATATATGATTATTAAGAATTTAAAACTAATTATTATAATCTTAACAATTGTGCATGGAAACAAAAGCCCAAAAACAAAAGAAATTCCAATACATGTGAAATCAAAGTATTGTAATTCTAATTATCCAAATATGCCATGCATACACAAAAAGGATTAATGAGTTCTTTTCAAGTGATATTCGAGTTAAAGTTGAATATTGCAATGATCATAAAAGGTTATAGCCAGTAATCAACGGGAAGAGGAGCATCAATCAACGTGTTCAAATAACACCATTTCTTTAGATGAAATAACTATTTTGTAGAGAGTATATTATTTTTGCATCTTAAAGAATTGTAATCAAATATGACAGCTACTCTAATTGACATCAACAATATTCTTACATACTTCCCATCTCTTTTTTATGCAAACTATCAGAGGGCATAAAAAGAAAAAGGGAAAACAATGAAATCGAATATAAAATAATTTGCATTCAATCTCAAAAGTTACAGAGAGGAGATGGAAAATAGTAAACTCATTTAGCCTTTATATAATGTTTTTTCCGGTCCTTTGAAATTTCCTTTCATTTATTTACTAATGAATTAATTTACTAATTAATATTCCATTCAACTTTTCAACTTCTTTGTACTTACTGTAGCAATGAAAGGTTGGCCATTGGTTAACGTAACAATTAAATAATTGAACCACCCACGTTTCATATAAAGTTATGGTTAATTATTATAATTATTAAATGCAAACATTTTCTTTTTATTGTATGAAATGTGTGTATTTATATTTTTATATTATAAACTTTTTGAAATAATAGTTGCTTGAAGGTTAAAATGATGTTTAACTTTTAATAGGCGATTTGGTAATACAATTTTTCATTTGGAAGGTTTCTACTTGATATAATATGATAATGATCAAAATTTTAATATAAAATGAATAAACCAAAAAATAAGCAGGGAAAGAAAGAAAGATGATTGTCCTCAATCCCTATTAAATCATTGAATTAAGTGTGATACTTAAAGTATTATTAATCCACTTTCAAATCATCCGTTCAATTCATGTTATTGAAAACTAATTTAATTGACGATTTTTTTTTAATTATGGTGTAAATAAAAATTAGTTTATAAAAAATAATTTAGTATAAGGGCAAAATGGTAAATCAACTTTGAAGAGAAGAGCTTCCCTGTAACGACCCTTCCGAAATACATAAACCAATAACTTACGAGATTTTTATGCATATATTGTCCTCACGCTAGTAACATGATATACAACAAATATTATCTATTTCCGAATACCCAACCAAGTGGTTCAAGCTTCATACAACCATTCAAAACAAGTAGTAAAATTAATATATTACATGACTTGGGTTTATACACCCCAAATGAACAAAACAAGTAGCCATACTTATATTACAAACCATTGCGACATGCTCCGATTAGTCCTCAAAATTTCATGCAATACACAACACATAAGTCATGTATAAGTCCTATATGCAAATGTGATCTTCTTTAAAGTTCTCAAAATTTCCATCTCCAATGGCCAGCTTCATGCCTCCTCTCGATCAGCCCCTACGATAGAAACAACTATCGCTAAGCATATAGCTTAGTGGTGTAAAAACTATAGGTTCGGAGTCCTCAAAATTCACCAAGCTACCTTTCTCAAGTCAATGAGTAGCATACTTGAAACATAATAAATAAATCAAGTAACAATATATAAAGAGTATCAAGTTCGATATTTAAAGATCTAAATGTCAAGAACGCTCATAGCACCATTTTCCAAGAGATTCAATAACAAGGCTCGCCCAATATATACCTCATGTCGTCACACCCGGCACAAGCAAGTATCAAGAAGGGCCGACGCCCTATATCAAGAAGGACCGAAGCCCTGTATCAAGAAGGGTCATAGCCCAATAATCAAGAGAACCAAGAACCATATTAAAAATGACTTTCTAGTTCGTACTTAAAATGGACAACTTCCATTCTTAAGATGAACTACAAATCCAGAGTCAAGATGGCTAATGATCCGAATCAAGAGGCCTGATAGTGACAAAGTCACAGCTACAAGAAGGACAAGGTCCCAACAAGAGTGCCAAGTGATCATACAATCCGTACAAGTGGGCGAGTTACACAAGCGTCATACCAACACGACAATGCAAAGTGACAAGAGGTTAACAAGGTACAAAGATCAACTTTCAGATATACCAGTAGTTAAAAGAGTGCAAGTACAAGTTTGTGAATACTTTAGCGTAGCAACAGTCCAATACAACTCCCTGAGTTCAAACCGTAGACCAACCAACGTATCAAGGCCCTCAACTTGTTCACAAGTATATACAACCTTAAAAATACAATTAAATAACTTCTTTAATTCCTAATATCTCAATAATGTCGAAATGAAACACGATTATCATCACAAGTAAGCTCAGCTTGCACAGATACAACTATGTTCCCAAAACAGTGATTCTGGCCAGTTTAGTACCCCATGTTGTAAGTTAGATTTGAACAGGAAAACGGCAAACCTAGACTTTATAACCTTCATGAAAGGTGTAGATACCTTTCTTAAGGTTGCAACGCAACAAGAATCACCGAAAAATACATTTTCTACAAAAATATATCCTCGATACACTAACAGTGGTTCATACAGGATTTCTAAATCCGAAATCTGGACAGAACTTATCCTGTGTTGCGTCCCATATTTCGAATCCATAATAGCTAAATTAGAGTTTCACATAAGCATAAGAGTTGTAGATATATGAATTATCTTTCCAAATCATATTTATTCACAGTAAACTAAGCTCTAGAGAACGAGATATACACAAATTACCAAACATTACCCAGCTGAAAAACAGATTTCAGCACTAACCAACAAAGCAGTGTGTGTCTCGAGTTCCAGCCAAAAGACCAAGTTTTTTCTCTTGTGATTTTGATGAAAAAAAGGTTAATATAGGTTCTAAGGCTCTTAGACTTTGAAGGAACCAAAATTATCTCAAAGAGGAGTGAAAATATATAGTTATGATTACAATTTATGTTAAGCAAGTTTGCAAATATCACAAAATTTCAAGTTCCCAAAAGGCGAATAAAACATATTGAAGTAGTTTAGTGACGGTAAATCGATATGCAACTCTTGTTAGCATTTAGGGGTGTTACATTCCCACTTTTAATTAGTTCTGGACACGTGCGTTCCATGTTAATCCATGACTCATTCAAATATTATATATATATATATATATATATATATATATATATATATATTATTTTTTACAATAGTCTAGGTGTTTCATGAGTTTTTATCGGTAGGTTGTTTATGTAAACCTAAAATTTTATCTTGTTAAGTTAACTTAGGCTTGCACAATAGTTAGAGAGTTTATTGTTTGTATTTTTAAGAACAAATATGTGGTATAGATGCAACAAATATTATGATATATTTATATATAATATAATATTTGTATGCGTCTAAAGTTTTGTCCCTGAAATACAACAAAATAGGAAAGGAAAATAGCAAGCAAACAATAATATTTGTATTTAAATTTATGCGAAGATTACAATTTTTATAAAATCCTTAATAAAAGATACGTAATCCCCTGATTCTTCTCTTCACGGATGTTCTTGATTTGATGAAATACTTGCAGCTCAACATTTAGAGCGAAGATTTTTTTGTATGCAGAAGACTTGCAGATCACCACTGAAGAGCAACTATGTATTTCTGTGTATGTATCTATGTATATGTCTTCTGGTTTTATGAATACCTCTTTATATAGGCTTGAGCTAGGGCTTCAGGGGATATGTTGGTCCAAGCAATTTTGACCCCTAGGCCTGAAGAACATGAGTTGGGCTAATCTTGTCAACTTAATGGACTAGCCCAAATGCTATTTGGACTTGATTTAAGTCATATAATTTTGACTTAAATATTAATCCGACTTTCTTAACCAGTAATTTGACTTGGTCAACGTATCATGAATTTAAGATTTAATCTAAATTTAGTATGAATTTATCAATAAAACTTCATTGTCTATAATATTTATTATGATTATGATTATATTTAATTTTGTCTTTCACAAAATAATAATATTAGTATTTAATAGAATGATTATTGCTTTTGAAGGCCCTCAATATAATGATGGATTGTTAGAAATTTGATATTAAAGAATGATATACATGAGCATATGAGAATAAACTCTTCTTAATCTATAGCAAATTTATAAGTGGTTTAGACATTTAAAATGTGATTTATCGTATACTCAGATATAAGATAATCCCACATTATTTTAAATTGTCATCCCCTTCTTCACTTCACAAAAATTAAAATCGTTAATGAGTGACACCCCTTCAATATTTATGATGTCATGACGATCCAACACTTGAAAGAGGTAAAATTTATTTTAAACTCTCATCTTAGGTTGCAGATTTCTTAATTTGGAGAATTATAGTTAAATGATGAATTTTAAAGAACTGTTAGATTAGTTTAATTTTTAATTATATTTCTATTTTATAAAGTTTGTATTGAACTACTGATAGATGTTAAAATTGAAACATGATTATCGTATTATATTTTGTAAGAACTATATTTAATCAAATAAAATAATTAAAAAAATTCTTTATAATGAGATGTTAAGAATAGTAGAAAATTTCAAATTGCACTTGAAAAATTCCTTTCTCAATCATGAATTCAAGCTTACTACTTGAATCACGAAAGGCGATTTTCTCACTGCCTATTCAATAATTGATTCCTCAAATAGAAACTAAAACACATTATAAATTGTGAAGTCTACAAGCTAATAATTTTCTTTAAAATGAAAATTGCCAAACCAACAATAATATAACATGCAACCAAAGCTAAACAAAATTAATTAACATTGCATCAAACGGTTGGCTAGATGTGATTTACACTCCTAGCGGTATATTGTGTTAACTGTTGAGTATATATATTAGATAAAAACATCTTCAATTACAAACTTCAGATCTGATAAAAAAAAAAAAAAAAAAGGAAATAACAAATATAGGAATAATGTAATTTCATAGAACATGAAAATGATCATGGTTATCAATAAAGTTGCTTAAAGTCCAACTTGTTCTTTTAAAGATTGATTTCAACCTCGGGGAAGATTTCAACATCCCTTCTCTCGTTGTAAACTCCATTAGAAGATCTAACAATTTGTACACATTTCCTTTCTGTAAACAACAAACGAATATAAGGAGAATTAGTGATCAGTGTTATGAACTGAAGCTAAAAGTGATATTAATACTAAAGGATAAAAACAATAGAAATATAGACAAAAATTTTTTTTATCTCTTCCAAAGTGTACCTAAGTCTCTTCAAAGTGTATATATTGTTGTGTCAAATACCACAATTTATAGGACATCGTTGAGTAAAATCAAAAGGTATCATAATCATTCTATTAATTTCTTGAGAGTGTGGGAAGATTATGAAGGTGTGAAGATTAATGATGAGATAGTGGAGGTGTGGTATTAATACACATTATGATAAAAATTACACCTAAAACTGATTAGATAGAGAAACGAAAAGTTTCTCTAATAGTTTATCGTAACATTATAATTAATTATTTTTACAACTCTTCATTCTCCTACTTTATTTTAACAATAAGTGAATCAACTTAGCAATTTAGGCATATTTAATCTTTAATTAATTAGATATTTTATAATATTTTAATTTAGTATAGGGATAAAATGGTAATTCAACTTTGCAACTTGAGGCTTCCCACTTTTAATCATATATATATTGTATGATGAGCAGGGGAAGATCGATCATGGAATTCCGGTGAAATTCTGGAAGAGCACAAACTAGGTAGGTATGAAGTGGTTGACTGGGTTGTTGAATGCTATTTTTAAGGTGATGAAAATGCCCGACGAATAGAGGTGGAGTATAATGGTTCCTCTATATAAGAATAAGGGTGATTTTCAAAGCTGTAAGTCTGTAATAATTACATGGTATAAAATTGTTAAGCCACATTGTGAGGGTTTGAGAGAGAATGGCGGAGATGAGAGTGAGGAGTGGGGTGTCCATTTCCAAAAATCAATTTGGATTCATGCCGAGCCAATCGACTATTCAAGTCATCCACTTTGTGCGGAGACTAGTGGAGAAGTATATGAAAAGGAAGAGTGATCTACATATGGTGTTCATTGATCTTGAGAAGACATATGACAAAGTCCCGAGGGATGTCCTTTCGATGTGTTTGAAGGCTAAAGGTATCCTGATGGTTTATATTGGGGTGATAAAGAACATGCATGATGGAGCCAAGACTATAGTTAGAACTGGGAGCACTTCCCAGTTAAGATGGGGCTACACTTCATATAAGGGATCGATTCTTAGTGCTTTCCTATTTGTCTTGGTGATGGATGAATTGACGCGGTCTATTCAGGAAGAGGTTCCTTTGTGTATATTATTTGCAGACGACATAGTACTGATTGATAAGACATCAAATCGAGTTAATTCTAGGTTGATGATTTGGAAACATACTCTAGAGTTGAGCATGACCAAAATGGAATATTTGGAGTGAAAATTTAGTAGCGTGTCGCATGAAGTGAACGTGGAAGTAAGGCTTGCCACACAAACTATTTCCAAGAGAGAGTTTTAAGTATCTTGAGTTCATAATACAGGGTAATGGGCACATCAATGATAATGTCACACATCGCACTAGGGCAGCATGGATGAAATGGAGGCTTGCCTCTAGAGTTTTGTATTTTAAGGATGTACCACCTAGACTTAAAGGTAAGTTCTACTGAGTGGTATTTAGACCGTCCTTGTTGTATAGGGTAGAGTGTTGGCAAGTCAAGCACTCACATGTACAAAAAATGCATGTTGCGGAGATATGAATGTTGAGATAAAGGTGTGAGCATACTAGAAGCGATAAGATTAAGAATGAGGTTATCTGGGAGAAGATGAGAGTGACCTCTGTGGATAATAAGATGAGGGAATCGTGACTAAGATGGTTTGGACATGTGCATAGGAGGTGCGCTGGTGCCCCAATGATGAGGCGTGAGAGGCTAGTTGTAGGGGATTCACGAAGGGTAGATATAGGCCAAAGAAGTATTGAGAAAAGGTGATTAGACAAGATATGACACAACCTTATGTTATCGAGGACATGACTCTAAATAGGAAGGAGTGTAGATCGCTGATTAAGGTAGAGGGATAAAAGGGATGGAAGGTGTGTTGCCTTGCTAAGGTTTAGGCTTGTTTGTGTCTGTCGTAGTAATAGTCGTACCCTTGTAGTTCCTGCCATATGTTGTTATTGTGTTTGATTATCAATATTACTGTTGTTAGTGTTTTTTCCGTGTAGACTTTGCACTGTTTTTCTAATTAATTAATGACTATGCTTCTTCATTGTTATTTTTTTATTTAATTACTTGGGTTTGATACACTTGAACCGAGGGTCTTTCAGAAGCAGTCTCTCTATCTCCACGAGATAGTAATATGTTCTGCATACACTATACCCTTCTCATACCACCTAATGATATTTCAGTGGATTTGTTATTGAATCCTCAACGAGAAATCATGAGTTTGAAATGATTATCTTTATTTCATTAATTAGAGTGTCTTTAATTCGTAGTGTTCTCACTAAGGAAGTGTTCAACCGAAGTCTTGGAAATATCTTTTGACATGTAACTAGGGAGACGTGGTGTATGGTATATTTTAGGTGTTTTGATGATCCTCACTAATATAGGGACCCGGTCTCTGGAAGAGTTCTCTCGTCCAGATTCATAATGGGGTGGGTACAACTGTAAAGTTGTCTTGTCAAGTTGGTTGGTGAAAAGAGCAACGTACTTCACCAATAGGAAGGGCGGACGAGGTTACTTGTTTCAATGGTCAAAACCCATGTTGGTGACTGATATATACAACAATAAACAAGCAACACTATTCATTCAAAAGAGAGAGAGAGAGAGAGTTAGCAAGTCTTCTCAAGAACTCACAAAGAACACATTGCAAGGGACTTGGTCCCTGCAAGACTGCGTATGTGAAAAGATGACAAGACAACTGTCAGAAAAGTTGCCACCTCTGATGTGGTAGGTGCACATATTTTTAGAGAAACAAACTCTCAGCCAATGGGGTTGTCTCAAGAGGTTTATGTCCATTTAATATAGTCTATTCCCAAAAATACAAACCGAAGATTTGGCAAACAAAATTCACAAACTTACAAAGAGAAGGTCATCTTCAAGGGGGTGGACGAGGTTGCTTGTTTCAGTGGTCAAAACCCATGTTGGTGATTGATATATACAACAATAAATAAGCAACATTATTCATTTAAAAAGAGAGAGAGAGCTAGCAAGTCTTCTCAAGAACTCACAAAGAACACATTGCAAGGGACCTAGTCCCTGCAAGACTGCATATGTGAAAAGACGACAAAACAATTGTCAGAAAAATTACCACCTCTAATGTGGTAGGTGCACGTCTTTTTAGAGAAGGAGGCTCTCAGCCAATGGGGTTGTCTCATGAGGTATGTGTCCATTTAATATAGTGTCTTCCCAAAAACACAAACTCAAGATTTGGCAAACAAAATTCACAAGCTTACAAAGAGAAGGCCATCTTCAAGGAAGAACTCAAGCACAACAGAACACATACAGCAAGGGACCCGATCGACTGAAGAATTGCTTTCCAGACCTGTTGTTGTTGTTGATTGCTTGCATTGTGCTAAACTTGTAAGATTCGTTTCACTCTTATAAGAAACGTTTCGAATCTTTGTATGAGTTAGTGTAAGAACATCGTTAGAGTTAACTTTGTGTCTTACGGTTTGAAGTCTATATTAATTAGTGATAGTTAATATAGTGGGCAATGGATGCATTGCTATGGCTCAGTAAGTAATAGAAGTATTACTTAGTGTGGGACTAAGAGTTTGGTCTCATTGTTGTGGTTGTAGTCTGTGTTTCACTTTTGCTTGGAGATTAGTGAAAATAGTTGAAAATCCTGTGTGACAGGTCATGGTTTTACTCCCTTGAGCAAGGAGGTTTCCATGTAAAACTCTTGTGCCTGTTTTACGTTGTGCTATTTATTTTCTGCACTTTTATTTTGTCGGGGGACCTAGTCTTGTGATCACTGGTGGACGCACACATTCCAATAGTGTAGCCCTCCTCTCATGTATATTTTGAAGTTCTATTAACAATGTAGGGATCAATGTCAAACCCTCCGATAATTACAGACAATACAAGGTCTGTGGAATTGGCTTAAATAAAAAACATTATTATCTTTATTTCACAAATGCTAAGTAAACTAATTTGTCTTTTGGGCAAATCTAGGATTGTCAGGATAACTTAAGGATTTTTCATATTCTTTCATAGTTATCAAATAATACGTATTCGTGTTTATTTGTTCGAGCTAATCGCTTAGTTCAAAATTTTGATTCGGATAAATTGGTAAATTAGAATTATTTTTGAAACTTCGACATTTGAATTATTCCATTACTTGAAATAGAATGAATGCTTAAGTATCAAATAATTTATGTTCATTTTTAAATAAGATTTTTTCACAAGTAATTCTTAAAGATTTTCATTATTAACATATTTAATCCATTGGTCAACCACATGTAACTTTTCTTAGAGGATCGCTTGAACCCTTACCTAAACTTAAGTTTAATTAAAGGTTTTCAAATAAATTGGTTTCTTAATTTCCTAAAAATTAAGTGACAACTCACTTATTATTTTTCAAAAATAAATTAAATTTCCGCGAAGGCATGAAGTTTTTGAACCTAGTTTTGAAAATGGCCTTAACAACTTACCTTCACTTCTTTATGAAAAATTTATGCTATGATTATTTCTCATAGTTTTGTATATCTTTTAGAAGCTGTATTTGTAACTTTCAATTAATTAACAAAGTACTATTAAGAAGGGAAGTCCAATGGAAATGAAAATTTAACAAAAATAATGTTTTAGTGGTTTTTTGTTAAGGAAGGAATGAGAAGTCATACTATTTTTTAGGGGAACTAAAGGGAACAAATGTATTGACAAAGTAAAATCATGCCTTTAGAATAGAAAGGATGACACTATTCCAAAGAGAAATTTAAGGTAACCCACATAAACTTGTTGCTCCTCCATACTTTAAATAAGACAGAAATCAGATAGGAAGATCATCAACAGGAAATAAACACAGCCTTCAATAAAACCCCTCTGAGTTCTTCACTTACAAGAAGAACCATAGGGGTTGTTTCATAGGGAACCCCCCCAAAAAAATCCAAAAAAAAAGAAAAACTAAAAAAATGGCAAACAAGGGGGTAATTGCTGGAATAGCTTCTGTTCTAGTGGTGGCTTGTGTGTTGGCAGCCTGTGTCACCCTGACTAAACATGACTCTGATAATTCATCAAATGAAGTTGCAACGTCAACAAAGTCAGTTGAATCTATGTGCCAACCCACACCATACAAACAAACTTGTGAAAAGACCCTCTCCGCTGCCAAGAATGTGTCCGATCCAAAGGACTACATCAAGGTTGCATTCGAAGCGACTGTGACAGATATCAAGAATGCCATCATGAACATTGAGCCAATCAAGAAAGCTGCCAGTGATCCTTACACAAAAGACGCTCTCCATGCTTGTGAAGAGTTGTTTGATCTAGCTGTTGAGGATCTAAGGGGCTCTGTCGCTAAGATTGAGAACTTCGATTTCTCTAAGATCAAGGATGTGGTGGATGACCTCAAGACATGGCTTAGCGCTGTGGTTGCTTATGAAGAGACTTGTTTAGATGGTTTTACCAAATCAGAATACAGTGCAACCCGTGACCAAATGGTGAAGCTAATGAACACCACCCGGGAGCTGAGTATCAATGCTCTTTCCATGGTCAACAGCTTCGGTGAAATGATCACACAAACCACAGGCCTTACACGCAAATTGTTATCAAACAGTGACTCGTTTGTCGAAGCCAGTAACCGTAAGCTCCTTCAAATTTCTGCCGCCAAGCCTAATGCTGTGGTTTCTGCCAGTGGAGGTGGACAATACAAGACCATTCAGGAAGCAGTTAACGCTGTCCCCAAGAACAATCCAACTCCTTTCATTATCCTGATCAAGGCCGGTACATACAAGGAACACATTGAAATCGAAAAGAACAAGCCAAATGTTGTGTTTATTGGTGAAGGCCCAACCAAGACCATAATCACTGGTGACAGGGGAGTAAAGAATGGTGGCGGTTATGCAACATGGCATACATGCGCCCTTGGTGTTGCGGGTGAAGGTTTTGTTATCAGGGACATCGGTCTTGAAAACACAGCAGGACCCGAAAAAGAACAAGCTGTTGCATTGAGGATTAATGCTGATAAAGCCATTGTCTACAACTGCAAAATCGATGGTTTCCAAGACACCCTATACGCTCACTCATTCAGACAATTCTACCGTGACTGTATCATTACAGGCACCATTGATTTCATGTTTGGTGATGCAACTGCTGTTTTCCAAAACTGCCAAATAATTGTGAGGAAACCAGGTAATGAACAAGCTTGCATGGTCACTGCTCAAGGAAGGACAACACCAACTAGTACTGGTGGATTCGTTATCCAGAATTGTGACATCAAGCCTGAGCCAGGATTCCCTAGCACCACTAAAGCCTATCTTGGACGTCCATGGAAGGAGTTTTCCAAGACCATCATAATGCAATCAAACATTGATGCATTCATCGATCCATCAGGATGGGCACCATGGAACATAACTGACTTTGGAATACACACATGTTTTTATGCTGAGTATCAGAACAGAGGACCAGGTGCCGCACTTGACAAAAGAGTCTCAACATGGAGAGGTTACCAAAGGGGAATTTCAGGAGACGCTATTAACCAATTCACTGCCGGCAAATTCATTAACACCGAATCACCCTGGCTACCCAAGGGTGATATTCCCTATGAGGCTGGCATGATGAAGGTGTAATTTACATATACCATTCATTATGTAACTTCCTAAAATTATCCAAACTTTTATTTCCTTTTCGTCTTCGTGTGTCCGTCCTACAAGGACTATTTTGTTTTAGATAATTAATCTATTTTTGCTCCTTTTTTTAGACAATAAAAACTTATCTTATATTCATCCAATTTGTTTACACAATCATTAAGATGATAAAAATAATATGTTTTTTTCTATCCACCTATATATGATTCCGTACTTTGTCTTTTTTTTTACTGTCCAATAATACTACAACAACAATATATAAGACTATTTTTCTTCGTCTCAGATCAACTCAAGTCAACATTATACGAAATACAATTAAAAAGTAGTAAAAGTATTAAGATCAGACCAAGTTATGAAGTTTTTTAACTTAGTTCGGAAAACTGTCATAACAATTGTTATTGGTGATTCTCCCCAATTTTTGGCTTGACAAGAATTCAAGATTCATCATTGTTATTGGTGATTCTTTTCTAAAGATCAAAATCAAAATTAATATCAATATCAATGAGACTTATATTGAGAAGCACTGAAATTCCTTGTTCACTTCATTATGAATGAATTTATCCTGTCATTATTTTACTCATAGTTTTGCATATTATCTTTTAGAAGTTCAATTAATTTTCAACCTTTTTTGTTACATTCTGAATACATAAGTACTAAAGAAGGGAATCCAAAGAAAATGAAGATTCAACAAATATAACTTGTAGTACTATAATATTTCTCAAAATTGTTTTAGTGTTTTTTTGTCAAGGAAGATGTGTGTGTGACAGAGAGAGAGAGAGAGAGAGAGGTCAGGCTATTTTTATGGCGAACTAATGGAAGGGAGCAAATTTAGTAGTATTGACAAAGTAAAATCATACCTTTAGAATTGAGAGGATTACACTATTCCAAAGAGAAATTTAAGGCAATCCAAACAAAACTTGTTGCTCCTCCATACTATGAATAAGACAGAAATCAGATAGGAAAAATCATCAAACATGAATTAAATATATACATCCTTCAATAAATCCCTCTTGAGTTCTTCACTTATTAGAAGAACCATAGGGGTTGTTTCATAGGGAATCCCCCCAAAATCCAAAAAAAATTATTAAAACAAAACAAGAAAAAAAACAAAAAAAATGGCAAACAAGGCGTTTATTGGTGGAATAGCTTCTGTTCTTGTGGTGGCTTGTGTGGTGGCAGCCTGTGTCACCCTGCCTAAACATGACTCTGATACTTCATCAAATGGAGTTGCAACTTCAACAAAGTCAGTTGAATCTATGTGCCAACCCACACCATACAAACAAACTTGTGAAAAGACCCTCTCCGCGGCAAAGAATGTGTCCGATCCAAAGGACTACATCAAGGTTGCATTCGAAGCCACTGTGACGGACATCAAGAATGCCCTCAAGAAAACTGAGCCAATCAAGAAAGCTGCCAGTGATCCTTACACAAAAGACGCTCTCCTTGCTTGTGAAGAGTTGTTTGATCTAGCCGTTGAGGATCTAAGGGGCTCTGTCGCAAAGATAGAGAACTTCGATTTCTGTAAGATCAAGGATATTGTGGATGACCTCAAGTCATGGCTTAGCGCTGTGGTTGCTTATGAAGAGACTTGTTTAGATGGTTTTACCAAATCAGAATACAGTGCAACCCGCGACCAAATGGTGAAAATAATGAACACCACCCGGGAGCTGAGTATCAATGCTCTTTCCATGGTCAACAGCTTCGGTGAAATGATCACAGAAACCACAGGTCTTACCCGCAAATTGTTATCAGACAGTGACTCGTTTGTTGAAGCCAGTAACCGTAAACTTGTTCAAATTTCTGCCTCCAAGCCTAATGCTGTGGTTTCTGCCAGTGGAGGTGGACAATACAAAACCATTCAGGAAGCAGTTAATGCTGTCCCCAAGAACAGTCCAACTCCTTTCGTTATCCTGATCAAGGCCGGTACATACAAGGAACACATTGAAATCGAAAAGAACAAGCCAAATGTTGTGTTTATTGGGGAAGGCCCAACCAAGACCATAATCACCGGTGACAGGGGAGTAAAGCATGACGGTTATGCAACATGGCATACATGCGCCCTTGGTGTTGCTGGTGAAGGTTTCGTTATCAAGGACATCGGTATTGAAAACACAGCAGGACCCGCAAAAGAACAAGCTGTTGCATTGAGAATTAATGCTGATAAGGCTGTTATCCACAACTGCAAAATCAATGGTTATCAAGACACGTTATACGCTCAC
Source organism: Solanum pinnatisectum (assembly GCA_035578085.1). NCBI lineage: Eukaryota > Viridiplantae > Streptophyta > Magnoliopsida > Solanales > Solanaceae > Solanum > Solanum pinnatisectum. The sequence continues at coordinate 39,532,737 of CM069076.1, read as the reverse complement.
TCATTCAGACAATTCTATCGTGATTGTACCATTACAGGCACCGTTGATTTCATCTTTGGTGATGCAAGTGCTGTTTTCCAAAACTGCAAATTGATTGTGAGGAAACCAGGTAATGCACAAGCTTGCATGATCACTGCTCAAGGAAGGACAGTACCAACTTCGTTTGGTGGATTCGTTATCCAGAATTGTGACATCAAGGCTGATCCAGCATTCACTAGCACCACTCCACCAATCAAAGCCTATCTTGGACGTCCATGGAAGGAGTATTCCAAGACCATCATAATGCAATCGAACATCGATGCATTCATCGATCCCACAGGATGGGCACCATGGAACTCAACTGATTTTGGACTACACACATGTTTTTATGCAGAGTATCAGAACAGAGGACCCGGTGCTGCACTTGGCAAAAGAGTCTCAACATGGAGAGGTTACCAAAAGGGAATTTCAGGAGACGCTATTAACAAATACACTGCCGGTAAATTCATTAACACACAACACCCCTGGCTACCAAAGTTTGATATTCCCTATGACGCAGGCATGATGAAGGTGTAATTACATATACCATTCATTCTGTAACTTTTTCGAACTTCTATATCATATTCCTTTGTCCTACAAGGACTATTTTGTTTCGATCCAGCTGCTCTCCATTTCTCAAACTTCTTGCTTCGTGATATATGTTAAAACTAATGGATATGATTTGATTCACTAAACTAAGACCCTAACCAAGATAGTTAGTAAGTTATCAATTTAAAAAATAAAATACGAAGATAACTAATCCCAACCTCTTTGGAAGGAGCTCCAAAAAAGACTTGACTTCAGAGCGGGGAATCTTGCTACAAGTGAGCACCAAGTCAAATGTATTCTATACACTAGTATCTGGACACGTGTATTCCATGTTAATTTGTTCAAACTTTTTTATTGAGATGGGGGAGTATATAATAGTTAAATATATTGGTTTTAAAAAATGCAGGCCTATTCTTACTAAAATAAACAAATTAAAACACATGTCAATTCTCTCTTTATATATACAGTAGAAACAACTGCTAAAAGTATAACAAGAATATTTGAATGCTAAAATTAAAATATTCCATGTCGGAATAATAATATATGTTACTAAACTTTCATATACAACGATACATAAACATTGTGCATTACAACAAATTTGTGTTGAACTTTGTTTAGTGAAGTTGATGTTACTTGCAAATCGAACTCTAGACGCCAATAGCTCTAGGTACTTCCCATCCTCTCAAATTGTTGCTTTCTCTTCAAGTACAAAAAAGAAGATGAAATCTATATGTATATATATATAGAGAGAGAGAGAGAGAGAGAGCTGAATATCAAAACGGTGATCTGGCGCTCTTTAATGGCTGGATTCCTATTATTTTTTTGTAGTTTTTTTGGTCTTTTTTCTAATTTTAAAATTCTAAAAAGAGGTCTTTTGAGAAGCCAGAAAACAGTTGTGCAGTCAAATGCATAAAAGATGTAACGGTTCATCAAAACGCTTTTCGCCAACTTTTTTTCCTCCCACTATCATGTCTATTAATTATACTTACTAATTAACGTTAATCTGTTTCCTCATATTAAATAGTACCACGTATAATTTTCTTTAAAATGCTGCATTACCTTTTCCAGAAACGTCTCCTTTGTTTCCCCTCAAACGTCTCCTCAATCTTTATTTAATTTATGATTTTCCATTATAACGGTAAAACGTATGCATTTAAGTTCTTCCGTTACTCATTTTTGTGCGACTGCCACTAATTATAAATCCTCTTTCCTTAGTCATTTATCCCCAACTTTTCCAAATTTGTCTCTACTTTTTCCCTTCATCTTCTACGTACGGATGAGGTAAGTATTGTTTGATGACATTGTCTCATCATTGAATGAAGAACAATTTTGATGATTTGCATCCTTTAATATATGTTCGTTTTTGTAATTTTGTGTCGCCTTATTTCATATGTTTTGATGTCGGTTAGTTATTATAAGTTCTTTTAATGGGAAATGACATCCCAATTGTATCAACATTTGTGTGTAATATACAATTCTATTTTAAGATCTTTCTCAATCTCAAATATGCTAAGTTCATAAGGTTTTTGATTTTTCCCCCATTTTTGGTTGCTTAGTTCGAATAGAGTTTTAAATTTTATACTAATTGATTTATGACAATTATATGCTATTAAATTGTATATTATTTTATTTTGTAGCAAGGAAAAGATTTAAGCTCAAAATGATTACTGAATCAATTTATCCTAACAATAGAAGTTCATCTACCAACCAATCAAACATAAGTTAGGCGATTAACGCCCAGTAGTACAAATACTCTATGTAATCAGCCCCCCCTCCTTCCCGCATGATAGCCGTAGTCATGCGCTGCTACTGTCTTGTACTGATGCATATTAAATTATAATATATTACTATCCTTTTATTAAAAAAAAAAAAAAAAAAAAGAAGGCAAGTTCTTATTTTGTTTTTAAATTCATTAAATATACTAGATCATAATGCGTAGACACTTGTAGATCTTTTCTTAAAATAAAAATGTAAACACTATGTATATTTTATGATAAATCCATCATTTGATAATATTTAAAATGATTAATGAGAAGGATCTATTTTTTTATCTCGATAATATTATAGATATTGTCCATTCTTAGACCCTATGATGAGTAAGATAAACTGATTGTAGCAAAGCACTTATCATTGTAATATATTTGAAACAAGAAAATATGAATAGAATAAATTATGTTTAGTAAAATAATAATAATTTTAATAAATCTTTTTGTATTCAAATTCTTATGTGCGTATTTAAATGATTTGAGAAAGAAGCAGAGAATTAATGGAGGAGAAACTAGAAAGTATTGAGAAGACGTTTAGAAAATCTCAAACACTGAAAACTTACTCACACCCGGTGTATACACAAAATTAATGTAATTTTCATAATTATGTGATTTAATGAAGTAAAACACGTATTAATTTAATTAGGGTTAAATAAAATGAACAACAAATTTAAACACAAGACACACATGTATTGTGTTATTCATATATTCTTTAATTAATTAAATATACTAACATGACCAAATTAGAATTAATCGATCACTCAATTTTCAATATACATATTTTGTTTTAAGGGGAGATGACTTCCCTTTTAAGTTTGTTTTGTACTTCTTACTTCTTTTTTTGATTTTAGTAAAAATGTTAGTGATGTTGTGATGTCGTATTTTCTTTTTTATTTTTATTTTTAATGATTAAAGTAGTAAGACTAATATTGTATTATTTTATTTTATTTTATTTTGTATGTTGTTTTGGTGATTTTTCTTTATTTTATATTTTGTATGAATATCTGATTATTGTAATTTACAATTTTCATTGGTTCAAAATAGTAATTTATGACTTTGTTGAAATTCGGCTAACTACTAATTAAACACTTTATTGATATATTATAACCGCGCGAAGCGCGGACAAATTCACTAGTTAATTAATAAATTAAAATTATGCAAGAGCCTATAAAAATGGTGAATAAGAATTCAAGAATCCTTTCTTGCCTTTTTCTAGCTATTTTTCAATTTTGCATTCCTTGAACCTTTTCTTTCATTAGTCTACATTTAATTATTCAATGCAACTCTTCCTATTCTCTAAACTATTTATTTCTCCTAATTAATTAATATACATTTAATTATTCAATGCAACTCTTCATATTCTCCAAACTATTTAGCAATTAATAACGCACACTTAAATTGGGCTACATTTAAATTGGACTTTTGAATATATGCAGATTCACAAATCTCATGTAAATTTAAATACAATTACTACTATTTCAATTAGATTAGGTATTTTATTTTAATTAAATATAAGAGAAAATTGTAATCTAACTTTAAACACTCGTTTTATTTCTCTCCATTTTTATTCATGAGGATACATTCACCTCAGACTAATATTCTACTTTGAACAGAAACAACACAAAATTAAACTATATATACAAAGATACATATTCCAAGCCATAATAAATATCATTATTTTTTATTATGGATACATTCACCTCAGTTCTCACCCCATGAATTTCCGTAACATTTCATTAATATGACTTGAAACATAATAAGTATCATTATCTTTTAGTTGGAATATGAATGCCAAAGAGTGCCCTCTCTTTTATTTTATTTTATTTTTTGTGTGGATAATTTAGTGATTTTACATTTATGTATATTAATTTTGAAGAGATAATACATTTTTATTATTATTTAATTAGATTAAATGTTGTATTTATTACATTTTGATTACCATAAGGGTAAAATTGTAATCTAACTTTGAAGATAGGTGCTTCCTACTTTTAGTAATTAGTAAAATAGTAATAGTAATATATGATGATATGATATGATGATTAACTATAGGGGTAAAACTGTAATCTAACTTTGAAGATAGGTGCTTCCCACTTTTATATATATATATATATATATATGAGTTTTTGGCTAAAAACATCCTTAAACTATACTCTCAACTTAAAATACATCCTTAAATTATCCTTCTTAACAAAAAACATCCTCAAAGTATTTAAAACATAACAACTTCCATCCCTCTATTAAAATTTATCGAAAAATTAATGAATTCCACACAAAAACATATGCAATTCATACTATTCTCATAAAAAAAAAATTCTATAATTTTATTACTTGTTGGAAAAAGCTTCCAAAAATTAATATTTTTTTTGAGACCCTTGTTTGATGTTAAAAAAAAAACAATGTTAGGATAGTGTGAGTCTCCGCTCTTCTCCTTTACCAACTGAATGGAGTTGAGCTTAATTTTACACCATCTTCACCTTGCAAAGTCAAAATGTCGTTAGATCAATAATTTTATAGGGCAAACTGATAGTTGAGGCAATCAAGATTCAGCTAATTTTCATCTCTAGTACTCGAGTTTCGTTTTTCATTCTTAGAAGTAAAAGTCTCCAATCGACACCACTTTTTGCAGATTCAATGACAAGAAAACATTTCAACTGATAATTTTGTGATATCAAATCAAATGAAAAGTAAATAAAAAAAAATTGCTAATTAAAAGGAAGACAATGCAAAACGTTGTTGCTAAAAAAATTCAAAATATTTTATTTAAGATGTATGTAGAATGAACAAAATTGGTTTATTGGGGGTGATTTAGGGAGTTTTGTTGAGAGTAGTGCGAACCGGACATGTTTTTGTGAAGAATTTGTTAATTTTTGACAATTTTAACTAAAGGATGAAAGTAGTCAAATTTTAAATAATTGAGGGATGTTTTCTGTTAAGAAAAATAATTTGAGTATGTAGTTTAAGTTTGGGGTATAGTTTAAGATTATTTTTAGCCAAAAACTCTATCTAAACCGTGGTTAGTATCTTAATTTAGTCATTTAAATCTTATTCATTAATTATAACTTATGCCATGTGTCATCAATCCAAGCAAGAATTGGGGAAAATTGAGAGAAGAGAAATGGAGAGGAGCTCCATCCATTTTGTTTTAGATAATTAATCTATTTTTGCTCCATTTCAATACAAAATCATCTTATTCATCCAATTTGTATTTGTATACACAATCATTAAGATGATAATAATACTAATAATTTGTAATGACCCCGAAGGTCATTTTTGTAATTTTTGGGAAAATTACTATTTTACCCTTCTCGATAATTATCCCATGTCTTATTTGATCAATTTATGAAGTTGGTTTTGAAGTTTGATTGTAAAGTTTTGATTTTTTGGAAGTTTTAGAGTTTTGGCGAGTTAAAATTGTTAAAAGTGGTTTTTGATAACAACCAGAGCTACGAGTCTCGGAATGGAATTCCATCAGTTCCATTAGATTTAGAACATGACTTTGGGTAAGTTTGACTATTGGCTTGGGTCCCAAGGCTTTTGGTTTGATTTTGAGTCATTAGACGAGATGCGGAGAAAGTTAAGGCAAAAGTTTGACTTTAGTTAATGATTGAGGTTAGAAAGGTCATTTTCGAGTTTTGATGATTTCACTAGGTCCAAATGGTGATACTTGGTCTAGTTGAAGGTTTGGTTCAACTCCTGAAGCTTTTGGATGAGTTTCATGTCCTTACTTAGAAATTTGGAGATTCTTAAGTTAAAGTTGACTTTGGTCAACATCGGGTTAAGGTGACCTTGTTTGGGTGTTTTGATGATTTCATTGACTTTGAAATATCATTTTTAAGCTAGCAGCATATCTGATTTGTGTTCAGGAGTTTCCGAATGAGGTTTGAATGAGTTTTTAAGCTTTTTGGTTACTTTGGCGTTGTTTCAACAATTTGTGTCAACTATAAGTTTCGTTATTCATTTTAACAATTGCAAAATGATTTTGAAACTTCTAAAAGTTTGAGTATAAATTATAGAAATGATCTGTAAAGTTTGGTTCATTTTCGCTAAGTCGAGATTGGACTTTTATCGTGATTATGAAATAATTGTTTACTGAGCAGAAATGATATTTGACTAGGCAAATGAGCACATAATTGAGTTTCAATTGAAATAGCAGATCCGTATCATTATTTAAGGCATTTAGGAAAAAGAATCGGGTCATTTCGCTATCGTATGAGGAATTTACGGTCTTTTTAGTGAAGTAAAAGTTGCTGGTTTGTTGGTGTAACTACTGCTATTCAGCTATTTAAAATTTCAGACTCTGTTCATTTGATATGTTTAGCATATTAGGAGTTCTAGAACTCAGAATGAAGTGATTCTTGCAACATTCTTCTCGATTTAATATGGGGGTTAGTATCCAATCCTCATTTCAGCATTTTCTCATGATTTCTTCATCTGATTTTCTTTCCTTATCCGTGTAATTCTTGGGGAAATTAGGGTTTTATCAATTTAAACTCGGATTTTGATGAAAAAATGTATATTTAGGATCCTTATGTTATGGGTAAACTGATTTTGACATAAACTTGTTGATTCATTAATTATTTTCATCATATTAACCATGTATAAGTTTGAGAATTTGAGTTTTTCCCGCATAAAGTTAAAGTTTGATAAATTGAGGATTTCAAGGCCAATTTTAACTTCTGAAATTTCATATTTGAACCTTCCCTAAGCATGAGTAAGATCTTTTTTAAGAAACATTTCAGATTCGAGTCGGGGTTTCGAATCCGAGAATTGAGGTTTTTCTCATGAACTTGTGTTTTAAGTAAATTAGAGTTTTGAGCATGTTTTCAACTCATTTTTCAATGAGATTTTAACTATGGAGTTTCCAAAACCTTTGGGTAATGTATTTTAATACAGATTTCCAAAAATATCCCTAATTTTCGGAAGTGGGTATTTCGGCCAATTTGGCTCAGTTCTTAAAATCATTGATATGGGTGTTGCTAGTTCTGAAATCTTATTGTGAATCCTTATTTGATTAGATTGATTTGATTTGGATGTCGTACAAAGAGGGAAGACTCAAGTTATGGAGTGACTGTGTGCTTGAATTGAGACAAGTGATCTCCTACACCTTGTACTAGTAGAATTCGTGTATTCTCCTTCGTTGCTTGTGTGTTGGGAGTAATGGAAATGAGGCGAAGGGTTAATTTTCCACTTGGTTAATGTTAATGAATAAAAAGGGGGTGGATTTGAAAAGACTATAACCATTGTTGATTGATTGATAAAATGCTCGATAGCATGAAAATGGACTTGAATGGTATATATATTGTTGTATCTTCTGTGTGGTGTGATATTATTTGTATGCATTGATTTGAAACACCGTGATGAGGCATGTGATAACTTGTGATGCCGAGGTCATTTACAACTAGTGATTGATATGAGCCAAGGTCATTTCCGGCTAGTGATTGATATGCGCCGAGGTCATTTTCGGCTAGCGATTGATATGAGCCGATGTCAATACCATCTAGTGATATGATATAAAGCAAATGGAAAATGATTCTGGCTAGTGATATAAAGACGTGGGAAATAGTTCCGGCTAGTGATATAAAGTTGATGAGAAATGGTTTCGGTTAGTGATATGATATAAAGCTGATAAGAAAGGGTTCTGGGTAGTGACATGATATAAAGTCGATGCGAAATGGTTCCAGCTAGTGATTGATTAGTGATTTAATGCATTATGATGCTTATGCTTGATTTACTTATTAATTGTGATTGACACACTTGTTACTTGTGATTGATCTAAGTGACATTGAGATTGACTTGCTTGATACATGTTGGTTGTTGAATTGTAATTATTGAATTGTGATTATTGAGTCTTATGAATAGTGTATTGTATAACTGTTAGGTTGGGCTGATTTCTCTGCAGGTTGTAGTTTGAGAAGGTTCGAATGGGATGAAAGGATTATTCAATTTATAGCTAGTTGCCTTGTTTATTAGGTTGCTTATTGGGTACCGTGTTATTGGTACTCACTCTTTGCTTCACACTTGTGTGGATTTGAGTGCTCTTTCTCTCCCATCTTTGAGGCTTGCCCAAGAACTAGTGAGAGGTAGTTGCTTGTCATCCCAACGGACCCTCTAGTTCTTTTTTTTATGTTTTGTTCTATTTGAGAAACAAAAACTTGAGACTTGTACTTAATTTCACACTTTACGTATTAGTGGATTGTACTTGTGACACCAGGTTTTGGGGTGTTAATAAAATGAATAAGTTTTTTGCTTTTATCTTGTTCTTACTTTATCTTTCCGCTTTTCTTTCGTTTCGTTGGGTTGAGGCTTACTTGTCTTAGTGAGAATAGACAAATGTCGTCATGTCCATTTTTGAGTCATGACATGTTTTTCCAATCGAGTAATATATGATTCCATATCTTGTCTATTTTTACTGTCCAATAATACAATTGTCCAACAATAAAAGATATTTTCTAAAAAAGTTAAATGGTGTGTTTGGTATAAAGGAGAATATTTTCCTACAAGATGTTTTCATGGAAAATAAGTTGGCTTCTAACTTATTTTCTCATGTTTAGTAAGTAAGTGAAAAATATTTTCTAGTATATGATTGGTGAATGAAAAATAGTTTATTGAAAATATCTTTTATTTTTGTATTGAGAGTAAAATCTATTTTCCAACTCCGATAATCGATCCGGCACCCGACACCCTATCCTAGACCTGACCCCTACTCGCAATAAGGGACCCGACATTCAAACTAGGAGCAGACCCTGACCATGACCCGAATTCAAACACAATCCCAAGACCCAATCAAGACCTAACCCCGACTCCCGACTTGAGACCCAACATTCGAATTGGAATATGATCTCGACACCCCTAACCTAACCCTGACTTGAAAGCCGACCCTGACCCAACACTGATTCTTGACCCCAACATCTAATTTAGGATCCAATTTTTAAATGCGGATCCGACCCCATCCCTAGACCTGACGTTGATGCCTAACCTTAACCAGAGAGCCGACCCCGACCTGAGACCTGACTCCAACCCCGACACTTGACCTCAACCTCAACCTCAAAAACAACACCCAATATTGACCCCGACCTTGACACCCAACCTGACCCTAACTTGAAACTCGAGACCTAGCCTGACCCCGAATCGAGACTTAAAACCCGACCCAAGACTTAATCCTAACACATGAACCTGTCTATGACACTCGATCCTGACTCCAAGACCAACACCCGACACCTGACCCCAACCTTGACTTGAGACCCCAACCCTGACCCCACCCACCCCACCCAAAGACTTGACCATGACTCTAACACTTGACTTTAGACCTGACCTCAACCTTGAACTTGATCTGAGACTTGAGAATAGACTCCGACCCTAACCCTAACTCGAGACCTATCCCTAATCTCAATACAAGACCTTAACCAGAGACCCGACCCTAAACTTAACCCCCACTCCGACCTCAACATGAGACTTGACTTGACCCTAACCTTTTTTCGGAACTTGACAGTAACTCTTAACCCCAATATTTGACTTGGTCAAACTTTTGAATCGAGATCTGCCACGAGACTTGACCCCGACACCCGACTCGAAACTCCATCCCAACACCTAAGTTGGGATCCAACCCCGACACTTGACCCAAAATTCAACCTCTAATCCTAACTCGAGATCTGACCTTGGTAAAATCTGAAACTCGGGAGTTGAGTCTCAAATTGAGGTCGAGAGTCAGGTTTCAAATTGAGAATTAGGAGTCGGATCTAGGATTAGTATTTGAAATCGATAGTCGAAACTTAAGTTAGGATGAAAAGTTGAGATGTGAGGTTCAAAATAATTTTGAAAAGTGTTTTCCTTACTTTTTTAAAGGAAGTCATTTTCCTTAAATTAGAGGAAATAAGTTGATTTGGAAAATATTTTCCGAAACATTTAAGCCAACCAAACATGACAAAATTGGAAAATATTCTCCTTTCTACCAAACCACATTGACGACTTTACCCTTTACCAAAGGTCTCGGATTCGATCCCGGTGTATGGAGAAATTTTGTTAGGAGTGCCAACACCAAATGGGTCTTGAAGTGAGTGATTCAGATTTATTCGGAGCTCCAATGCAGACACCAGGTTGAAAACCAAAAAAAATAAAATACAAACCACATTTATCGGTGATTTTATCTACAAAATACAATTCCCATAATTACATGTAAAAATAATTTGTTTATGTTCACTTTTACTTGTCATGTTGCGATACTTGAGAGTCAAATTGTACGGACTTTGACCGACATTTGAAGATATATTTTTTTCATCATATTAATATGAGAATAATGCAACTTTTAGTATTTTTCATATAGTTTCAAACATTTAAATTTAAAATATCGAAGCAGCCTAATTCAATCTAACTTCGAAGATTCTTCAAAGACCCCTCATAAAGAGAAACATGATGTAACAACCTATTCCGTTGTTATTCAAAGGGCACTTCGTGTAAAATCTCAAGAATTTCTTATATACAACGTCAATTTAAAATTAGGCTGACGTCATCCCGCCAAAGCAGCGCTGCTGTAGCTTTGTGTCAACCGCTATAGTGTGGTTAGCTAGCAGAAACTCAGAAACACAATTTTTTCTAATTCTTCTCCTCTTCTTCAGTGGTAAAAACAAACAAAGGTCTAAAACTCTCCAAAAGCTGCTCTAATCTTGGAGACTAAGGAGAAGAGGAATTCTAGCACAAGAATGGTCAAACCCATGGATTTCCATTCTACGTCTGTCAGGATTCATCCTCAAGGAGCCAGAAGCTCGTGTTCAGATTTCTTTAGCAGTTGTTTGGTGTCTAGGTAGACTAAGCTTAACTGAGTAGTTAAACCTATCTTTACTTGTATAATACCTTGTGAATTATTGGTAATTTACATGTGCAATCCTTCAGGCGCAGAGTTTGGGCGGGCAATTGTGTAGATCACAATTGTTTAGGGTGGTAAGGTACTTAACTTGCTAATGCTGATAGGTATTATTCGAGGGGTGGTAACCAGTTGGTTATGGCTTATAAACAGTAAAAACTGTCTAGAGAGAGATGTTCAAGAGTATGTGATGGTTGTTATTTTCCATGTTATGTAATGTGTGCATGTTAACGGTCTCTATTATAAAACTTGTACAATACATGTTGGTAAAAACATAAGGGTTGAATGTGAAATGATGAATTGTTATTATACAATAAAGGTGTTTTGCTTGCTTGTATTTACAAGTGTGATTGTATTTCATTATTTGTGATTGTGTTTGTGTGACTATCGGTTGGTTCAAGTACAGCGACTAGTGTAAGGTATACCTTGATTGGCTTGGGTACCACGCCTAGTATGAATTATCGGTTGGCTTAGGTACCATTCCTGATACCAGATACTATTGATTGACTCAAGTACCACGCTAGTACATGTTTGATTATTCTCTTATATGTTAGTTCACTACCATGAGTGAACTGGGTGTAATTCTTTGTATTGTAATTGTTAGATGTTGGTCCGTGAGTATCAAGAATTATGTTGAAATGTTTGGAGGGTTCTTGTATAGGTCGGAAGGGCATGTCAAACATTATAGATAATGTTTGGGGATCCTTGGTGGTCCGGGTTACTTGAAAGGTGCAAATAATAGGGTTTGGGTAATTTTTTATGATTTACGTCATGTCTTGGATGGTTGTTAAGTCAAGACGTTGATGGGGAGCTTTGCCTACTCACTAGCTCATGTGGTAGTGTCAGTTTGGGTGGTCTAGGACATATTTGATAGGGGGGATTGGGGTAAAGGTATTTTAGTAGGAGTCTCGTACGTGGTTTTCTAATTTGGTCAAGGTCCATGGTATTGGCGTAAGAGCTTTAGGGAGATTAGTAGTCCAGTTAGCAGAGTTGTAGTGGATAGGAATCAGGAATGGGAACAATAGAGAAATTCTGGTATTGATAGAATGTGTGGTTTTGAAAAGTCTTTATGCGATAGAAGGGTTAGGTTGTGATCAAACGTGGGGGTGAAATGGCCTAGATGGTGGAGTTGGGAGCGCAAGGAGGTCAAGTGACTTGAGATAGGGTGTATGAGTACCATTGTAGCATAATTTGACAATAAAGGGGGTGCTGTTAAGGATTAGGGTCATGAATGTATCTCCAAATTCCATGTTTCTTGATTAATTGCAGGATATTATGTGGTGGATTTGAATCGACCAATGATGCCTACCAGTACGTGTTGTTTGTACTGATACTACTCTTATTATGCCACTTGGCATAGTTGTTAAGGTATGAGATCAATGATGTTAGCTACTTTGAAGAAGACATGGTCATGCCAATAGGGGGAATCAATGCTAGCTAATTGAAGAGGACATGATCATGCCGATAGGGTGAAGAAGTTGAACAAGTTTGTCATCATCAAAAATGGAGAAAATGTTATTTTGATGTTTTGATGATTTTACAAACTTCAGGGATGATGAAACTCTAGTTACCCAAAGAGTTCTTATTGATAGAGGGAACTGGTGAATAAGTCTATTATCATCAAAAAGGGGGGAAATGATAGTTTGGAGCTGATATTAAGCTTTGATGATTTAACAAACTTAGGGATCCAACAAGGAACCAGATTTTTGTTATTGGGACTCCTGACAGTGAAATGAATGAATAAACTCAATGTGAGGAATATTTGTGTGTCATCATCAAAAAGGGGGAAAATGTTATATTCTAGGTGTTTTGATGATCCTTACAAATGCAGGGACCTGGTCCCTGGTAGAGTGCTCTCGTCTAAATTCAAACGGGGTATAGATGTAAAGCTGTCATGTCTGGTGGTAGGTGAAAAGTGCAGTGTACTGCACCAACAGAAAGAGCGGACGAGACTATTTGTTTCAGTGGCTCGCAAATGCAGGGACCTAGTCCCCGAAAGAGTTCTCTCCATCAGATGCTTAATGGGGTACAACTGTAAAGCTGTCCTGTCAGTGGTTGGTGAGGCGCCAGCATACTGAACCAATTAGAATGGACGAGGTGTTTGTCCAACGGGTAATAACTCTTTATGGTTGATATTTTCAACATGACAAACACCATATTAAATTCATTCATTCAAAGGAGGAAGTTAGCCAACAAGTCTTTCAAGAACTCACAAGAACATTGCAAGGGACCTGGTCCCTGCAAGATTGCTTACATGAAAGGTGACAAGATAGCTGTCAGAAAAGCTTCTACCTCTGATGTGGTAGGTGCACAACTTTTCTAAACAGCAGGCCTTCAGCCAATAGGGTGGTCTCAACGAGTTTGTGTTGATTTTATATAATCTCTTTCCAAAATACACAAACTCAAGATTTGGCAAACTAAAACTTAAAAGCTTAAAAGAGAAGGCCATCTTCAAGGAAGAACTAAAGCACAAGAACACATATAGCAAGGACCTGATCAAATAAGAAGTGCTTTCCGTACCTACTACTGTTCTTGAATGTTTATATTGAGCTTAACTTGTAGGTTCGTTTCACTCTTGTTAGAAACGTTTCAAACTTTGTTTGAGTCTTGTAAGAACATAGTTAGAGGTAACTTCATGTCTTACAGTCAAAAGTCTATATTAATCAGTGAGGGTTAGTATAGTGGGCAATGGATTCATTGCTTTGGCTCATTAAGTAATAGGTTGTATTACTTAGTTTAGAGATTAGAAGGTTAATCCCTATGTGTGGTTGTAAACTGGCTTTTACTTTTGCTTTGAGAAGATTAGTGAAAACAGTTTGAAAAGTCCTGTGTGACAGGTCGTGGTTTTACTCCCTTGAGCAAGGAGGTTTCCACGTAAAATCATTGTGCCTGATTTTCTTTGTGTTATTCATTTTCTGCACTTTATTCTGTCAGGGACCTGGTCCCGTGAACACTGGTGGACGTATACATCTCATCAATTGGTATCATAGCTTGGGCTCTCTATCTGGTTAACACCAAGAGAGAGATTCCTGAATGAAATGATGACACCAGTGAGCATGCAAAGAAGTCAGTCTCCCACAAGACCTCCTCTTCTTGATGGTCAGTTCTATAGATATTAAAAGATTCAAATGAGAGACTATTTCATAGCTGAGGACATTGAAGTATGGGACGTCATATGTAAAGGTCCTTATGTACCAACTATGGACGTTAAAGATGGAGAGGTCACAAGAGTCAATCCCAAAACTTGACAACAATATAATGACTCTAACAAATCATTAGTCCAGAAAAATCACAAAGCAAGGAAGCTACTGATGTGTGGCCTTAGTGTAAATGAATACGATCTAATCTCATCTTGTGAATCAACCAAGGAAATCTGGGATCTGTTGAGAACAACTTATGAGGGCACTAAGGAAATAAGAAAATCTAAGCTAGATCTCTTTACTACTCAGTTTGAAGGTGAACCCATTCATGAAATGCGCACCAGATTCTCCACCATTACAGATGAGCTCATGTTCCTTGAAGAACCAGTCCCTATTGTCAACCAAGTCTCTAAGATATTGGAAATTCTTCCTAGATCTTGTACAAATGATTTTGTGACTGGAAATGAGACAAGAGAACCTGATGTAATGACGTTGTATACACTATTTGACCATCTTCAAGTTCATAAGATGCACAAAAAAGGGGAGGGTCTCTTTTTCAAGGGCAAAGACAAGAGGACAGATCAGATTGATGAGGCCGATCAGAAGAAAGAAAATCATGACAAGGATACCAGCTCAAGTAAAGTGTGTGGCAAATGCGATCTACCAGGTCACTCCATTGGAAACTGTCCCATGCACAAAGCTGAGCACATGGAATTTGTCAAGACTAAAGAAGGTAAAGACAAAGAGGGGGACCAGGTCCGTGACAAGCTAAGCAGAAAAGAGCCTTTTTCCAGGCAATGAAGAAGGATGTGGCTGCATGGGAAAATTCCTTAAGTGATTCAGATGATTCTGAGCACTCTAATAATGCTTTCATGGGAAAGTCAGATGAGAAGGATGCTGATGAAAAGGTAACCCTATCATATTTCAAGTAAAACTTGAATACCTTTTCTACAAGTAAATTGAGAGAGCTAGATGTTTTATTAGTTGATGTGATAAGTAAGCTAACAAGTGGGGATGATATCATGAACAATAGCCTAAACATCTATCAAGATGGAAAAATTGCTTTAGTTGCCTAAATATCTGATATTGAAATCAAATGATTGTTCTAGAAGTTGAAAATCTAGAACAAAAGGAAATGATAAAAGGGGTAACTACTACAATTTTTAAAGAAAAAAAACAATGTAAACAGCTTGCAGCTGGAGCTTGAAAATAAGTTGCATACTGCTGAAATGAAGATGAAATTGGCTTTGGATAGAAATCTTGAGTTATAGAGGGACTTGGTCCGTGTAAAAGAGGAACTTGAAAAATCCCTCAAAATGACCAATTCCTCTAAGATCCTTACAAATTTAATTGGTCAAGAAAACAACAATAGAAGAGAGCTGGGCTGTAAAAAGATAGATCCCCCGTAGAATTCTCACAAAAAATCTGTTTCTGATACTGATAATCTGCTGTGTGTGCATTGTGGTCGAGATGGACATCTTAAAAAAGATTGTCCTATTCTGAAAAAATATGGAGAAAGTTCGTCAAACTATCCCCCAACATAGAAATAGACTAAAGAAGGGACTTGGTCCTACTTATGGTTCTAAGTTGAAGAAAACCAGTCTGCCTCACTGGACAAAAGACGTTCTTATCACTCTGTTATCTGCTTACTGGGAACTCCATCTCAAATGGGTTCCCAAGGCTAACAAGTGATTTGCTATGCAAGTGAGAGGAAATAGTAACAATCAGTGGTGGTTCATGAATAACGGATGCTCAAAGCACATGACTGGGAAAACTGAAAACTTCCTCTCTCTCAAGACACTTCAATGTGGAGGTGTCTCTTTTGGCAATGGCAAGAAATGGTACAGTCTTGGTGTAGGAAGGACTTAAAAATCTGTGGAACACTCCATTAAAGTTGTGTACTATATCAATGGTTGAAGTACAATTTTTCAAGTGTTTCACAGATTTGTGATGAACAAAAATGAAGTCAAGTTCTTGTCATATAAATGTGTGGTCACCAACTTTCTCTCTCGGGTGATGGTCTTGACAGAAAAGAAATGAAAGAATATGTATATTATGGATCTGAATACTGCTCATGGTGACTGTCTAACTTGCCTTAGTGCTCAAGGTAAGAATGTTGAGGCATGACACAAGAGACGTGCTCATGTGATTGCCTCTCTACTGCACAAACTTTTGTCAAGGGACCTGGTCCTCGGTTTGCTCAATTTGCAGATGACAAAGTTTGTGATTCGTGTGTTAAAATGAAGCATATCAGACCATCCTTCAAGTGGAATATGCAGGTTGTTAATCTTTCAAAGAACTTTCGAGCTGAAATGGTGAATAATACATGTTTTGTGACCAAAATGATGATATTGAGAAGTGTAATCTTAATGATGTTGAAAGAGTATTTGTGGGATACTCTTCCTCTAGCAAGGCTTATCCGGTGTATAAAAATGTGTGCATTGAAAAAGATGTTCATGTGATTTTTATGAGTCTTGAAGAAATGAGAAGTAAGTTTCAAAACAAAAAAGATTCTGAGATGGAAGAGATGTTTCAGATTCAGAGAGATGATCTAAACAGTGAGCTTGCTGAAGAACATCCTCTTCATGAATCCAGCAACTCCAAAGAAACTGATGCAGATGATGAACCTAATGAGGGACCTGGTCCTGTAGACAGTGCTGAACAAAAATGATGCAATTCAAACTAATAATGTGAATTCTGAAGGTAAGAACGAAGAAGCCGATCAAGCTCAATTTGAAAGAAGCAAAGTATGACACTCGGTTCCCAAACAAGTTGATAGGTTGTCCAAGTTCCTCTTCAACAATGACTTCAAAAGCGGTAAAATTGTCAAAAACCCTCCTTTTGAAATCACAAGGAAAGGAATTGTTGATCAGTCAAGTGTATATCGATGATGTCATCTTTGGAGCAACTTTTTGAATTGTTGTGTGAAGAGTTTGCGACATTCATGGGTAGTGAGTTCTAAATGAGCATGATAGGAGATTTCTTCTTGGAGCTATAGATTCAGTAAGCCTCTAAAGGTACCCTCAGTTGTCCAGAAAATTACATCAATGAGCTGCTCAAATGGCTTAACATACTTGAAGTCAAGACAATGATAAAGAGGGGTAATATCATCATGAAGTTTTGTAAAATGGAAGATCAAGTGGCTGACATCTTCACTGAAGGCCTAAGTAAGGACCAGTTGTATACTCTCATAGGAACTTAGCTACAGAGAAGAAGATAGCACAACGTTCAATTGATGTCTGATCAAAGACAGGGATCTGGTACCAGTTCAAAGAAGCTGCTGAAAAAAGTTTCATGTTATGGACGTCTAGACAATTCATACTCTCATGGGCACTAACTTGAAGCTGGATCGTATGAACTTGGTTCATAGACTTCATTCTTGTACAAATGAATCACTTTTGAGGGCTGCTAAGAGATTCGAAGACACTTGAAGAAAATAGGGACCTGGTTCTATTCTGTCCATCAGGAGACTTTTTGATTAGGAGGAACATGTGATGCTGATTTTGCTGGGTATCGAGTTGATACAAAGAGTACCGCAGGAGTGACTTATGTTAAAGTCTAATCTCTCACTCATGGGGAACTAAAAGGCAAGATTCAATTGCTCTTTCAACAACTGAGGCAGAGAATGTAGCAAGTGCAACTTGATGTGATCAACTCTTGTAGGGTATAAGTAGCAGCTTGAAGCTCTTAAAAGACCTAGCTAAGATAATCAAACTGAAGTTCGAAATGCTGAAACATTTCTGAATAGATCCTGCCTGAATCAATCAACTCTCTCATGATTATGCAAAGGGTGCATATAGCCTTGTTTTTTAGTTATGTATGTTTTAGCAAGTTCAGTCTCATACCTTTTGTAGGTATACACACATGGCAAAAGCGCTGAAAGAAAAAAGGAGATCAGGATAGATCAAGGCAACCAAGAAGGACCTGGTCCTTTCTCGAAGGTTAGCACTCTTAACATTGCATTTTGAATTATGCATAAGAACCGTTGCAATTGCCACATGTCTGTCATTCAGGTATCTGACCGTTGTCCCTTCTTTTGAATACTAAAATGACACTTTCCTTCATATAATACACCCTTTCACTTCCTTTATACTCCATATTTCTTTTCAAATCTCTTTCAAAAATTTGAAATTTTCAAAACCCTCTTTTCTCCTCTCTCAAAAACACTTCAAATGGTAAACCCTTTGCTTTTACTAGAGAATTTTTTGATGAAGATGTTTTTAAGTGTAAAGAGAGACCAGGTCCACCAAGCAAAAGGAAGAAGTGGAAAAAATGGTGTTCAAAAGGGGAGAAGTTGATATTCTGAGAACTCAAGTATTCTGTATAGAAGGGTGTCTGATTCAAAAAAAAATGAAATTCTCTTTTTGGTTCCTCAATTATTGATCTATTCATCTCGAAGGCCTTGAATAAGTTTGATTTTACCCATCTTTCTATTATGTGAAACTCAGGCTAGTGTTGGAACTATGATAATTGATCTTGCTAACAGGAATACTGAAATGGTTTGCCTAAAGGCTCGGCTTCTGAAACAACACTATCAGAGGGAACAGGTTGAAAAAAAAAACAAAAAAAAACTGGCAGCCCTAAAGGTTCAACATGAAGCCTAGGCAGCAAAGCATGCTGAACTTTAAGAGAAGATTATGAAAAATCATGCTAAGGGATATGATCCACTAATTCTAGTCTATAAATCCCTTGCTTCTAAGTCAGCCCCTCTCTTCCTAAACTCGTGTCAGTCCTCCTTGTTTTCTATCGAAACTCAGTGGGCATTATTTTGGTTCTCATTCAAAAAAATATGTGCAATGCTTTGATTGTTGGTCTTTTGTTTATGAATGAAAAAATGCCTTGTTTCTACTGACTTGTCTCATTACTTTATGCATTCTTACTCATGCTCAGTGTTGCCCAAGTGGCGATGAATTTGCTTGAACTTCATTTTTGCCAACTTGGTTTACTGCTTTAACCCTTTTTTATGATGTCAAAAAGGGAAAAATTGTTAAGGTATGAGATCAATGATGTTAGCTACTTTGAAGAAGACATGGTCATGCCAATAGGGGGAATCAATGCTAGATAATTGAATGGTACATGATCATGCTGATAGGGTGAAGAAGTTGAACAAGTTTGTCATCATCAAAAAGGGAGAAAATGTTATTTTGATGTTTCGATGATTTTACAAACTTCGGGGATGATGAAACTCCAGTTACTCGAAGAGTTCTTATTGATAGGAGGAACTGGTGAATAAGTCTGTTATCATCAAAAAGGGGGAAAATTGTAGTTTGGAGCTGATATTAAGTTTTGATGATTTAACAAACTTAGGGATCCAACAAGGAACCAGATTTTTGTTATTGGGACTCCTGACAGTGAAATGAATGAATAAACTCAGTGTGAGGAATATTTGTGTGTCATCATCAAAAAGGGGGAAAATGTTATATTCTAGGTGTTTTGATGATCCTTACAAATGCAGGGACCTGGTCCCTGGCAGAGTGCTCTCGTCTAGATTCAAACGGGGTATAGATGTAAAGCTGTCACGTCAGGTGGTAGGTGAAAAGTGCAGTGTACTGCACCAATAGAAAGAGTGGACGAGACTGTTTGTTTCAGTCGCTCGCAAATGCAGGGACCTGGTCCCCGAAAGAGTTCTCTCCTTCAGATGCATAATGGGGTACAACTGTAAAGCTGTCCTGTCAGTGGTTGGTGAGGCGCCAGCATACTGAACCAATTAGAATGGACGAGGGTGTTTGTCCAACGAGTAATAACTCTTTATGGTTGATATTTTCAACATGACAAACACCATATTAAATTCATTCATTCAAAGGAGGAAGTTAGCCAACAGTTCTTTCAAGAACTCACAAAGAACATTGCGAGGGACCTGGTCCCTGCAAGATTGGTTACATGAAAGGTGACAAGATAGCTGTCAGAAAAGCTTCCACTTCTGATGTGGTAGGTGCACAACTTTTCTAAACAGCAGGCCTTCAGCCAATAGGGTCGTCTCAATGAGTTTGTGTTGATTTTATATAATCTCTTTCCAAACTACACAAACTTAAGATTTGGCAAATTAAAACTCAAAAGCTTAAAAGAGAAGGCCATTTTCAAGGAAGAACTAAAGCACAAGAACACATACAGCAAGGACCTGATCAAATAAGAAGTGCTTTCCGTACCTGCTACTGTTCTTGAATGTTTGTATTGAGCTTAACTTGCAGGATTCGTTTCACTCTTGTTGGAAATGTTTCAAACTTTGTTTGAGTCTTGTAAGAGCATAGTTAGAGGTAACTTTGTGTCTTACAGTCAAAAGTCTATATTATTCAGTGAGGGTTAGTATAGTAGGCAATGGATGCATTGCTTTGGCTCATTAAGTAATAGGTTGTATTACTTAGTTTAGAGATTAGGAGGTTAATCTCTATGTGTGGTTGTAAACTGGTTTTTACTTTTGCTTTGAGAATATTAGTGAAAACAAGTCATGATTTTACTCCCTTGAGCAAAGAGGTTTCCACGTAAAATCATTGTGCCTGATTTACTTTGTGTTATTCATTTTCTGCACTTTATTCTGTCAGGGACCTGGTCCCGTGAACACTGGTGGACGCGTACATTTCATCAATAGTTTGGTTGCAGGATCAATGATGTTTCTTAGGTGAAGACGAATATGATATCCGACAACTTCTAACTTTCTTTCCTTATGGTGAGAATTGTGTCTTATTATTTTGAGTCTTGTAATCTCTTAGAAGCTCTTGTAGTTTTTTAGACTAGTTCGTTAGGAGAGTTCGGTGTAATTATTGACAAAAGTACTATATTTTAACTGAGTTGATTAATTATGTACTTACAAGAGGGTGTTAGCTTATATTTTGTTCACTTCCGCTTTCCATGTTCCAGTTTGGGGTTAGGGTTCTCCTATCTAGATATTGGAGTAGGTGCCTACACGGGCCGATGGATTGAGTTATGACACATGACAAGTAAAAGTGTATAATACTCAACTTTTGCTACTCTAATTGTGTTGCTAACTTCTATAATTACTTATTCAGTGGTGCTATAACTTGCATTCAATGTAATTCTATATGACGTAGAATTTAGGTAGATATAATGCAAATTAGAAGGGAAAACAAGAACAAAACAAGCTGAAAGCCAAGTCGAATTGCCGCTTGAATTTGCATAAGCTAAGACATAGATATGAATAAACTAAAACTAATTAAGTATTACATTACATAGCTAGAAAAGCAACTAAATAAGCATAAGTTGGATAATCTTTTTTTGGTCAGTAGAAGATTAGATTCATAATTAAAGTTGTTACAGATTCATCAATAAGAAATGCCAGTCTTCTTAATCCAGCTATCTTGATCAATGAAGATATTAGGAGCATATTTTTCAGCTTCCTGGGGTGAAATGCTTCTCTTATAACCAGCCCATTTAACCCTTTTGTCAGTATTTGCTCCTGGTCCCCTGTTCTGATACTCTGCATAATACAGAGTGTTTAGAGCAAAGTTACCATTCCATGGGGCCCATCCTTCAGGATCAATGAACGCGTCTATCTGAGTTTGCATTATAATTGTCCTGGAATACTCCTTCCATGGTCGTCCAAGATAGGCTTTGATTGGTGGCTGGGTGCTAGTGAATGCTGGCTCAGCCCTGATTTCACAGTTCCTCATAACGATTGCACCGACCCCACGATGGTCTTTTCTACCTTGAGCAGTGACCATACAAGCTTGGTTGTTACCTGGTTTCCTTACAATCATCTTACAGTTTTGGAACACGGCAGATGCATCGCCAAAGATAAAGTCGATGGTTCCTGAGATGGAACAATCTTTGTAGAATTGTCTGTAGGAATGTGTATATAGAGTGTCTTGGTATCCATCAATGTTGCAGTTGTAGAAAACTGCCTTGTCTGCTGATACACGGAGTGCAACAGCTTGGTGCTTCATTGCTCCTGCTGTGTTCTCAAACCCGATATCCCTTGCTACGAAACCATCTCCGTTCACGGCTGCATTGACATTTTAAGAGAAAGATTTTAACTTTTGTACACGCTAGACGTCATTTAAACTCATTAATTCACGAAATTGAATGATCTGACTTACCAACGGTGGCGGTATGGAAAGTGGCAGTGCCATCAGCATAGTTCTTGTTGCCAGTAATCTTGGTCTTGGTTGGGCCTTCGCCAATAAACACAACATTTGTCACCCCTCTTGGGACATCGACAATCTCCTTATATTCACCTGCCTTGATTAAGATGACATAGGGTTGAATGTTCTTTGGGGGCACACCTTTAAGGGCTTCTTTGATGGTCTTGAATTGTCCACTACCATCTAGAGCAACCACGACATTAGGCTTGGTACTTGAAACTTGAAGAAGCCTACGAGAACCATCTTCAACGAATGATGTGTAGTCATTTGCCAATAACCGGCGGCTAATACCAGGGATGTTCATGCTAGTAAGCATGTCACCAAAGCTAGTAATCATGGCAAGACCATTGCTAGTAAGCTCCCCTGCAGTCTTTAACAATTTCTTCATTTTCTCACCAGTGTCAACACTTGTGTTCTGGAAAGCATCTAAGCAAGTTTCTTGATAAGTAATCGAAGCACTGATCCATGTTTTTAGATCATCAGTATAATCCTTGATATTGTTGATATCAAAGTTGCCAACTTTATCGAACGATCTTCTTAGATCATCAATAGACACATCAAGAAGACCTACACAAGTATGTAGAGCCTCTTTGGTTCTAGGATCATTGGCTGCATCCTTGATCAAGTCAGTATTTTTTATGGCAATTTTTATGTCAGTTATGGTTGATTCAAATGCAACTTTTATAAGTTCCTTTGGGTCACTAGTGTTCTTGGCTGATGCAAGACTCTTCTCACAAGCTTCTTTGTAATCAGTAGGTTGACATATTGCTTTAACAGATTTTGTAGAGGTTGAAATACCACCATTGCTAGCACCATCACCACCACCACTTGATGGATCGCTCGCGTTCTTTTTGGTAATGGTGACACATGCTGCAACAACACAAGCCACCACAAGCATTGAGGCAAAGCCACCAATGACTAGTTTTTTAGCCATAATATTTTGATTTTTTTTTTTATAATTTTATGTATTTTTCCCAAAGTAAAAAAATGTTTTTGTATAGTTAAATTGATAGAGAGCTTTTGGGGATTTCTTATTAGAGAGGGTACATGCCCCTTGGCTCTGAAAGATGTATTTCCTATAAAATGGAGAAACTATTTATAGTGTTGGTTTCTGTTGAATATGTGAGGATATGAAATGGTCTAAGAAAAAGAGGAGGCTGTTAGTGTTTCCCTTTTTTACCTTTGTTTTGTCCTACAATTAAGGTTTGCTAAATATAATGTAATTTTGATGTTCAATTCAATTCCTGCCTGTTTCAAACTAGTGAATAATATGGACTGATTTATCCTTTCACTATCACAATTTATAATTACTCTAATTTAAAAAATAAGTGATGGATACATCATCAATGGGAATATCTTGTTAACTCTAGGAACAATAACTGGCATTAGTATTAGATGACAAGTTTTCGATCTTAATGCAGGTAAGGCATATCTAAATCATCTTTTTTTAATTACTATATCGCGTATAAGGGGAATAAAACCCCTCTACAGTTGGCGGCAGTTGTATAATATACTACTTTGATCTAACAACTTCAAATAAGTAAGTTTTGTCTTGCCCTCTCCTTGCCGTCAAGTGGTTGAACGTCTCCTTTTTCTTATGAGTTAGATAGGTTTGAAAGTCTCTCATTTTTTGATATACTAGTTTACGGCACGTGTGTATCGTATATATAGTATATGATATTGTAAAATAGAATTAATAGTTACTAAATTAAAGCTTTTTATTAAATAATTATAATTGAACAAACATAGGACAAGTGTTTTTAAATTATTAATACATATTGTCATAGAGTTACTTGTATTTTGAGATCAAAATGACCCGATATCATTAAAACATTTCAAATACATTCAAAGGTTAAATATGGACGAAAGTGACGTTTCTTTAATAATATTATTTCTTACTTCACTCAATTTTGTAAACAAATCTAACCAACAAAATAGAAAAAAAATATCCATTCAAAAAACGTCACCAATAGCCTTTCCTCTTGAGGTTATGAGCATAAATGATGTACACCATTTAAGTACAAATTATCTTAAATATTCATACTTGTAATTTAGTATGCACATGACACTAATAAGGATTACCATACGTATTTCAATATTTTATCTTTATATGTAATATATCTTTTACAAAATATTATTACTCTATTAATATTTCAGTAAGGCTATATATCATAGAGAGGTAATTTTACCAAAAAAGTGTACTTAGTTGTTATCATGAATGATGATTATATATACTTCAGTAGAATAATTTAATTTTAATATATGAATAACATCACCTATGGTGAACAATATTTTATTTCATTAAGTTTCTACCTTATCTTTGTGGAATTGTAGTCTTCTCCTTTACATATCATATAGTTGTTGTCTAATGAAAGTATCTAGTATCTTATAAAAGTAGTATCAATCATGATATAAAATATTTAAATTTTTCAATAATAAAAATTAATAGATGAATAAAATGTAAAGTATTATTTATAGAATCATTAATTTGATTTAAGATCATTTTATGATCAATCACTATTTTCTTATCTATATTTATATAGCTAGTAAAGAAAAATTATATGGAACAATACATAGCCATTGAAGAAGGAAGATGAAAATATATGTTTATTCTATATTCACTCTAGTGTTCCATTTGATTTAAATCTCTTGCCACCAACACTTTACTTTCTCCATTCATTTTTACGTACATATCTATTAAAAAATAATTATTATCATGACTATGTTATCATATTATAATTAAAAGTGAAAATCTTTTTTTTGAATAGTGAATTTAACATCAAAACTAATAATTCAATGGACTATGTTGATACCCATTGTTTTAGAAAAATTAGGAAGAAACTCCTTCGTTTGAGGGAAAAGAATAAAGAATAAAAAATAAAAAAAACAAAGAGGAAATATCTTACCCAAATCATATGCCTTTTTTCATATCTGTTTAATATTATAGTCTCTCCCACAACTTTTCGTCACTATTAACTCATGTAAATGGTAAGAAAAAATACGAGTGTGAATTACTGAATGATTTGCTACAATTTATTTTTTCACCAACTTTTTTCTTATGAGGTACCTTGAATTTCGTTGAATTTCGAACTTGATCAATTTTTGCAAATAACACTTGAGATTTTTTAAGAAGAAGAAGAAGAGTAGAGAACTTAAAGAAATTGTAGTTTAAAAGTATGAGGAAACCCCTCTTTTTATAGCTACCAAATAGTAGTGTGAATAGGTGTTAATTGTGCCTTATCAGAAAAGTCACAACCTTTCGAAAAAGTCGCTACTTATCAGAAAAGTCACAACTCATCAGAAAAGGCACAACCTTTTAGAAAAGTAATAACCCTTAGAAAAAATCACAACTCTTCGAAAAAGTCACAACTCATTGAAAAAGTCACAATCCTCTAATTTGAAAAGGTATCTACTTTCAACATAATAAAATTAATTAAATTAATGAATAAAATAAATTGAGTATTTTAAATTAGGGAAATTATAATAATTCAACATTCAAGTTTAGAAGTTCATGCTTTTAAGGTAGTATAAATAATAGGGAAAAAGGACAAATATACCCCCAAACTATTACAAATGGTATGTTAATACCCTTCGTTATACTTTAGGGTTGTATATACCCTTACCGTTACTTTTTTGGGCTGTATATACCCTTAAAACTAACGGACGGACACATGGCTTCATCTTAACCATTTACTCGATTTTATTTGTTTATTTACCTAAAATTAAAAGATCCACCCATTTTTCATAATTTACCCACCCATGACCCAAATTAAAACACCATGACATTTAAAATTAAAATAAAAAACAAAGAGCCCTCCTCCATTAAAACATAACCCAAAACCTTTTAAATCAAACAAAAGACAAAATTGTTCTTCACTGCATTTTCATTTGAAGCTCTTTCAAATCACATTAAAACAAAGACAAAGTAGCATGTGCTTTCATTGAAAAACAAGAGACCCATTTTAATTTGTTGTTGAATGGGGTCGGAAATACTACCACCATTGATGGACAAAGCTTCAAGAAAAGTGGGTTTGCAATCAAATAAGAAAATTTGAACTTAAATTGATTAGTTGTTGTTGAAACGGGTTAAAAATACTACCACCATTGACGGATAAAGCTTCAAGCTTTAAATTGGGTTTTCATTTTTCTTGAGTTCCGCCATTAATGGCGAGCTCCAAGCTCTAACAAAATCGAAGTTTGATAAAATCAGTAAACAATACAGTCAACAACAAATAGATTCCAACGACGGAGAAAAAACCAACAAACCAACAACGAGCTTCATCTCCAGCCAAGTGAATTGAACCAAGTGCACCATATTTTTGTGGTTGTTGTTGGAAAGTTTTTTATTTTAATTTTTCACATGATTGAAAATATTCTTACAATCTGTTTGTGTTGTTGAAAGAGGTTGATTAATTGTTGAAAGAGGTTGATTAATTGTTGTTGTTTGAAACTTTAAGAAGGATGCATTGAGTTTATTCCAGATGAAGTTTTTTTTATTTCTGCTTTTTTTTTTTTTTTTTTTTTATAAGCAAGGAATATTTCCTTATAAAAAAGATGAAGGGTTATTTGGTTGTGGGTCGGGTTTATGGGGCCGGTCGTTAGTTTATGGGTTGAAAATAATGGTCATATGGGTAGTTGATTAGGATTATGACACTTGAAAAGAATGAGGGGGTCGTTAGTGAGAGGGGCATGTGTGTACCGATAATTGGACGGCAAGGGCTGAGATGGACCCAAAGTATAACGGAGGGCATAGACGTACCATTTAGTAAAGTTCGGGGGTAAATTCATCCTTTTTCCCTAAATAATAAGGTAAGCTTATGAAGCTCTTAGCTTTAATTAGTTTGTGCATAGGAGCACGTTTTCATTTTCCCCTTGACCTTAATTACACAAAACTTTCATGAATAGGAATTTCCTATTAGCAATCTTTTCTTTTTATCACCTCACGTCGTTCTAGAAATCTAATCTCACCGAGCCACTCCACGCTTATTTGTTCACCTGAAATGCATAACTCTTTTTTTTTAATGAATAGATAGAGCCATGATACATTTGACATATTGTAAAGGTAAATAGACTATTTTCGTCCTCTTTTCAGTGTATGCATGAGGATCTATGTTAATGTTTTGGAAAGGGGATGTTCGTCTTATGTAATAAATAAATAAACTCACGATACAGAATAATATATATTCTTACCCATAAACATAAGTAAGATTTAATTCATAGTTGGTCAATCCTCCAAGATAGGGTTTCTCTTTATTCATGAATGTGTAAGGAAATCCCAATACTATTACTATAGGGGTTGTTTGGTAAGATGCATTTGAAAAATAACGCATGCATTAACTCTGTGTACTATAATACTTTGTTTGGTACACTTTTTTCAACCTAAGTATAACTAATGCAAGCATTATTTATACACTCTATTTGGTATTATGTTATGCATGACTAATACATTAAAGGATCGTTTGGTAGAGTGTATAAGAACAATGCAAAATAGGGTGCATTAGTAGTGCTTGCATTAGTAGTGCTTGCATTAGTAGTGCTTGCATTAGTAGTGCTTGCATTAGTAGTGCTTGCATTAGTAATGCGTGCATTAGTTATGCAAGTAATATTTCTTATACATTGTTTTGTTTGATGTATTAGAAATAACAAATCTTGCATAATTACTATTAAAAAATATATGTTTACAAAAATACCCTTCACACTTTATTTATTTGTACACTTCCTTTGCAAGAAAGTTCTTTGCTAAAACATCAAAAAAGATTTCTTTGCTAAAACATCATTAACTCTTCATCTTTTTTTTTTTTTTTAAAAAAAATAAATAGTATTAAATAGTTGTACTATTGCATCAAAATATTTTTGTGAAAGTTGGCAAATAATATTTTTTTTATCAAATTTATTGTCACAATAGTAATTTTTTTTTATTAAATTATATTGAAATTAGATTTTTTTAAAAAAAAGATACTTAAAAGGCCATAAAGTCTATTAAGACACCAACAAATTAAAAGACACCGAAAAGTAAATAAAAATAAAAATAAAAACTTATGACAACAAAGAAAATGAAAAGGCTTTAAGGGTAGTTTTGTAATTATTTGATCTAATGCAAGTGTTAAAATGCTATGTATTACTAATACCTAGAATTCCTTGGTATGAGTAATACACAACTTAATACACAATAGAGTGTATAACTAATGCTTGCATTAGTTATACATGACATGAAAAAGTGTACCAAACAAGGTACTACTAATACACACACCTAATGCATGCATTATATTTCCTAATACACTCTACCAAACGACCCCTAAAAACCATGTTATTATCAATGCAAGGGGCTTTAATGAATGCATTAACGTGGTTAAAAATATAATTGTCCCTCAAAACCTTTTCCACCATATTTGTGGAGAGTATTTTGTAAACAAATATTTTTTTAGAAGTTATGCAATACATGTTGTTTTTAATAGATCAAATATTGTATAAGAAACACTCTCAGCATAACTAATGCAAACATAATTAAACACCAACATTACTAACACATCATATTCAATATTATTCATATACTCACTACCACACAACCCTTAATACTTTATTTGATACATTTTTTCAACCTACACATTAATTATACTCTCTTATTTAATATTATCCTATGTATAACTAATACATGAAAAAACATGGTATTAGCATGCAAGGAGTTTATGTATATATTAGCAATATTAATAAGAGCAACTTACAAAATTGACTAGTTTTAGTTAGATTAGAATATCTATAAGTATTATATTTACCCAAATTAAATAGCTATAGTTTCTGTGTAAAACTCGTTGTATATAAAGTATTTATAGTGTTTTTTTAAAAGATACAATGATACAATTTTAAATATAATGCACTAAATAAGGGGTTTTATGTTATTATAAATATACACTAAAATAGAAAAAATAACTAATAATCACTTAGTAGGACTTGATTGGATATGACAAAACTCCAACTACTCTATTTTTTAAAATTATGCCGAGTAACCTCTTTTCTAAAATAAGTGAGAATTTAGATGAATATTTTTGTAGATATTATACAGTAAAATAAGAAAAATGATTAATATTAGGATTTGACCGGATATGACAAAATTCCAACTGGCACCTCTCTGTATTTCAAAATTATATCGAGTAACTTCTTTTATAGAATTACTGATGATACTAAAATCAGAGTATTGTATTATTGAAATATTGTTTGAAATTTGGAAATGGAAATTGATGAAAATAAAAGGATTAATAGTTACAGAATCTGTTGCAGAGAAGCTACATTTTTGGTAACTCCATAATTTTTGTTCCATATTATATACATGACTTCAAATTAGTGAAAAGGATCCCAAGGCCAGTTTGTTGTGGTATTGAAGTGGCTATCTTGTGTGTTCCAAGAATTAGACTGTAACTGACCAGGAACTCCATCTTCATTTTCTTTCCTACTGTTCAAGTTTCTCGATGTAATCGCTTCATTCGAATAGCCATACCTTACCTTGCCTATATTCATTGAAATTTTGTGGTATGTTGAACATCGACTCTGAACTGTTTTGACCAACCCTGAAAAATATTATTAACAATATGAGATGAGTTATATATATTCATGAGGATTACTAATTAATGTATTGATGATAATTTGGAGAATAAATTAAAGAGAGAAAACATGCATGACTCTGTGATCCTTGATTATTGTTTGGCTGAATTGTTTCATTCCCAAATGGTTGGTATCTTGTGCTTGTCCTATTAGGTGACCTTCTTATAGGACCTCCATTGCTACTGCTAAACCAAAACAACAGCAACAAAGTTTACTTACATCTAAGAATTGATTAAAGAAAAGTTTGAAAATTATTATCTAAATAAAAACAAAACATATATATATTTTTTTTTTAAAAAAAGAGGGCAAGGAAAATAAACCTTGTACTTTGTGGGAATTCATTATCCAAGGAACTCAAAATTCCATTTTCTTGACCAACCATAAACTTAGACTTGATCAAGTGACTTTCTAGTTTCTCCAAAGTTAGAATATGTGACATCTTATGGCTTTCTTCTTCTTTCCAAGAATCAGTTGATGTTCTCAAAGGTTGATCAATCAAGAACTTTGATTTCAATGACGCTTCTCTCTCGAATTTCTCCAAAATTGGGATTTTTGGCAGAGTTTGTTGGAGGATCATGTCATTTGTAGTTTCACCTTGTTTGTCCATAACAATAGGCATAGGGATAAAGGTTTTAGAATTTTCTTGATTTATCGCATTAGTACGTGCTTGTTCCTCCATCTTCTTGCAACATGGACACATTTTTCGATCCCATGGAATATATGTACGATAATGAATAGTCATCATCGTCATCAAGGGTAATAGGATAAGCTATACTCGAAAAATTCTTATCCGTTGATGAATTACTAGAGATGTTGGTAGTGGTCATAGGCTGCTGTTCCTCAGGAACAACATTAGGTAATTCTGAAATAATGGTGGTGTTCACTGTTATCTCTTGTATTTAAATTAGCAAACCAGAAATAATAAAAGATGAAAAGAAAATCACAAAGAACTATCCGAGTCCACAGAACCCACTGTGTGTCCTTAAGAAATTTAATCCCCTCAAGTACCCGAGGTTGCAGATTAATTCCTCCCAAGATAAAACGGATTAACCATTAAAGAAGTAGCGGTACCTCAAACTTCGATAATTTCAACGAACTCAAAATGACAGCAACGAATCACACACACAGACACTATCGATAGATTTTGTTTTGTAAGAAATGTATGCAAAAGAAGGGAAGAATTCGATGCAGAAAAAATGAGAGAAAACCTCTCTATTTATAGCCAACAAAGGGTAAAGGTCACAACCTTTCAGAAAGAAGACAACCTTTCAGAAAGAAAACAACCTTTCAGAAAGGTCACAACACTTTGGAAAATGCATAACTTTTCAAACGGTCACAACTCTTCGGGAGAGTTCACAACCCTTCATTTCCTGTTCACACCTTTAAAACCCAACATTCACATGATGCTCTTGAGTCATATCAAATATTTTTGACAACTCTGCTTCGTCACCAAAATCAAATTCATTAGCCCATGTTATAGTAGACGAATAAAGATCTTGATCATCAATAATATCTATGCAACTATTTGGAGCTTCATCCATGTTTACTAGTCTGTATAAAATTTTCCATTGTGGACTTACTTATATAATAAGACACTTATTATTTTAATTTATGTGCATTCCATATTTGTGAAATTTTAAAATTAACATATCTAGATGGGATCGTTGACTGATCTTTTTTTTTTGTAGATATTAAAACCAAAATAGGAAAAATAACTAATAATCACTTGGTAGGACTTGATTGGATATGACAAAACTCCAATCTGTATTTCAAAATTATGTCGAGTAATTACTTCTTTTCTTAAATAAGTGATGATTTCTAAATGATTTTTCTGTAGATATTATATACTAAAATAGGAAAAATAACTATTAATCACTTAGTAGGATTTGACTGGATATGACAAACCTCCAACAGACACCTCTCTGTATTTCAAAATTATGTTGAGTAACCTCTTTTCTCGAATAAATGATGAAACTAAAATCTGAGTATTCGATTAAAATATTACTATTTGAAATTTATACAGATTTGGAAAAAATCTGAATACTATATTAAATTTATTATTTAAAATTTTATATAGATTATGGTAGAGACTTTGATCTATCAATGAAAAATTATGTGCTCGAGAAAAAATGCGGCATAAATGTGATTTTTTATGTCATGTGTATTGCAAAATTGATCAGATAATAACGACATATTTAAGTCGATTCTGTAACAAATGGATGTCAACAAGAAAGAACTATTTTAATTTTTTACACTCAATAAAACATATTACTATTCGAAAATCTTAGTAGTCTAGTTGGCTTACTACCCGTTGATGTAATACCACAAATATAATAAATTACAATTGAAAATAAAATGATAAAAATGAATAAGCAACTCTTTAGGTAGAAACGCTGATATCTCGCTTTCTTTAAGGAGATTCAAGCCCACTACGGCATAATCTACACCGATCCAACAGTAATACTCTTGACTTGTCCCCTCCATGATACAACAGCCCAACAATGTCGACAACTCAAGCAACTCTAAGTTAGTTAAAGAGTCCAAAGCTTCACAAAAAGAACACCTTCTTCAACATATAATTACCCTCTTTTGTATAGTGAATATAGTTGAAGACTTAGAATATTTTTCTATATCTCAACTCTCCCTTTCACTACACTAATCTCAATATAAACACAATACAATACTACTCATCTTTTTCACTCTATGTTTTCTTGTATATATCTTGTTATATCTACTTCTACCCAACACAAGGAGGACTACACTATTTATAGGTGATGAATTCTTCCTTACAATGAATAGGAAGATCAATGGGTAGTAAATTTGTCAAATGAATAGCCTAAATGTTACAGAAGTTACAAGACATAAAGATAGAATAATGGGTGAAATGAAGAGTTGGTGGTTACATAAGTTACTAACAACTAATGATCACTTTCTTCCACAACTGATGAGAGTAAAGACGCACAAATGTAATGCCCACCAATAGACATAACATGATACATAATGTGACATATAATATATTTTTATTAATATTAAAATGTCACACCAACAATCCTCCACTCATTTTAATATTAAGATAAGAGAGTTCTTCACAACTTTGTTGAAGGTAGACTATTATGAATAATGAAGGTATGTTCTACATTGAACCTTCACTTAGTAAAACAATAACCTTTAATGCAGAGTCAGTAGTGGTGGTCTCAGACTTGAACTATGACTGCTTAAGGAAAATAAAGTATTATTGCTTACACACAATAATCAAAGTGATTACATAAGTTTTAATAGTCAGCACATTACAACCTTGTGCTATCCCGGTTTCATGAGTGATTTTGAGAACAAGCTCATTCTCATAGCCTACTTTCACACTCACATAGGTGAGATCAGTCAAGGGTGCTCCTATAATTTGACACCCCACTCAAACGAGATACATACTTTCATTAAGAGTTCAAGACTCAACCTCCACAAATCATTATAGGATAAATTCACTCACATCATAGGGATTGAATAAATCTAAGAATAGCACATTTCACAACAAGTCATCATATGATTCGTTCTTCCCATTGAACCTGGTTATAGGATTTCTAGTCCCCAGGTTGGGTTTCCTCATATATAACTTAGAAGTTTTTTAACTTCAATTTCATCCCCCTCGATATGCTTCAGACTCTTTATCTTACTAAGACCTTAGTTTATAAATCTGCAAGATTATCATAAATTTTAACACAATTGATATTGATGGTATACTAGTGTGATCAATATGATCTCACAATATTGTGTTTTCTCCTCATAAGTCTGAATTTATCGTTTTAATAACGATCTTGTACTCTACCATTATATTTGTGCCATTATAAAAAATAATTTCTCAAAATAAAGTGTTTGATATAATAAAATCAATTCACTTGTTGAAGCTTCCTTTTTGTTTTTTTTACTTCAACCCCCCTAATAGAAGACAACAACCCAACAACATTGTACAACTCAAGCAACTCCGGATTAGTTGAAGAGTCCAAAGCTCCACAAAAAGAACATCTTATTCAACATATAATTACCCTCTTTTGTATAGTGAGTTGAAGACTTAGAATATTTTTCTATGTCTCAACTCTCTCTGTCACTACACTAATTTCAATATAAACACAATAAAATACTACTCATCTTTTTCACTCTATATTTTCATGTATATCTCTTGTTATTTCTACTTCTACCCAACACAAGGAAGCTACACTATTTATTGGTGATGAATTCTTCCTTGCAATGAATAGGAAGATAGTGGGTAGTAAATTTGCCAAATGAATGACCCAAATGTTACATACGTTACAAGACATAAAGATAGAATAATGGGTGAAATGAAGATTTTGTGGTAACATAAGTTACTAACAACTAATGACCACTTTTTTTCACAATTGATGAAAGTAAAGAGACACACATGTAATGTCCACCAATAGATATAACATGATACATAATGTGACATATAATATATTTTTATTAATATTAAAATGTCACACCAACACTACCTGAAATTTCACCTTGGTGAGATTTCAATTCCCACTTTACAATTTACTTCCTCATTTTTCCTTCTCTTACTCCCAATTCTTTTAATTAATAAACAAGATAATAGTACTATTCCTCTAAAAAAAAATAGAAAGGAAGTAAGTGCGGATTAACATAATTGGAGGCCTAAAGCGTAATTTTAATTAGAGGCCTAAAATCTAACAAACTTAGTATATATTTTATTTGAAATCTTGTTTATATGTTTAGTTTAGTAAAATACATACATCTTTAATTAAAACTTTTACAGCATATAAGTAGGCTATTTCTCAATTTAGCATATCAGACTTGTGAAGAGTTATGTATTATAATTACCAACAACCATATATCTCAGAGATGTTCCTTTTAAATTATTTCTGTAACTTCATATTAGTTTCATAAATACTATACACATCAAGAAATGATGACTTGGATTCGATAATCCAATGTGCTAAAGCGCGAACTTCGATACCCGAGTGTTGAAAGAGCACCTTTCAAGCTAGTTCTTGCATCAGGTGTCACTACAGTGAAACTCAAAGCTAATTTCATGATAGATGACAAACACTGCATCTTTGCATCGTATATTCAATTCTCCTATAAATATTTCATCACTTGGTTTCCTTCTTGTGAACATCTCCATAATCACGATGGCAAAACTATAAACATCACAGCTTATGGATACTATTCCATCTTATCCATATTTTGCGATCATGGTAAAAGAAAATAAAAAACTTCCTAGTTAGAGAGGAACATGTTAGCAGAAATGTGAAATTAAAGAACAAGGAAGAACAACAATATATAACTTGGTTCGGATCAAAATGATCCTACGTCTACCAAAGAACAACTGCACCAATATTTATTTCACTCTACACAAAACACAAGTGAAATACTACAAGAGAGAGAACATCAAATGCCTTAGAAGATGAGACGGCAAGAGAGATGATGTAATGAAAATGAATTAAGAGCTACCTATTTATAGGAATGAATTCTTCCTATTGATGTCATCCATGACATCACTATGTGTCAAAAATGTCAAGGTTAAACATGTGAAATCATTTTATGGTTTACCTAAATTTCACCTACCAAGATATTATCTTGACTTGTACTAATTATCTTCCTACCAAATCTTCATATTAATTCATCTTCCATTGGGTTTGATTCCACAAGGACTAAACCAACTCTTTCAGTCTCCACCTTGGTTTGCGTTCCAAGCATGCATATAAACAACTCTGGCCAAAACTTCTAATCTTACTGGGCAATCCAATTGTAAGAAACCAAAAGAATCAAACCTTTGTTGAACATACTAGGTTCACCTAGCAGTTGTTCTCTCAGAGTTGCATTAATTAATGCATACTTCCGCCAAGTCCTTGAAGTGTGCAAACTTGGCAAGCGGGACTATCTTGGTCAACATGTCTGCAGCGTTATCATCTGTGATAACCATCTCAACCTTGATAGCTCCATCTTTAATGACATCTCGAATAAAATGAAATCTGACATCAATGTGTTTCGTGCGCTCATGAAATCTTTGATTTTTAATCAAATGAATAGCACTTTGAGTATTACATCTTAGAATTGATTCCAGCTGAACCGAACTCAATTCTGCCACCAAACCTTTCAACCAAATAGATTCTTTCACTGCCTCCGTTGCTGACATATATTCTGCCTCTGTTGTAGACAAAGCGACAATCGACTATAAAGTTGATTTCCAACTAACGGCACTACCGACGAG
This sequence comes from Solanum pinnatisectum, assembly GCA_035578085.1. Lineage (NCBI taxonomy): Eukaryota > Viridiplantae > Streptophyta > Magnoliopsida > Solanales > Solanaceae > Solanum > Solanum pinnatisectum. The sequence continues at coordinate 39,496,474 of CM069076.1, read as the reverse complement.
AGTAAAGATGTATCCAGTTGTGGACCTCCTTCTATCAAGATCCCTTGCATAGTCAGAATCTACATAGCCGAGAACTGAAATACCTTCACTTTTCCTAAAGGTCATACCAACATCAGAATCTCCTTTGAGATATCTCAATATCCACTTCACAGCTTTCCAATGCCTTTTTCCTAGATTTGTTATGTACCTGCTCACCACACTTACAGACTGAGCAATATCTGGATGTGTGTGTAACACCCCAAAAATTTTTTGAGCTAAGACTCGAACTATCCTTCATTGTGAGTTGGATTTTACCGAGGAATTTAAAATTTCTTAAGTGTTAAGGTCACTAGATGTAGCACTTTGAGTTCCAAGAAGAACTAAATTGGAAATAGAAAAATCTGAAATTTTGCAAGTTATGCTTAAGTTATGAGTTTGGGTCAACTTCAAACGACCATAACTCTTAGTACAAAAAAAGTTAGGTGGGTTACGAGATAACTAATGAAAGGTCTTTGAATTATCTTTCCAAAGCCACCAAGTTTGCTAAGTTTTGAGGTCGGATGAGTGAGATATGCCCTTTTGAAGTCAGGCTGTCTAGTTAAGGAAAGTTATCCGAAAATAGTGAGAGGTGTTTTGGTCTTTTCCTTACCAAATCAGATTTAATTCGTTTTTAGTAAGGTTTTAAGGGTCTAATCCTATTAGGTTCAATTTTATAATCCTAATATACACCTAGGGTTTTAGTTGAGAGTTCAAGAAGAGAAAAGAAGAGAAAAGAGGAGAAAATAGCAGAAGATTAAAGCGTTCGTCGAGGTTCTTGAGTTTTGTTGCAGATTTTCGCCATGGGTTTAATCCATAAGAGGTATGTAAGATTCCATAGTGTTGGGTTTGTTTACCCACACACCAATCATGATTTATTCAGTGTAATTTCGTTCTTGAAATTTAAGGATTTAAGTTCTTGATGAGTTCTTGAAAATTGTTCTTGAAGTTTCCTTATTGATTAAGTTTTGATGTAAGATTCTACTTGGGTCAACTTCAAATGACCATATCTCTTATAATATAAAGAGTTACCTGAGCCATAACCTATCCAATTAAAGGTATTTGAATCTAATTTCCAACTCCACCAATTTCGCATCAATCCAATTTCTGAGTAAAAAGTTATGACTATTTTAGTAACCTATATGGTGCTGTTATGAATTAGCCGATGGGAAAACATTAAAAAGGGTTGTTTTTGTTTTTTTACATCCATGAAAACCCTTATCGAATTTCTTGACTAATAAAAGGCTCAAAACAATCAGATTTTTATCTTTTAGTCCATCATTCTCTTCTCTCTCAAACCCTAGGACAAAACCCTAAGAAAAAAAAACTCAAAGTAGAAGACTCCATTCAAGATTCTTTCACTCTTTTTTCAAGATTCTTCTTCAAGGTAAGTCTTTATCCAAGAGTTCAATTCTTTTCAACTCAAATTCCTCCATACAATTATGAATCACCAATGAAAATCATAATTCTTGGTCATAGAGATTTCAAGAAACTAATTTAAGAATCTTAAGAAAGGTTTTCTTGATCGTTTGCCTTCAAGCTAGGGTTTCAAGGCTTCTAATCAAGCTCTTCTTCAAGATTCTTCAAAATTCTTCAAGAACCTTGTTCTTCCAGGTATGTAAGGCTATTATAGTGTTGAAATAGTTCGTCCTCACGCCCTACATCTACTTTTATATCTGTAAAAGTGTAATCTAGGATACTTTCCCTAGATTTGAGTATTCTTGAGATAAGTTGATTTTGAGTTCTTGAGTTCGTGTTTCTTTTAAATGTTCTATGCCTAATTATCGAATTGCTATATTGTTATTGAGATCCTTCATATCATGAACCATAACTCTTGAATTCATAATTCACATTCAAGGGAGAGTTAAGAGTAGAGTTCAAGTAAGTCTTTGAGTTCAATTGTGGATCCTTTGAGATCAACTATCGATTAGAGTGGAGTTTTGAGGAAATATGTATGAGAATGAAAAGAGTCATTAATACATGAGTTCCATATTGTTATTTAGACCCTTTATTCAAGTCGTTCATGCCCATAAATTCTGCATGAATTCCATAAATTGCGTATCTTTGAAAGGAGTAGTATTTTCAAGTTCTAAGTCTTAAGTATTGAGTTCCTAACCCCTTTTTGAGATTATATTCCTAATCATGGGACTATTACATGTTAACCATGAAGTCTTTGAGTTGAGTAGTTCATGCCCATAATTCTGCATGAACCCTATGAGTCGAGCAGTCTAGAGTTGAGTAGTATCATTGAGTCTTGAGTTTTGAGTACTCAGGTTCTTTATTGCTATTAAGATCCCTGAGTTGAGTCGTTCATGTTCATAATTCCACATGAACCCTATGATTTGAGTTATAAAGTTTTAAAAGCTTTTTTAAAGCCAACACTTGAGTTCTTAAACTGAGTTTTGAGAAAGTAAAGATGTGTTTTAAGAAAAGAGTTTTCTAAAACATGATTAGTATGACAATCGAGTATGCCATCAATGTATGAGCAGTATGGTATCTAGATATACCATCAATGTTTATGCAGTATGACTTCCTGAGTCATCAATGATCATATTATAATATGATTTTTGATATGTTTTGAGAAAGAGCAGAGTTGAGTTCATTTTCTTTAAAATGATATATGGGAACTAAGTATTCCCAAGAGTAAATGTTTTCACATTTAAGATAAGAGGAAACAGAGATTTCCAAAAGAGTTTTGAGCAATTTGAGTACCATCTCATTTAAGAGAAAGATTTTTGAGTAATAATCTCAAAACACAGAAAGAGTTATGTTTTTAAACATATGAGCTAGTTATATTTTAGGAGTAGTATTGAGCACCGATATGGGGGAGAGTTCAAATAACTCAAGCCCCCATAAACCATGTAGTCAACGTGGGTAGAAAGGGTCATACTTTTTAGATGATTCATTAGTTCTTTTTAGCATAGAATAGTAGATCCATTTAGTCGAGAGGTCTTATATCCTGGCAAAGTATAGAACAGTTCTGGCAGCATGGGCGAGACGTTGTATCATCACATAGCTCATAGTGATGGTTGTCAATTAGAGAAACTCCCACAAAGATATTTTGAATTTTTATATACACAGAGTTTATTTTGTATTTTTATATACAAACAAAGTTAATTTTGTATCCTTGCATACAAATTAAGTATATTGTATTCTTAAATATATTGAGTTGCTTTCTACTGTTTTAAAAGCTTTCCATATATTGTATCTCCTATTGTTGCTTTATATTGAGTTGAGTATCCAGAGTTTGAGTACCCAAAGTCGAGTGTCTCATTATTGATTTGAGTCTTATTTCACTGAGTTGACTATCCTATTACTGAGTTGAGAACCTTATTACTGAGTTGAGTATCTTATCCTATCGAGTACTTCTGAGTTGAGTAAGTTTGAGTAGTTTTGAGTATTCCTTGAGTTGAGTCAGTTTGAGAAGAGGTAAGTATGTTTCTTTTTTATCAAGTTCAAGCTTATGTTATGCTTTAGAATTCCCCTTACATGCTCGTACATTCCATGTGCTGAGCCATTTGGCCTACATCTTTTCATGATGCAAATACAGGTATTCAGGGTCATCAAAAAGAGCTTCGTTGATACCGCATAGAATTCGAGTTATCTATGGTGAGCCTCCTTGATTCTTGAGGGTTCCACTTTTACTTTCAGTTATATTAGTTGTTAGGATGTTGTGGGTCTTGTCCCGACTTCTATCTTTGTCATTTAGAGGCTTTATAGATAGACAGTAGAGTTTCAGAAGTTTGTTCATTTATTTTGTTAAATGTTTTAAAGACTTAAGTTGCCTATTTTATGGCGAGTTGAATAATTTATTTTTATTCAGAGTTTTTCATTTGAGTTAAATCTTTGTAATTGAGTTTCATGAATTTTTATTCAATTTTTAAGCTTTGTATGCTTGAGTTAGTCTTCTGCTTATAGTCAGCCAGGATGAGGATTCGCTTGGGGACCAATAATGGTTCTCGAGTGCCGGCCATGTCTAGGGTGTAGGCTCGGGTCATGACAGTGTGTACACCATAGCATATATAATGCTGCCAACTACGTTTGCATAAGTAACCTTTGACATATGCTCCACCTCATCCATAGACTAGGGCATTTGTAACTTTGAAAGCTTGAAATAAGAAGCTAACGGTGTACTTACAGGCTTGCTCATATGTATATTGAATCTCTCAAGAACCTTTTTGATGTAACTCTTTTGAGAAATATGTACAACACCGTCTTCTCTTGAAATCTCCATTCCAAGGATTTTCTTTGCAACTCCCAAATCCTTCATGTCAAATTCCTTGCTCAATAGTTTCTTCAAAATATTTATCTCTGTGATGTCGTTAGCAGCAATAAGTATATCATCAACATACAACAATAGATAAATCATAGAGTTACCAGACATTTTCTTGTGATACACACAACTATCAAATGCACTCCTCAAAAATCCATGTGTAGTCATGAATGCATCAAACCTCGTGTACCACTGTCTAGGGGATTGCTTTAAACCATACAAAGACTTCTTCAGTTGGCATACATGATCTTCTTTTCCCTCAGCTAGGAAACCTTCAGGCTGATCCATGTAAATTGTCTCTTCTAGATCACCATGTAATAAAATAATTTTAACATCAACCTGTTGAAGCTCTAAATCAAATTGTGCAACCAATGCTAGTAGAACATGAATTGAGCTATGTTTCACAACTGGAGAGAATATCTCATTATAGTCAATTCCCTCTTTCTGGCTGAAACCCTTTGCAACCAATCTTTCTTTGAACCTAGCATCTTCCACTTTTGGAATACCCTCTTTCTTTCAATAGACCCATTTGCATCTAACTGTCATCTTCCCCTTTGGCCTTTTAACTAAGACCCATGTCTCATTTTTTGTGAAAAGACTCCATCTCTTCCATCATGGCTAACTGCTATTGTGTAGCATTTTTGCAAGAAGTTTCTTCAATATACGAGGAGAGATCGAGATCCTTAATCTCTTCTTCTACAGCTACGAATGCATGTGCAATTATATTTTCTTGCTCTATAAGACGTTTTGATTTTTGTATCTGCCTTTTGTCCCTTCCCATCGCAATTGTGTATGGTTCATTGACAACAAGTTCTTCAAAATCTATATTTTTTTACTCATCAACTTGAGTCTCTTGATCCCTTTCCTTAGTAAGCTCCACCGGTAGCTCCACCTGCTCGTTGTTCTCGTTTCTTGATAACTCCACAGAAACTTTACGAGGATCAAGTGTAGAGGACTCATCAAAGGTAACATCTCTACAACTACAAATTTGAGTAAAGACAAGCACCAAAGTTTGTACCCTTTTACTTTATCTACATACCCTACGAATATGGCCTTTTTTTCCCTTGGTTCAAGCTTTCCTTCATTAAATTGATAATAAGCTGGACACCCAAATATTCGCAAGTATGAATGGTTAGAGGGTTCACTTGACCATACCTCATTTAGAGTCTTAAAGTCAATCGATGATGCTGGAGATTGATTGACAATATGAGAATCAGTATGAACTGCTTTTGCCTAAAATACTTTGGACATCTTGGCTTGCAAGAGAATACAATGAGCCTTCTCAAGAAGAGTTCTGTTCATTTTCTCTACAACTCCATTCAACTGTGGTGTGCACCTGACCGTCTTATGTCTTATGATCCTATGAACCTTGAAGAAATCATTGAACTCTTCACTGCAAAACTTTAAGCCATTGTCTATGCGAAGATACTTGATTTTTCTCTCCGTTTGATTTTCAACCAAAATCTTCCACTCTTTAAATGCTTTAAAAGCATCACCTTTTGCATTCAAGAAACTCACCCAAACCTTTCGTGAAAAATCATCAATGAATGTGAGAAGATACCTCTTTCCTCCTTTCGATGGAAGCTTAGAGGGACCCCATAAATCTGAATGGATGTAGTCTAGCACCCCTTCCATCTTGTGCTTGCTAGTGCTAAAGCTGACCTTTCTCTACTTCCCTAAGACGCAGTGCTCACAAAATTCAAGTTTGATGATCTTCTCACATTCAAAAGGTTGTGGTTGCTCAGCTCATATAGCCTAATATCATGTGCCATAATTTTGTCTTGTCATCATTAGATAACTGCACTGTAGATGTATTTACAGAGCCAATAATGGTGCTTCCCGCAAGTGTGTAGAGGCCAACATCCAGCTTGGTCTTCAACATGACTAAAGACCCTTTAGTCACTTTCATAGTTCCTCCTCCACTCATGTACTTGTAGCCTTGTTTATCTAAAGTACCTAGGGAGTTCAAATTTTTATTCAGATCAAGAACTTGACGGACTTATGTAATAGTCCTCACGATTCCATCATGGTAGCGAACACGAACTGAACCAATGCCAACTATTTTACAAGTTGCATTATTGCCCATTAATACAGTTCTCCACTTGTTTCATAGCTGCTTAACCAATCTTTTCGAAATATCATATGCAGAGTACAACCAGAGTCTAAGACTCATTTGTTGTTATAGACTCCATATTGCATGATGTTGTTAGTACATAATCATCATCAAAATCATGTACTTGCTTAACGATGGATGCACTCGCCTTTTCTTTGGACTTTGACATAGGGCAATCTCGTTCAAAGTGCCCCTTCGTGTGACAAGCCCAACATTCTTCATTCTTCTTGTTCATATGAGACTTTGATCTGCACTTCGATTTGTTTCTTCCCTATTGGCTAGTACGCCCTCTCACAAAGAGCCCACTAGCTTCGTCACCTTTGTCTCCTTCAAAATACATCCGCACATCACAAGAGTTAAGTTCTTGCCACACTTTCTCAAGAGTGATAGGTTGTTTGCTATACATCATTGAATTCTCAATATCACAATATTTTGAACTCAACGAAAATAGCAAAGCGCATGCAAGCATCTCTTCGTCCTTTTTAATTCCAACAATCTGTAAGTCCATCACAAGTTTATTGAACGCATCTAGGTCGTACTAATTATCTTCCTACCAAATCTTCATATTAATTCATCTTCCATTGAGTTTGATTCCACAAGGACCAAACCAACTCTTTCAGAACTTACTAATACTGGGTACAAATCTATAATCGTTTTGGGCATTCTAAGGATTTGAAGAAGTTATAGAAGTTACAATAGGTGGAGCAATATATCTAATGGTTGTTGTTATCGTCCTTGTTTGAACAAAATCCTCCCATGCACCTAACAATTTTGCAATGCCAAAATCGCTGACATGACCAACCATTATGTGATTTAGCAAGGCATTGTTTGGCTTTAAGTCATAATGCACCACAGATGTTGAATAGCCATAGCCTCTAATTGTACATTGAATATCTTTGCTGCCAAAAGAGTACCATCCTTAAGTATCCCTTTGAAGACCTTGATGAAACTCCCGTTACCAAGTAAGTTACTTTCACTGAATCCTTTTATTGCTTCTTCGAGTTCATAGTAAGAAATTCTTTCATGTTTCCCTTTTACCGAAAAGACATATGCTTGACTTGCACTCTTCTTTCTCTTTCTCAATCTCAAAGTTACGGGCTAATGCAAGCAATAGCATACTCACTCCCAAACGGACGTACAAAACCAAGATTTCCTTTTTTCTCTTCAAGTACTCTGAGTCTTGAAAAATTTGAGATAGAAGAAGGGAGAAATTAAACCACTCAAACTATTTTGATAAATATAGAACAGACATTCCACGGCCTAAATATGATGGTAGAGTACTTAAAAGCCTATTTTCTGATATTCCTAGGATCTGCAGTGCTGACATGTTGAAAATGCTTGCGGGGATGGAACCAGTAAGCATACTACCGGATAATGATAGAAGTTGTAGATTCTTAATTAGATTACCTAGATCCATCGGTACCTTTCCTATCAAGTGGGGAAATGTATATATGAGTACCAATAAAGGTAAAAGAGTGAAAAACAAGAAAATTTAAAATTTCTTGCTAAGAGATGCAATACTACCTCCCAAGTGAGAGCTAGTTTAGTGAGATCTGTTGTGTTGCCTAATTTTTTTGGTATTGTCCCAGTGAACTTATTGATAGACAATGACAAAATTTTGAGCTTTTTGCATTTTTCTGGTTTGGTGGAATAATGCCACCTAGGATGTTTTCTGAGAGGTGAAGCAAGACCTTCCAAGTTTGGAAGATGGTCACATATAGTTGTTGGAAGCATTGTTGAAAACAACAATGACTCACGTGGTTAATGGTGGTATTGAGCCAGTAAGGTAGTTACTTTCCAGGTTTAAAGCATTCATGTAATGAAGATCACCAAGTTCTCGAGGGATCTCTCCTTCAAAAAAAATTTCCTTTATTTTCAACATTTCCATCATTGTTAGATTGTAAAGGGAAGATGGGATTTTTCCGGAAAATTGGTTACTAGACAGGCGCAAAATGCAAAGGTCTACAAGCTAACTTAAGATGTTGGAATGGCACTAGTGAAGTTATTGCTTGATACATCAATCAATTTCAACCTCTGCAAATGATCCAACTCTTTGGGCAAATCCCCATGGATTGCTTTGATTCAGATATCGTATGAAAGGGGGAAGACTCAAGTTACGGAGTGATAGTGTGCTTAAAGAGAGGTAAGTGATCTTCTAAACCTTGTAAAACTTGTAGAATCATGTGTTTCCCTTCATTGTATGTGGTGTGGAGTAATGGGAATGAGGTGATGGATTCAATTATTCTACTTGATTGATACTAATAAATAAAAAGGAAATTATTGAAAAAGGCAACATATTGATAATCATGTTCCGTGAATTGCCTTATTGTGGACCCTATTTTATTGATTGATGAAGTGCTTTGATTGCATTATTGTGGACTTGAATTGCTTGAGTTGTTGTCACTTTCTTATGGTGTGAAATTGCTTATTTGCATTGATTGTTGTGCACCGTGGTGAGACATGTGTTATTATGCCGAAGGGAAATGGTTTCGGCTAGTGATGTGATGTAAAGCCGAAGGAAAATGATTCTAGCTAGTGATATGATATAATGCCGATGGGAAATGGCTCTAGCTAGTGATATGATATAAAGCCGAAGAGAAAATGGTTCCGGCTAGTGATATTGAGCCGGAGGAAAATGATTCTGGCAAATGATACTATATAAAGCCGATGGAAAATGGTTCCGGTAAGTATTTGATTATTGTTATTTGATGAACTTGATACTTAAGATTGATTTACTTGATGCTTGTGATTGATCTACTTAATAATTGTGATTGATCTACTTGATAATTGTAATTGATCTACTTGACACTTGTGATTGTCACACTTGATACTTATTGGTTGTTGAACTGTGACCATTGGACAGTAATTGTTAAGCCTTGTGAACTATATATTGTGAAACTGTTAGGTTTCTATGCAAGCTGTAGTTTGAGGAGGTTTGGTTGGGATGAGGAGCACTCGTATTCTATTTTGCTTTACCTTGTAATTAGAGGTTTTCTTGCTGAGTACCGTGTTGTGTGGTACTCACCCTTTATTTCTACACTTGTGTAGGTTATGAACTCAAATCTGTGTGATTAGTTTTCTTCTCTTCTTCATTCGAGGCTTTTCTGTGGAGACTTGAGAGGTAGTTGCTTGTCACTTTAGCATGCCCTCTTGTTCGTTTACTCATGTTCTTGGTCTACTCTACAAACAAGGGCACTAAGACTTGTATTTCATTTTAATTCAGTTGTATTACATTAGTGTCATGCAAACATGACAACCATATTTTTGGGGTATTTATAAGTTTGATTAAGTTATCCGTATTTAAGTCATTGATGTTTTAATTTCCGCATTACTATTGTCATGTTTTGGGTTTTTGGCTGACTTGTCTTGGCGGGATAAGACAAGTAGAGCTGGTAGCGAGACCGGAATCAACACAACCGGATCGGGATTTTCTGGAACCGACCTCAACCTAGTGACAAACGGACAAAACTGGTACCGGACGTACCATTAATTTATGTAATGGTCATCCCGAACAGGAATTCTGGGTCCCCCCGCCCCCCTCTTTTAACTTTAATTAAATTAAAACTTGATTGTTTATAATTGAATTTTTTTCAAAATATATAACTTATTTAATGTTTATTTTTAAAAGTATAACTTAATAAGTTAGACTTTTTTTAAAAGTTAAATTTTGAACTCTTAAATTTTAAATTTCAAACTCTTAAAGTTTATATTTCAAACTCTTAAGTCTTAAAAATTTAAATTTAAAATTTTCAAGTTTGAAACTTTTTAAACTATATCAAACTTTCAATTATCAAACTTTTTTGATATCAAATTTTAACTTAAGTTTAAAACATCTGAAAATTGAAATATATATATATATATATATATATAATAATTAAAACAATTTAAGGCGAATAACCTATAATTTTATTCATAAAAAAATAGATAGTACAATTTGTATTACAAATATTAGAAGAGGACCTAATCTACCCAACGACCTTCTAGGAAGGGTTCTATTTGAATTAGTCCTCAAATAATCATACTAATAGCTGTAGCCTTGAAATTGTCACGACCCAAAGTAGACCCTAGGCGTAACATGGTGTATAGAACCTTATAGGCCCTACACAAGCCACTTAGCATACATCATTAAAGATAATAGAAGTAAAGGTTTTAAAAGGTAGCATTTCATATATCAAAAGAGTTTGACAAAAGCGGAAGTCTAACATAAGTCTCAACGCCATCTAATACATCATAAAAAAAGTGATTGGGATGTAACTCATACATCACATACAAAGTCTAAAATGAAATATAAAAAAGTAATAAAAGAGTCTTGGTCCTTAGATCATGAGGACTCGCTAATCTTCAAAGCCTATGAAGAATCAACTAGCCATGAATATGGGAGGCAGGAGCGTTGAACCTTACATTAGTAAAATAATGTAGACACAGGTATGCATTAGTATATGGAATACTAAGTATGAGAAAATATGCATAAACATGGGCATGATAAAATAAATGACTTAAAAATGAGTAGGCATGATCATATTGAAACACTCAAAAGCTTTAAAAAAGAGATGACATGAAAATCATGAAAACATGGTCAAATATATTAACATAAAGGACATAAGGAAAACTTGAAGAAAACATAGTCATTTTGTGGGATCTTAGCTTTAACCGACAATAAGACCATTAGAGCTATATCATGGAATCTGGTATATCCCTCATACCAAAATGTCACGACCCAGACTGCTATGATTGGCACCCACTAACCCTCCGGTGGGATATAACCCAACTAAGCAACCTAACGAAAACTAAGCATTTAAAGATATGGAAGCAGGTTTAAATGACTAAATAAATACGGAGTTCCCATAAACTCCGAAGGTCTAACAAACAACTATCGCGAAAATTTAACCCCTAGAACTGAAAGTCATTGTACCAAAACTCTGTTAACCAACAAGTCAAAGAAAAGGGGGTGCAACCCCGAAAACTAACATAAGAAAATGTCTAAAATATAGTCTGAGCCCGAAAGAATAGACTAAAAAAATAGAGGATTCATGGCAGCCTAAAAGAACTGGCTCACCCTTGAATTCGGTCTCGATCAGTTATGCCCTAGATAAGGTCTATAAGTAACCGCCTGAAGATTCCATATACTCAACAAAGAACAAGCTAGAGCAGTATCAGTACACAACCATAGTGTACTGTTAGGATCACACGACCACTCCAGTAAGCGATATACAAGTAAGCAATTACAACACAGTAAACACACATATACATAATACAATATGCAATCCTTATTTAGGAGCAACATATAATTTTCCAATATCAATGACAGATAGATATGAACGTAAAATCACAAGTGGTCCTCTCATGGAACCACACTCAAACTATTAGTGTGTCGAAACGTGACACCCGATCCAATATATATATGTCAGAATATGACACTCGATCCAATGTATGTGATGGAACGTGACACCCGGTCTAATAAGCACAACCACAATCACTACCACACCATCATGAATTATACACATAGTCACATGGTCAAGTAACAAGTTCATGGCATGTAATTGTCCACGCATAATCATTTCATTAGAGTTGATTCACACTTTTCTATTCACATACATGCATGCATATAATAAAGCAATTAACTGACATATATAACACAAACAGGGAATCGAATAATCACCTACCTCAAAACCAAGCCTGAATACTCCTAAGACACTTGAGCCTTCCCTTTTTAGATTCTTTCAGCTTGTTCTTGGTCTAAAACAGTTAAATAATGCAAGGATCAATAAACAAGGCCTAATTTACCCGGATTATAACTAAAGTTATCAACCCAAGGCCAAAACCCAGATCCTAATGTTCAATTAGGGTTTTTCCCATGATATACATGGGTGACTATGACAGACTCTCCAACTGGGGTAGAAACATGGATGGGGGCATCAAGTACATCACAAACTGCATCAAATCCCAAGGAATTCTGAACTAACACATACAAATAAGTAGAACATAGATCAAACAAAACAGTAGCCATCTAGCCACAGACAAGAATAGTACCTGTGATCAATGCATCAGACACCTCAGCCTCGGTCTTGCCTAGAAAGGCATAAAACTGAGCCCTATCATCTTGATGGGCACCCTCCTCGCCTAGCTGCACTGCTCTTTTACCTACATTACCATTTCCCCAGCCTTGCTGATTTTCTCCTCACCCACCTTGGGGATGTCCTCTACCATTGCTACCGCTGCTCGCTTGTACCACTGCTCTAGTCTGCTGCTGCATGGGGTTAGAAATGCGTGGATGGGGACAATCTCTCTTCATATGCCTAGGTTCTCCATAATTATAAAAAATGCGGTCAAAGGACGACCTACAGCCAGACAAAGGTGCGGCTCCCTGGCTATCCTGAATGAGACTCTACTGTAAAGTTCCTAAGTAACCAACTGTAAAAGCAGGCATGACTGACTGAATTGGCCGAGATGCAAGCGTCGGCCTACCTGAATCTCTGGAGTAGTAACCATGGAAGTTACCTATGCTCTTGGGCTTCTTTGCCAAAGCCTGGGCTTGCCCATCACGTCAAACTCCTTCCACTTTCTTCACAAAGTCTGTCACCTTATTAAAACTTTCACTTGTAGAGGTCATGTGAACAGACAATACCTGTAACTCGGGGTTCAATCCCTTGACGAATAGACAAATCCTCTCCTCCTCTATAGTCTCCAATTGTGTAGCATCTCTGGATAAGGCATGGAACATAGCCTCATAATTAGCTACAGTCAAGCACTCATCCTTCTTGCGATCCCTCAAAGTCCGGGGCACATACTTCTCTAGAAACAGAGCATCGAATTGCGTCCAAGTGAGTGGGAGCAAGACTGGCGATCTGCATTCCACATCGGCCCTCCATCTTTGCTTAGTCTCACCTTGAAGCTGGAAGGTCACGAACTATACCTCATGCTAGTGTACAATACCTAACTTGTGAGGCCTCTCATAGCAATCCAAAATGAACTCATAGGCATCCTCACTCTCAAAACCATGGAACACAGGCGGCTTCAGCTTTAGGAACTTAGTCAGCATTTCATGCTCAGTACCATTCATCACAGTACCTAATAGGGTGCAGAAGAAGGCATCAGTTCCTAATGCTCCATCTACCTTGGGAACAACAGTAGAAATGGGGCAGTTGACTAGAGGTTGAGTAGCTTGCATTGTGGGAAGGACTCCAGGGCCGACCAACCCTTTCAGGAAAGTCATGATCTGCTGAGCTAACACTAGGACTAAGGAAGAAATACCTGTAGTCTCAGCCTGTACATCCTCCTCAGGTCCAACATCCTTCTCGTCTTCGATTTCCACATTCTTTTGTACCTTTTCTTGGGGTGCAGAAGGGGCCTCTTTCCTGGGAGCATTTTCAACTGGGCTCCACTCCTGGCGGGTGCTTCCCTTCCTTGAACTCTACTTCTTCCTCTTGCTCTACCCCTACCTCAATCGAGGTCTCTTGCTACGGGCTCCTTAGTTGGTTCATTGATGGGAGCTACGGGCCTGACGCCATTGTATCACCATCTTTAGATAGAAGAGTGAAAGAGATTAGATACCAATTTGGATCACCAGATACCAACAAGAATCAAGTCATAGCACGAAAGAGAAGAAGACAGAGAGATTTCCTAAAGTCTTGTAGCCTCTCGAAGAAAAGTATAGACGTCTCTGTACCGTTCCGCAAGACTCTACTAGACTCGTTTTGGTATAATGAGATTAACAAACCTAGGGCTCTGATACTAACTTTGTCACGACCCAGACCGCCGTTATTGGCACACACACTAACCCTCCGGTGGGAAAACCATTACTACAACCCAACTAAGCAACCTAACAAAAACTAAGCATTTAAATATACGGAAGCAGGTTTAAATGACTAAATAAATATGGAGTTCCATAAACTCCGAAGGTCTAACAAACAACTATGGCAGAAATTTAACCCCTAGAACTGAGAGTCATTGTACCAAAACTCTGTTAACCAACAAGTCTAAGAAATTGGGGTGCAACCCCAAAAACTAACATAAGAAAATGTCTAAAATATAGTCTGAGTTCGAAAGAATGGACTAAACAAGTAGAGGATCCATGGCAGCCTGAAAGAACTGGTTCACCCTTGAATCCGATCTCGATCAGTTATCCCCTAGTTGAGGTCTATCAGTAGCCGCCTGAAGATGCCCTGTACTCAACAAAGAAGGAGCAAGTGCAGTATCACTACATAACCACAGTGTACTGGTAGGATCACGCGGCCACTCCAGTAAGCGATATACAAGCAAGCAATTACAACATAGTAAAAATACATATAAAAAATACAATATCCAATCCTCATTTAGGAGCAACATACAATTTCCTAATATCAATGATAGATAGATATAAATGTAAAATTACAAGTGGTCCTCTCATTGAACCCACACTCAAACTGTTAATGTGTCGGAATGTAGCACCTAGTCCAATATATATATATATATGTGTGTGTGTGTGTGTGTTAGAATGTGACACCCAGTCTAATATATGTGTCAGAACTGACACCCGATCCAATGTATGTGCCGAAACGTAACACCCGGTCTAATCAGCACAACCACAATAACCACCATACCATTATGAATAATACACATAGTCACATGGTCAAGTAACAAGCTCATGGCATGTAATTGTTCACGCATAATCATTTCATTAGAGTCGATTCACATTTTTCTATTCACATACATGCATGTATACAATGAAGCAATTAACCGACATATATCACACAAACAGGAAATCGAACCATCACCTACCTCGAAACCAAGCCTGAATACTCCTAAGACACTTGAGCCTTCCCTTTCCGAATTCTTTCAGCTTGTTCTTGGTCTAAAACAGTTAAATAATGCAATGATCAATAAACAAGGCATAATTTACCTGGATTATAACTATAGTTATCAACCCAAGGCCAAACCTAGATCCTAATGTTCAATTAGGGCTTTTCCCACCATTAACTTCAAGCCAAAACCCTCCCCCAATGATAATTACCCAAGATTCTAAGTTCTAAGAATCGAAATATGGATTAGGGGAGTAATTATCTTACCTTTGGTGCTAGAAATCATGGAAAATTATCAAGAACTGCTCTGGGTCGTCTCCTAGCTCTCAAGAACGAAGTTTTGCAGAAAATAATAAAATTGGGGTTTTTCCCCGACTTAATTCGCGACTGGTTCGCCACGACCGACCCTATCCCACCACAGCGGCCCTTCCCTAGCAGGATTAATCCCACCCCGGCGGCTTGCACGGAGACAGAAGTTCAGAATTTGCGTTCCAAGCTCCCATTTCACAACACACCTTTAAACCTGGATGTTCTAAAACTACCCTTTCACACCAAGATCAGTTTCGGGAGTTCTACTCGCTCGACTTTGATTCCATAAATCGTACAAGCTACTTATCATCTTAGCTATCCACTCGTGTGATCAAATTTAATTTCCCTATACCTCACCTAACTCAGATTTTGTCCAAGCCTAGCCTAGGCTAGAAATTTCCAAGTCACTACTCAAAAGTTTTCTGGCCTAAATTCTTTCCCCATTGGCTTTTCCATAATGACGGAAATATATCGTTACACAAAAAAAGGGGATTCTACTTGCCAAGATAGAATCTGTACATATCGTTATTTGCTAATGTGGATCCACTAGCTAGGTCATTTATGACATATATTCGACGGGGCACGTAGTATGGGACTAGATGTTGCTATTAGAGACTATCATATTTGAGCCTCCACCT
This sequence comes from Solanum pinnatisectum, assembly GCA_035578085.1. NCBI lineage: Eukaryota > Viridiplantae > Streptophyta > Magnoliopsida > Solanales > Solanaceae > Solanum > Solanum pinnatisectum. Next base: position 39,480,349 of record CM069076.1, on the reverse strand, counting down.
CAAAGACTTCCCGGTGGTAAGTCTAAATCCCAACGGAATAGATAAAATCCAAATATTATTATAACATAGGAAAGATAATGATCAGTACCAATCTACATCTTTCAAGATCAAAATATAGAATATCTCCTTAAACATAATTCAATATGGATGAGAAAACATTTCACCAATGTGAATTCATTTGTGAGAAATAACTTTCACAATCATGATTATCATAGTAAGTGAGAAATCCTTTCACAATAGCATCATACTTTCCTTTCAAAGCGTCATCAATTCATTTTCAATAACTTCATGAAAACATGCATATCTTCATAAATTCATAATTCATAATTCGTAAGTTCATGAGTTCATCATAAGTTTATAGTTGAAAATCATAATTTAGGCATTAGTCAACATAATTTCAACTAAATTTCATGTATTAACATTGATTCATGCATTAGGGGACTTAATCAACAATAATAAATCATAATTGAATGAACCATAAAAATTGGATTGAAACCCCAAGTCGATCAATGAAAAATTGAAATCTTTGGGGACCCCGCAGAGTCCTTTCCTCCATGGGTGAACACATATATACCTTAGTCCTTTAAACCCAAAATGATGGAGAATTCAAGACTTGAATTGAAACCTAGCTCTTCTTCTTCCTCCTTAGGCTTGAGAGAATTTGGGGAGTGCATTTAGTTGAGTTTAGGGAATTTAGGAGAATCAGTTGAAAATGGATAATTAGGGGCTTAAAACTTTTATGTAGGGCTTAGGGTAGAAGACAAAACAACATAGCATTGGGTTAAAACAATTAGAAAAAGACTCAAAAGGCCCTTAAAAATAATTGTCGAACTCGGCCTACAATTTGGGCCTACTTTCTACGGTTCGTACTGGTCAACCATAGACCAAGTACTATGACCATGATTTCACCTATCTTTTGACAGAACATTTGTATGGTTCGTAGTCTTTCTATGGTTTGTAGAAATCAACTTTGACCCTCAAAATTTACTAAGCCTGGACTCACCTACGAGACCTATCTATGACTCATACAAAGGATGACAGATTGTCCTGGTGAACAGTACAAAGGGTACTGGGACTTGTTTTAAAAAAATTATTTTTCCCCATTTCTATGGTTTCCATGTAGGGCCCATAGAAGCTTCTACGATCCGTAGATGGGACCCATATCAGACTTTAGTCCAAAAATTTATTTTCTTCCTTTCCCAAATCCTAAGGTATTACAAAAATAGTTGTGTCTTAGATCTTCTAACATTTATTTGGTAACATGTTCTGGAAGTGGTTGTAGTCCTTGTTCCTCCCATGCATCCACGCCGTCTTCACTATAATTTATCAAAATTCATCTATATCATATTCAAATTAGGAAGGTAAATTTGGACACCCATAATTCTTTTGCTCGGCATTGATCCAATATCTAAACAATACTGACATCTCTAAGATTTCTGATACCAATGAATACCTATACTCTCCAATTTGAAATCTTGTTGCATTTAAAGCGCCATCTAAAGCTACTGAAGATGTTTGAATAACTAATACATCTCTAACCACCGGCTGGATTTTTGGAAATGTCTTGTCGTGACTCCTTCATCATTCTAAAAGTTGAGGTTTGTCTTGTACATCCTTAATACTCTCCATTCCCTGATTAAGATATTCATCAAAATCATTATTTTCATTAGAAGTAAGATCAAGATAATTTTCTAGCATATCATCAATATTATCTTCATATCTACACCTAGAAGTTTCAGGTTCTTCATTACGTACTACTTCAGTTATTCTATCAGAATTATACAAGTCATACAATTTTCTAGCTTCAATTTTTGTGTTATCTTTAAATATTGTCAAACTAGGTAATTCATCAGCTTGAATATCTAGATTTAAATATATTTTTTCAACCATTCGTGTTGCACTTATTTCTTAGTAAGTTGGGTTTAATAAACAATCAGTCAAGTAAATGTAATGACCCAGAAGGTCATTTTTGAAAAGTTTCATGAATCTTACATTTTTCCCTCCCGTGACTGACACCTAGTCTTCTATGATTGAGTTTTGAAAAGTTGAATTTGAACTTTGAGTTAAAAGTTGAGAATGTGGTAAGTTTTGAGTTTGACAAGCTAAGTTGTTAAAAAGGGTGATTTTGGTGTCTTTTGGAGTTTGGAGTGTCAGAATAGAATTAAATCAATTCCATCAGTCCTGAAATGTGAAATCTAAGCGGTGAGAGTTTTCAGTTTGAGATTTCAAGTCTTTTTTAGGATTTGAGGTCCTAAGTAGAGAAATTGTACAATTTTAGCCTCTGGATTGATTTGGGTCAACATTCGAGGTTCAGATGCTCGAATCAAAATTTTGAGAGTTCCTTTGGATTCGGGGGATGATTTTAGGCCTAGGTGAGATCTTGGTTGATTTTTGATAGGTCCCGAGTTTGTTTAAGCCTTTTTAGATGCTGAGTAAAGTTTTTGTGGTTTTCATGGATGTCGGGTCAAAGATACTTCATATTTATGTTTTGACAGTTCCATTGAGTTTAGAATATGAAGTTTAATTGATTTGCATATGTCGTTTGTGTTCACAGGGTTCCGAACGAATCCTGAGGATCCTTTCGATGTTTTGAGAGTTAGTTGTATTTTCGGGTGCTACAGGCCTCACTTTTGAGAAGGTACTGTCACTTAAGCAACCTCCGGTTAAGCGACCTTCACTTTAGTGGAGGCCATTCGCTTTTGCGATGCCCGAGATTTTTACGGGGTTTGCTTACTAGTCGTTTTTGCGACATCTGAGAAGGGTTTGACCTACCATTTTCGGGGTTAGCCCCATTTTCCATTTTTGAGTTTGAAAAATACATGGTGGCGATTTTGGAAAGGTTTTCTTGTGCTAAATCATTTAGGTAAGCCTTTATAATCCTAAACCTTCATTTCCCTTTGATTATTTATGGGTTTTAACATCAAAATATAAGATTTTGATTGGTAAATGGTGTGGTTCTTCAAGAACTCAATTTCTTAGCTAAAATAGAGATTCTGAACTGATTTTAAGTCATTTTTCGAAATAATTTTCCCCAATGAGTTTCGAAAGCCTTGAGTAATGTTTTCAAGTATTAAATTTTAGATTTAACCCTTATTTCAGAATTGGATTTTGTGTTGATTGACCCACTTTTCAAGAGATTTGATGTAAGTATGTTGTTTTTTGGAAATTTATGGTGAACACTTGCTTGTATATAGGTTGTGTGGCTTTTGAAGTGACTCAAAAGGGGAAGACCTTACTCTTGGAGTGAATATTGATTGATTTAAGGCAAGTGATCTCCTAAATCTTATATTCTAGTAGGATTTGTGTACTTCATTTGTTGCTTGTGTGATGGCAGTAATGGGGATGAGGTGAAGAGCTCAATTGTCCACTTGATACATCTAAATGAATAAAAAAGGGTTGAAATGAACAAGGCTCTATGATGAACATAATGATGTGAACTGCCTTATTGTGACCCTTGTTGAATGATTGATGAAATGCTTGATAACATGAATATGGACTTGAATTGTGTGAATTGTTGTCTCTTTTGCATGGTGTGATATTTCTTGTGTGCATTGATTGTAAACACCGTGATGAGACATGTGATTATTTATGATGTCGAGGTCTTTGCCGGCGAGTGCTATGATGTTGAGGTCTTTGCCGGCGAGTGCTATGATGTCGCAGTCTTTGCCGGCGAGTGTTGTGATGTCGAGGTCATTTCCAGTAAGTGTTTATAAAGCTGATGGTAAATGATTTCGACTAAAGATTTAATATAAAGTCGATTGGAAATGGCTCGTGCTATTAAGATTGTGCCAATGGAAAATGGTTCCGTCAAGAAATTGATTATTGTGACTTGATGCATTCGATGGTTATGCGTTGCTTGCTTGTTACTAGAGATTGATGTACTTATTGCATGTGACCGAACTACTTGACTTTGAAAATGACTTACTTGATTCGTTTAATTATTGATTGTGAAAATTGAATTGTGGATATTGGATCTTGTGAGTCGTGTATTGTACAATTCCTAGGTTGGGTTGATTTTTGTGCAGGTTGTCGTTTGATGAGGTTGGGTTGGAGTGTAAGGGCTATTTGATTTCTAGCTAGATGCCTTGTTTACTAGGTTACTTGTTGGGTACTGTGTTGTTGGTACTCACCCCTTGTTCTACACTTATGTAGGTTCCGAGCACGAACCTGTGTGATTTCTTTCTGATTCTTCTGGCTTGTCACGGATTTGAAGAGGTAGATATTTGTAACTTCGGCGGAACCTCTTTTCTTTTTCTTTAAGCTTTGTTCTATTTGAGAAAAAAAGACTGAGACTTGTACTTATTTCTTAATTCCAAACTTTATGTATTTAGAGGTTTGTACACATGACAACCAGATTTTGGAGATTTTAATAGAATGAATAGGTTTTCTGCATTTGTCTTGATCTTAATTTATTATTTTCTACATTTATTTTGTTTTTGTTGGGTTGAGACTAACTTGTCTTGGTGAGAAAAGACAAGTGCCATCACGTCCGCTTTGGGGTCGTGACAAATTGAGGCTTACTTGTCTTGGTGGGAATAGACAAGTGACATTACGTCCATTTTTGGGTTGTGGCAAATGGTATCAAAGCCTCAGATTCATAGGTCTCACATGTGTACAAACCAAGTCTGAGTAGAGTCTTGAGAATTGGTGTAGAGACGTTTGTACTTATCTTCAAGAGGCCACAAAGATTGTTAGGAAACTTTCTTTTATTCATCAATTTTTTATCGTGTATGATTACCTTCACTAGAGTTGAGTTTCCCCATGTTATTTTGATAGATGTCGATGACCAGAGCTTCTATTTCCAGTGGTAGAAGGGAGACAATCCCCCAGCCTATCAATGAGAACCCAACTAGGGGTAGAGGTAGGCCCGAGCTAGAGGCAGTGCTTGTGGAATAGCACATGCTAGAGATCATGCACGTGGAGTGGCACCATCCAGAGGTAGAGCTAGAGAGATTTCTCCTTAGCCACAGGTTGAGGTTGCTTCCACCTGAGTTTAGAGCTCCTTTGTTTTAGGAGACTTTGTTGAGGATGCTAGGTGTGTTAGAGAACCTCTCTTAGGGTAGTGCGACAGGTATGCCACATGGTGCTTAAACGAGGGTAAGGGCATAGACTCCGGGTTAGAAACAGACTCAAGATATTCATGTTCAAGTGGGCCAACCATCAGTGGTTCCTGCACTGGCTATTAATGCACATATTTTTCCTGAGGTTATTTTGACAAAAGCTGAGCAGCAGTGTTATAAGAAGTTTCAGAAGATGAAACCACCCCAGTTTCAGAGTGGTAGAAGTGAGGATGCTCATGAGTTCTTAACTTTGTGCCATGAGATACTTGAGGCAATGAGGATGATGGATGCTCGTGGTGCTCGGTTCGTTGCACTCTAGCTTCGTGGACGCACTGGGGAGTAGTGGAGGACTTTTGTGAGCTCTATACCTGTTGGATCTCCATCGACAAAGTGGGATGTGTTCTCTAATTCTTTCTAAGACTGCTTCATTCCTTGGAGCATAAGTGAGGAGAGTCGTCTGAGGTTTAAGAGCTTGACTCAAGGCGGTTTGTCTGTCACAGAGTATGAGGCTCACTTATGTGAGCATTCTAAGTATGCTATGACTATTGTTTTGGATGAGGCAAAGAGAGTCCGCTGGTTTTTTAGAGAATTGATTTTCTCCATCAGATCTTATGTGTTCAGAGTAGCCAGAGAAAGGGATTCCTTCCATTCCATTGTGAGCCTTGCTAAGGAGGAAAAATTGATGGTTTTAGAGGAGTTTGGGGAGCCCAAGAGGATCCATTCTTCTAGTTAGGCTTTTGGTGCCTTATCTAGAGGCAGAGGTTCACATAGAGGTAGTAGCTCCTTCCAGCACCGTGGGTCGGTTCATTCTTCTCTTCCAGCAGCTGAGAAAGGGCAGTCATCCCGAGGATCTTATGGTTCTAGCTGAGGTGGCCAAGGTAGTTCGTTTAGTTCACACAACAGTTATCTGTGTCGATGTCTTGCTTTACTTATAGCCAGGTCATATGATGCTACAGTGTCCTCTACAAACTCATTCAGGACCTCAACATTCTTATTCGACTATTCCAACTAAGGATTCAGTGCCTCCAGCCAGTAGTCGAGTCAGAGTTCAGTCCGTTAGAGGTGATAGGACTTCAGGTAGGGGTACTCCAGCTCCGTAGGATGGAAGTAGGGGTTCTACTCTACCTAATTCACCAAAACTTTCAAACTAATAAATAATAATTTCATAGAAATTAGATAGTAGAAGATTTGAGAGTTGAGACTTAAGATAGTAGATGATGAAGAAGAAGATTTGTGAGTAAATAATGAATGGGTGGGGGGTTTTATAGTTAAAAAAATAGGACTAAAATGTATTTTTAAAAACTTTGGGGTATTCAAAAAGTTTGGGGCTAGGAGGGTTTTTTTAAGGGGGGAGGTTGGGGTGAAATGTTTGTTGGGTGGGGCCTACTAGCCCGTATTAGCGGCTAGCCCAACAGCCTTAGCATTAAAAAAAATTCAAAAAACAAATTTCCTGCCTGATGAATTGGAACGGACCAGGGCAGACTGGTAGAAAATCCTATCACCGTCATGTTCCCCTTCCCGATATCAGAAATAATCCTGCTCTTCTTGCATACAATAAATGCATTGTCTGTACATTTTAGCATGTTAATACAAATCAATGTCATTATGAATCTTTGTTCGCTTCTCGATCTCCATTGCAGCAATAGAGTCTAAAATTTTCATTTGCTCTTAAGTGATACACAAATCAAACGAATGTACTTCCTTCAACAATTTATCAAAATGTGTACCTCTTGTGACACTCTTCGGAGTACTAACTTCCGTCATTGTAATGGTGAAAACAAAAACCTTCAACTGAAATCATATAAAGATAGATGAAACATGCATACAACTATAACCTTCAATGAAAAAGAGAAAAAATGGAATTAGAAGATATATGATGAATCTGAATCACTAAATAGCTCATGAAATCATGCAAAGTATCATTAATTTTAAGGAAATTTGGGGGAAAGAAACGGTGATTTGAGGATAGATTGAAAGAGAAACTTTGAAGGTGGGAACTAGGGTACAATAAAACGTAAAAGGAGGCTGAAAAAACTTGATTAGGCGTGTAGAATTATATTTACTATTTAAGAATTAAATATATGCATAAAAAATAAATAAAGTATACTATAGCTATATGTCTTTAATATGTATTGTATTTGCTATTTTCCGTAGTTCTTCCTAATAATGCATTTGCCCCTCAGAATATTGTCCACATTCTTTCCACTGTATTTTATGGAGGATATTTTTATTATATATTTTTAAAAAAAAATTATGCAATGCATGTTATTTTTAAAACACCAAATCAAACACTGCATAAGAATTTTATCAGCATAACTAGTATTAACATTATTAATACACCATACTCAACATATTTCTTATACATTCTAACAAACGATTCCTCATAACAGACTATCCCGTGTATGTACAGAAATTCCAAACTGAAAGCTATGCCAGAAGAAGTTAGAAATTGAAGAAAAGATAGGAACTAGGTCAATGATCATACTAGTGACAAGTTCTAAACCCATGCAAATGCATGGATTGGTTACAATAAAGAAAAAACACTAGGAAGAAACAGATTAACACACACACACACACACATGTATATATATATAAGGTTATCTAATACAGCTTCAAGAGTTTTTCAACAGAGAAAAATGAAGAAAGATTACTGTAAAAAACAAGATGGTGCAAATCAGAGTTTGGAGATCATGTATACATCAGTGGGTAAGTAAATGTATGTGCCAAAAACTGACACCATTATTGAGCAAGACAACTCATTATTGGCCTACTTTGTGCTCCATAGCCTTCTATTTTCATGCTCTCAGCCCTCTGTTTTCCAATAGTCTCTATTATCAATTATTATTTTCTTGACCAGGGCAGAGGTTGAAGTCTTGTGCAAACAAACGACTTGTGTCAATGCAAAAAGGAAGTATTTGTATCAACCTTTCACAGTCTGGCTCTCTGAAGTTCCATCTTTGCAATTGTCTCCAGGTGTACTTCGTCAGGACCATCTGCGATTCTTAATGTCCTAGCTGTAGCCCAGAGATGTGCAAGAACAGTGTCGCCTGATAAACCAGCACCACCGTGCACTTGCATTGCTGTGTCGAGAACCTTCAATGCCATATTTGGAGCAGCAACCTGTTAACCATAAAATCCTGGTAAAGTATTTTCAGAAAGAGATAATAGTGCAATCACGCAAGTCCTTGTCATTATGCTTTACCTTTGCCATTGCAATTGTACCACGGGCCTTCTTATTTCCAAGCCGATCAAGCTGGTCAGCAGCTTCGAGAACTAGTAATCTGGTTTTCTCCAGATCAATTCGACACTGTGAAGTCCATTGTCATGTATAATTTCAGATAGAATTACAGAAAAAGAAGAGACAAACTTAAGAAAGCAGTTACTGTTATGGAGGTTTTCTTTGACCAAACTTAAAAGCAAAACCTTACACTAGCAACATCAGAAAGGAAAGACCCATGTTGAGCAATTAAATTTCCAAAAGCTTTCCTTTGAAGAGCCCTTTGAGCCATCATCTGCATGCCACGATCTGCTGCACCTATTAGTCTCATGCAATGATGCAACCTTCCAGGCCCCAGCCTACCCTACAAGAATAAGAACTCAGCAACCAAGTATCAGTCATACGATTCTATATGCTGCAGATATCTTCCCTCAGATAACCATTATGAGCAGTTTAGAATTTCATATTCGTAGACCATGACCCCTTTAAAGATGTACCACTAAATTGAAACTTTTCCCCCTCAAACCCCCTGTTATAATTATTTGAAAAATAATGGTTGACGCTCAAACTTTAGAACATGTAATATAAATGGAGATTAAATCATTTTCCTTGGATGTGCAAAATCCAAAAGAAAATGCAAAAGTATGATGATCGATTGAATGTAACAGATGTATGAACTTCTGATAAATTGCCATCAAAAGACTCGCTCATTAAAGGCTAATGTCATAAAATATGTAAAAAGTGAACTCGTTAAATACATGAAACACTGTTACCTGTGCAATCTCAAACCCACGCCCCTCACCAAGCAGGATATTCTTGGCTGGGACGCATACATTCTCAAATATTATTTCTGCATGCCCATGAGGAGCATCATCAAAGCCAAATACTGTTAGCGGTCTCTTTATGGTAATACCAGGACTGTTGATGTCCACCAAGATCATGGACTGTTGTTTATGCTTTGGAGCTGCCAAGTCAGTTTTTCCCTGCCATTCATCCAAACTAACTGGTTTGAATATAAAAGTACAAACAGAAACAAATTATTTTCGCTGAGAAGCAAGAACTAACCATCACAATGAGAATTTTGCACCGGGGATCCATGGCTCCACTGGTCCACCATTTTGTCCCGTTGATAATATATGAGTTCCCATGTCTGTACAATGCATTGCTCTCATAGTTATTTTTATTAATCTAACAAATTCAAGCATTTAAGTGCTTCAATTTTCTTTTATGACCAAAATCCCCTACAGGTTCCTGTGTATTCAACAGGCATAGGATAATTAAGTTGAACACAATCCTTCTAAACTGAATAAAGGTTCAGCCTAAGTTGCGGGTACTCTTCATTTTTGGTGCCACACCCATGTCGACACAACGTGGATGTGGGATCCATACCGGGTGTGGTCTAACAGTTTTGGGAACTTTGACCAAAATGGATAGAGAAATTTGACACAATACCATGATTTCTAATTCCAACTTGCACTCAAAAATTTGTGCATTCCTTTCCTTTAAAATAGTCCACCATACTTTAGGCATATTTTATAACTCTATTTTTGAATTTGAATTATTTTTAACCGAATTCCCGCACCCGTATCCGTACCTAGATCCATAGCCCCAAATCTTAAAATTAAGATCATGAAGATCTGCACCCGTATCGGACACTTGTACCCGAGTCTGAGCAACTTGGACACAAACCATTAGATTTCTCTAGATTCACGTTCAACATCTTTCATGATATTCCAATCCCAATGTTGGGAATTTCTCACTGAAACATTCATCAAGTATTTAAGACACATAAATGTGTTTTGAAGGGAAACCTTGGCATAATTGGTAAAGTTGCTCTCATTTGACCAGGAGGTTAGAGGTTCGAGCTAAGGAAACAATCTCTTGCAAAAATGCAGAGTAAGGTTGCATACCATTGCGAAAGCTTAGTGCACTGAGCTGCTCTTTTTCTTTATAAATGTACTTCAAGATTCCCCCAAAAAATTGGGAAATTTGGATTTACCATCTTGGGATCAAAGTGACCATTGATGAAATATAAGACATATTATTAGCAGTTAGCACCTCATTTATCACACCAAACTGAACTGTGCGAATACGAAGTTAGAGGGAGTACTAAGTCGCCAAGAGAAGAGTAAATTATTGAGAGAATGAAAAGATAATTTATAATTTTTGCCTGCGCAATGGATTTTGTATAAGAGAATCAGGAGATATTTAATAGTTTGGGTCGAGCATTATATTATTAAGAGTTGTCCTTTCAAACCTTATTCTCCGAATGGACAAAGAGCAGGAAGTAAAGCATCCGCCCTTAGGAGGGAAGTTCAGGGGTTAGAGTGTTCCTAATTCATATGCAGTTTCCTCTCTGAAAGATGCCCAATCAAGAAGGATGTGCCACCATGCCCGATGGGCAAGAAGCTAGGGCAGTTAAGGAGGGTTATATTGGCTGATCGTATCCGAACTTGAAAGATATTCTGCAGAATCAGAATCAGATTGGATTGAGGGTAGATAGTAAAGATGCCATTTGCAAAAGCATTGAAATCATGAGATAAGACACAAGATAAAAAGGGAAAACTGATTTGAACATCCTGTTACCACATCCAATTATTTCACTTCAGAATCCCATTTTCTATTTTTTCTTCTGTTATTTTTTCATGTCATTCATTTCCTTGTTTTTGCCCACTTTTGGCCGCCTCAGCCCCTAAGAGGATGGGGGAGGGGAATAACTATCAACTGCAATTAGTGATATGTATGATGGCTATAATTATGTCTAGTCTACCCTCTTAATACCTTGCTAGTCTTTTCTAAGGTGCTGAAGAATCTCACCAGGTGTCCAATTTTACATCTCACGGTTATCTTCGACAGTGTCTATATATAAGATAAAAATACGAGAGCCAGAAAGAGATGTTGTATCTCATAGACTTCTTATCTTTCAAAGATGTAGCTTGTGTCTACCTTTTAATGGAACACTCTATATTGGTGGCATCTGAGGATGCAACTTGAGGCTCTGTCATTGCAAAGCCGGAGCGTATATTACCCTCAAGCAAGGGAACAAGCCATTCCTTCATCTGTACCTCATTCCCATACCGAAGTAATACCTGAAAAGATGAATCACCCAAAAGTATGTTACAACATAGACAATTATGCCTCGAAAGGGTATAGCAAATTGTCTTCTATGAACCTACTTTTGTTTCACTTTTCACCAGTTAAGTTTTCCAGTACAACTGGTGCTAGATATAATTATGCTTCCTTAAGCCTATTTCTGGAGTCTGTTAGAATAGTTCGTTGACTTAAGTTAAAAGAAGATTATTGTAGTAGCTACCTGCAAACTATCTCTTTACAAAATATTAAGCAATACTTGTGTTACCTCCATATTTCCTGTATCAGGTGCCCCACAGTTGAAAATTTGTGGCGCCCAGACAGAACGACCCATAATCTCGCACAGATATCCATACTCCAGGTTGGAAAGGCCAGCACCCAATAAGCTACCAAAATCATTGTTCACTGGACCATTTCTGCTGCCAAAAATAAGTTCTCTAGCACGCGTAGCACTATCAAACTACATATTAGTAGAAGATAAAACATCAGGTACATTCTTAGAAAACAAATATCTTTCACTCCATTACGACAAAATGAGCTTTACAAACTCACTGGTATAAACAAGTTCCACAATCCTTCTTTTTTGGCCAGCTCCTTTAATTTCTCTTCATTTGGGTGAACTGTCCAACGCATGGTAGATTGTGCAAGCTTGTAAAACTCATTTTCCGTTGGATATATATGATCCTCCATAAATTTTGTCAATCTATTCCTCAACTTTTGAACCTTCTCACTGGGCACAAATTTCCCTCCCATAGGTAATCCTTGATTTGAGCTATCATGTCCAAGTTGCCTGACATGATCCTCTAAGCTTGTCTCTGCATAGTTGAGCACAACAGAACAATCTAACTAAGGAAACAGGTATTATAACTTGGTTTCAAGATCTCGAGTGATATGATCAACAAAGTCATAGCAGTAGCCTGTCATATAATTGTGCACCAATTTCACACAGTAACCAGTTCTCGTGGACATTTAATGCTGATGAAAATGAATGTAAAGATAAAAGGTTGTAATCTTTCAAGTGCAAACTTGTTCTTTTTCATTGCAGAGACATGTTAAGGTTGGTTAATGACTAGAATATCTGCAATTTCACTGGAAAATTGAGTTTGAATAGAGCAAATTTTTGGTTCTATGTTTTAATGTTACAAAAGAGTTTCAAATGTAGAGAGTGTACAATTTCTCGAAGAACTAAAAAGGCTAGAATTACCATCCAATATTGGAGATTTTAACAAAATTAGAAACAGTAATGAAGTTGTTAAGGCATAGGATTTACCAGTTGGAGGGTGCTGAGGGAGAACAGATTTTCTTTGGATAAACGACCATGCAGTTCTAATGAAGGAATCAGCCTTTTCCCCAGTGCATCGGGCACGGTCACCTCCTGAAGCATTACCCTGCAAAGTGATTATTAGAGATCTATAATATTAGATAATGAATCTTACATAATAAAATTGTTGGTCAAAACATCAAAGTAATGTCCCCCACAAAATTAATATGAAATCTGATTACCATGATCCATCTGCAATGTACTCCAGCATATATTGAAGCCCCACGAAATAAGGAAAAGGCTATGTAGAACTTCCATTGTTCTATTGGCCAAGGTCTTCCCTGCATGCAAAACCCAAAGCCAAAAGAAATCAGAAACAAGTAGTTGCAATATTAGGGTGCATAAAGAGTAAAGTTTTTGCTGATTTTCTCTTGATATTTACCGGATAAAATTGAAGATGATAAACCGTGCATACAAATGTTCAAAAAATTTGGATTTGAGATGATAGTATAGCGCAGGGATTCTTAATAGATGTCACAATTCCTATACTCTAGTCAGTTAATTTTTTTTCCTTGCATCACAAAGGAACTAATGTGGGGCCATGCTTTTTTTATTACTATTGTTCTCTATTAGTGTAACAAAGTTAAGTAACAGAAATCCCTGCTAAAGAATGACTATATAACAAAGACGGAGAAAATTAGGTCTTACAGCTGCTGAGCAATAATCTCCGAGATAATTGGAAAGAGAAGGCACTCCATCAGGGAAGCTGGTGAGTTCAAAACCATTATTTTCTTCTATACTTTCTGATGCTATATTCACAATAAAGCCCTGATAAGAAAGAAAGATATTAGCAACTTTAAAATTTCTTATTTGGGTCCATATATCAGTCATGGGGAACTTAAAATGCTAGTAAGGGTTATTAATTTCAGAAATGTGACTATGAGGATGGTGCATGTCATTGGTCAAATGATTTCTGGAAATTAAGTAGAAGTATCAAAAGAGAGGCAGTACCAAGCAACTGTAGGCAACATCACACATTTGATTACCCAAAGTGGAAAGCTCCCAATCAAGAATACCTATCACTCTATCCTGCAACATCAACTAACAGAATCAGCTACAAGGAGCAGGGAGAGGGGAACATGTGACATGTATTTGAAAGGACTCCAATAGCATAAGCTACAAGGAACAAAAGGAAGTATCAGATGCTTTCAAGGACTGCACCTCAATAGGATGAAACACAACATTATCAATCCGAAAGTCACCATGGACTAGACCTGCTGTTGCTCCAGAGGAATCTTCGAGGGGAATATGTTGCCGCAACCAATCAGCCAGCTCTAACATTTTAGGGTTTCTCCCGGACTTACCCTCACCGGTAGATAAAAGATATTGTTTGGCCCACCTTTCCACCTGAAGTAGGTTAGGTAAACTATCAAACATTATAAGAATATTCAAAAATTAAACACCGAAAATCACCCCTAAAAAGTGCATTACATGAACAAAGTAACTAAACGTGTTAGGGTAAAAACCCAAAACCACGTCTTCTTTCAAGTAACATAATAATTCTCAAGGGTCAAGAAATGTAGACTAATAAAAAACAAATCAGGCACTACTTAATTTCCCCAGAAATGTAGACTGAAATGAGCTTGAATAGAGAGAAATATGTAAGGGTTCATGTCATTGAACCAAACTATTTTGGATTGAAGTTGATTTAAGCTTTCCACAAATGAAAATTTTCTGCACCTGCCGCTTACAATAGTTCATCCGTTTCCCATAGTTACCAAGACCAACTATATCAACATCAGCAGAGTGAAGACCGGCCAAAGCTTGAGCAACAGCACGATATATGACCCTTCTTCTTTCAGGCAATACATCCTAAAGAGGCAAAAAAAAGTTACATTTTGTCTTTTGAATCAATGAAAAGAATCAGGCTGACCAACCACACTAATATTATTCTAGTAATGCCACAATCTAAAAAATCTAGGAAGATAAAAATTTGAAAATAGAATCCGTACAGGTAGCATAGGGTCTACAAAGATACGTCCTTCCAGATACTCCATAATGTAAAATGGAGTTCCAATCACACTTGGATCTGTACACAAACAAAAAACCTTTGGGACTGGGACCTCCGAATGAGTACTTAATGCATGTAGAACCTGCCGTGTCAACATCAAAATATCAAAGTTAAACATAGCCAAAATGCACAAACACGACATATGACTATTTATAGATATCATACGGGAAATTGAGAATGTAGAACCTCATACTCTCTCTCAACAGCATGAGCAGATGCCAGTAAATTTCCATAGGGTTTCTTTCTCAACACATATTTTTTTGCCAAGGTTCCTGAGCCGACCTCAATGAGGAAAGTGGGATTTGACTGGCCATGCCCAAACTGATTCACAGCGAGGACGGCATTTTAGAAACAAGTGAAAAGTGATAACTTTGCAACAAAAAACTGCATTAGACATTGAAGCCTCTGCTGAGTGTACAGATGAAAGCCACACAGAACTAAAGAAAATTGTATGTTCCAATACTGAATTAATAGAGCATGACATCATTAATTAGCAGCAGGTTTAATGTGGAGCTCATAATTTCAAATATTTGCAAGAATTCTTTTAGCAGCTTTGATTTTATTCTCCTTAGAAAGGAACTAAAACTTCTATTACTAATCTGGGGAATGCACTTCTAATCTTATCCTTTTTCTTTTCAGTTACTTCTAAATTTTGTTCAAGAAAATTGTAACATTGCATTTAGATGATGCTCTGTTAGAAACAAGCACATCCCTAAATTTGAAGTTCTATAAAACAGTTGCTTATCATTCTAAGAAGTTTCCCTTTCCTTAAAACAAATGGATTGATAGTGAAATCTTACCGTATTCCTTTTTCATCACTTTATTTCATAACCACTCACTTGTAGATTAGTTCTGGCCTTCCTATCATATGTTTCTTTCTTTCTAACTAGACAAACAAATTGGATTGCTACAATTCTCTGCTATAAGGAATAAAGCTCTGATTGCCATACACATACACCTAGTACCAGGCACTCCAAACATATCTCTGTCTTCCATGGAAACTCTACATTAACTAGGGATTTCTTCAAGCTTTCTTAACTTCCTTTTGCCTGCATGATCCACTCTACTAATCACCCAAATACAGCAACGCACAAGACTTTTCCTTTGAAATAGCCCAAAAAAATAAAAAATAAAATCGTCTTTCAATCCTCTCTTTTAGCTAATTCCAGCATTCAACAGTCAACACATACACTGTCTGTTAACACAATCAGTCACAAATCATAGTTTCTGAAGCTCCTATTTTACTAGTCAAAATTGCCAAAAAAAAAAAAAAGTAGTAATCCGAATACATGATTTGAACTTAAGGAAAGAGAAAATACCAGACCTGAGAAATAGTAAATAGAGAAGGGTTTGCAGGGAAGCCAATAACATTAGCAGAAGCATAGCCAAGCAGAGGTTGTGTATCGAAACTCTGAGCTGGGTCGACTTGGCCAACAAGACCGCAAGTTCTACTCCCCATATCGGATGTTACAGTCACCCAAAAGTGAACACTGGGCTGAAAGTTGACTTAAAAAGGAAAAAACCCCAAAACAGATACAAAAGGAATTGGGTAAAAGATCAAAGTTTTGTCCTTGGAACTTTCGATATCATGCTGGAACGTTGAGTGACTTGGATAAGACTTTTCTCTTGAAATTCACGCTCTCTTCCCTATATTTTACTCTTTTTTACATAATTTAATCCCAATGATGCTCCTATTTGGCCACAAAATTATGTATCCAGATAATTGTTGGGAAAATGAGGAATAACATAAAAATATCCTAGACAAGTATTGAAAACACTTTTAAGGTGTGCATTATTAGTTTCATTTTTAAACTATTTACATTCTTAAAAATGTTTTTCTATTTGACTAATTGAACTCAAAAATACACTTCGGATCTTCCAACTTGAGTGAAATACACCCATAAATTCTCAAGTTTAGGGGTGTTTTTGACACTTCTCTTGACTTTTTATTAAGAGTTTGAGACCATTACAAGAGTCATATGGTAGATCGGTGTGTATTTTAGTTCAGTTAGTAAGTAGAGGAGTATTTTTAAGACTGTCAATAACTTGGGAACAAAATTACTAACTTTGCGCCAATTTCAAGAATGTTTTTCAATACTTTTTCCAAAATATTTGCAGTCAAAATAATGAGAATAAATTGAGAAAATAATGGCATTAAGGGGTCGTTTGGTTTGAATACAAGTTATGATGGGATTAGTTATGATGGGATAAGTTATGCTGGGATAAGTTAGGATGGGATAAGTTATGCTGGGATTATTTCTTATTGACCGTTTGGTTGGTTACTTTAAATACAATATGCATTACATAAATTCTAAGAATAAGTTATTTGTTTACGAAAATACCCTTCAATTTATTTAGTTTTTTTTATATATATTTTCTTTTCAAGCAGTAGTTATTTATTCTTAAAAATAAAACTTTTGTCTTATTTAGCTTAAATATTTTTGTTTGTGCATTTCCATAATTGTACCTAATATATTTAAGAATAAAATTTTCATCTAAATTTGTTAAAGTACAAAATGATTTATTATTTGTTACTTCATTTAAACACGTATCATTCTTAAATTGTAAAATACTAAAGTTATCTTCATTTTTAAATTGTCTTTCATGTTACTATTTCCTTCAAAATTTATGTGAACTAACGATAGAATTCTTCCCGAAATTAGAGTACATGAGATGAAAAGAAGATAAAAAAAAATAAAAAATACACAAAAGATCTAGCTAAAAAGAGTACCAATATAAACTAATTTCAGAGAAAACTGCACGGGAAGTTTGTATTCAGTACCGTAGCATTTTGTTTTATCTCTAATTTTAATTGATATATAAAATATAAATTTTCAAGAGGCTAAAAGAATATACAATTAAAATATGTAATTCGATAGTAAGAAAATTAAATTAAAATATAAATAAACATAAGAATTAGTCAAATAAATTCATAAATAAAATTATATTTATATAGTGTAATTTTTTTTTAAAATATGAAAAATTGTTATAATAAAAATAAGGAGTAGTGAAGGTCATAACTATTATTATACATGATATTTAAAATAATATATGATTTTACATGGATATAAAAAATGAGGGTATAAAAAGAGTTTAAAGGGACACTTTTGTCATTTTATCTATCTTATACCGGGATAAGTTATTCCAGTATTACTATTCCACCCAAAGATAGGGATAACTTATCCCAAGACTAATTATTAATCCTGGGATAAGTTATCCCATATTGTGCAACCAAATAAAGGATTAAAGGGTGCTCAAAATTTATCTTGGGATTAACTCCCTTTATTCATCGCACCAAACGACCCCTAAGAATTTTACCTGACATAAGGAAAAAATCACGAATTAAAAGAAGTAATTGATAATATTATAGCATGGAATTGTATATTGTGTATGTCTGAATAAAATACTACAAAAGACTACTACGCATTTAAAGAATCAACACTTTTTATAGACTATTTACAATAAAAAAATTCTAAATTAATATTATCGGAATCATAAAATATTATTATTTTGTAGAGCTATTATTTAATCAATAAATTAATATTTAATTTTGTTATGACCCAAACCATAGGGCCGAGCCGACACCTACTCTAACATCTAAGTAGGAAAACTCTTATCACCTTGTTTTAAACTAATAATGCGCAAGTAAACAAATTATAGTATAACACCTTATTTAAATAATTTTTTCTCTCAATCTTCATAATAATACAAATGCTTTGAAAAATACACAGAACACCCCACCCTTCTCCCTCAAAAATTAGTTTAAACATGTACAAGAACTTCTAAGAGATTACAATATCTGGAAATAATACATAACTCCCATCATAAGAAGAAAAGAGAAGTAGAACCTGTCGGAGCTCATCACCGTTTACAGCTATGAAAAATCAACCAGATTATGTCAAATGGCATAGCAAAAGTAGTATTAGTATAACAACATGTACTAATAGGCATCATCGATCGACTCGAATCCACCACATAATCTCGTATAAATAATCATAAGAAAACAATTGGCTTGAACTATAAAACCACAATCATGTAATCGCAGCTCTTACTGCCAAGTAATACTACCTTTGAATTTATATACAGTAAAACCTCTATAAATTAATACTCGATAAATTAATAATCTCTCTAATATAATATTTTCCTCCGGTCCTGAGTTGGGTGAATGGAAAAAATCATCAATTTCGATAAGATAATAAGATAATATATTTTCAGAACACTACTAAAAAACTGTCAAAAAATGACAGACTGTGTCGCTTTTTTGGTCAAAGTCGACGGAAAAGCGACACAGTCACCTCCGCCGCTTTTTAGCTCGACGCTTTTCAAAAAGAGATAGACTGCGTCGCTTTTTGATTTTTTTTTGTTTTAGCATTTTTTTTAACAAAAGTGACAGACTCCGTCGCTTTATTTTAATTTTAATTTTTTTTTAATTTCTAAAAGGCGGCGCAGTCCGCCGCTTTTCTAGAAATTTTATTTTTGAAAATCCTCAAAAGCGACGGACAAAAGGACCCTATCCGTTGCTTTTCTAGAAATTTTATTTTTGAAAATCCCTGAAAAGCGACGGACAAAACCACGCTGTCCGTCGCTTTTCCTGCACTATTTTTGACAGCACAAACTAACAGTTTCTGCTGCCCACCTGCAAGTGCAATTCAATTCAATTCTACACTATTCAGCCCAATCAAACACACACAATTATAAACAATCTAAACAAAACATAAAACAACAAACTTAAAATAGCATTCAAAAGTATCTAAATCACAAATTAAAGACTTATAAAGTCTTTCAAAATTCGTTTCAAAATTTCAGAAAGTTCATAAATGTCCAGAGATCTAAACTAGGGAATGAGATCTACATAATCATTCTCATCACTCTCGTCGTCGGTGTCATCGGGAGCAACTAGTGTTGGTACTTATGCTTAAGAAACACTCGATGGACACAAATCAATCTTGCAAGAAAATCAATTTTGTCATCAATAGGATCAACTAGTGTTGGTACTTATGCTTAAGAAACACTCGATGGACACAAAAAAATTATCACAAAATTAAAGCTAAGTATCAATACTAGATCAATGGAGACAAACACATTATTGAAAACAATTGTACTTGAACTTTAGAAATTTAGAAGCACCAACCTTATCTCCTACTTTGATGAAAGAAGCAATATAGTCTTGTATCAACTTTTTTAGATGTTGAGCTTCCTCAGTTGCCTAGCACAAGAAGTTCTAAAATTAGTTAAATATAAACTTTAAATCCAAGAATATATATATATATATATATATATATATATATATATATATATATATATATATATATTCAAGTTTTAATAAGTTCAAGTTTTCAATTTAAGTTCATACATATCTAATTTCTAAACTTAATTAGTTATATATTCAAGCTAATTAGTTCCAAGTTCAAGTTCTAATTTCAAGTTCAAGTCTAAGTTCAACTTCAAATTCTAAGTTCAAGTTCTAGGTTCAAGTTCAAGTTCTAATTTCAAGTTCAAGTTCAAATTCTAATTTCAAGTTCAAGTTCTAAGTTCAAGTTCAAATTGTAAGTTCAAATCTATGTTCAACTTCAAAATATGTTGTGTTTGGTCTAATTATGTTCAATTAGTTCAAGATCTACAAAGTTAAAGCTCAATTAATTAATTAATCAATACGAATTAATTAAGTTCAAATTAAGTTCAAGTTCTAGTTAATTAGTTGATCAAAATTAAGTTTATATTAATTCCTAATTAAGTTTTCAAGTTATTATAAATTAATTAAGTTTAATATAGTTCTAATTAATTTATATTAAGTTCAAATTAATTAAGGTCAATAAGATTTTCAAGTACTACAAAATTCTAATTAAGTTCAAATAAAATCCAACTTCTAATAAGAATAAAAATTAAGTTCTAATAAATTAAAGTCAACAACATTTCAAGTTCATATTCCTAATTGAGTTCAATTTATAGTAAATTCAAGTTATAATTTCAAATTCAAACTAGTCTTAAAATCACAACTTCAATTAGTTATATATAACCTTCAAGTTCTAAGTTCAATTAGTTCAAGTTCTAAATTCAAGTTAATTCATATCTAATTTCTAACCTTAATTATATATAAACTTCTAATCCATGAATTGGTTATATTCAAGTTCAAGTTCATATGAAAGTTCTAAAATTAGTTAAATATAAACTTCAAATCCAAGAATATTAGTTATATATATATATATATATATATATATATATATATATATATATATATATATATATATATATATATATATATATATATATATATATATTCAAGTTCATATCTAATTTCTAGAATTTCTAATAAGTTCAAGAATTCCAAGTTCAAGAATTTCTAATTAAGTTCAAGAATTTCTAATTAAGTTCAAGAATATAATTCAATTAACCAAAATTTCAACTATCAATGTTAAACTAATCTAACTTCTAACTTCTAATTATTTGTTAGTTCTAACTTCTAATACTTTGTTTACAATCATATCTAAAAATCCCCAATTTAAAAGAAAACTAACCCTAAAATCTAAAATCCTCAATTCTCTCCCTAACTAACAATAATCAAATGTATAATTAACAATTAATAACACAATTCAACAAACTAAAACAATATACAAACTAAGAAATCAAATATAATTACTAGAATTCAAAAAAAAAAAAAAAATTAAAATTAAACCCTAACCTTATAACAAGAAGGAGGGGCAGTTGGGGAATTCTTTTGGGCGGGGTGCAGCTGGGGTTGGCTGGCGATGGGGGGAGGATGATGGCGCCGGCAACGGACGGTGGTGGCGGAGAGAAGAGAGAGAAGAGAGAGAAGAGAGAGAAAAGAGAGAAAGAGAAGGGGAAATTTAGGGGAAAACCCGTCACTGCTGTAACATAATTAAATGAAAAGCAACGGACAGCGTCTCTTTGTCCGTCGCTTTTTTAAAAATGCTTGACCAAAATTTTGACTAAAAAGCGACGAACTAAACGACACTGTTCGTCGCTTATTAAAAATGTTTGACTAGATATTTTGACCAAAAATCGACAGACTAAGAGATGTTGTCCGTCGCTTTTTAAAAAAACTAATTAATAAAATAAAATAAATTAAATAAAAGACAACAACATTACATTATTTTTATTTTATTTTCTTTTATTTTATTAAAAATTGATTGGGGCGTCTTATATATATATATAAATAATAATTAATTATTATATATATGCTCAAAAAAAAAAAAAACAGCGACGGACTAAGAGATGTTGTCCGTCGCTTTTTGTAAAATAATTTTATAAATAATTATTTTTATTAAAAAGCGACAGCGTGACAAATGGTGTCGCTTTTTGGAGCGACGCCGTCCATCGCTTTTTTGTCCGTCATTTTTTCGTAGTTTTTTAGTAGTGGAAGATCCCCATATAAATATATGGTCCCATTAATATCATAAATTAATAATTCTTTAAAAGTACAAATATATCTAAGACGATTTAGTGAAATATGATTCTATTGTATTCTGTTTTTTATTAAAATTTAAATCTAGTTGCAGCTCATCTCTAACTTTTCTTATTGCATCCAAGAGCTCCGGTGTTGTCTTTTCGAACTGCACCATAAAATTGTGAAGAGTTCTAGATGCGATAAGTGCTTCCTTACGCGTAACTGGTTCCAAAGGTATAGTATCATCTTCAACTTCATCATCAACATTGCTTTTCTCGATGGTATCCACAATTTCTTTTAAGCTCCGAACCTCTAAACATGTATCACTTTCACCCAGATAATCCAATAGGTTATTGACATCCATTTTATTGTGGTAACCGAGATCATTAATCATGACCTCAAGTTCATGAATGACGTTTTCACAAGTGGGTTCATTCAAATTCTCTGAGATTGCATCCCCCGAACGAATTTTGCAGTGTCAAAAATAATTTGATGCTGTCTCTTGTTGAACATTTGTTGTCCAAGCAAGGATTGCAAAATTGATAGCATCCAAAACATTAATCTTTGTTAGATCAGTTTGTCCCACTTCATAGCCTTTTAATATTTTACGATTAAATTTGTTACGATAATACATCTTGAAAGCTCTTCTTATCCCAACATCACAAGGTTGAATTTTGGATGTCATGTTGCGTGGCAAGAAAAACAATTCAACATTTTGTAGTCCTTCAATATTTCTATTATGGGCTGGACAATTATCTACCATAAGCAAAACTCGACTACCATGAATTTAATTATAATCAAAATTAACCTTCATTAAATCTCAAACCATTCTTTAAATTAATAAATATTAATTTATCAATTAAATAATGTCTATATAAAATAATAAAATTTCATGGTCCGACCTATATTAATTTATAGAGGTTATACTGTACTCCATCCCAAGTCTTCCTCCATTCCAATGTCAACTCTATCATTATGAGCCATTCCACTCTCCTATCCAGTCATGGCCTAACCCCTCTACCATATAAAGACTTTTCAAAACTGTCCATCCTACCAACTCTAGAATTACTCTATTAATTTCATTCCCGAATTCAAGTCCACCAACTAACTTTGTTAATTGGCCCGTCACATCTCCTACAATTCTCTGGCAACACCCTAGCTCGTAGCCCCCAGCACACTTAGTGGACCATCTATAAAACTCTTACTTATCTCCCTTGACATAACCCAATACATAATTCAACACACCCCTCAAGTAATTCAGACCATTCAAGGATCCCCAAAATACTATATAGGTGTTAGCATGCAATCTCAATCTATACAAAAATTATTCCAACATTTAACCACACCAATCTGGTCACTCATGGACTAACATGTGACAAACGCATCATAATTAATAAATTTGGTTCACTCATGAAAACAACACATAGAACAACAACCGAACATGTAACAGTCGTGGTACTTGAGTTAACTGATATAGAACTTGTACTAGACGTGGTGCTCAAGAAAACTAATAGATATTTTGTATCGGGCGTGATATCTGAGTCAACCGATATATGTACTAAGCATGGTAGCCAAGATATTTAATAGATATTTCATACTAGACATGGTACCTGAGCCAATTGATATATGTACCAAACGTGGTATTCGAGCCAATTGAGAATCACAACATCACACAATCATAGATACGATTAATACAACCACACTTGTCTGACCACAAATAAATAAGACAAGTTCATTGCATGAGATTGGCGACAAGACATCATTTCACGCCTATTCCTTCTATCTTCTTAACCACGTATTGTACAAGTAATACTAGCAAAATAGTTAACATGCATACGTAGCATAAATCAAAAAATAATTCAACCATCACCTACCTTAAGCGACTCCCTCCCCCTAACATATTTCTAGCTCATAATTCGACTACCCACAAGTTACCCATCTAATATAACCCAGCAACTATCGTAAGGCCAACATTAAAATCAAGTACCTTATCATTATGAACAACAATGATCAACACATCTAACCATCCAGACTCCATGTCTAAGGACCTATACATGAAATCTATTGTCAATATACACATGTATTAAGCATTTAGAGACAGGTGTAACTACACAGTTAAGCTTAACTTACCTAGATGTCAAGCAACTGCTGAAGAAATCTGGACACAAACTTCTGAATCCGTGCGGGCGAATCCTGATGGAAGTAAACCTGGAATCCATGAGTTTTGACCCCTATTAACGTGGTAATCCTTCCTCTCCATTAGTCCTAAGCTTGGAGCGGCTTATGAGGGTTTTTGAAGTAACCATCATCTCTTTTTGCAATTAAAGAGGATGATTGAAATTATAAAATAAGTATTTTCTAGGTTCTAGCCTTGTCCATCCTGGTATAGTGGCCTGGCACTCGATACAATATCGGTGTCATAGGTAGAACATTCTCGCTATGACAGGATGACGTCAGCCTGGATCAAATTCAAATTCCAAAAATTTTTAGAGTGTTGTCGCAATTTAATTTAATAGTGTATTTCAATAATTTTCAGAGTTCTGCATGAGGCCTTTTGAATAATGACGTAATAGATCATTACAATAGATATCAATTTACCCATCGTTTGTTTTCGAAAGATGAAAAGTCGGCCTAGAATACTATCTCCTATTTGAGAACGTACACAGAGAATTCTAGCTTGACACGGACCATACAAAACTCCCAACTCCTAAATGCCCAAGTATACTGAGGCCTTGTTAATAATCGAGTCAAGGAGACTAAAAGACGAAGCAACTAAAAAATTCCGTCTAAGGGCCTATTTCCCGCTATAGAGAGAATATTCTCATTATACCAGTGTTACGCCTGCTATAACAGCTAACGGGTCACTATAGTGGGCCATAAACCGATTATAGCGTGAGAAATGGGTTTATCGCCCATTTCTCTCCCTTTTCATTCCAAAACTTAACTTTCTCTCCCGACGTCAAAATTAAGGTAATGATCATATTCCGTACTCCCCTTACTTCATTATGCATATATTGATTGTTGTATGTTAGAAATAGGGTGAATATAATAGGTATTGGATTGGTTTTTGAATTTTGAATGTGTTGGTTTGACTTGGCTAAATTGTTGAAGCATGAGTGTTTTCCTTATGTTTATAACACTCCTCCAGCGTTCTGAGCGTAAGGATTATGGGCTTTATGGCAGGGAGGAGGGTGAAGGTTATTCTTGATTTGAAAACATAGATTTGGGCAATATTTAGGAGTTATAATTCCCGAATTTTTGCATAAAGTAGTAATAGGATGTTTTGAATACTAATATGAAATTACTTGGTTAAAACAAAATTTTTGGATCAAGAGGCATCATTAAAGCACCTCTTGAAAATCAGGAATGATGAAGGCTGCTATAGCGTCCT
This sequence comes from Solanum pinnatisectum, assembly GCA_035578085.1. Classification (NCBI taxonomy): domain Eukaryota; kingdom Viridiplantae; phylum Streptophyta; class Magnoliopsida; order Solanales; family Solanaceae; genus Solanum; species Solanum pinnatisectum. The sequence goes on along the minus strand of CM069076.1, from coordinate 39,454,854 downwards.
TGCTCTGCTATAGTTGGAGCCGCTGTAGCAAAAGAATCCCGCTTTAGCGGGAGCAGGCCTGCTATAGCGGAAGCTGCAGACAATTGAAAATGCCTAGTGGTCATGCTTCAAATTTGTGAAAGTATGTCAATATGGATCACAAGTGTTATGTCATGATTTCACTTCTTTTAGACAATTACTTTGAAATAATAAAAAAATTTAAGAAAAATATTTAAAAAGAGTCACCAGTTAAATTTTTTTGCAAAGAAATTAAGAAAATATAATTTAAAAAGGTCTTAACATATAAACCTTTAAATTTGTTTTTAGAGAAAATGGTTAAAGAGGTTCTTAGTTCCACTTTGAAAAGGTATTAGCACTTAAAGTGTCTACTAACATGCGATCTACCATGATTTAACTAAAATATTTGACTAAACTTTGGGGGAGGGGGGAAATTAAGTTAAAGAAAGCATTTTTAAGGTCGTTTGAGGAAAAAGTTAACCTCAAAAAGTTGAAGTATTTAATAAAGAGTATGATATGGTTGAGTAAAAACAAAATTTGAAATCATTCATTTTTGAAGAAAAAAAACATCAAACTCAAACAACATCAAACAATTAACGGCAAGTAACATTTGACCAACATATTTGATTAAGTAAATAAAAGAACACAAGACACTATAAAAATGAAATTTATTAAAGTAAACCAACACAAAGAAAATAGTTCATCTTTTGGGAAATCTGATTAATTTAAAAGAAAAGAGTTAAGATTTAATTAAAAATAGTCAAACATTTACAATCAAAATAATTTAAAGCGCAAAGAGATAATGAATTTGGGCCCCTTACTGGGCCAAATTCGCTGTTGTTTTTGGGCAAAAGCTCAATTTTATCCTATATATCAGTTGTATATCAACTGTATACCATCATCTTTTACACCTGCATATCAACGTATATCACGAATATCAACACATTTCGATACATGTATATTAGCTTCCTTTATACCTGTTCATTAGCTTCCCTTTTCGGAAACCATATAGCTATGTTGACATACTGCTAAAGATCCTTTCAATATGTTTTGCTCTAATTTGTGATAAATCAGCTGAAAGAACTTAGTAAAGTATTTGCTCATAACCATTAGATACACTTGCTATTATGGTTCACATACAGTTAGCTCATCCTAAATGGTTACATATATAAGAACACAATTAACTAAATTGAAACTTACTACATTAAATAAAGAAATTATTGTCATAAAATAACAGATTAGAGACATGACTGATTATGTATATATATAAAAAAAAAAAACTACCTAGCTATGTTACTGTGTTTCTTTCATTCAAACACAATACGAAGACAACTCCCAAGTAATTATGAGAACAGTTTATTCATTAATAAAACTGAATATCAAACTTACAAGCTAAAAATGATCAACACATTGTAAAAGATATTCTGAGTCTATAACTCCCCCTACTAAAATTTAAAGAGGAAAACAGAAACTCAATCAAAATCACCAAGAAATATGTAAACTGGCGAGAATGTTACTTTTCGAGAGCACTGATATCTAGCCAAGCCAAAGACTCCAAGCTAGGTGTAATGACCTGGTTGGTCATTTTTGGAAATTTTTGTAAAATTATATTTTTATCCCTCTCAATATTGACCCCGAGTTATTTCTGATTGAGTTTTCAAAGTTGGTTTCGAACTTTGAGTAAAAAGTTATGCATTTTTATAAGTTTTGAGTTTGAAAGGCCAAAGTTTTTAAAAAGTGGTTTTCAGTGTCTTTGGAGTTTCGAGTGTCGGAATGGAATTTCGTTGATTCCATCGATCCCGGAATGTGGATATTGGTCTATGAGAGTTGTCGGTTTCAGATTCAGAGTCTTTTTGAGGACTTGAGATCCTAAGTTAAAAATTTGTGAAATTTTTGCCTTTGAAATGATTTTGGTCAACATTCAGGGGTCGGATTAGAATTTCGCGAGTTCTGTTGGATTCAGGGATGCCTATAGGCCTAAGTGAGGTCTTGGTTGAATTTTTAGAGGTCCCGAACTTGATTTGGCCTTTTTAGGCGTTATGTTAGTTCTGGTGACTTTTACGAGTTTAGGGTGAAGGAGACTCCGGATTCATGTTTCGTCTATTCCATTGAGTCTGGAAAGTCAAGGTATCGTCAATTTGCATATATGATTTGTGTGTACGAAATTCCGAATGAAACTTGAGGGTCCTTCTAATGATTTGAAAGTTGGCTAATAATTTTGTTGTCTGTGTGCTTCGCTTTAGAGTGCATTGCTTGAGCAAAGCCATTGTCACGTTCACGAAGGGTCGGGTCCCATGACCTTCGCGTTCGCGATTGAGATGTTGTGATCGTGATCTTCGCTTCAGCGAAGGCCGATTCGTGATCATGAAGGCTGGATTGTTATCTGGGGCTCACTTTTGTGATCAAGATATTGTTGCATTTGCGATATTGCCGGGGCGGGGGGGTGGGGATTTGGCCTGCAAATTTTGGGGTCTTACCCATTTTTTCTTCATTTTGAGCTTTGTAAAATTTTTGAAGAGATTTCTTGTGCTAAAACATTTGGGTAAGCTTGTGTGATCCTAAAACTTCATTTTCCTTCGATTATTGATGGATTTTAACATCAAAACTTGAGATTTTGATTGACAAATGACAAGATTTTTGAAGAACTTGAGTTCTAAACTAAAACGATGATTGTCAACTGATTTTAAGTTCTTTTTCGAAATTGTTTTCACCAAGGTTCCAAATGCCTTGGGGGTAATGTTTTCAAGTAAAGATTATTGGATTCAAACCTCATTTTCAGAATTGGGTTTTTTAGTTGATTGATCCATTTTTCAAAGACTATGATATGGATATTGTTAATTCCAGAATCTTATTGTGATTACTTGTTTGAATTAGATTGTGTGGCTTTGGACATTGTTCGAAAAGGGAAGACTCGAGTCTTGGATTGACTATTTAATTGAATTGAGACAAGTGATCTCTTAGGCCTTGTAAATCTAGTAAACTCGTGTATTTCCCTTCATTGTGTGTGCTAGAGAGTAATGAGAATGAGGTGATGGTCCATTGTTCCGCTTGATTAATCTTAATAAATAAAAAGAGGATAAATAAAAAGACAACGTGTTGATCATAATGCTTTATGAATTGTCTTGTTGAATTGTTTAAATTGTTACCTCTCCCTTATGGTGTGAAATTATTTATTTGCATTGATCGTTGTACACGATGATTAGACATGTGATGTTATGTCGAAGGAAAATGGTCCGGCAAGAGATATGATATAAAGCCGAAGGGAAATGATTTTGACTAATGATGTAATAATGTGTCGAAAGAAAATGATTCCAACAAGTAATGTGATATAAAGCTAAAGGGAAATCATTTTGACTAATGATGTAATAATGTGCCGAAAGAAAATGGTTCCGACAAGTAATGTGATACAAAGTCGAAGGGAAATGGTTTCGGCTAGTGATAGTGATATAAAACCAAAGGGAAATGATTCTGGCTAGTGATATTATGTCGAAGGGAAATGGTTCCCGCAACAGACATGATATAAAGCTAAAGAAAAATGGTTCCAGCTAGTTATATTGTGTCGTAGGAATCCGGCAAGAGTTGACTATTATGATTTGATACATTTTGTTACTTGTGATTGACCTAGCTGTTACTTGTGATTGATCTACTTGTTACGTGTGATTGACATATTTGATACTTATTGGTTGTTAAACCATGACTATTGAATTATGTGGTTTAACCTTGTGAACCGTGTATTGTAAAATTGTTAGGTTAAGCTGATTTCTACGTAGGTTGTAGCTTGAGGGGGTTTGGTTGGGATGAAAGGAGTATTCAATTTCCAACTAGTTTACCTTGTTTATTTGGTTCCTTCTTGAGCACCGTGTTGGTTGGTACTCACTCCTTGCTTCTACACTTGTGTAGGTTTTGAGTTCGGTTCCGTGTGATTGCTCTTATTCTTCTCCTATTTTTGAGGCTTGTCAAATGACTTTTGAAAGGTAGTTGTTTGGCATCCCAACAGACCCTCTTGTTCCTTATTTTATGCTTTGTTCTATTTGAGAAATAAAGGCATTGAGACTTGTAATTACTCATTTCCGCACTATATGTATAAGTGTCTTGTACAGTGACAACCAGATTTTTGGATGATAAACTGATAATAGAATGAATACGTTTTCGCTTTTATCTTGTTCTTGTTCTACTTTCCGCATTTCTTTTATTTTGTTGGGTAGAAACTAACTTTTTGTGGTGGAAATAGACAAGTATCATCACGTCCATTAATTTTGGATCGTGACACTAAGGATAAAGACAGAGTGTCATAAAATATATATGCAGGGATTAAATTAGATGCATGACTTTCTTGGGGGGGAATTTTTCCTTGTTCTAGTGATGCAGTTTTCCCTTTTTCACCTTCCTAGTCTCAACCTACTCAATATCAAGTATATGGTCAATACATATATTTTGACAGAATCCCAACAATGATGGGGATGATGAGGATAAGGTGACAAACACACCGCTAGTTGTATTAGACTAGATGGGCGTGGCCCGTGCTAACATTTTATATTTTTCGACAGTTCTATTAAGAGGAACTTTCACATATAGCCACTCAAAAATAACTTAACTACGCTCCATAGCTATAGTTTGCTAATTACAATTCGTAGCTACATGTTATAGGGAGGAGGGTGGCGAGTGCGACTGAGAGAGGGAGGAGAGAGGCGAGCGAGAGAGGGCAGAGAATGGGAGAGAGGTGAATTGTATATGTATATCGGTTAGATAATTATATATTATACATATGTATTTGTATATTTTGGTGAGAGAGATTGAGAGAGGGAGGAGAGAGGCGAGCGAGAGAGGACAATAATTTGTATAATTTTCATGTAGGTATGTATAATTCGCATGTTCGTTTGTATAATTCACGTATTTTTGTATAATTGAGTAATATAAAGTCTGGAATTATACAAATATAATAAAACTCGAAATAGCGAATTGATACAAACATAAACATATGTACTTTAAACAATTATACAATTTACATTATATAAATTATATTATACAAAATCCAAAAACTACATGTTTATACAAACTTTAAAAAGTAATACACAAAAATATTGACTGTAGATGATGACAAAACTGAAAAACCAAAGGAAATCATCGTCATATACAAATACAAATCAAACAAAGAATTGTTGGCTGCGAATTATATAAATATGGCGATTTATAATTATACAAATGTGGCTAATATACAAATTCGAAATCAGCCCACGTAATTAATGTATAATGTTAGTCGCGAGTGGTAATTATAGCAAACGATAGCTATGATGAGTAATTAATTAGTATAAGTTTGCTTAACCGCGTAATTTTCCCTTTTATTAACGGGTGTGAACGACAATATGTACAACAAATTAAAAATTCATTATATTCTCACTTTATTTACAATTACACAAACATGAAGAAAAGAAACCAAATACTTTTTTTATGCTAATACAAGTCTACTACTCCTGCTAATACATCGATCTAGAACTATCCTCGTCTTGAAATGACAAATACGTGATGGAAAAAGATGAAAAGAACTACTACTACTCTGCAGGGAAGTAACCTGCAATAGTAAACTACAAGCTTTCAAGGCCGATAGTGAAAAGCAACATTATGACACAAATTCATAACATAACTTCTACTGAGAAATAGTTGAAAGATGAAAAGATTAAAAAAATAATTATTTCAGAACATTCAAAATGATGCCTACTTTGCAGCCTCGAATGTCCTGCAATGTTCCTATATCAAAAGCTACGTTTACTATCAGGAAACGAAAAAATATTTACTGAAAATGGCCGAGAGTCATATTCATTACTATTAAGTTTTTAAGAATCTACCAAGATAAATTGTATGATTGATATCGAACTCCCTAATAAGTCAAATGTTGAGGCTTTCGTTTCTTCATGTGTTGTGCACTGGGAGGGAAGCATTTACGTAGACTCTCACTTTTTAGAACTTTATATAGGAGAATTGACTAATCTTAAATTACTATATTCATTTTTTTGGTAAGATCATAAACCACTATATTCATGTTCCCTTAACCCTTTTCTTATGGGAAGTTTTCAGTCAAACTCATTGTCAACCAAAGTAGCATCCTCTTCTTAAATAAACTATAAAATTTGAAATACCAGCTAATGAAATATCATGACCATTTGATATCACAATTTAAGTAACTGGAAAAAGTTAATTTTGATAGAGAAACTGAAATAAGTTCCCTATGATTTATCAAGGAACTGAAAAGTTCATTCTTACCTCGCATAATATGAGCAGCCCACATATGATTATAAAGCTCATTCTTATATCTCTTAGTATGAGCGGTCCACAAAACACTATCAAGTAGATCATTTAAATACACTATGAAGCAGACCATGTACTTGAGTGACAACATAAAGGTATTGTCTTAGGATTAAGGGAGAAGGACTGTGCGAGAAATCGAATTTAGTTTTATTTATCATGTCTTAATGCTAATTCAAATACCAAAAAAATGTGAAAACATAGTTAAAACACTATGAATGAAGATATTATTTACTTGATCTGTTATTTGCCTTCTCTCGGTCTCATCACAGCCTAATAAGTTAAGACAGTCAGCTTGAAGTGTCTGCTTACATGATCCTTACAGGATGCCTCCTTGAAAAAATGAAAAATGAAAAAAAACATATTAAATGACAAATGATGACTCCTTTATATCACCAGAATTATCCTACAATTTAGATGCATAAATTAACATACTTTCTTTATCTACCGAAAAGCACAAAAGATGAACTTGAGATTCCCTCAACAATTGAGAAGTTATCAGCTCCACTGCCTTTTAAACTATTCAAATACACTATCAAGCAGACCATGCACTTTAAACTATTATATCATAACAACATTCTTTAGCTCAATGAACAATTCGTCTAAATATGACAGTTATTAAAATGTCTTGTTAGATTTTGTATTACTAAAAAGAATATAACATATTATTATCCCTTGTTTCATGAAGATTGCTTTCTGGGTTGTAAGCCCAAAGAGCCATTAAAGTCGATTTATAATATAAATCATCCTTCAATCTGTTAAAAAATTTCAAAATGAAAAGAACTCAACTAAGCTTCAATCAGGAACAAAATTAGAGGCAACTATACAAATCATCCATAACCATTCTCCTTTTGGCCCAATATTGCTTTGCTTTAAAATATTATTATTTTATTGTAAGCCGAGAAACTCTGTCAAAAAGCCAAAATGGATGCATGTCATTTAAATCTTCAGAGGATCTCAAACTAATAATTAAAAAAATAGCTGGCAGACCTGAATGCTTAAATGGCACAACCCGCTAGCAAAAATTATTGGAACACATCCAAATAACACTCCAAAACTGTAAAGATACATGTCAATTTTATAAATTTACTAAGATTTACAGTTTTTCATTTGGTGCACAGGTAATAATTATCAGCCTAAAAGTTATTATCAACATAGACTGACTAAACAAAGACAATTTAACTGATCTAATGTTTGAACACAAAGAAACAACCTTCAAGGTACAACATTTTGCCAAGTATAAACAAGAAGAAAGAGGATAATCACAATTAGTTTTAAAATGCATATTGCTACATTTTTCTACATAAAATGAACACAGTCTACTCATGAAGAAATATGATAAATACAACAACATATTCATTGTTATTCCACAAGTGAGCTATGGGAGGTTAGGATGAAAACCTTAGCCCTACCTTTGTGGGGGGGGGGGGGTTTAGAGATGGTTTCCTATTGACCCTCGACTCAAAAGAAGTGTTTCTGAAGCAGTTCTGCTAGAAAAAATATGTCAGCAAAAGAGCAAGAGATAAAGCAGGGAAGCAACAAAGAGTAATATACATTAAAAATAAGAGAACACGTGACTACTTAATAATACTACTGAGCTGAGGAATAGAGAGGAAACATATATATTTGTTGTCATTCTCCTAAATTAACAAAAGAGAATCTCAAGAACTATTATGAGAATCATCAATTACAATCTAAAAATATGAGTATTAGATAACCTTAAGCTCAAAATTACACACTAAGAATGAAAAGATGCAATTGAGAAAACTTGCCCAACGAAAAGATTCTGAATATTCATATCTCATAAGTAGGTTGTCAGGTCATTTGAGAATCCTTATTCTAGTATCATCTGATCCAGTACAAACCAACGCTAACTATGATAGCTTGAATGAAACCTCTCCAGTAGAGAATCTTCTTAAAAGAAATTTAAGGGACCACATTCCCATCAACTTTTTGAACAAAAGTAAGCAATTTCTTGTATTTTCGGATTAAAAAAAGGTAGATAAATCACTGACTTTTATATGAAGAATATAGCAATACACAACTGAAAAAGTCACATTAGTTGAAAATCGAGAAAGAGGATCAACCTTTCTTACAAGGATACTGTAGTTCTCCCAACTATTTCACTAAGAAAAGTGAATTTTGCACCTCATAGACCAACCATGTGCAATCTGTTAGTGGATGGTCATGAGGACTATGCTACCACTTCTAGAAACATTTTTCGCTTTCTCAACAATGTTAAAAGCACTTGATAATGAAGATTAGATATAATTTTGTCAAGAAACAATAGAGATTGTTTATGAATTATGTTAATCCTGATTGAGACTCTTCATGTTCTCCCCAGCGCACTCCTTTTCTTCCTTCATCTCTAATGTATTGCGTTGGCATGTGCATAGAAATATTCATTTTGCATTATCAAGTTACGAAAAAAATAACTTTAATAACTTTGAAACTAATGCTATAACCTATATAACTTAACTCCTTTGTTTGGTAGTAGGACTTTTTGGGCTGTGGGGATTTAAAATAAAGAAAATAGTGAAAAACTGCAGAAATAGTATTTTATTCAGCGTATTCTGCTATCACTTGTTTCTCCATCCATTAAGATCTGATATTGGAGTATATTTTTCTCAAGTGATAGTTATTTAAAATAAGTGTCAAAAACATGTTTTACTTCAATCGGTTATTCGTACTTTAAGTGTTGTTGTGTGATTCTTCTATGGTCTTATCCTAAGAGACAGTAATATAGAAGTAAGCTTTATTTTCAAGCATCATTGTAGATTCCAAATATATTGGGATTCATATTAGGTGTACTGCAACATTTGAAAGATAATACATCTTTACATGAGTATAATGGCTTTACTTGAGTATTTAAAAAGCTCATGAACAGATCTTGGCTAATTAAGAACCTGTAAAATGCACACTATAATTATTTTACATATTTCATTCAAAATCATCAGAATACAAAAGTTTAGATTCCATCTCTTACAAACATATTATCAAATACATTAGGTGCATTATCCGCCTCAAATTAATTGTTAATCCACACAAAATACATCAAAAAGACATAATGCATGTGGAAATCAGGAACAACTGCTAACATGCATATAAAACTTCTAGTAGACATTTTTTTATCAAAGGAATTATATCTCTCTAATTTATCATGATGATGCATCTTCCAATGATTGTACAATACATTGAAATATAGTGAAAAAATCTACGAAGAAAGAAACATAACAAAATATTGTTAGTGCTATCAAGCATACATAACAAAATATTGTTAGTGCTATCAGGCATATTATCGAATACCTTGAGTGCGCAAAGTGCCACAACATAGAGAAGTAGTGAAATATGAAATTCATTTGCCAAAACTTCTCCAAATATTAACCCCTGCAAAAGAAGTAGATTAGGAACAATATAAAGGCATGGAAAAAGTCTTCTAAAAATAGAGAAATTCAAGCCAGAGAAGAAGAAAGCACATGAAAAATTTAACATTCAATAAGGAAAAAAGTGTATTGAGATGGAGGAACAATGCAAACCCATGAAAATTACCTTCGAAAGAGGAAGAGAAACTCCCAATTCTAAATAAGGGTAATAATAATCTAAATTATGTACTTTATAATACTTATTGTGTGTTTTATGAATGCATGAGAACTTTGAAATAGTTTGATTTCCTATTGCATAACTTATGACTTCTATATTTTTACCATTCATTTTTAATACTTCATCTGTCCCAATTTATGTGATATTTTTTTATTTTTCGAGTGTTAAACAATTTAAGTTTGATCGAAAATTTACGCATGAAATCTTCAATTTTTATTGAAATGAAAATTATTTATTTGTAAACTACATAAAAAGTACTATAAGTCACAAAAATTGATAATTCAAAATGTTTAAATGATCTATGAAAAACTTACAGTCAAAGATAGACTTGTTTGAATCTCAAAATTTGAAAAATATCACATAAAATGGAACGGAGGGAATAGTAATTTAAAGTTAATTTCCACATTGTGTTGATTAGATAATATTTAGTACATGTAAATGTTGTAGTTTGATTGACTGTTGGCAGCTTGATTTAGTTTAAAATTGAATGTGTATATTACATAATGGAATTAAGATGGCAGGAGAGAACTACAAAAACAACAATATACTAACAATTTATTTTCAGAAAAGATACCTTATAAGGTCGCTATTTTATATTTTGTGAAAATGGTCAAAAATATCCATCAACTTTGATTTATAGTTTGACTTTACCCTAGCCGTTAAAATGAAGTTAATTTTACCCCTCCCATTATTAATTTCACCAAAATTACCCCTCATTCGACGGAATCCCCAAAATTGACCTAAATTGACCCAAATTACCCGAATTTTTTTTAAAAACCTATTCCTTATTTTTAACCAATGCCCAGAGGATAACCCATTCCCTTTTACCCATTCTCTCGAATTTTCCATATAACTTCTCCTCCATTGTTCTTCATTTCTCTTCCCTCTAATTTGGAATCAAACTCTACGTTCATCTCCACAAGTGCAAGATTGCTCCATCTCTCCCGATTTGAGAATCTTCTCATACGGAGAGAGGGAATGAGCTCGCGATTTTGTTCGATTTCTTGCTGGCTACTGCTGGAACAAGAAGACGTCCTTCTGGATACTGCTGGAAGAAGAACACACGTATTCAATTTTTATTTACTTTTCTATAAACCCAGATAGATTTGGGGATAAAAAACTGAAAAATCTACAAAATTGAGTGAAATTGGAGAACTGGTTTTTTGCTTTTAGAGTTAGGTTTGATGGAGAAATTCAGAAATGGAAGTTGGGTGGCAAAAGGAAACATAGAAAGAATGAAATTTATTGGTAAACAAACTTGTGTAACTTAAGAGTATTAAAAAAAATATGATTATCGAGTTAATCGAATTTTAATGTGATAATTGAATTACGAAAAAATGTGGATAAATATTAATTGTGGAGATGAACGTAGAGTTTGATTCCGAATTAGAGGGAAGAGAAATGAAGAACAATGGAGGACAAGTTATATGTAAAATTTGAGAGAATGGTAAAAGGGGAATGGATTATCCTGTAGAGGGTTCAGGGCAGGTCGGGACATTGGGTTAAAAATAGGAAAAAAGATTTTTTTTAATTTGGGTCAATTTGGGGGATTTCGTCAAATGAGGGGTAATTTTGGTGAAATTAGTAATAGGAGGGGTAAAATTAACTTCATTTTAATGGCGAGGGCAAAGTCAAACTATAAACCAAAGTTGAGGGGTATTTTTGACCTTTTCCCTTGTATTTTTATTTCCCAAAAAACGTAAAAAGGCAACCTCATGATGTGTTTTTTCTACAATTTATTTTTTCAGATAATGCATAAAAACGACCTCATGAAATCACTTTTTTAAAATAACAACCTTTTGGGATGACTTATTTGTAGAGCCGTCAAAACGGGCTTAGCCCATTGTAACATCTCAAATTTGAGAAAATAGAAAAAAAAACAGCTTTCTAGACCTAGTGCAAGAACCACGGAAGCCACCGACGATCTGTGGTCTGACACACGATCCGTAGATGGGGTCTGTCGTTGGGCACCAAATATTTATGGTCTCTGACCCCACCCACGATCGACCAGGACGGTTCATGGTTGGACCTACGGACCGTAGGTGAGGGTCAGCAGCCAATTGGAGGGAATTGGTTGTTGGGTCAACTTCAAACGGTGATATCTTTTACCATAAAATGAATTAGGTGGCCTATGACCTATCGAATGAAAGATAATTAAATCCTTTTTCCAATGCCACCAAGTTTGCTAAAATCCCATCTCGGAGTAAATATTTACGCTTGTTTTAGTGAAGCTCTGTCGGACAGAGCTTGACCGACGATCGCTTCCTACGGTTGGTAGCTTAACCGACGGACCGTAGGTCCCTTCGTCAGCTTTTAAGTTAGGGTCATTTAGGTCTTTTCCTATGCATTAAGGCCCTTAAACTATGTCATTTAATGCCTAAACTACGTCGTTTTACTCAGTCTAAGCCTAATAACTTAGTCAAACTTACCCAGAACCTCATTCACCAAAAATCATCCAAACTTAGGGCAAAAAGAGGAGAAAGAGGTGACTCAAACCCCTCCAAGAATGCAATAGGTTTTTTTGCAGTTCCAACCCCAAAATTAAAAGATTTCTCCGTGAATTTCATCACCTGGTATGTGGAATTTTCTTGGTGGATTCCTTTCATCCACTAGGTTCCTAGAATTCAGTTAGATTCTTGATTCTCTATATCTTGTTTAGACCTTGGGTTTCTAAAACCTTAGATATTGGTTGTGATTTAGCTGTTAGAGTATTCCTAATCAGATTATAATACTTTCATGGAATCATTGTTGAGTTCTTTGCATGAAACTCAGAACCCTAGTTATGTAGAATCTCTTAGTTCATGAATAACACATGCTAGGTTAGTTAAACAGATATACATGCTTCAGTTTTCGAATGTCACATTAACAATATATAATTGTTACATTCTCAGATTTGCATGTCAGTATTTTGAGCTATTCAGTATTTCAGTCATAATGTAGCATATACATATTCAATTGGGAGTAGGCTTAGCACCGAGTGGACTAGGGTTTCAGCGTACCCTTATAGTCCTAGAACTACGTGCCTCCATATGTTAAGTTCCCTCTGTGGCATCAGTTTTAGTGATCACGCTAGTAATGCCTTTATACCCCTGACAAGGTATATCGGGACCCTTCAATGGTGTGTATATATCGAATACCACGGGTAGCTTAAGTGGTGGTTATGTCTGTTACTAGTAGCTCCCACAGTCAAACTCTAGTGCTTTTGACCAGGTTTTCAGTTATATTTCAATATTCAGTATCAACATGTTATGTACTTGGTCATTGCATTTAGTTTAATTCTTTCCAATATATGTCAGTATTTCCATCATGTTCAGATTATATCATTGCTCAGTTATGCTTTGTTCAGCATATATGTTTGCTCAACTTTTATCCTATCCCGCATGCTCAGTACCTTCCAAGTAGTGACACATACTCTGCACTACATCTTTTCATGATGTTGGTTCAGGTCCTCAGCATTCAGATCACGCGTAGATCGATTCTCAATCCACATTCAGCAGCTTCAGTGGTGAGTCATCATACTTCGAGGACAATAGACATGTTTTCAGTGTTAGCCTTTCATTTCAGTTCCAGTTTTGCTAGGGTTAGCTGGGGACATGTCCCAATAACTCTAGTCAGTTAGAGGCTTTTTCATAAATAGTATTAGATTCAACATTAGTTTTTTGAATGATTGTTCAGTATCACTAAACTCTTAGAATTCTATATATATATATTCAGACAACTATTGGGTATTCCCTATCATTAAGTTATCTCATGATTTAGCTTCCACATTAGTTCATCTTTTCATAGATATGTTCAGTTTGCTTATGATATGCTAGCTCAGGGTTAGCTTGGGGTCACTCGTGATCCTAGGTTCCATATTTACGCCAAGGGGGTAGCCTCCGAGCATGACAAACTTAGTATCAGAGCATTAAATTTAAGGGTCCTAGGATGTTTGAAAGCCGCACTAAGTAGTGTATTTTTCATGGGTGTGAAGTGCACCACATCTAATAAGTGGAAGGCTACAAAGTGTTTTAGGAAAATTTTACTTTCTTTTCTACTCTTATTGTGCGTAAAATATGATCAAACTTCTCATTTCTAATTCGACGTTATGCGTTTCAGATCATGCCTCCCCTTAGAGCTTATCTAAGGAATGCTTATGCAATTCCTCTAGTCCCAGACCATGAGGTTTCAAATGCAGAGTTTTGGAATGCGATTTAGCTTTTGGCTTAGAGTATGACTAATTAGAATAATCAGCAGGTCTAGTTCATACTAATAGAAATGGTGGGTTAGTGGCAGTCCGAGATTTTGTTAGGTTAAGAAAATCTTTGGAGTGATGCAAGTGACTGGTAATGATAGGGTACAGTTGGTATCCTACCAGCTTAAGGATGTGGCTCACATTGGTTTACTCAGTGGAAAGAAAACAAGAGTATGGACACATCTCCTATGACTTGGGATTGTTTTACCGGAGCTTTTCTGGACATGTTCTTCCCAAGAGAGTTGAGGGAGTCTAAGGCACAAGAGTTTATGAATTTGAGGCAAGGTAACATGTCAGTCCAAAAATACGGGCTGAATTTCATCCAACTCTCTAGGTATGCTCCACATATGGTTGCCGATCCAAGGGCACAAATAAATAAGTTTATATTTGGGGTATCCGACTTAGTGAAGACAGAGTGCATAAATGCTATGTTGTTAGAGGATATGAATATCTCTAGGCTCATGACTCATGCTCAGCAGGTTGAGGGAGATAAGCTTAAGGAAATAGCCAAGGACAACAAGAAAGCTAGAACAAGGAACTATGTGTACTCTCAGTAGAAATCGGGTGGTGGAAATCACTCACAGTTTTGAAATGATCAAAATAGTAGGGCACCAGGCTCGAAGTCTCAGGGGAGTGTTTCAGGGAATAAGACCTACCCAACTTGTCCAAAGTGTGGTAAGAACTATCCGGGTGAGTGTCTTGCAGGCAATGAATGATGTTTTTGATGTGGTCAGTCTAGTAATAGGGTGAAGAATTTCCCTTCTGCCAGGCAGGGTCAAGAAGGTAACAATAATAGGGCTCAGTCTACAATCCCAACAGCACCAGCAGGTCGCCTGACTCAGTACAGTGTGTCATGTGGTACAGGTGGCGGTCAACACCAGGGCAGGTTCTATGCTCTCTAGGCTCGCCAGGACTAGGAAGATTCTCTTGATGTGGTCACTAGTACATTACGAGTCTTTCTTTAGATGCTGTTGCATTGTTAGATCTAGGGGCTACTCTTACCTTTGTAACTCTCTTTATAACAATAATCTTAGGTGTCAGTCCAGAACACTTTTTCAGAACCCTTCTCAATCTCTACTCCAGTTAGTCACCCAGTTATAACTAGATGAGTATATAGAAATTGCCTTGTCACAGTTTCTCAGAAAGACACCTCAGCAGAACTTGTAGAGTTAGAAATGGTAGATTTCGATATCATTCTAGCATGAATTGGTTACATTCTTATTATGCCTCAATTGATTATAGAACTAGGATCGTTCGATTTTAGTTTCCAATAAGCCAGTCTTAGAATGGAAGGGTAGTAGCCCAGTGCCTATAGGTCGATTTATCTCTTACCTTAAATCCCATCTCTGAGTAAAAATTTATGCTTGTTTTAGTGAAGCCCTGTCGGGCATAGCTTGACCGACAACCACTACCTATGGTTGGTAGGTCAACCGACGGTCCGTAGGTCCCTCCGTGGATGGCCTTTGTTAGTTTTTAAGTTGGGTTCCTTTAGGTCTTTTTCCTATGCGTTGGGGCCCTTAAAGTACGTCGTTTTACTCAGTCTAAGCCTTATAACTTAGTTAGACTTACCCAGAACCATCATTCACCAAAAATATCCAAACTTAGGGAAAAAAAAGAAGAAAGAGGTGACTCAAACCCCTCCAAGAACGCAACAGGTTATCTGTAGTTCTAGCCTGGAAATCGAAAGATTTCTCTGTAAATTTCATCACTAAGTATGTGGAATTTCACTGGTGGATTCCTTTTATCCACTATGTCCCTAGAATTCAGTCAGATTCTTGATTCTCTATGTCTTGTTTAGACCTAGGGTTTCTAAAACCTTAGATATTGGTTGTGATTCAGTTGTTAGAGTATTCCTAATTAGATTATCATGTTTTCATGGAATCATTGCTTAGTTCTTTGCATGAAACTCAGAGCCCTAGTTGCGTAGATTCTCTTAGTTCATGAATTACACATGCTAGGTTAGTTAAACAGATATACATGCTTCGGTTTTTGAATGTCACATTATCAATATATAATTGTTACATTCTAAGATTTACATGTCAGTATTTCAGTCTTAATGTATCATATACATATTCAGTTGGGAGTAGGCTTCACACCGAGTAGACTATGGTTTCAGTGTACCCTCATAGTCCAAGAACTACGTGCCCCCTAAGGTTAAGTCCTCTTTGTGAGCATCAGTTTTAGTGATTACGCTAGTCATGCCTTTATAACGCTAGCAAGGTATAGCGGGCCTTTCGATGGGGTGTATACATTGGACGCCACGGTTAGCTCACGTGGTGGTTATGTCAGTTACTACCATAGTCAGACTCTAGTGCTTTTGACCAAGTTTTTAATTATATTTCAGTATTCAATCTCAGCATGTTATGTAATTGGTCATTGCATTCAGTTCAGTTCTTTCCAGTATATGTCACTATTTATATCATGTTCAGATTATATCATTGTTCAGTTATGCTTTGTTCAACTTATATGTTTGTTCAGATTTTATCCTATCCAGCATGCTCAGTACCTTCCAAGTACTGACGCATACTGTGCGCTACATCTTTTCATAATGTAGGTTCAGGCCCTCAACATTTAGATCACGGGTATATCAGTTCCCGATCCACATTCAGCAGCTTCAGTGGTGAGTTCTCATACTTCGAGGACAATAGACATGTTTTCAGATTTAGCCTTTCATTTCAGTTCCAGTTTTGCTAGGGTTAGCTGGGGACATATCCCAGCAACTCTAGTCAGTTAGAGACTTTTTCAGACATAGTATTAGATTCAACGTTAGTTTTTTTGAGGAATTGTTCAGTATCACTAAACTGTTAGAATTCTATATATATTTAGACCACTATTGGGTATTCCCCATCATTCAGTTATCTCGTGATTTAGCTTCCGCATTAGTTCATCTTTTCATAGATATGTTCAGTTTGCTTATGATATGACAGCCCTCAGCCCTTCTAGGGTTGGGTTGGGTTGAGCATTTTCAGGCCCTTCCAAATGAAGGGCTGGCCCACCCTAGCCCTTCAAGTTCCTTGGCCTGCGAGGCTTGGGCAGGCCCTTTTTGATAGCTCTACTTATTTGTCTATTTTTTTTTTTGTTGAAGGCTACTTCAAAGGCCGCTATTCAGGAAATAAAAAAATAAATAAAAAAGCTTAGGGACCTAATGAGGTTTTCTTTAGTAAATAAAAATAAAATAGAGACCTTGTGGTCTCATTTTGTAAAAAAGAAATTATAATAAAAATTAATATACCAATTTCATGAGGTCTCTTTCTAAAAAAATCAATAAATAATTTGATGACATAGTAATATATTGTTACTCAAGCTCACAAAGCTTTTACTTCTCCGTTGACATTGCTAGATGACTAAGTCAGAGAGAGATTCATTATTTTCTCCGCCCTATTATTTCATTGTTTATAAGTTTTATTTTGTTACATCAAACAACTACACTTTATTTACCATCAACAATACACTATTTGTTCACCGTAAGCACAGTGATGGATTCATGATTTTTACTCAGGAGGTTTGCTAAATTCCCATCTCGGAGTAAAAATTTATACTTGTTTTAGTGAAGCCCTGTCGGGCATAGCTTGACCGACAACCGCTACCTACGGTTGGTAGGTCAATCGACGGTCCGTAGGTCCCTCCGTGGATGGCCTTCGTCAGTTTTTAAGTTGGGTTCCTTTAGGTCTTTTTCCTATGCGTTGGGGCCCTTAAACTACGTCGTTTTACTCAATCTAAGCCTTATAACTTAGTCAGACTTACCCAGAACCATCATTCACCAAAAATCATCCAAACTTAGGGAAAAAAAGAAGAAGAAAGAGGTGACTCAAACCCCTCCAAGAACGCAACAGGTTATCTGCAGTTCTAGCCCCGAAATCGAAAGATTTCTCTGTAAATTTCGTCACTAGGTATGTGGAATTTCACTGGTGGATTCCTTTTATCCACTAGGTCCCTAGAATTCAGTCAGATTCTTGATTCTCTATATCTTGTTTAGACCTAGGGTTTCTAAAACCTTAGATATTGGTTGTGATTTAGTTGTTATTCCTAATCAGATTATCATGTTTTCATGGAATCATTGCTTAGTTCTTTGCATGAAACTCAGAGCCCTAGTTGCGTAGATTCTCTTAGTTCATGAATTACACATGCTAGGTTAGTTAAACAGATATACATGCTTCGGTTTTTGAATGTCACATTATCAATATATAATTGTTACATTCTAAGATTTGCATGTCAGTATTTTGAGCTATTCAGTATTTCAGTCTTAATGTATCATATACATATTCAGTTGGGAGTAGGCTTCGCACCGAGTAGACTAGGGTTTCAGTGTACCCTCATAGTTGGGAGTAGGCTTCGCATCGGAGGGTTAGTGTGGGTGTCAATCACGGCGATTGGGGTCGTGACATATTCCTAAGGGCTTTTTTAAAAAAAATATAATTGGGATTGGGTCTTTTATTTTATGAAATTAAAAAAAATTCTATTTTTGTGCTTTTTACAGAAGTTGTAGCACATTTGTATAATTCGAAATTTGTATAACTTTTGTATAATTCAGAATTTATATAATATAATTTGTATAATTATTTACATTTATGATGTTTGTAATTGTATAAATTTGTTATTTCGAGTTTATACAAAAATAACTGAATTATACAAATGTACCCGCGAATTATACAAACAAGACAGCTTAAACTGTAGCTACAACCCGTAAATATGTAAACTATAACTATGGAACATAATTAAGTTTATTATAGTGACTATTTGAGAAAGTCTCCCCAAAAAAATCTGCCCTATATATACAGTGTAATTTTTTTTTCACTGAGGGAGTTCGGGTAAACCCCCCACACCCTCCTAGGTTCCCGTGTACTTGAACCATTTAATTAAATATATTCAATAGTTACACCAAACATGTATAGGCTATAGTTATATTCTTGATTTTCTTCTAATATTAATGAGGAAGCCTGGAATCGGTGGAATTGATTAGGAAGCCCAAAACAGAGAATGTGAACAAAGGAAAATAATAAGAATAAAAGAATAAAGAAGTGTACTCCAAAAGGTTGGTTCTGTTAAGAATCTTTTTATTTTTTGCCCCCAGAATTCTGTTAATTAAGAATCAGATTCATTAAGATTTAGACCAAGACTAGACCTTTATGTTTATGTTTATCAGAATAAATAATTTAAGTTTTTTCTGTTCAGAACCTTTGAGGAAAAATAAAAATAAAAATAAAATAAATAAAAAAGTTCTTAGGGGGACAGTTACCCTTGGGCGTTGGGCAAAACTAAATACTCGTTTTACATTTTGTAATTACTCTATTTGGGGCAAATATTTTTTATCTCCATCGAGGGTTTGCTCTATAATACTCACTTTTTCTGTGATTTACGATAATATGTCTACATTTTTAATTTTGATTTTTGTAAAACAATTCTTCACATCTATTTAAAATAAATAAAAATTAATTATGATTTGATAAAATTATCCCTCTTTATATTAATTTCTTCATATTAATCCATATTATTACAAAATAATTTATTTAATAAAAACTTTTAAAATAAATCATTATGAAGAAATGTGTATCTTTGTTTGATAAAAAAGAACACATGTATATATCTTTTCATAACTATATTTATTAAATAAGTCATGTTTTTATTAATATAAAGAAGTGTAAATTTGTTAAGTCATAATTGATTTATATTTACTTTAAACAAGTTTAAAGAATGGTTACGAAAAAAATCAAAATAAGAGAGATATGTGTAATATTATAAATCACATGAAAGGTGACTATTATAGAAGAAAATCTCAAAGGAGGTCTGAAATTATCTCAAAAGTTAATCCCTATAAAGGAATTGTTTCTTCCTTATTTTCATTTCGTTTCAACTTCTTTTTAAATTAATTGGAATCTCAGCCTCCTAAAAAATAGAACCAAAACAAAATTATGTTCTACTTAAAATGTACAAAAGTTTTATTCTGTCGAATCTCAATTATTTATTGTGGATAAAAAGTGTAGAGGTGGTATATGCATAAACCTTTTTTCATGTAGCAAGGCAGTGGAAAGTGGAAACCTTTATCTTTTTTCATTACATTTGTTTACAATTTATGTATTAAAGAAATGTTTTTAAAAATTACAACAATGAAACAAATA
The DNA here is from genome assembly GCA_035578085.1 of Solanum pinnatisectum. Lineage (NCBI taxonomy): Eukaryota > Viridiplantae > Streptophyta > Magnoliopsida > Solanales > Solanaceae > Solanum > Solanum pinnatisectum. The sequence goes on along the minus strand of CM069076.1, from coordinate 39,434,607 downwards.
GGAGTTATCAATAATATTTAAGAGTAGAAGTTATAAAGAAGATAAGAGATATGAGTTATTATAACTTTAATGTATAATATTATTATGGCATTAAGCACATTAATAGTTGTGCATTGATTTTATTTGTAAAAATAAATAAATGACTGAAAAATATAATGGGTAAAAATCACAAAAATAAGAAAAATGATAGATAAATTGATTGCATAAAAGACATGTCATGTTACAATCTCATCAAAGACCACAATTAAATAATATATAGGCATAGATTTTATAATTATGTAGCTGAGGCATAAAAAATAATAATCTACATTATTATATTCACAAAGTAATAAAAATGAAAAGAAAACTTCGCTAAATACATTTCAAGCAAGAAAAGAATTGCAACAAAAACAAATTGTTGCATATGCATAAGAATAAGCAAAGATGTCATATAATAATTTATTTCATCTTTAATTTTCTTTGAGAGAAAAATAAAATATAACTTATTCTCATAATTCTTTTGATTGAAATAAGATAGTTATAATAATTATGTTTTACAATAAAAAGTAGGATCATAGAGATCTAAATGAGTAATGTTGTCAATATGTGTACTTAAGTTACTATATATTACAAGTCAAAGTAAAAAAAAAAAAAAAATCTCTAGTAAAAGTAATTTCTAACTATGCTTCAAAAAATATTCTTCTAAGTCTTCCTTCAAGAAAACATACAATAAATAAATAAATAAATAAATAAATAAATAAATAAATAAATAAAGGAGAAAGTAATATAATACAAGTATCACTTTTACAATTTCCATTATCAAATAAATATAAATTCAATAAATCAATTCAAAATAAATTATTTAATTATAATAATATAAAACACAAAAAATATAAACAATTGTTAATATGATACTGTTTTATGTATGGTATTTATGATATTTATATTTCCATCATGTCAAATAAAAAAATAATTATATCAAAAAAAGAAAAATAATTTAAACTATACTCGTAAGTTATGAAATTATCAAGACTAAAATTAAAGGGTATGAGTTATGAGTAGTTATTATTTATAAATATATTAAATTAAAAAAATTAAAAATATTAGAAGTTATATTTGTCATTTTATAATAAGAAAAAGGACACAAAGAAATTCTCGATGAAAAAAAGTCAAATAACTTGAGCATAAATTTAACTACCTTATACATGCTCTTAATAACGACAATTACATGAATAATGTAAAAATCAAGCTAAAAAGATATCAAGAAAATATATAATAAATAAATAAATAAAGGAGAAAGTAATACAATGCAAGCATCATTTTTATAACTTTCATTATAAAAAAAAAAATATGAATTCAATAAATCGATTCATCAATTCATAATTCTTCGAACCCTTATCGTTATCGATATTCATCTCACAAGCCGGTCTTCATTGAAGAATTTTATTCTTCAAGATCAAAACATAAATATAATACCACACACACACACACACATATATATACACACACACTTCAAATATGAAATAATAGAATGATCATATTTATAAAGATAAAATGATGGATAACCATAAGGTGTTTTAAATTTTAAATTAAATATTTAGGTGTTATGAATATGAAAAGTATGAGTTATGAATATTATTAAGAGTGTATATGGAATAAATGATCTGTGAATGTAAGACTTTTAATAAAGCAAATAAAGGAGGAATAAAAACAAAATAAAGAAGAGAGGAAATAGTACTTAATGTCTATAATTAAGTGGGAACTATTTCATGAAAATGGATATCAACCTTTGTTGTTTAAATGAATCTTAAGAAATAGTTTTAGATTTTCTAATAAATTATACAAATAGAAAAATTAAGAAAAGTGTCAAAATTTGAATAAAAAAATTAATGAAATTGGAATTTTTTTTAATAATCATACTAATTTATTGTGTATAAGTTATTATATTAATTATCATATTTATTAAATAAGAATTAAAAAGTCACTCCAAATTCCAATCATGCATTCTCCATTCAATTATTCTACTTTAATTAAGAAAATAGGGGAAAATAAAGAAAAATATCAAAAATAAAGGAGAAAAAAAGATAAATATGAATGATGGCCTTAGAGAGGTGTCACATCATCTTTCTCTAGAATATTATCTAGAAGAACACCAACCATAGAAGAAAATCAAGAATTAAATGAAATAATAAATATAGACAAAGATCTACAAATATTTCAACAAAATTAACTAAAATTATTAAATCCTAGAACATTATACAGTACAACATACTTTTCAAAAAATAATCAACTATACCGACACTATAGAGAAAAACAGATATCTGCTATAGGAGAAGACTTTGCAAACCTAAATTTGGTAAACCCTGCTTTTATAAAGACAGTCAAAAATCCTAAACTAATGCTAATGCACATGGGATTAATAGTTATAGGAATAAAAGGATTGACTAGAAAGAATTTAGGATCTAAAGTAATGGTAATATTATATGATGACCAATGGTCAGACTTAAAGAAATCTATCATAGGACTAACAGAAGTAGATATGACTAATAATGGTGGAATATTTTATATTAGCCCAGACTTTTTAATAAATCTAAAAGAATTTGGTAAACATATTTAAAATAGGAATCCAGACTAAAGGGTATGAAGAAATGAATAATGAAAATAATTTATTAATGTGTGTAGGTTTTATAGGAAGAATGGCGTTAAGTAGTAATACAAAATTTAAACTCCAAGTAAATGATGTAGTAGAAGTAATGGGTAATAAATGAATAAAATTAATAAAACCAATAAAGATAAATCCAGAAGAATATGCAGGATTAGAATGGAATTTAGATAAACTAAGTAAATCCAAAGTATTTGTGACAGAGCAACACTTAATGTACACTAGCTCAAAAGGAGAGATATCTATTAGGTTTACAGATTATAATTATACAAATCAAAAAGAATTAGAAGATAATGAAACAGAAAGTACCATAGAAACAGAACAAGAAGAATTGATGAATATAGAGTTAATGCAAGAAGGATATGAAGTAGACAGTGTTATAGAAGAAGCAAAAAGACAATACACTGAAAATAAAAATAAAGTTTTCAAATGTAAAGGATGTAAAAAAGGAAAGATGGATATAATGGAAACTATAGAACACTTTAGAATATGTGAAGAAAGGGATGATAATTTAGCTTATAGAATAGATGAATCCGAATACATGAATGAGGAAAAAAAAGATACCCTATCCCTAAATAGTTATAAAGCACTAATGGATGAAGCAACTAGCTCGTATAGTGCAAGCCCGTTCCAAAGAACTACAGCAGCTCCAAAGATTAATTATAGTACAGAAAATTTACCTAAAAAATCATGGGTTAGACATGATTAAGAAATAAAAGATAACATTAAACCAGCAGGAAAAAGAATGCTAATAGAAGAACCTATTAGATTACAAGAAGGAGGAAATAAAGGAGAAATATTAAATATAGCTACACACGATCCACAAATATGGAATACAGTAATAGACTTATGGAAAGGAATAGTAATAGTAGATTTTGTTAAAAACTATCAAGAAACAGACGCAGAGACTATATATAGATACTTAGAAACCTTTTTAGGAGAATCATGTAAAGCAGTATGGGAATCTTATAAACAGACTAAACCACAGGAATTCCAAGGATTAATAGAATTAGGACCAAACTCTTACAATTTCACAAACAAAATACATGTGTTATTAACAGGAAAAGACCCAAATAGTGGCTTACTAGCTCTACAAAGAAATGCTTTAATAAAATTAGAACAATTAAGTATATCAAATTGGAACACATAAAGAAGTTCATTAATGACTATTTTTACTATTGCACTATTAGTGAAAATACATTTAATGAAGAATTAGGAAAAAAGCTATTTAATAAATTACCGGGAGCATTAGGAAGAGAAATAGAAGAAAGATGGTATAAAAGAGAAGGTGTAGCTCAAGACCCTAATATCTCATGGTCTATAGGACAAAAAGTAACACACATAATGGAAATACTAACAGAAAAATGTACTAACATACAAATACAAAAACAATTAAAACAAAAATAAATGAATTTTTGTAAAACAATGATATATACAACACAAAGTTATGATAAAGAACCCAGTATACCAAGAAAATATAAAAGAGGAATAAACTATAACCAAAAACCTTACAAAAATAAAAAATACTTTTTGAGAAAATCTTCAGCAAGAAAACCTTACTTAAACAGAGATAGACATGTTAGAAAATATAGAAATGATAGAAATTATAAAAATAAATTAGAATGCTATACTTGTGGTAGTTTAGAACAGTTAGCAAATATATGCCCTAAAAGAAATAATATGAAAACTAGAAACTCTCAATTAATAGAAGACTTCCAAGAGACCTTACTAAATGTAGATGAATTTATGTCAGATACAGAAAGTATATATTCAGTTATAAGCTTTGATATAGCAGAAGAAGAAAGAGGTCAATCAGATACATCTGACTTAGAAAATGATAATTTAATTAATGAAATAGGATTAGAAAGATTAGAAAGAAAAGAAGAAGATTTAACTTATACAATGATGAACACATACCAAGAATGTAATCATGACTTTGAAAGACAAAAAGGAATAGACAGTAATCAGTGTAGTATATGTAAATGGTATCCTAGTAAAATAAATAGAGCTAAATGTAAAAATTGTTATATGGAAGCATGTATAAGTTGTATAGAAAATAGATTAAAACAACAAGTAGCCAAACAACAAGAACAATTCCAAACAAAAGATCAGACTACCAATCTAAGACTAATAGCCTTAGAAATAAGAATAAATGATTTAGAACAAAGACTAATTTCAATAGAAAAAGGAAAACAAAAAATAGACATAGAAAATTTACAATCACCAGGAACAATCCATCTAGACCAAATAGAAAGTGAACTAATGAACATAGAAGAAGATAATACTAGTTTCATATGTAATGAAGATAAAAAGTTTGGAACTATAAAAATACTAGTAAGAATAAAAATTAAAGATATAGAAATAGAAACTTTAGCATTAATTGATACAGGTTGCACTGGCTGCCTTCTTAATAAGAAGATAATACCACAACATATATTACCAACCCTTAAGAATTTAAAAGAACCAGTATTAGCCATACAAATGGATGGAACTCATAATTTATACCACCAATATATAGAAAAAGCACAAATAAGTTTTATAAATACATGTAATGAATTTTACAAACCAACTTATAATATGCATAAAATTATAGTAAGAGACCTAAATATTAAAACTGATTTAGTAATAGGACTACAATTTCTTATACAAAACAATGGAAGTTGTTTAGTCTCTAGAGACGGAATAATGTTATTCAGAAATACAACCTATACACCCGTTCAGACTAATAAAATCCTAACAAAAGGAATTAAAGTTAAAGCTAATAGAATAAATACTTCTAGTCCATGTTGCGATAATTGTAGAAATAATAAAAATTGTTCTTCAAAAAACCTATATGAAGAAAAACAAGAAGAAAATTATATAGAAGATACATATTTAGCAGACATAGAAAAAAATATACATTAATAAATGTAGAAACAGAATTCTACAATTTTCAAAAGGGAATAAATACTATAGGAACAATAAAACATCCTAAAGACTTAGAAAATATAATAGCAATATTAGATGAAATGGAAATAATAGGAGAAAAATCATTAATACACTGGGGAAGTAATAAAATTATGTGTAAACTAGACATAATAAATCCCGAGTATACTATAAAAACAACAACTATAGAATCAAATAATGAAGACACAGAAGAATTCAGTAAACAAATTAAAGAATTATTAAAATTAGAAGTAATAGGAAGATCCACATCTAGACATAGATCAGCAGCTTTATGGTTAGAAATCATAGTGAACAAGTAAGAGGAAAAGCTCGCATGGTAATAAATTATAAAAGGCAAAATGACAATACTAGAGCAGATACATATAAATTACCAGACAAAAATGAGTTAATTAATAGAATACAAGGTAAAAAGATATTTAGTAAATTTGACTGTAAATCAGGATACTGGCAAGTAAAAATGCACCCGGAAAGCATAGAATGGACAACCTTCACTTGTCCTGAAGGACATTTTGAATGGCTAGCCATGCCTTTTGGTTTAAAGACAGCTCCACCTATCTTCCAAAGAAAGATGGATGATATGTTCGGAGATTATAATAATTTTGTATTAGTATATGTAGACGATATTTTAGTATTTAGTAAAGATATACAAGAACATTTAGGACATCTACAGACAGTATTTAGATTATTTGTAAAATATGGAATAATAATTGGTAAAAAGAAAATGAAACTATGTAAGACACATATAAATTTCTTAGGAGTAACTTTAGGAGAAGGAAAGGTAAAATTACAATCACATATAGCTAAAAAAATATTAGACATGCCAGATAAGCTAGATAATACAAAAGAATTACAAAAATTTTTAGGATTAGTAAATTATGTGAGAAATTTTATCAAGACTTAGAAAAAATAGCAGGTCTATTATATGCAAAGACAGGTAGTAAAGGACAAAAACACTTTAATATAGAAGACATTAAATTAGTTCAACAAATTAAGGATAAAGTTAAAAATATACCAGACTTACAAATACCCCTAGAGTCAGATTATTTAATAGTTCAAACAGATGGTAGTAATTAGGATGGGGAGCTATATTAAAATCAAGACCAAGTAAATATAATCCAAAAATGAAGAAAAAATATGTGCCTACCAAAGTGGACAATACAAAGAAAAAGGTAATATGAGTAGTATAGACGCAGAAGTATTAGCGGTAATATACGGATTAAATAGTTTTAAATTATACATTTTAAACAAAAATGAAGTATTAGTAAGAACAGACTGCGAAGCAATAGTTAAATTCCATGAAAAAATAAATAGTAAAGCTAGTAGTAAACGAAGATGGTTAAATTTCATAGATATAATATCTATATATAGCAATATAGTTTTTGAATACGTTAAGGGAAAAGATAATGATTTAGCAGATAAATTAAGTAGACTACAATTAAAAACTAACTAATTTCTATTTCAGTATGAGACCAAGCATGAGACCAACTGGCCAACAGCCAGCAGACAAAGGCAAGGGCATCGCCCAGCCAGATACTTATGCTCAGACTTTATTAGAAAGACAAAAATTTAGACCTCAGAGTACAACAGACATGATGGAGAGAATACATTTTGGTAAGTTTAATTTAATATCATACCCCAATTGCAATTTATCATTTAGAATAAATCCAGACTGTAATTTAGATAAACCTCAAAAATGCTTAGTCGACAATCTATGGATAGCTTATAATAAACAAGATACTAAATATTTTATTGCTGCATCAAATGCATTATGTCAATATTTTTCAGACAAAAATAGAGACAATAAATTTAAATATTATGTAGTTATATATGGCAAAACTAAAGGTGTTTTCCAAACTTGGATAGAAGTAGTAGATTCTATAAATGAGATAAAAAATTCGCTTTTTAAAGGTTTTAATAATTTTACTGAAGCTTTAGACTATGCAAGGGGAATACTTGGGCCAAATTATTATATTTCGCCAACTCTTAGACAAAGCCCAAACCAAATACCACAATACAATATCCAAAAAGACTCAGACAAAATAATATTTTGTGACCATTGTTCTTCCATGACGGAGCTTTTCAAAAGACTCAATACAAAAAATAAAATCCTTATCCAAGAAAACATGAGACTTGTTAAACAGCTCGAGACTTTCCAGAGTAAATATGTTCCAAGAACAGACAGTACAACTCAGAACGAAGACATGAGTTCTCCATCTCAATTAAAAATGGATGAGACGGGTGTGCATTCCCCTCTGAATGCTAAGAACTCTATTGTATCGGAGCATGATATAACTAGTCCGATTCAAATGGTGACTGGTAAAGACTTATCAAATCCGTTAAAGGCTGTCACTTTGCCAAAAAGTGAAGAAGATGAGTCTTCTTCCTCACGAAGGAGATTACCTAAATACTTTCAGAAAGACTCATTAAGAAAAAATGAAGCTTTAAAAAAGAAAAAAAATAAAAAATTAGAAAAAATAATTAAACAAACTTTGGAAAAAAAATGTCACGACAAAATTCAAGACAAACATATAATTCCTAGTCCAAGTAATGGTTCGGAAGACAATCATTCACTATCAGACGAGGAACAGATAAATAATGTTCAAGATTCAGGCATGAGTTTTGATACTATTGCCTTACACAATTTAGACACTTAATCATTTTATTCTAAAAGACTTCATACCAAGGACAAAAAGTTAATAAAGGCACAACTACTACAAAGACTCTAATGGCAAAAATTTTAAGGAAAACAACGGAAGCAAACAATGTTACAATTAGAAAAAGACAAAGCATGGGAAAGAAAGGTAAAGTCAAAGATGGCATAATAGCAAGCATGGAAAAATATATATGTACATATTAAGAAGTATGAAGATTTCAACATATTAGGTGGGGATGCCCACTATGAGTCCAGTAATATTAATTAGTATGTGGGAATACCCACTACGTGTCCCATAAAAAAAGAGTGTGTTGTCACTTTATCACTACCCTCCAAAAGAGGAAAAAACTGTTGACATAACACGCGTTCCTTCAATAATAGAGTCTATAATATTAGTCCAAAAAGATGAAATTAATGATGCATGTGACGATGGGGCCCAATGAGTATCCGATTTGCATTATTAAAAGAATCTTATTGTCGGCCACTAATAATAAAGGCCATGTAGTATGTCTAGAACCATCTTTTGGGGGTTCTTCTCAGTCCTATATAAAGTCAGTGTTAGAGTTAAGAAAAGCAGAGTTGAAAGAACGAAAAGAAAGTAGGAAAGAATCAAAGTTGTCATACTCCCTCCATACTTCCTCCATCCTCCCTCCATAATCCTTTATGTACCAAAAATCCTCTATTGTATATTAAAGCTTGTGAAATAATATAAGTGTGTTTGAGTATTAAAGTTTTCAAAGTTTTTTCAAAGTCCTTCGGGGGTTCCCGAAAGGGAAACCTCTCTCCGTTAATCATGTAAGTTTTTATGATGCTTATTTCCCAAAATTTCCCCCCAAAAATATGTTATCTTTTTATGTTAAGTTGTTAAATTTATGTAAATTTTTGTATATGTGTTAAAAAATTTACCCTAAGTATATGGTTAGCTTCTTAACTTCTTAATAACGGCTATGGATTAACCTATAAATTCCTAGGATTCTTGGCTTTTACAGTCCGCTTGATGAAAGGACGAATTTGTTGCCAGTTTTTATATCCGGGGTGTGGTTAAAGATGAAGTTGTTAAGAACACAGGTTAAGAAGAAGAGATGAACTGGGTAAAATAACAAAAACAAAAATAAAAAATAAAAACAAAAATAAAAAATAAAAAACAAAAATAAAACATGGGGAAAATAGGGAATTAAGTCATAAATTAGCATGATTTAACTAAATGAGAGAGGGAGTACTGAGTAGGATTTACAAAATATTTGAAACAAAGCATAAACACGGAACCACTTGCCATATTTTGCCATACTTTACCCATACTACTAAATTATATTATATTCATATTATATTTGACTTCTAAAATATATAGCCATTATTATAATACTACCTACTTATTACTTTATATTATATTTATATACTATATCTACCTACTATTACTTTATATTATATTTATATATTATATCTACCTACTACTTATTATATATCTATATACCGCCATATGATATAATATATTCATACTATAATATATTCATACTACTTATTATAATATATTCATACTACCATATATTAAATACCTACATATTATATTATAGATAAAGTATTATATATTATATTTTATTTGGTATTATATTTACTTATATTATTATCATACTTATTATTATATTTGGTATTTTTACTGTTTTTAGTATTTATTGTATTTTCTGTATTTACTGTTTTTTCTGTTTTTACTATATTTGCGTAGTATTTACCGTAATTTTTCTGTATTTACTATTTTTTCTGTTTTTACTGTATTTGCGTAGTATTTACCGTGTTTTTTCTGTATTTACTATTTTTACTCTATTTCCTGTATATTTGTAGTATTTGCTGTATTTACTTACTGTTTTTAGTGTATTAACTATTTTTTCTGTATTTACTGTATTTCCTGTATATTTGTAGTATTTTTTGTATTTACTAATTTTACTGTTTTTACTGTATTTACTATTTTCTATTTTTACTGTGTTTACTGTTTTTATTGTTTTTACTGTTTTTACTGTATTTACAGTTTTTACTATTTTTAGTGTTAATACTACTTAATATACAATCTAAGTGTTAATACTACATACCTAATCTAAGTGTCCATAATTAATACTACTTAATACACAATCTAAGTGTTAATACTACATACCTAATCTAAGTGTCCATAAATATCTAAGTGTTATATATATATATATATATCAGAACAAAAAAAATTGTACTAACAATATTAAATTAACGTACTCAACTAAATAAGATAATAACTTTTTAAAATATTTACATATAAGTAATAAATATTAGTTAATTTTTAATTTTAAATTTAGTTACTTTTTATAAAACTCAAGAGCGAGGTAAATGTTTTTATTCTATTGTTAAAAATAATAATAACATGCATAGCATGACATTTCATTAGGAGTCAAGTTTATATTTTGAGGAAAATAGGAATAACTCGGTAATATTGTGGTCCTAAAAGAAACAAAAGTTATTACAAGACAAATTTTCAATCATGGATGATTATCTAAGGAATTTGTTCCCAAATTTCTTTTACATCACAAATCAATACTTTCTCCATCCCATATTAGTTGTGTTAGTTAGTTTATATATATATATATATATATATATATATATATATATATTAAATTACTTGTTTATTCATTAAATTAAAATAAAATTAGTTAATTTTTTTCTCACTTTATCCCTACAATTAATACTCATAAGGAAATATTATAAAAAAAAAGTAATTTAACTAGAAAATAATGGATTCATTACATGTTTTGAATTTCATGAGAATTAGTAGTGTTATTCTCAACGTGGAATATAATTATTGAAATTGTAAAATATTATTATTATTTTGTAGAGGTATTAATTAATCAATAAATTAATAAATATTACTTTAAAGAATGTTTTTAAAATTTAATGAATATACCTTATTCCCCCCCCCCCCCTTAAAAAACAAGTGATATTAAAAAGGAAGAAGAATGGAAGAATAAACAACAATGAAAGATCAAAAAATTGGAAGAAAGAGAGTGAATATAAATAATAAATGTTTCTTGGGTAGTGTTTTTATTGGGAAGGAAAAATTCTTGGGCAGTGTAATTTTCTTGAAACCATTAGTGGTTTAAGACTTTTCTTTTAGTAAGTTTACTTTAGAGGATACTTTGGGTATAACAAAAAAACGAATTTATCCTATCACCCCTCTCATTTCTGCAAAATTATGACCTTACCCTGAAATTTACTGCTCGTGTAATTTCGTGTAAAAAAAGGTGTCCTGCCAAATATATTTTCCGTATATCTATAGATAGCATAGATACTTTGCTCATCTTAGATAAAAAAGTTAAAAAGAAGAAGAAATTCCCACATCTCGAAAATTCATGACATGTGTCATTTTACTATCATAAACTTTTATTACTTAATTAACATATATATATAGCCTAACTAACATGTATTTTAAGTTTCATATGATTTTATAAGACTGAAAAACTTAAAAGCATTTTGATGTTTGTTCTTTACTTCTATGTTCTACGATAAAGTATAGTGGAATAACATATCTTACCTAGAAATTCCAATGATTGTTTGGCTGCATACTCCCTGTATGCCTATTTCACACTTCCGAAGCAACTTGTGTGATTAGATATATTGAAACAATACACCGTAAAATTCACAACAGATATTCACAATGCAAGGTAAGAATTAAAAAGAACACATAGAATAATTAAGGAAACTACATAAATGGATCATAAAATTTAATACATTAGCATCCATAATATAGTTGTTTAGATACTTTTGTTTATGTGGAGACTTTCTTTCTACAGTTTCTATGTTTAAATTAATTTTTAACTATGTAGGCCAATTGGTCTTATCATATAATAATATTATGTCTTTTAGTATATATATAAAAAAAAAGATCATAAAATCTAAAATAATTACATGTTCACACTCAAATCCAAAGTGATTCCTAAAATACCCATTCTCTCATAAATAATTACAGCACATACCCCCACGTTAAGGCTAATACTTTTCGATTAACTGATAATAAATCAGTATATATATATATATATATATATATACATATATAAAAGTTTCTTGTTTAGAATTTACACATTAGTCAATGATACTATAAATGTATATGTATATTGTTATGGTATCATTAAAGTTTCTTGTTCAGAAATTACTCGTTAATTAGTCATTGATACTATAAGATTATATATAAATATTTTATGGTATCATCAAGTTTTCTTGTTCAGAAATTACTTATTAATCAATGATACCATATTAATTTCTGAGTACCATTGATTAATAAGTAATTTCTGAACAAGAAACCTTAATGATACCAATGCAGTGTATATATATTAATTTAATATCAATAAAGCGAAATTATCAACCTTAATGATACCAATACAATATATGATAATGATTTAGTATCAGTTAAGTGAAATTAGTTGATTGATATATAGTGTGATTATTTAATAAAGTATGAATATAAAGGAATATATATTTGTAATTATTTTACTTTTATGGGTATTTGCTTAGTTTCCTAATTAATTGGTCAAGAGTCAATTTTGGAGCTTTTGCTTAAAGGTGAAGAGTCTTATATACCAAAAGAATATAAATCTAATGACCACTTTATATGTTTCCAAATATATTTACTTAATTACCACCACGTACAAGAATCAGCCACCTGTCCACTGCCTTTTTTCTTTTTAATTTTATTCTTAAAAAACCCACATAAAATGAACTTCCACAATGCATATCGTAAAGGAATCACCACAAGTTGGGGGAAAAGAAAGCCAATCAATTTAGGGCACGTATGTTATGAAAAGTATTTCTATAGTAAACATTTTTCTCAAAAGTAAATACTATAGTAGATTTTTTAACTTATTTTTTGGAGTTCAATGGTGCTTTCCGTAAGAAACATTTAGTATTAACGGGATAAAAAAAAGGTTGTGATGCATACGAACTATTCTAATAAAGCACATAAAGACATAAAATTATTTTTAGAATATTTATATATAATCCAAGCAAATATTACGAATTTGGAATTGGAGTGGTGAAAGTGAAGGGATTAGAGTGGAAAAGAGACATTATTACGAATTATCTCTTAAAAAGCTTATTTTCTCTATTTTCACCAAATAAAGTTAAATTATTTTAATTTTTAAATAGATTATTCTTGTAAAGAGAAAATATTCTCCAAAATATTTTAGTCAATTATACCAAAGAATTTGGAATACCAAAGACACCCTTAGATACAATATACCTTTTCTACCTTATCATGATTGTGGACCTTGTGACTATATAAAGGGTCTCTAGCCATGTAGTTATCTAAACAAACACAACCTACTTCTCTTTCTCTCTACTAACCTAAATATTACCACCAACTTTCTCCACTTACACACACACAAAAAAAAAAATGTCACATAGGAAAGAGCAGTTGCTAGCCAAGATAGGGCAAGAAGGGTTTGATCTTATTGATGAATTCTGGGGCAAAAGAAAGGAAAGACCTTCACCTCCACAAAGGCCAAATAATCAAGCTCCTTCTTCTCTTTATAAATACTATCCCCAACAATCTCATGTTGTTAAGTTGCATCCAAGTGAAGCAAAAGTTTATAATATTAATAGTTATGAAGCTGTCCAGATGTATCAAGGTGTTGAATATTTCTCATCTAAGAGAAAATCATCAACTGCTGCTGTGGCTTTTTAATTATCCACTAGCTTGCTTGCTTTTATCTAGCTTGTAGTTAACTTGTGAACATACTTAGCATGTTTGTGTATGTGCTAATATTGTACAATAGATGCACTAAGTGATGTTGTAAATCTACTATATGTAGCCTCCCAAATTGTAGGAGATGAACATTTAAGTGATGATTATATCACCTTCACTTATAGTATAACACAAAATGCTATGGTATATGCCATCCTCTCTTTGGGATTTAGTTATGAAAGTAATTTTCTAATTGCCCCCTTCATTTTCTCTTATTCTTTCTACTTCTTGGTATATATCTTATTGGGGTTGTTATTCTTTGAAAAGAATTAATATTATCAACCCAATAAACAAAACATGTACTCCCTCTGTCCCATTTTATGTGAGTTAATTTGACTCGACACGGAATTTAAAAAAGAAATGAAGACTTTTAAAACTTGTGGTCTAAAATGAATGGTAGAAATTTGTGTGACTGTAAATCATTTCATTAAGGGTAAAATGGACATTTTAAAGTTAAATTGTTACTCAATATAGATATGTGTCATTCTTTTTGGAACTGACTACAAAGGAAAGTAAGTCATATAAATTAAGAAAGAGAAATGATAGAATGTATACGTCCACGAACAGTCAAATGGATCAGGTCCCTTGACAGAATATAAATGCAGAAAGTAAATAACACAAGGTATAACAGACACAACAGTTTTACATGGAAACCCCCTTGCTCAAGGGAGGAGAAAACCACGACCTGTATTCATATGATTTCAACCCAACTCCATTTAACTATAAAAGAAGCAAGGATTCGGATTACAAGCTCTTGTAACCTAGAAATTAAAACTCTTTAATCCCTTCACCCTTACTGTAGCAACTCTACTACCAGTAACTACTAAGCAATAACTCTACTTCCCACTAAACCAACTAACTCTAGTTGATCTAGACTTCACGAATGCAACATGGCTAACTCTAGCTAATCTTTGTTGTGTTCTAATATGAAATCTAATCAACTTCCTTTATAACTTAGGAATAGATCTTACAAGAGTAACCACTGAAAATATAAACCCTAGTAACAACTAGAACAACGATAACTCTATCAGGTTCTTCGGCTATTCTTGAGCAATATTCTGTTGAGTGAGACTTTTGCTTTTTGTAAGAAAACTATGTCGCAAAAACTTATTTGTGATAAATGAGAATAGACATATTATAGGATGAGCACAAACATACAAAGGAATTTCATTGGTTGAGGGCATGTTGTACCGTAGGAGCAGCGCACCAATCATAATAGGTTTTGCAAGCTTTTGGACAATTGTAGTTTTTCTGTACAGATTTCACAGTTTCATTAGGAATCAGGTCCTCAGTTTGTTCAATCATCAAAACTTCAGACATAGATTAAAATAACAATTTCCCCCTTTTGATGATGACAAACTAATATTCATCCTCTTCAACTGTCCTCCCTTGGTTTCATTCATTCCCCCTATCATCAATCTCAATACCAGAAGACCGACCAGATCAGGTCCCTTGATTTGACCAAAACTGAATTGTAGTGCCTTTACACAATAGGAGTATTATATAGTATATTTACTATGAAATTATTATTTATACTCTATTTAAAATAAATATTATGTCATTTAAACGGTATGAGCTGATACTCTATATAGCCAACAAACTAATTTAAGAACAAATGGTTTGATGTGACAATAGTATGGAGGTGAGGACTGATGATATAGTAGGTGTACGTAGCGAGACTTCTTCACTTGAGCAGTTGAAGACGAACAGAATAAGAAGTTTGTGGGCTTTTATAGCCATAACTATATATATATATTCAAACAATAATATGGGCGAAACATAATAAATCTCTCAAGATGAGCACTTTTAATCTTGGTGGTGGGTTGACCCGTAAGTCTTAGCATAGTTATGGGTTATTCAGTACTAGGTTTGTGTCACGATGCAGACCGTCATGATTGACACTCACACTAACCCTCCGGTGGGAGAACCATTAATACTAATCATCTAACCCAAGAACTAAACATTTAAAGATACGAAAGCAGGTTTAAATGTCTAAGAAAAGGAAAAATAGGGAGTTCCCATAAACTCCAAAACGTCTAACAAACAAATGCAGAAATAATGCTAGAACCTGAAAGTCAATGTACCAAAACTCTAACAAGGAACCATAAGTCTAAAGAAAATGGGTACAACCCAATTAACATAAGAATTTCTAAAGAACTAATCTAAGTCCGAATAAGATGGACTGAGCAAAAGGAGAACTCATGGTAGCTTGGAAGAACTGGCTCACCCTTGAATTCGAATCGATCACTGGTCTTCTAAACGAGGTCTGTCAGTAGCCGCCTGAAGATGCCCTATGCTCAACAAAGAAAGAGGAAGTGCAGTATCATTACACAACCACAGTGTAGTGATAGGATCACACGGCTATTCCAATAAGTGAAACATATACAAGTAACCACAACATAATAAAACATGCATATATCGAACATATAAAATATCAATCATCATTTCGAAATCAATGTACAATTCCACATTCTCAATAATACATCTATATGACAAGTCAATGGTCCTCTCATGGAACCCACACCCAAATTGTTAGTGTACCAGTACGTGGTACCCGATCTAAGTTAGTGTGCCAGACGTGACACCCGATCCCATATATGAGTCGAAACGTGGCACCCGATCCAAGTTGGTGCGTTGGAACATAACACTTGATCCATTCAACAAGCCACAATCACAATCACAATGTATATTCTCGTAATTATACAATCACATGTTGATTCATGGCATACAATCATCCATTCATACTCATTTACAATTAGTGTGATCAATAATGCAACATTCGAATACATATATGCATTACAATGAAGTAATTACTAACATACATCATACCAACATGAAATCACAACCATCACCTAACTCGAACAAAGCTTGAACCCTCCTAAGAAATTTGATTTTTCCCTTTTTGGATTCTTTCCTCTTGTTCTTGGTCTACAAACAATCAATATAACGCGATGATCAATAAACAAGGCCTAATTACCCAGATTACAATCAAAATTATCAACCCTAGGCCAAACCCATGATCCTAATATGCAGCTAGGGCATTTTCCCACCATCCAAATTAGTTCCAAAACACTCCACCAACAATAATTACCCATGAATTTATATTCTACGGATTGAAAAACGGATTTGGGGGGCAGGGGAGTTAAAAACCTTACCTTTAGCTTCAAAAATTATGAAAAATTGTCAAGAAGTCGCCCTAGTTCATCTCCTAACTCTTAAGAACGAAGTTTGTAGGATAATGACCTTTTGGGGTTTATTTCCGACTTAATTTGCGACTGGCCCACTATGGAGGCCCCTATCTCGCCACAATGGCTTGCACGGAGACAGAAAGTTGGAATTAGAGTTCCAAACCCCCATTTCACAACACACCTTTAATCCATGACACTCAAAAACTACCCGTTCACGCTAAGATCATTTTCGGGAGTTCTACTCGCCCGAATTCAATTCCGTAAAGTCGTACGGGTGCCTTAACGTCTTAGATATCCACTCACGCGATCAAATCCATTATTATATCTCCTATTTGCTACCAGATTTTCCTAGACCTCACTAACTCCGATTTTGTCCAAATCTGGACTAGGCTATAAATTCTCAAGTTACTACAAAAATGTTTTTCGGCCCAAAATTTTTCCCATTGGCTTTTCTATAACAACGAGAGCATGTCATTACAATAGATACCAATTTACCCATCACTCGTCTCCGAGTGACAAACTTAGGAAAAATAGGCTAAAGTAAGAGTGGAGTAGTACCTGAATCGACGAACAACTGGGATACTTGTCTCGCATGTTCTTCTCGGTTTCCTAATTAGCTTACTCAACTGGACGATACTTCCATTGAACTTTCACGAACATAATTTCTTTGGTCCTCAGCTTCCGGACATCATGATTAATAATTGCAATTGGTTCCTCCTCATACTGAAGGTCTTTGTCTAGTAACACTGAGTCCCATTTTATAATGGAATCCCCGTCACCATGACATCTCTTCAATATGGACACATGAAATACCGGATGGATTTTCAATAAGCTAGGTGGTAAAGCCAACCTATACGCCACTGGCCCTACACAGTCAAGAATCTCAAATGGACCAATGTATCTAGGACTAAGCTTGCCTTTCTTACCGAATCTCATCACCCCTTTCATAACAAACATCTTAAGAGAACTTTCTCACCAGTCTGAAATGCCATGTCTCTTACCTTATGGTCCGCATACTTTTTCTGTCTACTCTGGGCCGCTAAAAGCTTAGCTTGGATGCTTCTTACCTTATCCTGAGCATCCTTCACTAAATCAACTCCTAAAGATTTCACATCTCCAGCCTCAAACCATCCTATGGGTGATCTACATCCCCTCCCATAGAGTGGCTCAAATAGTGTCATATCTATGCTGGAGTGACAACTATTATTATAAAAGAACTCACACACAGGTGGAAACTAATCCCAATGTCCTCCAAAGTCAATCACACATGCCCTCAAACATGTCCTCTAACAGTTGAATAGTCCTCTCTTACTGTCCGTCCTGAGGATAGAAAATTGTACTAAAAGTGAGTTGTGTGCCAATTCATCATGTAATTTCCTCCAAAACTTGGATGTGAACTGCGTACCATGGTCTGAGATGATAGAAAGGGGCACCCCGTGCAATCTTACTATCTCTTTTACATATACCTTAGCCAATTGTTGAGCATTATAATCTATTGTGACTGAAATAAAATGGGCTTACTTAGTAAATCTGTCAACCACTACCCAAATAGAATCAAACTTTCCCAAAGTCTTGGGAAGACCAATCACAAAATCCATAACTATTCTTTCCCACTTCCATTTCGGAATTGACATTCTTTGAAGCAACCCTGCAAGCCTTTGATGTTCATACTTTACTTGTTGGCAATTTTGACATTTAGCCACGAACCTATGTCTTTCTTATGCCAGACAACCAATAAAGTCACTTTAAATCTCGGTACATCTTAGTCACACCTGGATGAATAAAATACCACGAACCATGAGATTCTACCAACAAATTCTGAATCAAGTCATCTACTTGGGGAACACAAATCCTTCCTTTAAAACTGAGCACACACCCCGCATCAAGAGTGGTCTCTTGTGCTTTGCCAGACACTGTCTTCTTTCTGAGCTCATTTAAATTCTCATCCTTAAACTGTTTGGCCTCGATCTCCTCAATGAATGTGGCCCTCACCTCAATGATAGCTAACACCCCACCTTTCTCTAAGATGCCCAACTGCATGAACTTAGTCTCCAAGGTCTGAATTTCCTTAGCCAGAGGTCGCTCGGATACACTCAAGCAAGCTAGACTACCCATACCCACCGTTTTTCGACTCAAAGTGCCTGCCACTACATTAGCGTTACCCGGATGGCATTAATGGTCACTTCATAATCCTTAACTATCTCCATCCACCTTTTTTTGTCTCAGATTCAGAACCTTTTGAGTGAATACATGTTCCAGACTACGATAATCAGTAAACACCTTACACTTAACACCATAAAGATAGTGTCGCCAGATCTTAAGAGCAAACAATACCGCTACCAACTCTAAATCATGTGTTGGGTAATTTCTCTCATGCACCTTCAACTACCGCGATGCATAAGCTATAAAATTCTTATCCTACATTAACACTGCACCCAAACCCTAATTCGAAGCATCACAAATACAATAAAATCCTTACCTTCCACCGGTAGTGCTAGAATATGTGTTGCGGTCAAGAGAGTCTTGAGCTTTTAAAAGCTCTCTTCACACTTTTCAATCCATTCAAAGGGTACCTCCTTTTTGGTCAATCTTGTCAAATGTTTGGCAATAGAAGCAAAGTTTTTCACAAATCAACGATAGTAGCTAGCGAGCCCCACAAAACTCCTAACTTTAGTCACAGAGCTAGGCCGAACCCAATTCTTAACCGCTTCAAACTTTTGGGGATCTACAATTACCCTTTTTTAAAAAAACTATATGCCCCAAAAGGCAACTGAATTCAACCAAAATTCACACTTAGAAAATTTCGCATACAACTTTTGTTTCCCAAGAACTCCCAGAACAATACAAAGATGGTCGGCATGCTCTTCCTTACTCTTTGAATAAATCAGAATATCATCAATAAATATTATAACAAACGAGTCAAGAAATGGTTTGAACACACCATTCATCAAAGTCATGAAGTTGCAGGCGCATTTGTCAACCCAAATGGCATTACTAAAAACTCATAGTGCCCATAGCGAGTCCTAAATGCCGTCTTGGAGACATCCTTAGGCCTAATCTTTAACTGATGATAACCAGACCTTAGATCGATCTTAGAGAAAATTGACACACCTTGTAACTGGTCGAAAATATCATCTATCCGAGGCAATGGGTACTTGTTCCAAATGGTGACCTTATTCAATTACCGGTAATCTATACACATCCTTATACTACCATCCTTTTTTTTAACAAACAAGATAGGCGCACCCCACAGGGAAGCACTAGGACAGATAAAACCCTTATCAAGTAGCTCTTGAATTTGAGCCGCTCTCTCAACTCCACCGGAGCCATGCGATATGGAGGGAGAGAAATGAGGCGGGTACCAGGTTCCAAATCAATGCAGAAATCTATAACCCTATCCGGAGACATACCGGGCAAATTAGTAGGAAACACTTCTCTAAATTCTGACACCACATGAATAGATTCATTAGAGGGAGACTCAGCCTCAACATCTTGAATATGAGCCAAATAAACCAAACAACCCTGATCTACCAGTTTCCTAGCCCAAATGGAGGATATGATCTTAGCTAGCTTAGGCTTGTACACCCTTTCCCACTCTAATTTTTTTCTACTAGAGATTTCTAGTGTCACAGATTTCGTATTACAATTTAACACAATATAATATGGGGACAACCAAGTCATGCCTAAGATTATATCAAAGTCAGTCATATCCAAAATAATCAAATCAGCCCAAGTTTGAAAACCCATAAACATGATAGGACAAGCACGATAGACATGAGTGAGTATGACACTCTCCAACGGGGGTAGAAACATGAATGAGGGCATCAAGTATATCACAAATCATATCAATTCCCAAGGCAAACTGAACTAACACATAAGAATAAGTAAAACCCGAATCAAATAATACATTAGCCATCCGATCACAGATGAGAATAGTACATGTGATCACTACATCAGACGCCTCCACCTCAGTCTTGCCCAGAAAGGCATAACACTGAGCCCTGTCATCATGACATACGACTTTCCTGCCTGACAGCATTGTACCTCTGCCTGCGTTACCATTTCCCCGACCTCCACGTCCTCGCTGATTGCCTCCTCGCCTACCTTATGGACATCCTCGGCTATTATTACCATTGCCCGCGGGTACCACTGCTCTAGTCTGCTGTTGCGCGAAATCCAACATGTGTGGGTGGGGATAATCTCTCCTCATATGCCCAGGTTCTCCACAATTATAACAAGTGCGATCAAATAATGACTTGCTACCTGTCGAAGGTGGGGTTCCTTGGCTATCCTCAATCAAATTCTAAGGTGGAGTTCCTGAGTAATTACCTGTAGAAGTGGCATAGCGGACTGAATTGCCCGGGCTGCAAGTGTCAGCCTCCATGAACCTCTGGAGTAAGAACCCTGAAAGTTACCTGTATTCTTAGCTTTCTTAGCCAAAGCCTAAGCTTGCCCATCACGTCTAACTCCTTCTACCCTTTTCACAAAAACAACCATCTCATTGAAGCTTTTTCCTGCAGAGGTCATATGAACAGACAATACCTGCAACCCAGAATTTAGTCCCTTAACAAATAGATAGATCCTCTCTTCCTCCATAGTCACTAATTGCGTAGCATATCTAGACAAAGCATGGAACTTAGCCTCATAAGCAGCCACAAACATACCACCTTGCTCCAAGTGAGTGGAGGTAAAACTGAAGATCTACATTCCACATAAGCTCTCCACCACTTCTTAGCCTCACCTTGAAGCTGAAAAGTCACGAACTCTACTCCATGCTGATGGACAATACCCAACTTATGAAGCCTCTCGTAACAATCTAGAATGAACTCATAGGCGTCCTTACTCTCGGAACCGTGGAACACAGGCGATTTCAATTTCAAGAACTTAGTCAATATTTCATGCTCATTACTAGTCATTATGGGACCCAACAAAGGATGGAAAAAGGCATCAGTACCTGCGGTTCCACCAACCTTGGGAGCAGTGATAGTAACAGGGGGATTGGCGGGAATTTGAGTTGCTTGGACTGAGGGAATAACTCCAGGACCAACCAATCCTTTTAGGAATGACATAATCTGTTGAGCTAACACTGGATCTAAGGGAGGAATACCTGTAGTCTCAGCCTGCACCTCTTCCTCTTGTCCAACACCGTCATCATTCTCAACCTCAACATTCTCCTCTATCTCTTCATGATGCGCAGGATGATTTTCATGTAGGACGAATGTGTCTATTTGTTCAATTTTATACAAGTTTAAGTGTCTACTTGTGCACATCTAAAGTTGAAGGTCATAGTTATCCGCTGACGCCAAGTTAAGGGTCATGTTTATGCATTACGTCAATTTTAAATTTCTTGTACTAATCTTGTTCGTCCTATTTCTGTCATACAACTTTCATTGCATTTGGTACAATTTATGTAGCAGTGTTTGTACACGACAAGTCCCATTTCTAAATAAGAGTAATATATATATATATATATATATATATACTAATTTGTTTAGGATAACATAAAAACGAGAGGATTATATGTTTTTATTAAGAAAATGGTTTTTAACCGATAATTTCCTAACTTTCGTATATTTTTTTTTATTTTTTAAAAAGACCCCTTATAATGCGTCAATAGAAACTAAACAAATTAAAGATACAAGTTAATGGAGGTGGACTTTGGATCTTACCTCCTTTTAAAACTCAAGGTAAAAGAAAATAACTTCCATCATATGTAATTTCTAGATCCAAAGATATATTATAAATAAGAACTAAAGGGAAGCATTCAAACTTCACCAGTTTATTATAATGCGTAACCAAACAAAAAAAGCATATGGAGGGTCAAAGTGTCAATTGCTAGTCTTTTTAGCTTAACTTCTAAAGAATGTGAATTAAAACTAATCCATCCTTAGAGGTCCCTTGGCGTCACCGGAAGATCTGTAATACTCTAGAATATGATTCTAATACGTAATTATATTTATAAGATGAAATTAGATCGAAAATGAGATTTTTATTGATATAATAGGAACACATAGACATTACAAGATTACGAATGGTACTTTGCTTAGTGATACTACTCAATACTTAAGAAAGGATGGTTAGTGTATGGCTGTCATTACTAGAAGTGGTAAAGTACTATCAGAACGAGTTTGTGAGTAATGAGTAGGGAGAAGATGTTATATTTGAATTAAGAGTTGTGGCAGAAAATGAGGATGATTATGAGATTTCAGTTGATTCTAAAAAGGCGAAAAAATTGATGTTTCACCAGGTGAGGCGGAGGAGCTATGGGAACAAATGGACAAGAATAGAGGCAATGAGGACTTCAACTCCAATTTTTAGACCTCCACCCGCATATATTCTCCCACAAAGATTGAAGAAGAAAGTGGAGGACAAGAAGTTTCTTAAGTTCATCTCTATGTTGAAACAACTATTAGTGAATATTCCACTAGTTAAGACCTTTGAGAAGATGTCGAGTTATGCCAAGTTCTTTATGAAGATGATAAAACTTTCAATTTTGATCTAATAGATAATCTGCATCACTATAGTACTATTGCTATTAAGTCATTAGTTTAGAAGAAAGAAAACTCTGGTGTATTCACTATTCCATGCATCATCGGAGCATTCAACTTTGCTAAGGCGCTATGTCACTTTAGCACTAGCATCAATATGATGTTACTTGCTATTTATAAAACCGTTGGATTTGGAAGCCCAGACCTGTGGGTATTCTGTGTGGTGAATTGATAAGAGAGAAAAGTTTCAACTTTCCAATTGATTTAAATTCTTGACTGTGAGGTGGATTTTGAGGTTCACATAATTTAGGGAAGACCCTTTTTGGCAACAAGCATAGCATTTGTAGATGTTAGCGAAAACGTGAAAATAAAGAACAAGGAAGAACAACAATATTTAACGTGGTTCGAATCAAAATGATCCTACGTCTACCAAAGAACAACTGCACTAATATTTATTTCACTCTACAAAGAATACAAGTAAAATACTACAAGAGAGAACATCAAATGCCTTAGAAGGTGAGAAGGCAAGTGAAAGGATGATTTAAAAATGAATTAAAAGCTACCTATCTATAGGAATGAATTCTTCCTATTGATGTCATCCATGACATCACTATGTGTCAAAAATGTCAAAACATGTGAAACCATTTTATGGTTTACCTAAATTTCACCTACCAAGATACTATCTTGACTTTTATTTTGTACTAATTATCTTACTACCAAATCTTCATATTAATTCATCTTCCATTGAGTTTGATTCCACAAGAATCAAACCAACTCTTTCAATCTCCACCTTGGTTTGCGTTTCGAGCATGCGTATAAACAACTTCGGCCAAAACTTCTAAGCTTACTGGGCAATCTCGTTGTAAGAAACGAGAAGAATCAAACCTTTGTTGAACATACTAGCTCCACCTAACAGTTGTTCTCTCAGAGTTGCATCAATTGATACATACTCCCTCCAAGTCCTTGAAGTGTGAAAACTTGGCAAGCGGGACTATCTTGGTCAACATGTCTACAACGTTATCGTCTGTGATAACCTTCTCAACCTTGATAGCTCTATTTTCAATGACATCTTGAATAAAATAAAATCTGACATCAATGTGTTTGGTGCACTCATGAAATCTTTGATTTTTAATCAAATGAATAGCACTTTGATTATCACATCTTAGAACTGATTCCAGCTGAATAGAACTCAATTCTGCCACCAAACCTTTCAACCAGATAGCTTTTTTCACTACCTCCGTTGCTGCCATATATTCTGCCTCTGTTGTAGACAAAGCGACAATCGACTGTAAAGTTGATTTCCAACTAACGACAATACCAACGAGAGTAAAGATGTATCCAGTTCTGGACCTCCTTCTATCAAGATCCCCTGCATAGTCAGAATCTACAAAGCCGAGGATTGAAATACCTTCACTTTTCCGGAAGGTTAGGCCAACATCAGGAGCTCCTTTGAGATATCTCAATATCCACTTCACAGCTTCCCAATGCCTTTTTCCTGGATTTGCCATGTACCTGCTTACCACACTTACAGATTGAGCAATATCTGGACATGTGCACACCATAGCATACATAATGCTGTCAACTGCGCTCGCATAAGGAACCTTTGACATATGCTCCACCTCATCCATAGACTGAGGCATTTGTAACTCTGAAAGCTTGAAATGAGAAGCTAACAGTGTACTTACAGGCTTGCTCATATGCATATTAAATCTCTCAAGAACCTTTTCGATGTACCTTTTTTGAGAAAGATGTACAACACCGTATTCTCTTAAAATCTCCATTTCAAGAATTTTCTTTGCAACTCCTAAATCCTTCATGTCAAATTCCTTGCTCAACAGTTTCTTCAAAATATTTATCTCTGTGATGTTGTTAGCAACAATAAGCATATAATCAACATACAACAATAGATAAATCATAGAGTTACCAGACATCCTCTTGTGACACACAATTATCAAATGCACTCCTCAAAAATCCATGTGTAGTCATAAATGCGTCAAACCTCTTGTACCCCTGTCTAGGGGATTGCTTCAAACCATACACATACATGATCTTCTTTTCCTTCAGCTAGGAAACCTTCAGGCTGATCCATATAGATCGTCTCTTATAGATCACCATGTAAGAAAGCAGTTTTGACATCAAGTTGTTGAAGCTCTAAATCAAATTGTGCAACCAATGCTAGTAGCACGCGAATTGAGCTATATTTCACGACTAGAGAGAAGATTTCATTGTAGTTAATTCCCTCCTTCTGGCTGAAACCCTTTGCAACCAATCATGCCTTGAGCCTAGCATCTTCCACTTCTGGAATACCTGTAGACCCATTTGCATCCAACTGTCCTCTTCCCCTTTGGCCTTTTAACTAAGACTCATATCTCATTTTTGTGAAGAGACTCCATCTCTTCCATCATGGCTAACTGCCATTGTGCAGCATCTTTGAAAAAAGTTGCTTCAATATACGAGGAGGGCTCGAGATCCTTAATCTCTTCTTCTGCAGCTATGAATGCATATGCAATCAGATTTTCTTGCTTTATAAGACATTTCGGTTTCCGTATCTACCTTTTGTCTCTTCCCTTCGCAATTGTGTATGGTTCATTGACAGCAAGTTCTTCAAGCATCTTTTGACTCATCAATTTAAGCCTATTGATCCCGTTCCTTGGTAAGCTCCACCTGTTCGTTGTTCTCGTTTCTTGATAACTCCACAGAAACTTTACGAGGATCAAGTATAGAGGACTCACCAAAGGTAACATCTCTACTAACTACAAATTTGAGTAAAGATAAACACCAAAGCTTGTACCCTTTTACTCCATCTACATACCCTACAAATATGGCCTTTTTATCCCTTGGTTCAATCTTTCCTTCATTAACATGATAATAAGCTGGACACCCAAATATTCGCAAGTATGAAAAGTTAGAGGGTTCACCTGACCATACCTCATTCGGACTCTTAAAGTCAATCGCTCATGCTGGAGATTGATTGACAATATGAGAAGCAGTACGAACTACTTCAGCCCAAAATACTTTGGACATTCTGGCTTGTAAGAGCATACAACGAGCCTTCTCAAGAAGAGTTCTGTTCATTCTCTCGGCAACTCCATTCTGCTGTGGTGTGTGTCTGACCGTCTTATGTCTTACGATCCCATGAACCTTGCAAAAATCATTGAACTCTTCACTTTAAAACTCCAAGCTATTCTCTGTGCGAAGACACTTGATTTTTCTCTCCATTTGATTTTCAACCAAAATCTTCCACTCTTTAAATGCTTCAAAAGCATCACTTTTTGCCTTCAAGAAACGCACCCAAACCTTTCGTGAAAAATCATCAATGAATGTGAGAAGAAACCTCTTTTCTCCCTTTGATGGATGCTTAGAGGGACCCTATAAATCTGAATGGATGTAGTCTAGCACCCCTCCCGTCTTGTGTTTGCCAGTGCTGAAGCTGACCTTTTTCTGCTTCCCTAAGACACAATGCTCACAAATTCAAGTGTGCTGATCTTCTCACCATTCAAAAGGTTGCAGTTGCTCAACATCTCCAATCCTCGTGAGCTTATATGGCCTAGTCTCATGTGCCATATTTTTGCCTTGTCATCATTAGATAACTACACTGTAGATGCATTTACAGAGCCAATAATGGTGCTTCCCGCAAGTGTGTAGAGGCCATCTTTCATCTTAGCCTTCCACATGACTAAAGATCCTTTAGTCACTTTTATAGTTCATCCTTCACTCATGTACTTGTACCCTTGTTTATCCAAAGTACCCAGGGAGATCCAATTTTTCTTCAGATCAGAAACATGACGGACTTCTGTAATAGTCCTCACAGTTCCATCATGGCAGCGAACACAAACTGAACCAATGCCAACTATTTTACAAGTTGGATTATTGCCCATTAATATGGTTCCTTCATTTGTTTCATAGCTGCTGAACCAATCTCTTCGGAATGTCATATGCAGAGTACAACCAGAGTCTAAGACCCATTTATTGTCATAAACTTCACTATTGAATGATGTTGTTAGTACATAATTATCATCATCAGAATCACGTACTTGCTCAACAATGGATGCACTCGCCTTTTCTTTGGATTTCGACATAGGGCAATCTCGTTCAACGTGCCCTTTCTTGTGACATCCCCAACACTCCGCATTCTTCTTTTTCACACGAGACTTTGATCTGTACTTCGATTTGCTCTTTCCCTGTTGGCTAGTACGGCCTCTCACAAAGAGCCCACTAGCTTCGTCACATTTGTTTCCTTTAAAATGCATCCGCACATCACAAGAGTTAAGTGCTTGCCGCACTTGCTCAAGAGTGATAGGCTCTTTGCTATACATCATTGAATTCTCAATATCACGATATTTTGAAGTCAATGAAAATAGCAAAACACATGCTAGTGTCTCCTCATCCTTTTTAATTCCAACAGTCTGTAAGTCCATAAAAAGTTTGTTGAACGCATCTAGATGGTCCTGCAACAAAGTACCTGAATCCATCTTAAATGTGTGAGACGCTGTTGTAATACCTTCCTTGTTGTCACTGACCGATCCTAGTAAAGCCCTTCCAGCATTTTCCATAACTCTTTGGCCGTCTCCTCGGTACTTGTACTCACTTCACAAAGTACATTAGGTGCAAGGGACATTTGGATTACACTCAATGCATCTCCTTCAATCTTCTCCTTGTCGGAATTCGATATCTTATCGGGTTACGTTCCGTCAATAGCATGGATCGAACCTTCCCTCCGCACTAACGCCATCATCTAGATCTTCCAGATATTGAAGTTGTTGCGCCCACTAAATCTATCAATTTCAAACTTCATGGAACTCATCGTTACTTGTTCTTCCTCTTCTATTACAATGTATTTGGAACTACAGAAAACCAAAGTAATTCTTTTCTGATGTGGAAGTTCAGACTGTGCTGCAACCACAGAGCATACTCAGACAGAACCTTGGTTCTGATATCAATTGTTAGCAGAAACGTGAAAATAAAGTACAAGGAAGAACAACAATATTTAACGTGGTTCGAATCAAAATGATCTTACGTCCACCAAAGAATAACTGCACTAATATTTATTTCACTCTACAAAGAATACAAGTAAAATACTACAAGAGAGAACATCAAATGCCTTAGAAGGTGAGAAGGCAAGTGAAATGATAATTTGAAAATGAATTAAGAGCTACCTATTTATAGGAATGAATTCTTCCTATTGATGTCATCCATGACATTATTATGTGTCAAAAATGTCAAGGTTAAACATGTGAAATCATTTTATGTTTTAGCTAAATTTCACTTACTAAGATACTATCTTGACTTTTATTTTATACTAATTATCTTCCTACCAAATCTTTATGTTAATTCATCTTCCATTGATTTTGATTCCACAAGAACCAAACCAACTCTTTCAGTAGATATGGAAAGCAGCATGCTGCAGTTTCGACTGAATGATGAATAGAACTGTGACAAAGTGTTTTTAGTGTGTATCATATAGCCACGACCCTTTGCGTGGCTAAAACCCATTTTTTAGTGAATCTTGTTCTTTCGAATCACAATTATATATCCTCTCTAAAAAAGGTGGAGGTGGTATATCCATAAACCTTTTTTTCATTTAGCAAGGCAGCGAAAACCTTATCTTTTCTATTCGTATAATTGATATATAAGAATATTACCATTACCACTATCCCCACCCAACCAAGAGAAAACAATAATTGAATTGTGGATCAGATATAGACGACATAGTTAATAAAAAGATACATATTCCCTTTATCTTCTGTTTTCTTGTTTCATCTAAGTTTATAAATAAGAAATAACATATATAGTTGCTACAATCATAAACCTATGGTGTAGGTAGGACCCTTACCAAGATTTGGCTAGTGAACTTTTGTCTTTAGCACTTTATGTATATAACTTTTGGTATTTTTAAATTGTACTAGTAAGTAAGTAATTAATAATTAATTAGTACAACTAGGGGTGTTCACGGGTCAGTTTGGATCGGTTATTGGTCAAAATCAAAACCAACCCAACTTAATCGGCTTTAAAATTATCAAAAACAAACCAAATCAAATATAATATACATTTATCGGTTTGGTGGTTATCGGTTTCGGTTTGGTTTGGTTCGGTTATTCAGTTATTAACCATACACAAAAATAAAAGAAACAATTCATTCAAAATGTTAAAAATGTGACAACAATCCATTCAAAACGAAAAATAGTTAGATGACTTAAATTATTAAACTTTCGATCACTAAATTTACTATCAATAAAGCTTTAAAATTCACTATATTGGCCTAGAAGGAAGAGATAATAACATTTTCAGTCCCACAAAGAATTGTCATAGACACACATATACATGAAATCAATAAGATAAATGTTTCATCTTGGGCATTTTTGCTTTCAATAAGTAAATTATAAAGAAATTTTAATGAAAATATGTATAAGATCTTTAAAATTGTTTATATAAACAATATATTAAGTATGTATATTAATTAAATATATGTATATAATTCATCGGTTCGGTTTTGTTATTTCTTCGATTCTTTTGAATAAAACCACAACCAAACCAAATACTATCGCTTTTCGAAAATCTAAAACCAAACCAAACCTAAATAAAATCGATTTTATTTTATCGATTTGGTTTGTTTTTCGGTTTGAATCGGTTTTTATCCAAACCATGAACACCCCTAAGTACAATGATATATCTATAGGTAGCATAGATACTTTAATTTGCTCATCTTAGATAGAAAGGACACTACTAAAAAACTGCCAAAAAGATACGGACTGCGTCGCTTTTTTGGCCAAAAGCGACGGAAAAGCGACCCAGTCAATCTTGACGCTTTTCCAAAAGCAACGGACTGCTTCGCTTTTGTGTTTCTTTTAAAAAAATATTTTTTTTTGAAGAATGTGACATTGTCCGTCGCTTTTTTTATTTTTATTTTTTAAATTTTTTTTAAAAAGAGACGAAGTCCATCGCTTTAATTAATTTTTAATTTTTTTAGAATCTTGAAAAGTGACCGACAATGAAACGCCGTCCATCGCTTTTTTGGAAATAAAATTTGAAAAATCCAGAAAAGCGACGAACTAAAGGACTCTGTCCGTCGCTTTTCTGGGTTTTTAAAAAAATAAAATTAAAAAAAGCGACGGACTAAAGGACCCTGTCTGTCGCTTTTCTGGATTTTAAAAAAAATAAAATCCAGAAAAGCGATGGACAAAACCACCTTATCCGTCGCTTTTTCTGCAATATTTTTGACAGCTGCTGCCCACCTGCAAAAGCAATTCAATTCAGTTCAGCCCCAATCAAACACAAAACATTATAAAGAAGCTACACAAAATATAAAACAACAAACTTAAATTAACATACAAAAATTGTGATTTAAAGACTTATAAAGTCTTTCGAAATTCGTTTCAAAATTACAAAAAATTCGTTTCAAAATTACAAATAGTTCATAAAGACTATATTTTATCAAGATTTCTAAAGTTCAACCTAATAATTAGTTCATAAATTCTATAAATCAAGATTTCTAAAGTTCACAACCTAAAGTTTAAAATCCTATAATAATTCAAGATTTCTAAAGTTCACAACTTAAAGTTCTAAAATCCCACAATAATTCCTGATTTCTAAAGTTCACAACCTAAAGTTCTAAAATTCTAAAATAATTCAAGATTTCTAAAGTTCGCAACCTAAAGTTTTAAAATCCCACAATAATTCAAGTTCTCTAAAGTTCACAACTTAAAGTTCTAAAATCCTACAAAAATTCAAGTTTTCTAAAATTCATAACTTAAAGTTGTAAAATTCTACAATAATTCAAGATTTCTAACGTTTCACAACCTAAAGTTCTAAAATACTACAAAAATTCAAGTTCACTAAACTTCACAACTTAAAGTTCTAAAATACTACAATAATTCAAGATTTCTAATGTTCACAATCTTATAGAGTTCTAAAATCCTACAAAAATTCAAGTTCTCTAAAGTTCACAACTTTAAGTTCTAAAATCCTACAATAATTTAAGATTTCTAAAGTTCACAACCTAAAGTTCTAAAATCCTACAATAATTCAAGATTGTTAACATTTACAATCTTATAAAGTTCTAAATACAATAATTCAAGATTTCTAAAGTTCACAACTTAAAGTTCTAAAATCCCACAATAATTCAAGATTTCTAAAGTTCACAACCTAAATTTCTAAAATCCTACAATAATTCAAGATTTCTAAAGTTCACAACCTAAAGTTTAAAATCCTACAACAATTCAAGACTTCTAATCACAACTTAAAGTTCTAAAATCCCACAATAATTCAAGATTTCTAAAGTTTACAACCTAAAGTTCTAAAATCCTACAATAATTCAAGATTTCTAAAGTTCACAACCTAAAGTTTAAAATCCTACAATAATTCAAGACTTCTAAAGTTCACAACTTAAAGTTCTAAAATCCCACAATAATTCAAGATTTCTAAAATTTACAACCTAATTAAAGTTCTAAAATCCTACAATAATTCAAGATTTCTAAAGTTCACAACCTAATTAAAGTTCTAAAATCCTACAATAATCCAAGTTCATATCTAATTTCTATAATTTCTAAGTTCAAGAATTTCCAAGTTCAAGAATTTCTAAGTTCAAGAATATAATTCAAGTAACCCAATTTTCAACAACAATATAATACATATAAGCACAAATACAATGGCAAATTGAAAAATTCAACTAATCTCTAACTTCTAGCTAATTCTAATTATTTGTTAGTTCTAACTTCTAATACTTAATTTACAATCATATTTAAAAATCCCCAATTTTTCTAACTTCAACTTTCAAACATACTAAATCAAGAACTTCTAAGTTGGAAAATTCAACTAATCTAATTTCAACTTTCATACACTATCCAATATTTTTCTAACTTCAAAGTAATCTAACTTTCATATACAATTGAATGTTTTTCTAACTTCAACCGTCAAACATACTAAATTCAAGAATTTCAAAGTTGGAAAATGCAACTAATCTAACTTCTAACTTTATAACTTCTAACTTCTAATTATTTGTTAGTTCTATCTACTAATACTCAATTCACAATCATATTTAAAAAAAACCCCAATTTAGAAGAAAACCCTAAAATAGAAAATCTCTAATTCTCTACCTAACTAACAATAATCAAATATACAAATTAACAATTGAATAACACAATTCATCAAACTAAAACAATATACTAATTTATAACAAATCAAATATTACTAGAATTGAAAAAAAATAAAATTAAACCCTAACCTTAACAAGCTAAGGAAATGAGGCAGTGGGGACGACGGGTGGCGGCACGGACGGGGCAAGGCAACGATGGGACTAATGCTCAAGGAGAGAAGGGCTATGGCGGCGCAACAATTTGGTTTTAGAGAGAAGGGAGAGAAGAGAGAGAAAGAGAGATGGGAAAATGGGGGGAAAACCCGCTTTTTGGTTCAACATAATTTAAAAAAAGCGACAGACAGTGTCTCTTTGTGCGTCGCTTTTATAAAAATATTTGACCAAAATTTTGCCTAAAAAGCGACGGACTAAGAGACACTGTCCGTCGCTTTTTAAAAATGTTTGACTAGATATTTTGACCAAAAAGCTACGGACTAAGAGATGTTGTCCGTCGCTTTTAAAAAAACTAATTAATAAAATAAAATAAATTAAAAACGACGGACAATGTGGTTATTTTTTAATTTATAAATAATTATTTTTATTAAAAAGTGACGGACGGTGTCTCTATATATATTAAATATATAATTAATAATTATATATATATTTAGCGCAAAAATTTGCGAAAAAAAAGCGACGGACTAAGAGATGCCGTCTGTCGTTTTTGTAAAATAATTTTAAATTTTATTAAAAAGTGACGGGCAATGTGGCAAATGGTGTCGCTTTTTGGAGCGACGCAGTCCGTCGTTTTTTGATAGTTTCTTAGTAGTGAGATTTAAAAGGAGAGACCAAATGAAATTTAAAAAGAGCGAGAAATTCCCACCTCTTAGATAAAAGAAGAAGAAGAAGAAGAAGAAGTCCATCTAATAGGAAAGACTTACCTACTTATCCTAAATTATATACTTTTCATATGATTTTAAAAGACTTGACAAAACTTTGTACTCCCAATCTCAATTTATATAATATTTTTCACTTTCTGAGAATTAACAACTCTAATTAAACCTTGAAAAAATATTTATAAGATATATGAAAAAATTACTATCGAAGATAGATTTGTTTCGAAATCTAAAAAATACCACGTAATTGAGACAACGAAAGTAAGTATTTTGATGTTTGCTCATTTACTTTAATACTCTACATAAAGTACAGTGAAATAACATATCTATGTGTAATAAGACATTTAAATAATACACTTTAAAATTCACAACCGGTATTCACAATGCAAGGTAGGAACTAAAAGAACACATACACATCAAATGCTATAAAAATAGAGGATTTTTCGTCAATTATTTAACAACAACAATAATAATATAATTATTGTTATATTATATTTAGTGATAATAATATGTATGAAATTTTATAACAAACACTTGCAAATGCCGCTAAAAGTTATAGCTAATCTGGACGCCATGTTATTTTCTCAAATGCTGCATCTATTTTTTCAACAATAAATATTATCGTCAAAAGAAAAAAATCCATAATATAACTGCCACTAAATAGTTTTTTGGCTGTATTGAAAAACACATTATTTTTTATCAATGTTCATCTAATAGTAAAATTGTATATAAGTTGTTTTCCCTTTATTTAATAGTTTTTTACATCCTTCACAAGTTTGGCTTGCTTGATGATCATAATTTTTTAATCTTGAGCTTGAGACAGAGAATAATTAATTGTTGAATGATAGGTTAAGAGTCAAAAATATTTGGGAGCTTTTGCTTGAAGATGAAGAGTCATATATATCAAAAAAGAATATAAATCTAATGACTACAAGAAAACAGGTCCTTAGCGAGGGGAAATTAGGCCTTTATTCGGTCGCTGTTAATCAATAACGACCAAGAAAAATCCGGTCGTTGTCAGTTGCTAAAAGTTCCGTTGTTAAAAGTTAACAATCGGATTGACAATCCAGTCATTAAAGAACCTTTAGCGACAGCTAGAAACCCGGTCATTCTACACTCTTTAACGACCAAATATGACTACAAGAAAACAGGTCCTTAGCGAGGGGAAATTAGGCCTTTATTCGGTCGCTGTTAATCAATAACGACCAAGAAAAATCCGGTCGTTGTCAGTTGCTAAAAGTTCCGTTGTTAAAAGTTAACAATCGGATTGACAATCCAGTCATTAAAGAACCTTTAGCGACAGCTAGAAACCCGGTCATTCTACACTCTTTAACGACCAAATATGACTACAAGAAAACAGGTCCTTAGCGAGGGGAAATTAGGCCTTTATTGCTGTTAATCAATAACGACCAAGAAAAATCCGGTCGTTGTCAGTTGCTAAAAGTTCCGTTGTTAAAAGTTAACAATCGGATTGACAATCCAGTCATTAAAGAACCTTTAGCGACAGCTAGAAACCCGGTCATTCTACACTCTTTAACGACCAAATTTTCCTTTCGTTAATAATAATTACATTCGTTTAAACCTTTGATTACGCCAACATATTTTGTTGTTATTAGTTCTTCTAACAACTAATTTACTTTTGTCATAATTGTCTAATTAACTTTAAACAACTAAAAGTTCAAATATATATATTGTAACACTAAATATTAATCGTTCTTTTCATAAGCATTCACATGTATATATAATTAACACATCTAAAAATATACAAAACAATCAATATTCATAGAAAATTTCGCAATCAATTATAAAAAACCAAAAGCATCACATTACATAAATATGT
Organism: Solanum pinnatisectum; assembly: GCA_035578085.1. Taxonomy (NCBI): domain Eukaryota; kingdom Viridiplantae; phylum Streptophyta; class Magnoliopsida; order Solanales; family Solanaceae; genus Solanum; species Solanum pinnatisectum. Next base: position 39,399,139 of record CM069076.1, on the reverse strand, counting down.
AACCATCTCATATTGTACAAAATTATCTTTGTCAACTCCTGAGGAAAGAACACAATAGAATTTCAGTGGATACAGATGGGACATATTTAACCACCCCAAAAAAAAAAACTTAAAGAAAATTTAGTTCCTCTTGTGTTTCAACTTGCTTTGAAGCCATTTTTCTGGTTACTCAAATCTATCATTCAAATGACTAAAGCCAATCCACTTTTCTGGACAATGATACGCTTTAATCCATTAACAACCAACAATTGAAAAATGATGATGAACTTGATGTTATCAGACTTGTTTTTCTTATGAAGATTGTCCTTCTTGACCTGCACTGCCAATAAACTATCCTCAGTCAATAAAGAGTTGAAATCATAAATCTTAGAAATAAATAGACGTGTACAACAATAGAAACATACTACTATCCTTGAGTGATTTCATTTCTCTTTTTGAGAATTTTTTTTCTTAATATAAGATGCAAGTAATTAATAAGAGGGGCAGATTCTTTTGTCAAAAATCCATAAGGAACAGGGGAGACTCCAAAATAAACAAGATTCCTTTATCAAGAATCCGTAAGGAACATGGGAGACTCCAAAATAGACAAACTCAAGTACAAAAAATGTAATCGAACACAACTCTAATTTGAACAGAGGTGGAGTTTTTCTCAAACTCCAAATACGCTCTCAAGTGTAAATGTAAAGTAAATAAAGAATAACGAGGATTAGAGTAGCCTTAGTAATTGAAACAAAAAAATGAACTACACAATGGAAATACATTTACGTACATATGCTCGAATATATTCGTGGTAGATGTATATTCATGTTGGAGTTTCATATTTCCACAGTCGAGGTTCCATGTAAAAGATGTACAAGAAGGAGAAGCTTAAATATAATAGAATTTGTTATTTCATTACTTCAGGTAAAAACCATTACTCCTGCTAGTGCTTGGAATTGTAATTTTTATATTTCTTTGACTACCAAATTTTTTAGTAATGGAGTCAGTAACAGCTGATGTTGGGACAATCTGTCCAACACAGCAGTTTGTTCTTGAGCTATACATATTGCACTTGGTAATAACGTCTTTATTTTTATCAAAATAAACGACACTGTTAATATTTTATCCATGTTGGATCCTATTTATTTGGCAAAAATCTATAAAGGTGTACTCTTTTTAAGGGTAATTTTGAAGCATTGCAAAGTTTTCTCATATTTCGTAAACTTTGTGCCCAGTCAAACTATATCACATAATTTAAAAAGAAGGGAGTAACTTAAAGTAATAAGAACATCAGCAACACCAGTTGTACAAGATTGAAACTTCTTTCTTCCATAGAAATTTAATCTTGAATAATATTTTCTTCATCAAAAGGAAATAAGGAATTTAATTGGGTAGCTACACGTTGAAAGCTTCAACAGGAAAGTTAGAAATCTCCACACATCCTCTTTCCCTTCCCCTTCAAAGTTAAGTTGGGCCAAAAAAAATTAATTAAAAGATGAATTAATATTTAAAAATCCATTTCCACATTAGTTTTTTCCTAAACAAAAATCAATAGATCTCCTATTATGTCCAGACCTACTATGTTGTGTCATAGCTGAAAGATTTCATAATATGCACAAGGTATAAATATCATAGTTCACATTGATTGCCAGCCAAAAGTCAATTAGCAATTTATTCGTCTAGTCTATATATAATGTATATGTAAAGAAAACATACAAAATATGAACCTTACCAGGAAAGGGTGGATGAATCAAATTGCTCTTTCCTCGTGTGCCTAAAGTGACATCACCTGCTATAATGTAAAGTGTTGCAAGATCAGGTGAAAAGAGTTCAAAGAATTGTTAGAAAAAAGCAAATAATCTCAAAGGCGATGTCTCATTACCATCACTATGCATGACTACTTTATATGAGTTCGTGAATATGCTTGGGGGATGATCATACAGTAGACTTCTTATAAGCTAAGGAGGTGAACCGAAAAATGATAAAAATAAGTTTAGGTTGAGGTGGCTTACAATCATAGATTAACTAAACTATCTAAGATATGTGAAAAAAGAATAAATTGAAGTGGTCGTCATAAACATGGATCGAGAAATTAGATCACTTCACATATATGAAGTTTCATCTCATCTTATGAAGAGTAGCATGTACGTTGAGGATATCAAACCTCTGTTAAGCACCATTGATTGATACTTCAACCTTAACTACCATATCGTTGCTGAGAGGCACCTCAAAACCAGCCTACTCTATCAATTTTTTTTTGGTAGTTTGATCAGGATTCTCTGATGCTTTATGATTCAGTTTTGTATACAAAGAGGTAGCAACCTAGAGGAAACAAAAATAAGAACATATATTCACAATTTTTCCATCACCAGAGATATATTTTTGTTCTTACTAATGAATAAAAATCCTAAGATATAAACTATATCCACTAAAAAAATGGGCCAAAGTGAAGCAAAAGTTACCAAATCCATTAACAAAAATAGCAATAGAAAGGAAACTTACAAAAAGAGCAACATGATTAGCATAACAATTCCATAAGGGGTAGATCATTGGATAAGGAATTTCAAATGGTGGCACATATGGCTGCATGAATGGCACAATAAACAGGAACTAAAAGTTGCATGCCTCTGTTTCTGAACTTATCAGGGTTGTAGAACAGTAGAAAAAGATAACTTCTACAACAACTGATGGTGATTAATATACCTGGTATATGTAACTTCTGCAAAAACTAAAATTGTTGCATCAATTCCTGAAGAAGCAGAACAGTAACATTATTCTTTTATACTGAAGGAGGTATATATATTGTTTAGTAATTTTCTTCAGAATGTTAAAGTAGGAAGAATTACGATAAATATAAAACTATATAACAAAGTACTCAAAAAGTACAAAAAAATTAATTAAAATCTTAGTACTCTATGCTAGTGAATAGCTTTATTTTATTACACCTAAGAAAAGTAATCCTAGGTTTCAGCATTGGCATTGATTAAACATTCTGACATAATGAAGAATTTGCACAGGGCCAAGCTTTTAGGTCCAATGATGAAGCCCTTTCTTGTAATCTTGAAAGAATAACATCTGAACAAGATTTAAAGTTTCATCTTGAGCAACTGATAATTCAAAATGCTCTAGTATCTTTACAATCTTCCTCCGAAACTAAAGTCTCTTTTCTGGTTGCAAACAGCAACCAAATTCAACTAAAGCTCTCATGGCTGGTGGTCAACGAAAAATAGATCATAGAGAAAAAATAAAATGCACATTTTATGCTTAGCCTCAATAGTTCATAAATTAAGCTTATCTATTTAACTTTAAATTGCACACATATAACGAAAAGATAAAGCAATAATCACATTAGGAGGAAGAAAGAATCTACAAGATGTCACCTTTTTCATAAGAACTGCACAATAATTCTCTAAAAGTGACTCTGCAAATTAAATAAAGTATAAAATGTCACCTTTTCCAACAAGTTGTGAACTCGAAACATAGTGATCCAGGGACGCCAAAACACAAACATAAAGCAGATACCTTAAACTCATCATATAACTTTACACTATAAAACCAAACAAAATGCAAATCTTCCACCACTAGAATGACCATCAAATTTTCAAGAAATCTGTTTTATTCCACTAAGGCTCTATATTTTCGAAAACTGAATTGGAGAAACATTTAATTTTTGAAACTCAACTTAAAAAAAGCAAACATCACTCTATAAAGAAGGAGAAATAAGAGAATACCACAAATAGATTGCACAGTGAAATCGACCATGCCACAAATTCTTGCTTCGTAAACCCAAATTCAGAAGCCCTAAATTTAGGATACTTGTAATCAATAATATCACAAATTCTTTAACACAAACGTCCCAAAGCAACGTCAACATCCATATACGTATAAGTGTAATCATCAATCTATGAATTTGGACCAAAATTAATATGTTAATAGGGTAAATTTCTAATCTTACCTTGAGAAGAAACTCTACGATGAACAATTGGTTCCAACAGAGGTGATAGATATACAATCTTTCTTCTTCCGAAACTTACAAGAAAACAATGTTGGTGCTGAGTAGACTGGTGGTTCTTTACCCTGAGTGTGTTTGATGGAATTTTAATAAGGGTGTGGTTTGATGAATTTTACATCGATGTATTTTAAGAGGGGGAGGGGGTGAGGATACGGGGTGGGTTAAGTGGAAAAGATGGAAAAACTAGAAACTAATATTAGTTTATTGAATAATTAATTTTTTAACGACTGGCTATGATTTTTAGAGTTGAAATATTATTGCCTCGATAATTTGAATAGAAAAATAGTTTTTTAACGTCTGGAAAAATACTTGGTCGCTATAAGTACATTTATAACGACCGAATTGATGTCCCTTCGTTAAGAAATGGTCGTAAAAAGTCATATTTCTTGTTGCACTTTAGACGTTTCCAAATGTATTTACTTAATTACCACCACATAAAAGAATCAGCTACCTTCACACTGCCTTTTTTCCTTTTAATTTTATTCTATAAAAGAAACACATATAATATCGTAAAGGAATCACCACAAGTTGGGTGGAGGGCACCGTTTGTTATGAAAAGTATTTTTATAGAAATACTTTATGTAGTGTGAATATTTTGTAAACTTATTTTCTTGTGTTCGATATATAGATACTTCTCCACTGATAAAGTATCTTATGGTAGCAGAATTGAGAAAGAATCACACTCTAAATGACGTGATGTACAAAATTTAGCCTAATATGCACGCATAATAAGATAAAAAAATTTATATGTAACCTAGATAAATATTATGAAATCGAAATTGTGGACCACTCTACCTTTTTTACTGTAAGTTCAAAATTTAAAGTATTTTGAATACCAAGGACACCCTTAGATACAATATACCTTTTCTACCTTATCATGATTGTGGACCTTGTGTCTATATAAAGGGTCTCTAGCCATGTAATTATCTAAACAAACACAACCTACTTCTCTTTCTCTCTACTATAAGCTTAGATATTACCACAAACTTTCTCTACTTACAGAAAAGAAATGGCACATAGGAAAGACCAGTTGCTAGCCAAGATAGGGCAAGAAGGGTTTGATCTTATTGATGAATTTTGGGGCAAAAGAAAAGAAAGACCTTCACCTCCACAAAGGCAAAATAATGAAGCTCCTTATAAATACTATCCCCAAAAATCTCATGTTGTTAAGTTGCATCCAACTGAAGAAAGAGTTTATAATATTAATAGTTATGAAGCTGCATGTCCAAATGTATCAAGGTGTTGAATATTTCTCATCTAAGAGAAAATCATCAACTGCTGCTGTGGCTTTTTAATTACCCATCTAGCTTGCTTTTATCTATCTTAGCTTGTAGTTAACTAGTGAACATAATTAGCATGTTTGTGTATGTGCTAATATGGTACAATAGATGCACTAAGTAATGTTGTAAATCTACTATATGTATAGCCTCCCAAATTGTAGGAGATGAGCATTTAAGTGATGATGTTTATAGCACCTTCACTTATAGTATAACAAAAAATGCTATGCTATATGCCATCCTCTCTTTGGGATTTAGTTATTATGAAAGTAATTTTCTGATTTCCCCTTTCATTCTCTCTTATATATTCTTTCCACATCTTGGCATATATCTTATTGGGATTGTTATTGGCATATAACAAAAAATGCTATGTATACTCAAATAACAATATGGGCTAAACATAATAAATCTCTCTAGATTAGCACTTTTAATCTTGGTGGTGGGTTGACCCGGAAGTTTTAGTTATGGGTAATTCAGTATTAGGTTTGAGAAGCTCACTAGTTTTCTATGATGGACTATATATATGAGACTTGGTTCAAATAAGGTTATATTAAAGAAAAATGAAGTTGCATATATAAGATGTTTGAATACTAACTTTAATCACAAGTGATTCTTCAGAAAAAATCGTATAGACTTGAATTCGTATAAGCCTAAAAATACTAATTTGTTTAGGATTACATAAAAACGAGAGGATTAAATGTGTTTATCATGAAAATAGTCTTTCAACTAAAAAATTCATTTCTTATATTTTTTTATTTTTTTGGCAATACCTCTAATGCGTCAATAGAAACAAAAAAAAAAGATACAAGTCAATGGACATGCGCGTTGAAACTTACCTCCTTTTACAACTTATGTAAAAGAAAATAACTTCCATCATATGTAATTTCTAGATCCAAAGATATATTATAAAAAAAGAACTAAAGGGATGCATTCAAACTTGACCATAACCAAACAAAAAATAACAAATGGAGGTTCAAAGTGTCAATTGCCAGTCTTTTTAGCTTATATAGGTACTCGCATATTGCACGGATATTTTAAAATATAATAATTTTTTAATTTAAAAATAATTAATATGAATTATTCTTGAGTATCATAAGTGCATGTGTAATCATATACTGTTTTTTGATTTTAAGTAATAAGTACTTGGTACTAATAAATTATTATCCTAATACAGTAAAAATATGTTTCTCAAAGACTCCAAACATTATTCTAACATTCTGCCTTTTCTTAGTAAAACGAAGATTAATAGCATCTATGGTGTGTGCTTGATTCATATTTGTCTAATTAATTACATTTTAAGTTCATAGATTAGATTTGAACCTACTATTAAAAATAATAACTCTACTATTAGGTAAAATTTAAACTATTGTCAAGCATATTGCAATATCTTTAGCACACTCCTCTCTAGTTCAATCCTGCAAAATAAGATGATTTTCGTTTAATCAAATCTAATTTATGGATTAAAAATTTGAGAGATGAAAAGATCATATAATTTAACAAATTATATTAGGATTTGGTTTTTAAAAAAAGTTAAACTAATTCTATAAAAATAATTTATATATTAGTTTTAAATTAAAATAGATAACTTATATATATGTATTCATAAAATTTACATTACTTATCAAAGTAAGAGAAAAAGCCCACCCATTATCAGGTTCAGAGAAATATAATAATTCATCATCAATTTGTTTTAGATCAAAGAAAAAAACTATTCTCATAAAATTGCTCTATTTTTTTGCATAAAAATATAATGTTTGATAATAAATTTGTTTTAATAGTTACTCATTTCTCCATTTCATTAGTATACTTCCTCTTTATATACCATATTTTTAAAAGTTAATTAAACTAATAAATCATCATAAAGTGATTTTTTAAAATACAAAAACTTAAATAATTATCATTAAAATATTTTCGTGGCATTAAAAAATTATTTGGACTTTTTAAATTTGATAAATTAAAATTTTAGATGAAGAAACATAGAGAAAAAGTTTTTTCAAAACCTAAATTGATGAGGACAAAGTTATATATACACATCTATTCTTTGATCACACAGGCCCACAGTATCTTTATCATACAATTTTAAATATGTTATTTTTTTTTTATATAACAAGAGTTATTTATTTAAGGTTAGGAATAATATTTTTTTTTTATGAAAATAATATGTAAGGGTATATGTAATGAAAGAACTCTAAAATCTTATCTATATTATATTAAGCATATAGCTAAAACAATGAGTATTTTTTTCATGGAATAGTTTTGTAAGAGTTTGTGAAATCAATTTATACTCCTTGAATTGTATTTGTTAAAACGCAGCAAATTAATACACATATCAAAGAATACTGTTGACAAAATAATTTTTTTTTTTAAATTTAATAGAAATTCTATCATAATATAATACAACAGAGAAATTTAAAAGCAATAGATGAAAGAATAACTAAAAAATAGTTTGGTAACTTCTTGTCTTGGAGAATCAACCAATAAAGAGTAAGATGTGTAAATATTTGTAATCTGGTACGTTTCATCGTTGTTCAACTTTAAGTTTTAACCTCCACCGCTTATTATTGATAAGGCATATTTTGCCAAAAGGCATATATATTTGAAAAAAATATTGATACTCACATATACTTGGATTATAAATATACAACAAATAACTATTTTTAGAGAAACAATCTATATAATCTAAAAGATTTAAATGTATTATTACATATTTAAAGTGATATAACCTTGTTGAGTAGTTGTCTTGGATTAAAATTTCAAACACTATGCAGCAAATTCAAAAAAAGAGAAGAAGAAAGAAACGATATGCATGTATAGAAAGGAGTGAATATTTGAAGCGTTTGTTGACTTCTCAAATGAGTATTTATTCCTTAATGACTTTTAAAATATAGTGTTGCCCACAAAATCTGTGATCATTATCCATTAAAGGTAAGAATTGTTGATGTTGTTGCTGCGGGTGGTGGTGGTGGTGGTAGTGTTGGTGTTGTTTTTGTTGGACCCTACCTATTCGAAAAAAAATGCCTTAACCAGTGTTCAATTTCTAGAGAAGATGACTTCACGAATGCGGCACTCTAGCTACGAACGCGAAGGAATCTAATACTAGATTCTCTGGGAACGTGCCCCTATATCCGTGAACGCGGAGTAGACATGTCCGCTAAGCCACGAACAAGACACTCTTACGTGAACACGAAAGAGTCAGTGATGGCAAGCCTTAAACAGTAGCTTTGCATATATATATATATATATATATATATATATATATATATATAGCTTAGCTTAGGCCCCCTTTTGATGATTTCTCTAGTATAAATACTTCATAATACATTGTAGTCCTCAAAAACTTTTAACATGTTGGCTTTATTTGTAGGTATTTTGTGCTTGAAATGACTTTTGAAACCGAACCAAATGCTCAATAAATGGCTTCAGAAATTGAGAAAGGCGAGTACTATGATAAGAGCAGGTTCATATCGCCAAAATGTGCCTGAAAATACAATGAATACTTGGGTCGGGTGATAGTCAAAGATAAAACTATTTGCTTGGAAAAGTTCGGAGATGGAATGCTGGACTTCTATGGCCAGCTAATTACAAGTGGATGGATATGCTTTGATGCTGAGCCTATGAAGGCTAATCACACCCTAGTGGCAAAGTTTTATGCCAATGTCTTTGAGACAGGCATCAATGGAGAGTTGGTTACCACAATCTGAGGTGTTCAAGTCCACTTTCGTCCAGCTAATTGTATGGACTCCAAGATGCTGATAAGAGGGTTCATAAATAGGTACAATGAATTAGGGAATTAGTGGCTTGTTGATAAGCTTTATGGTGGTGGTTTACTTCAAACTAAAGAATTGATTCACATGAGTTCTCAGCCGATATTAAGTCTTGAATGTCTATCATATGGGCTCTGGTCATCCCTTCCACCCACGACACTTAAGTGACACTAGATAGGGCTGTTCTGATTGTTGATATTATGGATGGCATGGGGATTGATGTTGGGAGATTGATTGTCGACCAGATTTCTGAGTTGGCTCAGAGGAGAGCCAAGAGTATTATATTAATTCCCATATCTGATTACTAGATTTTTCTATGTGGCTGGGGTAGTAAAACACCATACTGATGAGTAGAAGAAGTTGGGAAAAAGATCTAGAGTGTATCCAGTGCTTCCACATCTGTCGGGCCGCTTCAGTATGGACCCGCCACCATGAGGCATCTTTCCTCCCAAATCTACGAGGTTAGGGAGATTATGTCAAGCATTTCTTCCGGCATATCTGGAGCCACCATCTCGTAGGGTGTTCATCTACCTACTATTGCTTATGTAGCTGTTATATCGAGGTCGATGTATGACAGGCTTGAGCACTTGAGTAGGGAAAGATAGAACAAAAGCAGAGGTCATTCCGGGAGCATGAACGGACAAATAGTAAGTTCCTGAGAAAGATGATGGGGGAGGTTAGGAGCTTATGTGGTAGTAGTGCTTTGGATGAGGAGGACCTCACAACCCTACCGATTTGAGTTTAGAGTGAGGCAGTTCAGAGAGTCCCTCGTATTCTCTTTTGATATATTGATTGTAAGGACACTGTCTCATTTCTAGTTGGGGTGTTTCCTTGTTGTTTTCTTTTTCGTTGATTGTGATTGTGCCTTTGACGAGCATACTTTGTTTATGTTTTTGATTTGATGTTGCCCTTATTAAGTTGGTTTTGATACTTTGGTTTTGTGGATGGTGTGCCCTCATCGGACTTGTTGATATGTTATGTTGGTTTGTTTTGTTTATTTTGTTTCTTTTAGTCATATTTTTTCTTTATTTTTGTTTTAAATAATTGAGATGGGGATTGAGGATGCCCGATGATGGATGGAGTGACGACTTTCTTAAGGGTAAATTGTCAATTTATTATGAGTGTTTGATTGGTGTTGCATGTGACGAAGTCTGAGTAGCCAACCTTAGATAGATACATGAAGTTTCCCGATGATAGAGGGTGACCACTTTCTTAAGGGCAAAATCGTCATCTTTTTGGGAGGTTGTGGCTTCATTGGTACTAGGAATATAGTTGTGCATGTGAATGAAGTAAATCATACCCCCTTCATTTTTTAAAGTTGTGTGTGAAGGAATGATTTTGTGACAACACTCATAACTCTTTTTGTAACTTTTGATTCGCTAGCGTTTTAATTGTTTGATGCCACTTGCACTTTAAAAAGAAAGTTGGATTTTTGAACCATCTTAATCGATTTCCAAGCCATGTGTGGTGAGTGTTTGTCAATAATGCCTTGTTATCACTTGTGTTAACTAGATCTTTCCCGGTTAGTCTTGAAATGTTGGTCTTGATTGAGTTTGGTTGGAGAAATGATCTTATGCTTTGTTTGATTGTCCTTGAAGTCCCCTTAGCCTAAAAATCCCATCTTTGCACTAAATGTATCCTTAGTTGTCCCTTTGAGCCTTAACCTTTTTACTAGCAACCACATTACAAGCCTTGAACCTTTTTGAAAAGTAACCTTCTTTTGAGCTTAAGATATGTGAAAGTTGAGGCTAAAATCCTAAGTTGGGGCTGTTATGGAAAGATTATAGATGGATGCTTAACGCATGAGGGCTTGACTAAAAGAAAAGAGTTTGAGAATGGAAGGAAAAGTTGTGGAAAAAAAGAAAGACTTTGAATAAATGTGAGACTTGAATCCTCCAAAAAGTTGAAAATGGTTGCATGTGGGGTATCTTGAAAGAAATATAAGAAAATGATGTGAAATGTGAATTAAGCTGAAAATTGAAGAAAGACTTGAAAAGTTGTTGTGTAGTGTTCAAGGAGGGTGTAGTAACCTATACCCAAATGATATCCTAGCCTTGCCCAAACCTACATTACAAGCTCAACAAAAGTCCTTTGAGATTTCCAACCGAATGAAGTTGAGTCAATATTCATTGAAAATAGGGGCAAGCCTATGGTGTGTCATTTGTGTTCATGAGATGTTTTGTTGTGAGTGTGAGTGTTTGCATCTTTGTCCCTTGTTTTGTAAATACTTTGTGAGTGTGTTAGGACATTTCTTTCTTTGTGAGGGCATGTAATGCCACGACCCGATTTCTCGAGTCATGATGGCACCTACTATACCCTACCAGTAGGTAAGCCAACCCGTAACCCAGAACATCAAGCAATGAGCGTAAGGGCAAGAACTAGAGAAAACAATAATCTAAACAAGGGCAACAAGGCGGAAGCAAACCAAAATAAATATTTACATAATCCCTCCCAGAACCTGGAAGTCACTAGTACAGAGCTATCTAATAAAAAGTACAAGTCCCAAAAGTGGACCACAACAAAGCGCGTCTCAAAGGCAACAAGACTAGCTAAAACAAAAAAAGGAGAAAAGACAAACCCAAAACACCAAGTGCTCGCCCTCGTCTCCAAATCACAGCTGCAAAAAAAGGCTGAAACTACTCACCGCTGGTAACTGGTACTGGAACCTGCATCATGAAATAGATGCAGAGCGTAGCATGAGTACCAAAACAACAAGTACTCAGTAGGCATCAAAGGTCGACCGAGCAAAAAGGATAAAAACAATAAGAAATGATAGAATCTAAACACAGAGAGGTCAAAGCGGATAAAAAAAAAAGAGTACACGAGAATGCCAGAAATAAACTAAGTAAAACTAAACTAAACCTAACTGGACCCCCATAAGCCCAGAAGGTACACTCATGCGCAAGTTTAAATAAAACCTGAACGGACCCCCATAAGCCCGACAGGTACACAGAAAAGCTAAATCTACTGAGAAAGAAGAAAACTAGGTTCCCAGCCCAAAGTAACCAAGATAACCCATCAGACTCCACCCAGCCAGCAGTGCACTCCCAGCCCAGCTAGAAAGAGTGACCCCAGGGGGCACCCTACCAAACAGTCCACTCCCAGCCCAGCTAGAAAGAGGGACCCGAGGGTGAGGTTGATATCGCGAGTCGTCCTACCATGCAGTCAGCTCCCAGCCCAGCTAGAAAGAGTGACCCGGGGACACCTAGCCAGCAGCACACTCCCAGCCTAGCTAGAAAGAGAGGCCTGAGGGCGATCGCCGAAATCACCGAGTCTACCCAGCTGGCGATACGCTCCCAGCCCAGCTAGAAAGAACGAATTCGGGGGTGATGGTATCTCCAATAGGATCCAATTCAAAAACAACCACCATGGAACGTCGTCCACTCTAAGAAATCACAGAAAAGGCTCTAGGCCTATACTATCTCAATCCCAAGCATCTAGTGATGCACCGAACTTTCAAGAACACGTTTAAACCACAAAATTAAAGGGAGAAGATACAAAAGTGCAGCAAGCAGCGATAACGCCTAACCTAAGGCTCAACTATCAGACTCAAGTCTGCTACTCCAGTCTACAAGGAGTTAAGTCACCCGAACGACGTCGGTAGAAAGTCAAGGCCATCCAGCCCATACGGGTCATATGTCTAAGGCAATGCTAGCCTAACCTAGACTAAGGACATCATGCTTATGGTTAAGGACGAACAAACATACAACACATATCATACAAGCATACAATAACATTTAGCACATAAACATGCAACTCTACTAAAATCGGTTAACATGATACTACACCCGAAATATGGCCAATCGATCGTAACATGAGGTATCTAATGAAAGTAAAGTATGAAATTGGTACCCACCCCCAATTCACTCCAATCGACATGCTTTTACACAATTAAGCTCAATCTAATAGAAAGGAAGTCATAGCCTACCTTAAGGCCGATCACGTGCGCTCTAAATCACTTTGTCGGAGCTTTTCCTTCCCAAACGACCTTTGAACACTGTCACTCTATCAAATATAGGATCACAATGTTAGTACAGTCGTTTAGACACCAAAATCACAACAAATGGAGACGGGTCAATTTTGGGGTCAAAATGGGGAAAGTGGGACCTGCGCTGGAAATTTCGGAATTAATCCCAAAAGTAGGTCCTAATCAGTTCCCCAAGCTCATGTCCCAAAATGGGACACAATTCGGGGCTTGAGAACATCACAATATCAACATGCAACCAAACTCTGATTTTCTCAAGAACTAGAAAAGGGATAGCAGCTGAAATAGTAAATTTACCAGAAACGGGAGGTCTACAGTGGATTCCAACAACACCACGATATTCTCCTCGAAAAACCACTCAAGATAGCCTCAAGAATCACTGAAATCGGACCAAAAATGGCTGAGAAAACAAGTCTCAAAATTTCCCAAAATCAAGCTCACAAAGAGGGTCGTGGCAGCAGGTATTTCACGAAATTTACCTCAAACAAAGACCTCAAATCAGATTCTGAGCTCACCAACGCGTTCCTTGCGAAAAACCCCACAAGATGGACCTTCGAATCACTAAAATCGGACTTGAAATGAGAGAGTTACAAAGGTTTGAAGTTTGATAAATGAGGCCGAACTGAGGCTTTAAAAAGGCGAAGCTGGTCGCTAAAAAGACCCAAAATCTGGTCGTTAAAAGCCCAAACTCTGGTCGTTAAAAGAGCTGCACCAGATTTCAGCTATTGCTATTTATTCAAAGTCTCCGACGGGGGGCTCGGAATTCGTTCAGAACCCGATAAAGATAAAATAGATATGCTATCCTACTAAATTCGACATTTCGGATTCAACGGCACAGTCAAAATTTCCATACGAGGTCAGCCTGACAAAAAGTGGGTCCCATTCCCAAAAGTCATTTTAAGTCAAAACCCACAAAAGGGTGGTCAAAAAAATATCGAAAACCTCAGAACACAAAAGAAGGGTCAACCTAGACCAAACTCGACATTACGGAGCTGACCACGCTGAAGGAATTCTTATCCGAGCGCGTTTACTCAGAATGTTGACTAAAGTCAAACTTAGGCTTAAACTTAAAGTTAAAACGCCTAATCGCACCAACTCACATTGAAAACCTCGGGAGTCATGCCGACCATGCTACTAGCCTAAAATGACCCTTCCGGAGCTGATGGAATCGTCAGAATTGGATTCCAATGTCATATTCTTGAACTTTTGATAAAAAATGATCGTTCAAGGTTCATAAGCTCCAAAAACATTAAAACTCGAACAATAACCAAGCGAACGATCAGGTGATCGAACTGTCAGTCCCAGTAAGTCATAAATGACTTGGGGTCACTATAGGAATGCTCTAAATGACACACAGAAGGCAAAACACAGAAATGACTAGGAGGGTCATTACATGTAAGTTGGAGAAGTGGTGATTTTGATAATAACAAAATGAGTCAAGTGTGCCTAGCAGAGAACTAATGATTGAGCCACTTCTTGAGTTTGAGTTGTTATCACTAAATGATTCTATATTCTTTAAAGTATGCCATGATAATGAGGGGATTTAGTTTGTGAAAAGTTTGCATGTGGCCTATTTTTTAGTAGCAACCAAAGTCATTACTTCGTGCTTAAGTGAATATGGTGAAATCGATGTGTGGTGTGTGCTAGAATAAGAGCCTCTTCAGTTTTTTGTTTTCTTTACTTAATGACAAGCAAACTTTCTAAGTTGAGGGTGTTGATGAGTAGTGAATTTCCACTCATTTGAGGCACTTTTTCTTAGTTATTTTTACTTGCTTTGGTTTAAAATCAATATGTTTATTTGTGGCTTGCTTCACATTGCAGGAAAATGAAATGAAGAATGGGTTTAGAAGATTTTTGAAGGAATCAAGTGGAATTCGAGAAAAAAGAGGTTAAGAGCTTAAAGTTACATTTATGATAGGGAAAGTGCCCTTCGCGAACGCGCCCTAGGGGCCGCAAACGCAGGATTGTGGTCAACAAAGGTTTACGAATGCTCCCTATGGGCCGCGAATGCGGGACTATGGTGAACGTAGGTCCGCAAATGCGTTTGGTTAACACAAGTCTGCGGACGCGCAGTGTCGCGGTTAAGAGTAGCTTGGACAGATTGGGAATTTCACCATATCTATTTCCAAAACCCTTTTTACACTCATGACAGTCATTATTCAATTATGCAACATTCCATATCAGAAAATAGAGAAATCTTCATAGCTTAGCATATTTTTTGAAGACTAAATTATAGAATTTGTTATGGGGTTAAGACATTGGAGGTGAGCTACCTCACAATTCTGTTGTGGATTTGAAGATTGCATTCTATTTTAGTAATATCTTTTAATCTCTCTTCATTTCCTTGTTCTTAATTGCTAGAAATGTGGGTGTGATGATTTGTATGAAATTGGGACTTTTGTGCTAGAAATAGACAAAGCTATTTGGGTGTTTAATTAATTGCTCTATTGTTTTTGTAGTTCCTTGTTTCCATGCTTGATTTCATGAAATATGTTCAATCTAGCATTTATGTTTGAATTTATGGGTTGAGAGTGCACCCTCAATCCTAGCTTCTGATGTTCGATTGATGCTCGAAAGAGATTGATTGGAGTGGGGAATTAGATTGGTAATCGCATTTGGGCTTGGAATATTGAATTTGAGATCTAAAGATGAAATTTTAGGGTTTCATTGTTGGTGCTAGCTTTCTTAAAGACAGGTCTAAGTTAAGGTAATGGGTTATTTTTTTATTTGTGTGATTGAGACCAAAAGGATATATCACAATAAAACACTTTTAGATTGAAAGATAATTAGCATAATTGAAGATGACCTAGCCTACTTATTAGTGATTGATCTTGGATTGAATTGCAATGAATCGTTGAGTATTGATTGAATCTCAAGTTTTTCCAATTCCGAACATTCCTTGCTTGATATTGTCTTTACTCCCATTAGAAATTTAGTTATAAAAATTGCCTTATATTTGATATTTGTGTACCTTGTTTGTATAGGTTCAAACTAGTATCTAGAAGCCTTTATCTTTTCAATTGACGTAACATTGTTCATTGTGGGATTCGACCTGACTCTTAGTTGGGTGTTTTTATTGACAACGACCTCTTACTCTTTTAATTAGTTTTGAGGTGTGATTTGAGCGTTATCACAAATTTGCTTGCATGCCTATTTTATTATCATTAATTGAGAGAGGAAGATATAATAGTGATGGTGATAGTAGTTGTTGATTTGTATACATATCTCTAGTTGTGTGCAAAAATCGGGTCAAACCATTAACCCGAACCAATTTTCGGTTTATTGGGCTAAAGGGTCGGCATATTGGGTAATTGGTTCGGGGCTCGGTTCAGTAAATTTTTTTATTGGATTAACGGGTCGGGGGTCGGGTTGGGAAGGAAAATCCTCGGGGTACCCGATACCCCGATAAGACCCATTTTCTCCCCTAATTCTAATTTCACAATTCTCAATTTCTTATTTCTCACTTCTCTGTTAGGGACCGTCCACTTAGGGTAAAAAATTGAAAACTTCTCGCCGCTCCTCTCGTTTCTCCAAATTCCAAACTCCAAAGTTTCTCCAATTTCCAAACTCAGGCGAGGCGACGACTTGACTCCAGTCACTCAGGCGTCCGGCGGCGAGGCGACGACTCCAGTCACTCAGGCATCCGGTGAGGCGACGGCTACTCCAGTCACTAAGGCGAGGACGCAACTCCGAGGTAACGACTAAGTACTAACGATGACACCTCAAGCCTGCAATTTTTTTATTCATTCCATTTATCATCTTGTTTCATGTACCTCTCGAGATTGCTATAATCATTTTTATTTTTCATAGCTTAGGAAAGGGGTTTATGATGCAACATGCCTTAAATAGGCATATATGACTGGGAGAGAAGCAAGAATTGATTATGTTTGATGATAAGCTTTTCCTTTCAGCATTGGTCTTGCTGTAGTAAATAATGGATTCTGTGTGGCTTGGTTTTACTACTTCAATTGAGAGATACTGAGGGTTTAGTGTAGATTGATTGCTCTCCTTTGGAACCTACCCCTATTAAAGTTCATCTAGAAAGTTTGGTCACAAATGTATGAAAGCAAGCTTCTATTGAAGCAATCAAACTTCCTTCTTTTTTGTTCTGCTCATAATACCTTTACAGAACTCGTGACAAATCAATTCTGTTCTAGGATATTTCATTTGACAGAATGGGGTATGTTGACCTACATGTCTTTTAAAGATAGGCCCTCTCACGACCACCACAAGATTTTTGGTGAATCCCGGTATGTGCCCCTTACAAGCATGTCCCATTGGGTATAATTTCCCAACATTTTCACATTATTTTGGGTTCTGTAAAGTTTACTTTGTTAATCTTGTGTCATCTTTTTAAAAAGAAAAAATATTTAGTAGTAGTGAGTATGTTGATGTTAGTTCAAGCTCACTGCTCATTTCACTTAATTTCAAGATTTCACTATGAAGTGTGATGTTTGGATTTGAATAATGAGAAAACTACAATTGAAATAGTTGAATAGGCATTACTGTTTTATTTGAATTGGCATTTGGTTTGTTTGGTACTTTGGCTCATTTGTTTGTACTTGTCTTTTAGTTCCTTCAAGGCTTCAACAGTTCATTGCTTCATCGACCTCTTATAAAAAATAGTTCAATAAACGATTATTTCATATCTTTTCGCAGTTTTTAGTGAAAGTATCATGGATGAAAATAAAATAATTGATAAGGTTGTTGGTGAAAGTGGAGCTTCTAATTCAAATGCAATAGGTCAAAGTCAAATTGTTGAGTCCCAAGTAAAAAAAGGAAGGAAAAAAAGATCTCGTGTGTGGGATCATTTTTCTCGTAAAACTGATTCTGTTGGAAATGAAAAAGGTGTTTGCAACTACTGTAAGAGAGAGTATTTTGCTGACACAAAAGAACATGGTACGACGTCAATGCTTACTCATATAGCCAAATGCCCAAAGATGCCTTATAATATTGATATTAAACAATCAAGATTAGCATTTCAACCAATGATAGGGGGTAACAAGGGTGATGTAGCTGTTGTTCCATGGAAATTTGACCAGGAAGAGTGTAGAAAGGCCTTGTGTCGTATGGTAATTATTGATGAACTTCCTTTCAGATTTGTTGAAAAGGAACGTTTTAAACAATTTATGAAAGTAGCACAACCTTGTTTCCACATTCCTTCCCGTACCACTGTGACTCGTGATTGTTTTGATCTTTTTGATGAAGAAAAACATAAGTTGATGGCTGTTTTTAAGGAAACACAACAAAGGGTGTCTTTAACCACGGATACTTGGACTTCCATTCAAAGAATCAATTATATGGTCATTACTGCTCATTGGATTGATAAAAATTGGACTTTGCATAAACGAATTATCAATTTTTGTCCAATCTCTAGTCATAGAGGTGAAGATCTTGGAAAGTCTATTAGTAAGTGCTTAAATGAGTGGGGATTGCATCGAATTTTCACTGTTACAGTTGATAATGCTGGTTCAAATAGTGGGGCAATAACTGAGTTGTCTAAGCAATTAATTAAATGGGGGACCAACCTAATGGGTGGTAGTCACCTTCATATAAGGTGTATGGCTCATATTGTAAATCTTATTGTTCAAGACGGTACAAAAGAAGCAAATGTGTGTATTGAACGGGTTAGGCAAACAGTGAGATACATTAGGCAATCTCCTGCTAGGTGGAAAAAGTTTCAAGAATGTTGTGAAGATGAAAATCTTACTAAAAAGTCTTTATGCTTGGATGTTCCTACAAGGTGGAATTCCACCTACATGATGTTGAATCGGGTTATTGAATATGAAGGTGCAATTGTAGAGTATGCCAATCGTGATATTGGCTTGGCACTACATCTTAAGTTTGTTGATATTGTGGATAAAAATTCTACAGGTACACTTTTGAGTAGTGATTGGGAGGGCGTAAAGAGAATTACAAAATTTCTTGAAATGTTTTTTAATCTTACTTTGAAGATATCTGGATCATGATATCTTCATTTTCTTGAAATTTGTCAAGTTGGTGTTTACTTGAATCAATTGATATCAAATGAAGATCATGTTTTGGCTAAAATGGCAGAAAATATGAAGGAGAAATTTGACAAATATTGGGGTGATACTGAAAAAATGAATAAGATGGTTTTCATACCATGTGTTTTGGATCCTCGTCACAAATTTTGCACTCTTAGCTTTGCACTTAAGAAGATGTTTGGAGAAAAGGGGGCTGCTGTAGAAATTGGTGTGCGAACATACATGGAATCTTTGTTTAATGAGTATACAAAGCCTATTTCAAATGATAAAAATGGTCAATGTTCTTCAACTGAGGTGGATACTTCTAATTCAAGGTCTGTAGGAGGCTTGGGAAATTTTTTTGAGGAATTACAAAAACATACATCTGAAAAGGGAGGAGCAAGTTCAAAGTCAGAATTAGTTAAATATCTTGATGAAGAAATTGAAGTTGGAAAATCAGATTTTGATGTATTGCTTTGGTGGAAAGTTAACTCACCTAGATTTCCACTTCTTTCTGAGATGGCTCGAGATGTGTTGGCTATTCCCGTTTCAAGTGTGGCGTCTGAATGTGCTTTTAGTACTGGAGGGCGCATACTTGATTCATTTAGGAGTTCATTAACTCCTAAATTGGTACAAGCTCTAGTGTGCCTTCAAGATTGGCGTCGGAGTGAGTCACAACCCATAAGTATTGAGGAGGATTTAGATTTTCTTGAGCAACTTGAAGAAGGTAAGAAAAGAACCTCATTGATGTAAAATTGTGAATAGTTTATTTAATATTTTTATTGTTTAAGCGTTGAGCCTTGATTTGTTATCGTATTTCTCTCTAGATTTAGCTAAACTTGGAAAAGAACTTTGCATTGATGACATGTAAAATTGGAGGTTTCCTTCACTAACTCTACTAGAGGAGAAGGAAGGTAGATGTCTTACTATTGGTGTTCTTCATCAGTTTATCTTGACTTTTCTTTCATTTTTAGCCATCAAAATATCTAATACTTTCTCTGTTTCTTTGTCAATCAGATTTCATCATGCCTCGACTTCATGGTTCTAATGCTCGATCACCTATTTGGAATCACTATGAAAAGCTTGAAGAAAAAAAAGATGGATCGTGGACAGTAAAATGTGTTCATTGTGGCCGTGTTACTTTTTACCATTCACACAAAACTGGGACTGCCTCCTTAAGGAAGCATGTTAAGCGTTGTTTGGAAAACAGGAACCAGAATCGTCAACTCTCAAGGATTGATGACTAGTTATTATTTTGTTTACTTGATCGTGAACTTTTAGTGCTATGTTTGGACTTAATTGTCAGATTGTGTGAATGCTATTTTGAATTTTTGAAATAATGTGTGTGCCTGTGTGGGCTGTAGCAGACTGGCAGTGACTTTATGTTGTGCTGCATTTTGACTTCTACAATGTTGCTGGCTTGTAGCTTGTAGTGCTGCTGTTTTATTCCATTATTTTAATATGATATTTCATATTTGTGTTGAAAAGTTTATTCAAGTATTGCTGTGTTGAGTGTTAAGAGTTTGGTGTTGCTGGCTTGTTGTTGTGTTGCTGGCTATGAGTTGCTGGCTATGAGTTACTGGCTTGCTGTTGTGTTGCTGGCTATGAGTTGTTGTCTTGCTGTTGTGTTGCTGTTTGGTTGGAATCATCTGAAACGTTATATAAAAGTAAAGAAAAGAATGAAGCTATAGAAAATATAACAGAGACTGATGGTGCCCTTGACGAGTTAAAAGATGAATCTGAAATGAAAGATGATGAGCAGAAAGATGATACTGAAGCTTTGCTGAAAATGCTTGGGATTGATGCTACTACTGAAGCTAATTGTGAGATTAAAGACACAAGAACTTGGACTAGGTGGTCTGAAGAAGAGGTAGCAAGAAACTCTAATGAGTGGATGCCAGTCCATGCTAAAAGTAATCCTCTTTCTCCGTCCCCTTCTTTATTCCACTCCTTCATTTCCTAATTAAGTATAAAAGCACTTTTTCGGGACAAAATATTAAGTGAATGAATTGCATGTAGAGAGGCCATCATTGACTTCCTTGGAGGTGCTTGGTAAACTAGCACAGGGAAGTAATGAAACAAGAGGAACATAATCAGTTGTATGTAACTTCCTTTTAATGCGTGCAAAACTTGTACAAACAATTCAAGTTGGGCTGAAAAAAACCTTAAGTTTGGAGGCAATTCCAGACTCTCTCTTTGATGAACTAAGAAGAATGCACGATGTTTTGACCAAGGAATTGAATGTTGCATTTTCCAGGTGACATACCTTTAAAAAAAATGGTTTAACAAACATTTGAGAAATACCCAAGGCCTTTAAAAAGCCTTTCAGTTGACAACCTTTAAAAAAAAATGTTTTGCCTCTGTTTCGTTCGTGTTTTCAATTTTCTGATTGCAAATTGCATTTTGTAGTAAATAATTACATGAAGTTGATTAGTTTAATTATACTGTCTTCAATTCTTCATGTGATTTTTTATTTTAAAAAATTGTGTGATATGTTAACGGTTAACCCGATAACCGAACCGATAAGGATCGATAACCGATTAACCGATAACCAATTAACCGATAACTTAATGGTTCTTTAATGGTTTAGCTAGTCTACAAACCGATAATCGATAAGAAAAACCGATAATGTGCAAAACCGAACCGAACTGACCGATATGCAGCCCTACATATCTCTGTCTTCATTGGTACCTCTATTTGAGCTAGTGTGATATGAGGGTGACGGTAATATTTGTTGATTTGTATGTACACCTTTGTCATCATCATTACCTTTAGTAAAACGAGCATCATATGAGGATGGTGATGGTGATGATATGTGGTGGTGCCATCAGCATCGGTAGCAACAATGATTCCTGTTGATTTACTAGCACATTTGTATCACTATTGTTATCTCTAACCCATCTGGAATGAAATGATGGTGGTAGAGATGGTGATTGTGAATTAGCTCTTTTGCTTCCTAAGGTTCTTACATGTTGGACTGATTTTGAAGGTCTTGGTAATGGTACACTTAGGTTGTTTGAACCTTCTACAGCGTCTACCTCCATTTCATCGATTGGATAAAGTTGAACATGAATCATGAATTCTTGATAGTTGCAAACAGTTCTCCCACATAAAGAACACTCAATTAGTTCTAGAAGAGTCCACATTATGAATTTTTTATGAAAGGAAAGCAATATAGAAATGTTAGTATTTAAGGTCAAACAACACATCCGAAGATAACTATAATTGGATTTGGTATCTCAAATGCCCGAATATAAATTAAGTACTTCATCTGGTTATGTCAGCACGGTAGGCTGCCTACCAGAAAATACCTACATTCCATAGGAATTAACGTTGATAAGCTATGCCATATATGTAACAAAACAAATACTATAGACCATATTTTATATAATACTACGTGGTAAAAAAAAAGTGGAAAGACCTATATGTCCTACAACACATAAATTAATTTAAAAATAACCAAGGAAAAGATTGTCTAAGACTCTTAAGTAGGGGTGTACAAAACAGAACCGAAAACCGAACCAAACCGCAAACCGAGTCAAACCGAAAAAAAAAACCCGACTAGTGGTTTGGTTTGACTTGGTTTGGTATTAAAAAAAAAACCTGACTATATTTGGGTTGGTTTGGTTTTAACTAAAAAAAAACAACCCGAGACCAAACCAATCCGATATTATATATGTAATTTTAAAATTTTATTTTATACATAAAAATATTTACTTTGATATAATTTTAAAATATTTCTTATAGTATTTCATAGTTTTTATCTTTTAATATATTATTTCAAGTTTAAAACTTAGAATTTGGAATGGTCCAATAAAGATTATAGTTCATAAATGTTGATAATTATAATAAAACTTAAATCAAAATCAAATTAATACTAATGCAAAAAGAAAATTAATTCAACACTAAGAATGACAATAATATTGAATATTTGTTCTTTAGTTTTACATTGGTTTAGACAATTAAAATACATAATCTAATTTTAATTTTCCTTAAATATTTAGTAATGTAACTAATACTTATTAAACTTATTTTAGCATGATTTAGTACTTTTAAATTATGATCATTTTCATTATGACTTTGCAATATTTATTTTATATGATGATTTCATTATTATTTTTTATTGAATATTTTAGTGTCATCAGTATTCATCTCATATTTTGTGTTATTTTCTTAAGAAACACCTTATATAATTGTATTTTGGTTGGACTAAAGAAATATTTGGAGCACAAGTTAATTAAATGTTTGTATGCAAACTTGACCGAAAAAATCAAAAAATCTGGAAAAAATTCCGAGGTTTATTAGTTTAGTTTGATTTATAAATTTAAAAATTCGACACAATGGTTTGGTTTGGTATTTGAAAAACCCGAACCAACCCGAGGTTGAAAAACCCCAAAAAATCCGAATTTTATTGGTTTGGTTTGGTTTATAGATTTAAAAATCCGACACAAATGATTTGGTTTGATATTTGAAAAACCCGAACCAACCCGACCATGTACACCCCTACTCTTAAGGAACCTGCAGGTACGTACAAAGCAAAAGTTTCTGAACCGGAAAGAATTACTTACATTTTTCCTATAGAGCATATGGCTAAAAAGAAACAAAAATTGTCATCAAAACATCAAAACTAACATATGCATTAAAAAATCACTTAATCAAGCCATTGATTTCCACACCCACACTTAATCAATCAATATAAAGTGCAAGGAACTCATCACTCTTATTGAAAGGATCTACTGAGCTGTCTGGGGAGCCCCCCAATTCACTACACATTTAAGGAAATAAATCAGGTGGCAGATGCTCTAGCAAGGGAGGGATCAAAGACTAATCAAGATAATTCCTTTTTGTGCTTGAAAGTTCCATCGGTGTTTGTTTCGTAAAAGTTGGATGTAGACAGCGGAGGAACTTTTTTTGTTAGGCCAAAAAGGTCGTCTACCACTTCTACTAATTGTAATTGTTATGATCCTATTGTATCCCACCATAACACTACTAGCAGGCGTACAACTCTGCCTCTTCCATGTACTGATACATATTAATCATTAATATAAGTATCTTTTTAAAAAAAAAAACATAAAATTTTACTCAAAAGAGGACAACTTCACCTATCTTATTTTTCTTTGAACGAAGAGATAATATTGGATTGTTCATCTAAATAATGGCGGCTATATAAAGAATTTAAGGCCGAAGGCTCACCTTCAAACTTGTAGATTTTACATCTCTTGTATGATAAGTTTGTTAAAGTGACAGCCAAACTTGAAAGTTATTGATGTTGTTTTCTTATTAAAGATACTATTTGTCCTCTTGTATGATAAGTTTGTTTAAGTGACAGCTTGACAATCAAACTTGAAAGTTATTGTTGTTTTCTTATTAAAGATACTATTGTCCGTTTGTTATTATAGATATTCTCCGATTTATACATATAAGTTAATTTATATTTAGAAAATCTAAATATTGTGAGAAAATTTTCTTCCTATTTTGAATTTTCATTTTTCAAAAGAAATTAATACTAAAAAACTTAAATTATTTTTTCATAAAAATTTCTTACATTTATTGCTATTGCACTATTTATTCTAGTTTTTATAGCTTTTCTACTTATCATTTATGTAAAAACAATCCGTCTAAGAGATTAATTATTAACTAATTAATAAGAGATTAATTATTAACTAATTTTTGGTTCTAATTGTTTTGTTAATTATCAAGCCATAATAAAAATAATATATCAATAGAAAATGATATTTTTGTAGCAATTAGTTGTACCCTTTTTTCTTTATCTTTCTACATAGATGTCTTTCCCATCTATATAAATTTTGAATTAGATCATCACGATAGTTTCATAGTAAGTACTTATGACCATTCATTTAATATTCTTTCATTAACATATATTTGCAAATTAAAGCAATATTTCAAGCCTTTTAATTCTTTAAAATGTACCTATGAAAATAAACAAAACCATGATATACTAAAAAGAATCATCTTACTCCACTATACTAGTATCCCGAATGTGTGCTAATTAAGCCAAACACTCCTCTACCATCCTCCTTTCTCTAAAATTGATATCACCCTCTTAGGTGAATGGTTACATGTACCCTTCCACACAAAATGAGGAACTCCTGACATAACAAAAGTAATAGTCTTGACATAACATCCAAAATTGTATGATAAGAACATAACCAATTCATACCCAAAATTACATCAAAATTCACCGTATCAAGAATGATAAGGTCCACCCATGTATCATACCCCACAACAAGGTCACAATGCTAGATCATACACTACTAATAAATCACATACATGAGTAGAAACATGTATAGGTACTATCAAGGAATCACACATCATATTCAGGTATAGCAAAATAGGCAGATATATAAAAATAAGTAGATCCTAGATCAAATAAAATAACAATATGTCAATAAAAAGTTGAAATAATACATGTGATAACTATATTTAAAGCCTCAACCTCTTTTCTGCCTAGAAAAGCATAATAATAACCACATCAACTTCTGGACTGTGTGCTTCTACCTTCACGACATGTCTATTTTCCATTCCCATCTATTTTCTTTTTAAATTTTTTTATCTCAATCGAAATTTGTGTAGCTAATAGCCTGCCCAACCGATCGTACATATATCCACCAAGAAAAACCATCATTTGTTATTAAATCAATATTTCGCAAGGAATAACATCAATAACTAAATTAATGTGAAGATCATAACAAAATGAATAAAGTTTGAGTGAACACCATAAATCGAATTATATATCAAAACTAGTTATAGAGAATATATTTTATATGAATACAAAGAAAAGTAAAGGTAAATCTTATGTAAAAAAAATCTGACATTAAGTGACGTTAGCCTTACATGAGAAGTTGACTATTAAACTTAAGAGATGAATAAACTTAAGAATCAATCTAGCATTCAAAAAAAGAATTTATATAGTCACGACTCAAATATGGATGTGATGACACTTATCTATTCCATTAAGACGAGTTATCCTCAACCCAACAAAGAGATGCAAATGAAACAAGAACAAGATAAAAGTGGAAATCCTATTCATTCTATTATAACCCCAAAACCTAGTTGTCACGTGTACAAGCCATTAATCCATAATGTGTGAAATGAAAGAAAATTACAAGTCTCAATGTCTTCGTTGCTCAAGTAGAACAAAGCATAAAGTAAGGAACAATAGGGTCCACTAGAATGACAAGCAACTACCTCTCAAAGTCCTTTGACAAGCCTCAAAAATAAGAGAAGAAGAAGAGCAATTACATGAGACTGGACTCTGAACCGAAAAAAGTGTAGAATCGAATACCAATCAACATGGTACTTAACAAGTAACCAAATAAACAAGGCAAAACAGGCTAGAAATGAATACTCCTTTGATCGCAACCAAACTTTCTCAAACTACAACCTGCATAGAAATTAGCCCAATCTAACAGTTTCACAATACATAGTTTACAAGGCTTAATCAAATAGTTCAATAGTCACAGTTCAAAAATCAACACATATCAACTATGGCAATCACAAGTAACAAAAAGATCAATCACAAGTATCAATTGCATCGAAATGTCAATAATCAACTCTTGCCGGAACAATTTTCCTTTGATAAAATATCGCCAGTTGGAACTATTTCCCTTAGGATTTATATCATAGCTCTTGCCAAAACCATTTCCCTTTGGCTTTATTTACATCACTAGCCGGAGTCATTTCCCTTCAGCACAACATCGCATGTATCATCACGATGTACAACAATCAATGCAAGTAAGCAATTTCACACCATAAGGAAGAGAATAATTCAAGCAATTCAAGTCCATATAAATGTCATCAAAGCATTTCATCAATCAACCCAATAGGTTCCACAACAAGGCAATCCACAAAAACCTAACTCCAAAAATGAAGTTTGCATTCAAAAATCTTTATTTGAAAATGTTACCCAATGCATTTGGAAATTATTGGTGGAATTCATCTCAAAAAAGGAAATCAATTTAGTTCACAATCAATATTTTAGTTTAGAACTCAAGTTCTTGAAAAACCTTGCCATTTGCCAATCAAAATCTCAAGTTTTTATGTTAAAATCGATAAATGATCAAAGGGAAATGAAGTTTTAGGGTCACAAAAGCTTACCCAAATGATTTAGCACAAGAAATCTCTTCAAAATCAGCTCCAAGGGTTTTCAAAAACTCAAAAATGGAAAATGGGGGGTTAAACTTCAAAATTTCATATAAAAACACTATGATGTCGCCGAAAAAAACTCGGCATTCGCTTTTGCAAAGGTCGCGATCGTGAATTGGCCCTTTGCAATAACAAAGGTTTGGACTTCCACCTTCCTCTCTTTCATGATTAGGTTCTCGCAATTTTGAGGTTTGCGAAAGTAAACACCCTATTATGATAGTCAGTTGTAGCAGATATCAAACCTCAACAAAATCAGCCAACACAAAAATCATCAAAAGGATCCTGGAGATTTGTTCGGAATACGATACACATAAACTATATATGCAAATAGACTAAACTCGATGTTTCGAACTTAATGTAATCATTGAAACATGAATCTGTAGTCTCCTTGACCCGACATCTGTGAAATTCACAAGAAACTAACATAACACTTAAAAAGGTCAAATCAAGCTTGGGACCTTTGAAATTAAACTGAGACCTCACCAAGACCTTTATCCCTGAATCCAACGAAACTTTTGAAATTCCGATCTGAGCGTCCAAACCATAAATGTTGACTAAAGTCAACCGAAAGACTAAAATTCTATAAATTTCAAACTTAGAACCTCACATCCTCAAAGTGACTCTGAATTTGAAATAAAAAACTCTCTTTGACCAATTTCCACATTCCAAAATTGACGAAATCGATAGAATTTCATTCCGACACTCGAAACTTCAAAAGACACCAAAAAACACTTTTAAGCAACTTCAGCCTTTCAAAAATAAAAACTTACCAAATTCTCAACGCTTTACTCAAAGTTTAAAACCAAATTTCAAAACTCAATAAAAAATAACTCAGGGTCGAAGTTGGAGGCACAAAATGGTAATTTTTAAAAAATTTCTCAAAATGAAAGACTGGGTCATTACATTATTAGAATACCCTCACTTTCAAAATGTCTAAGTATGCGTTTGGCCAAGCGATACCATATCATGATATGAAATCGTGAGATGGAATCAACATTTGGACATGCGATTTCATGCTGATTCCATCTCATGATTTCATATCATGAGATGGGATTCCATATTTTCTAAAAATCAAGATATGGGAATTTCATATCATGATTTGAGATATTTTAAATACAAAAATTGATCCACAAGTTTTGAAGAGCCAAATAATTTATGAGAAAGTTATGTGATAAGATAGTTCTATATATAAAACAACTCATAGTTATATCCATTTGAACAACAAAGCAGATCAAATTGACCAATAAGTCTTCTATCATTTTTAAGGTGAGTTAAATATTCTCTACTCTTTCAATTTTTAATTTCTATGACTAGATTTATAGTTTTTTTCTAATTGGTTAATTAGATTTAGGAATAAAGTATAGATATGAATTTCCTATGTTCTCATTTATTTCTAGTTAATTTGTTATATATTTTTTTCGAAATTAGAATACAATGCACATAACTTGTCAAGATGATTTTGGAATTTTGGACGAATATTTAGTGATTGCGGCTCCACAGGTTAACAGGGTAAGCATAAGCTAAAATTTTAATTAATATTTTGGTGTTCATGTGAAACAAGTTTTTTCAATTTTATGTAAATCAAATACAATATTTTATCATATTATTATTATTATACTGTAGAAATGTAAAAGAATGAGTAAACCCTGTGTTCAAATGTTGAAAAATGGTCAGAAGAGGACATATCAGCCTTCATAGAGGTCTTACACGACGATGCAAGAAAATATGCGTTTAATGGTTCTACAATCAACGGTCCACGTTGGAGGGTAATCATCGATCTAAAACTGGCAAGCAAGACTATTAGGATGAAAATCGCATTAAGACGAAATGTAGAGGATTAAAGAAAGGTATAAAGGATTTCAAGGACTTACTTCAGTCTTGTTTCGGATATGGTTGGGATCCTGAAACAAACACAATCACTTGTCCTTCTGATATTTGGAGACAACATGTGACTGTAATCTTGTCTGATTAGTATCGTGTATTTTCCTTTTCACTATGTGACCTTTCATAAAATGTGACATTTTACTTTATATCTTTTTCAGGATAAAATAAATAAAGGTGTTAATATTTCCAAATTCAAACTTAAAGAAGTTAATCACTATGAATTATTGGATGAGATTTTTGGAAAATCAATTGCCTTAGGTAACCATGTTGTCTACAGTACAATGCCTGTTTCACAACCAACAATAGATGAACCTACTGAAGTGGAGGATGACATATTTTCTTGTGACGACAATCCTGTTAATACTGAAAACGAATATCAGCGTATGAGTGTGAATATCGACAACGACAATGGCAGTGGAAAGTGGACTACGTGTGATGTATCTATTCCAACTGATGATATCACATCTTTTCGCCGTAAAAAAAATATACCTACAACAATCGAAGGCATATGCAATGATTCAAAGGAACACTTGAAGTGGAAGAGAAATAAAGAGGGAGCAAAAGAAAAAGAGAAACGAGAACGGGAACAAGCACAATCGTCAACACATAATGAGATTGATATCTACTCTGAGCAAGTTGTGATTTTGAAACTGCAAAATCTCATGACTAAGCATAATATTGATAAAAGATAATTTTCATTAGCGGTGCCGCACTTTCTTAATCTTACTATTCGCAAAATGTTCGTTCACATGACTGAAGAATATCAAGTCCAATGGATAGAGGACTTGGGAAAATTTTGATCAATTAATTATTAATATTAGTCAAGTGGAATAGTTATAAATTTTTTTGATTAAATTTCATTAAAAGTTTTGACTCAAACTTGTGGGAGCCAATGATTCGGATTAGTAGTTAAAAAATGGTAACTTTTTAAAATTTCATTATTCTATAATATTTAACTATTGATTTTTCTTTTAAATAGTTAGAAGTCAGTGATGTTTGTTAAATTTTATCGTAGTGTATTTAACTTCTAAGTTAATATTTTCTCACTAATGTATGTTTTTTCTACTTTATGGGTTATTTGTAAGAGTAGTTGAAAGATATGAGCATATAAAGTAGAGCTAGTGAGTTTGATAGTGTTGAGGATGTTATTTTCTACGTTGCAGCAGTTGAACATATCAAACAAGTCAGACGAGAACATAGGTTGTTATGTCGAACACAACAACATACATCTAGGCTTGGTATGGTATGGATCAATGAACTTCTTTGTGGACATCGCATGCGTACGTACAAATCTATGCGGTTTTATCCTAAAACATTTTGTCAGGGTGTTAGTTTTATAAAACAAAATAACTTGTTGCCAATTAAGCATCGGACCACGCAGGTTCAAATTGAGGAGGCTTTGGGTATTTTTCTAACTATCATTGCACGAAATGATAATCAACGCTCGGCAAGTGAAACTTTTCAAAATTCACTTGAAATAATTAACCGGCATCTTAAAATAGTTGTTGAGGCAATTAGCAAGATGACACCAACATTTATACAACCAAAAAATATGACAGGTGTACATTCCAAAATTCGACATAATACTCGATTTTGGCCTTGGTTTAAGGTAAAATTTCAAACACATTAATAAATTTATCTTATGGCCTAATAAGTGCACATTTATATTTTATGTGTAAGTTATTAGTATTTAGTTACATACTCACTATCGACTTTGTTTAAAGAGATAGTATTTATTTTATGACTTTGCATTGTCTTGGAAGCACTATTTTATTATTCTTACAAATATTATTTTGTGAAGTGCATTCTATAATGCTTCCAATTTATTTATGCACATTAAACTAATATTGATGTGATTTTTATTTGATAGGATGATGTTGGTGCAATTGATGGAACATATATAAAAGGGGAGGTTCCTAAAGCAGTGCAACAAGCATATCGTAATCGCAAAGGAAGAACATCACAAAATGTCTTGTGTGCTTGTGATTTTGATATACGATTTATCTTTATTGCTTCTAGTTGGGAAGGTACTGCACATGACAGTAAAGTACTTGAGAGTGCACTTGTTGAACCAACGTCACAATTTCTATTTCCGCCACATGGTAACTTTAAATTACATCGTTAGACTAAATATTATTTATTTACACAAAGATGTCTCATTTACGTCACATATGCTTCTAGTAATTCTTTATAAAATGTTTGTCGGTCGATAAATATTATGTTGTTGATGTTGGTTTTCGAAATACAAAAGGATTTTTAGCTCCATACAAAGGGCTACGCTATCATTTGCCAGATTACAGAGGAAGTGAAAGAGAGCCTCAAAATGCCAAAGAATTGTTTAATTATAGGCATTTATCTCTGCGCAAAGTGATTGAACGTACTTTTGGAGCTTGAAAAAATAGTTTCAGAATACTGAAACAAGACATGAAGCATTATGATATTGATACACAAGTGAAAATAGTCATAGCTTGTGCATTATTATATAACTATTGTGAGAATACCAAAGCACTGATGAAATATTTATGGTCTATGAGAATGAAAATATAGTTGCAGATGATATTCACCAACAAATGGCTCAAGTAACAATGTTGGTTCGTCTTTTCGGTCACATTCGAGAAATGCAAGTACAATGTGAGGAGATTGTCCGTACTATGTAGGAGGATTATATTAAAGACTAGTACACTACAATTTATGTTCAATTTTTTTATTGAATTAAAGTTAGATGAAACAATTACTTAAGTGGAGAACAAATAGTTTTGTAATAATTTATTATGCGATTTTATAAATTTCTGTTTATTTGGTAAGATTAAATAAACAATTGGGAATATTTTAATAGTTTTACGACTTATGAGATTCTTATTGTAATACCTCGGTATTTGAAAGAGATAAAAATAGAAGGAACTAAATTGAAAATAGCAAAATTTGAAATTTTGCAAGTTAGGAGTAGGTTATGAGTTTTAGATCAACTTCAAATGATCACAACTTTCAGTACTCGATGAGTTACGTGGCCCATAAGATATCAAATTAAAGGTCTTGAAATCCTTTTTCCAACGCCACCAAGTTTGCTAATTTTCGAGCTCATATGAGGGAGAAATGCCTGTTTGAAGTCAGGCTTTCCATTTAAGGTATGTTACCTGAAAATATGAGGGGTATTTTGGTCTTTTCCTTACCCAATCAGCTTAAATTTAGTAAATAATTATGGGTCTAAACTGATTTTGTTCAGTTTTACAAATCCTAATTTATGCTACGATTTGAGAGAAGTTCAAGAAGAGGAGAAAAGTCAACGCGTTCTTCAAGTTTTCTTGCGAATAGAAAGTTGTTTCGCCAAGGGTTTAATCCCTAAGAGGTATGTGAGTTCTCATAGTGTTGGGTTAGTTTACCCACACACTAATCATGTTATTTTTAGCGTAATTTCATTCTTGAAAGTTGAAGGATTAGAATTCTTGATTAGTGTTCTTGAAGTTTACTTTCGTTCTTGAATTAGGATGGGTTTGATGAGTTCTTGAGATAATCGTATTGAGTTTAAGAGTTGTTTTTGAGTAGATTCTCATATACTTGTATTGGGTAATTGAATCTAAGGAGAAATTGATAAAAAGAATTGATTCTGGACGAATTAGGATCATAAAACGAGAAGAAAAATTCGTTAAGATGATCTGGGGGAGGGGTGACGCGGAGCGCCCCAGATGCGCCAGAAAGTCTGGCGTGGTATGCCAGAAGTGCGCCATTTTGGACTCTCTGAACTTTAGGGGCTGGCGCCCCATGCCAGTAGTGCGCCAAGGTCGCCTGCCCCCACCCTTGTTCCATTATTTTACCCGTCTAAGTTCTTTTAAAGTACACCTTTACTTCCTATCGATTCTAACAACTCTAAACTATTCTAAACATATAGAAATCATTTACAGCATGAATCATTACCTTGAATTCATAATTCAAATTCAAGGTAGAGCAAAGAGTCCCGTCTTGAGAGTTCTTCAAGTCATTTTAAGAAGTCTTTTTACAAATTGATTTAAACTTGTTTTAAGACTTTAGCATTGAGTTGAGGAAGCATAAGAGATGAGCTCATTTTCTTTAAAATGATATATGGGAACTAAATATCCCCAAGAGAAATGTTTTTACATTTAAGAAAAGTGGAAACACCGATTTCCAAAGAGTTCATGAACAATTTTCAGTATTATCTCTTTTTGGAGAAACCTTTGAGTAATAATCTCAAGGTTGAGGAAGAGGAAATGATTTTCTTAAAACATAATGAGCTAAGTTATATTTTGGGAGTAGTATTGAGCACCGATATGGGGGAGAGTTTTAACAAATCACAACCCCCATAAACTATGTAGACAACAGGGGTAGAAAAGGGTCATACTTTTTAGATGATTCCTTTATTTCTTTTTAGCATAGACTAGTGTATCCACTTAGTTAAGGAGTTCTATACCCTGGCAAAGTATATGACAGTTTTGGCAGCGTGGACTAGACGGTGTATCATCACATAACTCATAGTGATGGTTGTCGGTTAGAGGATCTCCCAAACAGAGTTATTTTGTATTTTTACATACAAACAGAGTATTATTGTATTTTTTTTCAATACAATTTACTGTTTTAAAAACTTTTCTCTATATTGCATCTTTATCACTGCTTTATATTGAAATGAGTTGAGTTGAGACGAGGTAAGTGTTTCTTCAGTTCCAGTTCAAGCTTATGTCATGTTTTAGATTTCGTCTCACATGCTCGTACATTCCATGTACTGAAGCCATTTGGCTTGCATCTTTTATGATGCAGATACATGTAACCAGGATCTGCATCCAGCACTTCGTTGATCTAGTTGAGTTGTAGAGTATTGGTGAGCCTCCTTGCTTCTAGAGGATCCCTTCTTTATTTTTAGTTATTTTAGTTATTTTAGTTGTTAGGATGAATGGGGGTTTTGTCCTGAAATCCCTCATAGTATTAGTTGCTTCATAGATAGATAGACACTAGTTCATGAGTCTTTTCATTTTCAGTTTTTCATGTTGAGACTTGAGCTGCCACTTTTGGCTAGTTGAATGTTTCTTTAAACATTTCAGAGTTTATATTTTGAGACATTTGAGTTATAGTTTACTTTTTAAAGTGCTTTTTATTATGAGTAAATCTTCCTCTAAGAGTTAAGCAGGGCCAAGGGTTCGCTTGGGGCCAGTAATGGTTCTCGAGTGGCGGCCATGTTTAAGGGTGTAGGCTCGGGGCATGACACTTACGTTTATGAGAAAATATACAACACAAAAACTTCAAATCACATGTCCAAACAAAACTTCAATTTCATTTCCTGATTTCATATTATGATACCATATCATGATTTTATATCGCATGGCCAAACGAAACCTAAATTAACCTGTACCTTCATGGCAGGAGTAATTAATAAATTAATAATGATTTGGTATGTCATATTTTAAGTGATCAAGGGACATATCTCATGTTTTAAAGTTAAGAGAGTTGTGAAATAAAAGTTGGCGAAAGTTATCGTAAGTTTCTTTTAAAGTTTTCTCTGAAATTTTGGTCATATATCTCGGTGATTTTCTCCCAATATATAAAGATTTATGGGGTTAAGACATTGGAGGTGAGCTACCTCACATTCCAGTTGTGGATTTGAAGATTGTATTCTACTTTTAGTAATATCTTTTAATATCTTATCATTTCCTTGTTCTTAATTTCTAGAAATATGGGTGTGATGATTTGTATGAAATTGGGAATTTTGTGCTAGAAATAGACAAAGCTATTTGGGTGTTTAATTAATTGGTCTGTTGTTTTTGTAGTTTCTTGTTTCCATGTTTGATTTTATGAAATAGGTTCAATCTAGCTTTTTTATGTTTGAATTTATGGGTTGAGAGTGCATGCTCAATCCTAGCTTCTGATGTTTGATTGATGCTCGAAAGAGATTGATTAGAGTGGAGAATTAGATTGATAATCACATTTGGGCTTGGAATCTTGAATTTGAGATCTAAAGATGAAAGGTTAGGGTTTCATTGTTGTTGCAAGATTTCTTCAAAAACATGTCTAAGTTAAGGTACTGGATTATTTTTTTATTTATGTGATTGAGACCGAAAGGAGATATCACAATAAAAAATGTTTACATTGAAAGATAATTAGCGTAATTGAAGATGACCTAGCCTATTTATTAGTGATTGATCTTGGATTGAATTGTAATGAATCGTTGAGTGTTGATTGAATCTCAAGTTTTTCCAATTTCTGTACATCCCTTAATTGATATTGTCTATACCCTCATTAGAAGTTTAGTTATAAAAATTGTCTTCTATTTGATATTTGTGTACCTTGTTTGTATAGGTTCAAACAAGTATCTAGGTAGCCTTTATCTTTTCAATTGACATAACATGGTTCATTGTGGGATTCGACCCGACTCTTAGTTGAGTGCTTTTATTGACGACGACCTCTCATTCTTTTAATTAGTTTTGAGGAGTGATAGCGTTATCACCAATTTACTTGCAGGCCTATTATATTATTATTAATTAATAGAGGAAGATATAATAGTTATGGTGATAGTAGTTGTTGGTTTGCATCCATATCTTTGTCTTCATTGCTACCTCTATTTGAGCTAGTGTGATATGAGGGTGATGGTAATATCTGTTGATTTGTATGTACACTTTTGTTGTCATCATTACCTTTAATAAAACGGGC
This sequence comes from Solanum pinnatisectum, assembly GCA_035578085.1. NCBI lineage: Eukaryota > Viridiplantae > Streptophyta > Magnoliopsida > Solanales > Solanaceae > Solanum > Solanum pinnatisectum. The sequence goes on along the minus strand of CM069076.1, from coordinate 39,363,434 downwards.
ATCATATGAGGATGGTGATGGTGATGATGGTGGTGGTGCCATCAACTTCGGTAGCAACAATGATTCATGTTGATTTACTAGCACATTTGTATCACTATTGTTACCTCTATACCATCTGGAACGAAATGACGGTGGTAGAGATGGTGATTGTGAATTAGCTCTTTTGCTTCCTAAGGTTCTTACATGTTGGACTGATTTTGAAGGTCTTGGTAATGGTACACTTGGGTTGTTTAAAACCTTCTACAACGTTTACCTCCATTTCGTTGATTGGATAAGATTGAACATGAATCATGAATTCTTAATAGCTGCAAACAGTTCTCCCACATAAAGGACACTCGATTGGTTCTAGATGAGTCTACATTATGAAAAAAAGTAGAAAAGGAAGCAATATAAAAATGCTAATATTTAAGGTCAAACAGCACATCCTAGATAATTATAATTGGATTTGGTCTCTCAAATGCCCAAATAAAATTAAGTTCTTCATCTGGTTATGTCAGCACGGTTGGCTGCCTACCAGAAATACTCACATTCCATAGGAATTAATGTCGATCAGCTATGCCATATGTGTAACAAAACAGAGACTATGGATCAAAGACCATATTTTTATAGAATGCTACGTGGTAAAAAATGTGGAAAGACCTATATGTCCTACAACACATAAATCAATTTAAAAATAACCAAGGAAAAGATTGGCTAAGACTCTTAAGGAACCTGCAGGTACGTAAAAACAAAAGTTCCTGAACTGGCAAGAATTACTTCCATTTTTCCTATGGAGCATATGGCTAAAAAGAAACGAAAATTATTATCAAAACATCAAAACTCATATGCATTAAAAAATCACTTAATCAAGCCATTGAGTTCCACACCCTCACGGGAGGCAAAACCATAAAGGAAAAAATTATAAAAACTCTTATCAGATGAATGTCCCCTATAAAAGGCAATAAACTTAACAACGACTCCTCAAAGAGGAACCCTGTCAAGAGTGGTACGGGTGGAGTCATTAGAGACTCAAGTGGAAAATGAATAGTAGGATATACGGGAAATTTACATATGGCAAACAATATCAAAGCAGAACTAACAACTCACATGTAGGGACTCCATATAGCTTTAACAAGAGGATTGTTACCCCTAGAAGTCAATATAGAATGCAAGGAACTCATCACTCTTATTGAAAGGATCTTCTGAGCTGTCTGGGGATTCCCCCCCCCCCCAATTCACCACACGTTTAGGGAAATAAACCGGGAGTCAGATGCTCTAGCAAGGGAGGGATCAAAGACTAATCAAGATAATACTTTTAATAAAAATTTCTTACACTTATTGCTATTGCACTATTTATTGTAGTTTCTATCGCTTCTCGACTTATCATTTATGTAAAAACAATCCGTCTAAGTGATTAATTATTAACTAATTAATGGAAGTTGACTTTTGAGTTATAAAATATTTTTTTTTTTGTTAATTATCAAACCATAATAAAAAATAATATATCATGATTTAATAGAAAATGATATTTTTGTAGCAATTAGTTGTACCCTTTTTTCTTTTTAGTAATACATAGATGTACTTTTCGATCTATATAAATTTTGAATTAGATTATCACAATAGTTTCATAGTAAGCACTTATGGCCATACATTTAATATTCTCCCATTAACATATATTTGCAAATTAAAGCAATATTGCAAGCCTCTTAATTCTTTAAAATGTACCTACGAAAATAAATAAAATCGTGATATACTAAAAAGAATTATCTTACTCCATTATACTAGTATCCCACCATAAAACTACTAGCAGGCATACAACTCTGTCTCTCCCATGTACTGATACATATTAATTATTAATATAAATAGCTTTTGTAAAAAGAAAACATAAAGTTTTATCCAAAAGAAGACAACTTCACCTGTCTTATTTTTCTTGAACGAGGAGATAAGATTGAATTGTTCATCTAAATTATGGAGGTCATATAAAGAATTTATAGGCCGAAGGCTCACCTTCAAACTTGTAGATTTCACATCTCTTGTATGATAAGTTTTTTAAAGCGACAGCTTGACAATCAAACTTGAAAGTTATTGATGTTGTTTTCTTATTAAAGATATTATAGTCCTTTTGTTATTATAGATATTCTCCGATTTATACATATTAGTTAAATTATATTTAGAAAATCTAAACACTGCAAGAAAATTTTCGTCGTCTTTTGAATTTTCATTTTTCAAAAGAAAATTAATCCTAACAAACTAAATTGGTTTTTAATAAAAAATTCTTACGTTTATTGCTAATGCAAGACTTTTGAGTTATAAAATATTTGTTTGTGTAATATTTAACGTTTTTTGTTCTAATTTTTTGTGTTAATTATCAAACCATAATAAAAATAATATATCATGATTTAACAGAAAATGATATTTTTGTATCAATTAGTTGTACCCTTTTTTTCTTTTTCTTTCTACATAGATGTACTTTTGTCACAATCCATACTGTCGTGATTGGCACCCACACAAACCCTTTGGTGGGAGAACCATTACTACAACCCAAACTAACAAATTTTATGAAAACCAAGACATTAAGTTACAGAAGCAAGTTAATTAACTAAACAAATGCGGAATTAAATACCTAGAACCTGATTGTCAATGCACCAAAACTCTAACAAGATTCATAAGTCTAAACGAGAAAATCATCTAAAGATAAAAGTCTAAGTCCGAATATGATGGACTAGACAAAATGAGAACTCAAGGCAACCCAGAAGAACTGGCTCACCCTTGAATTCAAATCGGCGATCACTAATCTTCTAAACAAGGTCTGTCAATAGCCGCCGGAAGATGCCCTGTACTCAACAAAAATAAGAGCAAGTGCAGTATCAATACACAACTACCGTGCACTTGTAGGATCACATGGCTATCTCAATAAGTGTAACATACATTAGTCAATACAACAATATAATCACATGCACATATCGAACATATACAATATCATCAACATATACGAACAATGAACAACTTCACGATTCTCACATATCACAGTTATATCAATTTAGAGCAACATACCGTCTTCCAATATCAATCATCATTAGATATGAACGAATTCATCACAAGTATATACATAACACAATTCAATGGTCCTCTCACGGAACCCAATTCAATGGTCCTCTCATGGAACCCAAACCCAAATAGTTAGTATGCCGGAATATGGCAATTTGATCCCATATTTATGCCGGAACGTGGCAACCGATCCCATAATTATGCCGGAACGTGGCAATCCGATCCAAGTTAGTTATGCCGGAACATGGCAATCCGATCCCATATTTATGCCGAAACATGGCAACCGATCCCATAATTATGCCGGAACGTGGCAATCCGATCCCATTCACACACCACAATCACAAACACAAGTACATCATCAAGATCATACATTTAAGTCATGATTTCATGGCAATGATATCCATCTATCTCATTTACAACAAGTGTGATCAATAATGCAACATTAACATACATACATGTATCATAATGAAGCAAGAACAAACACACATAACACAATCATAGAATCACAACCATCACCAACCTCGAAACAAGCTTGAAACCCCAAGAAACTTGATCCTTCCCTTTCCGAATTCGTTCCGCTTGTTCTTGGTCTACAAATAATCAATATAATACGAGGAACAATAAACAATTACTAATTACCTGAAATACTAACCATTCTATGAACCCTAAATCAAATCCATGATCCCAATTATTCAAATTAGGGTTTTTTCCACCATAGAATCTATAACAAAACCTTCCCCCATCAATGTTCACCAATTCTATTATGTTCTATGGATCAAAAAATGGATTCGGGGAATGAAAAACTTACCTTTAGCCTCAAGAATGGCGAAAAATGAGTAGGAGTCGCTTGGGGGTCGTTGCTTAGCTCTAAAAGTCGAAAAGTCCATAATGAGGTCATCTAGGGATTTATTAACGACTTTAATTAGCATCGGGCCCGCCACAGCGGCCACCACCCCGCAAAAGCGGCAAAACCCAGCGCCAAAGCGGCATTCTCGAGACAAAGAGTTATTTCAAGAATTCCCATTTCATAACACACGATGCTCAGTAAATACCCTTTACGCCGAAATCGATTTCGGGATCTCTACTCATCCAAATTCAATTTTGTAAAGTCGTATGGAATTCATAACGTCTTAACTATCCACTCATGTAATCAAATTCATTAATAGATCTCTCATTTGTTACCATATTTCCCTACATCTTAATGACTCAGATTTCGTCCAAATCTGGACTAGGTTGGGAAAAATCTAAATACTATAAAAAAGTTTCTGGCCCCAATTCTTTCTCCACTGGCTTTTCCATAACAACAGAAATCAGGTCGTTACAACTTTCCAATCTATATGAATTTTGAATTAGATTATCACAATAGTTTCATAGTAAGTACTTATGGTCATTCATTTAATATTCTTCCATTAACATATATTTGCAAAGTAATGCAATAGTTTAAGCCTTTTAATTCTTGAAAATGTACCTATGAAAATAAACAAACTCGTGATATACTAAAAAGAATTATCTTACTCCACTATACTAGTATCACGAATGTGTGCTAAGTAAGCCAAATACTCCTTCTCTACTATCCTCCTTGCTCTAAAATTGATATCACCCTCTTAGATGAATGGTTAAATGTACCTTTCCATACAAAATGAGGAACACCTGACATAACCAAAGTAACAGTCTTGACATACCAATCCGAAACTGTATGATAAAAACATAACCAATTCACGCCCAAAATCACATCAAAATCCACCCTATCACGAATGATAAGGTCCACCCATGTATCATACCCCCAAAAAGGTCACAACTCTAGATCATACACTACTAATAAATCACATACATGAATAGAAACATGTATAGGTATTATCAAGGAATCACACATCATATTCAGGTACATAGCAAAATAGGCAGATACATAAGAATAAGTAGATCCTAGATCAAATAAAATAGTAGCATGTCAATAAAAAGTTGAAATAATACATATGATAACTGCATTAAAGCCTAAACCTCTTTTCTACCTAGAAAGGCATAATAATAGCAACATCAACTTCCGAATTGTGTGCCTCTACCTTCACGACCTGTCTATTGATGAGTCCGAGATTTGGACTCATTTAGGGATTTATTTATATCGATTTAGTGTCCTCAAATGCTTATTTTGTGCCAATAACTGATGTAAAACCCTTGATTTCCAGGTATATGGATTGAGGAACCAACCAAGGACACTAATTTGCAAAAACGAACGAAGCAAGCTGAAAGAATGAAGAAAAACAAGCTTGGTGGTTGCCAAGTTCACTTGGTGAGTCACCGAATGGCTGCTTGACCGCCTAAAGTTCCAGTGTGCCAAGCCCTCAAGGAAAGAACCAAGTTGGCGAGAGACAAGAGCAGTCTACAGATCGCTGAGTGGTTCCGCGAGACAGTGTTGGATTGCCCAAAGTTACAGACCTTGAGGATGCTAAAGGCCAAGGTAGAAGGGTGATGGAATTGACCAAAGGGCGGATCGCCGAGTGGTTCGGCGAGCCCGACTTACTTCATCGAGTGACTTTTTGCAGAACATTTTTGGTGACTATAAATACATTTTTGAACATTTTATTTAGTATCAATTAGAGTATCTGAGATATAATTTCTTAGTTTTGAACTGTGAGACCAGTTTTCTCTAGTTTTCCTTTAGCCTTGAAGAATTGAAGTTTTACACTTTTGAGAAATTGGATGTGGGTCTTTGAGATTCTTCGAATTGGAACATTGTAAGGACGAAATAAACCTTACCTAGTTGATGGAAACTCAATTTGGTAACGATTTTTATCTTTTTATGATGTTTAGCAAAAACCCAAATTCTTGGGGTGTGATTATGTGATTATGGGCTGATTTAGTTTATGGGTATTGCTAATTGTTAGTTTAAATGCTGTTTAGAAGTGAGTTCAATCTTTAGTTGTGGTTTAATTTAAGAATTGTAGTTGTAAATGCAGTTCTACCCTTGTGTTTTTTGCTTGCTCGAGGGAGAGGTTTTAAACTAAGATTATTGATTGATGGTCTGTGGGTATTAGGTTGTCATGGGTTCAGCTCGAGAGAGTGAATCCTAAACCCTTTTCCACATATTCAGCTAAGAGAATGAATGGACTAAGGTGTGGGCTGTTCTTATTTTGCTTGCTTGTTGATGTTCGAGAGAAATCGACTTGATTCTGGGTAAATTGTTCGACAGAAAGTTTACCTCCTCTATAATCTAGTTTACTCACTAATATCTATTTGTTTTTTAATAGTTGCAATTACCCATTTGTCTATATTAGCCTATAATCGGATAACATCCCAAGAACCTATCTCATTATTATTATTTCATATTGTTTGTTACTGTTGTAATTGATAATTTCAAACCAAAACCCCCCATCTGACATTCGTGTCACCCCTGATTTGAATGATGTTCTTATTCAACAATTCTATTCCTATGACTGATTTGACCTTGTTCACACTTTTCTATTGAATCTTAAGCATGTACCGCTCCCTGTGGGATTCGGCCCCAACTCAATTAGTTGGGTTATATACTGACTAACGATCATTGAAGCTTAGAATTGGATGAAGTGTCTTCGGAACGTTATTAATCATCTATGCTCCATCCCTATCTATTTTCTTTTTAACTTTTTTTTTATCTCGACCCAAATTTGTGTAACTAATAACCAGACCAAACTATCATACATCGATCCACCAAGAAAAACCATCATTTTTTATTAAATTAATATTTTCACAAGGCATAACATCAATAACTAGATAAATGTGAATATCATAACAAATGAATAAAGTTTGAGTGAACACCATAAATCGAATTATATATCCAAATTAGTTATAGAGCATCTATTATATATGAATACAAAAGTAAAGGTAAATCATCTGTAAAAGAAATCTGTCATTAAATGGCGTTAGCCTTACATGAGAAGTTGACTATTAAACTTAAGAGGTGAAACAACTTAAGAATCAATCTAGCATTCACAAAAATAATTTATACTGTTACGACCCAAATATGGATGTGAAGACACTTGTCTATTCTATCAAGACAAGTCAGCCTCAACCCAATGAAATGAATTAGATGAAGAAAATGAAACAAGAACAAGATAAAAGCGGAAAACATATTCATTCTATTATAACCCCAAAACCTAGTTGTCACGTGTACAAACCATTAATCCATAATGTGTGAAATGAAAGAAAATTACAAGTCTCATTATCTCTGTTGCTCAAGTAGAACAAAGATAAAGTATGGAACAAGAGGGCCCGCTAGAATGACAAGCAACTACCTTTCAAAGTCCTTTGACAAGCCTCAAGATCGAAAAAGAAGAAGAGCAATCACACGATACTGGACTCGGAACCTACAAAAGTGTACAAGCAAGGAGTGAGTACCAATCAACATGGTATTCAATAAGTAACCAAATAAACAAGGCAAAATAAGCTAGAAATAATTATTTCTTTCATCCCAACTGGACCTTCTCAAACTATAACATACATAGAAATTAGCCCAACCTAAAAATTTCACAATACATAGTTCACAAGGCTTAATCACATAGTTCAATAGTCACATTTCAAAAACCTAAACATATCAACCATGCCAATAACAAGGAACAAATAGATGAATCACAAGTATCAATTGCATCGAAATGTCAATAATCAACTCTTGCAGGAACAATTTTCATTCGACACAATGTCACTAGCTGGAACTATTTCCCTTAGGATTTATATCATAGCTCTTGCTGGAACCATTTTCCTTCGACTTTATATTACATCACTAGCCTGAGTCGTTTCCCTTCATCACAACATCACATGTCTCATCACGATGTACAACAATTAATGCATATAAGCAATTTCACACCATAAGGTAGAGACAACAATTAAAGCAATTCAAGTCCACATAAATGCCATCAAAGAGTTTCATTAATCAACCAAATAGGGTCCACAACAAGGAAATCCACAAAAACCCAACTCCAAAAATGAAGTTTGCATTTGAAAATCTTTACTTGAAAATGTTACCCAATGCATTTGGAACTCATCAGTGGAATTCATCTCAAAAACGGAATTAAAATCAGTTCAAATCAATATTTTAGTTTAGAACTTAGGTTCTTGAAAGACCTTGCTATTTGCCAATCAAAATCTCAAGTTTTGTCGTTAAAATCTATAAATGATCAAAGGAAAATGAAATTTTAGGGTCACAAAAGCTTACCCAAATGATTTAACACAATAAATCTCTCTCTAAGGGTTTTTCGATAACTCAAAAATGAAAAATGGTGGTTAAACTCCAAAATTTCATATAAAAAACACTCTAACATATCGCAGGAAAAAACTTGGCCTTCACTTTCACCAAGGTCGCGATTGCGGATAGGCACTTTGCGATCACAAAGGTCTGGACTTCCACCTCCCTCTCTTTCATGATCAGGTTCTCGCAATTGTGAGGTTCGCAAAAGTGAACAACCTATCATGATAGTGAATGGTAGCAGATATCAAACCTCAAAAAAATCAGTCGACACAAAAATCATCAAAAAGATCTTTGGGATTCATTCAAAATACGATACACATAAACCATATATGCAAATAGACTAAACTCGATGTTTCAAACTCAATGTAATCATTGAAACATGAATCTGTGGTCACCGTGACCTGACATCTGTGAAATTCATAAGAAACTATCATAATGCTTAAAAAGGTCCAAACAAGCTTGGGACCTCTAAAAATTCAACTAAGACCTCACTAAGGCCTTCATCCACAGATCTAACAGAACTTTTGGAATTTCGATCCGAGCATCGTCAAAAATTGATCAAAGTCAACCAAAAGATTAAAATTTCACAAATTTCCAACTTAGAACCTCACATCCTCAAAAAGATTCCAAATTTGAAATAAAAAACTCTCATAGTCCAATTTCCACATTTCAAAACTGATGGAATTGGTAGAATTCCATTCCGACACTCGAAACTTTGAAAGACACCAAAAATCCACTTTAAGCAACTTTAGCCTTCCAAAAATCAAAACTTACCAAATTCTCAACGTTTTACTCAATGTTTAAAACCAACTTTTAAAATTCAATCAGAAATGACTCGGTGTCGAAATAACGAGGGGCAAAATGGTAATTTATGAAAATTTCCAAAAATGAAAGACCGGGTCATTGCATTATTATAACATCCGCACTTTCAAAATGTCTATATTAACCAACACCTTTATGGCAGGAGTGATTAATAAATTAATAATGATTTGGTATGTCATATTTGAAGTGTTCAAGGGATATATCTCATGTTTTAAAGTTAAGCGAGTTGTGAAATAGAAGTTTGGCGAAAGTTATCATTGGTTTCTTTTAAAATTTTCTCTGTAATTTGGGTCATGTGTCTCGGTAATTTTCTCCTAATATATAAAGATTTATGGGGCTCATAAATTATCAAATTGGAGGTCTGTGAGTCTAATTTTTAACGCATTAATTTGTTTGTTAATACAATTTCAGAATAGAGAGATATTTACATTTTTGTGAGTTGAAGCAAGCAGGCACGTTAGGTGGTTCAAGGTCGGTGGGAACTTGCCAATGTCAGTGGAAACTTTATTTAATCAAGCAGCTTCATTTTTTTTTATTTTCACGTTTCAGTTGCCTAAAATACAGAGAAATTCTCTCCAAATCCATAAAATACTCTTTAGGTCTTAGTGATTTCATCTCGCATGCTTCAGGAAAGTTTCTCTACATTGCGAGCTCATCATTTTAGTATAGTTTTCTTTGTGGATCGTGCGGCATATCTCTGTGGTAGTTGTAGCATCAGGGGTGTTACTTTTTTGGGAGGTTTTGAGATTTAATTCTAGCTTTAAGTTAAAGGTAAGACCCTCATTTCATTGATTCTAGCCTTGATAAGCCGAAAATAGTGAGTTGCTACAAAAATATGTATCTTTTGTTGGATTATCAACGTAATTTCCATTATTATGGGTTGATTGTGGTGTTGCCTTATTGTAGTATCAATTAGGAGTTGATAGGCCACTGGAATTCATCGAAAAAGGTATGTTAAGGCTATTTCCTTTGTTTGACATGTTTCCTTAAAGCCTAGGAGCGATATAATAGGGTTGTTATCATTGTTCAATGTGTAGACATAATTGTTATTTCTTGGATGATTGAGTACTTGTAATTCTTACTTGTTGGGGCTTGTAATATGTTAATAATGACCCTATGTAGGCACGACTTACAGTCTATAGATTATTTATAGCTAAATTTCTCACCTTTAGCCTATTGAGTTGTTTGTTATTGCCCTTAGGGCAATTGTGGTTAGCTTCTGTCACGACCTTGACCGCTGTGATTGGCACCCACACTAACCCTCAGGTGGGAGAACCATTACTACAAACAACTAAGCAACTTAACGAAAACTAGCACATTTAAAGATACGGAAGCATGTTTAAATGACTAAAAGAAAGTACTGAGTTCCCATAAACTCCGAAGGTATAACAAAATAACTAATGCAGGAATTCTACCCCTAGAACTGAAAGTCATTGTACCAAATCTCTAATTAACTAACAAGTCTAAGAAAAAGGGGCGCAACCCCGAAAACTAAACAAAACACCCTAAACAAATAGTCTGAGTCCGAAAAGAGTGGACTTAAACAAGAAAGATCCATGGCACCCTGAAAGAACTAGCTCACCCTTGAATCCGGTCACGGTCAGTAGTCTCCTAACTCAGGTGTAATACCCCAGAAAATTTTTGAGCTAAGACTCGAACCGTTCTTCATAGTGAGTGAGATTTCTGTAAGAAATTTAAAATTTCTTAAGTATTAAGGTCACTAGATGTAGCACCTTAAGTTCCAAGAAGAACCAAAGAGAAAAGCATTCAAGTCATTCCTAAGTTTTTCTGATGTTTTGGGTCAACTTCAAACGACCATAACTCCTAGTACAAGATGAGTTAGGTGGGTTACAAGATATAAAATTAAAGCCCTTCGAGTTCTCTTTCCAACGCCACCGAGTTTACTAAATTCTGATCTTTGAGTAAAAAGTTATGACTGATTTACTAACCACGCGCAAACCTGGCAGCAGCTCTGCGATGGCTCCGCGTTATGGAGCCAATACGGACTTCACTTCCTGGTGAAAAATTATTCCGACTCCCAGCTTGTTTTAATTATTTATTTAACGGTATTTTAGTCCTAAAAACCCTTAGGAGGTCATCTAAATTTCCCTAAACATGTAGAAAGCCAGTTTTTCATAAATCAAACCCTCTCATCCACTCCAAAAATTCTACGCTCAAGGGATTCAAGAAACGCTAAGGCTAAGTTCATCTTCCCAGATTTTCCTTCAAGTTCTTCAAGAAGATGATTCTTTCAGGTATGTAAGCTTTCATAGTGTTGGGTTTGTTCGCCCTCACGCCAATCATGTTTAATTCTATCCTTGAATTCGTTTTTGAGATTGAATTATTAAGTTCTTGAGAAGTTATTGAGAAGTTCTTGAGTTTTAGTCAATATTGATAACCTTATTGAGTTCTTGAGGTTTGTGCTTCTTTCTTTGATAATGAAGTTCTCATTGAGTACTAGAGGTGAGGGTTTGCGAATAAGATGAGTTAATTGATAGTTCCTTGTGTGGGTTTTGCTGAAATTGTTTTGGCTTAAAATAATTCATGAAATTTGACCTTAGAATTGCAGTAGGTGTGAGTTGATTCGAGTTTAAGAAAGGAAGAAAAGATAGGGCAAAAATATGTGCCCAGCTCCGCGTTGCAGAGGTGTTTTCAACATTCAGTTCCCGAAAAAGTACCCCCTCTCCGCAACGCGGAGAGGATACGGAGTACACTGTCCCAAAATTTATTTTTGCAATCAAAGATTTAATTCCATCTCCGGGTCGCACCAGTGTTATTTAATTTTGGTCTTCTCCTGTTCTTGTGATCAACTATCTTGACCCTCCTAAAACATTGAGAGGTCCAACATTCCAAAACATAACCCTTGAATCCATAATTCAAATTCAAGGTAGAGTTAAGAGTTAAGTTTTGAGAATTCATTTGAACACTCTAAGAAAGTCCCTTTGAGCTCTTTTGAGGAGTCTTCTACAACTTCTAGTAATTTGTTTTAAGGCTTGAGTAAGTGAGTAAGAGGTTGAGGAAAATGTGTTCATGAGTCTACTTCGTCATCACGAGATCTTTCCTATAATGAACCATAACTCTTGAATTCATAATTCACATTCAAGAGAGAGTTAAGAGTAGAGTCCAAGAAAGCCTTTGAGTTCAACTGTGAATCCTTTGAGATCAACTATCAAATTGAACTAAGTTTTGAGGAAGTAAGTCAGAGAATAAGAAGAGTCGTATAGCTGAGTTCCTTATTGATATTTTGACCCTTGAGTCAAGTCGTTCATGCCCATAACTTCTGCATGAACTCCATCAGTTTAGTATCTTTGAAAGGAGTAGTATCTTCAAGTTTTAAGTCTTGAGTATTGAGTTCCTAACCCTTCTGAGATTATAATCCTAATCATGGGACTATTACCTATTATCCATGAAGTACATGAGTTGAGTTGTTCATGCCCATAATTCCGCATGAACATTCTAAGTCGAACAATCTTGAGATGAGAAGTATCTTTGAGTCCTTGAGTTGAGTAGTTCATGCTCATAATTCCGCATGAACCCTCTGAGTTGAGCATTCTTGAAATTAGTAGTATCATTGAAGTTCTTGAGTTCCAAGTATTTGAGTTCTATCTATGGTTATTGAAAACCTTGCATTGAGTCGTTCAAGTCCATAATTCGGCATGAACCATATTTTAAGAAGTCTTTTACAAATGTTTAAACTTTGTTTTAAGACTTAAGCTTTGAAGTTGAGTAAAGAGTAAGAGTAAAGTTCATTTTCTTTAAAATGATATATAGGAACTAAGTATTCCCAAGAGTAAATGTTTTCACATTTAAGATGAGAGGAAACAGAGATTTCCAAAAGAGTTTTGAGCAAGAAAGGGAACATCGATTCCAAGAGAGCTTTTAAGCTACGTTTTTGAGTAATTATCTCAAACTAAAGAAAGAGATTTGTTTTTATAAATATATGAGCTAAGTATATTTTGGGAGTAGTATTGAGCACCAAAATGGGGGCGAGTTTGAGTTCAGATAACTCACGTCTCCATAAACCATGTAGCCATCTTGGGTAGTAAAGGATCATACTTTTTAGATGACTCCTTATGATGCTTTTAGCATAGACTAGTGGATCCACTTAGTGAGTTAGGTTCTATACCCCCGGCAAGGTATAGGACAGTCCTTGGCAGCGTAAGGTAAAACGTTGTACCATCACTTAGGCTCATAGTGGTGGTTGTCGGTTAGAGAATCTCCCACAGAAACTATATAACTTTATTAGATAAGTAAAGTTGAGTTTGTTATTGCATTTTCTTTAACGAACTAAGTTATTTTTACTGTTTTATAAAGCTTTCCATATATTGCATATGTATTGTTGCTTTATATTGAGTTGAGTACCTAGAGTCGAATATCATACTTTTGAGTTGAGTAAGCTAAGTAGTTTTGAGTATCCTTAAGTATTCCTTGAGTTGAGTAAGTTTGAGAATAGGTAAGTATGTTTCCTTTTTTATCAAGTTTCAAGCTTATGTTTATGTTTTAGAATTCCCCTTACATGCTAGTACATTCCACGTACTGAGCCATTTGGCCTACATCTTTTCATGATGTAGACAAAGATATTCGGGATCATCAACAGGAGATTCGTTGATACATCCGAAATTTTGAGTTAGTTATGATGAGCCTCATTGTTTTTAAAGGATTTCATTTACTTTTCAGTTTAGTCAGGATGTCGTGGGTCTTGTCCCGACTTCCATCTTTATTAGTTAGAGGCTTTATAGATAGTCAGTATAGTTGAGAATTATGTATTATTCATTTATTTTATTAAATGTTTTAAAGACTTAAGTTGCCTATTTTATGGCGAGTTGAATATATTATTTTTATTCTAAGTTGTTCATTTGATTTAAAGTTTTGAAAAGTTGAGTTTGTTGAATTTTATTCAGTTTTAAGCTTTTGCATGCTTAAGTTAGTCTTCCACTTGTAGTCAGCTAGGATGAGGGTTCTCTTGGGGACCAGCAATGGTTCTTGAGTGCCGGCCACGTCCAGGGTGTAGATTCGAGTCGTGACATGCGGTCTGTTAGTAGCCGCCTGAAGATGCCCTATACTCAACAAAGAAAGAGCAAGTGCAGTGTCAGTACACAACCACAATGTACTGGTAGGATCACGCAGCTACTCCCATAAGTACAATATATACAACGAATAATTACAACACAGTAAACAAACATATACAGAATACATAGACCAGTCATCATTTTAGGAACAACATACAATTCCCCAATATCAATGACAGGTAAACAAGAACATAATAATCACAAGTGGTCCTATCATAGAACCCACGCCCAAACTGTTAGTGTGTTGGAAAATGACACCCGATCCAATATATGTGTCAGAATGTGACACCCAATCCAATCAGCACAACCACAGTCACAATCATATCCATAATGAACAATACTCATTATCATACAATCAAGCAATAGGTTCATGACATGTATTGAGACACACATCATCATTTCATAATATTGATTTGCATTCTCTATTCACATACATGCACGCATACAATGAAACAATTATTCGGCATATATCACACCATAGGAAATCAAACCATCACCTACCTTGACACCAAGCTTGAATCCTCCTAAGACACTTGATCCTTCCCTTTCCGGATTCTTTTCGCTTGTTCTTGGTCTATAAACAAGTAATTTAATGCAAGGATCAATAAACAAAGTCTAATTTACCTAGATTATAACAATCCTAACAACCCAAGACCATACCCAAATCCTAATGTTCAACTAGGGTTTTTCCCATCATCAACTTCAGGCCAAAACCCTCCCCCAATGATAATTACCTAAGAATCTAAGTTCTACGGATCGAAAATAGATTAGGGGAGTAAAATACTTAACTTTAGCATCAAAATTCATGGAAAACTGTCAAGAAATTGCCCTGGGTCGTTCCTTAGCTCTTAAGAACGAAGGTTTGCAGAAAAATAACATTTTTGGGGTTTTTCCCTAATTTAAGTCACGATTGTCCTGCTATAGCAGGACCTAACCCTCTACAGCGGCCCCGCTCTGAAGGCAAGTCAGAATTTGAGTTCCAAGCCCCCATTTCGCAACACACCTTCAACCCTTGACGTTCAAAAACTACCCTTTCACGCCAAGATCAGTTTCAGGAGTTCTACTCACCCGAATTGGATTCTATAAAGCAGTACAGGCTCATTAAAATCTTAGCTATCCACTCATGTGATCAAATTCATAGTTAAATCCCCCATTCCTTACCAGATTTCCCTAGACCTCACCTGACTCAGATTTCATCCAAATTTGGACTAGGCTACTATTTTCCAAGTGACTGTTCAAAAATTTTCTGGCTCAAATTCTATCCCCATTGGCTTTTCCATAACGACGGGAACATGTTGTTACAATAGATACCAATTTACCCATCACTCGTCCCCGAGTGACAAACTAGGAGAAAAAGGCTAACACGAACGTAGAGTGGTACCTGAATCGTTGAATAACTGGGATACTTGTATCGCATGTCCTTCTCAATTTCCAAGTAGCTTCCTCAACCAAACAATGCTTCCATTGAAGTAACACGAACTTTATCTCCTTAGTCCTCAGCTTCAGGACATCACGATCAAGAATTGCAACCGGTTCTTCCTTATACTGAAGGTCTTTGTTTAACAAAACTAAGTCACACTTAATGATGTAATCTCTGTCCCCATGATATTTCTTTAACATGGATATATGAAACACTGGATGAACTCCAGGTAAGCTAGGGGTGAGGCCAATATAAAAGCCACTGCCCTACAAAATCAAGGATCTCAAATGGTCCAATGTATCGAGGACTAATCTTGCCTTTCTTGCCGAATCGCATCACTCCTTTTATGGATGACACATTTAGAAGGACTTGTTCACCAGTCTGAAATGTCATGTCCCTTACCTTATGGTCTGCATACTTTTTCTATCGACTCTAGACTGCTAGAAGCTTAGCTTAGATGCTTCTCTCCTTATCTTGAGCATCTTTCACCAAATCAACCCCCTAAGGGTTTCACATCTCCAAACTCATGTCACACCCCGAGCCTACACCCTGGGTGAGACTGGAACTCGAGAATCATTGCTGGCCTCAAGCAAACCCTTGGCCTGGCTTAGTCACTCAGCGGAAGGCTTAGACATAAGAAAGAGAATCCAAATATAAGATAACTCAACATGTCTCAAACTGAACTCATAATATTTTAAAATAAACATTTAACTTAGCCAAAATGACAACTCAAATTTTAACATAAGCTGTTAACAAAATGATGATGAATGAACTAACATCTGACTTACTATCTGTGAAGCCTTTAAAACAACTGAGATGGATGTTGGGGCAGGCCCACGACATCCTAATGAACTAAAATGATAAATTAATAAAAATATGGATCCTTCGGAATGCAATGAGGCTCACCAACAACTCTGAAGCTCAACTGGATCAATGATGCGCTGGATGCTGATCCTGGTTACTTGTGTCTGCATCATAAGACGATGCAGGCCAACTGGCATGTATGAGTATGCGAGTTGGAATGCTAAAGACAACTTAAGCTTGAAACGAATCTAAAAGGAACTGAAGAACTTACCTGGCTCAACACAACTTAACATAATATGAACTCATTTCAATATAAAGCAGTTTAAAAACTAGTGCAATATAAAGAAAAACTTTTTAAAATATGATGTCAACTCTGTGTGTATACAAAGATATGTATAACTCTGAGATGTATGTAAAAATACAAACAAATTGATGTATATAAAAATACAAAATACTGCTATGGCAGTTTCTCTAACCGAAAACCATCACTTAAGAACTATAGTGATAATACAACACTTTACCTCATGCCCCGAGCCTACACCTTGGGCGAGACTGGCAGTCGAGAACCATTGCTTGCCCTAAGCGAACCCTTGTCCTGGCTTACTCACTCAGCGGAAGACTTAGGCATAAGAAAGAGAATCCAAATACAAGATAAATCAACATGTCTCAAACTGAACTCATAATGTTTTAAAACTAAACATTTAACTAAGCCAAAATGGCAACTCAAATATGAACATAAGCCAATAACAAAATGATGACAAATGAACTAAGATCTAACTGACTATCTATGAAGCCTCTGAAACAACTAAGATGGATGTCTAGACAGGTCCATGAAAAACCCTCTATAATATTCAGCCAAACCCAAGAAACTCCTAATATCAGTTAGAGATGTGGGTCTAGGCCAATTCTGCACTGCCTCTATCATCTGAGTATTTAATTCCCTCTCCATACATAATGCAGCCTAAGAATGCCACAGGCTTAAGCCAAAAGTCACACTTAGAGAACTTGGCGTACAACTCTCTCTCTTTTAAAGTCTGAAGAACTATTCTGAGATGGCTAGCATGATCTTCTTCATTCCTTGAATAGATTAGTATGTAATCAATGAAGACGATAACAAACATATCAAAATAAGGTTTTTGAAAACTCTATTTATAAGGTCTTTGAACGCTGCAGGTGCATTAGTTAAACCAAACGACATAGTCAGAAACTCATAATAACCATAACGGGTCCTGAATGCTGTCATGGGAATGTCACATTCCCTTACTTTCAACTGATGGTAGCCAGATCTGAGGTCTATTTTTGAAAAATAAGAAGCACCCTGAAGTTGATCGAAAAGATCATCAATTATCGAAAGAGGATACTTGTTCTTGATGGTAACCTTGTTCAACCAGCGGTAATCTATACACATCATAAGTGAACCATCTTTTTTCCTCACAAATTAGACCGGAGCACCCCAAGGTGAGACACTTGGTCGAATAAACCCTTTCTCTAAAAGGTCTTTCAACTGCACTTCTAAGCTCTTTCAACTCTGCTGGTGCCATTCTATATAGCGAAATAGATATAGGACGAGTATCTAGAAGAACATCTATACCCAAGTATATTTCTCTCTCAGGAGGGACTCTGGGTAGATCATCTAGAAAGACTTCTAAAAACTCTTCTACTACTGGAACTGACTAAGTAGGAGGTATCTCAACACTAGAGTCATTAAATCAGACTAAGTGGTAGACACACCCCTTAGAAACTAACTTCCTTGCCTTAAGGTACGTAATGAAACAATCCTTAGGCACTGCTGAACTACTTTTCAACTATAAGACTGACTTATTTGAAAACTGAAACTAGACAATTCGAGTTCTACAATCTATTGATGCATAACAGGCATGAAGAAAGTCCATACCTAGAATGACATCAAAATCTACCATGTCTAACTCAATTAAATCAACCATGGTACTCTTGTGATTGACAGAAATGGGACAATCACGATAGAGTCTTTCTTCTAGAATAGACTCACTAACATGTGTAGAAACATTGAAGGGTTCACAAAATAGCTGAGGAATAACATTAAAATTCAAAGCAACATAAGGAGTTACAAAAGATAAACTCGCCCCTAGGTCTTGTAAAGAATAAATAGTAAAGTCAAAGACTTGGATCATACCAGTGACCACATATGGCGAATTCTCTTGATTTTGGCAACTATTGATAGCATATAAGTGATTTGTTTGCCTGCCAGTACCTGAAGTAGCTCGTCGAGGTGCAGCTGTCTGGTGGAGCAACTGAAGAAAGTTGGGCCCTATTTCCCCTATTACCATTACCTTGCATGTTCTCAGGACACTCCCTTATAAAATGATCATTCTAACCACACTTGAAACAACCAGTAGAGCCCTCACGACAAATACCTGATTAGTTTCTGCCACACTTAGCACATACAGGATGCTTACTACCCCTTTGTTCCATACTGCCTTGAGGATATGCAGGTTTAGCTCTGAAACTCTGGGAATTCTGACTATTGTACTCACTTTTGTTCTTAGGTGTAGGTGCACTAGCAGATGATGGGGCAGGTGCCTTCTGTTTCTGTTGAAAGGAAAACCAGTTTGCACTACTCTTTTGCTACCTAAACTCGTTCCCTGATATCTTCTCTATCCTGCAGCTTATCCTCCTCAACTTGTTGCACATAGATCATTAGCCTTGCTATGTCCATATCCCCTGTCAACATTGCTGCCTTGCCTTCCTTGCTTGACTGATGAGATAACCCAACAACAAATAAACTAATCCTGTTCCTTATGTCAGCAACTATCTCTGGGGCATAAGGGGAAAGTTGTGCAAACTTTAGACTGTACTCATGAACACTCATAGACTCCAGATTAAGGGTGAGAAGCGTTCTCAAATGCATCCCAACTCACTATTGGCACATCCTCAGCCCTATTCTTTTTCCATTGGTTGAACCAGACTCTAGCGACACCCTTCATTTGGTATGCAGCTAGTTCCACCATCTCAGCATCTACAATATGCATAATCTCAAAAAAAATTTGAAGCTCTTCAACAAAGGTTTCTGGATCTTCTGTGACACTTGAACCTGTGAAGCTTGGTGGGTTCATCCTTAAAAAGTCACGGATCCTTGAAGCATCAGCCACCTTCTGTCGATTATCTCTCCGTCGATCTTGATGGGTCACAACTTGACTTAACATCCGGATAGCTTCACAAAATTCAGCATTGGTGACCTCTCCTTGGGGTTGCACTTCTGGTGCATTAGGTACCCCTTTTTCCTCGACATTTTTCCTAGTAGGACGACCTCGGACTGCTCTTTTTAGAGGCGTGATTATCTGAAAAACGCGCAAGCACGAATTAGAGAAAAACTTTTTAGAGATCAACTCTAACGCATAAAATGAGTGTGAAAGAAGTGAGAAATTTTCCTAAATGTTGCAACCTCCTAATTATAGATGTGGTGCGCTTCACACCGATAACTAAGACTCTATAGACATGGCTTCATAGACTACCAAGGAATTTTGAACTCTGTGCTCTAATACAAAGTTTGTCACGTCCTGAGCCTACACCCTAGGCGAGACTGGCACTTGAGAACCATAACTTGACCCAAGAGAACCCTTGGACTGGCTTAGTCACTTAGTGGAAGACTTAGACATAAGATAGAGAATCCAAATACAGGATAACTTAACATGTCTCAAACTGAACTCATAATATTTTAAAAATAAACATTTAACTTAGCTAAAATGGCAACTAAAATTTGAACATATGCCAATAATAAAATAATGAAGAATGAACTAGCATCTTACTGAGTATCTATGAAGCCTCTAAAACAACTGAGATGGATGTCTAGACAGGTCCACGATATCCTAATAAACTAAAATGATAAAGTAATAAAAAAGGGGAATCATTCGGAATGCAAGGAGCCTTACCAACAACTCTGAAGCTCAACTGGATCAACGATGCACTTGCATCTGCATCATAAGATGATGCAGGCCAACTTGCATCGGTACATTAAATGTACGAGTATGCAATTTGGAATGCTAAACACAACGTAAGCTTGTAAAGAATCTAAAAGGAACTAAAGAACTTACCTGGCTCAACGCAACTCAACATAATCGAACTCATTTCAATATAAAACAATTTAAAAATAAGTACAATATAAAGAAAAAACTATTTAAAACATGATGTCAACTCTGTGTGTATGCAAAGATACGTATAACTCTGAGATGTATGTAAAAATTCAAATAAACTGATGTATATAAAAATACAAAATACTGCTGTGGAAGTTGCTCTAACCAACAACTATCACTTAAGAGCTTTAGTGATGATACAACACTTTACCTCATGCTGCCAAGGACCATCCTATAACTCACTAAGTGGATCCACTAATCTATGCTACAAAGCATTAAAGGATTCATCTAAAAAGTATGACCCTTTTCTACCCATGATGGCTACATGGTTTATGGGAGATGTGGGTTCTCTAAACGCTCCTCCATATCGGTGCTCAATACTACTCTCAAAATATAATACTATCTCTTTATGTTTAAAAACATATTTCTTTCTGTGATTTGAAATAATTGCTCAAAAATATAGCTCAAAGGCTATCTTGGAAATCAAAGTTTCCCCATTTACTTAATTATGAAAGCATTTACTCTTTTCTTAAGACTAGCCCGAAGGCTCTTTGGAAATCAATGTTTACTTTCTTGTTTAAATGTGAAAATATTTTAAACTCTCTGGGAATACAAAGTCCCCATATAATTTTGAAGATATGAACTTCAACTTTACTCTTTACTGAACTCAAAACTCTAGCCTTACAACAAAGTTAAAATATTTGGAAAAGACTTTTGAAAACTTTATGCACTTCTCATGACTTGACTCTTAACTTCTCTTGACTTGACTCTTTACTGATCTTGACTTTTACCTGATCCTTGAATTGAATTATGGATTCAAGGATTGAGATTTGTGATAGGAATGGTTTTAGATGGCTAAACATGAGAAAAAACCAAAAACTCAATAGTTGAGGGAGACATATTTATGTTTTGGTTTCAAAAACAACTTTTGAGGCAGAACGGTCCATGAAATCTCCGCGATGCGAAATGATTTTTCTTAGTTCTGGGGAGTGGGTCCGCGACACGGAGGTATGTCCAGATTTCGACCTACAAAATTTCTTCTTCGTTTTCCAGCTCTAAACCCTCTAAACTCCATGGGTTCTTTCCCCAAACACTTAGAATTGATTAAATGTTCAAAGTATTCTACTCAAAATCAAACCTAAAATCACTGATTCGGATCAAACAACTCCTCAACGATTTCAACAAATCAATAATTTAATAGAACTTTAACAAACCCATCAAGAATTCAATTTCTAAGCTTTCAAGAACTTCAATTTGCTGAAATAAATCATGATTGGTGTTTGGGTGAACTAACCCAACGCTATGTGATATCACATACCTTGTAGGGATCACCCCCGACAAAATCCACAAGCTAAACTCGACGAACTTGACGATTTCCTTACTTCTCCTTCTCTTTTCTCCTCTTCTTTCCTCTTCTCTAAAACCCTAAATCTTTTCCAAAAGAATAAAACTGACCAAGTTCAGTTTAGACCCTTAATTAATTCACTAAAATGAATTTAATTAACTGGATAAGGAAAAGACTGAAATACCCTTCAAAAATCCGGATTGGACATTTCCTTATTTGAATAGCCCAACTTCCAATGGGCGTACCTCACTCATACAAACTCGGATTCGCACAATCTTGGCGGCGTTGGAAAGATCGTTCCAAGAGCTTTCTAACAATACTTAGAAGTACACCTAAGTTATCCTGAGCGAGGAGTTATGTCCGTTTGACGTTGATCAAAAACTAACATTTTTCCTAACTTAAGTAAATTTCCAGATTTTCATTCTTTCCAAAAATGACTATTTCAAATTCTTAGCTTCTTCCTAGCTATTTCAAATTGCGAGATGTTACAACTCAAGCCAACCAATTGAATACCTACACATCCTCCCATACAATCCCTAAATGAAGTCATCTCAATACTTGAGTGAGAAATATTGTTTTATGTAAAACTAACAACAAAAGTGATTCCCATCAACCACCGAAGTTGATCGTACACATGTTTGCAACACGTTATCAAGGACCTTGACACAATAATTAGGATGAATCCTTTCACACTTAAGCATGATAAAACTCCAAATCAATACTCACTGCAATTGGAAGTGAACCTGAACAACCAACACACATTCATAATACCCAAACAATCATAGTTCTTAACAACATCTCCATCCCACCACATAAGTTCCCATGAGCTTAAGTTATAAAATTTTTATCTTTAGACATTAAATACTCATCGAGGGATATGTCCAAGCATAAAAACTCCCTAACAACACTATTGGAATGCTATATTTAGCAATTGTGATTGTAGATTACCGTTAAGAACATTAGAATTGGACCCAATTATCCCCACATTCAACCAAGAGAACATCGCAAGATCGGTACACATGATCAACTACCAAGGATCCACCCACAAAAGTGAAAACACACGTGAGCATAGCTAGTGATTCATACTCTCAACCATGTACAAAATGAAATAGATGGTCACATAAGAATTTACGGAATAATTATTGAACAACACTAAATGTTTTCTTCCGAAGAGTCGATATGAGCCCTTTCCATTCAATTGACTCCACATACTCTTCACATCATTTCTCTAAAGCCTACACTCTCAATACTAACAACCATCATAAATACTTCGACCATTTACCTTATTATAAACCAACAGTTTTAAATGAAACCTTTCTTACGTACTTAACCATCAACAATAATAAACTTTATGAATCAACCCAGGTGTAAGTTCTTTAAAATGCTCAATACCTGATAAAATTGATCATTTCTCACCTTTCCAACTCATACCTTGACAACATATATCACCATGAATGTAGACTTACAATGAAAAACATGAATTGTAAATTCAACTGTGTAACACAATCTCCTTATCTATAAACATTAGCTTGTACCTTGAAGATTTTTATGAATTCATGGATCTTCACTTATTATTGATTGTATCTCCATCGATCTTACAATATCCTTCGCTAAAAATCCACTCGTACTCATTAATAAACTCAAAAACAAAACTAAAGCACTTATCATCACACTCGAACTAATGTTTGTTAACTCCTTTCTCAAGTCATTCCCCATAGTTTTTAACCAATCTGATGGACCTGTGACACTATACCATAGCCACAACAATGAATGAATTCACGCATCTCTGAACCCAATTCTCTACCCCTCTAAAGATACCTCTTAAGCCTTTGAAATAAAATAAAATATTCTTTCTCTCTCCTCTCTCTAAAGGTTGTACTACATCCCATTATGTTTCTTTGTTATGACTCAAACTCTTTTAAATTCTATTCAACTGGTGTCCCACCATCTCTTAAAACCTTCCATACAACCACGTTACTCACCAAATATTAGGAAACCACAAACTTAGATACTCGCGAGTCATAATTACTATACAAAATTTGCTTAACCACAATCATCCCATCAGAATCCATCACGAACTCTTATTACCATTATGCTCAGTCAGTCCTGACTATCACTACGAAGTCAACATTTTCATCAACATAGCACCTCAAACTCAGGTATACTCATCAAATTCAAAGGACTAACCCAATTTTTATATGCACTTTCTTCTAAAATCTTTAATTTCCTTTACACAAGTATACTCAATGGGACTTTCTTTATCCATAAGTTTGTCATTCTGGTATCAATCTACTCCTTTATAGCTTAATATAAAATCACCAGTCCTTATACTACCATCCTTCTTCTTAACAAATAAGATAAGAGCACCCCCATGGAGAAGCACTAGGACAGATGAAACCTTTATCAAGAAGCTCCTAGATTTGGGCTTTAAGCTCTCTCAATTCTGCCGAAGCCATGCGATAAGGAGGAATGGAGATGGGGTGAGTGCCAAGTTTGAAGTCAATGCATAAATCTATATCTCTATCTGGAGGCATACCAGACAAATCGGTAGGAAACACTTCCTTGAATTCAGACACTACAGGAATATACTTAATAGAGAGAGGCTCAACATCAACCTCTCGAATATGAGCCAAAAACACCAAACACCCCTACCCCACCAGTTTCCTAGCCTGTATGAAAGATATGACCTTAGTTGGCTTAGGCTTATATATCCCCTCCCACTCTAACTTTTCCCTACCCAGGATCTTTAGAGTCACAGACTTAGCATTAAAATTAAGCATATCATAATAGGGGGACAACCAAGTCATGCCTAAGATTATATCGAAGCCAGTCATATCCAAAATAACCAAATCAGTCCGTCTGTAAAACTATAAACAGAATAAGACAAGCACGATATAGCTGCTGCATATGACTGACTCTTCAACTGGGGTAGAAACATGGATGGGGGCATTAAGAACATCACAACCGCATCAAATCTCAAGGCAAACTGAACTGACAAATACGAATAAGTAGAACCTGAATCAAACAAAATGGTAGCCATTAGGTCACATATAAGAATAGCACTTGTGACCACTGCATCAAACACCTCAGCCTTGGTCTTTCCCGAAAAGGCATAAAATTGAGCCCTGTCATCTTGACGGGTAACCTTCTTGCTTGGCGACACTACTTCCCTACCTTCATTACCATTTCTCCATCCATGATAGTGATGTTTGCGTAATCAAGACACAACTTCCGGTTCAAGTGTCTACGATTTTACAATAGTAATATAACCCAACCGAATGGATTAGAGTCGAGTACCAAGGGAGCGGTTTTTGAGAATTAAGAGTTAAGCGTAAATATGCTAGAGTTAACCATAGCTAAAAACTTTATCGAGTAAAAACATAATAAATTAAGGGGTTGACACGAATGTCAATTATCAAGGGGGGTTTGTACTCGATTAACAACTAAAACAACGAAAATACAAAGATGCGAATATAGGGAGACGGGATTCTTGGGATGTGATAGAATTACGGGATAAAATGCACAATTGTAAATGTAATTGATAGTCAATTGTTGAACATTTGTAACTAGGCTAGACTTTAGTGGGGGTAAATTCTCTCTCGAGCAACTTACCCTGAATCAACTCGGTTTCTCTCGAACACCGAGTTATCGCAGTTAAGCATAGCCCCCGCCTTAGCCCATTCACTCTCTTGAGCTGAATGTGTGGCAAAAGGCCTAGGATTCACTCTCTCGAGCTAAACCCACGACGACCTAATAACCACCAGCTATCTATTTAGTAGTCCTAGTTTTAAAACCTCTCTCTCGAGCAAGCCAAAAACACTAAGATGAAATCGTATTTGCAACTAGAATCCCATTAAGTTCAACCACAACTACTAAATGAAATCACATTTAAACAGAAAATAGACTAATAATAAGAAATACCCAATAGGAAATTTAACTCATATTCACAAAATCACACCCCAAGAATTGGGGTTTTAGTTAGACATGAAAAAGAGATATAAATCAATACCAATAAGTGTTTCCATCAAGTGGGCACGATAGAAAATGTATGTAAACACGTTTAGGATAAAGATTCTTGGATACCCACTTCCAATTTTTTGGAGTTGAAAACCTTCAAAACCTTCAAGCTCAAGAACAATGTCTCCCAAAAGCTCTAAGAACTAAAAACTGAAAATATTCTAAGTCTCAGTAATAATTCAATATAACTTGATACTAAGCTATAGAATTAAATGAGTATTTATAGTTTTCAAAAATTTGTGCTGCGAAGGATCACTCAGCGTAGTTAGTCGGGATCGTCGATGCATTCGGCGTTCCTCCCTTTGGTCTGCTTCATCGTCTTTCAGTTTTTGCTTCAGCATCTTTGCGTTCTGTATCACTGAGCGATATAGTACTGCTTTACAAAACTGTTCGGCGACACACGGACTGCTCCCTTTCATCGCCAACTTGATATTTTCCTTCAGGGCTCAGCACACTGCAACTTTGGGTGAGGTTAAGGCCATTCGGTGACTCGCCTAATGCATTAGGCAATCCTCAGGCCTTTTTTTCTTCATCTTTTCAGCCATTTTGTTTATTTTTGCCAAGTAGTGTCCATGCTTTGCCTCAAACTCTAAATACTTGAAACTTAAGGATTTACATCAGTTATTGAGACAAAATATGCATTTGAGGACATTAATTCTATTAAAATAAAGCCCTAAGTGAGTCCAAATTATGGACTCATCAACACCCCCAACTTAAACTTTTGCTTGTCCTCAAGTAAAACTCAAGTTCGGTAGTTCAAAAAGGATGTCTCGAACAGTGCTACACAAGACTCAATCATGAATGCACACATAAGACTCAATTTACTCATGCGAAGATCAAATGTGCACTCAAAGTTTCAAGTTGTGATACACCATTATCAAAGAATCTCAAGCTCACTATACTTGCTTCAAATGCAAGTTTAAGCTCAACAAAGGTATTCACATGCCCTCCCTCACACAAAGGAATGATTCCATATTCACACAATGGTTCACAATTTCAAGTTTCAGAATCAAATGCAACGCTCACACTCACAAAGATAAACATAATTAATTCTTTCACCCATAGGTTTGCCCGTATTTTCCAATCAACATTTGCTTCAGCTCACTCCAAAAATGTCTTTTCAAGGCTTGTAATGGGGTTGAGCGGAAAGGTATGGTCATCTAGGCTCAATGACTTTCATCCTCATGAAATGTGATGCTCACAACACTTTCTTTCCTCTTCTTTCATCATTTTATTTAGTGCTCATAAGTCGTCCCGTTATTTACTTTCCATGGATTGTTTGGAAACCCCATTTCTTTTGTACTTTATTCCATAATTTTTTTCATTCTTTTTCTTTTTATTTCTTTTCTTTCCCTTTTTTTTTTTGATATGGAGGGGTTCTATTTTTCTCAAAACCATGGGTTAAAGGAGACTTTTCTTGCACTTCTTAACTTACCTTCTCTTTTCACCACACCCCCAACTTAGGCTTTTGACCTAAGTTGGCTATTCAATTAACCACAAATCAAGAGGATTATGGGTAGTGGATTTAAGAAAGGTTATGTTTTCATCAAGTTTCTTCCAAAAAAGGATAAGGCTCAAGGGGCGTTCAAAAGCGGTTCACACACTCACAAGGTAGGTCACAAAAGAGGTATATGTCAAATTGTTTCACACTCTTCAAAATTGTCTAAGATCATATCAAGAGATAGCCTTACTTAGTCGACTACACCAACAGGGAAAATTCTAGGTGTTATTATGTATGGTTCACAGTAAGCTCATCACACAAGGCATCGACACCAAAGTCAAACAAGACTCCACAGTTTCGCTAGTGTGTAACGATCATCAAAGGAGACTGGATTCGATAATTGGGCTAGTCACAATGAGATGCAAAGAGTTCACACATTTTCTATGCAACTTCATTTGGCCTCATCGTAGCCGCACATTCATGTTTGTTCGATTAGGAGCACTATTCTAGTCATCAGTATTGATCAAAATCGATACTCAAATTTGCAAGAGAATAGCCACATTCAACATATACAAGAGGTGGCAAAAATTTTCGAAAGGGTCAAAAATCATTTTCAATTAAAAACAAGGAGCCACAAGCTCAAATCTTTCACAAAAAGCAGTGTAACACAAATTTAGCACAAAGCCCAAATAGATAAATAGAACAAAAGTCATAATCAATACACAAAGGTGGGCCTCACCCCACCACAAATAAAAAAACCTTTGTCCTCAAATGCAAATAAAAATTATCCAACAGTGAAATAAAGTAAAACAAAGAGGGAGGTAAAAGGGGGTCTTGTCTACACAGTCGCTCCATCTATCTGGGCATCAGTGCCTGATTCCTCACCCTGAGCCTAGGCATCAATGCTCGAGGTCACTTCAGGAGGAACAGTAGTACCAAATTCACCAAGTTCTATTGAGTGTGAGTCCACCAGAAAGACATGCACCTTCCTGCAGAATCCCCGGGCCCATGAAGGAATATAGTGTCTAAGGTAATGGTCTTCCTGGCAGAAGTGCGCCTCTTGCCCTTGCCTTTCCCAGTAGTTATGGGTAGTTTCGTAACTTTGCCTTTCGACGTAGCTGCATCCTCATTTATCGCAATCCCTTTGGACTTCTCTTGGGCTAGTGTTATTCTTTCAGCAGCTTTTGATTTAGTCATATCTGCAAAATCTCGAAGAGAAGTTAGAAAAACTTAAACAAAAGAACAGCCGAACAACTTTAGAAAGATTCACTAAAATAGAGGGCGAATCGCAGAATTTCTTGGGCGAGCTAGATCGAGCTCACCAAAGGAATTAGCTCTAAAAAACTGCAGCAAGTGGGCGATGGAGGGAACCACTAGCGTGCCGCCGATAGCTTTTAGTGAACAAGGACAGGCCCGTCGAAAGTTCCAGTTCACAGAGGCTCAGGGGTGCAGACAAACAGTGAATGAGAAGCCTTTTAGTGAGTCGTTGAGTGCTTTTGGCAACATCAAGCTTCTCGTCGAAAATTAATGAATCAATCATCAAATAAAGCATGAAATCAAAGGAGAGATGGGGACATTAAGTGAACCGTCGAGTGGTTCAGCGAGCTCGACCTAGCTCACCAAACAGCCCAACGTGCCTATTTTCATCCCAAATTCTCGAATTTAACCCCGCAACCCCCGAAAACAAAATCAAATCATGCATTAGTTAAATTAAGGTGGGACCCATAACACCCAAACACAACCATTTGAATTTCAGTCCTGTTTAACACATACAATTACGAGAATTCAATAGTCACAACTACTCGAGCAAGATTATCAAATTAAATCATGCATGTAAACATTCTAATCCTACCAGGCAGGATCAGAACACTTCAACAAGATCAGACTATTGCAAATGAGTTTGAAACTTTTAAACCTTTGGTCTAAAATAGTCTAGTTTTCGCCCATTCGACGACGTTAGTCGAGCTCGCCTATCCTCTCGGCGATTTGCTGAGAGTTCATTTACCTCGCTAAATTTTACAGAACCTCCAGTTAGTGTGGGGGTCCCAACGACCCTCTCTATCGAGATCGACAACATGGTCAGTGATTCGCCAATAATTTCCTAGGCTCATTGAGTTTTACAGACTCCAATTTAAAGATGTCTTGAGTCAAATGGCGGATTAGGTCGGGTTCACTAACCTCTTCAGTGACTCACCGACTGTACCTGTTGCTCGCCACCCATAACATTTTCGAACACTTTCTACACTTCAACTTGTACAAACAACACACCATTATTTTACCAAAACACAAATAAAAATAATAAGGGGTTTGGGGTTGCCTCCCAAACAGCGCCTTAGTAAATGTCATAGCACGATGCAAGCCCACATTCAAACCTCATTCTTGGGGTTGACCATAGTGTCACTAGGCAACCTGTCTCGAATTTAGGTGAGACGACATCTGACCTATTAGGGACTCCAACTGCTTGATTGATACTGAATGGGAGGTAACGGTCTGACTAAGGGTTGACACATCTTCTTTCTTCTCTTTCAAGATCTTGTCTGACCCCTCAACTTTGTTGAGGATACGAGAAAGCATATCCT
Source organism: Solanum pinnatisectum (assembly GCA_035578085.1). NCBI lineage: Eukaryota > Viridiplantae > Streptophyta > Magnoliopsida > Solanales > Solanaceae > Solanum > Solanum pinnatisectum. The sequence goes on along the minus strand of CM069076.1, from coordinate 39,333,583 downwards.
CAGACCTACCACCCTCTGAATCCTTTGGTTTTGGCACTCATGGGGAGGCACATTCCTATCCTTCTACCCGTCCTTCCAATTAGGATTACGGTCTCTACATTCATGATCTTTCCAACCTTCATCTCTAGCCCAACCTTGGTTACCACCCTGCCTTGGGTAGTTTGAACGATAACCACCGCCTTAGTTGGCTAGGAAGTTCACCATTTCATTGTACAAAGCATCAAATCTTGCCTCCTCAGGATTTTCACACCCGATACTTGATGAGTCCACAAATTGGACTAATTTAGGGCTTTATTTTGATGAAAATAGTGTCCTCAAATGCTTATTTTATCTCAATATCTGATGAAAACTCTTAACTTTTAGGTATTTGAAGTTTTTAGTGGAAGCATGGACACTTAGGCGCAAAAAGAAACAAAAAAGCTGAAAAGAACGAAGAAGCTGAAGCCTGCACATCGCCAAGCATGCATGGTGATTTGCCGAAGGGATGCACTCAACCCTTTGTTCCAGTACGCGAAGCCCTGAAGGAGAAGGATAAAAAAGGCGATGAAAGAGCAATCGGCATTTCACCGAATAGTTCCGTGAAATGTACTACACCGCCCAATGGTCCAGAAAGTGGAGATGCTGAAGGCAAGCACAAAATGGCAATGAGACAGAACAAGGGCCAGTCGGCGAGTCATTCGGCGACTTTGACTAACCTCGCCAAGCGATCAGCCAACACTAATTTCTAAAGTGTATAAATATTAAACTATTTATTAATTTTTAAGAGTCGAACTATTATTATAATTTTTACAATACAATAGTACATTTTTGGGATATTTTCTCTCAAGTTTGGAGAGGGTTTTTTGGGAGACTTGAAGAAAGAAGGATTTCATCTTCCCCAAGTTGGAAGTGGTCTTCTCCATTCTTCTTCCTTTGCTTAAATCAAGGTTTAATTCCTTATACCCATTTGATTTTAGTATCATTTTAGGTGTATTTTGTTATTACTTGATGTGTGGCTAAAAACCCCCCTTCTTGGGGTGTGATTTAGCAAATATATGTTGATTTTGTTGTTGGGTCTTGCATGCTGATAGGTTAGATGTATTTTAATGGTGATTTCACATAGTGGTTGATGTTTAATTTAAATGAGTTTGTAGTTGCAAAAACAAAACCACTTATCTATTTTTGATTTGCCCGAGAGGGAGGTCGCGAAACCAAGATCGCTAGACTGATGGCCTAAGAAGTGGGTCGACATGAGGTTCAGCCTCAGAGGGTGAACCCTAGTCCCATATCCTAACACTCAGCTCGAGAAAGTGAGTGGGGTAAGGCGTAGGTTGGCCTTCATGCGACAAATGGGTGTTCGAGAGGAACATATTTGAAACGGGGTAAGTTGCCCGAGAGGAAACTTATTTCAATCTAAAGCTTAGCCTAGTCACTATTATCTTGCAAATTTCCTATCGAAAGCACGTACCCAATGATTTATCTCAACTAGTATTGCGGTCACACCCCAAGAACTCTTCCCCATACTTGATTTTCTTGTTATTTTTTTTGTTTTTATTACTTGTGACAAAACCCCCAATTGATATTTGACACTTTTGTGTCACCCCCTTTTATTTACTATGTTTTTACTCGTTACTGTCTTTATCTACGACTAAGTATAACTAAATTTTATTTTTCTTTTAATTCTCAAAACCACTCCCTTGGGACATGACCCTAACCTTTAGTTGGGTTACTATATTATCGACGATCGCAAGCACTCGTACCGTAGGTTAGTGTAGTTGGTTATGATAAGCATCAAAATGGCACTGCTTCCAGGAGTGGTGTTATTTGGGAATTGTTAGTTACGTAGAATTCTTAGTTTTTCTCAGTTTTAGCTTTACTAATCTTAGTTGTAGTTTTGTTTTGCTTGTGTGAAAACTAACACAGAGAAACAAGAATGGATTAACACTATGGATATCATACAGATCATCCTCTTCTGAAGCTATTGAACCTCAGGGATAACCTACTGACATTCAAGCAGGCAGAGGAGGAGACAATTCCAGAAATGTGGCGGAGATTCAAAGCAATTTTGCAGACATGCCCATCCCATGGAATGACTGATAAGACACTGCTAGATTGCTTCTATCGGGGTCTCAAACCTGAAAATAGAAGCATAGTTGAGTACCTTTTTGAAGGCGAAATGCTAAACCAACCCTATGAAGTCATTGCAACACTACTTGATAAAATGGTTCAAACCAATAAAGAAGCCCAAAAGAAATATGAATGGGATAAATTGGTGGTGCAAGTAGATGTTCTATCCAAACGGGTGAAGGGATTGGAAGAGCAAGCCAGGGAGAAGGAATAGAACTTCTCCTTTCGAGAGTGCAAACAGGGAAAGAGGCATGAGGGTATGCAAAGTAACAATACCTCCTCACTCATCCAACAAAAACTTGATGAGGATGATAAGAAACTAAACGACATGAAGGACAACATTGATATGCTAAACGAAATAACTACTTCGAATTCCATGACCATTCAGCTGCAGGATGCTCAAATCACCCATTTGATGACGGGTCACTATCCTCCGTTCACCGAAGATTCACCTAATTACACCATGGGTGATTCCGAGGATGAAAAGTAGTCTTTGACTTGTGTCGTGCCACGATGTTAACTCAGATGATGTTTGGGAGACAACCCAAAACCCCATATTATCTTATATTTGTATACTAGTAAAATAATAGTGTCTTAGTTGTATAGATTGAAGTGTTGAAGGTGTCAAAGAGGTGCAGAATGGCGAGCAACTGACCCAGTTGGTGAGTTGCCGAAGACGCCGATGATCAATGATATTTTGCCGTTTGACTCAAGGCACCCTCTGAGCCTAGAGTCGGTAAAACTCAACGAGCTTAGGATGGTTTCAGCGATTCGGCCACCTGATTGGCGACCCCAATGGTCGCCGTCGTTTGAACATCTACAGCTGCTGAGAAGTTCTGTAAAACTCAATAAAGTAAAAATTTGTTTGGCGAAGCTCCGAATCTCCTAAAAGTCAAAGCGCTATCACCAAATGGAAACGAACGGGATAAACCGCAGGCCCATACACAAAAAGGTAGATGATTAACCACTCGAGAGTGTGGGTTGAAGAAAGACGCATTGGAATGCTAAGAAAAGTTGTACAGAGCTTGATGAATCACTCGAAAATGTACCAAAAGCCCCCAGCATACCTTTTGCTTTACGCGACATATGTTGAATGACTCCAACTCGAAACAACTACCTAACCAGGATTATTCTCTAGCCCTATCTCTGTCTTTCTTTAATTTGACCTCTGGATTATTGTTATATATTTGAGGACAAATACTTTTTTTTGTGGTAGGGTGAGGCCCACACCTTTTGTGTTGATGTTCGTGTTGTTTTGTATACTTGTGGGTTGTTATGTCCTAAATTGTGTTAATACTACTTTCTTTGGATGTTTGAGCTTATGGCTCCGCTTAGTTTTAATTGCAAAATGATTTTGACCCTTCCAAAAAATTTTGAATTTTTTGCACATTTTTGCCACCCCTCGAGAGTTGATGTGGTTGTTCTTTTGCAAAAATTTGAGTCTCGATTTTGATCAATACCGATGACTTAAATAGTTCTCTCAATTGAACGAACATGAATGTATGGCTACGATGAGGCCAAATAAAGTTGCATAGACAATATGTAAACTCTTTGCATCTCGTTGTAATTAGCCATTTATCAAATTGATTCTTTTGTAATGACCGTTGCACACTAGCGAAAGTGTGTGGTCTTGTTTGACTTAAGTGTCGATGCCTTGTGTGATTAGCTTGCTGTGAACCATGCATAAATAAACCTAGAATTTGCCCCGTTAGTTTGATTGATTTAGAAAGGTGTACTTTTGAAATGATCTTAGGCAACTTTAAAGAGTGTGAGCCAAATTTGGCATATACCACTTTTGTGGCCTACTCGTGAGCATGTGAAACTCTTTTGAACATGCTTTGAACCTTACCTCTCTTTGAAAGAACCTTGATGAATCCTAAACCTTACTTGACCCATTACCTATAATCCTCTTGATTTGTGGTTTAGCGAATAGCCAACTTAGGCCAAAAGCTTAAGTTGGGGGTGTGGTAAAAAGGAAAAGGAGAAGTCAAGAAGTGCAAGAAAAGTCCCCTTTAACCCATGGTGTTGCAGAACAATGGAAACCCTTCAAAAAAATAAAAAAAAACTGTGTGAGGAATAAAGTACAAAGGAAATTGGGTTTCCAAGCAATCCATGGAGGTGAATAAAAAGATGACTTAGAAGCACTAGAAAAAGAATTGATAAAGGAAAAGAAGGGAATGCCTTGAGAATACCACATCTCACAAGGAAAAAGTCACTGAGCCTAAATGACCATACCTTTGCACTCATCCCCATTACAAGCCTTAGAAAGAGATTTTTTATCTTGAGTAAGCCGAATCGAAAATCGATTGGAAAATAAGGGCAAACCTATGGGTCAAAACATGCATTGTGTTACTCTTTTAGTGTGAGCGTTGCATCTGATTCCTGATCTTGAATTGACTAACTTCTGTGTGTAAATATGGAATCATTCTTTATGTGAGGGCATTTGGATACTTTTTGTTGAGCTTGAACTTGCACAAGTGGCAAGTATTGTGAGCATGAGAATCTTTGGTAGTGGTGTGTCACAACTTGAATCTATGAGTACACAGTTGATCTTTGCATAAGTAATTTGAGTCTTGTTGTGTATGTTCATGATTTAGTCTTGTGTAGCACTATTTGAGACACCTTGTTGAACGGCTAAACTTGAGTTTTCTTGAGGACAAGCAAAAGTTTAAGTTGGGGGTGTTGATGAGTCCACAAATTGGACTCATTTAGGGCTTTATTTTGATGGAAATAGTGTCCTCAAATGCTTATTTTGTCTCAATATCTAATGAAAACTCTTAAGTTTCAGGTATTTGAAGTTTTAGTGGAAGCATGGACACTTAGGATCAAAAAGGAACAAAAAGGCTGAAAAGAACGAAGAAGTTGAAGCCTGCGCGCCAAAGGGATGCACTCTGCCCTTTATTCCAGTACGCGAAGCCCTGAAGGAGAAGGATAAAAAAGGCGATGAAAGAGCAGTCGGCACTTCGCCGAATAGTTCCACGAAGCTGAACTATACCGCCCAATGGTCCAGAACGTGAAGATGCTGAAGGCAAGCACGAAACGGCGATGAGACAGAAGAAAGGCGAGTCGCCGAGTCATTCCGCGACTTCGACTAACCTCGCCAAGCGATCCGCCAGCACTAATTTCTAAAGTCTATAAATATTAAATTCTTTATTAATTTTTAAGATTCAAACCATTGTTATAATTTTCAAAATAGAATAGTACATTTTTGGGATATTTTCTCTCAAGTTTGGAGAGGGTTTTTTGGGAGACTTGAAGAAAGAAGGATTTCATCTTCCCCAAGTTGGAAGTGGGTCTTCTCCATTCTTCTTCCTTTGCTTAAATCAAGATTTAATTCCTTATACCCATTTGATTTTAGTATCATTTTAGGTGTATTTTGTTATTTCTTAATGTGTGGCTAAAAACACCTATTCTTAGGGTATGATTTAGTAAATATGTATTGATATTGTTGTTAGGTCTTGCATGCTGATAGGTTAGATGTATTTTTATGGTGATTTCACCTAGTGGTTGTTGTTTAATTTAAATGCGTTTGTAGGTTCAAATACAAAACCACCCATGTGCTTTCGGCTTGCCCAAGAGGGAGGTCGTGAAACCAAGATCGCTAGACTGATGGCATAAGGAGTTGGTAGACATGAGGTTCAGCCCGAGAGGGTGAACCCTAGTCCCATATCTTAACACTAAGCTTGAAAGAGTGAGTGGGGTAAGGCGTAGGCTTGCCTTCATGCGGCAAATGGGTGTCCGAGAGGAATGCATTTGAAACAGGGTAATTTGCTCGAGAAGGAACTTATTTCCATCTAAAGCTTAGCCTAGTCACTATTATATTGCAAATTTCCTATCAAAAGCATGTACCCAATGATTTATCTCAACTTGTATTGCGGTCACACCCAAGAACTCTTCCCCATTCTTGATTTTCATGTTATTTTTATTGTTTTTACTACTTTATGACAAAACCCCCAATTGATATTTGACACTTTTGTGTCACCCCTTTTTATTTACTATGTTTTTACTCGTTAATGTCTTTAGCTACGACTAAGTAGAACTAAATTTTATTTTTCTATTAATTCTCAAAACCACTCCCTTGGGACACGACCCCAACCTTTAGTTGGTTTACTATATTATCGACGATCGTAGACACTCGTACCGTAGGTTAGTGTCATTGGTCACGATAAGCATCAATACCCACAGCATTGACACCCCGAGCACCAGCTCCCATGATATTTTTGGACAAAATGTCAAGTTGTGTCATGATCTTAGCCATGTTTTGGTCCCTCTCTTGATCTTTTTCCATCTGATCATTGGTCAATTTGAATGTAAGAGGGGAGACTTGGTCTTCACGGGTGTACCAAGCCCGATTTATCGTGGTCATGCCATCCAATAGCTGAGCTGCTATCACTTAAGGCTGCTGCATCAAACCTCCTAGGGAAAATTGGTCAGCAACACCCTTGTTAATCGAGTCTACGCTCCTGTAGAAATACTGCAGCAATACATTGTCAAGCAAGCCATGAGTTGGGCATTGGAGCACCAACTTCTTGAATCGCAGCCAAGTCTCATTAATTGGATTGCCCTCCAAATGCTTAAAGCTTTGGATACTGTCCCGAAGAGTCATCATCTTTAAAGGAGGGAAAAATCGCACATTAAATGCGGTGACCAGTTCTCCTACGAAGTGATTGAGTTGCGTGGCAATTCAGCTAGCCACTTGTATGCTTCTCCCATCAAAGAGAATGGGAATAACCATAAACGACCCGACTCTTAGGATATATTCTTGAAGGAGAATGGTCTGCACGCATTCACGAAATTTCGAATGTGCTCATGAGGGTCTTCATGAGCCAATCCACTGAAAAGCCCCTTTAGTTGCAAGTGTTGCAACATAGTGCTCGTGATGTGGAATACAACATTCTCTTCGACCGGAGGCAAGCGAATGATACCAATATCGCCCAAGAGGTCATTAGCATGAGGCTCATTTACATCGTTAAGGTTTTCGATGTCGTCTTGATGGCCTACTTGGCTACCATTGTTGTCGTTCACGCTCATACTTCCTGAAATATTCACACAAACAAACAAAACTAAACTAAAAATTAAGTAAACTACGACTAACAAAAGTGAAATTCGACTCAACTCAAAATTTTCAACTAACACCACTCCCTGGCAGTGGTGCTATTTTGATGTTTGCGTAATCAAGACATAACTTTCGATTCAAGTGTCTACGATTATACAATAGTAATATAACCCAACCGAATGGGTTGGGGTTGGGTCCCAAGGGAGCGGTTTCTGAGAATTAAGAGTTAAACTCGAATATGCTAGAGCTAACCATAGATAAAAACATTATCGAGTAAAAACATAATACATTAAGGGGTTGACACGAATGTCAATTAGCAAGGAGGGCTTGTAGTCGATTAACAACTAAAATAGCGAAAATACAAATATGTGAATATAGGGAGATGGGACTCTTGGGATGTGATAGGAATACGGGATAAAATACACAATCAGGTAAATGTTATTGATAGTCAATTGCTAAACATTTGTAACTGGGCAAGACTTTAGAGGGGGTAAATTCTCTCTCGAGCAACTTACCTCGAATCAACTCAATTTCTCTCAAACACCGAGCTGCTGCAATTAAGCACAGCCTCCTTCTTAGCCCATTCACTCTCTCGAGCTGAATGTGTGGGAAAAGGCCTAGAATTCACTCTTCCGAGCTGAACCCATGATGACCCAATAACCATCGGCTATCGATTTATTAGTCTTAGTTTTAAAATCTCTCTCTTGAGCAAGCCAAAAACACTAAGATGAAATTGTATTTGCAACTACAATCCCATTAAGTTCAAACACAACTACTAAACGAGATCACATTTAAACAACAAATAGACTAACAATAAGCAATACCCAATAGAAAATTTAACCCATATTCACAAAATCACACCCCAAGAATTGGGGTTTTAGCTAGACATGAAAAAGAGATATAAATCAATACCAACAAATGTTTCCATCAAGTGGGTACAATAGAAAATGTCTTTAAACATGTATAGGATGAAGATTCTTGGATACCCATTTCCAATTTTTTGGAGTTGAAAACCTTCAAAACCTTCAAGCTTAAGAATAATGTCTGCCAAAAACTCTAAGAACTAAAAACTGAAAATATTCTAAGTCTCAATAATAATTCTCTACAACTTGATACTAAGCTACATAATTAAATGAGTATTTATAGTTTTCAATAATTTGTGTTGTGAAGGATCATTCTACGCAGTTAGTCGGGATCACTGTTGCACTCGGCGATCCGCCCTTTGGTCTGCTTCATCGTCTTTTATGCCTTCAACATCTTCACATTTTGGATCATTGGGCGATATAGTATTGCATCGCAGAATTGTTCGACGACACGCCGACTGCTCCCTTTCATTGCCAACTTGATCTTTTCCTTCAGGGCTCATCACACTAGAACTTTGGGTGAGGTTAAGACCATTCAGCGACTCACCTAATGCACTAGGAGATCCTCAGGCCTTCTTTTCTTCGTCTTTTCAGCCATTTTGTTCCTTTTTACCAAGTAGTGTACATGTTTTGCCTCAGACTCCAAATACCTAAAACTTAAGGATTTACATCAGTTATTGAGATAAAATATGCATTTGAGGAGACTAATTCTATTAAAATAAAGCCCTTAATGAGTCCAAATTATGGACTCATCAGACAGCCTCACTGATTTCCTCCTTATATGCCCAGGTTCTCCACAATTTTAACACACTTAATAACTTAACCAAGTAAGTATCACTGCTATTGTAGTAGTCGTATCATGACCCTCTTTGATATACACTCAATCTAGGAAATTGCAGTAGATATTCTAACTTCAATTGTCGCAACATAATTTCATTATTTACTAAGCAACCCATACATGTTATGACAATAATACTAAATGCATTTTCCAAAGTAATGGTTTTCATTATATTGCCTTCCCTTACAAAACTTCTTGAATGTTGTTACCCTCGAAAAGTCTTTTGACTTTACCCCCTTCTATCTCTGTCACAAAATCAACTTCCTGAAAAAGATTTTGCTAAAGCAACTACCTATAAGCTTGAATTTGCAAATCTGACCTTCATTCCTATACAAAACAACAAATTTTTTCTCTTAGACTGAAGCAAAGTGGAGTAACATATTTGGATAAACACAAACTTTTGCCTTAAAGGCTGCAACAATTATATTATGTTGCTCTATATTCAGGAACTCATCTCTCCTTCTATCCCTCAAAGTTCAGGTGTCTCTAGAAAGCTATAAAATGTTTCCCAAGTCATGAGTAGAGCATTTCACTGGTCAACAATCAACATGAGACCACCACCACATTTTGGTGTCTTCCTTGAACTGGTATATCATAAACTCAATGCCAAATCACTCTACCTTATCCATCTTACGAAGCAACTCATGACAATCAACAAGAAAATCATAAGAATCTTTAGATTCAGTACCCATGAAGAATGAAGGTTTCAACCCCTAGAACCTAATAAAACCCTCATGTTTGTTACTACTCATTACATGCCCACATCAAATTGGGGAAACATGCTTATTTTAAAGGATGCATCCTCTCTACTAGTGTTGGTGTCACCACTTTTGTTGCTCTAGTTCTGACTATAGAGTGAAGGAGGAAAGATATCAATTTGTATCACCTAGATACCAATTGGATTCAAGTAATAGCACGAAGAAAGAAAGAATTGAGTTTGCTAAATTCCTATAACCTCTCGAAGAAAAGTACATACGTCTCCGTACCATTCTACAAGACTATACTAGACTCATTTTGGTATAATGAGATCAACGAACCTAGGTCTCTAATACCAACTTTGTCACGACCCAGACTGCCGTGATTGGCAACCACACTAACCCGCCGGTGGGATAACTATTACTACAACCCAACTAAGGACCTTAACAAAAACTAGCACATTTAAAGATACAAAGGCAAGTTAAAATGATAAAAAGAAAGTACGGAGTTCCCATAAACTCCAAAGGTCTAACAAAATAACTAATGTGGAAATTCAACCCTTAGAACTGAAAGTCATTGTACCAAAACTCTGATTAACTAACAAGTCTTAGAAAAAGGGGGTGCAACACTTAAAATTAAACAAAACACCCTAAACAAATAATCTAAGTCTGAAAAGAGTGGACCTAAAGAAGAAAGATCATGGCAGCCTGGAAGAACCGGTTCGCCCTTGAATCCGGTCACGCTTAATAGTATCCTAACTGACGTCTGTCAGTAGACGCCTGAAGATGCCCTGTACTCAACAAAGAAAGAACAAGTCCAGTATCAGTACACAACCATAGTGAAATGGTAGTATCCCGTGGCTACTCCCATAAGCACAATATATACAACGAACAATTACAGCACAGTAAGAACAGATATACATAATACATAGATCAGTCAGTATTTTAGGAACAACATATAATTTCCCAATATGACAGGTAAACAAAAACATAATAATCACAAGTGGTCCTCTCATAGAACCCACACCCAAACTGTTAGTATGTCGGAAAGTGACACATGATCCAATATAGGTGTCAAAACGTGATACATGATCCAATATATGTGTCAAAACGTGACACCCGATCCAATATATGTGTCAAAACGTGACACTTGATCCAATATATGTGTCAGAACGTGACACCCGATCTAATATATGTGTTGGAACGTGACACTTGATACAGTCAGCACAACCACAGTCACAATCACATCCATAATGCACAATACTCATTATCATACAATTAAGTAACATGTTCATGGAATGTATTGTGACGCATATCATCATTTCATTAAATTGATTCGCATTCTCTATTCACACACATACACGCATACAATGAAACAATTATCTGACATATATCACACCATAGGAAATCAAACCATCACCTACCTCTAAACCAAGCTTGAATCCTCCTAAGACACTTGAGCCTTCACTTACCAGATTCTTTCTGCTTGTTCTTGGTCTATAAACAAGTAATTTAACGTAGGGATCAATAAACAAGGGCTTATTACCCAGATTATAATGATGTTAATAACCCAAGACCAAACCCAGATCCTAATGTTCAACTAGGTTTTTCCCATCATCAACTTCAGGCCAAAACCCTCCCCCAATGATAATCACCCAAAAATCTAAGTTCTACGGATTAAAAAATGGATTAAGGGAGTAAAATCCTTACCTTTAGCACCAAAAGTTGTGGAAAATTGTCAAGAAATTACCTTGGGTCATTCCTTAGCTCTTAAGAATGAAGGAATGCAGAAAACTAACATTTTGGGGGGTTTTCCCTTATTTAAGTCGCGATTGTCCCGCTACAGCGGTACCCGACCCGCTACAGTGACCCCGCTCTGACGGCTTGCACGGAGACAGAAAGTTGGAATTTCAGTTCCAAGCTCCCATTTCGCAACACACCTTTAACCCTTGATGTTCAGAAACTACCCTTTCATGCCAAGATAAGTTTCAAGAGTTCTACTCACCTAAATTTGATTTCGTAAAGCCATACAAGCTCCTTAACGTCTTAGCTATCCACTCATGTGATCAAATTCATAGTTAAATCCTCTATGCCTTACCAGATTTCCCTAGATCTCACCTGAATCAAATTTCATCCAAATTTGGACTAGGCTATAATTTTCCAAGTCACTACTCAAAACTTTTTCAGGCCCAAATTCTTTCCCCATTGGTTTTTTCATAACGACGAGAACAAGTCATTTCTGCTTCAGAGTTATGAACTACAAACAAGGGTTATGTTGCTACTTAAGAGGTCTATATTGTTGCCTAAGAGGGTCATGTTATTGCCAAAGAGGGTTATGCCTTGCCTATGGGGCTATATAGATGCCAAAGAGGGCTATTTGTTGCCTACGGGGCTATATTGATGTCATGTGCTACATATGTGGATATATTTATGCCTAAGAGGGATATAAACTACCTATAGGGATATATTGTTGCCTAAGAGGGCTATGCGCTGCCTACAAGGCTATATTGTTGCCTAAGAGAGATATGTGGCTTCCTACGCGGACAAGGGGCTACCGATAAAGGTATATATATTGATTTGGAACCTTTTGGGATTATGGGGCCCTAGGTAGGTTGGTTTTTTTGTTGTTTGTACTTGTCGAGCTTAATGAGGCTTGGTTGGGTTGTTGTTTGAGTATTTTTGTATGCTTAGATTTAGCAGCAGGTCAGTTTGCTTCTTTTATTCTTTATTTCCTTACCTCATTACCTTTAGTATATTATGATACTTGCTAATTTAGTCTGTTGTCTTTCATACTTGGTACATTATTTCATATTGATGCCTCTTGCGTGGGGGAACTGCATTCATTCCTGTAGGTCCAGATAGATGACTCGATAAATCTCCTCAACAGTAGATTTGAGTTCCAGTAGGTTGACTATCCTCTTTCATCCGGAGCTGCTAGAGTTAAGAGGTTTGTTGGCTTTTATTGTATATAGTTCTTGGGTAGGTCGGGGCTCTGTCCTGACCAAGCTTCAGTACTCTTACGGATCGTTTGGTAGAGTGTATTAACAAAAATAAAGCTTGCATTAGCTTTGTATTTTAGTAATACCTTGTTTGGTACATTTTTTATGCCATAGTATTAGTGATACACTATATTGTGTATTGATGAGTGTATTACTGATACCATGAATTTCTAGGTATTAGCAATACAAATGATTTAATACATGTATTAGCATGGTTCAAGACTCAATTACCCCTCAAAAGCACTTTTATATCTTTCCCACCATAATTGTGGAGGATGCTTTTGTAAATAAACATTTTTATACAATACTTACTTGTTTTAATACACCAAAAAAATAATGCATAAAAAATATTCTATATATAACTAATGCAAGCATAACTAATACAAGTATTACTAATGCAAGTATTACTAATACACTCTATTATATATTATTTTTATACAGTCTACCAAATAACCCCTTAGAGGTTTGCAGACCAGTGTGTTGGGTTGTATAGAAACGTTATTAGCCATGTTTGTCTTGTTTGTTTGTTGAATAAAGTTTGATAGTCATTTGGTGTTTGTCTTAATATAAAATGGTTACATTTTTTAGATATCATGGTGGCGTCAACGGTCCAAATAGGACTTATTTGCTAGTTGGCTACTTCTTTATATGAACTGTTAGGAGTAGTTATTTCCTTTATATAGCTATTGGTTGGGGCCTTACCAGTCGAGGGCTTATTTTTAAGCCGAAATACACTCATTTCTTTTCTTAACTATGTGTGGCTACTCTGCGCTATTAGCAAATTGTTCAACAGGGTCGGCTCAGGGCCTACGTTTTGGCATTAGGTGACAGTTGCACCCCTTGAGTTTGGAGCGTGACAAAATTGGTATCAGAGCAATATTGTATCCTAGGGAATCTACAAGCCTTGTATAGTGCAATCTTCCTTATAAATGTGTTGTGCACCACATTGATAAGATGGAATCTACATAGCATGTTAGATGGAATCTACATGGCATGTTAGATTGGTCATCTTTCTTTTGCTCACCTCATGCTATAGAGCTGGGTATTAAGGAATCATTTTTCGAGCTTCTATTTGATTTTTGTATATAGAGAGATGGCTGACACCAGATAGACCTCAGTTAGCTAGAGGTTAGATACAATTATAGGTGAGGGTACCAACAAGGCACCATTGGAGACAACTCATTGTAAGACCCACTATGAGATATCTTCTCACCCCTATAGTTTCTCGACCAACTCAAGAGCCTTTGAGGTATACAGGACCCACGACACAACCAAAAATACCACCTCCAACTCCTCCTATTCGATATGATCATGACTTCAAGAGTGTAGTATGTATGTTATCATAGTTAGTAGTTGCACAGTACCAGCGAGTTGCGCCAGGAGTTGTCGAACCTTCTGAAAGGCTTAGAAGTTTGAGAGTTCATGAGTTTCTAGCCTTGAGTTCTTCATAGTTTACAGGGACAGATCTTAGGGGGGACCCTCAGCATTTTGTCGATCAGCTTTATAGGATCTTCAGGGTTATGAATGCCTCAGCGACTAATTCAGTTGAGTAAGTAACCTTTCGATTGCGTGATGTTATAGTATTTACGAGGGTTGGGAGAGATCCAGGGGAAGATGTACATCCATCCTCTTGGGACAGCTTTACCGAATCTTACATAGATCACTATCCATCTTGAGAGATTCAGCATGCCCGAGTAGATCAGTTCCTAGACCTTCAATAGGCATCATGAGTCGAAGAGTATGGGTTGATATTTTATTCATTAGGTAGGTATGCCCCAACATTTGTTGATACGATGTATGACAGGGTTCGACGATTTGTAAGAGGGTTTGATTTAAACTATATCGATGCTAGGACTACCACAATACTAAATGATAATATGGATATCTCTTAAATTCATGCCTTTGCACAAAGCATAGAAGAACGCTAACATCAACAGTATATGAGGGAGAGATTTGAGAGAGAGTAGCAAAAGTAGGCTAGGACCGCTATTTTACATGAGGACTTTCAGGGTGGTCCTAGAACTCGATATCATAGTAAGCCACCCAGACCTCCACTACAACAGTTTTAAGGTAATGGACTTATCGTTACGGACAGTCAACTTGAGGTGAGGGTTCACGAGCATCAGAAACTCAATAGCAAAGGAGTTCATGCCAAGCTAGGTCATCCCCATCGAATTTTGCTACATGCGGTAGGATGTATTTCGGGAGATAACAATAGGGTTCCATATATTGTTATTCCTATGGTCAGAAGGGGCATGTATGAAGGAACTGCCTGACTATAGGTCAGGGTGGTACGGGTCAACCAAATGGGTTAGTTGTAGGTTCTTCCTCATCAACACATTCTACAGGGCATAGACCTCAGACTTCAGCAATTAGAGGTGTAGCATCTAGTTCTGGTAGTGGCTAGAATCGTGCATATGCACTAGCTAACTAATAAGACTCAGAGTCATCATCTGATGTTGTGACAGGTACGTTGATTGTTTGTTCTCATTGCGTTTATGATTTGATAGGTCCAAGCTTTACCCTGTACTATGTTACTCTATTTGTTATGGGGAAGTTGTGAGAAGAATCATTACCTCGACCCCTTATTGTGTCTCCACTATTTGGTGAGTCTATTATTTCCAAGAGTGTCTATAGAGGTTGCACAATATAAATAATTTATCATAAGACCTTTGTATACCTGGTAGAGTTAGCGATGGTCGATTTCAACGTCATTATGGGTATCGATTGGCTTGCATCTCATTATGCTAATGTTGAGTACTCGACAAAGAATGTTAGATTTCACTTTCCATGAGAGGTAGTGCGAGAATTGAAAGGAAATATAGTAGCGCCAAAAGGTAGGTTTATTTCCTATCTTAAGGCAATGAGGATGATTACTAAGAGTTTTATTTATCATTTTTTTTGAGTTCGGGATATGGATGTAGAACCACCAATTCTCTAGTCTATTTAGGTGGTTAATGAGTTTTCGAATGTATTTCCAAATGAGCTTTCTCGTATTTTGCTAGAACAAGAAATTGATTTCGTTATCGGTATGATACTAGGTACACGACCCATATCTATCCCTCCTTATAGAATAGATCTTACTGAGCTAAAGAAGTTGAAAGATTAAATGAAAGATTTATTGGATAAAGGC
Organism: Solanum pinnatisectum; assembly: GCA_035578085.1. Lineage (NCBI taxonomy): Eukaryota > Viridiplantae > Streptophyta > Magnoliopsida > Solanales > Solanaceae > Solanum > Solanum pinnatisectum. Next base: position 39,317,893 of record CM069076.1, on the reverse strand, counting down.
TTTATTAGGCCTAGTGCTTCATCATGGGGTGAACCATTATTATTTGTGAGAAAGAAAGATGGTTTTCTAAGGATTTGTATCGATTATCGTTAGCTGAACAAGAAGACTATAAAGAATAAATATCTCCTTCTAAGGATCGATGACTTGTTTGATCAACTAGAATGTGCTAAGTATTTTTCAAACACTGATTTAAGATCAAGGTACCATCAAGTATGTGTTCGGGAGAAATATATTCGGAAGACATCTTTTAGAACTCAATATGCATATTTTGAGTTTTTGGTGATGTCCTTTGGATTGATCAATACCCCAATGGTGTTTATGGACTTGATGAATAACATATTTAGGTCGTATCTAGACCTGTTTGTGACTGTATTTATTGATGATATTTTGGTGTGCTCACGTTCAAAAACTGAGCATGCAGATCATTTGTGAGTCCCTAATGTTCTTCAAGATCAGGAACCTTATGCAAAGTTCTCTAAGTGTGAGTTCTGGTTGAGCTATGTGGATTTATTAGGCCATATTTTATCAGATATGGGCATTCGGTTGATACACAGAAGATTGAGACCGTGAAGACTTGGCCTAGACCCACAAATTTGACAGAGGTTCATACTTTCATAGGGTTCGCTGGGTACTACAGAAGGTTTATAGAGGGGGTTTCTTCACTTTCATCATCACTGACAAAGCTGACTCACGAAGAAGTTAAGTTGTGGTGGACTGAGGCTTGCGAGCATAGTTTTCAGGAGCTGATGGACAACTTTACATCACCACCAATCCTAGCCTTGTAAGAGGGTTAAGAGGGATATTCAGTGTACTATGACGCTTCGGGTGTTGGGTTAGGATGTGTTCTGATGCAACCTGGTAAGGTGATCATATATGCTTCAAGGCAGTTGAGGAAGCATGAGAAGAACTACCTAACCCATGATTTAGAGTTGGCTGCAGTTGTGCATGCAATGAAGATTTGGAAACACTACCTATATGGCGTTCATGTTGATATCTTAACACATCATATGAGACATCAATATATCTTTAGACAGAAGGAATTGAATCTGCGACAACGTTGATGGCTTGAGTTACTGAAAGACTACGACGTAGATATTTCATATCATCCAGGGAAGGAAAATATGGTAGTCGGTGCCTTTAGTTAATGGGTATTTTATCCCATTTCAATGTTGAGAGGTGTGAATTAGCTCGAGAACGTCATCACTTAGCCAGCTTGGGAGTCAGATTATTAGAGGCAAGTGTTAGTAAGGTCAGAGTTTAGAGCACAGTCGCATTATTCTTAATCCTTGAAATGAAGGCATGATAGCACGAGGATCCCTACATAGAGAAGATCAGAGGCAAGGCTCATGATAAGGAGTCCTTAGCCTTTGAAATAGCAGGAGATGGAGTCCTCATATGTAGAGGTCAATTGTGTGTTTCAAATGTTGTAGGCCTTCAACAACAAATTATATATGGTAGAGGCCCATCATTCCCATTATTCTATTCACCTAGGTTTGATGAAGATGTACTAAGATATTAAAGAGATCTATTGGTGACCCGAGATAAAGAAGGACGTTGTTGAGTTTGTGGCACATTGTCCTAATTGACAACAAGTGAAAGTTGAGCATCAAAAGTTTGTTGGGCTAGTCCAGCAGATATCATTCCTCTGTGGAAGTGGGAGGCAATTAATATGGATTTTATTACTAGATTACCTCGATTGCAGCACAAGTTTGACTCTATTTGGGTAATTGTTGATAGGCTAAAAAAATCATCCCACTTCTTGCTGGTCAAGATTACTTTCACAGTTGAAGACTATGCATGGCTTTATATCAGAGAGATTGTTAGGTTGCATGGTGTCCCAGTATCTATTATCTCTCTGATAGAGGCGCACAATTTACCGCTAACTTTTGAAAGTCTTTCTACAAAGGACTAGGAATGCAGGTTAATCTTCGTATAGCTTTCTACCCTCAGACAGATGGCCAGGCTGAGCGCATAATTCAAATGCTTGAGGATATGTTACAATGGATAGAGGCTATGAGGACTTGAACTCTAATTTTTAGACCTCCACTCACATTCCCACAAATATTTATGAAGAAAGTGGAGGACGGGAAGTTTCTTAAGTTCATCTCTATGTTGAAACAACTATCAGTGAACATTCCACTAGTTGAGGCCCTTGAAAAGATATCAAATTATGCCAAGTTCATGAAGACTTGGCTATGAAGAAGAGATACTTCTAATTTTGATATGATAGATAATCTGCAGTATTGTTATTGCTATGAAGTTGTTAGTTCGGAAGAAAGAAGACCCTAATGCATTCACTATTACATGCATCATCGGATCATTCAATTTTGCTAAGGCGTTCTGTCACTTGGGTGCTTGCATCAATATGATGACACTTAGTACTTATAGAAAGTTGGATTTGGGAGTCCACATGCCTAAGATTATATCACTATCAATGGTTGACCACTTAGTCAAAAAGATATGTGGATATTATGTGTGATGTATTGGTAAGAGTGAAAAATTTGGTCTTTTCAACTGATTTTGTAATTCTTAAAGATTGTGAGGTGGATTTCGATGTTCCCATAATTTAGGGAAGACCATTTTTGGCAACATGCATGACACTTGTTGATATGGAAAGCAGCAAGTTGAAGTTTCGACTGAATGATGAATAGAACCGTGGCAAAGTATTTTTTTCCACAATGTGTGTACCATATAGCCACAACTTCTTGCGTGGCAAAAACCCACGTTTTTAGTGAATCTTATTGTTTCGAATATCAATAACATATATTCTGGATAAAAAAGTGTAGAGATGGTATATCCATAAACCTTTTTTCATTTAGCACGGCACAAAAACCTCGTCTTTTCTATCGTATAATTGATATATTAGAATATTACCATTAGCACTATCCCACCCAACCAAGAGAAAACAATAAAAATTGAATTGGGGATGAGATATAGATGAAATATAGTTAATGGGAGGATACATATTCCCTTTTATCTTCTGTTTTCTTGTTTCATCTAAGTTTATAAGAAACAACATATATAGTTGCTACAATCATAAGCCTATGGTGTAGGTAGGACCCTTACCAAGATTTGGCTAGTGAACTTTAGCACTTTATATACACAACATAAAAAATGTTCTTTAGCGGCAATTAATTAATGGCAATAGCTCAATTGCCGCTAAATATGTATATTTAGTGGCAATTAGCACTCTTTGTATATGTCCCTAAAGTCTTTAGCGACATTGGATCTAATGACACTTAACTTATGCCGATAAAGACTTTAGTACTCTTTATTAATGTGTCTATTTATTACCGCTAAAAAATATTTTTGTTATAGTGATATACGGCTTTTGACATTTTTAAATTGTACTAGTTAGTAAGTAGTTAGTATAATGATAAATTTATAGGCCGTAGCATAGATACTTTGCTCATCTTAGACAAAAAAAAATTAAAAAGAGGAGAAGAGATGAAATTTAAAAGGAACAAGAAATACCCATCTCTTAGATAAAAGAAGAAAAAAGAAGTCCATTTAATTTAAATAGGATAGACTTGCCTACTAATTCTTATTTATATACCATTTCGAAAAAACATGACATGCGTCATTTTCTTAGTATAAATCCGAGAAAATACTTTAAAAAAAAAAATTCCGAACTTGACAGCATAATTTACTTTAGCACTTAAACTACACAGGTGTTTATTTACCCCCCCCCCCCCCTAATTTCATTTCGTGTGAATTTAATACCACCTTAACAAATGACGTGGCAAAAAAGAAAAGAATTGAAGCCTCCACCTATACCCCATTCTTCTTCTTCTTCAAACCACTCCACCCCTTTCTCAAAACCCCACCTCCCTGGCTTGTCTCTTCTTCCTCAAACTCCCACTGCATCCTACCCTAACCCCAACTCATCCTCTTTCTCCTTCATCAAACTCTAAATCCTATACATTTTTTCATTAAGCAAAAATAGAAAATCACATTCAAGACCCACATAATTTTCTTTATTCTTTACTTTTGAGATTCGATTTTTCTTAAAAAATAATTATTCATCTAACTTTAAATGTTACTTATTCTATACCTGAATATGCATTAAGAAGTGAAACAAGACAAGTAAAATTTAAAATCGCCATTGTTGATATAAGTTGATAGTTTCACCTAGTTGGGAAAAAAAAAGTATGGTGATTGCTATAAGTATTAATGGAAGTAATAGTGAATAATTACAAAGCAATGAAAAATAAAATGAATCAATCAATGTGAAATTTTGGATGTTAAGAAATTGACCCAAATGAAATAATGAAGAGGATGGGTGAAGAGTGAAAATAAATTTTTTTAAAGATGTGGGAAAGTAAAAAAAATATATATATATATATATTTTTTTTCAATTATTTGACATGTCATCGATGTGGCACCGAGGTGTCACTTAGGTGGCGTGCATGCACTTCACCCATGAGTATGAAACTAGTATTGTATATGTAATGTGCTATTAAGATTAGGGGGTAATCACCTGTAAAATTAAAGTGCTAAAGTAAGTTATGCTACCAAGTTCAGGAGGGATTTTATGTATTTTCCCTGTAAATTGCCTAACATATATAAAGGCAAACTGACATGTACTTTTCATCCATGATTTTAAAAGGCCGACACTTTTCGGTTTCGAGAGTAAAAAAAAATTTAATTTTGACCGTAAATTAGAGTGTGAAATTTTTAAATTTTTTGAAATAATTTTATATATTTTGCACATACATAAAAGTAGTATAAGTCACAATAATTGTCAATTTATAAAATAGTTATCACTAAATATCTCTTTTATTTTATTGAAAAACACATTGATTTTACATCTTTCGCAAGTTTGGCTTCCTTGACGCAGCCTGATGATCATAATTTTTGAATCTTGAGCTTGAGACAGGGAATAATTAATTGTTCAATGATGGGTCTAAGAGTCAAAAATATTTGGGAGCTTTTGCTTGAAGATGAAGAGTCATATAAATCAAAAAAGAATATAAATCTAATGACCACTTTATACGTTTCCAAATGTATTTACCCCTTAATTACCACCACATAAAAGAATCAGCCACCTGCACACTGCCTTTTTGCCTTTTAATTTTATTCTAAAAAAAACACATATAATATTGTAAAGCAATCACAAGTTGGGGGAATGGCGCGTTTGTCATGAAAAGTATTTTTATAGAAACATTTTTCAGAGATGTAAATATTTTTTAAACTTATTTTCTTTGTGTTCAATAGGTACTTTCACTAATAAAGCATTCTGTGTTAGTAGGATTGAGAAAAAATCGCACTCTAACAAATGTGATGTACAAAATTTATCCTATACAAGCATAATAAGATAAAAATATTTATATATAATCTAGACAAATATAATAAAATCGGAATTGGGGTTGTTGGGGTGAATATTGGTACCAAATACACCCTTAAACACAATACTTTTCTACCCACCCTTTTCCTTCCTTATCATGATTGTGGAACTCTTGTTCCCATATAAAGGGTCTATAGCCATGAAATTATCTAAACAAACACAATCTCTTTCTCTCTACTAAGCTAGATATCACCCCAACTTTCTCCACTTACACACACACACAAAAAGAAATGGCGCATAGAAAAGAGCAGTTGCTAGCCAAGATAGGGCAAGAAGGGTTTGATCTTATTGATGAATTTTTGGGCAAAAGAAAGGAAAGACCTTCACCTCCACAAAGGCAAAATAATGAAGCTCCTTATAAATACTATCCCCAAAAATCTCATGTTGTTAAGTTGCATCCAACTGAAACAAAAGTTTATAATATTAATAGTTATGAAGCTGTCCAGATGTATCAAGGTGTTGAATATTTCTCATCTAAGAGAAAATCATCAACTGCTGCTGTCGCTTTTTAATTACCCACTAGCTTGCTTTTATCTAGCTTGTAGTTAACTAGTGAACATAATTAGCATGTTTGGGTATGTGCTAACATTGTAAAATAGATGCACTAAGTGATGTTGTAAATCTACTATATAGCCTCCCAAATTGTAGAAGATGAGCATTTAAGTGGTGATGTTTATATAACCTTCAGTCATGCCATCCTCTCTTTGGGAGTTTAGTTATGAAAGTACTTTTCTAATTTTCCCTTTCATTTTCTCTTAGTCTTTCCCCTTCTTGGTATATATATCTTATTGGGATTGTGTTAGTGAAAAGTTACAAGATAATAAAATTGCAAGATTACAATTGAAAATAAAAATAAAAGAAATAAATCTTTTTGGGCTGAGGCGCAGATATCTCGTTCTCCAGCAAATGTTTTTCACCGGTCCAGCAGTAGTTCTTCTTGACTTGTCTCCTCCAGGATACAACAGCCTTAACACAAAGTATAACTCAACAACTCTGGACAAGAGTTGAGTCCAAAGCTCCACAAAAAGAACACCCACCTTCAACTAATAAAAACTCTCTTTTTTGACTAACTTTTTCACTCTATAATTTTTCTTGTATATTGTGTATATCAAACCAAATAAATACCACCACTATTTATAGTAGAAGTCTTCCTGATAATGGAGTGGTAAATAGTGAAGATAAATGGTCTTATGAGTTGTATAGGTTACAAGGAATAATGGAGAAGTAATGACAAAGGCCACCAACGGCTAAGAGCTACTTCAAGAATTGAAATTGTAAAATGACAAACAGTAACTCCCAATGGAGTAAAGCAGCACTAAGTGCCACCAACGGCCAACAGCCATTACTCCCCACGTTCTGCAAATGAAAGTCAACAAACAAACGTATGTCTTAATGCAACCATGAATAGAGGAAGTAATGACAACGATCAATGTGGCAATGTCAATATGCAACATTTTTTATAATATTAAAATGTTTTATAATATTAAAATACCCCACACTAACAGATTGTTATCCTTTGAAATTTATATATATTATTGACACAGTAAATCAAACATTTATTAAATAAATATTTACTAAGGAGTTCATATTTGTCATAGATATATTCCTTATTTCCCTGCACAAAAATAAAAGAACAAATACTAAGAAACATATATATTATAGTTACCATATATTCTAGACTAGCCAAACTTCTCACAGAAAGCCTCAAGATTGGTATTAATTAGTCTCCTTTTTTTACTGTAGTTTCATGTGAGTTTAAATTTCATATATTGTCCAATTAAATTATATTTTACATTATCATATCATCTCTTTAAAGTGTGAAATTTGAAATCTTATAAATAAGATATGTACATGTAAAATTATGGTTTGCCTATAATTTGTTGGAGGTGCGAAAGAAAATCCTCCTTTAATAGTTGAAAAGTAAAAATAGATCTTTATCTTATAATCGGACATAGTGGGTCACCTTTTAAATAAATTAAAGTAGATAAAGAGATATTTTACCCTTAACAAGTTTGCTGGACGAACACTGAACTAATAAGTTGTACAAATTGAATTGAAAATTGTACTATAAAACTAATCTTGGTCCATTAATAAATAAACACGTCTACTACACGTGTCTTTTTATCCATACAACAACCCATATGTACCTCAGTACCTTCCTTTTTCCAATTTATAATTACTTTTCTTGTTTTTTTCCTCACTTTCTCCATTTTCTCCCTCTCTGTATCCGTTTTTCTTCTTCTTTTATATTTTTCATTCTCCCCTTTTTCTTTCTCTTTGATTTGTTATCTGTTAATTTTCTACATTTTAGTGAAATATAACTGTAAATTTATTTCACTTTATTTTTTATTTTAACCTAATATATTCTTCAAGTTGCAGTTTTAGCAATTCAATCGATCATGCAATTTTGCATATGCACATAACTATTTTGGAGTTCACATATTGCGAGATAAGGAATGAACGGTTGCAATGAAATTGTTTGATAGTTTTTTTTCACGGATTTAGAGTCTCACTAAGGCTCCGTTCGGCACTTGACAACTTACTCACTAATCTTTCAAGGTCTTGTAAGCACAAGTAAGCCTTTAAGACTAAGATCGCTAAGAGAATGAAAGCAAAGACTTAGAAAGATTTGGAAGAAGACTTTATATTACTTGGAGAAAGCTTTACAACTTGCTTGATGATTTACAAATGAGAGACCCTTCTATTTATACTACTTCCTAAGGGCCTAAGTGCAAATAAAAATTACTTTACAAGTCCCTCTAATAATTACACAATTGTCCCTCTCTAGAATTCTCTACACATTCTGGGGAATTCTAAGACTTTCTTGGAAACTATCTAGGGAGTTCTAGAGTGTTCTACTAACCTCTCTAGAATTCTAGATTCTTCTCCTTCTTCCAGTGAAAAATTTTAAGGGCAAAGTGGCGGGTCATGACACTCTCCCCCACCTATTGATGCGACGACTGCGTCGCATCGCCGTTGCATAGACATCCGAGTCTTGTCTTCTTGCATGCACGAGTCCATTGACTCGATCAAGGCCCTCGTGCAATTCCTTTAGCTGCTTCTTGATCTCTTTTAGCTTGGCCTTATGATCTACCTGCTTCCTAGGAGGCGCACGCCTTGACAACTTCTTTGACTTCACGACACTGTTCCTTTTGGAACCTTCTCCATGCATGGTGGCAAGGATCTTTTTGCACTATTGTCTTCTTTCAAACTTGCAATGGTGTCTATAAGCGTCGACTCCTTCTTTTTAGGGCCTCTTACGAGCTGTATAACTATTAGACAATCTTGTTCTTCCATCTTCGATACTCTAATCAGGGGCACTATACATGATCCTCCTTGCTCCATGACTAGAAGTCGTTGGAGGTAAGGGTCGATCACCGTGTGGCACTCTTCGAAGAACTCCTGTCCTAGAATAATATCAAAGAGGTCTAAAGGAGCGATAGTGAAATTGGTTCTACCTTGCCACTGGCCCAGCGTGATGCTTACTCCATGCGTGACTCCACACACGAGAGCCGGTGGTGCATTGACCGTCTTGATTTGGGCGCTACTTGGACGGTAACTCAGCCCTAACCTTGTCGCTGCCACCTTGGTCATGATATTGGCCTCTGCACCCGTGTCGACCATAGCACAAGCGAGTCGTCCATTAATCATGAGGTTGACATACTGCGCGCCATATCCTCTTGGCTTTACTGGCTGCTTCTTGATGGGTCCGCATAATCCTATCAAGCCCAACTGCGTCATCTATACGCCTTGTCCTTGCTCCTGTGCATCTTTCTCCTTCCGCTCTCACAGGATAGCACTAAGGCTCTTCAGTTCAGGGCACCTTGCATAGCCATGCAGCCCACAACATATGTAGCAACCACTTCTTTTGGCAGTCTCTGCCTTTCTCTCTGTGTCACCATAACGTCTAGACTTCTTGCCATCGGACTTATAGGTATCATGCTTCTTGGGATGTGGCCACTGCTCCTCCACTTTGCCACTATCTCCCCCACCATGGTCATACTACCTCTCATCTGGCTCTGTCGGGCTTCTCATGCCTGAAGTCTGTTAAAGCTTTGGCCTGCGTGATGGCTTCATCTATAGTCCTGACCTGCTGACGTTCCAACTCCGTCCTAGTCTAATTTTGTAGCCCATCCATGAAGTGGAACAACATATCATCATCCATGACGTTAGGAATTTGAAGCGTAAGGGTGGTGAACTCCTGCACATATACGCGTATGCTTCCTGTTTGCTTTAGCTCCCTAAACTTGCGCTTCGCCTCATAGATGACGTTGTTAGGGAAGAAGGCCTTCTTGAACTCTTCCCGAAATTGCTCCCAGGTGTTGATGGTGCACGTCCCCTTTCCTATCTCGGCCTCCTTGCGCCTCCACCATAGCATGGACATCTCCGAAAGATACAAAAAAGCGGTGTTGATCTTACTCTCTTCGCTCTTCAACATGTTGCACTTGAAGTAGTTCTCCAAATGCCATAAGAAGTCTTCCACCTCTTGCACGTCATGGACGCCTTTGAACATAGGTGGCTTGGGAGCCTCGACCCTGACCTCCCTATCTCGGTCAAGCGATGATGATCCTCTAACTTCCACACCCTCTTGAGTTCTTTCATCTCGGCCTTCATGGTCTCAATCGTGCTTAACGCCTCCATGAGCCGACACTTCAAGGAAGTTATAGCTTCCTTCATCTTGAACTCGGCCTGCTGACGTCCCTCCAACTTCTTACAGATGTTTTCGATCTCCTCAAGGGTGAAGTCTTCAAGAATTTTAAACTTGCCGTCGGCCACACTCATGTGCCGACCTAATATCTCCATGGCCTACCTCGCCACTTCAACCCCTGCAACCCATTCTTCTCCAGCAGTGACGTCAATGGCCTCCTCGCCAAGTTCATCGTCACTTGCTTCATTGGTTGAGGGTGGATGAGATGTTAGCGCCTCGCTCGGGTGTGGGGTCAAGCAGCATTTCCTCATTACTCTTTTGGTGCTTCTTTACATTGCGATTTTTCTTTCCACTATCCAAACGGACGTTGGTGGCGCTAGCGGTGTTCAAGCCTCCTTCGTTAGTCATTCTCTTAGTATCAAACCAAGGCTCTGATACCACGATGTCACGGAATTAGAGTCTCACTAAGGCTCCGTGCGACACTTGACAACTTACTCACTAATCTTTCAACATCTTGTAAGCTCAAGTAAGCCTTTAAGACTAAGATCGCTAAGAGAATGAAACGAAAGACTTAGAAAGATTTGGAAGAAGACTTTGTATTACTTGGAGAATGCTTTACAAATTTCTTGATGATTTACAAATGACAGACCCTTTTATTTATACTACTTCATAAGGGCCTAAGTGCAAATAAAAATTACTTTACAAGTCCCTCTAATAATTACACAATGGTCCCTCTCTAGAATTCTCTACACATTCTAGGGAATTCTAAGACTTTCTTGGAAACTATCTAGGGAGTTCTAGATTGTTCTACTAACCTCTCTAGAATTGTTGGTTCTTCTCCCTTCTTCCAGTGCAAAATTTTAAGGGCACAGTGGCGGATCATGACACTCTCCCCCATCTATTGATGCGACGACCGCGTCGCATTGCCGTTGCATAGACATCTGAGTCTTGTCTTCTCACATGCACGACCAATAGTCCAATGACTCGATCAAGGCCCTCATGCAATTTCTTTAGCTGCTTTTTGATCTCCTCTAGCTCGGCTTTATGATCTACCTGCTTTCTAGGAGGTACGCGCCTTGACGGTTGCTTTGACATCACGACATTGTTCCTTTCTGGAACCTTCTCCATGTATGTTGGCAATGACCTTTTTGCACTATTGTCTTCTTTCAAACTTGCAATGGTGTCTATAAGCGTCGACTCCTTCTTTTTAGGGCCTCTTACGAGCTGCATGACTGTTAGACGATCTTGTTCTTCCGTCTTCGATACTTTAAGTAGGTGCACCATACATGATCCTCCTTGCTCCATGACTAGAAGTCGTCGGAGGTAAGGGTCAATCACCGCGTGGCACTCTTCGAAGAACTCCTGTCCTAGAATAATATCAAAGAGGTCTAAAAGAGCAACAGTGAAATTGGGTTTACCTTGCCACTAGCCCAACGTGATGCTTACTCCAAGCGCGACTCCACACACTGGAGTCGGTGGTGCATTGACCGTCCTGAGTTGGGTGCTACTTGGACGATAACTCAGCCCTAACTTTGTCGCTGCCGCCTTGGTCATGATATTGGCCTCTGCACCCGTAGCGACCATAGCACAAGCTGGTCTTCCATTAATCGTGAGGTTGACGTACTGCGCACCGTATCCTCTTGGCTTTCTTGGCTGCTTCGTGATGGCTTCGCATAATCCTATCAAGCCCAACTGCATCGTCTATATGCCTTGTCCTTGCTCCTGTGCATCTTTCTCCTTCCGCTCTCGCAGGATAGCACCAAGGCTCTTCAGTTCAAGGCACCTTGCTTAGCCATGCAGCCCACCACATATGTAGCAACCACTTCTTTTGGCAGTCTCTTCCTTCCTCTCCATGTCACCATAACGTCCATACTTCTTGCCATCGGACTTATAGGTATCATGTTTCTTGGGATGTGGTCGCTGCTCCTCGACTTTGCCACGATCTCCCCTACCATGGTCATACAACCTCTCATCTCCTCTCATCTGGCTCTGTCGGGCTTCTCATGCCTGAAGACTATTAAAGCTTTGGCCTGCGTGATGGGTTCATCTATAGTCCTGACCTCCTAATGTTCGAACTCCGTCCTGGCCCAATTTTGTAGCCCATCCATGAAGTGGAACAACATATCATCATGCATGACGTTAGGAATTTGAAGCGTAAGGGTGGTGAACTCCTGCACATATACGCGTATGCTTCCCGTTTGCTTTAGCTCCCTAAACTTGCGCTTCGCCTCATAGATGACGTTGTTAGGGAAGAAGGCCTTCTTGAACTCTTCCCGAAATTGCTCCCAGGTGTTGATGGTGCACGTCCCATTTCCTATCTCGGCCTCCTTGCGCCTCCACCATAGCATGGACATCTCCGAAAGATACAACACAGTGGTGTTGATCTTACTCTCGTCGCTTTTCAACCTGTTGCACTTGAAGTAGTTCTCCAAATGCCATAAGAAGTTTTCCACCTCTTGCGCGTCACGGACGCCTTTGAACATAGGCGGCTTGGGAGCCTCGACCCTGGCCTCCCTATCTCGGTCAAGCGACGATGATCCTCCAACTTTCACACCCTCCTTGAGTGCTTTCATCTCGACCTTCATGGTCACAATCGTGCTTAACGCCTCCATTAGGCGACACTCCAAGGAAGTGATAGCCTCCTTCATCTCGAACTCGGCCTGCTGACGTCCCTCCAACTTCTTACGAATGTTTTCAGTCTACTCAAGGGTGAAGTTTTTAAGAATTTTAAACTTACCGTCGGCCACATTCATGCGCCGGCCTAATATCTCCACGGCCTGCCTCGCCACTTCAACCCTTGCAACCCATTCTTCTCCAGCAGTGACGTCAATGGCCTCCTCGCCAAGTTCATCGTCATTTGCTTCGTTGGTCGAGGGTGGATGAGATGTTAGCGCCTCGCTCGGGTGTGGGGTCGAGCAGTATTTCCTCATTACTCTTTTGGTGCTTCTTTCCCTTGCTATTTTTCTTTCCACCGTTCAAACAGATGTTGGTGGTGCTAGTGGCGTTCAAGTCTCCTTCGTTAGTCATTCTCTTAGTATCAAACCAGGGCTCTGATACAACAATGTCATGGACTTAGAGTCTCACTAAGGCTCTGTGCAGCACTTGACAACTTACTCACTAATCTTTCAAGATCTTGTAAGCTCGAGTAAGCCTTTAAGACTAAGATCGCTAAGAGAATGCAAGAAAAGACTTAGAAAGATTTGAAAGAAACTTTGTATTACTTGGAGAATACTTTACAACTTGCTTGGTGATTTACAAATGAGAGACCCTTCTATTTATACTACTTCCTAAGGGCCTAAGTGCAAATAAAAATTACTTTACAAGTCCCTCTAATAATTACACAATGGTCCCTCTCTAGAATTCTCTACACATTCTAGGGAATTCTAAGACTTTCTTGGAAACTATCTAGGGAGTTCTAGAGTGTTCTACTAACCTCTCTAGAATTCTAGATTCTTCTCCTTTCTTCCAGTGCAAAATTTTAAGGGCAAAGTGGCGGGTCATGACATATTGTTGTTAACTTGTTATATTTTGAATAATGACAACTCACAGGAAATCAACAAGATAGGAAATCGAGCCGCCTGGAAATAATGAAGACACTATGGAAAACAACACAGAAGAAGCTCAAGACAACCAGAATTCTAGTCAGGATTCATGGAAGGCAAGAGATCTCAAGTCAAGCAATACAACCATTTGAAGAAGGAAAGAGTATCTGTAAATAAATCTAGGAATAATATATCAGTCAAGGTTCAAGGAGGGGATTGAAGATCAGCCAAGAATCAAGGAAGAATATATAAGCCAAGATTCAAGGAAAACATTAAAGATCAGCCAAGATTCAAGGAGATCATCTAACAAAGGAAGGGATTGATTTAATCATGCACATATCTGATATGGACATGATTCAGCAAATCAATCAAAATAAATCAAGGACTTAATTTAAGGATCCTTCATTTAAAACTCCCTTGGTTTTCGAAATAGAGCAGCACCCGTTCACAGCTATATAAACCTATCTTAGTCTTAGTCGTGAAGTGTGCAACTTTACTTGAGCTTATAATGCAATCTTCTTTTATCTTTCATAAAACTTTGTAATCACGTGAGTGAAACAATTGAAAAGAAAAGAGCAAGAAAGATTTTGAGTGTAGATTTACAAGTAGAGGAAGTGTCACGGTAGAACATCTGATTTACATATCAGACAAGATCAATTCGCAGTCACCATGTGCAATCGAAGTTCTCCTCAAAGCTCTAAAGGAAACGCTTGAAACCCAAGTGGACTGGATGTAGGCACCACATCGGTGTTTCGAATCAGTATAAAAACTATTTGTGTTATTTACTTACGACAATATCTATTATTGTTAATCTATTTATTAACGTGCAGGTGAGTCGACTGACCATTATAGGAAGTCGATTGAAAGAAATTTTAATTCACTCCCTCGACTTTCAATTGGTATCATAACAAGTCTCACCATTAAAGTGTTTAACCACACGTGAGCAAAGATCCAATGGAACACTATCAAATTCCTGGTGCTCTACTTCAAGATGGACATTCCTCACATCGATCACCATACTTAAATGGACAACATTACTCCCACTGAAAAACACTACTAAAAAAACCGTGAATACCGACCTCAAATGGAGGTCGGTAATTTTCAACCTCCGGAGGTCGGTATTCTTAAAAAAGAATAAAAGATTAAAAAAACTTTAGAAAATCGACTACAAGCAGTTGGTTTTTATGCAAAATAAAACGAAAAAACAAAATTTCGAACTCTGGAGGTCGGAATTTTTTTCGGAAAAAATGAATTACAATAAAAATTGACCTCTTGATATCGGTATTAAATAAAATAAATAAATAACAATATTTTATTTTTCTCAATTAAATATAAAAAACAGAATTGAGAAATATTTTGATTTCATTTTATTTAAATCGACTTCTGGAGGACGGTTTTGTGTAAAATAAAAAACAAAAAATATTATAATACCGACTTTTGGGAGTCGGTAAAATTAAATAGTATGTAATTAAATTAATTTTCATTAAAATATTTATATAGTGACTTCCATAAAATTAATAAATTAATATTTTCAATTAAATTTAAATAAATCGTCTTCCAGATGACGGTTTTATAAATTGAAAAATAAATTAATATAAAATACCGACCTCATGAGGTTGGTATTTTTATTTCATCCAAATACTTTTAATAAAAGCAACATCCGGAGGTCGATTTACTTAAAATGTTCCTATTAATTATAATTTTGCTAGCATAATACTAAAATTTCATTTTACACCTACAATTAATTGTTTAAAAAACTGTAACAATTTTGTATACTTTTATAAATAAAAAAGTTAGAATACGTGGAATAAACCAAAAACATCAACACTCCATATTTAGAGTATGAAACTACGTTGATATGAAAACCGACTACAAGTAATCGGTTTTTATGCAAAATAAAACGGGAAAACCAAATACCAACCTCTGGAGGTCGGAATTTTTCCGAAAAAAATGAATTACAATAAAAACCGACCTCTTGATGTCGGTATTAAATAAAATAAATAAATAATAATATTTTATTTTTTCTCAATTAAATATAAAAAAACAAAATTGAGAAATATTTTGATTTAATTTTATTTAAATCGTCTTTTGGAGGACGGTTTCGCGTAAAATAAAAAATAAAAAATAAAAAATATTATAATACCAACTTCCGGAAGTCGGTAAAATTATATTATGTAATCAAATTAATTTTTATTAAAATATTTATATAGTGGCATCCAGAAAATTAATAAATTAATATTTTCAATTAACTTTAAATAAATCATCCTCCGGATGACGATTTTATATAAGTTAAAAAATAAATTAATATAAAATACCGACCTCATGAGGTCGGTATGTTTATTTCATCTAATTACTTTTAATAAAAGCGACATCCGAAGGTCGATTTGTTTAAAATGTTCCTATAAATCATAATTTTGCTAGCATAATGCTAAATTTTCATTTTACACCTACAATTAATTGTTTAAAAAATTATAACAATTTTATATACTTTTATAAATAAAAAGTTAGAATTCGTGGAATAAACAAAAATATATCTATAATCCATAGTTAGAGTATGAAACTACGTTGACATGAATTAAGAGATAATTATACTTATATTTCTAGAGTAATGTACAAATTCTATCAGTCTATCATCAAATCATGAACTTAATATATCATGTCATGATGTAGAGGTGAAGAGCTAACATATAATCTATTCGAGTATGAAATGCGAGATAATACGTTCGATTTTGAATGGATATCAAGTGTAGTGTTCATATCGTAGGCAATGATGACATGTAAAGGATAATTTATCAGAGTATGAAATACGTTGATTAATTATATACTCCTCGAGTAGTTTAACAAATCAAGTTTTATATATTAGTGGTTCAGATATGAAATACATTATCAATTAAAGAAATACCGATGATCAATTCAAGGAGATTTATATATTAAATTTGATATTGATAAACTTTAATTTGTTGATCGATAAAATTAAATTTATATAATTAGGAGGTATATAATTTAAAGTTATAAAATTAACTTGATCGATAAAATTAAATTTATTAAATTAAACTTCTGTTGATATGTAGTTAAATTATGTGTGTGTGTGTGTGTGTGTGTGTGTGTGTGTGTGTGTGTTTGTGTATGTTTGTGTGTGTGTGTGTGTAATTTTAATTTATATATGTAATTTTAATTAATAAAATCAACCTCAAGAGATGAGTTTATATTAAAATAAATTAATAAATACCGACCTTAAGAGGTCGGTATATTTAAATTATTATTTTATTTAAATAATATCAACTTCACGATATCAATATGTATTAAATATTTTTAAATATAGATAATTATTTTTAAAGATACCGACATCCCATGGTCGATAAATTAAACACTTCTCTTAAAAAAAATGATAATATCAAAACCCTAAGTATCTCTCACTCCACTCTCAGTCCCCTCTCACCCCGACCTACCCCCATTGGCGCCCATCCCCACCCATCCCTGTGCCACGCCACACCACACTACCAATCCGGACCGGTGCTGCCTCAACAGCAACAGAGGTCGCAGCAGTAGATCGAGGGTGGTCGCAGCAACAACAGGAGGTTCTCAATTTGCGCCTCCGTCCCGATCGCCGCCACCTCCATCCCGATTGGCGCTGCCTCCATCAGCTGCTTTCTCAGTTTGAACCGCCTCCATAAGGTTTGTTCTGTTTATTTTCTCAGCAATACCAACCCACTCACTTCTCTCTTCAACTATATGAAATGCTTGTTCATTGGGAAAATTATTGTTGATTTTTTTATGCGTATTGATTAATTACTAGTACAGTGCGAATCTAGAAACGGAAAAAAATATGCTTGATGTTAATTATTTATACTTGATGTTTGTTAACTATTTATACTTGTATCATACTACAGCCTGCAATTACCAGGACTCATTGAGAAAAAATCTAGCTGAAGCCAGAACTTCATTGGTCTTATTATTGTATCAGATACAAATCCAAGCACCTTAGCTGGAAGTGTGACTTTTGTTAGTTTTAACATTGTGAACTTTGACTTTTACTTGATTGACCTGGTCGGTATAGTAACTTCATTTGATCTAGACTTTTGATGCTTATGCGTTTGACATTTTTCTTTCTAGTTTTGGGCATGAAAGAACAATTCTTTTCATGCTATGACAGCAATACGTGGTCAGTTGATTTTTGGTATTTTTGGGTGTTACTGCTTTGTTGAAGTTACTGTTTTATGTTGTTCTAGTTTTCTTTAACCTACACTATCTTAGAAGTATGTGCATTACACAATTTTACGTCGGGTAGAGAAATGTCATAAATCTCATGAACACACTAGTGTTACTTTTCTTTCTAGTGTGTAGAAGGGTAGATAGAAGATATCTATTCACGGTTTAAGATAAAGGGCTACTTTGTTTATTTATTTCTCTTTACTTCATGATCAAAACATTGTTTCTCTTTATTTTCATTTGGTCTTAGCTCATGGGTTATCTAGAAGTTTTAAGAGGACAGTTTCCTAGGAATATTGATCTTAGGTTACTGTGGTTATTTGGATCTGATAATACACATTTTTTGTTGTTGCATAATCTCTTCATAGTTGTAGAGCTAATATATTGTTTGATGATGCAAATCCGACCAACTTCAACATTGGAATTCATAAAAGCACACTAAATTGGATCATACTATGAATGCAAGTCCAACCTCAGCATATATTGACCTTTTAATTTGTGAAGTAGACAAGTTGGTGTTATGGAGACTCTTGGTTATTGGGGATTTTTAGTGCATACCTGCATGTTGTCTCTTGTTTTGTTCTGTTATTCCCACAAGTTTGCTCCAGGGTTACTGGCAGCAATGGTTTGGTGCTAGTCTCTATTCATGTTTTTGCATATATGAAGTTTCATCCTTTTTCCAAAGCAATGATATGCCTTCTTGTGAGGTATATCACCAAAGTGGGTATGAATTTCAATAAGCTGATTAACATTTGTTTCTATTCGTGCTAGGCAACTGAGGAAGCTCAACATCTAAAAAAGTTGATACAATACTATATTGCTTCTTTCATCAAAGTAGGAGATAAGGTTTGGTGCTTCTAAATTTCTGAAGTTCAAGTACAATTGTTTTCTATAATTGTTTGTGTCCATCTAGTATTGATACTTAGCTTTAATTTTGTGATAACTTGTTTGTGTCCATCGAGTGTTTGTTTTGCATAAGTACCAACACTAGTTTATCTTATTGATGACAAAATTGATTTTCTTGCAAGATTGATTTGTGTCCATCTAGTGTTGATATTAAGCTTTAATTTAGGAATAATGTGTTTGTTAAGCATAAGTACCAACACTAGTTGATCCTATTGGTGACAAAATTGATTTTCTTGCAAGATTGATTTGTGTCCATCTAGTGTTGACATTTAGCTTTAAATTTAGAAATAATATATTTTTTGAGCATAAGTACCAACACTAGTTGATCCTATTGATGACAAAATTGATTTTCTTGCAAGATCGATTTGTGTCCATCTAGTGTTGACACTTAACTTTAAATTTAGAAATAATACATTTGTTGATGGATTTAGTTGTTGGAATTAAGTCAAAACTAAACTAGTTCAAGTGAAAAACTTGTTAAATTGTTTTAATAAGTTCCAATAAATAATGTGGTTTAGTTGGTGGATTTAGTTGTTGGAATTAAGTCTAAACTAAACTAGTTAAAGTTAAAAATTACTTAGTTGTTTAAATACGTTAAAATAAATAATGTGGTTTAGTTGGTGAATTTAGTTGTTGGAATTAAGTCAAAACTAAACTAGTTCAAGTTAAAAAATTGTTAAGTTGTTTAAATAAGTTCAAATAAATAATGTGGTTTAGTTGGTGGATTTAGTTGTTGGAATTAAGTCTAAACTAAACTAGTTAAAGTTGTTAAGTTGTTTAAATAAATTAAAATAAATAATGTGGTTTAGTTGGTGGATTTAGTTGCTGGAATTAAGTCAATACTAAACTAGTTAAAGTTCAAAAGTTATTAAGTTGTTTAAATAAGTTAAAATAAATAATGTGGTTTAGTTGGTGGATTTAGTTTTTGGAATTAAGTCTAAACTAAACTAGTTAAAGTTAAAAATTTATTAAGTTGTTTAAATAAGTTAAAATAAATAATGTGGTTTAGTTGGTGAATTTAGTTGTTGGAAATAAATCAAAACTAAACTAGTTCAAGTGAAAAAGTTCTTTAAATAAGTTCAAATATATAATGTGGTTTAGTTGTTGGAATTAAGTCTAAACTAAACTAGTTAAAGTTGTTTAAATAAGTTAAAATAAATAATGTGGTTTAGTTGTTGGAATTAAGTCAATACTAAACTAGTTAAAGTTAAAAATTTATTAAGTTGTTTAAATAAGTTAAAATAAATAATGTGGTTTAGTTGGTGTATTTAGTTTTTGGAATTTAGTCTAAACTAAACTAGTTAAAGTTAAAATGTTCTTAAGTTGTTTAAATAAGTTAAAATAAATAATGTGGCTTAGTTGGTGAATTTAGTTGTTGGAATTAAATCAAAACTAAACTAGTTCAAGTGAAAAAGTTGTTAAGTTGTTTAAATAAGTTCAAATAAATAATGTGGTTTAGTTGTTGGAATTAAGTCTAAACTAAACTAGTTAAAGTTTAAATAAGTTAAAATAAATAATGTGGTTTAGTTGGTGGATTTAGTTGTTGGAATTAAGTCAATACTAAACTAGTTAAAGTTAAAAAGTTATTAAGTTGTTGAAATAAATTAAAATAATAATGTGGTTTAGTTGGTGGATTTAGTTTTTGGAATTAAGTCTAAACTAAACTAGTTAAAGTTAAAAAGTTATTAAGGTTTTTAAGTAAGTTAAAATAAATAATGTGGTTTAGT
Organism: Solanum pinnatisectum; assembly: GCA_035578085.1. NCBI lineage: Eukaryota > Viridiplantae > Streptophyta > Magnoliopsida > Solanales > Solanaceae > Solanum > Solanum pinnatisectum. Next base: position 39,297,514 of record CM069076.1, on the reverse strand, counting down.
TGGCTGATTTAGTTGTTGGAATTAAGTCTAAACTAAATTAGTTAAAGTTAAAAAGTTGTTAAGTTGTTTAAATAAGTTAAAATAAATAAGTCAAAACTAGTTAGACATAGAAAGTTGTTAAGTTGTTTAAGTAAGTTCAAATGTTATTTAGTTATTGGAATTAAAATTATCATTATTGTTTGTGAAGATGGATCTTGATCGTAATTGGATGTATAATAGAAACAATCCTGGTCAAGCGGGTATGATTCCAGAATTCGCAGAAGGTGTCACTAGATTTATAAATCATGCAAGATTTATTAGGTGTCCATGTGTTAATTGTGAAAATGTGAGATATCATACAACATGAGGAAGAAGTTCAAGTGAACTTCAAGCTTCAAAGTTACTTTCTAGCACATTTTGTGACTGTCGGAGAAAAAACAGAATTCCTCAGTTTATGTTACCATATCGATGGGATCTGTTACTGGAACATTGAGGTACTGATGAAAAATTTAAAAAGGGGAGTGAGATTGGGAAGATGGCTCGTGCATCAGAAAAGGGAGGGAGGCTCTTTGCAAACTAGTGGAGCTATTAGCCTGGTTACTAGGAAGGAAAGAATGGTATACTTTCTTAATTTTGTAATTTTTTTTTCTTTCTTTTTTGATAAGTAGTTTTTGGAGATTAATGAGATCAAATTCTATATATGTTATTTACAAGAAAAAGAGTTGGGTAGGCAGTAGTTGTAGAAGAGATGTTCAAGGTTGCTCACGCCAAGAAGAGTACGAACCCCACAGAAGAAGAAAGATGGATTAAGTCACGTGCTCAAGAGACATATGTAAGAACTCCATTCAAACTATTCTTTTTTCCTTTTCCTTGTATATATTACATTCTTATTCGTAGAGTTCTTTGTTTAAATTACAGGATAGGTTTATACGAATATCTCAGCAATATCGTAGTACTCTACCTCTTGAGAGTCAAGACAAATCATTTACACAAGAAGAAAACGAGAATATTTGGAAAAAAGAGTGCAGGTGAATCGATTAGAGGTTCAGTCTACGACTATCCAGAAAAGACGTATCAGAAGAAAAAGTCTTGGCATTGTGGTTCATCATCCTCAAGCTTCGAAGGAGGGGATAGAGAGACAATATTTGCAATGGAGGGTAAGATAGCTTTTCTCAATGCCGAGCTTGCTACTATAGCCGACAGAGAGAAAAAGAGAGAAGGAAGAGAGAGGAAGAGAGAGGAGGAGATTGTGACAGCAAAGGAGACAGAGAACAAGAGGTATGCAGCGCTTCAGGCCCAACTAACTTTTCTTTTTGAATCAGGAAAAATTCTTCCTCCATGTCCGGAGAGTGAGGGTGAGGAGAATGATAAGTATGATAAGGAGAGTGAGGGTGAAGAGAATGATAAGTCTGATAAGGAGAGTAAGGGTGATGAGGAGTAGTTGTATCTATTTGACATTTTAGACTTCTATATTTTTGGAATTGTTTGATCGTATTTTAGTTTATTTTGAAGTTGGATGAAGTTTATTTTGAAATAGTTTAATGTATATGTTGAAAATATTGTGTTGTTTTGGTTGGATGAAGTTTATTTTAAAATAGCTTATTTGGAATTGTTTGGGTTGTTTTGGTATAAATATGTAGGTGGACAACTAAAATTGCAGCAATTTGTTGCCGGTTTTGAAGCAGAAAATCGACCTTCGGAGGTTATAAACTCAAAAATAAGAAATAAAAATACCGACCTCCGGAGGTCAGAATCTCAAAAATAAAAAATAATAATACCAACCTCCGGAGGTCAGAATCTCAAAAATAAGAAATAAAAATACCGACCTCCGGAGGTCAGAATCTCAAAACTAAGAAATAAAATACCGACCTCCGGAGGTTAGAATATCAAAAATAAAAAATAAAAATACCGACCTCCGGAGGTCTGAATCTCAAAAATAGAAATAAGGATACGCACCTCCGAAGGCCAGAATCTCAAAAATAGAAAATAAGGATACCGACCTCCGGAGGTCAGAATCTCAAAAATAAAAAATAAGAATACCGACCTCCGGAGGTCAGAATGTCAAAATTAAAAAATAAAAAGACCAACCTCCGGAGGTCAAAATTTAAAAATTAAAAAACTAAAATTAAAATATACCGACATCCAGATGTCCGTATTCCAAAATATGAGAAATAAATATTCTGACCTCAGGAAGACGAAAATAATAAAAATAAAAAATAAACAAATATATAAAAGTGACCTCAGGAAGTCGGAAAATAAAATAATGAATATTTCAACTTAAAATTAAACCGACTCGAGAGGTCAAGAAATACCACTCCGTGAGGTCGGAATTGAATAGTGACCAAGCTTTTTCCGACCTAAGCTGGGAAGTCACTTTTTGGTTGGTATTTCAGGGAATACCGAGCTCCGAAGGTCGGTATTCACTGTTTTTTTAGTAGTGAAAACATATTCAGAATCTTTGGCTCTTCAAATGATCATCAAGCATGGATTGTGATCAAGAATGGTCCAAAGCCTATTCCTAGACTGACCGAAAAAGATGGCAATGAGAAGCCATTTGATCCCGAATCCTTCGATCTCATCACAAAAAAACAACAGGAGGTAATTCAAACTAATGTTAGAGCTATAAGTTTGTTATATTGTGCAATGAGTTGAGTTGAATATGACAAGATATCAACATGTGAAACTGCGAAAGAAATGTGGGACAAACTAGAAGTGACTTATGAAGGAACCACCAAGGTAAAGGAAGCTCAAATCAGTTCACTAGTACACGTATATGAATTGTTCAAAATGGTCGAAGATGAAAACGTGGAAGCCATGTTCTCGAGATTCAGTAAAATTGTCTGCGAACTCAAATCACTTGGAACGGTGTATTCAAATGGAATACAAGTTAGAAAATCGTTAGAAGTCTTCCCAAGGCTTGGGAAACTAAAGCTGTCATTCTTGAAGATGGAGATCTGCAGAAAATGACGTACGATAAACTTCGAGGAAACTTGATGGCCTATGAACAGAACCATATTAACAGGTACAACAGAGATGATAAAAAGGAGACGGTGGCATTCACAGTCGAGACATATGAAATTGGAGAAGAAGCTGATGAATATCAAGACGAAGGAATGGCTCTTATAAATCGAGGAGTGAGCCAAATCCTTAGACAAAGAAGACAGAGACCTCAACAGGACTTTAAGAATAATGATTTCAAGAGAAATGATGATCGCTGCTACTACTGTCGAAAACCAGGACACATCAAACAAAAGTGCCCACAATGGAGAAGAAGAAACAATCGAAGAAATGAAGATCCAAAAACTCTAGAAGCCTGGGATCAAGGAGAAATAACTGACGATGATCATGATGAAATTGCCAACCTATTTTTTACGACACTAGGTGAAACAAGTGAGGTAAGAACTTTTAATTGTCCTAATTGTAATGACTTACAAAACTCTTTGGACGTGGTTGCTGATGAATTACAGAAGGTTATTGACGAATACAATAAAATTGCTCAAGAAAAGAAAGACTGGCAGATTCTTCTCGAAGCAAGTTAGATTGAAGTCAACTTACTAACCGAAGAACTAAAGGAAGTAAAAATGCAGTTGAACATCATCAGGAAATCTCCCAGTCATAGTTCTGTCCGATCTAACAGAACTACTTTTTATAGGAGAAATTCTCCTAATCATAGTTCCAACAGATCAAATAGATCTATTTCTAACTTTCATTCTCCTGAAACTTCTGTTAAAATTACTTGCTACACTTGTACGTGATCTTGGTCACAAATCCTTCACCTGTAGAAAATATTCTTCTGGAAAATGGATCTGGAGACCAAAAGTTACTAATCATCAAGGACCCAAAAATATTTGGGTACCTAAAAGAAACTAATCATATTGTTTTGCAGGAACAATCTAAGAAAACCTACAGAAAGGAAATGTGGGTACTTGACAGTGGATGCTCCAGACATATGTTCAGAAAGAAGGAAAACTTCAAAACTATAAAAAAATCGATAGAGGATGTGTTAGATTTGGAGACAATGCTAAAGGGGAAGTAACCGGAGTAAGGACTGTTACTCTTAGTTCATCATGTGATCTAGTCTAAGTGTATCTAGTTGAGGGACTCAAACATAACCTCCTCAGCATTAGTCAACTATGTGATGCTGGATTTCAAGTTACTTTCAATACAACTAACTGCATCATCAAACATCCTAAGAAAAAGCTCACCCTTATTGGAGATCGAGTTAATAATATATATGTCTTAAATAATGTTGATTTTCCATCTCTTACATGTCTTAATGCAGTCTCAAGTGATCCTTGGTTATGGCATCATAAGCTTGGACACTCAAGTATGCATGTATAATACTTTTATACATGATTCATTTATATATAATACTTTTATTACTTATCACCAAGGTGCAAAGTAGTACTACAACATTAAAAAGTTAAAGAAGATTAAAACTAAATATGGTAATAAAAGTATTATATATAAATGAATCATGTATAGTTACGACCTATTTTGTATATCAATTCTTAGCAATACCAACTCACCATAATTTCCAAATTCTCAATAGTCAACACAACAACACCCATAAGGCCTTGACAGTTTCCATCACCCAACTCTCAACACAACACAACAATTCAACAACACCAAACACTCAACAATCAACACAACAGCAAGTCAGCAACTCATAGCCACCAACACCAAACCCTCAACACTCAACACAACAACACTTGAATAAGCTTTTCAACACAAATATGAAATATCATATTAAAATAACAGAATAAAATAGCAGCACTACAAGCTGCAAGCTTGCAACATTGCAGAAGTCAAAATGCAGCACAACATAAAGTCACTGACAGTCTGCCACAGCCCACACAGGCACAAACTTAATTTAAAAAATTCAAAATAGTAGTGACACAACCTAAAAATTAAGTCCAAACATAGTACTAAAAGTTCACGCTCACGTAAGCAAAATAATAACTAGTCATCAATCCTTAAGAGTCGACGATTCTGGTTTCTGTTTTCCAAACAACGCTTAACATGCTTCCTTAAGGAGGCAGTCCTAGTATTGTGTGAATGGTAATAAGTAACATGGCCACAATGAACACCTTTTACTGTCCACGATCCATCTTCTTTTTCTTTAAGCTTTTCATAGTGATTCCAAACAGGTGATCGAGCATTAGAACAATGAAGTCGAGGCATGATGAAATTTGATTAAAAAAGAAACAGAGAATGTATTAGATATTTTGATGGCTAAAAATGAAAGAAAAGTTAAGATGAACTGATGAAGAACACCAAGTTCTACTGGGAACTTGCTTTGTACAAATATTTTTACTAGCCATAATTTAACACACTCATTAGTCATCAGAATGAGAAGTCAATCATAAATCAGACATAAAGACAAGATAACACATGTATATAAAAGTCCACCTCAATAGTAAGACAACTACCTTCCTTCTCCTTTAGTAGAGTTAGCGAAGAAAACCTCCAATTTTACATGTCATCAATGCAAAGTTCTTTTCCAAGTTTAGCCAAATCTAAAGAGAAATACGATAACAAGTCAATGCTCAAGGCTTAAACAATAAAAATATTAAATAAACTATTCACAATTTTACATCAATGAGGTTCTTTTCTTACCTTCTTCAAGTTGCTCAAGAAAATCTAAATCTTCCTCAATACTTATAGGTTGTGGCTCATTCCGAAGCCAATATTGAAGGCACACTAGAGCTTGTACCAATTTAGTAGTTAATGAACTCCTAAATGAATCAAGTATGCGCCCTCAAACTAAAAGCACATTCAGACGCCACACTTGAAATTGGAATAGCCAACACATCTCGAGCCATCTCAGAAAGAAATGGAAATCTAGGTGAGTTAACTTTCCACCAAAGCAATACATCAAAATCTGATTTTCCAATTTCAGTTTCTTCATCAAGATATTTAACTTATTCTGACTTTGAACTTGCTCCTCCATTTTTAGATGTATGTTTATGTAATTCTTTAAAAAAAAGTTCCAAATTTTCCTACAGACCTTGAATCAAAAGTATCCACCTTAGTTGAAGAAAATTGGCCACTTTTATCATTTGAATTAGGCTTCGTATACTCCTTAAACAAAGATTCCATGTACTTTTGCACACCAATTTCTAAAGCAGCACCTTTTTCTCCAAATATCTTCTTAAGTGCAAAGCCAAGAGTGCTAAATTTGTGACGAGGATCCAAAACACATGGTATGAAAAGCATCTTATTCATCTTTTCAGTATCATCCCAATATTTGTCAAATTTCTCCTTCATATTTTCTACCATTTTATCCAAAACATGATCTTCATTTGATATCAATTAATTCAAGTAAACACCAACTTGACAAATTTCAAGAAAATGAAGATTTGATGTACATACCGTGATCCAGATATCATCAAAGTAAGATTAAAAAACATTTCAAGAAAGTTTTTAATTCTCTTTACGCCTTCCCAATCACTACTCAAAAGTTTATAGAATTTTTATCCACAATATCAACAAACTTAAGATGTAGTGCCATGCCAATATCACGATCGGCATACTCTACAATTGCACCTTCATATTCAATAACCCTGCTCAACATCATGAAGGAGGAATTCCACCTTGTAGGAACATCCAAGCATAAAGACTTTTTAGCAAGATTTTCATCTTCACAACATTCTTGAAACTTTTTCCACCTAGCAGGAGATTGCCTGATGTATCTCACTGCTTGCCTAACTCGTTCAATACTTCTTTTGTACCATCTTGAACAATAAGATTTACAATATGAGCCATACACCTTATATGAAAGTGACTACCACCCATTAGGTTGGTCCCCCAATTAGTTAATTGCTTAGACAATTCAATTATTGCCACACTAGTTGAACTAGCATTATCAACTGTAACAGTGAAACTTCAATGCAATCCCCACTCATGTAAGCACTTACTAATAGATTTTCCAAGATCTTCACCTCTATGACTAGAGATTGGACAAAAATTGATAATTCTTTTATGCAAAGTCCCTTTTTTATCAATCCAATAAGCAGTAATGACCATATAATTGATTCTTTGTATGGAAGTCCAAATATTAGTGGTTAAAGACACCCTTTCTTGTGTTTCCTTAAACAAAGTCATCCACTTATGTTTTTCTTCATCAAAAAGATCAAAACAATCACGAGTCACAGTGGTACGGGAAGGAATGTGGAAACAAGGTTGTGCTACTTTCATAAATTGTTTAAAACCTTCTTTTTCAACAAATCTGAAAGGAAGTTCATCAAGAATTACCATACGACACAAGGCCTTCCTACAATCTTCCTGGTCAAATTTCCATGGAACAACAGCTACATCACCCTTGTTACCCCCTATCATTGGTTGAAATGCTAATCTTGATTGTTTAATATCAATATTATAAGGCATCTTCGGGCATTTGGATATATGAGTAAGCATTGATTCGTACCATGTTCTTTTGTGTCAGCAAAATACTCTTTCTTACAATAATTGCAAACACCCTTTTCACTTCCATCAGAATCAGTTTTACGAGTAAAATGATCCCATGCACGAGATCTTTTTTTCCTTTGTTTCTTTACTTTGGACTCAACAGTTTGACTTTGACCTATTGCATTTGAATTAGAAGCTTCACTTTCACCAACAACCTTATCAATTATAATATTTTCACCCATGATTCTTTCACCAAAATCGTGAAAATATATATAATAATCATTTGTTGAACTATTTTTGATAAGAGGTCAATGAAGTAATGAACTGTTGAAGGAACTAAACAAAGACTAAGTAGTTTTATTAAAGCAAGAACTACAAAGTACAAACAGTAGGCTAAGTGAAATCAGAAGTTACACACAAGACAATAGACACGTCACACAAAGCAGCAAGTAGAAGACAACAAAGTACATACAAATAAGCCAAAGTGCCAAACCAAATGCCAATTCAAATAAAAAATAGTAATGTCGATTAAACTATTTCAACTTTTAAACTCATACTTAACAAAAGGAAGACAAAAAGACCTTTCTACTTTATCATTCTTCCTTCTAAATTTATTGTTTGACAAAAAAAAATCACATTTTTTCTCAAATTTATAGAGAGCTTCCCTGGAAATCAGTTTTCTATTCATAATTAGAGAAACAAAAATCAAATCAAATCCAAAGATGAATACAATCGATCCCCTTATCATATAACAAGCCCACAATATGTAATAACTCAAGACTCGAAGTAACTCATTGAGTAAGACACGAAGAATCCCAAAAAATCAGCACAATGAATCAATAAAATTGTGATTCGTTGAGACATTGAGTAGTCTTTATTACCTCGCGTCCTCACCGAGTGATCAAGCACTTCTGATTGTCGCCACCGACATCGAGCAGTGGCACAATGCCTCATCAGAGTTTGGACTTTAGAGAAAAGACAAGAGCCGCGATTGCCGATGGTGAGAACTGAAAAGTCAAGAGTAAAAATGTAGTCGTAAAAAGTAAAAACCCTAAATCCTAACTGAGAATTGGAAAATAGAAAATTAGGAATAATAATTAGGGGTCTTATCGGGGTATCGGGTACCCCAAATTTTTTCCCTCCCAACCCGGTCCCGCCGTTAATCCAATAACATTAATTAGTAAACCGAATTCGACCCAATAACCTAATAATCCAATACCCCGACCCGTTAGCCCAATAAATCGTAAATTGGTTCGAGTTAATGGTTTGACCCAAATTTTGCACAGGCGTATTTGATGACACTAATTCAAGAGTACAGGAAGCTGAAGCTGGTGAAGATAAAATTGCTCATTTAAACCAAAAGAATATATCTCAAAAGCCTCCACTGAAATTATTACTGAAGAGCCAGCTATTGCAGAAGTGGAGTCGACTACTCCAGCCGACAAAGTAAATATTCCCAAGGAATGGAGACACAATGCCATCTATCCTGAAAACTTCATTCTGGGAAAACCAGATGACAAAATCCAGACAAGAGCTTCCCTAAAAAACAAGCTTATTTGGCTCTTATATCCCAAATGGAACCCAAACGAATTAATGAAGCAATGGAAGATGAGTCATGGATACAAGCAATAAAAGAAGAACTTGATCAATTCAAAAAGAATCAAGTGTGGACTCTTATTGAAAGACCTAAGAATTGTTCAGTAATAGGAATCAAGTGGGTATTTCGCAACAAATTGGATGAAGACGGAAAGGTTGTCCAAAATAAAGCCAAGTTAGTAGCTCTAGGTTACTCTCAGCAAAAAGGAGTCGACTATGATGAAACCTTTGCTCCTGTAGCAAGGTTAGAATCTATTTAAATTCTTCTAACTTTGCTTCTTTCAATCGTTTCAAACTTTTTCAAAAATAGATGTTAAAAGCGCCTTTCTAAACGGTTTTATTAAAGAAAAGTGTTTGTTAAACAACCTCCCGCTTTTGAAAATCTCTCTTGCCCTAATTATGTTTTTAAATTATCAAAAGCTCTCTATGGTCTATAACAAGCTCCAAAAGCTTGGTATGAAAGATTGAGTACTTTTCTTATAAAAAATGATTTTCAAAGAGGGAAAATTGATACTACCTTATTTATAAAAAAATTTGATTCCTGCATTCTTATTGTTCAAATTTATGTTGATGATATTATCTTTGGAAGCTCTAATCTTTCTCTTTGTGAGAATTTTTCTAATCTTATGAAAGGAGAATTTCAAATGAGTCTCATGGGTGAGCTCCCATTCTTTCTTGGTCATCAAATTAAGCAGTCAGATAAAGGAATTTTTATAAATCAAGGTAAGTGTGCAAAAGAGTTGATCAAAAAGTTTGGAATGGAAAAGGGTAAAGCCTTTGGAACACCCATGAGTCCCTCCACTTGTCTAGAATCTGATACAACAGGAAAAGCAGTTTACGAAAAACTTTATCGAGGAATGATTGGTTATCTACTATATCTCACTGCTAGTCGACCAGACATCATGTTCAGCGTTTGCAAATGCGCACGATTTCAATCCGCTCCAAAGGAATCATATCTCACCGATGTGAAATGAATCATTTGATATGTCATTGGAACCTCTGATATGGGGTTATGATATCCTTTTTTTGAGAATTTTGATTTAATTGGATATTTCAGATGCTGACTTTGCAGGTGATAAAATGACAAAAAAAGCACCTGAGGAACATGCCAGTTTTTGGGAAAACCCTTATATCCTGGCATAGTAAGAAGCAGACTTTCATTGCCCTCTCAACTACTAAATCTGAATATCTGGCAATCGGAAGTTGTGGCACCCAACTACTCTGGATGATGCATCAACTTTTAGACTATGGTCTATCCTTCGAAGGAGTACCTATTTTTCATGATAATACTAGTGCTATTGGTTTATCTAAATATAGTGTGCATCATTCCAAGGCTAAACATATAGATATCAAATATCATTTTATTCGTGATCATGTTGAACATGGCGATTTAGTGCTTGAATTTGTTGATTCTGAAAATCAGTTAGCCGATATTTTTACCAAACCTTTGCTTGAGGAAAGATTTTGTTTCCTTCGAGAATGTCTTGGTATTTCTGTGATTATTAATTAATTTTACCGGCTTTCCTTATTTATTATTTTCATTAAATTTTTCCTTGTTTTGTAGTGTCATTATGTCCATCTCTCTTCTCTATAAAACTCTTCATTTTCTTCAAACGTCTCATCTGTCGCTTCACCGCTGACTCTTCATCCTCTCTTCTCCCTTTTTATTTCTCTTTCTCTCCTCTTTCTCTCACTCATCTCTTCTCCATCTCACCATGACCCGCACTCGAACCATGGCTACTCTATAAAAGCTCCAATTTCCCTTCGCTTCCCTTGAAGTAGAACTTTTCTCGCTTGGTTCCTCCGAATCGAATCGGTGGTTCACTCTTCTTCGCCCAAGAAACGACCATTTTCGCCCAAGAAGAAGGACACCAAGAAGGTCCGCCCGCTTCCCGGATACCTTCAAAGGTGAATAACTCATTGCTTTTACGGGGATCGGAGCATAAGATGAGATTTGCCTCCATATCAAAGCGACCTATTGTGCCTGGTCGAGTGATAAACCTGGAACAACTTGAGGCATCTCACTACGTTGTAAGTAGCTTTTTTTGTGCTCAGAAGTTATCTATTCTATTGCATCTCTGTGGGCTTGAATTTTTTGAAGAATCGGTTCATCTATTTTATGGAAACCTTTGGATCTCTGCTGACAGTGGTGAGTGAGAAACCCTAGTTCTGGGTAACCGTATTGTACTGAATGATTCTCTGTTTAAAGAAGTGTTTGTTCTGAATTTTTTGGCAATATTCCTTTTATGCATGGAAATTTATGGCTCGATCAGTTTGAAATTTCTCATGAAGATGCTAAGATTTTTGTTGTTGAAACTGGTTCTGATCTTTCTAATTTTGGTCCCAAGCATTCTCGCCCATATTGTGGCTACCACCCTGGTTCCACGATAGGGCTCTCTAAGTAATATCTCCAATAGAGATATCTTTGTTCAGACCTTCCAAAAAGCTCTATATAAATTGGGCTTTGTGGTTTCGTGAGTACATGATTAAAAGCGTTGAAGACAATAACCCATCTGTCAGCTTACCCTATGGACTGATTATATCTCGTATTCTTATAGACTCTCTTGTGGATCTCTCTCAATACAGGCCTGTGTTGATTGATGCTACTTATGACACTCGCATTTTTCTCAAGCATGAGGTATGTTCTCGTCAATGATAAATGGTATCAGAAGGATGAGCTACTACCTTCCTTCTAATCAGTTTGAAGAGAAAAGGCAACGAAACAATAAAGGTTCACTTTCATTGGTGCTTCCCCCTACACGTATATTAGGGCGAGAGTGGGCGCTAGCTTCCTAAATAGGATTTTCTATGAGGTAGTGGCTGGATATTTCCAATCCAGAGCTGATACACCTAGGGCTACTAGAATCTCAGTGGACTCTGCTACTTTGCTCTTCAAAGAGGCAGAGCACATTAAGGTAAGGCTAGATGGAATGAAATCTCACGTGCAGGTTTTACAGGATACTACAGCTGCATAAGGACTCTAGCACTGATGTTGGGAAGCTCGCTCAAGGTGGGAGGACTTAAGAAGGATGTCATTCACTCAGTCAATATACTTCTCAAGGAAGTCAACTCCATCAAAACTGGAGATGACTCTGCCCACAACGAGTTGGTTGTATCAATGCATACCTCTTACTCCACTTTTTCTAAGATTGTTGAGTGCTCACTAAACACTTTCTTCATGAATGTGCTCAACACTCAAGTATTTTCTTGGTGATCATTAAGACAGTGGCTTTCTTTCTCTTTGATTAAGACAATTAGTTTGTGGAGATATGTCTTCTTATCTTTTGGATTGTAATTCGAGGTTTCTAACCCCATACTCTTTTCTTGTATATTTGTTTTTGCCTATCATGTTTGTTGTTTTGTTTTCCTTTTGACTATGTCAAAGGGGGAGAAAATCTAGACACAAAGATACGTAAAGGGGAGCACACAAAAGTCTCACAAGACAAGATACATCGAACATAGAAGTCAAATTAAACTCGTATTAGTTATAGTTGTCATTATCAAAAAGGGGGAGGATGTTAACTTGTTATATTTTAAATAATGACAACTCACAAGAAATCAGCAAGGAAGGAAATCAAGCAGCTTGGAAATCATGAAGACACTATGGAAAACAATACAAAGAAAAAGCTCAAGACAACTAAAATCCTAGTCAGGATTCATGGAAGGCAAGAGATCTCAAGTCAAACAATACAATCATTTGAAGAAGGAAAGAGAATATCTGTAAATAAATCAAGGAATAATATATTAGCCAAGATTAAAGGAAGGGATTGAAGATCAACCAAGATTCAAGGAAGAATATATCAGCCAAGATTCAAGGAAGAGATTGAAGATCAGCCAGGATTCAAGAAGATCATCTAATAAAGGAAGAGATTGATTTAATCATGCACATATCTGATATAGACATGATTCAACAAATCAATCAAAATAAATCAAGGACTTAACTTAAGGATCCTTCATTTAAAAATCCCTTTGGTTTCTGAAATAGAGCTACACCCATCCACATCTATATAAACCTATCTTAGTCTTAGTCGTGAAGTACGCAACTTCACTTGAGCTTAAAGTGCAATCTTCTTTTATCTTTCATAAAGCTTTGTAATCACGTGAGTGAAACAATTGAAAGAAAAGAGAAAGAAAGATTTTGGGTGTAGGTTTACAAGTAGAGGAAATGTCAAGGTAGAACATCTGATTTGCATATTAGACATGATCAATTCGCCTAAACCCTGTACAACTGAAGTTCTCTTCAAATCTCTAAAGGAAACCCTTGAAACCCAAGGGGACTGGCGTAGGCACAGCATCGGTGTTTCAAACCAATATAAAATTATTTGTGTTATTATCTATTATTGTTAATTTTTTCTAATAACGTGTTGGTTAATAAACTGACTATTAACGGATGTGGACTGAAATAAATTTTAATTCACTCCCCCCCCCCCCCTCGGCTGTTGACTTTCAATTGCTTTTCTAAAATAGTTAATTAGCCTGATTGTGGTTTCAGATTTCTTTAATTGATGATATATTCCTTTAAAATTGTAGTATATCATTTGGGGGGGTTAACTTTGAATAGTTGATCAACTTGGGGACATGACTTATGCACGTAAACATTTGAATTCATCATTTGATTGCAATTGAGTGAACTATCTTATGAAAAAAACAGTTTATTATCCTATGACCCCCCACCAATTTGCAATGAAGGAAAACCTCTTGATGTTTACTATAGCATAGCAGATACGTGAGTTTTCTTTTTTTCGCAGTCTTAAATGTTTTTCTATACTTTTCAACCGCATATTTGCCTTTTTTATTAATGATTGTTGAAGAATATTCCAATTTAGTTCTGCATACTCTTCAAGAGCATACTTGCTCTACCTTTGTATATTCTCGATGTGAAATGAAATTGAGATAATATATACATGTTTAGAAATTGACTCTATCATCTTGTACTATATATTTGCAGGTTGCTATCTTGAGGAGAAAAAGTTCAACCTTTTCATACTCGAAAGGTGTATATATAGCAACCACATGTACTTAGAGGTCTTCCACTAAAGAAGCTCAAGCTTTTCATACTCAAAAGGCATATATATAGTCACCACATGTATTTTGAGATGTGAAAGATCCTTTTAGATGGATGAAAATGTACTTGAGTATGATGGTATACTTATTTTTTCTAAACTCATGTTTGTGTAATTATAACCAAAAGCGATGTTATGTGAATATCATTCCTATAGTTTGGTGATGGTGATGTTTGCACCTTTTTATTAACGTGAGCTAACTTATACATGTATAAAAAGAGACTAGCTCATGTTGGACGTGTTGGGCCTGCATAGCACGGACTTACCTTGCTAGTCAAGACTTAAATGTAAGTTTATAAATAGTTTTAGACTAGATGTGTTGTATGGAGTGTAGTGTTGGCGGTCAAAAACTCACGATTCAAAAGATGCAAGTAACATAGATGAGGATGTTGAGAAAGATGTGTGGGCATACTAAGAGAGAAGATTAGGAACATAGATATTGGAGACAAGGTGCAGTAACCTCCGTGGAGGACAAGATGAAGAAGATGATATCGAGATGATTTTTAAATATGTGAAGAGGAAATACACAGATGGCTCTCACCCAATGAGGATGGTTATGAGGATATAAAAGTTGGTTGTCGTGGCTCTTAGGAAAGGTAGAGGTAGATCAAGAAGTATTGAAGAGATGTGATTAGACATGACATGACATGCAACTTACCAAGGATAGGACCATAGATAGGAAAACAAAGAAGTTATGGATTAGGGTAGAAGGTTAGTAAATAGTTGATCGTGGTCTAGTTTTCGATATTAGTATTATCATTAGTACTCACCCACTCTTTATTCTTCGATTCTACTATACCAGTTATTTTCATTGTTTCGCTATTGTATTAATTTGTAATTGCTATTATTCTTTCTCAATTGTCCTAATGAGTTCTGTCACTACGGTATTTCCTTTTCTCACTGATTTTGACATGTTTTACTTGAGTTGGGGTTCTATTAGAAACAACATATCCACCTTCACATGGTTAGAATAAGACTACATACACATCACCCTCACAATGTGTGAATTACATTTGATATGTTATTGTACCACAATTTTATTATTCAAAATCTAAAATTAAAAATAAAAATAAAAATATGGCGGATAGCTTAGATAGCAGTATCAATAATTGGGGGAAAAAAGTATACAATAAATTGATGAGAATTGTACAGTTTTAAATTTGAAAAGTGAGAGTTTGAATTTTGAAAGAATCACATTGAAGAAAATTATGATTAACTATGTTTTATTTTATAAATGATATTTCATTTTTTTTGTCACAAACACCGTATACTTGAAAATTCTTTCTATATTATAAAGAAAAATAAAGTTAAAACTGAGTTCTCAACATCAAAAAAAAAAAAACTTTCCAAATCCTAAGTTTCTGTATGCCTAGTTATAGAGAACGTGTGAATTCTTTCCTCTTTTTTTTTTTTTTTTTTGGTATAAAAATTTCCATAAACAATTTCCATAAAATATACTACTACAAAAGTTTCCAAATATGTTTTTTTCTGTTATAGAAAACATGTAGAAGCATTGAAAGTTTCCATAAAAAAATTATATACAACTGTGTCTCTCCGTATAAATTGGTAACTCTATTTTCTTCTTTTCATTCATTCTTGTCGTTTTGAGGAGAAAAAAATGAAGAGAAATTGAGTGTAGAATGGGGAATTTGAAAGAGGGTTTTCGATTCAGTCCGACTGATGCAGAAGCTGTTACTTTCTTGTTGAGATTCATTGCTAGAAAATTCATGAATGATTTTGGATTCATCACTACTCATGTTGATACTTACAGTAAACAAGAACCATGGGATATTTACAATCACGGAGTACCCTACTGTAATGACAACGGGGACAACAACTGTAGTCAGTATCGCTTCTTTATCACAAAGCTCAAGAAGAAAAGCAAGTCGAGATATAGTCGCGATGTGGGAAATAAGGGCAATTGGAAACAGCAAGACAAGAACGGACCCGTTCGAAAGAATGGAGGACCAGTGATTGGATACAAGAAGATCATGTGTTATATGAATAAAGGCTATAAACAGGAAAATGGTCATTGGTTGATGAAGGAATACGACCTCTCTACGTATATTCTTGACAAATTTGACAAGGATTACAGAGATTATGCTCTCTGTGCCATTAAGAAGAGAACTCGCACCAAAGACACAATGAAGTTGATGAATGTCGTTGCTAAAGAGTGCATGAATTTGGAAGACCAAAGTTCGGGGACTGTTGAATCGACTAGTTATGACGAGGCATTACAAGCCCAATTAGAGTTGCTGAGTAATATACAGGATGAGACGAACATGGTCGTTGAGCCATTATCATCGCCTGATACTTTTGAAGCCATATCCATGCTAGATATTGATTTTAATTGTTTTACTTGAGTTTGATTGTCTAGGAAGCCTTACAGATTCATTATGTAGTTATTAGAATTGTTGAACGAGTTGTATAAATCTTTTCTAATGTATGATTAAGCATCCTTCCTTTATGTTGCTTCTGATTAAATTTCTCTACTTTCAGTTGTTATACATTTTCTTTCAATATAAAGAAGAAAATTCCTCAACAATGTTAGCGCAATTCTGCTTCGTATATGAATTCATGATCTGTTGATAATTTGATAGAATACAATCATGTTCCAAGAATAGGAACTCGATAGGATAGAATGCATTCATTCAGAATCAGGGCAGACAAACATGATTAGAAATTAGAAAAATGTAACTAGAGACTCGCATCTCCAGCTTCCTTCCCATACATTATATTGGCTCGGATTGTGTCGTTGAACAGAGTTGGTTCTTGGCTCATTTGATGCCTTAGCCATTTCAAATTGAAATTTTGAATGCATAATTTGACCCGGAGCAAAATTATAATATCATTGTAAGAGTGAGATCACTGTAAACTTCCCACAGCCATTTTCTCTGACTAAAGCAACTGTATGTATGTATGTAAGCAAATGTAAATGTTCATGGTTCACCACATACACAATGTTAAATGAATAACTTATTTGTGGGAAAATGTGTTGCACGTTTATCCTTATTATTGTTATATACCTTTTTTATATTTAAAATTGTGTTATCTAATTGAAAATGCTTAAATCAACAATATTACTTAATTTTTGAAAACTCCATGAATGGACGTTGAATCTCAGCTCAACTTACAGAGCAATTAGAAGAGAAAGAACAGATTGCATTGAATTATGAACCATCTTCAATTAATCTACACATGTATGCCCTTTTATACTAGTATATCACACCAAGACTACAAAATATCTATACAGCTTTGTAACTAACTACTGCCACCTCATCAGTCTTGTAACTAACTTTTAAATGCTATAACTAACTCAACCATACAGCTGGTTAACTCTTGATACTCTTGCTAACACTCCCCTTGTTATATTCTAGGGTTTTGATGATCCTCACAAATGCAGGAACCCGGTCCCCACAAAGAGTTCTCGTCAATTCAAAATGGGGTACAATGTAAAGACGTCATGTCAGTGGTAGGTGAAAAGTGCGTTGTCGCACCAATAGGAAGCGGGCGAGATTGTCGGTTTAAGTGGCTCACAAATGTAGGGACCAGTCCAGCGTAGTTCTCCATCGATGTATAATGGTGTACAACCGTAAAGTTGTCCATTAATGGGTTGGTGAAGTCAAGATAATTCACCAATAGAAACAAATGAAGTTGTTTGTCCAATGGACAATAATTCTTTTGATCGATATAATCAAAATGAAAAAACAGGATTCATTCATTCAAAAGAGGAAGAGAGTTAGCAAGTCTTCTCAAGAACTCACAAAAAACATTGCAAGGGACCTGGTCCCTGCAAGACTGCGAATGTGAAAAGGACGACAATACAGCTGTCAGAAAAGCTGCCACCTCTAATGTGGTAGACTTTCTTTCAGGAAACAGACTCTCACCAATGAGGTCATCTCAAGGAGTTTGTGTTCATTTGATATAATCTCTTAACACAAAACACAAACTCAAGATTTGGCAAACAAAATTCTTAAGCTTACAAAGAAGGCCATCTTCAGGAAGATCGCTTCAACTCAACAAAGGGACCTGATAGAGTGAAGAAGAGCCTTTGTTGTATTTTGAGCTTTGTGTCTTATGTGCTTATATTGTAAATCTACTCCTAAGTTATAAAGGATAGTAAATCGCTGGTTTGTCTAAGTCTTTAGGTTGAGTCATATTAACTAGAGTTAGTCCAATCATCTTTGTCTTAGCTGCTTTTTACATCATTGGTTTGATGTTCTCTTAGGTAGAGTTGTTAGGAGGGTCAACTAGAGTTAGTTGACGCTTGGGTGCGAGAGAGTTGCTACTTGTTTAGCTTTTGTCTTGAGATCGGAGTTGGTGGCTAGAGTTAGCCTGGGGGTTCTTAAAGTCTAGATCAACAAGAGTGAGTTGGTTTAGTGGGCAATAAAATTATTGCTTTGGCTCGCTTAAGTAATAAGATTATTACTTAGTATGGGATTAGGGTGTTAATCTCACTGCTTGTGGTTGAAACTGTGTTTCACTTTTGCTTGAGAAGATTTGTGAAAATAGTTGAAAATCTGTGTGACAGTCGTAGTCTTACTCACTGAGCAAGGAGGTTTCACATAAAACTCTTATGCCTGTTTTACATTGTGCATTTTATTTTCTGCATTTAATTATATCGAGGGACCTGGTTCTGTGATCACTGGTGGACGCATACATTCAAACAATTGGTATCAAAACTCAGAATCTTTATCTGGTTAACACCAAGAGAGAGATTTCTGTGAGGAATGGAGATACCAGAACTCCCAAAGAAGTCATCCCACAAGGCCACCTCTTTTTGATGGTCAGTTCTATAGATGGTGGAAGATTCGAATGAGAGACTATCTATTGGCTGAGGATATCGAGGTATGGAATGTTATTTGTGAAGTTCCTTATGTGCCAACTATGGAGGTTAAAGATGGAGAAGTCACAAGAATCACTCCCAAAACTCACCGCATCCCTAATAATCGAAACAATAGTCGTAGGATGGAAAGAACGAGGCTGTGCAACTGCAATCGGAGCTTGAAAATAAGTCGACACTGCTTGAAATGAAGATGAAATGGCTCTAGAAAGAAATATGGTGTCGAGGGACACAGTCCGTAAAGAGGAACTCGAAAATCCCTCAAATGGACTATTCCTCTAAGATTCTTACAAATCTAATTGGTCAAGCTAACAACGATGAAGAGGATCGAGTGTGAGAAGATAGATTCTCAATACAATCCTCACAAAGAAAATGTTTGATCTTGATAATATATCATGTGTGCATTGTGGTCGAGATTAACATCTTAAGAAATAGTGTCCGATTTTGAAAAAATATGAAGGAAGTTCCTCAAACTATTCCAAATAGAGGAATAGACTAAAGAATGGACCTAGTCTTGCTTCTGGTCCCAAATTGAAGAAAACCAAATGCCTTCATCGATAAAAATATTTTCTTATCACTCCATTATCCACACTGGGAACTCCAGCCTCAAATGGGTTCCCAAGGCTAAGTGACTTGATATGCAAGTGAGAGGAGGTAGCATCACTGTTGGTTTATGAATAAGCGGATGCTCAAAGCACATGGTAGAGAAAACTAAAAACTTCCTCCCATCAAGGCACTTCAAGGTGGAGTGTCTCCTTTGGTAATGGCAAGAAATGGTACATTCTTGGTGTAGGGAGAACTTGAAAACCTGTGAAACACTCTTTTGAAGTTGTGTACTATGTCAATGGGTTAAAGTACATTCTTCATAGTGTTTCACAGATCTGTGATGAACAAAAAGAAGTTAAGTTCTTGTAAGAAAAATGTGTTGTCACAAACATGCTCTCTCGGATAATGATCTTTACAGAAAAGAGATGCAAGAACATGTATATTGTTGGTTTGAATATTGCTCGTAGCGACGCCTCACTTGCCTTAGTTCTCAAAGTGAGAATGCTGAGGCATGACATGAGAGAAATGCTCATGCGAGTGCTTCTCCACCGCACAATCTTGTGTCAAGGGACATGGTCCGTGGTTCGCTTAAAATAAAATTTGTAAATGACAAATTTTGTAATGCTTGTGTTAAAGAGAACTCTTCAAAGTGGAGTAAGGTGCTTTTAATCTTTTAAAGAACTTTCGAGCTGAAATAGTAAATAGTACATGTTTTAGACTAAAATGATGATATTGAGAAGTTTGATCTCAATATTGATGAAAGAATAAGAGGGATATTCTTCCTCTCAAAGAGCGCTTATCGGGTGTATAAAAGGGTGTTCTATGATTTTTGATGAGTCTGGAAGAATTGAGAAGTTGCAAAGAAGATTCGAGATGGAAGAGCCGTTTGAGATTCTGAGAGATAGTATAAATAGTGAGCTTGTCAAGAACATCATCTTACGAATCCAAAGAATTTCAATTGCTAATGCAGATGATGAACTTGATGAAAGATGATGTCGCTCAAACCGATAATGTGAATTTCAAGGTGAGAAAGAATAAGCCGATCAGCTCAGTTTGAAAGAAGCAAATTATTCAAGTACATATTAATGATGTCATCTTTCAAACAACCTGGAGGTGTTGTGTGAAGAGTTTGTTGCACTCATGAATAGTGAGTTTTGAAGTGAGCATAATGGAAGAATTAAACTTTTCTTGAGTTGTAGATCGAGGAACCTACAGTGTACCCTTGGTTGTCAAGAAAAGTACATCAATGAGTTGCTCAAAGGCTTAACATACTTGAAGTCAAGACATTGTTAAACAGTGATAATGTCATCATGAAGTTTTGCAAAATAAAGATCAAGTGGTCGACATATTCACCAAAGCCACGAGCAAGTGCGACCGCTTTTTCCAGAACACGGACCTAGTTCCACTCAAAGAAGCCATCAAGAATTTTTCATATTAGGAATGTCAAGACAATTGATACTCCTATGGGGACCAACTCAAGTTGGATGATGATGGATCTGGTCCGTATATAAATGATGCAAGTGTTAGGATTTATGCAAGATTCCAAGATTGTCCAACGGAATCACATTTGGAAGGCTAAGAGAATCCTAAGACATTTAAAGAAGACAAGGGACATGATTATATTCGCCCATCAAAGAAACTTTTGATTTGGAGGAATTTGATGATGTTGATTATGCCGGGTATAAGTTGATAAAAGAGTTCCTCTTAAACGGATCGCTTTCTAGGCTAATCTCTAATTCACGGATCTAAAAGGCAATATTCATTTTCTTTCAACAACCGAGGCAGAGAATGTAGCAAGTGCGCTTTGATGTGCTCAACTCTTGTGGATCAAGAAGCATATCAAGCTCTTAAAAGACACATTGAGATAATCAAACCGATGCTGAACGCTAAAACTTTCTTGAATGGATCATGCCTAAAGCAATCAACTTTCTTATGACTATGCAAAGGAGCGGTGTATCCTTGCTTTTCATTATGTATGTTTTAGCAAATTACCTCATACCTTTGTAGGTATACACACATGGCAAAAGTGGCTTAAGGAAAAGGGAGGTCGTGATGGATCTAGGCAATCACATTCAAACTACAAAGAGGACTCGGTCCGTTTCAAGGTTAGCACTTTAACATTGCGCTTTAAATTTTTGCATGAGAACCATTACAATTACACTATCATCATTCAGTATCAAGTATCTAACCGTTGTCCCATCATTTTAGTACCAAATCGACACTTTCTTTCCTTCCTTTATACTACATATTTCTTTTCAAATCCCCTTCCAAAATAGGAAATTTTCAAAACCCTCTTTTCTCCTTTCTCAAAACACTGCAAATGTAAACCCTTTGTTCCTACTGGAGAATTTTCCGATGAAATTATTTTTGTGTGAACAGGGACGTAGGTCCAACGAGCAAAAGAAGAAGGTAAGAAAGATGATGTTCAAATAGCAAAGGTTGATATTACGAGAACTCAAAGATTCTAATAGGAAGGTGTCCGGAAAAAACCAAAAAAATATGAAAATTAAAAAAATGAAATAGTTCCTCAATTATTGATCTATTCATCTCGAGACCTCGAGTAAGTTTGATTTCATCAATCTTTCATTATAAGAAACTAAAGCTTGTGTTCGGCTATGATAATTGCTATTGCTAATGTGGATATCAAATAGTTTGGTAAGGCCTTGGCACTTCAAACAACACAATTAGAGGACTAAGTTAAAAAAACTAGCACTAAGGTTCAACATAAAGGCCGGGCAACAAAAGAATGTGAACTTTAAGAAAGGCTGAAAACAAGATATGGATATAATCTACTAATTTATTCTTTCAATCCCTTGCTCCTAAGCCATTCCTCTCTTTCTAAACTCCCGTGTCGGTCCTCCTCATTTTCTATCGAAACTTAGTGGCTTTGTCTGGTTTTAATTCGTAATTATAATGCGGCAATGCTTTAATTGCTGATCTTTTATTTTGAATGAAAATTGTCTTGTTTCTACTAACTTGTGTCATTACTTTATGCATTTTACTCATGCTCAGTTGCCCAAGTGGCCATTAATTTGCTTCGAATTGCATTGCCAACTTGATGCATCGCTTAACCTTTTTATGATGTCAAAAGGGGGAAAATAATTGTTAAGGTATGAGATCAATGATGTTAGCTACTTAAAGTTAAGACATGGTCATGCCGATAGGGGAATAAATGCTAGCTACTTGAAGAGGACATGGTCATGCGATAGGGGAAGAAGTTGAACAAGTTTGTTATCATCAAAAGAGGCAAAATGCTATTATGATGTTTTGATGATTTGACAAAGATGATGAAAATAAGGACTAATCTAGTTACCTAAAGAGTCATGTTGATAGGGAACTAGTGAAAGGGGAAGAAGGTAAGCAAGTCCGTATCATCAAAAAGGAGGGAAATGTTATTTTGAAGTCGATGTTAAGTTTTGATGATTTAACAACTTAGAGATCTAACAATGAACCAGATCCATTGTTATCGACCCGACAATGAAATAAATGAATAAACTCGGTAAGGAGGAGTATTTGTGTATCATAATCAAAAAGGGGGAAATGTTATATTCTAGGTGTTTAGATGATCCTCACAAATGCATGGACCCGATCCTGTAGAGTGTTCTCGGCCCATATTCAAATGGGTACAACCGTAAAGTCAGCCATGTTAAGTGGTAGGTGAAAAGTGCAGCATCGCACCAATAGAAGAGTGGATGAGATTTTCTGCTTCATGGCCTACAAATATAGGGACCAGATCTCCGCAGAGATCTCTCCATCGATGTAATGGTGTCTGGTATAAAGTTGTCTGTCGCTGGGTTGGTGAAGTCATCGGCAGATTTCACGCAATAGAAATAGTCAAGTTGTTTGTCCAATGGACAATAATTTTTTTGATCGAGATAATCAAAATGACAAACAACAAGAAGATTCCTTCATTCAAAAGAGGAAGAAAGTTAGCAAGTCTTCTCAAGAACTCACTAAGAACATTGCAAGGGACGTGGTCCCTGCAAGACTGCGAATGTGCAAAGGACGACAAGACAATTATCAGAAAAGTTGTCACCTAAGATGTGGTAGGTGCACATCCTTTAGGAAGGCAGACTCCCGGTACCAACACATGATGTCATCTCAAGGAGTTTGTGTTCATTTGATATAATCTCTTAACACAAAACGCAAACTCAAGATTTGGCAAACAAAATTCTTAATCTTACAAAGAGAAGGCCATCTTCAAGGAAGAACAACGCTTCAACCGAATAAAAGGACTATAGAGTGAAGAAGAGTTGTATTTTGTGCTTTGTGTCTTATGTGTTACATTGTAAATCTACTCTAAGTTATAAAAGATAGTAGATTAGTGGTTTGTCTAAGTCTTTAGGTCGATTCGTATCAACTAGAGTTAGTCAAGTCGAATCATTTTTGTCTTAGTCAAGATTTTTACATCATTGTTTTGATGTTCTCGGGCAGAGTTGTTGAAGTTTCAACTAGAGTTAGTTGACGTTTGGGTGCAAGCAGAGTCACGCTTGTTTAGCTCTTGTCTGAGATCTGAGTTGGTGGTTAGAGTTAGCCTTGGGGGCTCTTGTAGAGTATAGATCAACTAGAGTGAGTCGGTTTAGTGGGCAATAGAATTATTGCTTTAGCTCGTTTAAGTAATAGGAGTATTACTTAGCGTGATTAGGGTGTTAATCTCACTTGTGAGTAGAAATCTTGTTTCACTTTTGCTTGAGAAGATTAGTGAAAGCAGCTTGAAAATCATGTATGACAGTCGTGGTTTTACTCCCGAGCAAGGGTTTCACGAAACTCTCGTGTCTC
This sequence comes from Solanum pinnatisectum, assembly GCA_035578085.1. Classification (NCBI taxonomy): domain Eukaryota; kingdom Viridiplantae; phylum Streptophyta; class Magnoliopsida; order Solanales; family Solanaceae; genus Solanum; species Solanum pinnatisectum. The sequence goes on along the minus strand of CM069076.1, from coordinate 39,273,298 downwards.
ATTTTACATTATGCAATTTATTTTCTACATTTAATTTTGTCGAGGACCTGTCCTGTGATCACCGATGGACGAAGTACATTCCAGCACCATTCAAGCTATGGTTGAAACACATTCTTCACCCTCAAGTTTGCTCGATATCGCGGTTGTCCTTGTCCAAGACTCTTTGTAAGTAGATTAGCAAGTTGGTGTTTGGTGTTTATGTATTCGCCTACAACATCCCTTGACATATTATTTCTCTAACAAAGTAGCAATCAATGTGTATGTGTTTTGTTCGATCATGAAAGGTAGGATTGGCGCCTATTTGAATGGATGCTTGCATCACATACCATTTTGACAGTAGTGTTACATTGACCCCAAATTTGTGTGACATTTTATTGAGGATCCAATTTACTTTGTCTATTACGATGTCAGGAAAAGTGAGTAGATATTTGCACAAAGTTCTTTTTCCTTCATAGCTATTTTAAATAGATAAGTGAGTTAGCTCAATGATTTGAGCGGTTTCTTCCGCTAGCGCCCTCAGCCTCGATTCATGTTTGCAAAACAATATTTCCTTTTCTATCTAATATTTTTATAACTGACTAACTCAATGAATTAGAACGATTCAACTGATGGTCTCCATATAACATCTAGAGATATTCTTAAATGGTGCAAGCTAAGATCTTTAATGTGCAACTTTGTTTAATTAAACATTATGACTACATGTTAAATCAGATGAATCCGATATTTTGTCCAATAGACTAATTTATGGGCGTAACCTTAATGGTTCGATGTCATTACGATCCAAAATTCACATGTCATGGTGGTACTCTATGTTCCCATTCCCAATCGAGTAGGTAAGTCATCCACTAGTTTTACCACTTTAACTACATAATTACAGGGAAAGATAAACAACAAGTAGAACATCTTAAATACTATGTTTTTGATAAGTATAAATGTGGAAAACTAAAACACCATCCAAAAATTTTGATGTCATAAATACAAGAGCTTCTAAAATACAAAGGTAAGTCCAAATTAAATGACAAGGCTAAAAGTAAGAAATATTATGTCCGAATACTAAAATAATGTAATAAATGATAAGATAGAGGGAAGTGTGGGCTACGCTTAAACTAGGACTCAAAAAGTGCTCCAATGAGACGTGTTCAGGCTTCGAAATGAATTTCATGAACTCACAAAAGCAGTGCAACAAGTGTTGTATGAGTAATGATAATCACGTGTATCCAATATATCTCAGACCGACAATGAAAAAGTAGTAAGGCGAAAGTTCATATAAGAATATCATCAATTTAGTTATATAAGACCGTATTATACTCTTACTACCAAGTTTCATCAAAAGTGATAATCAAATGTCATGTAATGTCCAATTAATCATCAATAAAGCAAATAATCACCAAGAATTTAATGATGTAATGAGATGCAAATGCAATGTGACACCATGAAATGATATGCTTCGTATGCCAAGTACTTTCTCAATCAGTTTTATACATGATACTCCTAACATAAGCATTCGATAGCCTCATGATCCATGGCGACTCACGAGGTCCAGTATAATACCGACATAGATGATCTCTACGGTCTGTTCATGCCTGATGATCTCAACACACTATCATAAAATCAAACAATTTCCACACTGACAAATCTCCACGTGGCTCAAATTATAATCTTTAACATCTCATAAACCCCATCACTTTGACACCTCCACATGCCCAACTTATATTCAATCTCAAAGACGACGCATCTCCACGCAGCTCAACTTATATTTAATTTCATGTCAATGCATGTCTACATTATTATTTCAATAAAAAGATGATGATGCATCTTAATCAATCAAATATCGGTGATGATATATAATCACCTCAACTATATATCACAAATATACTGTGTTCAATAAAGAAACACAATCATACAAAGAGAATTCAAGTCAATAATACATCAGTAATGGCATATATGTTTTGGCATTCTAGAATTACAATCCACAATCTATAGTAATAAACTTTATTCTTTATAACACCGTGACTGCACTCAACGCCCCTTCATACCAGTTTTGGCAGTACGTAGACTCCCCATCTTTTAGTCTTCTATCTATTGTTTATTCTATTCTAAATATTTAATTAGGAAAACGCCCTTTAATGAAGTCTAAAGTCTTAACATACCTCGAATGTCAACGCGTGTCACTTAACTCCTCAAGATTTTGTGTTTCCTTCTTCGAAAGCTTCTCTGCATCGTTCCCAATCTATCAAATATGCAATATTCGTGAAGTAAACGAATCTATAGACATCCATAGAACTATACTCTATCCCAAATCCAAAACTCATTCAAACTTCACTTAATGTTACCATCTTATTCCCTTGAATTTTACCATTAAAAGTATCAAAAATGACAAATAAAAAAGCGGTGATTGTGTTGTTTTTGGTCAAATCACGGAAAAGCGACAAGAATCATGTTCGCCGCTTTTGGGCCGATGCTTTTCAAAAGCGATGGACAGCGCCAATAATAATACAAACGACGGATCATAGCTACTGATTTTTTTCAGATTTTTAAAAAAGGCGTCCAACAACGTTGCATTTTTTATATTTTTATTTCCAAAAAGTGAGGCAATTGCCGATTTTGAAATTTAAATTTTGAAATTTCAGAAAAGCGGCTGCGACAAAGGACCCTATCCGTCGCTTTCTAGAAATTAATTTTTTGAAATACCTAAAAGCGACGACTAAAGGACCTCGTCCGTCATTTTTTTGGGTTTATTTTTTTAAAAAAATGCAAAAAGCGGCGGACAAAACCACCATGTCCGCTACCTTTTTCTCGCAATTTTTTGACAGAGAAACTACCACCCTTCCTATTGGATAGCAGATTCGGCTTTGATCCGTGGTCAAGGAACGCTAGCTATATGCTTAATACATGAAAGTCTAACGCCTACTAAAAAGTGTGTGTAAAGTTTCGTCACGCCCACCAAAAATATAAATCTATTCATTTCATATTGAACCAGCCCAATCAATCAAAATACAATATAAACATCACACACAACATATAAAACAATAAACTTAAATCAATCTTCAAAAATATCTAAATCACAATACAAAAACTTATAAAGTCATTCAAAATGTGTTTCAAAATTTCAAAAGTTCATAAAAGAGACCTAAACTAGGAGTGCGATTTACAAAATCGCCCTCCTCCTCACTATTGTCGCGGTGTACTGGGAGCCAAAGATATAGTAGGTCACAAATGGTGTTCAACACTTGTTCTTTGATTTAGTCGAACGGTCACACTCATGCTTTGTTGTTCACCTACTCTTCTCCGCTTCAAACTCACAATGCCGATGTAAATCGTGTATTCGAGCCGACATAGCAACACCCAAACACCACAATTGCCTCACTTTGACGTGATGATCCAATACCTTGTAAGCCCGACCGAGTCGTTTTACATCGCTTCGAGAGCCTCAACCATAGACTCTACCGTTGTGTGTCCCCACCACTTTTTCTATCCAATTTGGCCGGGACAGGGCCTGTGTTTGGCTTGGATCGAACTATCTAAATTGGATTGATGTATTGATTAAACTCATTAAAATATAACGGTAATCGTATGAAATAAAAAAAATATGAACTTATTTAGTCACATTATTTTAACAAAGATGAATTTAATCAATAGCTTTTTCGAAGCGTTATATATTCTTGTATGTGAAGGTCAAACTAAAATGAAAGGGAATATTATGACTGTTCTTATATTGTCATTTCAAATAATACTTTGTGTTCTTTCTTTTTTACTTGTCACAATTTTTTTTAGTGAGATATCTTTTAATTGATATAACAAATAATTGTAATTTATAATATTTTCATATATATATATATATATATATAAATTTAAATTTTAAAATATCAAATTAATTTACTCAAATTTAATTTTAAAATTTAATCAAATTAACTCTAGAAAAATGAAATAAGAAATTTATTTTAAAATAGAAAAAGTAGTAATTTATCCCCAACATATGAATGAGGTTCCACAACTCACTTTTTACTTCATTGTGTTGTTCTTATCATTATCCAAAAAGTGTGGAATAATATTATATGAGTTTGGTATTTTTCACTTTGATTTAGAATTTATTCCACTTCATGTAGATTACGTCATGGTGGTAGACGTCACTTTCTGTTAGGCCTAGGTATGCTAATTTGGACATAAAAGAATAATCTGTCTGATTCAATATGAGTTAACAACTCTAAGCTCATTTTTAAAATTTATCTTATATTGACTTGTTAAACTCAACCTATTCGAAAATTAATACAGTTTGAACTAAATATAAAAGTCGAATTAATCTATAAAAAACTGTGTTAAAATATTTTTTAAATAGACTTTATTTGTTTAATATTATATAAATAATCATAACAAATTATTAAGTAAATAAACAAACTATAGATAAGAAACAAAGAAATCAAACTAAACTTGTAAACTTCTGGAGGAGTTGTGTTTAGACATACCGTAGAATAACTCCATTTTGACACAAATGTATCTCAAAAGCAAGTAACCTTTGATGGATTGATATTTTATTTATTTATTTATTTATTTATTTTATTTTGATTCGATGAAATTGAGTCTTACTGGATCATTTTATATCTTGGGTCAAACTTTTTGAAAGGATAAAAGTACTTATTCTAAAATAAGTTCTTCGGTGTTAGGGATTATTTTGAGATATTAGTACATAATATTTTGTATTCAGACAATTACAAAAGTTGTTTTTCAAGGCTAAAAATACTCTTCCTTTTTTTTCAAGAATGCTTTAGGCCATAGATTTTCAAAAGAAAAACAAAATTGATAACATTGTTTGTTTATGGAATTTGGTCAATTTAAAACTTTATCTTCTTTTTCTTTGAGATTTATCATTTTCTTTTGTTCTTTTGGGTGTTAGTTGTGACTCTTCTTGCAAATCTAGGACTCTCAGTTTGCTTGATTAGTTTTCTTCAGTTATTTGCTCTAAAATACTTTTTTTTAAAGTTGATTTTAGGTACTAATATATCGAAATACTACTCTCAAGGTTTACATCAAATGAAATGTTGGTTCTCATTCATAAATTTTAGACATTGTGTCAACAAACTTCTAATTTATTTTAAAATGTAGTTCATATTCAATTTATCCCGCCCCCCACCTAATCCTCTCCATCATAATTTATTTATTTTTCTACATTTTCTCAGATGTGTTAGATAATGTACATGATATTTTTAGGAAAATATTTTTTTCTACTTGCATACCAAATATAATAGAAATAAAATTTTATTTTTTAAAAAAGTCTTGGCAGCAAGTAAAAATATTTTCCTAAAAATATATCTATATCTAACACAAAACGAAAAAAAATTGAAAGTAGAGGGTTAAATGGGCGGAATAGTTTTTTTTTTGAAAAAAATAATATCTAAATTATTATTTGAAGAGGGAGGGGGATAAAGTAAGAATTTTAAAAAAAAAAAAAAAACTTTTATAAAAGAATTTTTTTAAAAAATAAAATATTTTTTGAGGGTCGGGGGTAAAGCTGGGGAGGATGAGAGGTAACATGTGGGAGTGAGGTAAAGAAAATTATTTTACATTTTATTTTATAATTCATTTTGATAGTAATACTTAATCAGAATTTTAACTTTAACTAATACTAATAATAATTATATAATTTTTTCTAAGCTGCGTGGAATATTTTGTCCATATGGAGTGTGATGATAATTTTTTAAATAAAAGAGAGTGTAGTACATAAACCATATAGATAGTGTAATAAAAGAGAGAAATGTATTTTTCAAACTTATAAGTGATAAGATTAGGTCACACCCCAATAGTTTAGTTATATATGAAACTTAAAAGTGGATAGTTTAAGTGAGTATTTGAGACTAATTTTTTCTTTCATAGTTTACTCCTTAGCCATCAGCATTAATCACTTATATTCTCCAAATCATTTTTAAGACCAAATATTAAACATCAATTAATAGTCATCAGCATTAATCACTTATAACTAAAATAATTATATCAATTATTATTTTCTTAATGAGTATATCAAATTCAAATATGAAAAAGTAATTTTTGAACTTCAGGTTCAAGTTAAATAATTGTTCAATTTAAACATCTATCTTTCTTTTTAAAAGGAAAAAGAGTCTCCTCATATAAATGATGATAAAATTACTACTACTGGTAGTGATTTTAGTGAAACATTCTTTTTCTTCTTTGAATATTTACTTGGATTATATTCCTACTCTATATGGTAAGATTACATATAAGAAAATTAATCTTGGATAGACAAGTAATAGATTAATATCATATACTATGTTTCAACTCCAATTAATTCAATATCCAGTTACAACTTTTTTTCCCTATTTGTAACTTTCTTATCCCAAAGTTGGAATCAAAGAATCAACACATGGAATACGAAGCCTTATTCAAGCATCTCTATTCTATTTGTAATTATTTTATTTGTTGCCATTAGGCATATTAATGTTAAAAATATTCCAGATCCATTTAATCATTGTCATCTAAATTTTACATGACATTTAAATCAACAAATCTGCAATCCATGACTCTTTACTGTAGATTATTGTAAAAGAGATATATTTTAGCTATTACAAGAACAATTGCAACTTGTACAAAATTTATTTGTATACATCGGACTAAATGTCTATTTAGACGGATCATAATTTATGATTTATAAGACAGATTTATTTTAAGCATTTTAAGGCATAATGACTTGTAATCACTTTTATAATGTTCGGATAAAACAACAGTGTTGTTAATTAAGCAATTGGCTTTAAGTCAAAATAATAAAATAAGTCAAAAGTCAATCTAAATAGACTCAAAGTCATAAGTAATTAATGATTTTTGACTTGTTTGTTATTTTGCTTTGAAAACAAGTGCTTAAAATAATTTGTATTGTATATTATCCTGTTATACAAACATTACAAAAATACTTAAAATTTATCTGACTTAAAACATCTAAAATAAGCCAATCCAAATAGGCTCAATCATTTGTATTACATGTAGATACAATAATTTCAAAGGTCAAATACATACACGACCCTCTAATGGAAACATCAGTTCTATTGCCTTTTTCCACTTTATTTATTCTTGCAAATATATATCTTAAAAGAATCAAAGAAAATTGTTGAATGGTAAGGAAATATTATAAATTATTATCCTTTAAAATAGTATCTTTTCCTCTCTTGATTGTAACTTTACAACACCTATATAAAAGGGACTTATCTATTAGCCTCTATGCATCAAACACAACTAACATTTCTTCTTCCTCTATAGTTTAATTTGTAGTTTTAATTAGACCTAAAATATGGCACCAAGGAAGATATTACTAAGATAGGAAAAGAAGGGTTTGCTCTTCTTGAAGAAATGTATGGAAAGAAGAAGTTCCTATTGTTCAGCTGAAACTACCTTCTAATCAAGGGAAGAGTTATCAACAATCATGAGGCTGGAAGTTTTATGGAGGATTAGTTTTTCTGATTATTCCAAGAGAAAATCAACAACTTTTGGCATATTAATAATTAAGCTTATCAAAGGTTGGCTTTGTAGTTTATATAAGTTTATGTATATGATGAAAGCTACTTAGTTAGCTAGTAAAGTGTATTATATATGGTCCTAAATAGTTGAGCATGTAAGTGATAATGTTTAATATTTCACTTATATATGTATATCAATCATGCTCTCTTGTGGTATTAAGTCATGAACCAACTTTGACTCTAATAATAATGTTCCTTTTCTCCTATTCTTTTTCTTGTGGCTGTCTCCTAATTTTCAAATTTGACTTTCCTTTATTTTTTGCTGATCGATAAATTATCTCAGAAATAAGTTGCTTCGCTAGCTATTTTTTAACCTGTATCGACTTGAACTGACAAATATTGATTTTGAGAATTAGAAATCGACTAAAACACTTAAAAATGCATTGTCCCACTTAAATTATTGGGTATTCCCAAAAATAAAATAATTTAGTTTTATGTTGAAGCTTTGTGCCATTTGATAATGCATAAAGGAAATTGATCATAAAGTGAATATAACAGAACTAGAGTTATCATACTATTATATTATACATAGAAGACAAGCAGTAGGCTTATTAGAAATATGGATTTCAATCAAATAGAAAATGATGAAGTAATTCCTCGTTCATTTTTAATTATTACTTTTCACTTTTAGGAAAGTCAATTGACTAAATTTCAAAGATAAATTAAATTATTAATTCAATATTTCAAATTTGAATACCTGAAACCTATGAAAATATTATAACTTTATAAGTTACAATCATTCTCATATTAATTAATATATATTAATTAATATAATTAAAGAAAGTATAAATGTCTAAATATTAGTCAAACTTGATACAGTTTTACTCTGAAAGGAATGTGACAATTAATAAAGTGAACAAAAAAGAAGTTAGGATTATTTTGCCCACACACGGTAAAATACCAAGTGACTACTCACATGCAGATTTAACCGTCTACTTCCCCAGTGCACAATGCCCAATTCAAAATATTTTAAGTGGTTTGTTCATAAATGGTGAACTACAATTTTTTTTAATTAGTTCTGTCACATGAAGAAATATTTAAAAAAATTATAAGTAAATAATCACGTCTATTTGATATAAAACCGTAAATTTCTTAAATAATAAATATATGTTCTTATTCACTTCATTTTCATTCATCTTTACGGTATTTCAATATCTTAATAAAGAAATTGGTTTTATGTTGATTTGATTCTCACTTACTAAAAAAATACATCCAAAAATCAATACAAAACTGACCGAATTCCGGTCTTAAACCGCAGCACATTCATATGGTTTAGAGTTCTTTGTCGTATGTAATAAAATGATAAATTTAATAATTAAAAAATAAATGAATCGGACAAAGCATAATTATAAAAAATATACGGATAAATTCTTATAATTATAAAAATAATAAAATGCCCAAACGCTCGATTTCACACTGCCATGATTGCATATCACTATTACGTAAACAAATAAAAATGAAGAGGGGTAATTATACAAAAGACTTGTTTCCTTGTCACTTTGCTATTTTAATATCTGTTTACTTTTAATTTTTTTAAAAAATTCTTTCTTTGGAGATTCATTTTTATTTTTATTTTTCGCGATTCTAAATCCACACCCTCCTTAATAGAAATAGATAATGTTTATTATCTGAACAATTCTTTCTTGTCCTTTCTGTTTTAATTCAATACAAGGAGAACATTCTTTTTTTTTTTTTATATTTAGTAACTTTTAAATTTTAATAGCTTGACATGTACATTTAATCATATTTGAAGCCTCAAAATTTGAAAAAATATTTGATATATATATTAAATATATTTTGAATTTAAAATAATAAGATTGAGAAAATTTTACTGTACTTCTTTAAAGTCTATATGTCTAGTCAATCTTAAGACTTGCACAAAATAAAATGGAAGGAATACTATTCCTAGCACATGCAGTTCCCACAAGTGGAGTAAGTTCACTGTATTGAATTCTAAAGAACGTTCATTTTAGTAAACTAGACTTTAATAAGTGAAGAAATCAAGTCAATATGCTGCATTTTTTTATCCACATATGTTGGGTTGTCAACATACACCAATTATAGAACCAATAATTTGAATATTATTATTCTTTATCGTCTTTTATAACAATAGATCATATTATATCTCATAATACGTAAATTTGGATTATTGACCAGGGCGGATTCCTACCTTGAGTCCGCCGGGTAAGCTTGAGCAAATCTCCATTAATCTTCAGAATCGAATTATATAAGCGATCTATGCAAATTAAAGAAAACATTGGTATAAATTTAATATAGTTAACCCAATAAACAAGTGGATTGATTGATCTTAATGGTCTCATGGTGGGTGCTTAAGGTTATTTAGGGCTGAGCTTGAGTTGGAATCTCACTTCTCAACATGTTATTCGTATCTGTAATTATTTCTTTTCCTTTCTTTGGAAATTCTTTGATCTAAGTATTTAACTCTTCTACGTTTCCCTGAAGTTGTAAAGAAAGACCAAAACTTATGTAGATAGATTCTTTCATAAAATGTGGAACACGTACCAAGAGGTCTGCTCTATCATTTTCTTTAGAGATTTTTCAGTTTCTTTTCCTTCTATTACATGGTTATTAAATAACTATATTCTATCCCTAACTCAATCCTTTCATATTTATTTTTTATACAGGCATAAGACTTTATACTTACATGATCGTAAATCTCATAAGTTAACACACCTTAAACTTAATTAGTGATCATATTACCCTCTTAACTAAATTAAAATGGGAATAAATACACAATAAATATTGATGTGGGTATAGAAAGTGTGTACACTCTCTTTGAATAGACAAATGATGAATGAACAAATTGGACACATGTCATTATAAGGCACAAGTATGCATATTACTATGACCGAAATCTCTTGTGACAATACTCTAAACTTAACTAGATCATATTACTCCTCTTTAACTAATTTAAAATGGAATGAACATACACAATAACATCGATAAAGCATAGAGAGTGTGCACACTCTTTTGAAGACAAATGATGAATGAACAAATTGGACACATGTCATTATAAGGCACAAGTATTTATATACTGAATGACCGAAATCTCAGATATTAATAATTCTAAAACTTAATCTAGTGATCGTATTAACTCTCTAACTAATTTAAAATAGAATAGATATGGCTAAATAAATAATGAGTGTGGCATAGAGAGGTGCAATAACTCTCTTGAAGACAAGTGATGAATGAACAAATTGGACTACATGTCAATAGGTAAGGCACAAGTGCGACGCTACACTCATGACCGTAAATCTCGTAAACATATCTAAATCTTAACTTTAGTGTGATATTACTACCTAAACTTAGAAAAGCAAGCAAGAAAAACTGAACCGATCGATATAATCTAACTAAAAAAGCAAGCTATTGGTTTATTGTTATTGGGTTATTGTAGTTAACGGTTATTTAATGGTTTTACCAAAAATATTATCAAGCACGGTTGCCTTTATTGGTTTTTTAATATCAGTTATTGGGTTAACTGAGCAACCCATTAAGAATATAAATTATTTTACTATTTTAATTTTTTGAAGTTATACATATATATATTATATTAAAAAATATTAATATAATTAGTAGTATATTAGACTATTAAAAATATAAAACCCTACTCAAATAATTAACACTTACTTCTACTGCTTAACTCTCCTCTCTACTTTTAGCGTTATTTAACCTTTTAGGTTCTACCTTAGTATTACTTTATTTGCTTTAGTTAGTTTATAATTGACTAATATTAGCTTTGCACGTATGATTGTAAATATGTGCAATTTGATTAACGGAATTGAGTGTTTTTTTAAAAAAATAAAGTAAGAACTTCATTTAGTTGGGTACTTTTCTTTATATATGATTTACCATAAGTTGATGGCCTCATTTCAGCTACACACGCTTCAATGCTCATGATTTGGTTTTGTTTGATTCTCTTTATTGCAAAGTAAAGGAATCTCGCTTTATATGCATTATGAGGATCGTAAATTGATTTAAGCACTTGTCATGATGCACCAATATACAAATGCATGTCAGTCTCTCGCATTCCATTTGTGATGCATTATTTCATGTATGCATATCCTGGCACAAATTATTGGATAAGTCATATATTTGTTTTAAAAATCATTTTCTTATCAAGTTAAACTGAATCAATCAGCTTAAAGACCTAAAATCCAATAAACCAAAACCGATAACAAATATCTTATTGGTTTGTTTATCGCTTTAGGCATATTCAAAACCAAAAATCGACATAAACCTGCAACTGATAATACTTTAAAATCGAATTGAACCTATCGCATACACAATTCTTACCTAAAACTAATTTAAAATGAAATAAATACACAATAAAAATGTTTGATAGTGATATAGAGAGTGTGCACACTCTCAAAAAAAGAAATAAAAGAAAAAATCAGAATGAAAAGCAAATGAAAAGCAGAACAGACAGTGCATTCTCACTGTGCTGGATTTTGATTTGTTTGGGTTGATACTCTGTCCACTTAATTGGCAGCAGAATCAGTGTCACCGTACTCCTAATAGTATGACATAAAAAGGTAGGTCAGCTTTTCTCAAGACTAGGTCTTCCTGAGAATAAATGAGACACCTCAGTCCTTCCTGCAATCTACTTTGGTTTCACTTCAGAATACTTTTTTTGCTTATGTTCCATGAGAGTACCTTCATACATAGTATAAATATGTACGGTGACATTGGTCCCTTTCTCACTCCGTCTGGTCGTGGTCTTCAAAGTGAGCTGTCCCATACCATTAATTAGGATTGTAGTCCCATCGATGATGGCGACATTTACACTAAATCCAGTAGGAAAATTAAAATAATGTAGAGTATGTTAGATAAAAAAGACCATTCTAATTTATCAAATGTTTTCTCTAGGTCTATTTTCATTATCATGTTCCCATGCAACTTTCTCATTTTTTTAAGTGCTTTATAATTTCCTGCACTATGATGACATTGTCGTTGGCTTTCTCATTTTTAGGAAGCTACTTGGCAAGGTTAATTAATTTGGTCAGTATTGAC